>JAUMIR010000001.1:13757500-15007500 GCA_030847615.1 Gambelia wislizenii | reverse complement strand
AGGGATTCCACTTAAACATTAGTAAGAACTTCCTGATGGTAAGAGCTGTTCAGCAGTGGAATGCACTGCCTGGGGGGTGTGGTGGAGTCTCCTTCTTTGGAGGTTTTTAAACAGAACCTGGATGGCCATCTGTCAGGAATGCTTTGATTGTGTTCCTGCTGGGCAGAGGGTTGGGCTAGATGGCCCTTGTGGTCTCTTCCAATTTTATGATTCTAAGAATTCTCCTCCCCCTGCAAAATGTTCCTTTACTCCCAAAATTTCTAGCATTTCAGAAATGCCTCAGTTGAGCATTTAGAAATACAGTTGACACATCTGAATAAAAGGGGTAGGCAAAGTTACCAAGGGAATGTGAACACAGCAAATTTAAGAGTGCTAGGTGTGCTTGACTTTCAAGGTCTTACTCTTCTGCAGTGCTAGAAATTTGAGGACTGAAGGAAAATTTCATGGGGGAGGTTGAATTCTTATTTTGGGGCAATGCCCTCATCCCTTCCCCGACATATTTGAGCAAAGGGGCATCATGTCAAAGGAGTGATTACAAGTTAGGTAAGGGCTGAGGGTAGTGAAGAAACTTCTAAACCAACACAGGATTCCTCTGGTTTTCAAGAAAATTTGCAGGGCACACACAGGTGTCCTTTATAGACTGGCTCCCAGGTAAATTAAAGTGGACGGGTGTAGGGCAGGTAAATGGCTGCCCTAGGGCAGGTAGATGGGAAATGACTTACCTACTCTGGCACCTGCTGAGGATTTCTTTCCAGCACTTACTGATGCACACTCAGAAGTCTTCCAGACTTTACTAAATAAATGTGAATTCATATGATATAGCGCCTTGGTTTTTGCCAGCTGTTGCTTCTATGTCCACTTCTTCCAGCCCTGTGGTGGGCTATTTGTAGCAATTCCATGGATCTGCACCATTTGCAATAAAATTTGCAATAAAATTATTGGGAAATCTGAGAGATGTAGTGAAACTCTCTAGTAGAGCATCTGATGTTCTGGCAAAAGTTAGAAACAAGAACCAGCCCACCTCCCTGCCACACGCACTATCTAGGATTGAAAGAAATCAAACAGGGCAATTTGACCTTTCTTGCTCCCTAACAGCCCTTAACAATGCAGGGGTTCTGCCCTCAAGCAGTCCTCATGATGCCGGGAGCTAAAATGGGGTGGGGGGAATGTCATAAAACCTATTTTAATTTAACACCTGGGAAAAACTGGCTCATTGAGGAAAAACCAGATTGGGCCCCTCAGGTCCACAGGAAGCTATAATGCCATGTTAGCCCATCACTGCAGCTGCTCTCTCCAAAGCCTGGAAGCAGGTCCATAGCAAGTGACCAAGGCTGGCATCAGAGAGAATGATGCGGACACCAGCAGCAGTGGCTGCAGAGACAGGCCAGCATGCCCAGGCAGACTCCATTGTGTTCCCTGCAATGGAGTAACAGGGGAGCAATGGGCCTGATCCATAGCCAGAATTATTTATTTATTTATTTATTTATTTATTTATTTATATGCTTGCTTTCTCCCAGAATGGGACCCAAGGCAGCTCACAACACATTAAAAAAAATAAAAAATACAGCAGTTAAATATAAGACAGTGAGCCAGCATATTCTGCTCCATGTAAATGAGGCCTTAGTAAAGTATACAAATAAATACTTCATAAAGTATATAAAAATAGTTTTATTCATAAAACTTGTGCATAATCACACAGGTCCAGCTTCTTGAGGAAAGGTAATAAAAATAGGGAATCCCACACAGTATCAGAAAGTTGGAGCATCTGATGCATGGAGAGCCCTTCTCACCACATGCCAATGGAGGGAGGCAGAAAGGTGGGGGGGGGGAGAGAGAGAGAGAGAGAGAGAGAGAGAGAGTAAGCACAAGGACCCCCAGAGAAGAATGGTAGGCCTAAGTGACCAAAGAAGAGAGTGGCGGTGAACAAACACAAACAGGAATTAACCATAAACTCCTGCTGTGCCTAAAACTTCTAGAGTGATGTGCAATCACTAACTGTGTGTATAGGCATAGAAAGGTTGCTGAACTCCAACAAAAAGTTGTAACAATGAGGAAAGCTTTTGAACCCTCCCTTAGCTGAAGGAAGTTTTGTAACATCTTGGGGAATAAACAAACTAGACTATACGTCACACTTACAATTGTCCTTTCACATTCGCGGGGGTTAGGGATGGAGCACCACTGTGAAAGTGAAAAAAAATGCAAATAAGTTAAGCCCCGCCCTCAACATACATACTACACTACAGTATTGTAGACTCCTCTCCTGCCAACAAGACTGCTGATACCTGCCACTGCAGTAGCAACACATGCCCTTGGGCACACAAATCATGCCTCTCACCCACACTCACGTCCCTGCCAGCTCTCCCTCCCTCTGTCCTGCCAACAATACAACTTTACTGATGACTTTTTCAGATAAGGGTTACTGTGCAAGAAGATTGCGGAAGAGGTACGGTGCTGTTGTGCGGCAGGGGGTCCGTCTTGGACGATGCAGTCCCTCTCTCGGCATCGTCTGTGTCAGTTCTGTGTATGATTGAAGACAGCTGCGCCATTTTTTACTCACAGAAGTTGTCCGTGAGTAAAAAATGGTGTGGCTGCCTTCAATCATACATGGAACTGACATGGGCGATGCCGAGAGAGGGACGGCATTGTCAAAAACTGACCCCCTGCCATGCGACAGCACCGTACCTCTTCTGCAAGCTTCTTGCATGATAACCCTTGTCTGAAAAAGTCCTATCTGTTTTAAACGGGCGGTGCTGTTTCAGTGCTAGGTAAGAAAGCAAACTGGAGTGTTTTGTTGCCAGGATAGGAGGAGAGGGGAGGAGGGTGGGATCTTGGAGTCTGATTTAGTTGAGCAGCAGCTACAAACCGTGAATATGCCAAACCGTGAATGTGAAACACGCAGATGTGAAGGGACAACTGTACTGAGGGAGTAAAAACACTGAAGCCAGTTGGGAGTTACTTCTGAGTAAACACACTCAGGATAGTTATGGTAATGCACTTCATTAGAATCAGTGAAGGACCTCAGCAAAATTATTCCTTCCAGTAAAAGTGGACTGAATGTATTGTTGGCTAAAGTACTCATTTTTTGGTGCAATGAACAAAATAAAGCTGTTTGTTTTCTATTTGAATCACAACTGCAAAATCATGCTATATGAGATCTAGTCCTATTATGTTCTTTATAACATTTGTTTATTTTAAGAATGTATGAGTCACTTTCTGACAAAGATTCTCCAGAGCAATGATCAATGAAATGAGCAACATGTGAGAGACAAAATTAGGCAAACAGCAGTCAATACAATCTATGAATTCAGTGAAATACAGTGGGGGGGGGGACTCTCAGTGAAAAAGCCTATGTAATTTTTTTTTTTAGTCTTAATGTGATGCCTGAATGAAGATAATGGCTTTGTTCAACATCACACTAGACTATAGTTTCAGAAGATTTGAATGAATAATCTTCACCTAGACTCATATTGTTGTTTCTCCTCATTCCTGACCAGAAGGAGGTTGGAAGTTTTTGCTTCTGCTTGTACAGAACTACAGCTCACAGGAGCCACAATTTCAAGATGGCTTGTTCCAAAGTAATAATGGTTACCCGTGGTGTGTTGGTCTAGAGAATCCTCAAGCCAGAGGTATCAGTATGGGGGCTGGGGTGGGGGTGAGGGCATTGACCCCCCCCCAATAAGAATTCTGACCCCCAATGAAATTTTTCTTCAGTCCTCACATTTCTGGCATTGCAGAGAGCGAGTCACTGAAAATAATTCATGCCTAGAACTCTTATATTTGCTGTTTGCATTCCCTATGTAACTTTGCTCCTTTTCTTGGGATGCATAATTATTTCTAGTGTTCAACTGAAGTTTTATGTTACTGCTATACATTATGATCCCCGTATCCATAGGGAATACGTTCCCAGACTTTCTGAGGATAGTGAATATCATGGATAGTAGTGAACTTATACTTCTGATGGAAAGTGAGCATAGAATTATGCTGGAGGACATTCAAATGCCTAGAGAGGTGTTCTCTCTAAGCATTTTCTAGGTCCTCCAGCATGAATTTATGGCCAACTTCCACTAGAAGTTGACCATAGAATCACACTGCAAGATCTAAAAAATGTCTAGAGTGAAGTTTTTTGGACACAGGTAAGTGAAACTGTAGGTACCAGTACTGGGGGTGGGGGTTGAAGGAAAATTTCATTGGGGCACAGTTCCTGTTTGCAGGGCAATTATCTTATTTTGTCCTCTTGTTGCTACACCAAACCTAATTCAAAGCTGACGTGAAAGCTTCCAGTTTTCTCCTTTTGGGAAATTATCACATTACACTGTTATAGCACTATTATTCTACTTTAACTGCTATGTCTGCCTCCTGTGGAATCCTGGGATTTGCAGTTTAGGGAAGGGCATTTAGAACTCTCAGTCAGAGAGTTCTTAGGCCTCACTAAACTACAATTCCACAGATGGGAGCCACAGCAGTTAAAGTGGAATAATAGCACTATAACAGTGTAGTGTGATAAAGTCCTTAGTCAAGGCAGTGGAGGCTCACATCATTGAGGTGGTGAATCTGCCCTCGGCTCTCCAAGGTGTCAAACTGGTTATCTTCCAAAGAGGTTCAGCACCTTCAATAGCTCCTGAAACCTGACAAGAAAACCAGAAAATGTTTGCTTTACATAAAACTGGGGGTGCCTCCAGATGGGTAAAGCATCTCAGGAAATATCAAGACTTCCCATTTCTTTTTATGCCTGTATATTAATGGGTTTGTATCCAGCCTCTTTCTTGAGATGGCATGCCTTACTTTCCCTCCATCTCCTCCTTTCCCTTTTCTCTCCCACTGATCACATGCCACATCCAGTCTCAAGCAACATTCCAGAAACTGATTTTCACCAATTCCTGCCGAGTCTATTTTTACTATTATTCAAGAGTTATAGTCAAAACGCTAAAGTGCTTTAACAATATTACACTAGTTCAGCATTAGGATCATTTAGTGCTTACATTCCTCTTTCCCTCACTTGATATCTGTTGAATCTGTTTCCTGGAAACAATAGTTGTGTTTACTTGGTGGTGGCCCTCTTTACTGCTTCCAAGACATTAGACGCACATAGCAAGTACAGACACACCTTTCATTTTGGAAAGTACTGGGTTAATTTAAACCAACCTGGAGAGTGGCAGTGAAAAGCCTTTGGTAATGCTGGGAGCTCACAGGAAATACTTCAGAATGAGGAAAATATCATATGGTGTTACCCGAAGAGGTGGGGGTGCTTTAGAGCCCCACCTGTGATGCCAGAATTTATATTATTATATGGGGGAATTATTAGCTCAAACAGAAGTCTGCAAGAGATGGGTAACTTCAGGGATCTTTTCAGCTATGTATACCAGTACTATCTGTTGAGAGCATTCCAGTTTAAAGTGAAATAAAGTATGTTTATTGGAAATAATACAAAGTTAACTCTCTCACACACAAAACGCACATTCCTAAGAACCATACAAGGCTAAAGCATAGTAAGATGGATGGACTGGACAGAGGGAGAGCTTCAGGAATATAGGGTGATAGTTACTAGTCTTGAAGAGTAGAGTTTCGTGCAGCGAAGATACTCAGACAGGCATTTGAGGGTGGCAAAGGAGGTTCCAATCTGGGGGCGTGCCGAAAAAGAGAGTGGCCAGGTTTGTCCACTGTGGCACACCTTTCTATTGTCAGGAGACTAATATTTATACCCTGTTTCATATCCTGAAGGTGTACTCTGGTTATTGCTCAGGGGACAGACAAAGGAAAACAAAACTGATTGTGTTAATGGCTTTGAGATAAAAATTGATGGGTTTATAACAACCTTGGAAGGTTGGACAGGAGAGGGTATAGGAGAGATTTCCATAGGAACAGCTTTGGGAATGGTAACTTAATTGTTTGATTGAATGAATCACTGCTGAGGCACTCAGTGCTGGAAGAAAGGATTAGCCCATTCCTCTTCATTGACTGTGTTTGTTAAGGGGCTTCCACACAATCCTAATATAGGCTTCCTTGCCATAATATTTCTCTAAGACACATCCCACGTCATTGTGACCTCCAACTGACCTTTTTGGTTTACCCCAGCCAACCTGACCCCAAAGAGTGGTCAATATTTCCAATTATGAGATATCATGGGGAGAGGGTAGTAGGGTATATTAACAATGGATCTGAAAAATGAAATCAGTTTCTACATGAACAAAATGTGGAAGCTGCAGACAATTTTCCTCATCTGGAGGCCTCCTAGGGCAAATCAACATTTGGTTGTCCATTGAGCTCCTTCACATCAGGACATCAGATACTGCTGAGATTGTGACGATAACCCATGGCACACCCTTGACTGACTGCCTGCATTCATATGGTTGTAGTAGACTTGCTCTACAGAAACTAATCTGAGAGAGTTTGGTAGATGTACTGAAATTCATGCTGCTTCCCTTCATTCCTTCCATTTTTTCTTTCAAGTGGGAACCTCCAAATTCTCCCCTGAAGTTTTGTGTAAGGTGAAATTTGGTGAATTTTCCTTTCGAAGAAGAAACATGTAGAGAAATAAAAGAGAAATTCTGTGAAGCAACAGAAATGTGTTAGTCAGGTTCTTCCCATTCCAATTAACTGTCAACATATATCTTTAAAAACAAACAACTACCACACAATCATGTGCTAATAATGCAAACAGAAGTTCTCTGAAACAGAAACATCTGTAGGAAAATCTTCTGTTCAGCATGATCTCCACTCTCTAGTGGCCTGGACCAGTCAGACAATGAACTCTGACCCTCTCAGAGCCTTGGAAAGCATGATTTGTTGTCTTTGGGATGATTCCCCTCAGACCACCAAAGAGATCAGTGAACCAAAGCCCACAAAACAGATAAAACATGCCCTGTCTTTTGTTCAGCATCAAGATGTAATATCTGGTGGAAGGAGATGAGGGAATGTTTCAGTTTACATTATGTGGTTCCCTCTCCACAGAGTAATGCCACTGTCAAAAACAGACAGACCATAAGGTTTTCACTGTCTCACAAGGAAGGCAGCCTTTATCAGGTCAAATTATTTGTCCATCTAGCCCAATATAGTCTATTCTGACAGGCACAAACTCTCCTGGGTCACTTAGGCAAAGGTCTTTCCATCTCCAACTACCTAATCCTTTTAAATCAGAGATGCCAGGGATTTTCTGTATGCAGGGCCGGTTTAAGGAATTTTGGGGCCCCCTGCAATGCTTTACTTTGGGGCCCCCATATGACTTGAAGGCATATGGGCAAGAAAGAAAGAAAGAAGCCCTTTCTGAGGGAGACAACCCTCAAATTCCCTGTCTCTCTCTCTCACACACACACTCACCCTCTCCGATGTGCCTCTCCCTCCAGCTTCTGCCACGGAGGGCTGCTGTTTCTTTCTCTTTCTCTTTCTCTTTCTCTTTCTCTTTCTCTTTCTCTTTCTGTTTAGTTTTGGAGAGGCTGTTTTGTTTGTTTTTTTAAAAAAGCCAGCAGGAGGTTTTTGGAGGAGGAGGGTAAGAGGGGACTCCTCCCGGCTGTCTCCTGGCTGTTCCTTCGTCAGATTAAGGAGGCCAACCCGGGGCCCTCTCTTGACCTCGGGGCCCCCTCTTGACCTTGGGGCCCCCTGCGAATGCTGATTTGGCAGACAGGTTAAACCGGCCCTGTCTGTATGCAAAACTGATGCCGTACCATTAACTCCATTTCCTCCCTTAAGGAATCTGTTCTCACCTGTGGAGACAAATCCTGTCATGTAACTCTTCTAGAATGCTGCTCAGATCTCAGGAGTAGAGTTACAAACAATGAATTAATTGCCATGAATTTATTTCCCAATAAGGAAGGAATGAGGGCTCCACAGTAATAGTGATTCACAGCAGCTGCAACTTGTCTTAACTGTTTTACATCCCCCATAAACATCACATGGCCCCTAGCCAAGATGGTGGCCATGAGTGAATTACTTGCATTTTTAAATCTGCTGTCACCAAGTTTTTTTTTAAAAAAAAACTTTTTCCATGGTGTACACAAGCGATATTTCAGATTTAAAAAAAAAAAAAAAGCGAGAGAGGGGAAAAGATAATACAAATTGCTATTTTATCAAATTAGCGATTACTTGCTAAGGCAAAAATCCAACATGGCAGCAGTGGGTGCTTGCCCTCTTAGCAAGCCCTACCCCTGCGCTCATCCAGCCAATCAGCTTGTGCTTCCTCTCATATGAAGCATAGCAATGCAAATATAATTGTCTTAACAAGAGGGAATGCACATTCCCCACTGAGCTTTTTAAAAACTCTGGGAAAAGCCACAAAGGGCAAAGTTTTTGGAGTTTTTTGCTGCAACCCCTTCCAAATATGATGCACAGATGTGGGTTCCCATTAAGACTGTTCTGGGAATTGTGGTAGAAACGGGCTAGACATGAGGGTCACACATTTTCTACTGCAGGCATTCATTTCAAACATGCAGATTTTTCTTTTTTAAAAAAGTAGCTTAAAGATGTTAGCTACTTCTGAGGGACTAGAAAGCAGACAGTTATTTTAAAAATGGTTGCTCTTCAAAAATGGTCACTACTTTGGAAGGCATGGGAAATATAAGTGTAACAAATCACTTTCAAATGTAACTTTCTGCTTGTAGGCATGCCAGAGTTGTTACTAACCCTGGTAACCCCCATCTTGGAATATCAAATAATTGGCTATATTTACAATTTGGCTAAGGTGGCCATCCATGTAGTTACAGGTAAACCAGGGACCTCCTAATACCAAGGTGGGATTAATGCAAGACCAAGGGAAGGGCCTGTGGAAATTCCCCCAAACATGTACTCAAGTAAGAAACTCAACACCTGGAGGTGAGTCAATCACTAATCCACTCAGTGATAGCAAGAGCCCTTATTACTTGTAAAACAGGATCTTCCTCCCCTACTCGCCTCCAACAAAAGGCCTTGCCTGTTTCCTATTCAACTCCAAAAGTATCAACCATTAATGATTGTTAACTCTTCCAGCGTACCCATTGTTTGGGCCTGGAAACCTCCAAGAACCATTGTATTTCACTCAAAATCCTATCCCTTCAGGGGAATTATTTCATATAAATATCACCCTAAAATGCCACCAAGGTGCACATGAATCCCTTGCTTTCCAACTTCAAAGTCAGTTTGTGTCATCAATCTATCAGTGACAGCCATGTTTAAATATTTGAAGGGATGTCATACTGAGGATGGAACAAGCTTGTTTTCTGCTGCTCCAGAGACTAGGACATGGAGCAATGGGTTCAAACTATAGGAAAAGAGATTCCACTTAAACATTAGGAAGAACTTCCTGACAGTAAGAGCTGTTTGGAAGTGGAATGCCTGGGAGTGTGATGGAGTCTCCTTCTTTGGAGGTTTTTAAGCAGAGGCTGGATGGCCATCTGCTGGGAATGATTTGATTGTGTATTCCTACATGGCAGGGGGTTGGACTAGATGGCCCTTGTGGTCTCTTCCAATTCTATGATTTTATGATTCTATTGTCCAGACCTCCTCAATGACAGTTTACTTCATGATCTCTGCTCTGCAGAATTGGTACAGTATAACCTGCCATCCCCTTACTCTATTCCTCTATCCAAATACTTCCTACTACTTTCAATAGCCTTGTGTGAGTGTCTGAAGTCTGAGTGTTTGCATGAATACTGTTGATATTAATTTACAATAAGGACCATTTAATTGTACCTTTTGGCTTAGAGTCTCCTCCTTAGTACCGGTATACATAGGTTTAAAACTATACACAGGTTAAATGTTATCGTATCACTGGAGAATTCCCTACTCTATTCCTCTATCCAAATACTTCCTACTATTTTTGATAGCCTAGTGTGATTGCCTAAAGATTGAGTGTTTGCATGAATGCTGTTGATATTAATTTCCAATAAAGATAATTTAATTGTATGTTTTGGCTTTACCGATATACATAAGTTAAAAGCTCCTGCTGTTGCCCATCCTCTCACTGCCATAATTGAACTAATTAAATATTCCCCAATATAATATTTGGACATCAGAGGACCCCCACGGACCCCACGCTATTTGGGTAACAGAATAAACCATTGTATATGAATAACCTCTATCATCACCATTTCCATCAGGCTCCTTCAGAGCATCAGATGAAACAACAGGGCCTTCTCTATCAGTTTGGTGGGCATCATTTGGCTCCTCCTATTCCCGTGCCTCACTATGTCAGGGGGAGGTGCCTGCTGCCTTGAAGGAGGCTGTAGTGCACTCTCTCTTGGAGAGGACCTCCCTGGACCCAGAGGTATGTGAGCACTACCAACCTATTGCTTATATTCTGTCTTTAGCCAATGTGTGGCAGCTGGGCAGCTTCAGGTGTTCTTAAGGAAACAGATAATCTGGACTCATTTCTATCTCGTTTCAGACCAGCGTATGTACTGAGACAGCCTTGGCTGCTCTGACTGTCAACTTACTTCTGGGAAAATACAAGGGGAGTACTACCCTGTTGATCTTCCTGGATCTCTCAGCAGTTTTTGATACCATTGATCATGGTATCCTACAGTATTGGCTTTGGCATATGGGAGCAGGAGACACTGTGTTACACTGGTTCTGCTTCTATCTGCAAGAGATAGAAGCATTGGGGGACTCCTGCTCAGTTAAGGCCATTGTGCTAGGGGATGCCGCAGGGTTCAATCTTGTCTCCCATGCTGTTCAACATCTGTTTGAGGCCACTGAGGTAGGCCATGAGGAATTTGGACATTGGGTGCCATCAGTATGCTGATGACAGTCAGCGCTATATCTTCTTGTAATCTGAGTGAGCTGAGGCTGTGAAGGTGCTGTAGCAGCACCTGGTTGGTGTAATGGGCTGAATGAGGGCCAGTAAGCTGAAGCTGAATCCCAATAAGATGGAGGCTCTGTGGATTGGTGGTTCTCAGGTCTGGGAAATGGGTAGTTTACCCTCCTTCAATGGGGATGCACAATATAGGAAGAGGTGCATAGTCTTGGAGTACGCCTAGGTCCATCTTTGTCACTGGTGGCCCAGATAGACTCAGTGGGTTGGAATGCTTGGGGCCAGCTTCAACTGGTAGGCCAGTTATGGCCTTGCCTGGACAGGGATAACTTAACCACAGTTGTCCATGCACTGGCAGCTTTCCGATCAGACTACTGCAATGCACTCTTCATGGGGCTCCCCTTGAAGATGGTTTTGAAACTGCAGCTAGTGCCAAATGCAGCTTCCATATAACACCAGTTCTGAAGGAATTGCACTGGCTGCCAATATGCTTCTGGTTTGAATCCAAGGTACTGGTGATAAGCACTAAAGCTCTAAAAGGCTTGGGACCTTGATATTTGAGGGAGCACCTCTATTTATGGCTGCCTGAGAATGGAGATCTATTGGAGAGGCCCTCCTCCATGTCCCACCAGTTGAGGAAATACATTGTGGGAGGACATGAGAGAAGGCTTTCTCTGCAATGGCACCCAGTTGTGGAATTCCATACCTGTGAAGGCCCAACTGGTGCCAACATTGGGATCATTTTGGCACCAAGTCAAAACTACTTTTTATTAAAACCTTCAGGCTTAATCAATTTTATCCAGGATGCACATGTTTTATAGTTGTATTATTTAAGATGGTTTCAACTGGTTTTAAATCATCTGGTTCTAAATGGATAAAACTACTTAATATATTTTTAATCTTTTAAAAATATTGCTACTATTTCTGTTTAAACTGATTTATTGTAAGCCATCCTGAGAACTTTGGAGATAGAGTGGGATATAAATATTTAAATCAATAAATAGTATTTCCATCTACAGTCATTCTACCTGGCTGTATCAGTTGTTGTTGTTGGTCTTCAGGTGTGGCAACCCTAAGGTGAGCCCATCATTAACTGTGTAAATTGTTTCATTTGTTGTTCAACTTTATATTTATACTTTTAATATTTTGTATTATTTTTAACTTGGATTGTTTTAAACTCATTGTTAGCTTCCTTGAGTCTATATATTGAGAGAAAGGTGGGATACAAATAAAATCGATGATGATAATGGTGGTGGTGGTGGTGGTGATGGGGATGTTTGTTTTTGTTGTTTTTTTGCAAGATTTGTTCAGAGAAAGTTTGTCATTGCTTTCACCTGAGGCTGAGAGAGTGTAACTTGCCCAAAGTCACCCAATGGGTTTCCATAACAGACCTGGTATTTGAACCCTAGCATCCTGGAATCCTAGTCCAATACTCAGGTCACTAAAACAGGATGGCTCTTGAGGTAATATCTGAAGGAAAAGTTAAATACAAATGCACTGACAACATGGCTGGGCCCAATGGCACTTGGCCCTTCCATTTCCCATAGAGTTACCATTAGTGGACATTCTATTAATGGATATCCCACCAAATTCCACTAGTGGCCACTCCACTAATGGTTGAAGGGAGGAAAAGAAGAGGTGAATTAGCTAGGCCTACTCCATTAGCCAATTTTACTTGCCCCTCCTTTTCCATTAGTGTTTCCATTAGCGAGCATTCCACTAATGGCAGAAAAAGAATGAGAAATGATGGAATAAGTTATTATGCATGAATGACCTTCATGACTAGGTTGAAAAGAGGGAGGGGTGAGTCAGTGAGCTTGGCTGGGTCTAAGTATCATTTGTTTCTTCCTGTCTCCAAACTGTGGTACAGAGATTCACATCCTCATGTTCTTTGTGCTTGCAGGCAAAAACAAATAATTCCTGGGGTATACTTGGATGTCACCAGCACAAAGATTTCTATACAGTTCCCAATTGCTGTTCATGTTTCAGGAAATAATCTTCTGGACAGAAATACATGGGTTTTTCTCTACACGGAAGCACATTTTCTGTGCAGAAAACAAGCTTTCTGCACAGAAGTACTTAAGGGTTTTCTCTAGCGAAAACACTTTTTGTGCCAAAATACAATTTCTGCACAGAAATAAGTGTGGCATTTCTGTGCAGAAATACACTTTCTGTGCAGAAATGCATGTGGGTCTTTTTCTCTGAAAATGTGTTTTCTTTGCAGAAATAGACTTTCTATGCAGAAATGCATGTGGGTTTTTTCTCTGAAGATGTGTTTTCTGTGTAGAAATAGACTTTCTGTGCAGAAATACATGTATTTTTTTCAGTGCAGATGTTACTTACCCTGACAGCCCCCATCTTGGCATAATTGGCAATATTTAACAATTTGGCTTGATGTGGCCTTCCACATAGTTAGCTGGTAAACCAGGGTTCCCCAGTTACTAAGGCTGGAGTCATGTATAACCAAGGGATGGGCCTTCGGTAATTCCCCAAACATATAATACTTAGATCAGAATCAACACCTGGGGATGAGTCATCCACTAAACTACTCAAAGATAGTAGAGTCCTTGATGGTTGCAAAATGAGTTTCTCCTCCTCTTCCCCTCCAACAATAGACTTTGCCTGCTCCTATTCAATTCCAAATATATCGCCCATTAACAATCATTAGCTCTTCTGAAGTACCCTTTGTTTAGTCCTGAGAAACTCTGAGAGTCCTTGTATTCCAGTCTAAATCTCATCCCTTCAGGGGAATTATCACATACAAGTACCATCCTAAAACACCACCAAAATGTCTGCAATTCCTCTTCGTACATCCATGCTGCTGGTTTGCTGTGAAACACTCAGAATGCATTTCTGAGAACCTTCTGCTGCATGAATCTCTGCTCCTCTGATAGGTATCGTATCACCTGAGAACCCTTTACTCTATTCCTCTATCCAAATACTTCCTACTATGTTCAATAGCCTTGTGTGATTACCTGAAGCCTGGGTGTTTGTGTGAATGCTGTTGATATTAATTTCCAATAAAGATCATTTAATTGTATGTTTTTGGCTTAGTGTCTTCTCCTTAATACGTAAGTTAAAAGGTCCCACTGTTGCCCATCCTCTCACTGCCATAATTGGTCAAATTAAATATTCCCCATATTAATATTTGGACACTAGTGGGATCCTCACGGGCCCCCGTGAAATTCAGGTAACACAGAAGTACATGTGGTTTTTCTGTGCAGAAATACACTTTCTATACAGAAATACATGAGTATTATCTATGCCAAAAATACATTTTATGGACAGAAATACTTTCTTCTGTAGAAATAGATGTATGGGGGGGGGTTGTGCAGAATTTTTTTTCTGTGCAGAATTTTTTTTCTGGGAATCTTTTTTTTTTCCCCTGTGCAGAGAATGCATTTTCTGCAAAGAAATGCACATTTCTACACAGAAAATTGATGTGCATTTCTGCACCAATGAATACTTCCCAAAGTGCAAAGACTCTCACAGTAGCCTTGCAACTGCTTGTACTCTTCAAAAAGGAGTTTACCAAGCATCAGGAAAAACCCTTTTTGAGCCAAGAAACAGAAAGCAAATAAATATTCTTTCCATACCTACTGTGGACATGGTACCTTCTACATCTTTCCCTTATGCAATACTCTTTTATATTATTTTATATTTTATATTATATTATATGACTTCTGTGGGTGAAGGGGGGGCCAAATTACACTGACTGCATTGGCAAAATAGAAGTATTTTAATGTGGTAAGTAAATAAATGTGCTGTCCTGTTAATTCCTACTGATGGGAAATTACTTCCAACCTGTCACATTTAGGACTGAGGTACAAATCTAACAGATCCAGTATCAATTTGTGATGTACAACTTTTTAAAGAGGTCAGAAAAGTTCATCAGTAACTTTTACAATCTCTTCCAGAAGCCCCATATGCTGCTCAGTTATGGCAAACTCATCGGTCATGCTGTTCATTATTCATATATCAGAGCTACTTTTTATACATATAAACTTAATTATTGTCATGGGGAATATATTAAATATGACTCACTTTTACTGCAGGATCGATTTCCTCCTGACCTCTGAATAAATATTGATCTCTGTGATCTTTAAATGTAGTCCAAGGGTTATTATATTAATGGCATATTAATAGGAAGTAGCCCTGACCATGCAATATTAATATATTTGCATTGTTATGTCCCACATCTCACCCAAAAAGGAGAGGGAGAGAGGCTGAGGAGTCCATCTCCTCTTTGCATGAAGTGAAATTAAGAAGCTCTTCCATTTTAATGAAGCATAAGCCATTTTTATCTGGCTCAGACTGAAATGGTGTCAGTAGAGTGGGCAAGGTTATAAACTGAGCTGCTATGATCTTGCTTGTATGGCTATGTTCCAGTTTCGCTCATAGGTTTTCACAGAATCATAGTATCATAAAGTTGGAAGAGACCAGAAGGGCCATCTAGTCCAACCCCTGCCTTGCAGGAATACCCAATCAAAGCATTTCCGACAGATGGCCATCCAGCCTCTGTTTAAAAACCTCCAAAGATGGAGATTCCACCACACTCAGAGTCAGCGCGCTCCACTGCTGAACAGCTCTTACAATCCAGAAATGCTTCCTAATGTTTAGGTAGAATCTCTTTTCTTTTAGTTTGTATCAATTGCTCTATCTCTAGTCTCTGGAGCAGGAGAAAACAAGCTTGCTTCATCCTCAGTATGACATCCCTTCAAATATTTAAACATGGCTAGCATGTCCCCTCTTAACCTTCATTTCTCCAGGCTAATATGCCCAGCTCCCTAAGCCACTCCTCACAGGGCATGATGTCCAGACCTTTAACCATTTTGCTCACCCTCCTCTGGACATGCTCCAGCTTGTCAACATCCTTCTTGAATTGTTGTGCTCAGAACTGGACACAGTATTCCAGGCGAGGTCTGACCAAAGCAGAATAGCTGAATGGAGAGTCTGGGTCTTAGTTATGTATGTATACTAGAGTGTTTCATCATGTGCCAGCCATTAATTTCAGTGCAGGGGAGTTCATGCACTTTAACTGTCCTGCATTTTCTGCACAGGAATTAATGTTTCTCCATGCTGGGTTTCACCTCAAACTTTAAAGGAACTATCCAAGGTGCTGAAACTATTTTGGGGGTAGGGCTTTTGGAACTTGGATAGCTCTATTAAAGTTTAGAGTAAAACCTGGAACAGACTCACTGCTCCATTTACATGAAAACCACCAGCTGTTGGTGGACCCTACCTAAAATCCATATGATTCAGACAAACAGCTCTATATATCCCACCATCAATGTTTGATTTAAACCATATCATAACTGGTGGCAACAAATAAGGACATTAAAATCACTAATGTAGACAAGCTAACATACCTCTGATTAGTAGCATATAGTATTGTTGGTTCAAACTGTGGCTAATGTCAGAGGGGAGCAACACAGAGCAGTGGTAGCAATGGCCAGCGGGCAGCAACAGTGTCAACAGCAGCTCAGTGGCAGCAGAAGAAGCGGTGGTGATGGCAGATAATGGCAGGTGATGGAGGAGGAGGTGGAAGTGAGAGTAGCCTCATCCCCATCCCCATTCCCGCTACCACAATAATCTCCACTAGTAGGATGCCTACCACCAGCACAGCAATAGTGACCATCAGGAGAAAGGTTCCTACCTAGCCTGGAGGCAATGCTGGGGCAGCCCTGTAGCAATTTTGTTGATGCTGATAAACTTCACTGAATGACAGTGCTTGGAAGAAGGAATTTAAGGAATACAGGAAAAAAACAAGCAACAATGTGACTTTGTAGAGAAGGGAGAAAGGGGAGAGAAATAGCTCCAGAGATGGAGGCAGAAGGCTCCATAGTTTCCTGCTGGAAGGTATGTGCAATGTTTACCTTCTTGCCAGAACACCTCACCAACTACACATGCAGCAAGTGCAAATTGGCAGCTCTCTTGGGAGAGAAGGACAGTGCACTACAGCTATGTGTTGTGGTCCTTCAGTGCATCAGAGAGCAGGAGAACTGTCTGGATAGAACACAGTGAGAATTGTTCCCACAGAACCAACAGGAAGAAACTGCCAAGGAACATGAATACTCCTATAACAGAGAGGAAACACCCTGGAGGAAAGTCCCTGTCAGGAGCAGACTATACAGAAGGGATTTAGGACCTCTCCAACTAAGCAGTCACTTCCTACATCTTCAGGAGGATAGCAGCAGTGAAGATGCTCAAACAGGAAACCTGGAACAAGGAATACCACATGCCAAGAAAGGAGTCAAGGTAATCACCAACCACAACAAGAAGAAAAGTAAGGTGGTGGTTGGGGAGTCATTGCTCAGGAGCATAGAGGAAACTGCGTGCCAGCCTGAGAAGATGAATTGGGAAGTGTGCTGTCTTCCTGGTGCATTTATTCAGGATGTCACTGACAACTTGCCAAAACTCATCAAGAACACGAATCAGTACCCCTTTCTCTTTATTCATGTGGATACCAATGACATGGCCAAGATCATCTCTGACTATGAAGCTTTGGGAAGTAAGCGGAAGAGGTTTGAGGCACAGATGGTATTCTTATCAATTCTGCCAGTGAAGGATAAAGGGCTACACAGGGACAGGAAAATACTAAAAGTGAGTGACTGGCTGCATAGATGGTGTAGATGGGAGGGATTGGGCTTCTTGGACCATGGTCTTCATTTCTTATACACAGGGCTACTGGCTGCAGAGGGGTTGAAGTTCACAAAGATTGGGAAGAATGTCTTTGGTAGTATATGATTCTATGATTTATTTTATTTAGAATATTTATACCCTACTCTTCAGCTATAAAGGCTCTCAGAGCAGCTTACAAATTGTTAATTTAATAGTTCCCTGCCCTCAGGCTTACAATCTAAATAAGACATGGCACATAAGGAAAAGGGAATGGCAGTGGGTGTTGGGATTAAATCCAGCAGATACTACTGGTTCTTCTCTCCTTCCAAGGCCAGAGCACTGGCAGTTGGGTTGGAGGGAGGGCCCTTCATCTGCTGCTGCGTCCAGGCCTGATGGAAGCATAGTAGCATGATCAAGAGGGCTTAAAATGAAATCCTTGCGGGGGGTGGTGGCAATAATAGGTCAAACATCAGTCCAAAGTCAAGCTGTAAACACAAGGATGTGGATTCTAGAGGGGAAAGTAGGAGAGAGAATGGGATCCATAAAAAAACCTAAACCATTAGTAAAGTCTGAAGTGATTTCTCTTCAGACTTGTGGAGAACCTGCCCTCTTGAAATTCTTTCTAATATGTTAACTTTCAAAAGCCAAGACTGCTATATTTCCTTTCTCCTGTGAAGCACTGAACACCCATATGGTGTCATCGCCTGCGTGAAAACTGAGTAGGAATTTTCGCACACCTCTGCAGGTGAGTCCTGCAGCATACAAAGTATGCATACATGGAAAGACTTTCTTGTACATATACAAAGTTTTAGAAAATTTGTGACATTGGTGTTGGTATGTTGTAGGGTTCTGGCATATCCTCTTCATTTGACATTTAATCTATATTGCAAAATGCTAATCTGCAATGCTAGAAATTTGAGACTAAAGGAAAATTTCATTGTGGGACAGAATTCCCATTTAGGGGGATAATGCCCTTACCCCTCCCCCACTACAACCCAGAATAGGCTACCCTGGAAGATGGTGGGTTCTCTTTCACTGGACATTTTTAAACAAAGGTTACATGGCCCCTTTTGGGGGTGCTTTAGTGATGAGCTAGATATTTCCTGGCATCCCTTACAACTATATGCTTCTATGCTTACCTGACTCCTCAAAATTCTGGCCAGTGGGCCCTACGGCAATGCCAGCCTCTGATGCCATCAGTGCTTAGTCTTCCTATGCCTTTCTTGACTACAGTTCTGGATTGAAAATTAGATAGTGAAAGGTGGGGGGGGCATGCCCTGTTTTTAGCCAGTGTTAATAGCAGCATAGCCTCCAAATGAAGTGCAGTAATTGTCCTTCTACATTTTGTGTTAGCCAGGACTCAACTAGAGTACTGTGTTCAGTTCTAGGTGCCTCATTTTAAGAAGGATATCAACAAGTCAGAGCAGGTTCAGAGAAGGGCAACAAGGCTGAAAAGAGGCCTGTTGAACATAACATATGAGGAAAGGTTGAGGAAGTTGGCCATGTTCAACCTGGTGAAGAGAAGACTGGGGGAGGGGTGAATGATTGATCTCTTTAAATATCTCAAGGGCTGTCACAGAGAGGAGGGTGCAGGTTTGTTCTCTGCTGCTCCAGAAGGTAGGACCAGGTCTAATGGCTTGAAGCTACAGGAGGGTATATTTCAACAGAGTGTTAGAGGAAATTTCTTGATGGTAACAGCAGTTTGGCAATGGAATCAATTACCTAGAGAGGTGGTGGGGTCTCCTGCTCCGGATGTCTTCAAAAAGAGACTGGATAGCTACCTGCTAGGGGATGCTCTAGCTGGAGATCCTGCACTGAGTGAGGGGATTGGACTTGATGGCCTAAGGGGCCCCTTCCAATTCTATGATTTTATGATTCTGTGATTCTATGAATACGGTGGGTCTTTGGTATCTCCTGGGGTTTGGTTCCAGGACTCCCTGTGGATACCAAAATCCATGGATGGTCAAGTCCCATTATATGCAGTGGGGTAGTAAAATTGTGTCCCTTATATAAAATGGCAAAATCAAAGTTTGCTTTTTGGAGTATTGATTTTTAAAAAATATTTTCAAGCAAACCAATTTGTGATTATTGGGAAGCGACATGGGATATTAATGTATAACTGCATAAATACAAGTACAATATTATATGAATGTAGACCAGTGAGGTTATGGAGTTACGGAGTTAATCTATGAAAAGAAAAAAGTGTGGTTGAAATCAAGAGCACAAAACAGTTTGATCTAAAGAGTACTACATATAATTGTTGCGAAGAGATAGATAAGAGAAACAAAAGGGAGGGCTACTAGATTACAAAAGAGAAATTTAAAACATAAAGAAAATCCAAGGATGAAGTAATAATATAATATAACGGGATAAGAATATTAATATATGGTGTGAGGGAGATTATGTATATATATATTGATAACATTTTGCTCAAAAGAAAGGAAATGGGAGGAGGTCTAAACTGTGTGAGTGAAAAGAAGAAGGAAAGATTGAAGAAGAAGGACAAGAAAGAGATAATATGTAGGGAAGAGGGGGGAATATAGATATAGGAGATATAGGAGATATAGATAGGTGGTTGGGAAAGAGGGTATGAGGGAGGGGGGAGGGGGGAGTGGAAAGAGGGGTTGATTGAGTTAAATTATAAATAAAACATATAGGAAGGGGAGATGATATAGAGGGAAGAAGAAGTATGTGAGAAGGTGAGAGTATGTATGGAAAGTATTAAGTGAAGGGTTAACTGCAGAAAGAGGTGGAAAGTGGGGGAAAGTGGGGAAAAGGATGGAGGGGGATGTTTAGAAATTAGGAAGTAAGGAGATTGTATTAGAGTGTATTAGAATGTATTAGAAGGGAGTTGAAATTGTTGGGGAAAGTAATGTTTTGGAAAGCATTGGGATGAAAATTTGTATGTGTGCGTATATATGGAAATTTTTGTATCTATGTTTGTAAGTATTAATAAAAATATATATAAAAAAAAATATTTTCAAGCAGTGGATGCTGGAATTTATGGATGCCAAATCCGTGGTTAGGGAGGGCCAACTGTACGTGCTTTTCCTGGCCTAGCCAGTAACTTCCATTTTGAAACACCCATCCTTCTTGAGAACTCGGGAATATCCTGCTCCTAAGCCTACTCGCACTGTTGCCTTTATGGCTACAAAAGGACCATTGAGTACGGAGACAGACAATTATTATATTTACATTAAATGAAATTAAGGCAGAATGCCCATCTCTTTAACTTTATGTTCCTTTAATAGACAATCATCCTTCATCTTTCTCTTTCAAGGCAGAGAATGCTCGAAAGGCATAAAACCCGTTTCATTTTAATAAGACAATATAAGAGGACCGTTGGATCGAAAATGACTAAATTATGCTCAGTTTAGGGAGGTTTCACTTCTCTCTTTTGCCTCGGGCGTCGGGGACATTAAGGCCACATTATAAATCCTGGCCAGTGCTTTCTTCTAAAGAGCAGAAACGCGAGTTTATTAGTATCACAGTGGTTGCCTCAATAATGACAAAACAGTTGCTCATTACTGCTCATTAGATTCATATTAGATTCATTTGCAGGAGCAATACATCTTCCATTCAGAGTCGATTGCAAAACAACAGATATGATTTGACACCTGCTGTAGAACCGAATTCATTAGATGGTAATAACACAAACAAGAATTCAAAGGATAGCCTTCTGCTCAACCCCTTTCCAAGGGTTCTAAACATGCAGCAGGATCTGTATAGAATAACTAAAGGCAGCAATCAATCGTTTTTAAACACTCCAGTAGCCTCATGTTATATACATGGGAGCAAAACACCCACCCATGCCACAGATGGTGTATTTGTGGGTCTGTTTAAGGAGAACTTGTGTTTATAAGGAAAACCACTAGTGCAAGTAGAATATATATTGCTTTGGCCAGGAGTGGAGGTGGAGGTGTTGGAAGCTGCACTGGGCCACGTGATGTCAGCAAGTGGCAGCTGTCTCCTATGTGAGTAAGTTGCTGAATCCACTCTGGGTTTTAGCCTGAACTTTAAAGGAGTGGTGAGTGGCTTTCATATGGGTGGGGTGGTAAACTTTCAAGGAGTTGTTGGATAGCTCCTTTGCAGTTCAGATGAAAACCAAGAGCAGACTCACTGCCCCGTGACATGAAAGCCACTCTGTGTTTAGACCAAGGTGTGTGTATGCGTGAATCCAGGCTGGCAAACTGTATTGAGGCTAACTGTATTGCAAACATTTAGAGCGTGGGGGGATTACATTTTCTTAGATTACACTTCTCAGAATCCACCATTGACTACGCTGGCTGGGTTTTTTTTAAAGGTGTTTTGCTGCCTAAAAAAGTAATTTGTTTAAGCATTGCATGCAATGCTATGTTATGATTAACATTATTTTCCTGCCACTTGCAGTATAACCCAACACCAACAGAAATGAGATGAGTTCTTCGGATAACAAAGAGATCAGTGTTACAAAGCTGACCATTCAAAGGAGTCCCTCAACAGTCATAGGGACACCAAGTCCACACACCCCAAGTTTTTGTGTCATTTCCAAACTTGATAAGGATTCCCTCCACACCGTCATCTAAGTCACTGATAAAAATGTTGAAGAGTAATGGCCCTAGGACAGAAGCCTGAGGGCCTCCATTCGAGACCTCCTTCCAGTTTGAAATGCAGTCACTGATGGTGTCTCTTTGAGAATGGTTTTCCATAGTAGTTCTGGCTATCTGTTGTGATGTGTTAGCATTTTCTCATCTTCCATGAACAGTGGCCCCACTGTCTCCTTGGTCATTCTCTTATCTGGAATATATACGAACCCTCCCCCCCCCTTTTTTTTTTTGCTCCTTGTTTGCCTAGCCAGTCTCAGCTCATTCTGAGCTTTAGCTTTCCTTATACTATTCCTGCAAGCTTAGGCTATACATCTGTACTCTTCCTTGGTGATTTGTCTTTCCTCCCATTCGATATACATACTCTTTTTTTCCCCTACTTCCTCCTTGAGTTTGCTGTGGAGCTACATTGACTTTTTCAGATGTTGCCCATTTTTCTTCCTCCATGGGATTGTTTGTGATTGTGTGTGTGTGTGTGAGTATGTGTTTTTGAGCCCCTTCTTCAAGAACTCCCACCCTTGCTGAGTGCTTTTTTCCTTTAGCATGTCTAGTCATGGGATTCCACTCAGTGATTCCCTGAACTTGTTGAAATCAGCTTTCCTGAAATCAAAGGTCTGTGTTTGACTCCGTTTCTCTTTGCCCTGTCCCACAATTGTGAATTCTAGCATTACATGGTCACTTTCCTTCAAAATACAGTGGGCCCTTGATATCTGCTGGGGTTTGCTTCCAGGGCCCCCCTGTGGATACCAAAATCCATGGATGCTCAAGCCCCATTATGTACAGTGGCATAGTAAAATGGTGTCCCTCATATAAAATGGCAAAAAAAAATGCTTCTAGGAATTATTTTTACAATATTTTTTCAATCCGTGGATGGTTGAATTTGTGGATAAAGAATCCGTGGATATGGAGGGTCAACTGTACTGACTACTTTGATTCCAGTGACCAACTCCTCCCTATTGGTTAGGATCAAGTCCAGGACAGCTGAATCCTTTGTTCCTTCCTCTAACTTTTGAAATAAGAAATTAACTGCAAGGCACATCAGGAATTTGTTGGAGAACCTAAGTGTAGCAGAGTTAGTCTTCTAGCCCATATCAGGGTAATTGATGTCCTCCATAACTACTAATTTTTACGTCTTCGAGATTTCTGAGATTTGTTTTGGAAAAGCACCGTCCACCACCTCTTCTTGGTTTGGTGACCTGTAGTAAACTCCTACAACAATGTGGCATTTATTTACCTGTATTTATGCTCTCAATTGATTCACTCTGATCATTCTCATGGATTTCTCTACTATTGGATTTGCATTTGACATATAATGCTATTCCCCCTCCTTTTTTTTTGGCCACATCTATTCTTTTTTAAATAGGCTATACCCTTAAATTGTAATAGTCTAATCATGGGAGTCATCCACCAGGTCTCTGTTATGCACTAAGACTTCTAACTCATCTTGTGTCCCAAAAATCTCTGTGTTGGTGTAAAGACGCTTGAAGCTTTATTTGTTCTTGCCTATTAATTAGGCACACACAAACACACAATGCTATTACTTATGAAAACCTCTTTCTACAGAAACTGTTTATGGTGCCTGATGCCCAAACTCTTCTGTCTGCTTTTGTCTCTGCACCTCCACCTCCCCCACCATGAAAATTGTCTTGCTACATCCCTGAACCTATTCCAATGCTGAACAGCTCTTCTTGATATAAGTGATGAGCTAGATGTTTCTTGGCATCCCTTAAAACTCTCCCTCATGTTTAGTCAGAAACTCCTTTCTTATAATTTGAATCCACTAATCTGGGTCCTATCCTAACCAAAACCATTGGTTTGGCCTCCATCGTCTACATGACATCCCCTCAGAAATTTGAAGGTGGCAATTGTATAACTTGTCAGTCTTCTTTTCTCCAGGCTAAACATACCCAGCTCCTTCAAGCATTCCTCACAGGATTTGGTTTCTAGACCATTTACCATCTTAGTCATGCTCTTCTGGAGATATTTCAGTTTGCTGATATCTTTGTTAAACTGTGGTGGAAATATTCTAGGTGAGGCCTAGTGGTTAAATGCCAGTACTGCAAGCCACCACATTGCAAGTTCGATTCCAGCGGACTCCAAGGTTCACTCAGCCTTCCATCCTTTCGTAGGTCGGTAAATTGAGTACCCAGCTTGTGGGGGCAATTAGCTAACACACATTGGAAACTCTTTAATGCAGTGTAGATGTGTAAATAGCTATTGCTTAAAACAATTTGTAAGCTGCTCTGATAGCCTTGTGGCTGAAGAGCGGGGTATAACTAACTAACTAACTAAAGCAGAAAAGGATGGTAGTACTGCTTTCCTACTAAGGACATACACTTCAGAGTATCATAACTGTACTATATCATATACTATAGAGCTTGGAAATGCTGCTTTTTGTAGTAAAAGCACATTTACTCTTGCTGGATCCTTTCTCAGGTTAATGGAAAGCAGTCATCCAGCAGCTTATAGAAAGAGGACCTCTGCATTTCCAGAATCAGCATTGCAGATAAGATGCCCAACATCCAAATTCCAACACTTCACTCCTCTCCTAGGACTTCATCACATGAGTGGGGTAAATAGCAATAACTGCAATATAATAGTGTCTTCGACTAATCCTTATCATATAGTCATGGTTCTTCGGTCTCTGCTTTGCATTCCACTCAACAGTGTAGCACATCTTTTCATTGATGTTGTCATGATGTAGTGACTGCAACTCCCATCATGGATCCAGAACACATCTGCAAGAACTACATTTCCCATCAAAAGTAACAGAAGGTTCTGAGGAGTGAGGAGGTGGGACCCTCATTTGCTAAACATGACCTCACATCACCTGACTGGAGAGCCAATCAGATTTGGCTAATGGAATTTTGAGATTCTGCAGTCTTTGTCTGCAGACACATGGCTTAGGAGTCATCAAAGAACCATGTGGTGCTGGAGATCTGTGGGAGCAGACTTCCCATATGACTCTGAATTCCATCATCAGAGACCAAACTAGGCTGGCTTCTGATAAGCATGAGGCCTAGCCCATCCTAGTCGGGACACAGACTGATACAAAGGACTTCATAAATGTGAGTTGGAATCTTCTTAGCTTAGGAAATTGTGTTTAGCTAGAATTACATTAGGTTAAAACTTGTTTTAATCCCTCTGACCGAATGTAGTCTAATTCTGAATGCTATTCTATGCAGGTCTAAAGGTGGACCCTGGAGAGAATGCCTTTTCTCCATGATACTATTCTGTATCTGTTTTCCTGGCTTGAACTTAGGAAATAAAGCTTTTTCTGTTTTCCTACTAAGTCCCGTACACGTGCCTTGCTTGGGCAAGCTACCTAGATTTTTCTCTGGGATAGCAAATATTTCCACTGATTAATTAGAGAACCTGCACAGGTTCTCACTATGCTGTGTGGAAGGGGAGAAACTCAGCGAGTAGTGGCAGATAGATACCGAAGAAAGACTTAGTTCTAGGGGATTTCTGTGCTAGAAGAATCCCTCAGGTGTGGGTCTCCAAAAGTTAGCTCTGGGCTTTCTCAGGCAGAAGGACCCCCCAGAGCCCCATGACAGATGGTAGAATCCCATGAATGCCTGCTAATATCACAGCTGTTCTAGTGCTCACTATGGTGCAATCGGTCATTCTGCTGCAGTTTCAATATTGTGGCAAGAAGCGTTGAAACTAAGTGATTGCACAGTAGGAGCAAACAGAATCATGTGAGACTTCCAAAACTGTGTGTTTGAGCAGTTACAGCAAAGAAATATAAAATATTTTAAAGCACATGTGATAGCCTTGAAGGAAGGCAGGTTTAGCAAGGTGGTGCAGAAGACTGATTGCGGGATCTTGAATCACCATGGCGGCACCATAGTGTAATTGTAGGGACAGTGCAAAAGTGACTGTTTCAATACCATTATGATTCCAGTTGCTTGAACAGTGGGATTGCAGCAATTTGCCAGCCTCATGTGATAAAGTCCCAAGTATAAATAATACACACGATAATATAATAATGCTGCCTTTTTTAAAAAAAAGAGAGAGAAGACAGCTGGGGACTCACCATCACAGCCTGCAAGTAATGTCCTGGAAAGTGGTTCCAACTGCTTTCTGAAGGGAAAGTGCTAGCTCTCCATCAAAAATAATACTTGTGTTTGGTACCAAGCTTTCTCCCTGTGCAATAAAAGGAGACTTACTGTAGAGATTTGTTCGGAAGGTTGAATAATTCCGCACTGGGTACAGCTGTTTGTTTTACTGCACTATGCACTATATACACATTTAAGTACAGAACGGAGAACATATTGCTGGCATTTAAGGTATTATTATAGACACAGTGGTGTAATTATGAGTGGAGGAACCAAAGGAAGAGAGAGCAGGAGGAGGTATTGCAAGAACGTCCTCCCAATATTGTGAATTAGAGAATACCAAAAGCCCTGCTGACTTGAAGCAGTGAAATACCCATTTCAGAGGCAATGAAATTCCAGTCTATGGGTGTAGCTACATTCATATGGGCTTGTGGGGGGGGGAACAGTTTTGCTGCTGCTCTCCTTTTCTTAGTACCTCTTTCTCCTCTGCCGTAATGAGTTGAACCTCTGCCACCAGGCTGTTGGGTATTGGAGTTCTTGTTAGCCTCACAGCCAAATGTTAAGCAGCATGAAAAAGTCACTTTGTATTAGTGACTTTGTAAGATACTTTTCTGCATTAGCTTGGCAGTTTGAGCCTGGGAAGAAATCTGAAGAAACATTATTAAAGAGATTGGCCTTGATGCTGTTCTGAGTGTTCTCCTAATACTTTCCCTCGAAAGGCTAAAGCACCATCCCAGAAAGAGCTAGCCCATTGCTAAAACCACAAGCAGCCATTAGAATCAGTCAATGGCTAGTTAAGGACCTCATCCACCCAAGGTTGGCATGGAGAACCCTTGTTGCGTCCAAAATCAGACTATACACCAAGAGGCAGATGGGGTTTGGAGTTCTTGTCAGCACCACGGCCAAATGTTAACAGCTGCCTAGTGTCATGATAGAGTCTATTTCATAGAATCATAGAATCATAGAATTGCAGAGTTGGAAGAAACCACGAGGGCCATCTAGTCCAACCCCCTGCCACGCAAGAAATCTTGATCAAAGCATCCCCGACAGATGGCAATCCAGCCTCTGTTTAAAGACCTCCAAGGAAGGAGATCCCACCACTCTCCGAGGGAGTGTGTTCCACTGCCGAACAGCTCTTACTATCAAAAAGTTCCTCCTAATGTTGAGGTGGAATCTCTGTTCCTGGAGCTTGCATCCATTGCTCCGTGTTCCAGTCTCTGGAGCAGCAGAAAACAAGCCTGCTCCATCCTCAACGTGACATCCCTTTAAATACTTAAACAGGGCTATCATATCGCCTCTTAACCATCTTTTTTCCAGGCTAAACATACCCAGCTCCCAAAACCTTTTCTCATAAGGCATGGTTTCCAGACCTTTCACCATTTTAGTTGCCCTTCTCTGGACATGCTCCAGTTTGTCAATATCCTTTTTGAATTGTGGTGCCCAGAACTAGACACAGTATTCTAGGTGAGGTCTGACCAAGGCAGAATAGAGCGGCACTATTACTTCCCTTGATCTGGACACTATACTTCTATTGATGCAGCCCAAAATCGCATTGGCCTTTTTAGCTGCCGCATCACACTGTTGACTCATGTTCAACTTGTGGTCTACTAGGACTCCTAGATCCCTTTCGCACGTAGTCTCATTTGTATTACTGCTTTGCCTAGTGTATTTGTATTTTTATTACTGCTTTGCCTAGTGACTATGTTTTGCATTAACTTGGCAATTTGGGGCTTGTAAAAGTTATGAAGACTGGGAATGGACTGGGGGAGTGCATTTCCCTGTTACTAACCTTCTTGCACAGTTTTCAGAGCTATGGTGGGGGGAGATGGATCACACTTGTGCCCTTTTCTGTGTTTGCTTCTGTACTGTATAACCCTTGGGAATCCATCTTCCATTGGCGTTACCCTGGAGGGGGTGCACCTCAGTCCAGGGACCTCATATAACCAGCAATGGAGAATTTGATCACCGGCCAGGGATAATCTGGATAGAATTTGTAGTTTGGGGTCCCAATTCTACCATTGGATGTGCTCCAAGAACACTGGTAGGTTGTTTAAATATAAAAAATACTTTTTGTGGAATTCAAGGAGAATACGAGCTGTCTTAATGGCATGCCCACATAGTTTTGCTGTATCCAGAGGGAGGGGGTCAAAAAAGCCAAAAACTCTGAAAGAAAAGCCTTCACAGCTTTTCCTGGCATTTTTTTAAAAAAACCAGCAGGAGGAATGCACATTCCTGCTCGTTGGGACAAGTGATTCTATTTTATTTGCTTTCCCATACAAGTGGAAGCACAAAGCTGATTGGCCAGATGAGCATAGGGGGTGGGGCTTGCAAACAAGTCAAGCTCCCAGAGTCACCATGTTGGATTTCCACCTTAGCAAATGAGTGCTAAGGTGATAAACTACGGTGTTGGGCTTTCCCCCCCCCCTTTTTTTTGTGAAGGCAAAATATCACTCTATCGCACTTTGGAAATAGTTTTTTAAAAATGTTCAGTGGCAGCAAATTGCAGTAAGTAAAAATGCAAGTTATTCACTTGTGGCCGCCACCTGGATCTGCAGGCATGCAAAGCTTATGCCTGCAAAAAAACCCATCAAGATAAATTGCAGCTGCTGTGAATTGCCATTAATGCGGAGCAATCCGCTTCTTTTCCCCTCGTATAGACAACCTTTGGATCACATCAGTGAATGGATTGGAATGTTTCTCTGCTGTGTAACATCTGCTGCCTCATTTGCCACTGATACAGCTTATCTTATAGCAGAATCATGTGAAAATATTCAGCACCAAACAAATGCTTAGGAAGACCTGGAACTTCACCCAATTCTAGAACAGAACATTCACTGACGTGAGAAAATATCACCTTGGTGGAAGGGTAACCTAGGGTGAGGGAAAGAAATCCCTTTCACCCCAAGGGTCAAATGTAACCCAAGAGGTTGTCAGGGCAACATTCCAATGGAATCAAAGGATGGCACCAAATATAGATTTGACCTCAAAGTTGACCATAGAGTCACACTGGAGGACTTCCTGATACCTAGAGAAACCACCTCCAGCACAACTCTATGGCCCTCCAGATGCCTAGAGAAACCTCCCACCCCAATCACAGGTAAGTGAAACCACAGGTACCAATCCTGCGTAAACAGGCAACCTGTACAGCCAACAGTCGGGCATAACAGGAAGGGGAAGAGCTGACACAGATGCATCCTGACATGCCTCAGTTCCAGAACAGTCCTCAGTAGGGATGTGCACATCTAACAATTCCACATGCCACCAACTAAACTGGGTCAGGCCTGGCCTGTTTAGTACCTGCACAAGAGATGCCAGGGGATACTATGACAGATCCCCTTTCTATTCTGGCCCCCTAGTTCCAACCCCTAGAATCCTGTCACTCACCCTGGCCTTTTTCCAACTTAATTTCTTCCTGGATTGGGTACTTCGGCTTGAGGGTGACCCTCATATGTGGACCTGTGGCTGTGCTGTTGGGGTGGGTTTGCTATGGTTGCTATGACCAGCCTCTACCAACTAAGGTCCCATCTATACAAGGTGGGGAGAAATACAATCTCCTCCAAAGAAGCAGCCATTCGCAGCACTGCAACCTGCCCTAACAGTCAAAAGAGCCCCCCCCCAAAAAAAACTTTGCATGCCCCCTAGCCAAGATGGTGGTCACGAATTATTTACTTGCGCTTTTAAATCTGCCATCGCCATTAAAAAAAAAAGTTTACCATGGTGCACACATGCAATATTTTGTATTTACAAAAAAGAAAAAAGAGAGTAAAAGATCACCGTTTTAATCTCCTTGCCGATCTCTCACTTAGCTGAAAATCTAACATGGTGACAGCAGGTGCTTTCCTTGTTTGCTAGCCCTGGCCCCATGCTCACCCAGCCAATCAGATCATGTTGCCTGGTTGCAGCAACGCAAATGCGACTATCTTAAGGATCACACATTTGCATGTCCTACGGAACTTTTTAAACCTCTGAGAAAAGCTCTGAAGGTTTCCCTGAAGGAGTTTAAGGTGGATTTGGCTGACCCCCTTCTGAATGATACATACTGATGTGAAGGTTTGTTCGGACAAATCACCTTCCATGTCATTGCCATTTGGACTATTTTCACGATTTGGACAGGCCCTTAATATGAACAGACAGAGACAGTGGTAAAAACAGACAAACAAGTGGAAGTTTATTCTCTCTCTCTCTCTCTCTCTCTCTGGCTTTTCTTCGCAAATGAAGATTCAGGAAGGACTCATCCCGCGCTTTCTGCAAGCGTGCTGATGACTGAAAAGAGATAAACATGTCCGGTTGCAGAAAGCACAGCAGAAGGTCTCCTTGGGTGATGTTTCCGGGTTGCGATTCTTTCTGCATTGTCATTTCTCTTCAAGACTTGTTCGGCGTGAGTTCTCAAATAAGGCTGCAGCACTGTAGATAGTGTGTCTCCATGCCTCCCGATGTGAGGCCAGGGCGGACCATTGTTGGTGATCAATTTGGCCGAGCCTGAGATGTTGTTTCAGGGAGTCCTTGTATCGCTTTTTTGGAGCACCCCTCTTACGCTGACCCGTGGCGAGTTCACTGTAGAGTGCTATTTTTGGGAGGCGATGGTCCTCCATCCTAGAAACGTGCCCTGCCCAGCGCAGCTGTGTTCTCAATATCATGGCCTCAATGCTGGTGATCCCTGCTTGCTCAAGGACAGCAACATTCATCACATAGTCAGTCCAGTGCATATTTAGGATTGTGAGTAGACAGCGCTGATGAAAGCGTTCGAGGAGTCGTAAGTCGTGGCGATAGGTGACCCATGTTTCAGATTATGACTCATGCAATTAATATTAGACTCTCAATCAATCACAGCTCCCTAAGCCCCCAGTCCGTTCTCCTATCTCTCTGACTGGCCTGTCTCTATATCATCTGTTCCTTATCTCTCTCAAATCCAAAGCCTACACCTGTCTAACCTTTGCCCAATCTGGCCTTTCCCAGAGACATGTCTCAATTTTGTAACATTTCTTCCCCAGCAAGCCCCGCTTCACAGTATTCTTTAAACTGTGATTGGTCGCCTTCAGCCAGGCTTGCCCAGCTTCTCCCTCCATATGTAGGGACAGGAAAGAATCCTTCCTGAAATCCTGGATGTATCTGTGATGGCCATGCCTCTTGCTGTTATCCTTGAGTGTTGGCTGTACAGTCAGACCCCCGTATGTACGGAACCAATACCTGCAGTTTCATTTATCTGCAGGACCCAAAATAGGGGATGCATACCATAGAGTCATGCTGGAAAATTCCTAGAAAGGCATCCTCTCTAAGTATCTTCTAGGTCCTCCAAAGCAACTCTATGGTGTGTTTTTACTAGAAGTCCTTTATTTTAATAGGGTTCACTGTTATCTGCAGTTTCCAGTATCCACAGTATTCCAGTAACCAAACCCCTGCAGATATGGGGGTCCAACTGTATTTCCATGCAGCTCCACTGCCCATCAGGGTTCGTACTACTGGGCTAGATGATCTAACACTTTCATTGTTCCACATCCATGCACTTCTTCCCTTTCCTATTTCCATATTCAGTCCTCACTTAGTTCCATCAGTCCCCCCCCCTTTTTAACAAGGATACATCCTTCTCTCTTTTCTATTATTATTATTATTATTATTAGTGCATGTTTTAAATTATACAGAGGGTTCACACTTTGAATGCAAAACCATTTGAATGCAATGCGAACCGACTAAAGTTAATTTTAAAGCAGTGTTTTGCATATATTTGAGATTTTTGCATATTATTCTGTTTGCACAGTTTTCTACCTGCACTTTTCAAATGTGCACACTTCCCCCGACTCCCCAGATCCACTGGCAGCCATCCATCAATAGGACTCCTGAACATGAATTGCATCTGCCCTGTGGATGGTCTGGGAAGTATGAACCAGGCCCAACTACACAATTAATCAGCCCAAAGAGTTGCTCAGGGTCAGAGAGCTAGGAATGGTGTCAGGGTATTAGGAACAGTGAATCAGTAGGATTTCCCCCCCTTCTTCCCCACTCTGTGCTGCTCTTGCATGTGTGCTTCCATAACTCTGTTGTGACATGTTTCCAGGTTGATCTGCAATTTTTAAAAGAATCACATGCAGAAAAAATGCATTTCAATACACACACACAGTATTAGTTTGTTATTTTCTGTCAAGTCAGCTTTCATTTTTGGTGAATGAGAGGCCTCCAAAAGCCCCTGCCATTAATAGCCTGGAGTGTAGATACACTTGTAGTTAGTTGTAGCTCATTACTCTAAGTTCTGGTTACAAAGGGTACAGGAACCTGCAAGCTTTAAAACAGTGGGAGATATTGCTGCTTGTCCTTATCACAGTTCTGGAAGTTTGATTGAAGGTACTCAGGGATATAGGTGCTCTTTCCAACTCCAGCAAACTTTCCAGTACTTGAAATATGGGTAGCGGGGGAGGAGGTTTTGTTTCAAATTACACCAAAGTTGATTAAAAGTGGAATAGTTTGGAGGTACATCTCAAAAGAGGTGGGATGACACCCCCATCACACTTGAGGACAGGTTCTGGTGTCATTGGTCAGATATGGGTCAGAATTCCAAAGTGATACTGATGTGAATTTAAAAAAAAAAGATATAAAGGAGGCCTGTAGTATTTGTGAGACTGAGGGGTTGTTTACACGGCAAAAATAATCCTCAAAGAATTTGCCTAGAATTCTTATAGTTCCCACGTGTTCCGCATCTGCATTACCCTTTTTGGAAGGAGGGGGTCTAAAACACCCGTAAGTGGCGCACTTAATGACACCGCTGATTTTCCGCCTTTTTAAAAAAAGTGCCGCAAGATTGCGCATTATCGCATTTGGGAACTGTCCATCATTTTTAAATTCACGATGTTTAAAATTAGGGATGTGGGCGTTTTTTTTTAGTGACGCCACAGAAACCCGCCTACACATCCAGTTTTCCTATCTGCTTTGAAGCATCCCTATAAACATCTATCGTTTTCCTAATGGAGTCAGTTCAGAGAACAAAGAAGGGGACCAGGGGAATAGCTTGGAGTCATGCCGAAACTCTTGATTTACTGGCTCTTTGGGGGGAAGAGAAAGTACAGGAGCAGCTATGTGTATGTCACTGGAATATCGATGTCTTAGAAAAAGTAGCCGTAGAAATGCTAAAGCGTGGACACAACTGAACCCGGAAGAATGCCGCACGAAATCGAAAACGATGCGTCAGAAATACAGGGAAATTACAGATCATAACTCTAATAGCCAAATACAAGTAGGAAATGAGTGTAGCTAAAACCTCCATGGCTGCAACAATTTAATTGGCACCATTGAAGAGAACAAAGACCATAAAAGATGACGAGATGCCCAATCAGAAGCCCAAAAGGGGGGAAGTGGATGACCAATGGGAGTACGGGTGGCGGGAATTCCTGAAGGAAGTACGTCTAGAACAAATGACGTACTTTGTTGATTGACAGGTAGGGTTGTCAAAGAAAGCGGAATATCAATGTTGTGGGAACTGAAATATTTCGATGTGTAGAAATTCAGACATTAATATACTCCACATTATAAGCACATCGGAACTACATCACGGAACTAAACAGGATCCGAAATTTTGCCGTGGGAACTCCACAATGCAAAATTGAAAGTGCGCTAATGCGATACTTTGCACAACAAAAGTTGCCGTGGAACCGGCCCCTGAGAAAAGGGCATTTCTAGAATAAGCTTTTGTAGATTCCAGATCCTTTAATCAGATGTATGGAGAGAAGCCTCTCTGGACAGACATATATGCCAATGGGGTTGAGAGTGTGAATTGTAATAGAAAGGCAAGCCAGGAGGCTATGGAGGTGTAATGACATGTTTATTCTCAACAATGGTCATAACAATAACAGTAACAATAAGGTCGTAAGGCCAATGGTGTGGGAAACTGGAACTGATAGTTCATACACTTCTGGAGGGCCACATTTCCCCCTCTCTGTGATAGCTATTGTCCATTTCCAAAGATCTGGGGAGAGAACAATGGAAAGGAAAGGGAATATGGGAAAAGATCAACCTGCTATCAGCAAGGGGAAACTTTTCCAACATTGATTTGTCTGCCATAGAACTTCAGCATGTTGCAAAGGATTCTGGGAGGATGAAAGCTCTCTTGAGCTTTGCAAAACCCTGGCTGTATTTCTTAGGGCTTAGCATCACTCTCCTCTTATAGCTGCAATAAGATTCCAAATTAAGTTGTAATGTTCCTTTTTAATAGGATTGTATAAATAACCCAACAAAATATTTAATGAGCGGAGAGGACCATCATAACCCATCATTAATTTAATTACATCAAGTATTTTTTGTTCCTTTTTCTCCAATATGCTTGCATTTTGCTCCTGATATTCTATAGCATCAACAGTTGTCCTCATTACCAGTTTTATAGATTGTGTTTTTCTCCTGTGGTGAATATTTTGTAGTGATTTTCTTTGAGGAGAAATTCTGCTTAACCGCCCCCCAAAAAAACTTATTGCATATTTCCATGCCCTCCATGAAAACTGGAACACATGAACACATCTTGAGTGTGGTCAAGATGGCATAACTTAATAACAAGTGAATAATAAAGAGGAGGAACACACAAACTAGGAAAGGCTGCAGCAGTTTAGTTTTGCCTGAACTTACTGGGAAGGGAAAGAATCTGCCCTCTCCTCTGCTCTCCTCTCCTCTTTTGCACTTCAACTCAATTTACAGCAATTGAAGTAAGCCAGGGACAAAGGGGGAAATTGGGAGGAACAGAAAGAAACTGGGACCTTTTAAAAGTAGCTGAAAAACAAAGACAACAGAGATTTAGTCAGGTCTTTCCCTGACAAATCAGGACAGTATTCAGCTTAAGATCCCTTTCCTTTTTTTATCTTCATATTCATATGATAATTTGAAAAACAGTTCACATGGGGCCCAATATGCACTAGTGGGGGAGATTTTTGATTTCAAATTCTCCTCTCCCACTGCTACAGGGGGTAATAAAAAGAAATGAAAAGCCTCCATTGGTGCTAGTGGAGGTTGTTTAGTTCGTGTGTTGCCTCCTTGTAGGGAATTTCCTATAACTAGCTGGACCCGGCGTACCATACGCCATTTAAAAACTCTCCCCAAAATGCCCAGGAGACCTCATGAGAACCCTTTGAGGTAGGCTGGTGGGTTTAACTTGCCCCATGCTGCTTGTCCCTCCCCGCCGCTTGTTTTTCCCCCTGCTTCCCCCTCCACTCTTTCTGCCCTCCTCTGCTTGTTCTGTCCTGTTGCCCCCTCTGCTCTTTCTGCCCCCTCCACTTGTTCTGCCCCTCTGCCACCCCCCTCCACTCGTTCTACCCCCTGCCACCCCCTTCTGCTTGTTTTGCCCCTCTGCCACACCCTCTGCTCGTTCTACCCCATGCCACCCCCCTCCGCTTGTTCTGCCCCCCTGAAGCCCCCCTCCACTTGTTCTGCCCCCTGAAGCCTACCTCCACTCTTTCTGCCCCCTGCTCCCCCTCCACTTGTTCTGCCCCCTGAAGCCTACCTCCACTCTTTCTGCCCCCTGCCACCCCCTCCACTTGTTCTGCCCCCTGAAGCCTACCTCCACTCTTTCTGCCCCCTGCCACCCCCTCCACTCGTTCTGCCCCCTGAAGCCTGCCTCCACTCTTTCTGCCCCCTGCCACCCCCTCCACATGTTCTGCCCCCTGAAGCCTACCTCCACTCTTTCTGCCCCCTGCCACCCCCCCTCCACTTGTTCTGCTCCCCTGAAGCTCTCCCTCCACTCTTTCTGGCCCCTGCCACCCCCCTCCACTTGTTCTGCCCCCTGAAGCCTACCTCCAGTCTTTCTGCCCCCTGCCACCCCCCCTCCACTTGTTCTGCCCCCGAAGCCTACCTCCACTCTTTCTGCCCCCTGCCACCCCCCTCCACTTGTTATGCCCCCTGAAGCCTACCTCCACTCTTTCTGCCCCCTGCCACCCCCCTCCACTTGTTATGCCCCCTGAAGCCTACCTCCACTCTTTCTGCCCCCTGCCACCCCCCCTCCACTTGTTCTGCCCCCTGAAGCCTACCTCTACTCTTTCTGCCCCCTGCCACCTCCTCTGCTTGTTCTGCCCCCCTGAATCCCCCCTCCACTCTTTCTGCCCCTCTGCCACCCCCTCCACTTGTTCTGCCCCCCTGAAGCTCTCCCTCAGCTCTTTCTTCCCCCTGCCACCCCCTCTGCTTGTTCTGCCCCCCTGAATCCCCCCCTGCTCTTTCTGGGCCCCTGCCATCCCCCCTCCACTTGCTCTGTCCCCTGAAGCCCCCCTCTGATCTTTCTAGCCCCTGCCACCCCCTTCCGCTTGTTCTGCCTCCACTCTTTCTGCCACCCTGCCATCCCCTTCCACTTGTTCTGCCCCCTGCCTCCCCCCTCTGCTCTTTCTGCCTCCCCTCCGCTTTTTCTGCCCCTTGGCTCCACCCCCTGCACTCCAGCACATACCACATTCACCCCCATGCTACTCCAGAGCCATGTTTGGAATCTACATGGTCCCATCTCCAGTGTGCTGACTGGCTGCCCAACAGACCTGTGATTGGTTGGTCAGGTCCCTAAGCAGCCAATCAGCACACTGGAAACGGCAACATACCCAAGAGAATTATATATATATATATATATATATATATATATATGGTACATCCCTGACTCAGGGCTTATCTACACCAGCCAGGATACACCAGATCCCCGCCGGAATATCCTGGCTGCAGAGGTGGCCTGTTCTGCCCCTGCTGCCTTGATGAAATGGCCCAGAGTCCACACAGGAATACTGGTCTGTCGTTGCAGTCGCTGCCACCATTTTGTTTGCTGTCTTGGAAGCCAGGAAGGGGTCCCGCAACATGTGCAGAACCCTTTCCTGCCTTGCAGGAAAGCCAGGGATTTGGCAGCAGCAGCAAAGGCCAGCATGCCAGATGGCCTCCTGCAGACACATGGGTCCCAATCCAGGGTTTGGCTGGCAGTACCAGATTAAACTGGGTATTATTATGTAACAGTTTATCAGGCCCTATTCTGGATTGCCCCTGTCTCAGCCCTGCATCTGCCCCAGCAGCGGTGAGGACTGCCCAGGGCAGAATGGGGCAAACGCCCTGCGTCATTTGGACTGCAGGACTCTGAGATGGGGGAAAGCCGGAGTATTTAGCCTACATGGATAAGCCCATAGTCACTAATTGCTAAAACAACATACTAAATAGTCTGTCAGATTGAATATTTGCAGTGTTGGGGCTGGAGGAAAAAATTGGCAGAGACACATGATTTCTGAAGTCTCTTAAAGATAGTTATATAATTTGGGGGCATCTTGAGAAGTGTCTTCTTAATGCACAACTGCTTCATTCTTCATATTTATTTGTTATTATGTGCCTTCAAGTCAATGCTGACTTATGGTGACCCTCTCATAAGATTTCCTTGGCAAGATTTCTTTGGAGGTTTGTCATTGCCTTCCCCTCAGGCAGAGAAATTGTAACTTATCCAAGGTTACTCATAGGTTTCCATGGCTGTGTGGGGAGTCAAACCTTGGACTCCCAGAGCCTTGGTACAACACTCCAATCACTACTCCATGCTGTCACCTTTATTCTTCATGTAGATGCTGCTTTATAGGTACTACTGTAGATACATTTGCCAATTTCACTTTCTCCCCTGTTTGCATTTTTTGAAATCTGAAGTTCTTTCCATCAAATCTATAGAGAAATCTACACTTTTTGTGAAGTATGTGCAGAATTGTTGGTGTGACAGTTATCTTCTAAATAGAGGCATTCTACCATCGAGTTATGGATGGGAGCATAACTCAGTGGCTTACCACACTCTGAAGAAAAGTGGCAATGCAGCAGGAAGGTTCTGTCTTCTGTGCTACCTTACCACATAACATCAGTGTTCTTCTGGTGTTCTTTCATTCTGGTCCTGTGGGAGACCAAGGTAAAATTGCATCTTTTTTCTAATGGGTTTTTCTGGTTAGCAAAAAGATGCAGTTTTACCTTGGTCTCCCATGGGACCTGAATGAAAGAACGATGACATAGTGCAGTAAGGCATCATGGAAGATGGAACCTTCCTGTTGCACTGCTGTTTTACTTGGGAGTGTGGTAAGCCCCCAGTGATAGGACACCTCATTGGTTTCAGAAGGTCCTAACTTTGATCCCTGGTTTCTCCAGTTATTTTTTTAAAAAAAGGAAAAAATAAAGTAGCAGGTGATATCCTAGGGTACTACTGCCAATCAGATCAAACAAACTTGAACAAACCTTCTGGTTCCACATGATAAATGCTTCTACTGTGACTCACATACTATTTAAAAGCAATTGTTTTATTTAGAATTATTAATGTATTCATATGCAAAGTATACATAGTTCATAAAAACAACAATGAAGGGTAAAACTAGATGTTAAGTATAGTGGATATTCCCTGCATTAACTTGTTTTGATGCTTCTGCAGTGGCATGTCTTCAGAGATATGTGCCTCAGCAATTATGCTTGTGAATTAAGCCCCCGTTAATGGCCAGTCATAAAACAAAGCATGCTAAAGGTAAGATAGAGAAATGAGGACAATCATATGCTGTGAGAAACAGATGTCTTTTGCCACTAGAGGGAGCTTCTGTACTAAGTGCATGCCTAATGTGTTGTCAAGTTCAACCCCTGAAATCTTTAAAGAGCTTGACCAACAACTCCTTTTTATAGTTTAGCTCACTTTCTTCTGCTTCCATTTTAAAACACATAAACAAAAAAGGGACTTAGAACTTTGAAGTCAAGGCACGTCACAGAACGTTAACAATTGTCCACTTGGGGCGAGAGGGAGGGATGGATCAGGAGGAAAAGAAACCATCCGTCATCACGTTGGTAAATTACAGCAGAATGCCATCCATATTGAGTACGCATTCTTCTAGACATACTACATTAACTGACTCATTAGCTATTTCCAACCATATGGACTTGGGTTTGGGTGGGTCACTTTGATAATATTCCGAGGTGAAGCTCCTTAATTATTGTAATTACATGATCTCAATCATGAGGCCAGACACATGAAATGGTGCCAGAGCCTTCGAAATGGGAGTTGACACACCCCAGACATTGACGGAGATGAGAGGCATGCTCTTTGGATGCCCAAGGCCCCCTGGTACCTGCAGAAGTAATTGCCTGAAAAGTTTTCTTTAAAAAAAAAAAGAGAGAGTCTGATGGTAAGAATGGACAAGAGACACCAGCGGAAGAAGCAGAATTGTCATCATTGCTGCATGGATGTGATAAACTTTCTCAGCTGCAGCTTTTGAGGGGGGGGGGAGAGGAAGGGAAATGTACTTCATGTTTCTCCTGTTGCATGCTGATGTGCTTTATACAAGGTTGTTATGTCCCCAGTGTAAATTTAGCAATGGTATTTTAAGCACTCTGGGGCTAAAGGGAAGGATGACGATAGGAAGTGCTGAAATGTCAGTGTTAAATACCACAAGGGTGTCACACACTAGGCAACAGCGTGAGAAGTTACAAGTCTCTCACAAACGCTGTTGCAAATGTAGGTGTGAAACGGCAAGGTTTCAGGATAATTGAACTGTTGGGTTTATCACCAGCTCTAGTTTGAGCCAAGGAGTGTGTGTGTTTAAAATAGAATGGATTTTTTTTAAGGAAGGCAGTTAATCTAAGTTCTAATGTATTCTGCTTGGACACAGTAAAATGAAAATGCCACATCAGAATAGTGTTTATAACTCTGTGTGTGTTAATTACTACACAGAGTTGGGTGAGACACTATATCAAATGAAATGACAGCCCAGATCATACCTTTACGATCGACTATAGTTTCTGGTTGAAGGAAAATTCCTAGAAGCTTTAGACCCAAAGATAGGGGTGGGGGAGATGTGACTCTCTAGATCTGGAGTGAGCAACAGTCAAGGGCTAGGGGGCCACATTGCACCCCGCAGCAGGCCTCTCTCCTGAAACTCCTCCTAAGAAATAGATGTCCCCCAACGCCCCCTGAAGTGTAGGAGGCGCCTGATACCCTCCAACATTTCACATATAAAAACCAGGACATGTGTGGCCAAGAAACATCAGAGTGTGGTCAAGATGGCAAAAGGTATGAATGAGGAAGTACAGACAAGCTAGGAGGAGAGGTTGCAACAGTTCGCTTTTGCCTGAGCCTACTGGGAAGGACACAATTCTACACCCACCTTTCCTCCCCATCCCCTGCCACTGAGTTAATTGAGAGTGAACTACTATTGCACTTTGAACTCAGTTTGAAGCAATTAAAGTACAGTAGGACCTCCTTATCTGCTGGGGATTGGTTCTGAGGGGGGGTGTGGATACCGAAAACCATGGATTATAGCGAATGCCATTGAAAATAATGGGATTTCCGGTTTAAAATACCATACAGTTGCCTTGGAGGACCTAGAAAATGGCTAGAGAGGACACATTTTCTAGTAAGACCCTGTGGTATGTGTGCTGTTTTGTGTCCTGCTGATAACTGAATCAGTGGATAATGAATCAGTGGCTACAGAGATCCTACTGTAAGCTGAAAACAAAGGTGGAAAGTGAGAGGAGCAGAGAGAAACTGGGGCATTATAAAAGCAGATGAGAAAGTGGGATGACAGAGGATGAATCAGAACTGTCCCTGCCAAAATGAGACAGTACGAGGGTATGGCATTTCCTCCATGGTTTGGACCTTTCTGAGCCATTTTAGCCATCTTCCAGTTCACCTCTTGTGGGTGGGGGGAAGAACCTCTCTCAGGACAAAAAAGACCTGGGGTCCCAAAACATGCCAAAATTCCAACACCCACTAGAGGCCATCAAAATGTGCCTGGATTACACTTTCCTCATTTCTGCTCTAGATGCTATTAACCTAAAACTCCCCCCCCCTCCTTACTGCAACAGGTCCAGCAAGCTTGTTTTCTGCTGCTTCCAGAGACTAGGACATGGAGCAATGGGTTCAAACTGCAGGAAAAGAGATTCCACCTAAACATTAGGAAGAACTTCCTGAGAGCTCTTCAGCAGTGGAATGCACTGCCTCATACTGTGGTGGAGTCTCCTTCTTTGGAGGTTTTTAAACAGAGGCTGGATGGCCATCTGTCGGGAATGCTTTGATGGTTTATTCCTGCAGGGCAGGGGGTTGGACTAGATGGCCCTTGTGCTCTCTTCCAACTCTATGATTCTACTACAGAGGTAAGTTAGACTTAGATATAGTGGCTGGTTCAGTGCCTGAGCATGGATTTGATTCCAGGCTTTCCTCATCCTGGCCTTTCATTTTAAACTAGGTTAAAAAAAATAAAAATTAAAAAAAATTAAAAAAAATTGGTCACACGCTGTCTCTGAAATGGTGGGTCGCATGCCACTGCCTCAAGTTTTTCAACTTATTTTTGGCATGACATTTAGGCAATACATGCCTGAAAACCATACCAAAACACCCCAGAAATGCTAAAATGCATACCTGTAACTCAAATTATCCCCACAAACCTCCAGAATTGCTCCAAAACTTTTTTCTTTTGGTCATATCCTGGCCAAAATGGTGATAGGGAGCGATACAATATCACTACCAGTCCCCATTTTGTCTGACATGCTGTTGATGGAGGTCTGGTTGGGTGCCATAGGGAGAGAAGCCTATAAAGGGAGAATTGGGGGGAGAAAAACTGGCCTGGACCCCACCCACCCCATTGCTCACCCTGTTCAGTGCACTACACTCATCCTTGTATAAATTTAGAATGTGTCAAGGAACCTCTAGAAATCTAGCAAAATAGTAAATTTGCTGACCCCTGCTTTAAAGGTGGTTAAAATAAAGGAGTGGGCTTGAGGCTGTGAGACAGATGAAATAGAGCAGCAGGCCACATCTGGGCCACTTCTGACTCACAGGCCACTGGTTCACCATCTGGGGTATCCATATATTGTAGGCTACTGAGGACAGTTTAGGAATGCAGAGCTTTCTTTGAAAATACGGGAGTGAAGGCATATTGTTTTAGCCTGGTCTAAATCTTTTTAGGCAATTGGAATATCGAGATTCATGAATAACAACCAGATTCCCTCCCACACCACTCCCTTATCCTCTCTGTAGGGAGAGAATAGAGCTTAGCTCATGCAGCGCCAGCTCTGCCATCCATTCTGCAGGGACCTTTGAGATCCGCGGCTGACATTAGTGATGACCCAAAAGCCACCATACTTCACTGATGACTACAGATTGTCATAAAGGCATAAGCTATGCTGGAGGTCAGAGCTATTCTTCAACAGCACACACACACACACAAAGATCAGGGTCTTTAGAGAAGCAAAAAAGCCTAAGAGTACAAAAATAGCAGTGTGGCGTGCGGGAAGAACACAGACCACCAAGAGTGGGTGAAAAAAAAAGGCTAGGGATTTGATTTTCTCTTTATTCAGGTAAAAGATTTGTGGCTGGATCTTCTTCATCTTTTTTTTTCATATAATGAATGATAAAGAAATTCTGCTGGGTGTTTTGTATTGCAGGTAGAAAGGGTCTGAGTGTCATCTCAGTTGGATCTGATCAGTCAAAAGCCCACAGGTGCTATCAGGCTCATGATGTGGTGCTGACCAAGCCATTTTGCTGCCTGAGGCAAGAGACAAGATGATACCTCCCCCAACCTCCAAAAGCATTTCATATCCAGAAGGGAATTGGACTAGCAGTTGAATTTCACTTTGGTATTGGTGATGGGAGAACAGTATGGTGTCATGGTTTGAGTGTTGGACTAGGGAGATTTTTACACGGGGCCAAAATGCCACATTACTGCCCCGCCACCTCCTCTCCTGCCACGGCAGGAACAGGCAGGAATGGGCTCCCCTCCCCTCACTGGCCGGCCGTAAATGCAGCCGTCGTAAGGCTGCTTTTACGACTGGCCATCTGAAATGGTATCACTTTATCGCGTGATAATGGCCGGGTGGTAAATTTAAAAAATAAAACTCCCCCAAACATAAAATCAGTTCACCAAACACAAAAACACACTTTAAATCACACAATCAAAACAGGGAGGGTAAAATAAAGGGTGCCACTTACCTGATGTCCAGATCGTACCAGGAAGTGCTTGGAATGGACCTCCCCTCTGCGGCTGTCATTTCAGAAGAGGAACGGGGCTCCTGTTCACACACCCATGATTGCATGATAGCGACGGAATGGGAGGTCTATTCAGGATGAAAAATCGTGATTACATTGTTCCAGAACAGTCATGGGATCAGGACTGATGCAGCACAGAACGGGGTCAACGTCGTCCGAAAGGGAAAACCTTTCCCGACACTGTTCTGTTCCTGCCACGGGATATATAGCCTGTGTGAAAATCTCCTAGGATTCTGGTTGTGTGTGTGTGTGTGTGCGTGCCTGCCTTCAAGTCACCTGTCAACCCTAGGCTAACCCCATGAATTTCATAGGATTTTGTTAATCAAGGAATACTCAGAGTTGGTTTTGCCAGTTCCTTCCTATGAAATATAGCCTACAGCACCTGGTATTCATTGGTGGCCTCCCATCCAACTACTAACCAGGGCTGACCCTGCTTAGCTTCCAAGATCAGAGCGAGATCTGGTGCCATTGGTGTATTTCGGCCCTCTGGTAGACCAGTGTTCAAATCCTCACTCAGCCATGGAAAATGAATATGTGACTTTGGGCAACTTATACTCTCTCAGCCTCAGAGGAAGGCAAATCTGGTCAAGAAAACCCTGTCATAGGTTCACTTTAAGGTTGCCATAAATTAGAAATTTCTTGAAGGCAAACAACAACAACAACGAGGTGACTGGACAGTACCCGCCAGAACTCCTGAGGGCAGTGAGCTAGTTTAGATGGTATACTTATGTGGCAGAGCCAGAGAAGAATAATTGGGAGGAATCAAGAGGAATGGTAACAGAGGGGGTTGCTGCTGCTGTCACCCAGCAACTGCTGCCTGAGGCAGCTGCCCCACTCAGCCTAATGGTAGGGCCAGCCCACTGGCAATTCATATTTAAACTGTGGGAATTAACTACCATATGATGGAGTGATGCTGTTTAGCTGTGGTCTAATCTCCTTCTAATGTAGGGTTTCTACAATAGAAACCACTTCCTCATATCTGGGCAGCTAATCTGGATGTTATGCAAATTATTTTATTTTAATTGTGCAAAATAGAATAATTTGCATTGTTAGAAAAATGCATAATTACAATTAGAATTATGCTGAATTTGCATACTTTTAAATCAGGCAAAGTCAGCACATTAATGGTGGCATTTTCCCTTCCATCACATTTCAACCTCCATGCCATTTTTATACAGAGAGAGAACTCATCTGACTAAACCAGTTCAGAGTAATGTTTAGAGTGCTGGATTAGGAACAGTGAGACCTAAGTCCAACTCTCTTGTTTGGTTGTGGACTACTGCTGCCACTTAGTAAGCCTGTCTTTTTGAAGTCCTCTTTCTTGCACTCAGTTGCGTGCTCTGTTCACTTTGCACCATCATAAAGTGCCCCCCTTGCTTCTTGCATGCTGCCACTCACACCATTCATTCTCCCTCCTACTTCCTTCCTTCCCCACCTCATCTCCTGCCCTTGAAGTGCCTTTCTCCCTTGCTTCTTACATGTTGGCACTTGCACTCCTCCATCCCTGCCCCTCTAACTCCCCCCTTCCACTTACATCCTATAATGCCTCTCTCCCTTGTTTCTTATGTTAGTAGCTCACACCACTCACCCTTTGCTCATGTCTGAAAAGCAGGAGCAGAGTTGTTTTTCACATTTCCCCCCATATCTTGGCTCTTAAGAGGGGTAGAAACTTACTTCAAGAAAGAACGAAAGTTTGGAATCCAGGGGTGCATCTACATTGTAGAAATAATGCAGTTTGACACCACTTCAACTGCCATGGCTCCATCCTACAGAATTCTGGGATTTGTAGTTTTTATGAGGCACCTGCACACTTTGGCAGAGGCTAAAGACCTTGTAAAACTACAAATCCTAGGATCCCATAGGATGGAGCCACAGCTCTTAAAGGGATGTCAAACTGCATTATTTCTACAGTGTAGATCAGTGGTGTCCAATCTGTGGCCCTCCAGGAGGTTTGGACTACAGCTCCCAGAATTACTAACCAGCTGGCTCAGGCTTCTGGGAGTTGGAGTCCAAAAACCTGGAGGGCCACAAGTTGGACACCATTGGTGTAGATGCACACAAAGCCAGATGATAGTTTAAATGGGCATATTAATATTCTGATGGCTATATGGCACCTCCAAGTTCAGAAGCAGTATACCTCTAAGTATCATTTCAGAGAGGCAGTAGAAGAGAGCTGTTGATTTCATGATTGTACATCTTTCTGGAGACCTCTATAAATTACATGGTTCCATTGACCTTGATTGGGAAGCAAGAAGATCCACCAAGACTCCCCAGTGCTGTTACTGGAACTGATGATTAATGCCGTAATCCTGATTTTCTCTATTCAGAAGTCAGTCTCACTGAATTCAATAGGGCTTACTGTTTGGGGTGTATGAGCTTAAAAATTAAACATTCATTAAAGGTCACAGGGTGCAAGCCCTTTGGGAAGTTTTCTTCAAAGTTAAAATGGTTAAGAATTAACTTCTAGTATAGCAGAGTAACAGAGACTGGAAACAGGACAGGACTCAATTAGTAAAGTACTCAGAACTCAAGCCACTTAAGAACAAAAGAAAACAAACAAATTCTTCTTGAAAGAATACTTAAGCATTTACTAATGGCTTTTCAATCTACATATGCATGGGAAGCTACTTTCTAGCTGACTAGGGATTTTGGTTAGGATATCGTGACTCACCAATCCAGTGAGACCTAGGGAAAAATAGGTAAAGCAGCCATCCCAACAGGAGCATGGGGGGATGCTTCCTTCTTCCTTGGAGAACAGAACAAAGAGTAATAAAACTTTGAAACCGTGAGGTCAGTAGACCTGGATCACATGATGACACGATGATCATCCAGCTTGGCTGTGACTGAGATACAAGCCAAGCCCACCAAGGATAGTGTGAGAAGAAGGGGAGGAACTCTTTCACATGCAGGAGGTCTCTAAAAACTTTCTAAGACTTGCTTTGCTCTACTAGCAAGCAAGTGGGGGGTGCAGGAAGAATGCTAGTTTTTCCATCACTTACTCCTAGGAAAGTGTATATAAATGCCTTTCCTGAATTGATGCCCTCCAGTTGGTTGGAGATTCTGAGACTTGTTATCCAACATACCTGGAAGTCACCAGATTAGGAAAGGCATATATGACTGCAAATTAAGGCTACAGTTTTCTACATACTTAAATCCACACGACACCATGTATAAAGCATAGCTGCTTATGGCTGATGTTGTTTGCAGAAAGTAATATGAAAGGAAAGGGAAAGCAGAGAAATGGAAGATTTCTGCTTGTCAGCTGAAAGGAAAGACTGGTGAACTCCGCTTTCGCTTTTAAGGCAAACTGGGTGTTTCCAAGTGACTCATTTGGGCGTGATCCAACAAAACCTGCCCAATTTCTATTTCCCAATGATTTCTGACTGAGAATAATACTTTTAAGAATAAATGAATGTAAGACTAACCATGCAGGAACATACTAAAAAGCTTTGTTGTTGCTGTTGTCATGTTTCCTTAAGTTGACTCAGACTTATGGTGACCCTGCCATTAGATTTTTTTTTTTTTGGCAAGTTTTATTCAGAGGAGGGTTGCCATTGCCTTCCTCTGAGGCTGAGCATGTGACTTGCCAAAGTCATCCAGTGGGTTTCCATGGCCGAATGAGGATTTGAACCCTTGTCTCCCAGACTCCTAGCCCAACTACTTTAAACCCACTGGCAATAAATTTGGATTTTTAACTGTAGATAATGCTGGGGCTTTGGGGCTCCAGAGGTTTGGGATTTTGGCTCGAAGAATTCATGGCTACTCACCAAATTGGCTGAGGAGTTGAAGTCCAAAATATCTGGAGGACTAAAGGTTAAAAACCACTATTTTAATGGAGCCAATCCTAGAGCAAATCAGGCCTGAACTTTCCCTAGAAACCAAAATCACTCCTCTGAGGCTGTCATGCTTTGGTGATGTGATTCACTGGCAAAGAAAATAGTGTGGAAGGCAGTAGGAAATGAGGAAGAGCACATTACAGGTGGGTTGATTCTATCAAGAACACCCCAGCCAACTTTGTAGGACTTAAGCAGGGAAGTTGATGGGGTTCCTGGAGGTCTCTCATTCATAGGGTTGCCATAAGCCAAAATCACCTCCTCTGGCTTTTCTTCGCAAACGAAGATTCAGGAAGGACTCATCCCGCGCTTTCTGCAAGCGCGCTGATGACTAAAAAGGCCAATCCGAGATAAACAAGTCTGGTTGCAAAAAGCACAGCAGAAGGTCTCCTTGGGTGATGTTTCTGGGTTGTGATTCTTTCTGCGTTGTTGCCTCTCTTCAAGACTTGTTCGTCGTGAGTTCTCAAAAAAGGCTGCAGCATTGTGGATAGTGTGTCTCCATGCCTCCCGATGTGAGGCCAGGGCGGACCACCGTAGGTGATCAATTTGGCCGAGCCTGAGATGTTGTTTCAGGGAGTCTTTGTATCGCTTTTTTGGAGCGCCCCTCTTACGCTGACCTGTGGTGAGTTCACCGTAGAGTAGTATTTTTGGGAGGCGATGGTCCTCCATCCTAGAAACATGCCCTGCCCAGTGCAGCTGTGTTCTCAATATCATGGCCTCAATGCTGGTGATCCCTGCTTGCTCAAGGACTGCAACATTCGTCACATAGTCAGTCCAGTGTATATTTAGGATTGTGCGTAGACAGCGCTGATGAAAGCGCTCGAGGAGTCGTAGGTGGTGGCGATAGGTGACCCATGTTTCAGATCCATGAAGGAGGATAGACAGTACGATGGCTCTATACACACTGATTTTTGTGCTTTGCCTCAGGTGTTTATTGCTCTAGACTCTTTTGTGAAGTCTTCCAAATGCACTCTATGCCTTTGCTAATCTGTGATCGATCTCTTTGTCAATCTTGGCATCTGAGGAGATGATGCTTCCCAGGTAGGTGAACTGCTGAACGGACTTGAGCACAGATTTGCCGACGGCAATGTGGGGATGGTGGTGTTCGTCCTGTGGTGCAGGCTGGTAAAGAACTTCTGTTTTCTTCAGGTTGACTTCTAGCCCAAACAGCTCTGCAGCTGTTGCAAAGCAGGACGTTAGGTGCTGCAGAGCTGCTTCTGTGTGGGCAACAAGGGCAGCATCATCGGCGAAGAGCAGCTCATGGACTAGATAGTTTAGAGTCTTAGTGTGAGCCCTCAGACGGCTTAAGTTAAACAAGCTACCATCAGTACGGTAACGTATATAGATGCTGTCGTCTTCTTCAAGCTCTGCCACAGCCCTTTGGAGCATCGTGCTAAAGAAGATTGTAAAGAACATTCATAGGGTTGCCATAAGCCAAAATCAACTTGATGGTAAATAACTACAGACCAAGGCTTGCAGGGCTAAAGTGCTGGGTCTTCCCTTTTCCTGCTGAGTTTAACTGCAGTCTGTACTGGAGCCTGGGTGGGGTGGCTGGCTCTTCCCAGTACATTGGAAAATATATTGTCCTGAATTATTTCTGTTGTAATGCAAAGTATTTGGGCAGTGGCTTGGTCTTCAGTCGGCAATGAGACACCATTTGCTTTGCAAAAGATTTGCTTCTAGTAATGAAAACCTACTAGATCTGCTGTCTTGATATAAATCAATGCAGCTGCCTTCATTTTTGGACAGGGATAATCTTTGGTGAATTGGGGAAGGAGGAATGAAAACTACCAGGACTTACCTCTCAATAAACTCAAAGGCCATGGCCTATTCTAAGATCCTCAGGGGAGGGCTTCTCAATTTCCCCACTGTCACAGGAACATTTGGTGAGGACACAGGAGAGAGCCTTCTCAGTGATTGCTCCCAGGCTGTGGAACTCCCTACCAAAGGAGATCCACTTAGCCCTCTCTTTGTTCTCTTTGCACTGGCAGGTTAAGACCTTCTTTAGGCAGACCTTTCGACTGATTTCATTAATCATATGGTGGAATAGTGTTGATAGTGATATGTTGTGTTTTAATCCTGCATGTTTTTAATTATGTCTTTAAAGTACTATGAACTGTTTTCAACTGCCAGCAAGTATTGTTGTTTTAATTGTTAGGTGTTTTTTTTTTAAAGTAAAACTTTAGTATATAATATTTTAGCCAACTTCTTTTTAAAATTTTGTAAGCTGCCTTGGGTCCCTTGGTGGGAGAAAGGCAGGATAGACATTGAATAAATAAACAAACTAACTCATCAGCTGTGAATTTCTGAAACGCACCTTTGGAATTCTGAACTGGAACTAAAATTTCTGAAATTCACTCTTGGAACAGTCCCTTAGTCTACATTTCATACTAAGCCAAATAACAGATAATCAAGATACACAATGCAATGCCATAGATGTCTACTCTGAAGCAAAACCAGTTGACACCAGCAGGACTCACTCTCATTACTTCCAGTTAAGTAGCTATAGGATCATAGTCACAAGTGCAATCCTGTAGACCTGCTGCTTCAATTTCTCCCATCCTTGATGTTTCCTCTATAGTAAATTTTGATTGTAAGTTACTTGAGCTAGATGCTTGTCATTGTGAGCATGATAAAGCCAGCAAAACATAGTGCAGTAGTTCCCTAACGATCCTCTAATGTTGTTGGAATTTAACTTCCCAAAGCCCCACCCAGGCTTGGAGGTGGGGAATTGTAGTCCAGCATCATTGGGGAATCACAGATTGGAACTAGTAATTAAAGTGATTAGTGTGCTGGATTAAGATTTGCATCCAGTTATGTCATTGTGCTGCACATTGCAGTAAAAGGTGCTCATTTTCACAACAGCTCTTGTACGCAAGAGTGTGATCCAGCATAACTGTGATAGGGGATTTATAGTCTGCAAACGTGAAACTGGATTTAGGTTTATGATTGTGGGGAGACTCATGTTCAGACTCATCTTTGTAGCTGGCAGAACATATCTCCCTATTTGTACTTGTTTGGGCTCTGGAGTGATTAGGAGAGGCCCTTCTCTCAATTCCATCACCTTCATAAGCATGGATGGTGGGGACATGAGAGAGGGCCTTCTTGGTGGCTGCTCTTAGGCTCTGGAACTCCCTTCCCAGAAAGGTTTGAATGGCCCCCTTCCTTCCATTGGCAAGCAAAACCCTTTGTATTCCGACAGGCTTTTAACACAGAACGTTTTTAAAGAACGGGCTGGAGGTGCTGTATTGCTTAAAACTGTTGGAGCTGTTTAAACTGTTGGCACTGTTGTTGTAACAGCTCCATTGGCTGCCTGTCCATTTCTGGACACAATTCAATTCAATTAGCTAACACACATTGGAAACTGCTTAATGCAGTGTAGATGTATAAATTGCTATTGCTTAAAACAGTTCGTAAGCTGCTCTGATAGCCTTGTGGCTGCAGAGCAGGGTTTAAATAACTAATACATAAAAAATAAATAAAAATAAAGTGCTAGTTTTGACCTATAAAGCCCTGCTTAGGTCCAGGTTATTTGAAGGACCATATCTCCCTGTATGAGCCCAACAGAACTTAAAGATTTCTGGAGAAGCCCTTCTCTCTGTCCCACCATGTTCTCAGGCATGTTTGGTGGGAACAAGGTCTTCTTGGTGGCTGCTCCCAGACTGTGTAACTCCCTCCCCAAAGAGGCTAAGATGGCCCCGTCCTTGCTCTCCTTATGACGGCAGGTTAAAACATTTTTGTGCCACCAGGTTTTTACAAACTGGCAAGGGCTGGATTTCTAAGGCTCTGGGGTGCAGGTTTTAAGGGTCTTTATAGAGGGTTTTTTTTTTAATGCATTTTAATATTTTTAATGTTTTTAACTTATAAATTGTTTAATTCTTTTTTAAAATTTTATATTTATACAGTTCTTTTTACTTTTGTACTGTTTTGAACTTGTATCATTTTAAAGAGGTTTTTAGCCACCTTGAGTCCCATTGTTGGGAGAAAGGTGGGATATAAATGAATGAAACAACAACAACAACAACCTGTATTGTTCTAAATACCTTTTTAATCTTTTTAATTGGATCTTATTTTTTAACTAGAGTTTTGAATTGTTTCAATATTGTGATTAGTTTTAATTCTATTTTAATATTCACTTCTTGCATTTAGCTGTATTGCTCTTTTAAACTGTACAATAACCCATATTTATTTTTATGTCTCACTCTCTCTGGCTTTTCTTCACAAACGAAGATTCAGGAAGGACTCATCCCATGCTTTCTGCAAGCGCGCTGATGATTAAAAAGGCCAATCCGAGATAAACAAGTCTGGTTGCAGAAAGCACAGCAGAAGGTCTCCTTGGGTGATGTTTCCGGGTTGTGATTCTTTCTGCGTTGTTGTTTCTCTTCAAGACTTGTTCAGCGTGAGTTCACAAATAAGGCTGCAGTATTGTGGATTGTGCGTCTCCATGCCTCCCGATGTGTGGCGAGGGCAGACCATTGTTGGTGATTAATTTGGCCAAGCCTGAGATGTTGTTTCAGGGGTCCTTGTATCACTTTTTTGGAGCATCCCTCTTACGCTGACCCGTGGCGAGTTCACCGTAGAGTACTATTTTTGGGAGGCGATGGTCCTCCATCCTAGAAACATACCCTGCTCAGCACAGCTGTGTTCTCAATATCATGGCCTCAATGCTGGTGATCCCTGCTTCCTCAAGGACAGCAACATCCATCACATAGTCAGTCCAGTGTATATTTAGGATTGTGAGTATACAGTGCTGATGAAAGCGTTCGAGGAGTCGTAAGTGTTGGCAATAGGTGATCCATGTTTCAGACCCATAAAGGAGAATAGACAGTACAATGGCTCTATACACACTGATTGTTGTGCTTCGCCTCAGGTGTTTATTACTCCAGACCCTTTTGTAAAATCTTCCAAATGCACTATATGCCTTTGCTAATCTGTGATCGATCTCTTTGTCAATCTTGACACTTCTTGCATTTAGCTGTATTGCTCTTTTAAACTGTACAATAACCCATATTTATTTTATGTACTGTATTACAATTCTAATGCTTGTCCCTTCAATATACTCCTTGTTCACACTCACACACCAATACAGTCTTGTTTTTCACTGGTCGAAGGCATGGAGCAGATCAGTTTCTGTCAGCTGTTTCAACACATCTGCCGTTTTATTCTTTACTTCATCAGCTGACTCAAAACGTGTTTCTTTAAGCACCAGTTTCACTTTAGGGAAAAGGAAAAAGTGACATGGTGCCAAATCTGGCAAATATGGAGGATGTTCAAGTGTAGAAATGTGTTTATTAGCCAAAAACAGATTCACAGAGAGTGCTGTGTGAGCAGGTGCATTGTCTTGATGAAGAATGAAACCATTTTCCCACAGTTCTGGCCTTTTTTTCCCGACTCTTTCTCTCAGCTTTGTCAAAACTTCCTTAAAATAATGCTGGTTCACTGTTCTACCTTCTGGAACCCATTCTGCCAAAATTACACCCTTGATGTAAAACAACAATACACCAATGAGCATGGCTTTGAATGTGGACTTGCTTTGACGTGCTTTTTTCATTCATGGTGATGATGGTGTTTTCCAGTGCATTGACTGTCGTTTTGTCTCAGGATCATACTGGAAGATCCAGGTTTCATCACAAGTGATGATTTTTGTTGGAAAAAGTTTTGGGTCTGCCTCAAGTTGCTCCAGAATGCCATGTTACTCAACTTTTAAACTTAGCATTTTCCCTGCACACAACAGACAACACAGCTGCTTTAAATGACGAATTAAGAGAACAGCTGGAGAGTGCTGATGTTTGTCATGCAGGTTCAGACATGTTCAAGGCCACCACTCAAGCATTCACAATAAATTCTCCCTGATTTGTCTGCAATGCAGAAACACAGTCTTGTTATTTAAGAGACAGACCTCGTAAATTGGTTTCATTTGCACACACCCCAGAGATTGTATGATCAAGATTAAGATATACAGTACATGTTTTAATACATCACATTTTAAATAAAAAAATAAACAAACTCCCAGAACTTTTGTCCGTAAGCACAGATTGGCCATAACGACTGAGGGATTCTAGAAAATCGTAATTCAAAGAGTAACTTTTTCCAAATTTTGGATTTAGAATTGGGTGGGAATATACAAAGGAAAAGATTCCCCCCAAATAATAATAATAATAAATAATAATAATAAAGATGTCAGCCACAGATGCAGACGAAACATCAGAAATAAAGTCCTCCAGAACATGGCCTTACAGCCCAGGGGGAAAAAAAAAATAACCAAGGAAAATCTATGGATGCCGGCCGTGAAAGCCTTCGACTTCACAATAATAATAATAATAATAATAATATATTATGTGTTATATAATATATTGTCTCTCTGGCTTTTCTTTGCAAACGAAGATTCAGGAAGGTCTCATCTTGTGCATTCTGCAAGCGCACTGATGACTGAAAAGGCCAATCCAAGATAAACATGTCTGGTTATAATAATAGTAATAATAATAATATATTATACATTATATATTATTATATATTATATTATATTATAATTATTGGTTGGGATACCTTCTCCTACTTCCTCCTTCCCCCTCTGTTTAAACACATCCTGTCTCAAGATTATTACACTATACTGCTATAGCGCTATTATTCCACTTTAACTGCTAAGGCTGCCTCCTGGGATTTGTAGTTTAGGGAGGGGGCATTGGGCATTCTCAGCCACAGAGCTCTTAGGCCTCCCTAAACTACAAAACTCAGAATTCCATGGGAGGCAGCCATAGCCTTGAAAGTGGAATAAGGGCACCACCCGCCCCTCCTACCAAGACAGGGGTTTGCTGGGCGGGAGAGGGAGGTTGCCCTGGTTTTTTTTAAAGGCGGGGCCATGCTGCCCTCTCCTCTCCTTGGATAGGCTGACTTGGGAGGGAGAGCGCCACGCGCTACAAAGCGGCCGGCCAATCAGACAGCGGCCACCTGCTTCCTCTTTTTTCCCTCCCCCGCGTGGCGGTGGTGGAGTCTTGGATGCCGCTCAGTGTTGCCGGCGGGCCACGTGGCCGGGCGGGGAAGGCGGGGCGCTGCTTCTTGACTGGATGCTTTCGACGACGCTGAGCTGGCCTTAAGCAGCGCCTCAGCGAGCGGGCGGGAGGGAAGAGTGAGGGAAGGAAGGAAGGAAAGGCAACAAAGTTGCAGCCGGAGAGCGAGGAGGAAGAAGGGCGGGGAGGAGAGGAGTTGAGCCCGGAAGGGAGGAGGAGGCGGCGAGGCGAGGCGGGAGAGGCATCCCTTGGTGGGGTAAGGTGGCTTCCTTGCTGGTTCCGCTCCCCTGTGAGGGAAAGTGGGGCAATAGGGTGGGGTGGGTGAGGAGGAACAGGACCCCCCAACCCGCGGGTAAGGAGGCCAAGCAAGGGCTGAAGGCAGCTTCCAGAGCAACTTTGTCGCCCCTGGTTGCAAGGCACAAGCTTCCCCTTCCTGAGACAAGGAAGCCTCAAATACTGTACACCCAGGGCCGGTTTAAGGGCCCTCCAGCACCTGCCAGCCTCAGGGGACCCCATCGTGGTGGGAGACCCCTAGTAACCCTCCTCCTGCAAGAACATTCTTAGTAACTATCTAATAAAATAGGAATAGTAAAAGTAAAATAGTAATAGTAATAATAAAATAAATAAATAAAAATAAATAATCTGAATATCCTGTACTGTGAATAGGTTAGGTTAGGTTGACCTGAGTTAAGGAATTGTAGAGTTGGAAGGGACCAAAAAGGCCATCCAGTCCATGCAGGAATCATGATCAAAGCATCCCTGACAGATGGCCATCCAGCCTCTGTTTAAAGACCTCCAAGGAAGGTCTTTAAGATGGCAAAATCAGGGTTTGCTCTTTGGATTATTACTTTTTAAAGAAAAATTTCAAGCCGTGAATACTTAAATCTGTGGATACCAAATTTGTCCATACAGAGGGACAACTGTATTCACAGCTTGAAAATATTCTTTAAAAAGTAATAATCCAAAGAGCAAACCCTGATTTTGCCATCTTATATAAGGGACACCATTTTGCAATGCCATTGCATATAATGGGACTTGAGTATTCATGGGTTTTGGTATCCACGGGGGTCCTGGAACCAAACCCCAGCAAATATGAAGGGACAACTGTATATAAAATAATGTTTATGCAGGGGTTCCCTGAGGCCTGGAAATTATTTCAAGGGTTCCCCCAGGATAAAAAGACTGAGAGAGGCTGCACAGGATTTAGGATAAAAATTATATGGCCGTTTAAATGATGACTGCAAAGAAAGAGTTTGTAAAGCAGTGGCTCTTAACCTTTTCTTTACCAGGGACCCCCTTTAAATATATTTTGTTGCCACAGGCCCCCAAGTCAACTCAAGATTTCATAGAAGCATAGAGCTGGAAGAGACCACAAAGGTCATCTAGTCCAACACCCTGCCATGCAGGAATACACAATCAAAGCATTCCCAACAGATGGCCATCCAGCCTCTCTTTAAAACCTCCAAAGAAAAAGGAGACTCCACCACACTCCAAGGCAGCGCATTCCACTGCCAAACAGCTCTTACCGACAGGAACTTTTCTCAAATGTGGAATCTTTTCCTGTAGCTTGAATCCTTTGTTTTATGTCCTTGTCTCTGGAGCAGCAGAAAACAAGCTTGCTCCATCCTCAGTATGACATCCCTTCCAACATTTTAACATGGCTATTATGTCACCTCTTAACCTTCTCTTCTCCAGGCTAAGTATACCCATCTTCCTAAGCTGCTCTTCATAGGGCATGGATGCCAGACCTCCCACCATTTTGGGTTGCTCTCCTCTGGACACATTTCAGCTTGTCCATATCCTTCTTGAATTGTGGTGCCCACAACCATAATAACAACAACAACATCAATAATAATACAATTACACCACCAATTAAACCTTCCCTCAGAGACACTGAAGGGGAAGGGAAGACTTTTCTTCTGCTTCTTCCTGCAAGTTTGGGGCTGGAGTAGATTGAATGGGAATGTGCAGGTCAAGCCAGCCAGCAAGCCGTTGCCTTGGCTCCTGTCATGTGGCCACTCCACTACAGGAAGAAAGTGGTCCAAACAACCTTCAAGCCTTTGCAGACCCCCTGAGTGTCCCGAGACTACAGGTTAAGAACCACTGCTCTACAGGATTGAAGAGAAAAATTAAAATAAGTCTGTTTAAATGATGACACCAAAGTAATATTTATATATTTAAAAAACCCTAAATGGGTTTACATAATAAAAAGCTTACAATAATATCAGGCCAGTGTCCCCGTCCTAATCCCAGGCTCCCAGGCTAGAATCCTGTCAGCCCCTGCGTCTTGTGGGGGCCATGATGCGAGCTTTCGAAGCTTCATTGGCTTTTTTAACAGGCAAACATGTTAAACATGATACAGGAGAAGAAGAAGAAGAAATGTTGATGATGTTAGAGTCACAGACCTACCTTCTTTCTCCCATTGTTACTCTGTTGTCAGTTCAGATGCAGTGGGGAAAGATATAATAAGCTTGTTTTGAAATGGATGGATCCAGAAAGGCATGCTACTTTTCTTAAGAATCACCCATTTTTTTCTCTCATTATCAGGTGAGATGCCTCCTAAAAGGAAAGGAAAAAACAACCTTCCTATTCCCCTCCAAGAAGGAGTGATACTGAAAGATACTGAAAAAAGAGAATGGAGACTTGGCCGTATGATTGCCCAGGGAGGATTTGGGCTGATCTACTTAGGTAAGGTATAGAATGTGACCATGCATAGTCCCTACCAAAAAAGAAATGAAGGCAGTGTTAATGAAGATTGTCCTTTAGAACAAGGTGAGCAAATGGAATAATGGGAAAATATGTACGATGAAGGAAGGAAGATTACAGTCTTTTGAAGTAAACCCTCATTGTAATTGTAATTAGGAAAATGCTGTGGGTTTTTTCTTTTTCTTTGTCTGGTGAGGGGTGAAATATCATTGGACCCCTGTATCCTCAGGAGTTCAGTTCCCCAACTTACCATGGATATCGGAAACCGCAGATAATAGTGCACCCTATTAAAATAAAGGACTCCCAGTACAAACATACCATAGAGTCACATTGGAGAACCTAGAAGATGCCAAGAGAGGACACCTCTCTAGGCATTTTCCAGCATGATTCTATGTTATGTGTTCAGCTGTGGATAACAAACCATGGATATTGGTTCTGCGCATACAGGGGTCTGACTGTATAGCATTTTGGCAAGCTTTCTTAAACATAATGCCCAAACAAAGCTCTGATCTAGTAAGCAAAACCTTGTGCACTCTACCACGCCAACACTGATCAGCAAGTAATGTCCCCCCACCCAAAAATTTTTGTTAAAAATAATATGTTAAAAAAAATAAGCAAAGGCGGTTAATAGTTGTGTCCACCAACCATACTAATCTGGGATTTGGAATAGCTTCCCTATGAAGAAAGGGTTCAAAGATAACCACAAGCAACTTGAATAGGGCCTAGAAACAGAATCGCAACTGGTGTATCCATTTAAGCATCAATGAGAACATATGAACACAGGAAGCAGCCTTATACTGAGTCTAACCTTAGATCCATCCACACCCCATTATTGTCAACACACTGGCACTGACTTCCCAGGATTTCAAACAGGTCCCCTGCCCCTACCTAGGAATGCCAGGAATTCAACATGGACCTTTTATATTCCAAGCATTTGCTTTCCTCTGAGCTACCCACTTTGTCACTAACTCAAGTTTCTGAGATGTCTTCTAAGGCATATACAACACGTTTTAGTTGATAACAGTTATCTCAGTTATCAAAGTGGATGTTATCAAAATGGAAGCCTTACTTCTTTAACACAAAATTTAATATCAGAGGCAAAAATAACGGAATGAGTAGGGACAGGTTCTTCCACCACAAAAAGGAGAGCAGTGCAACATGTTTCGGCAAACATTTTGTCCGAACCTAAACAATGTGTGCATGTGAAATGAAAGAACCAAGTCAGGTGAAACTTTCATAAGAAAAAAAATGCAGAACCTTCTAGAGAACTCTTGAAAATACATCCATTTTTCTTTCACCAGCCTCCACTTTTCTTATATTTAAAGGCCAGACTTATAGATCTAAGCTTTTGCTGGGGGGTAGCTGTTGAGTCAGTCTTATTTGCTCTCTCCTTTTCTGTCTATTTTGTTCACAAATGTTCAGTAAGAATTTCTGGAGGCAGCTACTGTTTATTCTGCCTTTTGTAGGAAGGTAGTAGGATTATCTAGACTACAATCCCACTTTTTACTAGTTCATGTTTTGTTTATCACAGTTTTACTGCACTCATACTGCTGCAACTTGAAACTGCAGTCTGTGTTTCTCTAGCCCTCCTTCATCATCATCCCATGAGGAAGCTGCTAAAAAAGCTTCCAAATCGACAGAGGATGAGGAGGGAAACGTGGACTGGTTGGTCCAATAAAACCTTTCTAAAAAGGAACTCCACGTTCATAGGCCTTGTTAACTGAGGTTTGCCTGTAGTCTAAACTAGGGGTTACTGGAGTGTGGATAATAGTTGCCTGGACCATTATGTACAGCAGGTGTCACAGCTGGCATGCCAGCCTTAAAAGGCTTTAACATGGCATTTGGGTCTCCAGAAACAGTACTGGAAACCTGGCCTGGTAGGAGAAGAACAACTCCATCCTGATCGGATTAAATGTGCCACCCGCTGCTTAGATGAGCCTCCGTCTTCAGACTGACCTTCAGTTTGTTGGCCTTCATGTGGTCCAGAATGTATCTCAAGACACTGCCCTATCAAGGGTCCCAGTGTATGAGTATATTCTGCCTTTGGAAATCTTGACATTGGATGAGTGAAGATATGAAAGGCTGACAAGCGGCATGGGGACATGGAGGGCTAGCTCAAGACTGTACCCTGTGACAACTTTACAGTCAGTGGTGCTGAAAGTGGCCAAGAAATGTAACAATTTGGAGGGCCAAATGCATCAGGGAGACGAGGGCTGTTTTCATGCCAAAATCAGGCTTCAAAGTAGACTGTAAATGATGTGAATTATTAAATGGAACCTCCACATTCAGAAACGACATGCCACCATTTGCTGAGGAGAAGCAAAGTGCAAAGACTGTTGCCTTCATGCCCTGCTTCTGGGCTTTTCAGAGGCATCTGAGTAGCCGCTGTTTGTACTCTTACAAGGATCCTGGGCTAGATGGACATTCTGTGCAATCCAGCAAATGTTGTTCTTGTAGTAAAGCTGGATTCTGTGACAAATTTAAATTGTGCAAATCACCATGTGTGTCTTAAGTACTCCTTGCCTAAGAAAACCCTATGAAATTTGTGGAGTCACCATCAGTTGGCAGGTGACTTGAAGGCACATATGCATGTCTATCTTTGTTTTCCATGCCATTTTGTGTTTTTGCTGTTTTGCATAATTTATTCTTATTATGCTGATCATGATAGGACACTGTAAATCTTATTCCATCACACTTCAGATATTTCAGCAAGCATGCTGCATGCTTTTTTAAGATGTTTCAAACCATTGCAGTACGTTAGAGACAGGGCTGCATCTGATAAGGTTGCTTTGCTTGTTTAGTAGGGACTTCATGTACTATTGCCAAATTGGTGTTTGATCCTATGGCCTATGATTTTATTGATATGAGGTGTTGGTATATTTGATTAGAGTTCTCAAATCTGAATCCCTGAGTAAGATTCTGTGATTCCTACATATCTTGCCAGTGGATGTGGAAATGATCTAATTTTCCCTTCTCTTAGTATCCTCACATCTTGTGCAACTAATTAAAAAAAAACAATGCTAAAGAACTGGGGGATTTGTGATTTCCTGCGGCAGGAGGTTGGACTAGATGGCCCTTGTGGTCTCTTCCAGCTCTACAATTCTATGATTCTATGATTCATATCTCTGTGTTAGAGGATTCCACAGAAGTTTTGTTTTTGGGTATCCCAAAGGAAGTGTAGAAGTGATGTTACAGAATTCACCAAACTGTTTGCTAAGATATATGTTAAACTGCCATCAAGTTGTGGCAGTAGCTGTGTTGTGGAATATACTCCTGAACTTTGTCTCTTAATTGGCATCCAGGCCCTGTTGAAACTGGCATGCCACCTTCTGAATGGGCACAAAGACAGGATAGCAGATGGTCAGGAGCTGAGCTATGCCAGAAGTCACCATGCATAGTGCAGTTAAGCATTCCAAAGCCCAGAGGGGCATCCAAAAATGCCGAAGCGCATCACTTTTGCTCCTAAGGTTAAAGTCAGCTCTGAAAGTCAAGCAAGAGTTTCTCTAACTGGAAGAGGCAACTTTATTCTTAAAGTTTAAGATACTAATTTGTGTAATTTATAATTACAGTGAAATGAAATATTTTCAGCTTTCTGTTTAGGCTTCACAGAACTGTGTACACGTTTTCATTTGGAGGTTAATTTAAAGATGCGAACAAGATACTTTCATCTAGGACAGGGGGTGGGAATCATGTAACTCTCCAGATGTTGTTGGAGTGCAGCTCCAAGAAGCACTAGCCAGCATAGGCAAGATGAAGAATTTTGGGAGTGGCACTCCAACAAAATCTGGAGGGCCACAGAGTTCTCATTCCTGAGGAACAGGCAGACTGTCAACTATTTAAAATGAGAGAAATGATTGTGCCATTAAGTGAGTAGATGCATGCTATTACGCTTCTTTTTTATTTTACTATGTGTTTTTAAAAAAATGATAAAACTTACAGAAATTAAACGTTCAAACATGAAAAAAAGAAATACAAAAAAGGAGAAAGAAAATGAAAGGTGAAAGAAAAGAAAAAGGAGAAAAGCAAAAAAAAAAAGAAAGAAAGAAAGAAGGAAGGAAAAGGTAACTTCCAATCTTCCTTGTAGCAGTTATAAATGCATATACTTATACGTAGCTCCCTATATACAAATACAACTATTCTCTTCTTCCAATAGCCTAATCTCATTAATTATCAAAACCACAGATCATCTATTCATTCTGGGATTTCAGATTTTAAAACTATCACTCACAACCTTTCTCTAATCAAATCCAACATTCTTTCCATTTCTACTAAATTTAACAGTTCCAACGTCTATTCCTCCATCTTTAGTGTTAAAATTTTTTGTTAAAAAAAATTTCCATGACTCTTTCAAGCTAAACAATCTATAGTGGGCTCTCAGTATCCACTAGGGTTTGGTTCCAGGACCCCCTGTGGATACCAAAATCCATGGATACTGAAGTCCCATTATATATAGTGTCGTTGTAAAATGGCATCCCAGCAATGTTTGCTATTTGGAATTCCCCCCTCGACCAATATTTTTGAGCTGTGGTTGGTTAAATCAGTAGATACAGAACCCATGGGTATGGAGGGTTGACTGTATAAGTTTAAATAGATATTTCTACCACATATAATAAAACATCTCCACACACATATTCCCACAAACTTCCATGTACAATTGTCCATGGTGATTTCACATTCGTGGGGGTTAGGGTCGCCAGACCCCTGCGAATGTGAAAAAACAGTGAATAACACTCACCTCTCTGCTGTGCTTTCTTTCTCCCTGCAAAGGGAGCAAGGAAGCAGCAGAGGAGTGATTTCAGAGGCTTTGCCTCCCCCCCCCCTCCCCGCTGCTTGCCTGGACCTTCACTCCCTTTGCAAAGGGAAAGGAAGACTCAGGGAAGCAGGGAGGGAGAGGCAAACCTCAAAATTGCCCTTCTGCTGTGCTTTCTTTCTCCCTGCAAAGGGAGCGAAGGAGCAGCAGAGGAGCGATTTCAGAGGCTTTGCTTCCCCCCTCCCCGCGCTTACCTGGACCTTCACTCCCTTTGCAAAGGGAATTGAAGAGCCCGGAGAGGGGTGGATGGGTGAGGGAAACCGCGAATACTCAAAACTGCAAATGGCAAAGACGCAAATGTGAAGGGACAACTGTATACATTCTAAGCAATTTATTTCCCTTAATCTATCCATATATTATAGCTGGAAAATTCTATAGGAATTATACAACATTTTATAAAAACTAGCTGTACCCAATGTCAACGTAACATATGCTGGTGGTGCATTAAGGGTGAGTTGTTCTGTTGCCCTGCCCCTGCTGCCAGTTGACTACCTGGGTCCCATCATAGCAGCAGCAGGGGCGGCGGGCTGATAATGTGATCCCCTGGGCGCTCAGGCGATATCAAAAGCTGGTCTAGTTCTATAACAGAGTAAATAATGTCTATTATACCAAAAATCCAGTTAATTAGTTGGGAGGTCCATCTTCACTGACTCAGTTCTTACAAAATAAACCATCCATCTATCTGTATCTATATCTATAATTCTCTTGGGTATGTTGCCGTTCCCAGTGTGCTGATTGGCTGCTTAGGAAACATACCCAACCAATTCCCTCCCTCAGCCAATCACCACCCACATGCAAATTCCCTCTCCACCTCACAATCCACTTCTTCCATTCAATCAGCATCTACACCCCCAGCCTCACAGGGGCCCCTCCGTCCTCTCACTCCCTCAACCAGTCACCACTTACATGCAAAAAAAATGCAATATTTTTTCCCTAAAATAATACCATGTAGCTGAACTGTGTGAAAGGAACACTGCCACTCCAAGCTCCATGCTGCAAGCACCGCTTGAAACCCCAGCAGGGCACATAACAGTGTATGTTACACCGGGCACACCTATACTAACTAATAAACTAAACCGGGAGTAGCCAAAACAGCAGAACTATACAGCAGAAAGGACACAAAAACAAAGGCTTCAGCTAGCACCTTTTCCACAGCTCTGACCCACTTTCACACACAAAAAGACTTATAGACAGTAAGGTTCTTCCTAAAATATCTGGAGATCTTTATTTTCCATTTTAGTATAACTCTGGCTTTTCTTCGCAAACGAAGATTCAGGAAGGATTCATCCTGTGCTTCTGCAAGCGCACAATCTGAGATAAACAAGTCTGGTTGCAGAAGGCACAGCAGAAGGTCTCCTTGGGTGATGTTTTCGGGTTGTGATTCTTTCTGCGTTGTTGTTTCTCTTCAAGACTTGTTCGGCGTGGGTTCTCAAATAAGGCAGCAGCATTGTGGATAGTGCGTCTCCATGCCTCCCGATGTGAGGCCAGGGCGGACCATCGTTGGTGATCAATTTGGCCGAGCCTGAGATGTTGTTTCAGGGAATCCTTGTATTGCTTTTTTGGAGCACCCTTCTTATTCTGACCTGTGGCGAGTTCACCGTAGAGTACTATTTTAACAAATACAGTATATACATATCAAACCTCATTAACGAACTCAACAGCAATTTCTCCAACATCCATCAACACTACTCTTTCTCCATGACACCACCCCACCTACAATACATTGTGTGCTTTGGTTATATAGAAGTGTTTGCTAGTCTTCCCTCTGCCTAGCCACAGTTATAAACAAACCCACTGCAGCTGTGCTAGTCTGTGGTCTGTTGCACCAACATTTTTCCTTTTGCACTTAAAGCAATATTACCCTGACAGAAGGAGTGGGAAAAGGGCTCAAGTTTTTGGGTGCAGAAGGGGTGAAGTGCAGAAGAAGAGGGAAAAAACCTACACTTCAAGGAAGGACAGGAGGAAAAAGAAGAAAGAAGAGGGTGGGGGACTCATAGAAAGCAACATTATTTTCCCCCATGCATGCATATTAAGACAGCAAGGGGATCTGGGTGAGTATTTAGTTACTGCAGCTCAATGGGCAAAGATGTGGCTGTAGGCCAAGAAGGTGGTGCTGAAAAACTCCCTCCAGCTGCTGATTGGCTGGCCAATGGAGTGCTATGATTAGTTCAGTATGTTTCCTAAGCGGCTGATTAGCAGACTGGGAATGACAACATACCCAAGAGAATTTACAGACGAGAAGTAGATAGATAGATAGATAGATAGATAGATCTTTCTGGTTTTTCTTCGCAAACAAAGATTCAGGAAGGACTCATCCTGCGCTTTCTGCAAGCGCGCTGATGATTAAAAAGGCCAATCCGAGATAAACAAGTCTGGTTGCAGAAAGCACAGCAGATGGTCTCCTTGGGTGATGTTTCTGGGTTGTGAGTCTTTCTGCGTTGTCGTTTCTCTTCAAGACTTGTTCAGTGTGAGTTCTCAAGGCTGCAGCATTGTGGATAGTGCGTCTCCATGCCTCCTGATGTGAGGACAGGGCGGACCATTGCTAGTGATCAATTTGGCTGAGCCTGAGATGTTGTTTCAGGGAGTCCTTGTATCGCTTTTTTGGAGCGCCCCTCTTATGCTGACCCGTGGCAAGTTCACCGTAGAGTAGTATTTTTGGGAGACGATGGTCCTCCATCCTAGAAAGGTGCCCTGCCCAGCGCAGCTGTATTCTCAATATCAAGGCCTCGATGCTGCTGATCCCTGCTTGCCCAAGGACAGCAACATTTGTCACATAGTCAGTCCAGTGTATATTTAGGATTGTGCATATACAGCGCTGATGAAAGCGTTAGAGGAGTTGTAGGTGTGACGATAGGTGACCCATGTTTCAGATCCATAAAGGAGAATAGACAGTACAATGGCTCTATATACACTGATTTTTCTGCTTTGCCTCAGGTGTTTATTACTCCAGACACTTTTGTGAAGTCTTCCAAATGCACTATATGCCTTTGCTAATCTGTGATTGATCTCTTTGTCAATCTTGGCATTTGAGGAGATGATGCTTCCCAGGTGGGTGAACTGCTGAACGGACTTGAGCACAGATTTGCCGATGGCAATGTGGGGATGGTGGTGTTCGTCCTTGGTGTAGGCTGGTAAAGAACTTCTGTTTTCTTCAGGTTGACTTCCAGCCCAAACAGCTCTGCAGCTGTTGCGAAGCAGGATGTTAGGCGCTGCAGAGCTGCTTCTGTGTGGGCAACAAGGGCAGCAGCATCATCAACAAAGAGCAGCTCACGGACTAGATAGTTTAGAGTCTTAGTGTGAGTAGAAAAGGTCTGTGAGTAGAACACTGTGACACTGTGAGTAGAAAAGGTCTGTGGCAGATCCTGGAAAGACTAGTATATCCCCCCAAATTCCTTAAAATGATTATCTTGCTACACGAGGGGCAGCGCAGTCAAGTCAGATATGGCGATGCTCTTTCAGAGCCCTTTCTAATAACTAATGGAGTGAAGCAAGGTTGTATTCTTGCTCCAACTTTATTTACAATCTTCTTGAGCATGATGCTCCAAAGGGCTACGGCAGAGCTCGAAGAAGACGATGGCATCTATATATGTTACTGTACTGATGGTAGCTTGTTTAACTTAAGCCGTCTGAGGGCTCATAGATAGATAGATCAATAGATAGATAGATATTCAGTTTCTAAAAATAAAACTACTTTCAGTGGCGAAATAAACAGCCTTGTATTGTTTAAAGTTCTTGTTCCCTCTACATTTATAAAAGTTTCTGAAACCACATCTTTTTTGGGCTTTTTACTTGTTTTTTTTCCCAGCTTTACTCTCCGATCTTGTGTACAGAGGAAGGAAACTCACCAGAGCCTTATTTTCACCACCAAAAGGAGGAACTCTCTTCATTTGTAAACTGAGTCATTAAAGGTGCTTAAGAAAGTGGGGATTTTGCAGGGCCAGTGTCCTTTTAGGGCTTGCTTTATTCTGTGGGTCCCCACTGCTCAAAATTCACTTCTGACTGCTGCTAATTCAGTGGTCTCCTCAGGAGTAGCGATCCTGAGCATGTGTGGGCAATCACATGCTCTCTTCTTTGTCTGGAGAGAGGCCTTCCAGTTAATTAACTGCTAACTAGTTAGCTATTCAGCTGTTTAGCTTCTTCTGCCTTGGAGCACAAAGCAAAAGGCATCAAATTGCCATCTTTCTCCACCGGAAGACTCACATTAAACTTGTATGTATGGATGTGAAAGCTAGACAGTTTAGGAAAAAACACCCTGATAAGAACAGAATCATCTCATTTAGAATGTGCTGCTGGAGGAGAGTTCTTCAGATACCGAGGGCTGCCAAAAAGACAAATAAATGGCTCTGAACTTTCCCTAGAAGCCAAGATGACTAAGCTGAAACTGGCATACTTTAGCCATATCGTGACAAGACATGACTCACTAGAAAAGAGAGTAATGCTTGACAAGGTAGGAAGGGAGCAAGAAAAGAAGAAGACTGTATTCCAGATGAATAGACTCAATCAAGGAAGCCATGGTTGTGAGTTTGCAAGACTTGAACAGGGCAGTTGATGACAGAGTGTCTTGGAGGCCTTTCATTCATAGGGTCACTGTAAGTTGAAGTCAGCTTGATGGCAATAGTCCTATATAGAGTAAACCAAATTTAGCAACAACAGTCCTATATAGAGTAGACCAAATTTATAGGCAAAATTGACATAGGTTTTTCAGTGGGTCTACTCTAGATGAAAGGAACAGTTTGATTTAGGCTGGAATGGGCAACATGTTGCTTTCTGGATGTTATTGATACCCCTAGCCAGTGGTGAGGAATACTGGGAGTTGGAGCCAACAACATCTGGATGGCTGTGTAATTCCTATCCTGGTCAAGGATGGCATACTTAGAGCAGCTATTGATTTATGGAATATACAAACAACAGGAAATACTGAGATGTCAAACTTAACATCCCATCGTTTCCTTCTCTTCTTCCTTATTCACTTTCCATTTGTTTTCCACATCTGTGTAGGGCTGCTTTTGAAGATGATTCAGAAACTGAAATTGTCTTTGTCATAATTTGTCAGCCCAGATTTCAAGTGCTGGTAGGGAGGGGTTGAATCCTTCATAGTTTGGGTCTATGTTATGTTAAGAACAAATGGAATCTACAAGTTGGCTAAATTTCAACATTGGCACTGATAAGCTTGCTTTCTTTTCAGCTTTATTGGAAATATTGTTGGTGGGTATCAGGAACAAGGCCTTCTCTGTGGTAGCCACGTGGCCTTCTCTGTGGTAGCCCAGTAGTTAGAACTGACCCAGTAGGTCAGAAAAATTTCTGTTTTGGATGAGAAACCCCAGAATTCCTCAGCCAGCATGGGGATTCTAGGAGTTCTAATCCAAAATAATAAATTTTCTGATTTCTGGTTTATTTAAAACAAATAAACAATACTACATTGCCCTGCTTTTCAGTTGACTGATTCACATCTTCTGTTGGTTTCCCATCCAGGGCACTGATAAGCTTCATGCCCACTTAGTTCTTCCAATACTCTGATATCAGCTGCTTTCAACCCATTCACTGTGCTAGCTTAGATGGAAGTGTCTGTGTGTATGTGCCCTCAGGCTGCCTGTTGACTTATGGTGACCCCATTAATCTCATAAGGTTTTCTTAGGCAAGGGATACTCAGAGTTGGTTTTGCTAGTATTTTCCAGTTAAATATAGCCTACAGCACCTGGTATTTTTTGGTCCTTTCCCATCCAAGTACTTACCAGAGCAAATCCTGCTTAGCTTCCAAGATCAGACAGGATCTGGTTCCTAAATTAAACTAAGCTAAGTTCCTAAGCTAAGTTAAGGGAGGTAAATTGTTTTAAATTATTACTATTTTTATGTATTTGTTTTTATCTCCAATTGTTGTGAGCCGTCTTGATTGCCTAATAGGCAAAAGGCGGGGTACAAAAATAAAAAGTTATTACTAAGTTTAGACCAGGTGAAAATGGTGAGGGAAGAGGAAATCGATGCAAGCAAATCAGAAGAAAAACAGTAATTTTGTAAAAGAAGCAAAATATGAATGTTGGGGGGGGCCAGAATTAATTTCTTAATTTGTTCCTTCATTTGTTGTTGATCTTGAAAGATATCTACAAACCATAGATACCACAGATATTGTGATGCTAGAGTGTAAACTAAGCTCAGAGGAAAATTGCTACTCTTCAGATTTTCAGAACTACTGGTTTTTTTAAAAAACCCACCAACACTTGGCATGCTCACACACAAGCAGTCACACATACATTCCACTTTCTTGAGGCCATCCATGTTTGCAAAATGAGGATCTGTTGCCAAAACCCCCAGCAGTAGCAATGAGATCAGCTGTGGACAGGAGTTGGGAATGCTATTTAATTGCCAATCGTATGGTTTTTACTCTTCCCACTGTGTAAACTTTGCTTACAAAACTGACTCCCTAAGATCTACTGCAGACATTTCCAACATTATTCTAAGAGATGATTGCCATCAAAAGTAGAAACAAACAAACAAACAAAACTGCTGCAAGTGAAAAGTTGGCAGGATCCAACTGGCAAGCAAAAACGGTACAATACTTTGTCGGACTTCTGGGTGCTGTGGTGCTGGGTTGTAAGCAAACGGAGGGAAAAGGCAATTTCCTCCAGAAGTGTGCTCCAGTGTTACTTTTGCTTATTAAAACTAATAAAAGCTGTAGGGGACTGCCATAGCTCTGTGGCAAAGCACATGCTTTGCATGCAGAATGTCCTAGATTCAGTTTCGAGATGCAGAGGTAAGGTAGGACTAGTTGGCGCTGACAATACTTGGATTAGATGGACCAGTTACCTGACTCAGTATCAGTTAGCTAGCTAGCTAGCTAAATTTATTTATATTCTGCCATTTTCCCAGTTTGGGACTCAAGGCAGCTTGCAATAGTTAAAGCAAACATAGTTAACAATTCATAGCTTACAAAAATTTTAAAAAGCAATTAAACCATCACAAAAGTAAAAACAGTTAAAGTGTATGAACCATTCAACAACATCAAGTCCAGCAAATTACAGTACACAAGGTCTGTTTCCCCTTTAAAAAAAATCAATTTTCAAAGGCATGCCAAAATAGAAAGATTTCTATTTGCATGTGGAAAGATAGTAAGGAGGGTGCCAGTGTCGCCTCTTTGGGAAGAGAGTTCCAGATGGGGGGGGGCAGCCAATGAGAAGGGCCTCCCCCATGTTCCCACCAAATATGCCTCTCAGGTTTGTGGATGGAGAGAACAGCCTCCACAGATTTCAAAATATGGGAGAACACAGTCTTTCAAATAACTGGATTGAGCTGTATATCATACTGGTTTCATTAATTAGGATTGTGGTGCAAGCCAAATAAAACATAAGATTCTGTATACAGAGGCTAGAAGGTTTCAATCCCCTAGTGGTTTCTACATCCCTGAGTGATGTGGAAACCACCCAGCCCAGTCTGTTTTGGGCTTTTAGGCTTAAGGAGCTCTCCATGGTGTTGAACCCTATTTGCAAAATAGGTTCAGCATCTTTTGTAAATTCATAGAATCATAGAATTGCAGAGTTGGAAGAGACCACGAGGGCCATCCAGTCCAACCCCCCTGCCACGCAGGAAATCTTGATCAAAGCATCCCCGACAGATGGCCATCCAGCCTCTGTTTAAAGACCTCCAAGGAAGGAGACCCCACCACGCTCCGAGGGAGTGTGTTCCACTGCCGAACAGCTCTTACTGTCAAAAAGTTCCTCCTCATGTTGAGGTGGAATCTCTGTTCCTGGAGCTTGCACCCATTGCTCTGTGTTCCAGTCTCTGGAGCAGCAGAAAACAAGCTTGCTCCATCCTCAGCGTGATGTGATGCGTGACTCTGCAGTGACAGGACTGTACTGTACTGTATGCTGTGATATGTAGTCATCATACGTTGTATCATTCTGCTGTTGGAAATTTACTTTATTTATCAAACTAGACACGCCCTGACACAGCATATGCAGTAAATGTGCTGAGCAGAAAAGTATCAAATCCAACACAAAATGATTGGAAAGGATTAAAGAGAGTGTTGAGATATTCTAAAGGTACTATGGATTATGAGCTGTTGATTACATCCCAAGGATGCCACGAACTGCCATGCTATGTAGATGGTGATTTTGCGCAAAATGTTTCAGACGGAAAGTCTATGTCTGGAATGCTAATCTCATATGCAAATTCCCCCAATTTCTGGAAGGCAAAGAAACAGACAACAGTATCTTTATCTTCTGCAGAAAGTGAATTCAAAAAGTAAATTCTCTAAAGTTCAAATTAAAACCTCAAATAGATTGCCCACCCCACTGACATGAGAGCCACCTTCTTCCACGGCTTCAATTTGAAAAGGAGGCAGGGAAGCTTTGGAAATATGATACTGAAGTAAAGGTCTGAATTTTGCACTCACTGAACTATCAGACTTGGCATTAAATAGAGTCACCAGAGGCAGTGGTAGCAAGGATGGTCAGTTTCTTAAGGTTCAGTAAGATGTGTATGTGAGACCGTGTATGCAGTAGCACACAGGTGCTAGCAGGGTTAATAGTTCATCCCATTTATCGTGTGGAACTGGATTTCAGTTCTTCAGTTTATACACTTTCTTTAAAAGAGGTTTTCCAGGCTTCTCTGAGAATGGAAGATTGCACTGTAAGGATTTGTGAGTTTGTTTGGGAGGCAAGGAGAGGCTGGTATAATACAGGAATGGGCAACTAAGGATCTCCAGATGTTTTTGCACTATGATTCCCCTTTATTGCCCACCACGGGCTGTCCTGGCTAGAGCAGATCAGAGTTGTTGGCCAAAAAACATCTGGAGGGCCAGTGTTGCTCAAACCTGGTGTAGGGATATACAGTACTGTAATTCTTCATTAATTTTCTTCTTGAAGGAAGCAACAAATAATTGTAGCAATTTTCTTCCTGTGGTGTGAAAGCCTTCAAAAGCCATGCAGTTTCTGAAACCTATTCACAATACATGACTTTATCTGGGCAAAACTGCACAAAATGCTTGAATTGGGGACTTACTTTGTGCAAAATTTACATGTGGTTGATTTGCATATAAAACAGCATTTTTTTTTAATGCAGGAAGCAGAAAATGCTATTTTCTGCTCTGAAAATACTGCTTTGTGTGCAAAACAGCCATTTGCAAATTTTGTGCAGAACAAGTCCTGAATTGCAAAGATTATCATCAATCTTAGGCCTCTTCTTGTCAGGCTTTCTCAACACTCAAAAAACTTGTTCAGCCATTTCTTGACAATTTTCAAATATTGTTGGCATCCCTATCCTGGTGTAGCAAGAGGAGGGAGGGAAGAACTTAATCATTAAATTTGTCAGAGTTAAGATTGGAGAGATGAGATTGGAGGCAGGATGGACCACGTGTGGCTCATGTTAGGAGACTCTTGGTGTTTGCCATCATGATGCCATTGCCCATGATGGGGAAAAGTGAGAGAGAAAGTATTGTGGTGTGTAACTCCTTTGCTCCACACTACCTGGAAAAGAATTACATTGGGGGAAACTCAGCCCCTTGATTGTCAGTTACTTGTACATTGGCTCCCAGTTAATGGCATTAGTAAAAGGGAGCAGGAGGAAAAATTGGAATTTGGGCAAATAGAATTGGCCACAAGCGGGAAGAGGAACTTTCCTTTTCTGCCTACCTGTTCTAAAGTACAGTTCTCTGATGTGTATGTTCTCCCTAGAGTTTGGGGAGACTTGTTTAAGTTTTGATCTTAGTGCTGCCATATTCAGTGGGTGGAGATTAAGAAATTATTGATTTCATGGACCAGTGTGCAAAAGGGTGTGCCACTGCTGGAACATGCTGCTTCAGCCAGAATTGATAACCCACCCCCATCTTCCAATCCTTTCCCCATGCAACCTGAAAAACTACTCTAGAGGGATGGACCAAGAGTTTTACAGTTATTAGTGCTTCTGAGAGCTGGAGTGAGAATGGGAATGGGAGGGGATGCTAAATTACAGCACTAGATCTTGATCTTGTTTTTTTTTAATCTGCAGAAATAGATTTCTGTTTCTGGTAGGGATTTATCTCAAGAAGTTATCACAAAGAAACCAGACAAAATGTCAGTATACATAAATATCTCAAATGATTTCTATAAGTTCCAGAAAGGTTCTTGTTAAACGCTGGGAAGGAATTTTTCTGCTACAGTAAAAACCAAACCAAACCACAATGTTTGAATGGACCGTATCACATTGTAACATCTGCCTTTAGGTCAAAATTTGTTCAGTACTAGACAACATGTCAATAACCCTTTTTCCCCAACGTCCACCCATATTCTGTCTTGCAGCTTCCCCTCATCTTGATTTTCCAGTGGAAGACAATGCTGTGCATGTCATCAAAGTGGTAATTCTCATACTTTAAAAAAATTTACATGTTATGGCAGAAGCATTACATATCTTAACGAAAGCATTTTGTATCTTAATGTTAATTGATATTGAGCTAATAATTCCTATTCCTAATGGTTGAGAGGCAATAAATAAATACAGTACCATGAGTGAATACCCCAGTTTCACAGTTAGCCTCCTGCCAGGATGAAGAACCAAATCTGGTAAGAATTCCAAGATAACCAACTTAGCCTGCATCACATATATGTCAGTGGGAGGTTGGGTGGGCTAATTAACTTTTTGGTTTGTGTGTTTTTCTAAATATTTCTTGATGGTATCCTCTGTTATTGATACTTATTATATATTTTGCCTGTTATATAACATTAATACCTAATATATATATTTCTTGGGCCTAACTATCCTAGAGGCACCAGAGCCTGATCTTGGAAACTAAGCAGGGGCAGTACTTGGGGTGTATCTATACAATCATAAAAAAATCCGTTTGGGGGGTAAAAAATACGAATAGGCTGTCGTTCACATGCATACGAATCGCCCACACAATTCTTTTACCGCCCTAAACTCCGTATGTCTCCCTCTTCCCCAAGCTGGCTGGAGCGAGCAAGCCAAGGGGCTGTTTAAAATCTCCTGCCGCTTTTTTTTTTAAAGGTTCCTGGTTTGCAGAAAGTCGGTTTTCACTATTTACAATATAAAATAAAAATAAATAAATGTATAATTCACAGACTTACCGGACCCTCGCTAGCCAGGAATCCAACATGGCGGCCGCTCCCAATTCCCCTCCGTGCTAGCCCCGCCCCCTCTGCTCAGCCAGCCAATCAATTACACAGCCTGTTTGTATGTGTGCGAACGGACCGTACAGACCCATCAGCCATCCGAACGGCGTACAGATTTCTCATCACGATCCACTTTCCCTCCCAAATGCCGTGTGTGCATATTTCAGGGTGGAAAAACCGCCCCCCCTCTTTTGCATGCGTGTGAATCCGAACAGCCGTGTGTACCAAAGTGCGAACTTCCGCACGACGTACGTATTACTTAAATCGTGTAGACGGAACCTTGGATGGGAGACTGCTAATGAATACCAGTTTTGTGTGTGTGTGTGTGTGTGTGTGTGTGTATTTCTGTGCTCTATGTATGTGAGTATGTGATCTTTACTTTCTTGTAACATCCCATAGTCTTCCCCTGCCTCATGCCCTTTAGGGGGTTTAGATTCCAGCTCTTCTTCTTCTTTATTTATTTATATCCCTGCTTTCTCTTAATATAGGGACTCGAGGTGGCTAACAATGAGTTTAAAACAATACAAATCAAAACAATATACAAGCATTATTATAAATATGAAATTAAAAAAAACAAATTAAACAATTTATAAAGTTAAAAATGGGTAAAAAACATTAAAATATTAAAATACAGTAAAAACTCTATATGGGCCTTAAATTCCAAATTGCACAGCATTTACAAGTCCAATCCCAATCCGATTACAAATGACTGATGGCACAATAATGTTTTTACCTGTTGGTGAAAGGAGAGCAGAGATGGGGCCATTCTGGCCTTTCTAGGGAGGCAGTTCCAAAGTCTAGGAGCAGCCACTGATAAGGCCCTCTCCCTTGTTCCCACCAAATGAGCTTGAGAGGGTGGTGGGACAGAGGGAAGGTTCTCTCAAGATGGTCTTAGAGCTCTGATGGGGTCATAAAGGGAGATGTGTTCCTTCCAATAAGCTGGACCCAAGCAGTGACCATTGGTCATGCTGCTTGAGGCTGATATTGTTGGTCATCACATTGGGGAAGGCTATGTCCTGGAGACTGGGAGCCATGGTGAAATGTAGGTGACAGAGACCTCAGGCAAAGCTATCAGGGATATTTTTATTTATTTATTTATTTATTTATACCCCGCTCTTCAGCCACAAGGCTATCAGAGCAGCTTACAATTTTCTTTTAAGCAATAGCAATTTACACACCTACACTGCATTAAGCAGTTTCCAATGTGTGTTAGCTAATTGCCCCCACAAGCCGGGTACTCATTTTCCCAGCCTACGAAAGGATGGAGAGTGAACCTTAGCCCTCTGGAATCAAACTTGCAATGTGGTGACTTGTAGTACTGGCATTTAACCACTACATCACGAGGGCTCCCTTACAGCAGAAGCTGGTTCAAAAGGGGGACATAGTTTGTCTAAGCTGTGAATTAGGAAGTGTCTAGTAAGCATGGAAATAGACTTTTTATTTAAACTACTAGAGAGTTGTCATGTTTTACTGAGGAAGACCTCTTCTCCTCCTCCTTTCCTTAGTAATAGAGGTCAGTGCTAAAAGACAGTATCCTGACATGTAGAAGAGCCACTGAGAACCAAGGCAGCCAATATACTGACCTTCCCTGTATTCTTTTTCTTGGTCAGGGGTGTGTTGTTGTTGTTGTTGTTGCTGCTGCTGCTATTACTATTACTGCTGCACAAGGAGATAGGGAAGCACATTTTAAGATTATGGGTAATGGTCTTTATGAATGTATCTGACAGAATTCAAAGAGATAGTCATGTTATGCTGGAATATCAGTATACAAAGGAATCTTGTAGCACCTTTGAGACTAACCAAGAGAGAGAAAATTGTAGGATAAGCTTTTGTAAACTTGGAGGAAGATCCATGCATCTGAGGAAGTAGACCAAACTTAGTCTCAAAGGTGCTACAAGATTCCTTTGCATGCATCTGACATATCGTTGAGGTAAATCTCAAGCTTTTATTAAATAAAGACCATCTTCTAGCATCTTGAGATGTGCCTCCTTTTTCTCTTGTGGATTTCATTGGATGCTGCCCAATCTTTCTTCTTTTTGCTACTTCTACTACAAAAAATTTCTCCTGCTTTTCTTTCAGGGAGTTCATGGAGTGTTCTCCACTCCCCCCCCCACCATTACTCTCACAATAGTACTGTGAGGTAGACTAAGAATATATATGTGACTGGCCCAACATCTGGCGAACTTTGTAGTGTGAGAGGAGATTTAATCTAGATCCGCTTTGTTATAGTCCTGCATTCTACCCTACACCTCACCAGTGCTCTATAGATGGACAGATACGTGTCTTTACTCTTTTTTCTATCAAGCCTGTTCTATCCTTTGTTCAGCTCTTATGTGCTTTTATTAATTTGGTTTTTGGGTGTAGAAAAGATTTCTGTGTTATTGTGGCAGCCTACCAAAGGTTTGCTTTATAGAAAAGGCTTTCAACCAGATGGGAAAAATAATATGTGAACAATAACTGCACTTAACTTTAAAGAACTTGATACATTCAACTTGTTTTTGCCTTTTAAATACAGGAATACCTTGAAAATGGACCCTTGTTTTCTGAACTGAAATTTTACCAGCGAGCTGCAAAACAAGAGCACAGTAAGTTAGACAGTCCCATGTCAATTAAACGTTTATACTCCCTTAAGGTAAAATGCTGTTCATGTATACACCGATGGGTCGTTGATCCTTAGTGTCTTTACCTTCTGCAAAAGTAGTTGTGTGCATTTTTATAATGTTGTTTTCCAATGGTAGTTTGAAGAACCTCAAGAGTAAAAATGGAGAAAAAAGGGCGGGGAATTAAAACCTAACCAACACCAAAGAAAAAGAGCAACTGAAGTTAGGAGTTATAGATTAACAAACTAAGGTCTTGTCTAAATGAGTGGGAAAAGTATGACCACATTTGCGAGGCAGGCATTCGCAATGATGCAAACTGTCTACACAGCCAAAAGAGTCCCCCTAAACTCTGCATGACCCCCTAGCCAAGTTGGCATCTGTGAATGATTTACTCACGATTTTAAATGTGCTGCTGCCATTTTTTTAGAAAAAATAAAGTTTCCCAGGATGCGCACCAGCAACACTTCGTATTTACAAATAAACCAGTTAAAAAAAAGTATGAAATCGCCATTTGATCAACTTACCAGACCCTCGCTTAGCCGAACATCCAACATGGCAGCCTCAGCCACTTTCCCTCTTTGCTAGCCCTGCCCCCTGTAGTCGTCCAGCCAATCAGATTGCACTGCCTGTTTGTATCTGTGCAAATGTGAGTGTTCAAATGGCTGCACATTCGGAAGTCGTACAGAGCTTTGCAGAAAATCTGTACGAAGCCCCGGACGCAACACAGACTGACTTTGTGGGGGATTTGGCTGCCTCCCTTCCGAATGACACGTATTTGTGTGACTTATCATTTGAACGGATCACTAATCTTTCGCATCTTGTTCATATTATTTTCACCTAACCATAAGAATTTAAGAAACTATATTGTATATATGTGAACTTTAAAAACAACTAATATCTAGATATACATTGCTGTTAGGTATGTTGCTGTTTCCAGTGTGCTGAATGGCTGCTTAGGGAACTGACCAATCAATCAAAGCTCTGTTGGGCAGCCAATCAGCACACTGGGGGCAGGATCATGTGGAAGTTCAAAATCCTTTATAAACATGGCAAAAGCAGAGGGGGTGTAAGTAGCATGGGGGGATGTGGCATGGTGTGTATGGCATGTACAGGGTGCGGGGAGGGTGGCACGTGGCGGCATAGGGGGCGGGGAGGGCAGCGCGAGCACAGGAAGGGCGGCATGGGATGGCACAGGGCAGGAGACACGGGCGTGGGGAGAGTGGCACAAGTGTGGGGAGGGTGACATGGGGCGCGGGGAAGGCAGCGCAAGCACGGGGAGGGTGGCATGGGGTGCGGGGAGGGCAGTGCGAGCATGGGGAGGGCAGCACGGGGCACAGGGAGCATGGCGCGGGGTGTGGGGAGGACAGCACAGGGCAGCATGGGGAGGGCGGTGTGAGCACAGGGAGGGCGGCACGGGGGAGGGGCATGTGTACTGTGGGGGTGTGTGTAGTGCACGGGGGGGGGACGGTGTATGTTACACCAGGTATATCTAGTATCGTATATTGCATGTCATGATTCATTTATTTGTTTATTTTATATAATAATTGTTTTTTTAAATTGCTCTTTTCCTCAAGAGTAAAGACTTTTTTTTTAAGCATGTCTTTCTAAAACATCTCTCCTTTGGGTTGGCTCCTTTTGCCAGTTAAGAAGTGGATGAAGATGAAGCGGTTAGCCTTCTTAGGGATTCCAGTCTTCTGGGGATCAGGCCAGTCTGAACAAAATGGCAAAAGGTAAGAGAGAGAGGGTGGGCATGTAAGGTTAGAGCATGCACTGAGAACCCAAACAGGACTCAGGCAGCAATAAATTGCAGCAGAGTTGTTGTTCCTTCAGGCATCAGAAATAATGACTCAGATACAGGCTTTGTGTCTAAAAAAAATCTTATTCTTTACTTGAACATAATAAAGAATATATTTACAGATATATACAGCTTACAGAAGAAAAACACATCTTCTCAATGTGAGATCCTAAAAAAACATATCCTCACATTGTAAAATCCAAAGAAGAACTATAGATTTTCTTTGGTTTTTTTCCAGGCTGTGAGGCTGTGTTCTGGAAGAGTTTATTTCTGACATTTTGCCTGCATCTGTGGCTGCCATCTTCAGAGGATGGTTTGGTAGGAGTGTGGGGGGGTCGTTATATACTGGGAAGCCCTGTTGGAGTGGATATGTAAATTTGTGTATTTGAATGGCTAGTTTCTGGGTGGAGATATGCAAGGAGGATTAGTATCTGTTTGGCTAAAGGTTGGCTAATGGGTCATTGTCTGCTGGAAATCCCACTGTCCCTGGGTGGAGTTCATTTGCAAGTGTTGAGTTTTGATTTTAGTGGTTTTCAGGATTGGCAGCCAGATTTTGTTTACTTTTAGGGTTTCTTCTTTCCTGTTGAAGTTGTCCAGGTGTTTGTGGATTTCAATAGCTTCTCTGTTCATTCTAATATGATACTTGTTGGCCTGGTCCAGAATTTCTGTGTTTTTAAATAACATTTTGTGTCCAGGTTGGTTTATAACATGTTCTGCTACTGCTGAATTTTCTGGCTGGCCCAGTCTGCAGTGTCTCTCATGTTCCTTGATTCGTGTCTGCACACTGCATTTAGTGGTCCCTATGTAAACTTGTCCACAGCTGCATGGTATACGGTAAACTCCTGCGGCTGTGAGAGGGTCTCTTTTGTCCTTCGCTGAGCATAGCATTTCGTGGATTTTCTTGGTTGGTTTGTAGATTGTTTGGAGGTTGTGTTTACTCGTCAGCTTCCCTATTCTGTCTGTGACTCCTTTGATGTATGGTAAAAATACCTTCCCTTTGGGTGGCTGTTTTTCTTCATTCCCGTACTGTTTTCTGTGCACTCTTTTCACCTTGCATTTGAAGCCACTGTTCTTTTTCTGCTTTTTAGGGCACTGTCTTAGAATCATAGATTCATAGAATTATAGAGCTGGAAGAGACCACGAGGCCATCCAGTCAAACCCCCTGCCACGCAGGAAATCACGATCACAGCATCCCCGACAGATGGCCATCCAGCCTCTGTTTAAAGACCTCCAAGGAAGGAGACCCCACCATGCTCCGAGGGAGTGTGTTCCACTGCCGAACAGCTCTTACTGTCAAAAAGTTCCTCCTAATACTGAGGTGGAATCTCTGTTCCTGGAGCTTGCATCCATTGCTCTGTGTTCCAGTCTCTGGAGCAGCAGAAAACAAGCCTGCTCCATCCTCAACGTGACACCCCTTCAAATACTTAAACAGGGCTATCATATCGCCTCTTAACCGTCTTTTTTCCAGGCTAAACATACCCAGCTCCCTAAGTCTCTCCTCATAAGGCATGGTTTCGAGACCTTTCATCATTTTAGTCACTCTTCTCTGGACATGCTCCAATTTGTCAATATCCATTTTGAGTTGTGGTGCCGAGAACTGGACACAGTATTCTAGGTGAGGTCTGACCAAGGCAGAATAGAGTGGCACTATTACTTCCCTTGATCTAGAAACTATACTTCTATTGATGCAGCCCAAAATCGCATTGGCCTTTTTAGCTGCTGCATCACACAGTTGACTCATGTTCAACTTGTGGTCTACTAGGACTCCTAGATCCCTTTCGCACGTAGTCTCGTTAGGCCAGGTATCTCCCACCCTATATCTATGCATTTCATTTTTCCGCGCTAAGTGCAGTACCTTACATTTCTCCATATTCAATTTCATTTTGTTAGCTTTGGCCCAGCTCTCCAGTCTATCTAGGTCATTTTGAATTTAACAGTTAACAAATCCATTGAACTGTTAACTTTTCTAGCCCACATTTTACAGGCTTGTTTGCAAGAATGTCATGGGGAACCTTGTCAAAGGCCTTACTGAAATCAAGGTATGCGATATCCACAGCGTTCCCTTCATCTACCAAGCTGGTAACTTTATCAAAAAAAGAGATCAGATTAGTCTGGCATGACTTGTTTTCTCTGAAACACATGTTGACTTTTTGTGATTATGGCATTGACTTCTAAATGTTCACAGACTCTCTGTTTAATGATCTGCTCTAGAATCTTCCCTGGTATTGATGTCAGACTAACTGGACGATAATTGTTGGGATCCTCTTTTTTCCCCTTTTTGAAGATGGGGACCACATTTGCCCTCCTCCAGTCTGCTGGGACTTCTCCTGTTCTCCAAGAGTTCTCAAAGATTATTGCCAATGGCTCTGAGATCACATTTGCGAGCTCTTTTAATACTCTTGTATGTAGTTCATCTGGTCCTGGAGATTTAAATTCATTTAGATTAAGAAGGTGCTTTGCCTCAGGTGTTTATTGCTCCAGGCTCTTTTGTGAAGTGAATACTCCAAATGTACTATATGCCTTTGCTAATCTGTGATCGATCCCTTTGTCAATCTTGGCATCTGAGGAGATGATGCTTCCCAGGTAGGTGAACTGATGAACAGGCTTGAGCACAGATTTGCCGATGCCAATGTGGGGATGGTGGTGTTCATTCTGTGGAACAGGCTAGTAAAGAACTTCTGTTTTCTTCAGGTTGACTTCCAGCCCAAACAGCTCTGCAGCTGTTGCGAAGCAGGATGTTAGGCACTGCAGAGCTGCTTCTGTGTGGGCAACAAGGGCAGCATCATCAGCGAAGAGCAGCTCACGGACTAGATAGTTTAGAGTCTTTGTGTGAGTCCTCAGACAGCTAAAGTTAAACAAGCTACCATCAGTACGGTAACGTATATAGATGCTGTCGTGTGTATATCAGTGTATATAGAGCCATTGTACTGTCTATTCTCCTTTATGGATCTGAAACATGGGTCACCTATCGCCACCACCTACGACTCCTCGAACACTTTCATCAGTGCTGTGTATGCACAATCCTAAATATACACTGGACTGACTATGTGATGAATGTTGCTGTCCTTGAGCAAGCAGGGATCACCAGCATTGAGGCCTTGATATTGAGAACACAGCTGCAGTGGGCAGGGCACGTTTCTAGGATGGAGGACCATCGCCTCCCAAAAATACTACTCTATGGTGAACTCGCCATGGGTCAGCGTAAGAGGGGCGCTCCAAAAAAGCGATACAAAGACTCCCTGAAACAACATCTCAGGCTCGGCCAAATTGATCACCAACAGTGGTCCGCCCTGGCCTCACATCGGGAGGCATGGAGACGCACTATCCACAAAGCTGCAGCCTTATTTGAGAACTCACGCTGAACAAGTCTTGAAGAGAAATGACAACACAGAAAGAATCACAACCCAAAAACATCACCCAAGGAAACCTTTTGCTGTGCTTTCTGCAACCGGACTTGTTTATCTCAGATTGGTCTTTTTAGTCATCAGCACGGTTGCAGAAAGCGCAGGATGAGTCCTTCCTGAATCTTCGTTTTCGAAGAGAAAAGCCAGAGAGATTAAGAAGGTGTTCCTGTACTACCTCTTTGCTTATTCTGTGCTGGATTTCCCCTATTGTGTCCTCTGTTCCATTATTCTCAGGTTGGTCCCAGTGTTTCCTTTTCTGTGTTTCCTTTTATGAAAACACTGAGGCAAAGGAGGTGTTGAGTAATTCTGCTTTTTCTCTATCCCCTGTTAGCATTTTGCCAACTTCTCCGCGTAGTGGCCCTACCATTTCCTTCTTCCTCCTTTTGCTGCGGACATACCCCCCAAAACCCCTTTTTATTGTTCTTAACCTCTCTAGCAAGCCTGAATTCATTCTGCGCTTTAGCTTTTCTGATTTTACTCCTACACGTGTTCGCTATCTGTTTGAATTCTTCTTTGGTGATTTCCCCCTTTTTCCATTTCCTATACATGTTCTGTTTAAAACTTAGGTCCGTTGAAAGTTCTTTAGTCATCCATTCTGGTTTCTTGAGACGCCTCCCATTTTAATTCCTCATTGGTACTGTTTGAAATTGTGCCTTCAGTATCTCCCTTTTGAGAAAGTCCCATCCGTCTTGGGGTCTCTTCTCTTTTAGTATTCCTGACCATGGGATCACCCCCAGTATTTCCCTGAGTTTATTGAAATCATCTCTCCTGAAGTCAAGAATGCATGTCTGACTATGCTTGGCTTCTCCTTTCCATTGTATAACAAACTCCAGGAGAACATGATCACTCTACAAAATGCTTAGCAGAACCACAGGTCCAGAATTTTTTCAGTGCAAATGCAGCCTCTGTCCCTTTGCCATTCTCCACTTTATGGCTGCTGGGGTTATCAGGCTTCTTCCTTGTGGAGCGTTTTTCTTCCTCCCTTCGCTGTTTGTGTCTCTCCTTTCTGGAGTAGAGGGCCGCTGATATAATTCACAGACAGCTCTGTCTCTGGAATTGCTTCCACACTATTTATCAGTGCATAATATAGCCCTGCTTGTTGCAGCTTTCCAAAGAGGGAACAAAGATTGGCCAGGTGCTTTCTTACATCATCTCCAGCTTTCAGCTGTGCCTTGTATAGCTTTCTTGTAAGTAGGCTTTTAAGGATCCTGAAGTCCCACGCACATAAATAGCTCTTAAGGTGTCCCAGCATTCCTTGGCTGTGTTCAAATCATGAACATAAGTCAGCTGCAAATTTTCCAGCCCCAAAATTATAGAGGCATGTGCCTTTTCTTCTGCCTTCCTCTCAGGAACATTTGCATGAACAACAGTGTTGAGAATTGGATCCCAAATTCCCTCTCTTCTCAAATACATCTGTATTTTTAAGCTCCAATCCAGGTAGTTGCGCTCATTCAGACGCCATTTTAGCAGTTCAACAAACTATCAAGCCCCTTTCGCAGCCTTGCTTCTCACCAACAGATTAGCAATCTTGGCTAGGAATTTACAGATAGTTCACCACAGCTTACAAGCATTCACAAGTCACAGTATACTGGTGCAGACTGGTGCTACTGTTCAGACTGGTGTAGATTGGTGCAGTGTGTTATAGCCTGGGGCCATAATCTGTCAGGTTAGAGCACACACTGAGAAACCCAAACAGGACTCAGGCAGTAAATTGCAACAAAGTTGTTGTTCCTTCAGGCATCAGAATAAAGGCTCAGACACAGGTGTTGTGTCTAAAAAAACAATCTTGTTCTTTACTTGAACACAATAAAGAATATATTTATAGATATATACTGTATAGCTTACAGAAGAAAAACACATCTTCTCAATGTGAGATCCTAAGAAAACACATCCTCACATTGTAAAATCCAAAGTCGAACTGCTTAGTTCTCTGCTCAGCCTGGTCCAGCTTTGCTTCTGGGCCCAGTCAATTTTGATACAAATTGCTACGCTTTCAGACTGCCATTTGCTCAGAGCTCTTGTCTTGCAAACCTTGCAAACTGTTACATTTTAGCCTCAGCTCTTTAGAGAATATGTCTACAGTTCTTAAGACGGCATGTCCCAAAATCCTGAGAGGGCTGACAAAGGGATACATGGATGAATAGATATTTTAAGGCATTTGTCTGTTGCCATTCAACCCACCAGTGTGTCTGATGTAAACCCAGATTGAACTGGAGTCATTGTTTTGTGAGAATAGCCTCCAGTTTGCCCTTTCTTGAAATGAAGGAGAAAGTTCCAGAGCTCAATGGCAGAGTGCAAAGCTTGGAAAATATACTTTTTGGACCCTGGCTCCCAGAATTTCCCAGTCGTATTTTGCATGAAGAAGGGCTAAAGGATCAGTCCCCCATCCTTCCAGGGAAAAAGGATGTCACGTACTGTATAGCAAAACTGTGCTTGAGACAACGGGGGACTACTACTAATTGTTACTATGTAAGAGGGTCTGCTTTGGTAAAAGGCAGCTTCATTAATTGATTTGTATTTAGGCTGTTGCTGATGAAATCATCGGGCAACAGGGCCTGACAACTTTTCTTTGTGTTGTAATAGTTACAGGTTTATGGTGATGGAAAGATTAGGAGAGGATCTGCAAACCATCTTTGAAAGAAGAGGGCGAAGGTTTAACAAGGAAACTGTTCTACAGATTGGGGTACGAATGGTAGGTATCAACTCTCAAGGCAGCATAAAGCTGGAAGGAAATCACTGGACCATTGAATTTAAGCCATTGTCCTAGATACTTGTTATCTGAAACTCTGACAGATGCTTGTGCATTCTTGCTTGAAAGGAAGACCTCTAAGGAAGGGATTCTGCAACCTCCTCCAGCAGTCTGTTCTGTTGCTCCACTGAGTGGAGAGTGAAACTTTTTTTTTAGCATTTAAAATAACTTCTTACTTATTTTTTTTTATCTTGCACTCAGATTTTATTTCATTTATATCACACCTTTCTTCTGACAGGTTGCCCAAGGCAGCTTATAACAAGATAAAGCTAAAAACCTGATGATTAAAAATGTTAAAACACAATTAAACAAGTTATCGTATTGAGGTGTAGAATCATTGAAAAACCTGGAGCCCTCAAATCCAAAGTGCTGACCAGGTCCTTGGCCACTTAGCTTTAGTAAAGCAATAACTTTTGGTTGTTCACTGAACTCAGCAACTAGGAAGTTCCTAAACATGTAAATAAGTAACAGCAGAGGTGTGTTCCCCTTCCCCCAGATGTTATATTAGAGGCAGCCAACTTGTCCATTTGTGGGAGCAACTTATATCCTGCGACACTGGTTTGCTGTTAGGAGTGCATTTCACTGTGCAGTCTAAGTCTCACCACTACCTTAGATCATCATATCAGAGCTTGTAAAAGATGTTTTTTGAACTCCCATGATTCCCCAACTAACATGGCTGTTGGTCATGCTGGTTGGAGAATTATGGGACTTGTAATAAATGAAGAGCCAGTGTGGTACAGTGATTTCAGTGTTGGGCTAGGACTTTGGGGACTCATCTTCATGAGCCAGGATATGCCAGCTCCCCGCTGGCATATTCTGACTGTGGATCAGGCCTGTGTCTCCCCTGTTACCTCAATGAAATGGGCCGGAGTCCAGACAGAAATGTGGGCCTGTTGCTGCTGCCTTCTTCCTTGCTGTCCTGGCATCGAGGAAGCTGGATGCAACATATGACCAAAGGCCCACTGCATGTGACCAGCCTTGTTCATATGGTGTGGAACCCCTTCATGGACCTGGGAGGGTAAGGGTGACCAGCAGCTAGAGCGATCAGCTGGCCTGCGGAGCCCACTCCACTTTTTCCCCAGCAGCAGTGGAGTAAAGCAGGTATTATTTTAGAACACTGTATTGGGCCTTACTACATTTGTCCCTGTCTGAGCCCCATTTCTGCCCTGGGGGTTGTAAGAACTGCCCAGGGGCAGAACAGGGCAAATGCCCTGTGTTGTATGGACTGCAAGGCTCTCAGACAAGGGCGGAAAGCTGGGGTAAATTGCCCATGTAGATAAGGTTTGGGAGACCAGGGTTCAAATCCCTTTTCAGTCTTGGAAACCACTGGGTAACCTTGGGCAAACTACATTCTCTCATCTTCAGAAGAAGGCAAGGGCATACACCCTCTGAACAAATCTTGCCAAGAAACTCTGTGGTCTGCTCACCTTAGGGTTGCCATAGGTAAGACAAGACTTGAAGGCATACAACAACAATAAAAGTGCAAGAAACATCCCCCACCCCCAAGATCTGAGTTAGCTTCTAGTTTCAGCTACCTAGAGATAAAGATTAGGGAGTATGCACACAGTCATGGGAAGTCTAGTGCATTTATTTATTTATTTATTTATTCATTTATTTGATTTATATCCCACCTTTCTTCCAAGATGGGTTTCAAGGCAGCTTACAATAATTTAAAAAATACAACTAAAACATTAAGTACAAAAGTTAAAAAAAATTAAATAATTATCATTGTTAAAACATAATTATAACAGTTAAACACAATGTAGTTAAGAACAGTTTCAATAAAAAAATTAAAAAAGCAGCATGCCAATCACACACACGCACACACACCACATAATTCCATAATAAAAATTCACATTTCAAAAGCCTGCCTGAACAAAAATGTCTTCACCTCCCAGCAAAAAGAGATCAGGGAGAGGGCCAACTGGACCTCCTGTGGAAGGGTTTTCCACAGTCTGGGAGCAGCCACAGAGATGGTTCTCTTCTGAGTCCTCTCCAACAATACCTGCAAAGGTGATGGGACTAGAAAAAGCCCTGCACTGCTGATCTTGAACACTTGGGCTGGCTTGTATAGAGAGATACAGTCTTTCAGATAGTTTGGGCCCATGCCGTTTAATGCTTTTAAGGTCAAAACCAGCACTTTGATTTCTGTCCAAAAATGGGCTGGTAGCTGATGCAGCTGTTTCAACAGGAGAGTCACATGATCCCTGTACCCAGCCCCAGTCAACTGCCTGGCTGCAGCATTTTGGACCTGCTGAAGTTTCTGAACAGTATGCCTACTACATATGACAATTGTGATCTCATTTCTTTTTCAGTCCAGCTCTGTCCTCAGCCATGAACTATGCTGGGCTGCTTAAGTACACTCACATACATGCGAACAGAGACACAGAACAGACTTTTATCTGGTAGACAGGATAATACTATTGTCATATTGTTCAAAGGGAATGTTTAAAGTTTTTTGCAAGGGAGAAGTGCTCTTATTGTTAACTGTATATAGTTGGCCCTCTGTATCCATGGGAAATTGGTTCCAGGACTCCCTGTGGATACCAAAAATCCACAGATGATCAAATTCCTTATATAAAATGGTGTAGTATGTACTGTATTTGCGAAAAACACACACATCCTTTATGCTTTAAATTACTTTATTAGATTACTTTTGATACCTTAGTACAATGTAAATACTGTAGTTGTTATACATACTGTATTGTTTAGACTTTAGAAGGATCATCCCTCTTAGCCTTTGAGGGGTTACTTTGACAGCTTAATTGCTTTTTTGGAGCCTTTTTTTTTTTTTTTTTTTTTGCAGAAACAACAGGTCACACAACACAAGTAGTGAATGAAGAAGACATGAGGGCTGGTGAGAAACTGAGGATCTGTGAAATAGTGGGAGGCATGGATTTGCACTGAACGCTGCTCTTTGATTCCCGCCATTTCACAGGTCATCAGTCTCTCTCTAGCCTCCTATCTCATTTGTTCGCTGCTTTGTGTTGTGTATTTTGAATCTGCGGTTGGTTGAATCCATGGATCTGGAGCCTATGGATACAGAGGGCCAAACTGCATTTAGTTAGCACTTCATTTGTTCCTACCGTTTCACCTTAAGAAAATGCTCTGTCATATTTTTCTCTTCAGGTTATCATCTAGCAGCTAAAACTTGCTGAGCTGCTAGTCTAAGGAATACAGGTTGACCCCCATATCCACTTATCCATGTCTGGAAAAAAAAAAGTTGTTTCTAGCCATTTCCAGGTCCTCCAATGCAATTCTATGGTCAACTTCTGGCATTGGTCGATTTGAAAATAATAGGGTTTCCGGATTATCCATGGTTTCAAGTATCCACAGGGGGTCTAGAAACATGTCCCACACAGATATGGGGGTCAACCTGTATTAGAGATGATTATAACATAAATAGGAATTGTGGTTTCCTTTGTAACTTGGTTGGGTTTTTTTTCCCTCCCCCCACCAGTTGGATGTCTTAGAATATATACATGAAAATGAATACGTTCACGGAGATATTAAAGCAGCAAATTTACTTTTGGGGCACAGAAATCCACACGAGGTAAATATTGAATCTCTCTTATGCTTTATTGTATCATTGTTTTAGTTCAGTCTTTCCCAACATGCTGCCCCCGGATGTGTCAGGACTACAACTCCCATTGTGCCATGCTAGCTGAGTGTGATGGGAGCTATAGTCCCAACACACTGAAAGGGCACAAGGTTGGACACAGCTGTCATAGCTCATGGTTGTTGCTGCAGTTGTTTGCAAGGAAAACCCGGTAGAATCGCCTGTGGCTTAAAGCTTAAAGCTTCATTTGTTGCAGAGAGAAATAGTGTTTCAGGCTCTGTGCTCCCCTTATTTGGATGAAAATCCCTTTATTCAAGTGACATCCCAAGGCTGGATCTCCATATTGTACCATTCCGTGATATTGCTTCAGGGAAACTCTGGTCATGAATTTGAAATTCCCATGCATTATTTTGAGGGCTTGCTGCCCCATTTACATCTAGGGAGGGAGCAATTCTGTGTACTCATAACCTTTGAGTATGCAGCTACAGCTGAGAATGCAGAGAGAGATCCATACTGTGGTGTGCATGTGGGGTTCCAGACTGGTATGTATGACAGTTTTGTTGGCCTCTAGCAGAGGGAATCCATCTTGCAACTGCCACATTGGGGTGAGAGGAAGCTGGTAACTAGATCCAGTTTGAAAGGCACTAATGGGCACTTGGATTGCTGCAGTCTTTGTGCAGCAGTCCAGTATTGCATCATGAGATACTGTTTTTCTCTACAGCAGCAAATCAAGTTGAACCATTGCCCAGCAAAATGAGGAGAAGTTATAATACAAAATGACTTGCCTTCATGAAATACCTGCCTTTAAAGCAACAATTGCATTGACCTTCATTCACATCACCTGCAGTAGCAAAAGCTTTGGTGTATGAATCCATGGATATTTATTTATGGATAGCAGTGACTTGCCCTCTCTTCCATGAGTCTATGCAGTTCTGATGTGGCTGGGTATATATATGCAATCAGTTTACAATACATTCTGCTGTATGGCTGACCAGTTGATCTTGATGGTGCAACAAATCTTTCTTGCTATTTGACTGAATAATAGAAGAGTTTTTATATTATTATGTTTATTTCTATCCCACCTTTTCCCCAGTTTGGGACTCAAAGCGGCTTACAACAAATTAAAAAAGCACATTTTTATAATTCACAAAATACGCTAGTTAACAAGAGATTAAACAATAAACATTTTTTAAAAAGTTTAAACATATATCATTAAACACACATTCAAGCACAATTAGCAAGATCCAGAGCATTGTTTGGGTGAGACGGGCATTATACATTCACTCATCAAATGCTTGTTGGAACAGAACACTCTTAAGTTGTCTGCAAAAGCAAAGTAGGGAGGGTGCCAGTTTAAGTTCTCTGAGAAGGAAGTTCCAGAGCTTGGGGGCAGCCACTGAGAAGGCCCTTTTCCATGTTCCTACCAGCTATACCTGTGAAAGTAGTGAGACAGAGATAAGGAACTTCCCAGCCGATCTCAAAGCACAGGCATGTTTGTAAGGGAGAATATGGTCATTCAGATAATCTGCACATGAGCTGTGTAGGGCTTTATAAGTTAATACCAATACTTTATAGGTCAAAACTAACACAAGAGACTCTCTGTGTTTACAAGCCATCTGTTGATATGTAGTGGATAGATAGACAAAACCTATTGCATTGGGTTTTTAAAAATTGTTATGCCTCCCCAACACAAAATTGCTTCAGGACTTATAATTGGCAACATGAAAATACAGTGAGCTAGAAATGGAAGTCCGTGGACACAACTCAAAATATTTCAATTGTATCCAAATCTCATGAATTTCAGTAGAATCTAAAGAAAAATTCTATGTGTGGTTTACTGAGACCAATTACTCCCACATAAGTGTGTGTCCAGTTGCAACCTTAAGTGTGTCTAGTTTCTGTGAATGGCAGCTGTTAGCTGAGTTTTCAAAACAATCTAAGGAATGGAGAGAGCATTGTTTGCAGGATGTGCGTGGCCCCTGAACTCCACTTTTTCAGCTCCCCCTGTTATCTGCCCTGATACTCCCACCTTTCCAATAATTCATCACTTGGCTATATTTAATAAATTGGCTTATTTATTTGCATTCCATGTGGTTGGTAGTAGACTAGGGCCTCCCAAATGCAAGGACTCAAAGTATGCTCAGACAACCTAAGGAAATAGCCAGCACAAATTCTTAAAAGACATGCCCAGATAGTAATTATGTGGGGCCCCTCTTGTGCTGGTAGTTAGGGTGGAAATGTGCTAATTCTCCTAGACGTACATGGAAGTGAATAATTCACTAATTCAATCAAAGTGGCTGGACACTCTTTGGTTTTTTCCTCACACCTTTCATAAAACAATAGAAGGTTTCCTGACACCCATCAGTCTTAATGCTATTAGCAATTGTTAGAACAACTGGAGCTTCCATTGTCTAACTATGGGAAACTCCAGCAAACATTGTATTCCACTCATAACACCTCTTCAGAGGGAATATCGAGTATAAATATCACCTGAAAATACAGCCAAGGTGTGCTTAGTTTCCCAGCAGCTGTCACTTTGGTGGTTTGCTATGTCAGCTGGCATGCATAGCCATACTTTTTCTCTGCACAAATTTCTGCTCTTCAGACAGGTATAATATAGCCCATCATCCCAAACTCTATTCATCTAGCCCAATACTTGCTCCTATTCTTCACTAGCTTTGTGTGAATTGCTTGAAGCCTGAGTGCTGGTGTGAATGTTTCCAAGATTATTTTTCAATAAAAAAACATTTTTTATTTTATTTCCTGCTGTGAGTCTCATCAGTTAGTACCAGTATACATAGGTCAAAAGATCCTGTCTTTACTCAGCCTCTTGCTGCCATATTGAACTAATTAAAATTCCCCATATTAATATCTGGACATGTGTGGGGTTCCCCGAGCCCCTTGTAATTTGGGTACCACCTCAATCCTTTAGTAGTCCTTCAAAGTTCCCAAGTCCCCCCAATTCCTTTTTAAAACAAAACAAAACAAAAAACCCTGGCACAGTTTTCCATCTGAAAGCTGTGCATTGAAGCTTTTCCCCAACTGTTTTTCTGCCAAAAGTGGCAATCAGATATGGTGTGACATCACTTTCAGTGCACCCTGCAGAGAGGATGACAATTGGCCCTTACCTCCTGTGTAGTTGCCCAGCCTTGCTCTAAGTAAAGCTTTCTGCTGTTCTGTTGTAAAATCATAATATGTTGTGTCCTAAATGTTAGGTGCAGTCCAATTTTACCCATGGATTTTCTGAGTGTGATGAACTTGCTCTGGGCAGAACTGAGTAGAACTGGGCAGAACTACTTCAATTATTTCAGAACATGGCAGCCAGGTTGATTTCTGGCGTTTCCAGAAGAGAGCATATAACACCTGTGTTAACAGCTCTCCACTGGCTGCCTATTAGTTTCCGGTCACAGTACAAGGTGTTGGTTATGACCTTTAAAGCCCTACATGGCTTGGTTCCAACTTATCTCCGGGACCACCTCTTTCCGTACGACCCTCCCTGCACACTTTGGTCATCTGGGAGGAATCTGTTACAACCTATGTAAACAAGGCTGTCGATGACCTCCCAGAGGACCTTCTGTGCTGCCGCTCCCAGATTATGAAATGGCCTGCCGGACGAGATCTGTCTTATTACCACCTTAGACAGCTTCAAAAAATAGACCTTTTCCGGTAGGCCTTTCCCGAATAGCTATCCCAGCTCGAAGATTCGGCTGCCTTTTACCTTTAGCGGCCACTGGTTTATTTCGTTTTTTCCTCTTTTTAATTATTGTACATTTTTAATCTGTTTAATTTAATATTGTTTTAAGGGGTGGGTGGGTTAGGGTATTAATATAATTATGGGATTTTTATGATGTAAGCCACTCTGATTGCGTTGCAGAGGGGCGGGATAGAAATAAATTTTATATTATTATTATTATTACTATTATTAATATTATTATTATTAAGTGAGGGTTGGGATAGGGGAGGAATATGCAAATTTGCCATTTCCCTAACATGCATTTGTGCTATAGATATGTATATTTCTGTATGTGTGATGGTTGAGGAATCCCATCGAGATCCTTTCTGCACATGATTAGTTTGCAAGCAGTAGCGTTTCTTCCTATTTTAACTTACCAATTAACACAAAAGTTTGCACAAAATTGTAGCAGAAAAACTGAGTTAAATACTATTAGAGTATTGTGTTTTGAAGTGTAACAATAAACAGTCTCACTGTATAATGCAGCTTTACACTTGTTATCAGGACTTGTGTGCAAATTTACCCCAGTAACTTGAAATCATCCAGGCATTCTTTGGGCAGACGGACAGGGATTCTGTCCATTCATTCATGGGCCAGCTAGATCAGGCTTTTTGTCTTCAAATGTCACTGAAGCCAATGAGAACCTCTTTCCCCTAGGCAGAAGTGCTGTGGGAAGATCAGGCTTTACATCCAGCGCTACAGTTGATTGCTGCTTTATTGCTAATAACGCAGTCATTGAGTTCTGTGTCCTAATTAAGTTGGCCTGCTAATACACTGGTGATCCAAATTTATTACTAAGCTAACAAAGCAATATATCTCATTGGGTTTTATATGGCAGCTCCATTGACTAAAAAACCAAAGGGCGAGATATATCACCCATTTTGTCATGCTTTCCTTTCAGTATGGTTCTTTCTACCACCATGTTGACGTTTTAATATTAGGTTCTCTATTTTTGAAGATGTAAACCTGCATATTTGGGTGGGGGGGCATATAAATTTAGAAAGCACCTTTTTGGTATCCTGCCTTTGCTTTGCTATCCTGGACTTTACATTTTATGTAACATTACGAAAAACTCTTTGTTCAGAATTCTTTTTTTGAATACTGTTCCTGTGGAAGGATAACTAGGAAGGCAGAAATATGAACTAAGTTCTTTGTGTGTAAATATGGGTCTTGTTTATATGGTCAAAATAATCCAAACAGAATGCAAATGTACGGCAATCAGTTCATACAGACATACACATAAGTATGTGTCATTTGGAAGGGGGGCAGCCAAATCCACCGTAAAGTCTGTGTGCGTCACGTCCGGGGCTTCATACGGATTTTTTTAAAAGCTACATATGGCATGTGAATGTGCAATCATTTGAACACTCATGTTTGTACAGGTGCGAACAGGCAGCGTGATCTGATTGGCTGGACGAGGATGGGGGTGGGGCTAGCAAACAGAGAAAGTGCCTGGGGCCGCCATGTTACATTTTCGCCTAAGCAAGGGTCCAGTAAGTCGATCAAATGGCAATCTTATACTCTCTCTCTCTCTCTCTCTCTCTCTTTTTTTTTTTGTAAATATGAATTATCACTTGTGCACACCATGGAAAACTGTTTTTTTTTAAAAGAAAAATTAGAGGTGGCAGATTTAAAATTGCGAGTAAATCACTCATGGCCACCATCTTGGCTAGAGGTCATGTAGAGTTTAGGGGGGCTCTTTTGACCGTGAAGACAGGTTGCATCGTTGCGAATACCTGCATTTTGGGGCATGTTTATATTCCCCCCCCCTTTATATAGACAAGACCAAAGTACCTCCCTCTCTCTCTCTCTCTCTTTTTTTTTTTTTAAACTGAGGACCTGGAAAAGGTCACATTTACACCCATAGTTTTACTTTTAGGGACAGGTATTGGCTTTTCACATGCAGCTGCTGTGGTGTACTAAGTTTTTGTGTGTGTGCATAAACTGAGTTTTCAAAACTTTAAATTTTTTATTCAAGGACTATTCAATCACTTGTTTAGATTATTCTGAAATTTTCCCATTTTTGGTTGCTCTCCCTCCTTCCCTTCCTTTCATCACCTTATTTATACCCCATTTCCTAGACTGGGACACAAACCAGCATACAAAATATAGAAGGTTACAATAAAACACATATAATTAAAAACATACCCAAATTGAGCTTAAAACAGTATTACACTAACAGAATTAAAACAATTTAAAGTGCTATGTCCTCAGTGTTATTTTTCAGAGCAGAATCAGAACGTTTGAAGCTGCAGGCTCAGATGTATTGTTATGAACTTTGTATTTCAGGTTTTTCATTTTTTTTTCATCCCACAGAAACTGCTACTGCATCTCTCTCTCTGGCTTCTCTTCGCAAACAAAGATTCAGGAAGGACTCATCCCACGCTTTCTGCAAGCATGCTGATGACTAAAAAGGCCAATCCGAGATAGACAAGTCCGGTTGCAGAAAGCACAGCAGAAGGTTTCCTTGGGTGATGTTTCCAGGTTGTGATTTTTTCTGCGTTGTCGTTTCTCTTCAAGACTTGTTCGGCGTGAGTTCTCAAATAAGGCTGCAGCATTGTGGATAGTGTGTCTCCATGCCTCCCGATGTGAGGCCAGGGCAGACCATTGTTGGTGATCAATTTGGCTGAGCCTGAGGTGTTGTTTCAGGGAGTCCTTGTATCGCTTTTTTGGACCGCCCCTCTTTCGCTGACCCATGGCGAGTTCACCGTAGAGTACTATTTTGGGGAGGCAATGGTCCTCCATCCTAGAAAGGTGCCCTGCCCAGCGCAGCTGTGTTCTCAGTATCATGGCCTCAATGCTGGTGATCCCTACTTGCTCAAGGACAGCAACATTCGTCACGTAGTCAGTCCAGTGTATATTTAGGATTGTGCGTAAACAGCACTGATGGAAGCGTTCGAGGAGTCGTAGTTGGTGGCGATAGGTGACCCATGTTTCAGACCCATAAAGGAGAATATACAGTACAATGGCTCTATACACACTGATTTTTGTGTTTCACCTCAGGTGTTTATTACTCCAGACTCTTTTGTAAAGTCTTCCAAATGTGCTATGTGCCTTTGCTAATCTGTGATTGATGTCTTTGTCAATCTTGGCATCTGAGGCTACTGCATGGAGCAGTAAATTATCTATGATCCGAGATACAGTAGCACCCCCGTATCCATGGGGGATTGGTTCTGGGGGCCCCTGTGGATTGCAAATCCCACGGATAATAGCGAACACCATCCCGGGGGCTATCTAGCCTCCTCCCCTTTCTCCTTTGCCCCCGTGATGGCCCCGCTGCACCGACAGCTGTCCTGAGGGAAGGGGGGGGCGAGATTGCTCCTCTCCCCTTCCCCCCCGCCATGGCCCGCCACAGTGGCAATTGCAGGGGGGGAGGGGGGAGGCTAGATCGCTCCTCCCTTCTCCCTTTGCCCCCGCAATTGCTGCCGTGGCACCAGTAGCCCTCCCAGGGGAAGAGACGGGAGAGGTAAGATTCTTCCCCTTCCCCTGCCATCGCCAACCACAGATAATTGAATCTGCAGTTGGTGAAACAGTGGATGTGGGGGTGCTACTGTAATTCTGGTGCAGCATGAATAAGCATGCAGTGTGTTTTGTTTCAGCTTGGCCCTTGATAATGTAAACAGCTAAACCACAAGATGGTCAAATTTCAGGGAACAATTTTGCCCATCAGAGACCTCAAGATGGCTTGTTTCTGATTGTGGGAAAACACTTTATTTGCCCACATACACACAGTTAAAGTAAGAATCTAAAGTTGCTTTAGAGGAGAATCATTGTTTCTAAATACCTTCTGAAAGCCTCCAAGAATATTAATTCTCTTCTGATTGAGATTTTTCATCTTGAGGTGTAGGAGTGATCTATAGCCCTCAGAAAGGAGCAGGGGAAGGTCAGTGTAGTACTTGGACTGTATGTTTCCCACCCCTTAGCTAGACAAACCAGATATGATTTATTTAGCATGGCATCCAAGCCTGGGGACCCTTTACAAACCAGGATTGTAAACAAATATTGGTTTGTGGTTTTTGGATTCTGGCTTGTTGTTCCCATGTCATTCAAGCCAAGAGTAGATCCCTGGCTTGGATAACATTATTTTGTTGACTTGTTCAGCTTCTCATGGGGGTCGGACTAGATGGCTGTTGTGGTCTCTTCCAATTCATGCTAGTGAAAGAAACCACTACATGCTTGAACAATTAGTTTGTTCAGGATCCAGGTTTACAGGATCCAGGATTACTGTTCTGTGTGAATGCAGCCAATGCATATATAGTTCTCGTCTCATTTTAAACATCATTCTATACTATAATTTGCAGCCTACAAACTATGGTTGAGGGTTGCTTGATCAAAAGCATTCTAGGCTCTGAGATTTAAGCACCTAAACCTAAGTCTGACTCCTTGTGATGCCACAGGAAGTGGGCGCTGATGATGTTATAAGGGTGATGTCATGAAACATGATATATTAAACATCAACCAAATTTGCACAGTTTACACCATTCATTTTTTTAAAAAACCATAACATATGAAGAAAATATATGTATTTGCACTTTCAGGGCAGTGCTCTCACCCTGAGATTCCTTCTCCTTACACTGACAACTGGAGAAGAGGGTTTAGGCCCTGGGACCTGGCAACCCATGTTTTCCATCAGCACAGCATGGTGGTTGTAGGTGGAGCAATGGTCATACTTAGTTATTTTTTGCAAATTTAGGTATTGCTCACACAAGCCATCAACTCATTTCACAATCATTTCTGATTCTGGTTTGCCAGCTGTGTCAAATGAGACTTCATACTAAGCAATAGTTCACCTTAACCTTAGTTTGGCATTGTATTTGAATTCAGCCATGGTTTCATAGGCTACTTCTGTTGGCAGTGTTTACTTCAAATAACCAGATTTGGCAGAGAGGGAGAGGGAAACACTTGAAACTGTACAGTAAAGTTACTCTCTTATCTGAGTGTCTATGCTTTTGAGGTGAAATATTTGCTGGTTCAATGAAGGCCAACAATACAGCCAAACCACATTGGTAGGCTTTTTAAAAAAGCAAGTAACAATGATTTGTTTATTGTACTGCAGTGGAAAGAATATAAAAGCAATGTGTTTTTTTCTTTGACCTCCTAAATTATATGCAGGGAATTCTAAGGGGATCAGAATCCACTGACCTCTGAAAGGGCAGCTACCTACCCATTCATTTGCTTACATAGGAAGGGACAAGGCCATTCACTGACATTTCAGGACAAAAGAACCATTTTCATGAATAAGCCTCTTAACCTGCAACCACCCTGTAACTGGCATTCTGTGTAAAAGAAGGTGCTGATTGTTTTTCTCAGGCAACATATTCAAAGCATTCTTCAAACTGTTCTATATTGTCAGCTTTTTGTAGCTGCTGGGGTTCTGGCCTGAATTGGTTTATTCCTATGGACTGGCCTTAATGCATGCTTTCTTGGAAGTGTCCCTTTGGATTGAATTGTATTTACTCCAAAGTAAGCATGCCAGCAAGATGAAGTGGTTCGAGTGATGGAGTAGGCTAGCAATCCCTGCTGGGCCTTGGAAACCCACTGGGTGACTTTGGGCAAGTCACACTCTCTCAGCCTCAGAGGAAGGAAAGGGAAACCCCCCCCCCCGGACAATTCTGTTAAGAGAACCCTGTGAACCCTGTCTTAGGTCCACTATAAGTCAGAAATTACTCGAAGGCACACAACAACAGCAAAGCATGCAGAAGATTATGGCCTTTGGAGATGTGGGTTAAACCCCTTTGATTTGGTGGTGGTGGGGAACCTTAAAAGATTTTAGCAATGGGAAAATTGCTTTTCCTTTCTGCAAAAGTGTGTGACCTTTTGGATTTGTTCACATGGAGAACTGTTTTGTTTTCCATCTGCTGGCAGATAAAACTTTATTGATATACAAACCAGATTAACTGATTTCAAATCATAACATATCAAGAGGAAAGATCGATTTTAAGGCATGGGTTTAGATACCTTTAGGAGAGCTGATTTCAATAAACTCAGGGAAATACTGGGGGTGATCCCATGGTCAGGAATACTAAAAGAGAAGAGACCTCAAGACGGATGCAACTTTCTCAAAAGGGAGATACTGAAGGCACAATTTCAAACAGTACCAATGAGGAAGAAAAATGGGAGGTGTCTCAAGAAACCAGGATGGATGACTACAGAACTTTCATCGGAGCTAAGTTTTAAATGGAACATGTATAGGAAATGGAAAAAGGGGGAAATCACCAAAGAAGAATTCAAACAGATAGCGAACATGTGTAGGAGTAAAGTCAGAAAAGCTAAAGTGCAGAATGAGCTCAGGCTTGCTAGAGAGGTTAAGAACAATAAAAAGGGCTTTTTGGGGGGTATGTCTGCAGCAAAAGGAGGAAGAAGGAAATGGTAGGGCCACTACGCAGAGAAGATGGCAAAATGCTAACAGGGGACAGAGAAAAGGCAGAATTACTCAACACCTTTTTTGCCTCAGTGTTTTCAGAAAAGGAAAAGGGGGACCAACCTGAGCATAATGGAACAGAGGACACAATAGGGGAAATCCAACATACAGTAAGGAAAGAGGTAGTACAGGAATACCTTCTTAATCTGAATGAATTTAAATCTCCAGGACCAGATGAACTACATCCAAGAGTATTAAAAGAGCTGGCAAATGTAATCTCAGAGGCATTGGCAATAGTCTTTGAGAACTCCTGGAGAACTGGAGAAGGCCCAGCAGACTGGAGGAGGGCAAATGTGGTCCCCATCTTCAAAAAGGGGAAAAAAGAGGATCCCAACAATTATCCTCCAGTTAGTCTGACATCAATACCAGGGAAGATTCTAGAGCAGATCATTAAACAGAGAGTCTGTGAACATTTAGAAGGCAATGCCATAATCACAAAAAGTAAACATGGGTTTCAGAGAACCAAGTCATGCCAGACTAATCTGATCTCTTTTTTAAATAAAATTACTAGCTTGGTAGATGAAGGGAACGCTGTGGATATTGCATACCTTGATTTCAGTAAGGCCTTTGACAAGGTTCCCCATGACATTCTTGCAAACAAGCTTGTAAAATGTGGGCTAGACAAGTTAACTGTTCAATGGATTTGTAATTGGTTGACTGGTTGAACCCAAAGGGTGCTCAGCAGTGGCTTCTCTTCCTCATGGAACGATGTGACCAGTGGGGTAGCACAGAGTTCTGTCCTGGGCCCAGTGCTATTCAACATCTTTATCAATGCCTTGGATGAGGGAATTAGGGGCATACTTAACAAATTTGCAGATGACACCAAATTAGGAGGAGTAGTTAATACCCTAGAGGACAGGATCAAAATTCAAAATGACCTGGATAGACTGGAGAGCTGGGCCAAAGCTAACAAAATGAAATTCAATATAGAGAAATGTAAGGTACTGCACTTAGGGCGGAAAAATTAAATGCATAGATATAGGATGGGGGAGACCTGGCTGAATGAGACTATGTGCAAAAGGGATCTAGGAATCGTAGGAGACCACAAGTTGAACAAGAGTCAGCAGTGTGATGCGGCAGCTAAAAAGGTCAATGCGATTTTGGGCTGCATCAATAGATGTATAGTGTCTAGATCAAGGGAAATAATAGCACCGCTCTATTCTGCCTTGGTCAGACCTCACCTAGAATACTGTGTTCAGTTCTGGGCACCACAATTCAAAAAGGATATTGACAAATTGGAGCGTGTCCAGAGGAGGCTGACTAAAATGGTGAAAGGTCTGGAAACAATGCCTTATGAGGAGAGACTTAGGGAGCTGGGTATGTTTAGCCTGGAAAAAAGACGGTTAAGAGGCGATATGATAGCCCTGTTTTAGTATTTGAAGGGGTGTCACGTTGAGGATGGAGCAGGCTTGTTTTCTGCTTCTCCAGAGACTGGAACACGGAGCAATGGATGCAAGCTCCAGGAACAGAGATTCCACCTCAACATGAGGAGGAACTTTTTGACAGTAAGAGCTGTTCGTCAGTGGAACACACTTCCTTGGAGCGTAGTGGGGTCTCCTTCCTTGGAGGTCTTTAAACAGAGGCTGGATGGCCATCTGTCAGGGATGCTTTGATCGTGATTTCCTGTGTGGCAGGGGTTGGACTGGATGGCCCTCATGGTCTCTTCCAATTCTACAGTTCTGTGATTCTATGATTCTATGATCTCATGCTCAAAAGGTAAAGATGAGGTTGGACTGGATGGCCCTCGTGTTCTCTTCCAACTCTACAATTCTTTGATTCTATAAGGTAAAATATCTGTAGCCATCTGCTACTTGCATAGCCTCCAACTGTCCTGTTTGGCAGGGGCAGTCCTGATTAATCCTCTGTTGTGACATTTTTTTCAGCTGCTATTAAAATGTCCTAGTTTCTTTTTCTTTCTCCAACTTCGTCCTCTGTGCTCAGCTTACTTCATTTGCTGCAGACTGAGTTCCAATTCCAAAAGGAGCTTGTACTCAATTAACTCAGCAAGAGGAGGAAAGGAGAGGAGAGGGTGAAGTCTTGTAAGAGCTGTTCGGAAGTGAAATGCACTGCCTCGTAGTGTGGTGGAGTCTCCTTCTTTGGAAGTTTTTAAAGAGAGGCTAGATGGCCATATGTCGGGAATGCTTTGATTGTGTATTCCTGCATGGCAGGGGGTTGGATTGGATGGCCCTTGTGGTACCAGCTCTATGATTCTGTGATTCTTCTAGGAGTTGGCACTTGAAAAAATCTTAGGGGGACGCAAGTTGCTCACTTCTACCTTAAATCTGTGACTTTTTACTCCCTGTTGGCCAGGTAAATAATTTTTTTCTCTTCCTTTTGAGATGATTTTACAGTGCCCTTTTTGTCCCATTTTTTAATTTTTTTTTTGGTGTAAATCACTTTTGAAAAAACACTTGAAAAGTCTTCTGGATTTTAAAGAAAAGTCTAACTTGCATCTGCCTCGCTGCTGCTTGTGGGTTTGTTTGTTTTTTTTAAAAAATCAAGCAATTTCTCTACTTAGATTGATGCCATTTTTGGGTAAGGAAACTTCTTTATGTTGTTAAGCTCAATGATATGGGAGCTCTAGTCAGTTCCACTAAGTCGCTTCTTCCGTCACACTGACTTGATGCATCATTTTCTTCCGGCTCGGCTAGGTTGGGTACCAAGCAACATGAAACCACTAGAGGATGCAAGAGAAAATAGAGTCGGTCAACCTGACAAAGCTTCATGCCTTGTCCCAGATTTCCAGACACCACCTCCAGTCTTTAATCTTTGTATTGCAGTTTGTATAGGTCTGTCAGGTGAAAAATATAATCAGTGTAATCTTAAAAAGCTGTTGCCCTTGCAGGAAGAGAGTTGTAGTCCTGGTGCCTTACCCCAGGCTGAGGGAGGAGATGCTGGGGAAAGAAATGGTGTGTCTTACAGAGGGAGAGAGAGCACCATAGAGCAGCTATCCCAAGACTGTAAACCTGCCTGGAGCACAAACAAGAAGCAGTAATTTTAACGGAATCAGCTAGAAGGTAGCCTGTCTGTCCTTAAAAAAGGAGAGAGAGGGAAAAGGAAAGAAGCCCATCAAGAGCAATATAATTAAATTAAGAGCAAGGTCACTGTGGTGCTGCTCATATTTTTCAGGGCAGGAATTTGCCTCCTAGGAGAACACAAAACTAGTTAAAGAGTGACACAGAAAGCAGTTCCTCCAACTTTGCGGCTGGCAAATTAAGACTGGGTTTCTTTTCCCCTCCCTTATACTGGCTAAACTTGAAAGTCAGCTACTCCATGGGTGTGGCTGAGGGTTTTTGTATAAAATTCAAGGACAGCTGTCTCAGCTGTGGCTAAATGGTTTCCTGATAATACAGGCCGACCCTGTATCTGTGGGGGATATATTCCAAGATCACCCCCCACATGGATACCTGAAACCTTGAATAATAAGGAACCCTATTATTTTCAATGAGACGAATGCTGGAAGTTGACTATAGAATCATATTGGAGGAATTAGAAATGCCTAGAGGACATATTTTTTCAAATGTGGATAAATGAAACTGTGGATACCAAATCCATGGATACAGGGGGCGACCTATACATGCCCTAGATCACATGTGTCTGTAGTTGCCTACTTGACTGAGATGGATAGATGGATAGATGGATGGATGGTTGATTGATTTAGGTTTTAGAGTGGATTTTGGGCTTGGTGCACTAGAGGAAGCTTACCCTTTACACTCAAAGTGGTGGTCCATGGACCAGTGCCAGTCCACAAGTCATTGAATGCAAGTCCCTGGTGATTTTCCAGGGGAGAAAGAAACAATGGTAGCCAATGGGCACAAATATATGGTATCAATAGCAGGCACAATAGTTCCCAATTCCCCACATCATTACAGCTTGGGAAGCACTGCTTTACATCATGGAGAGGCAATACCTGGTGAACCACATCTGGCTTCCCAAAGCCATTCCTATGGCGTTTTTCTGTGTTACTCAACTGCTGCCAGTGCTGAGACTGTGCAATTAAAATTGGTGTCGCTGCCACAACCGGCATCAAAGTAGGTGGCTCAGCAACAGGAAATTGTTGGCTATTGACTTCATAACATTATACTGCAAATCCTACAGCAGTGATGGTCCTTTCTCCTCTTGCATCCTCCTTCCTTTCTTCACTTTGTTGATGTTCTTGCAAAATGTAGAGCCACGGACAGAACTGCAGAGAGATGTAACAGTTGCACCAATTTTCAGCAGCAGCAAATTAGTCAATGTGACCACCATGGAAGAGAGGAAGAAAAAGTGGAACAGCAAAATGGAGTCACACAAAGGAAAAAGATAACGTTAATGTCAAATATGGATGTAGGAGGACAGGTGGGGATCTAAATACCCCCACCCCCCGAGGCCTAAGGATAGTGGGACACACTTGATATTATATGAGACACATGTTGAGAAGGCTACAGGATAGAGAAGCATGAAAGAGAAAAAGTAGGTGTTCCTTCTTGGGAAACATGAATGTATCATTAGGCCATCCTTGGCTCCAGGCCACTGAGGTTGTCTAAGAAAACTTCTAAGGAGGAAACAGGACCCAACAAATCTCTGCAGTCTTTCAGTACTCCAAGGCTCTCTTGGGCACAGAGCTGTAGAAACAGTTATTGTAAGCCCCTGATGGGAAATGTGACTGCTTCTGCTATTGCTAACTGCTAAATAACATGTACAATTAGAATGGAGAGTGAGGAGAAGGAAGCAATGTTAGTAACAGCAGGTAGCAAACTGAACTCTTGGAAGAAGGGGAATAGAAGAACTTGTTGCTTGCTTTTGTTAAAACCTTAGGATCTAGAGGGATGTATGTGTGTGTGGGAGTCCAGAATAAAAAGGAAGCATAGAAGAGCCTTGTCCTATGCCAGTGATGGGCAACCTTTTGAGCTTGGTGTGTCAAACGTCGCCAAAAAACTGAGCATAACTTGGGTGGTGTGTCACTTTGAGGAAAAAACATTATTTTGTGATATTTATTGTTTAATCAACAATATTATTAATTGTTTATTAATAATTAATGAGTTGACACAACTCACGTGACAACTGAGTAATCAAAATGTACAGTCATCCTTTCACATTCATGGGGGTTAGGTTCTGAAGACCCCCATGAATGTGAAAAATCCACGAATAATAACAGCCCCCCTGGCCTCCCAAAAGTGGCGATGGGGCCTTCGGAGGCCCTGTCGCTATTTCACCCCCCATCTCCCCCGGCCTCCCGAAAGTGGCTATAGGGCCTCCGGAGGCCCCGTCACTACTTTCCCACCCCACCCCACCCTGCCAGCCTCCTGAAAGTGGCGACAGGGCCTTCAGAGGCCCCATCGTTACTTTCTCCCCACCTTCCCCAGCCTCCCTCTGACCCATGGGTTTATTTTGGGGGGAGGGATACCTCACCCATGAGTGAATCAGGGAAAGATATAAAAGAGGTGGATTTGCCTGCTGGAGGTAGAGGAAGGCTGGGGGGCACGGTAGTGAGTGTGGGAGCAAGGTGGAGTTGGAGACGAGAAGGCAGCCTGAGTCAGCCATGGAACAGAGCATGTGTTGCCGGCTAGCCTAGGAGCAATTACGCAGGCAGCTCCTCAGCTCCCAGACCCTCAGTTTCTTCCCTTCACAGTACTTACTCCCCCTCCCCACAGTGCCATGTGTGCACACACATAAACGCGCGTGCATTCTCCCCCCCTCTTTTGGTAGCTCCCCTGTGTGGAGCTATTTAGGAGGGCTCCATTGGAGAAGCTGCGCACAGTGCCCTGGGCTCAAACAAGAGGCCCACCTGCCTGCCACCTTCCCCAGCCTTTCCAAGGCAGCTCCGAGGCTTCAAAGCCCCGGAGCCCCCTCGGTAAGGCTGGGGAGAGGCCAGGCAGAGTCCCTCCCTCTCATCCACTGCCTTCCCCGGCCTCCCCGAGGCGGCTCTGTGGCTTCAAAGCCACGGAGCCCCCTTTGGAAGGCTGGGCGGCCACCCTCCCACTCGCCTGCTGCCTTCCCCAGTCTCTCTGAGGTGCCTCCGAGGCTTCAAAGCCTCAGAGCCCCCTCGGTAAGGCTGGGGAGAGGTCAGGCAGAGTTCCTCCCTCCCATCTGCGGCCTTCCCCGGCCTCCCTGAGGTGGCTCCGTGGCTTCAAAGCGATGGAGCCCCCTCGGGAACGCCGGGGAGAGGCCAGACGGCCACCCTCCCGCTCGCCAGCTATCTTCCCCAGCCTTTCCGAGGCAGCTGCGAGGCTTCGAAGCCTCGGAGCCCCCTCGGGAAGGCCAGGGAGAGGCTGGGCGGCCACTCTCCCGCTCGCCCGCCATCTTCCCCGGCCTTTCCGAGGTGGTTCCGAGGGTTCGGAGCCACCTCGGGAAGGCCAGGGAGAGGCTGGAAGGCCACCCTCCCGCTTGCCCGCCACCTTCCCCAGCCTCCCCAAGGCGGCTCCATGGCTTCAAAGCTTCCATGGCTTCCCCGGCAGAGTCCTGCCCGCTGGCCACCTTACCCGGCCTTTCCGAGGCGGCTCTGCAGAAGCATGGCAGGCCTCAGGGGTGCTGGTGGCCAAGTGGGGGGGAGGCTCCCTAAAGTAGTAATCGGGGCTTCATAGCCCCGCCTCCCACTTTCCTCCCCCCCTCCCTAAAGTGAGGCTTTGAAGCCCGGATTGCCACATTAGGGAGGGTGGTGAGGTTGCGGGTGGGGGGGAGGCCTACTGCCGCGTGTCAGCACAAATGGCTACGCATCTCAGTGTTGACACGCGTGTCATAGGTTCGCCATCACCATCCTATGCCATGGGGTGTGCCATAGGGTGGTATGAAAAGTTGAAAGGGTAGGTGTGAGTTTGAAAGCTGTCTTACTTAGGTGCCTTCTGCACAAATTAAATTGGGGATTGTCGTGTGCCGGAACTGAGTGTAGTTTCAGGCTTCCCCAAGGCTTTGTTTGGTTCCTAATACTGACAAGCAATACTGCTATAAGGTAAGCTTTATTAGTGGTAAATGATGCAGCAGATGGTACACAGCAGAGAAGCATTCCAGCCCTTTCACTGATGTGGTCCAGCATCCCTAAACAACTAATTGTACCAACAGTATCCTTGGCTGGCAACCCAATTTCTCATTGCTGGCTAAATGGAGAGCCCCTGGGCTTGGGTACACCCCTGCCCCAGGTGAGGCTGATGGAAGGTGACACTCACTATTGTTTGATTCTATAGTGCTTCTGTAGTGCAGAAGCAAACAAAATCAAAATACCATTTGCTATGAGAATGTGGGAGCAGGTTAGTCATAAAGGAGAGTTCAGCCCCCTGCATGTTCCCAGCCTTCATATATTTTCCCAGCTTCAAACTGTGAAGGTAATGAAAGCAAAGTTACTAGTGCAAATTCACCTTTTCTATACCATTGTGCAGCTCTTAACATTCAGCCAACAAGGATTCTAAAACACATTTGCCTGTTGGCAGAGGCGCAACTCACTACTGGTATATAGGCTGACTCGGAGTGCAGCATGGTTTCTGTGTGCCAGCCTTAGGTGGATGAGGTCCTTAACTATTGTCCACTTCTAATGGCTGCTCATAGTTTTAGGAGTGGGAATAGTTCTTTCAGGAGCCAGTGTGGTGCAGTGGTTTGAGCACTGGACTATAACTCTGGAGACCAGGGTTCAAATCCCTGCTTGGTCATGGAAGACCACATGGGCGCTGTTGACCAAGTCACACTCTCTCAGCCTCAGAGGAAAGCAGTGCCAAACCTCCTCTGAACCAATCTTGCTGAGAAAACCCTGTGATAGGGTCAGCATAGGTTAGAAACAACTTAAAGGCACACAACAACAAACAGTACTTTCTGGCACATTGTGGCTTTTTAGAAGGAAGATATCAGGAGAAAATGACAGGTAGCTTCCAACCACAGATTTGTGGAACTCCTGCTAAGAGCTCTAAATAAGAAATATTATTATTAAAGAGTTTGTCCTTGCTGCTGTTCTTAGTGTTTGGAAGCTACCTGTCAGCCTAAATTTTAGGAACATATTTCAAACTTAAAAGACTAACAACTTTTTATCCTTTTTTAAAAGTACATGGCTCTAGCCTTTATGGAATTAGGTGGCCCTCCAAATGTTGTTGGTTTCCAGCACTAGCCAGTGGTGTGGAATGTTGGAAGTTCCAGTCCAACAACATCTGGATTTCCCATCCCAGCTTTCAGGCTGCAAACAACTCACTTACATGGGTTTGCAGCAGAGATGGACAAAGTACAGACCTTCAGATGTTGCTGGACTGCAACTCTCATCAGCCCTAGCCAGAATAGTCAATGGTGAGAAATTCTGGAGTTGAAGCCCTGCAGCATTTTTTTTTTTGTGGGAGGGGGCACACTTTCCCACCTCTAATGAAGAGGGGCTGGACTATATGCTTACAAAGCTGAAGTGATGGAGGGAGACTGAGTGTTGCCTACAACACTTTAATTTAACAGAACCCAGTCTCTGCTCCTGTGCTTGTACAGATCTGTTCCCTGCCAGCCAGTGACCTATAATTTCTATCACATTTTGTTTTCTGCTATTATTTTAGGCCCTGAGGGTTCAGTTCCAAATTCTGCAAGCATTTGCAACTGGAACAGAGGATACAAGGTTATGCAGTCTTGCTTGGATTTTTTTTTAAAGGCAAATAGTTTTTTGATCAGAAAAATAGATTCTGTTGCAGAGGTTCTTCCTTGCTACTTGGGAGATCAGTTACTAACGTAGCTCTTGCAGCACAGTGAATAATACTGTTCACATCAACTGGCTGTAATAGGTTGCATCACTTTTATCTTTTTTTCCCATGACCATCTTTGCCTCCAGTGTTCTTCCACAGAACAGGGCTTTCTTAGTGGTGGTGGTCTACCTCTGGTGGTACTTTCCTAGGAAACTGTCCTGGGTGCCTTTTATTTTGGAGGTTAGTACATAAGACCTATTTATTTTGCCAAGCTTTTAATGGCTGCTAATTTCTTTAAGCTCTCCAGTTGCTACTTTCACCATTCTGTAACTCTGTAATTTAATTTTATGGGGCCTTTAATGTTTCTTCTAGCACCTTAATGAAGTTTTATTTATTTATTTCACTTATATCTCACCTTTCACCCAGGATGGGGATGCATGGCAGCTTAATTAAACATAATTAATTTTATATTTAGACATAATTTAATCTGAACACAATTAAAAAGATTCCAATAAAAAACACAATAAAATTATGCATTAAAATACAATTATACTGTTAACAAACCAATTAAAATGGTTTAAAATTGCTACACTAACAATAAATAAAACAGTTAAATGTTTAAAAACTTTAGCGCATCCTATTTAAAATATCAGTCCCTACTCACCAGTCAGTTGCCTGCATAGAAAAGGCTTTACATGCTGGCAGAAGGACAGCAGGGAGGGAGTTAAACTAACCTCCTTTTGAGGGCACAGAATCTCTTGTGTCTGCACCAAATATATTTTAGGATGGTTTGGGGACTGAAGGAAGTGCCTGCTTTTCTCATCTCAAAGCTTGGGCAGGCTTATTTCGGGGAAGATGGTCTTTTATTTATTTATTTATTTATTTATACCCCGCTCTTCAGCCACAAGGTTATCAGAGCGGCTTACAAATTGTTTTAAGCAATAGCTATTTACACATCTACACTGCATTAAACAGTTTCCAATGTGTGTTAGCTAATTGCCCCCCACAAGCTGGGTACTCAATTTACCGACCTACGAAAGGATGGAAGGCTGAGTGAACCTTGGAACTGGCTGGAATCGAACTTGCGACATGGTGACTTGCAGTACTGGCATTTAACCACTGCGCCACCAGGGCTCAGATACTGGAAGGTAGGGGCTTCTTGTACAGGAGTACCTCAATTAACAAAAACTTCTGAAAAAGAAGTTTCTTTTTACAAAGACTTTTTATGCCTCCCCAGCCCCCCTATTCTCCTATCTAGCTAGAAGTATTTTTTAGCAGCATTGACATTGGGAGGATGGTGGAGGAGGGCTGGAGAAACACACACTTTTGGTGTTGGTTGCAGACATATGTCTGTAGTAAACAATGCAATAAAGCTCAAGCAGGGAAAAATCAATATTCTACTCTAGGCAATCCAACTGTAATCATGTCTGCCTTCTTACAACAGGCAGAGTAAATAGCAGCTGCCTTTGGAATCCCTTACTGAGCATGTGTCAACAGCAAGACAGAGAGATAAGGGGAGAGCAGATAAGCATCACCAGCTCCCCCTAGCATCTTAAAAAAGAGCATAGATCTGTACATTTGGCTAGCAAAATGGAAATTATTAGAAAAGTCTCTCTGGCTTTTCTTCACAAAAGAAGATTCAGGAAGGACTCATCTCGTGCTTTCTTCAAGCACGCTGATGACTAAAAAGGCCAATCTGAGATAAACAAGTCCCGTTGCAGAAAGCACAGCAGAAGGTCTCCTTGGGTGATGTTTCCGGGTTGTGATTCTTTCTGCGTTGTCGTTTCTCTTCAAGACTTGTTCAGCGTGAGTTCTCAAATAAGGCTGCAGCATTGTGGATAGTGCGTCTCCATGCCTCCCAATGTGAGGCCATGGCGGACCATTTTTGGTTATCAATTTGGCCAAGCCTGAGATATTGCTTCAGGGAGTCCTTGTATCACATTTTTGGAGCACCCCTCTTACGCTGACCCATGGCGAGTTCACCATAGAGTACTATTTTTGGGAGGCAATGGTCCTCCATCCTAGAAATGTGCCCTGCACAGCGCAGCTGTGTTCTCAATATCATGGCCTCAATGCTGGTGATCCCTGCTCAAGGACAGCAACATTCGTCACATAGTCAGTCCATTAGATAGATTAGAAAAGTAGAAGCTACTGAAAGAAGAAGAATCATTCCTGAGTGCATTTTGGAATAATAATAATAATAATAATAATAATAAAATTTATTTATATCCCGTCCCTCTACAAACGCAATCAGGGTGGCTTGCAACAATTAAAATATACATCCAACCCCTCAATCCCCCCTCCCCGTAAAATACAATTACATAATTTAGGAATTAAAAACATACTTAAAAATATAATAAATAAATAAATAAAAATAAAGAATAAAAATGAACAATGGACACTGGACGTGGTGAGATTGGGACAAGCAAGATTTCCTTTTTTGACAGCAGAGTATCTATTCAGGAAAGGCCTGCCGGAAGAGATCCGTCTTAAGAGCTTTTTAAAAGCTATTCAGGGTGGTGATATGACGGATCTCGTCTGGCAGGCTGTTCCATAATCTGGGAGCGATAGCCGAAAAGGCCCTCTGGGAGGTTGAAGAAAGCCTAGTTTTTAAAGGTTGTAAAAAATTCCTCACAGAGGACCTGAGTGCACGGGGAGGATTATATGGAAGGAGGCCCAAACATAGGTTGGACCCAAGCCATCTAGGGGCTTGAAAAAGATTCAGAATGATTTTGTTTACTCATGCAATGCTTATGCAAGGCTTTTCTTGCGGAATATTTGGAGTTTTGGGGCCCTCTCCTTCCCAATATGTCAAATCACCATGGGATCCCATTAGGACAAAAGGTATTCTTGCATTCTATGAGGACTTTTTTTTACCATCTAGACAACCCCAAGCTCCTCTTTTTTTTTTTTTTTTTTGGTGGCATAGGAACCTATCCCTGCTCTTTCCATCTTATTTCTGTCTCTTGTGTCAAAGTTTCTATTAAAGAAGTAATACCCAGGAACATACCTACTTTGTTAATGGAGAGCGATACAAGGACTCCCTGAAACAACATCTCAGGCTTGGCCAAATTGATCACCAAAAATGGTCCACCCTGGCCTCACATCGGGAGGCATGGAGACGCACTATCCACAATGCTGCAGCCTTATTTGAGAACTCACGCCGAACAAGTTTTGAAGAGAACGACAATGCAGAAAGAATCACAACCCAAAAACATCCCCCAAGAAGACCTTCTGCTGTGCTTTCTGCAAATGGACTTATTTATCTCAGATTGGCCTTTTTAGTCATCAGCGTGGTTGCAGAAAGCGCGGGATGAGTCCTTCCTGAATCTTCGTTTGCGAAGAAAAGCCAAAGATTCCTGTAGTCTGGACCCAGGGCTTTATAGGTCATAACCAGCACTTTGAATTCTTGATGGAAAAAGAGTAATGGGTAGTGATTTTGTGAGCTCTTTTGATGCATGATTAGGATGGGAGGGGAAATAATTTGCTAGCATGCCTCTGGAAGTTAATATGAAAGAGTAAATGGTTTGGAGGGAACAGTGGGAAGGAATAAACGTGTCCCATTTGCTAAGAAATGACCCTCTATGGTTTTTCCTTCCCCAGCATCTCACTGAGTTGGGTTTCTTATCCAAAGCATGTAAAATCAGGAACAGAAAATATGTAGGCTGGAGGATGGAAGAGGGTGAAGATTCATGTTTCTTTTCCCATTTCACCTTCTGCTCTCATTTTGAAGCTCTTACTCAGCTCTGAAACAAGGTGGCCATGGTAGCTGAATTACTATTTCCAGCATTGGGGATTTTTCTGTGTTTTATATAATTTTTGTGCACTGCTTACTTCATTTATATGTTTTTCAAAATGTTTCATTTATGTTGTTGAAATTATTTATGCTATGCCCTAAACTGGACCTAAATATTCTAAAGGCACCAGACCCAGATTGAAGACCACGAATGAATACCAGGTGCTCTAGTCTACATTTCAGAGGAAGGAACTGGGTAAAATCACCTCTAAGTATTCCTTGCCCAAGAAAATCCTATGAAATTCATATGGTCTCCATAGGTTGACAGGCGACTTGAAGGCATATACATGCACACATATGCACCCTAAACTCTATTGCTAGTCCCAGTTAGAGTAGTCCTATTTAATCAATTGCTGAATGCCAGAATTATGTAAATGCCATTGCTTTGGTGGAACTTCTTTAACTGGAACTAACAATTGGATTGAGGCTGTGCTGTGCTCTCTGAAGAAAAGCTATATGAAAAATTAAAATCTTTAGACAAAAGGCGTGAGTGCTGTGATATCCCCAAGCCCCCAGGTCAAGCTGATTAAATGGTTGTGCATTAAGACAACTTTTTGTTGAGAGTAGATCTTGGAAAAGTTACTTTTGGGGGGAGGCAGCTTCCAGAATCCTCCCTCATCAGGTATGCGTGTGAAAACTTTTTTTTCCCAATTATCTGTTTAGATGAAAAACTTTAATTTGCATTCAAATCTTTTAAGTATGGTAGGGAAATTCTACGAGCTATATTTGGAAAAAGTCAAATTTCAAAGCTCTGGTTGAGAGTAGAGCTGCACCTGCTTTGTACATCAGTACTGCTATCTCAGACATTGCAAAAATGACCATAGGAGATTTCTTTTCAGGTTGATAAAAGGTTCATTTTTCTTCCTGGGGGTGGGAAGGTTATTTCAGAAAACTTTCAAAAGCTCCTCCACTAACCCACAAAGAGATGTTCTCCCCTGAAGCCCTTCCTTCTGCCCTCCCCCTCACCCCACAACAGAGTCTGAAATTAGTATGTTAGATAGCCGGTGTTTGTGAAAGTTTTGCTTCCATTCTTTCCCATCATTGTAGCTTTTATGAACTTGTTGAAGGTCTGGCTGTTGAAAGATGGGTTCTGTCATGTCTCTGTGTGTGAGTGTGTTTAGTAAGGAGGAGAAGGGGTCCCATAAGCAGCATGAAGACAGATAAAAGACATATTGCACTTTATGATGTCTGGATGCCCACCTGGAGAGAAGAGAGCGTAGGAACAAAATAGACTAAAATCCTGTACTTCTCTGAAATAAGATTGGGGAGCATAGAGGAGGGATGCAACTTAGAAAGGGGGAGGGTAGCTCTTAATAGCCCCCAGATGTACATATTTTATCTGAAGGTGCCATTTGGCTTAATAAAATTCAGATCTAAGAGTGTCCTTAAGCCACCATTTTCTTCTGGCTTAATTAGAAAGGTTATACTTTTCAGAGGACAAAAACATCATTCATTTCTCTCTTTGTGTCTTCCAGGTTTATCTTGCTGATTATGGACTTGCCTACAGATATTGTCCCAATGGGAACCACAAAGAGTATCGGGAAAATCCTAAAAAGGGCCATAATGGGACAATGGAGTTTACCAGCTTAGATGCCCACAAGGGAGTAGGTAAGCCCTCCCCCCCCTTCATCTTCATTTGTTTTCCTCCCCTGCTGCACCAAACACTTCAGAAGAAATCACTTATCAGGAAGTGTAAAGCATACTGAAGCAGCAGTGGATTTCAGCTCTGTGTGGAGGATTCCTCACCCTTTAGGAGGTGAATCATAAAATCGTAGAGTTGGAAGAGACCACAAGGGCCATCCAGTCCCAACCTCCTGCCCTGAAGGAATATAAAACAAAAGCACTATAATGTGTTCCCAGAGCTTGGGAACAGTTACATTTATGGACCACACTTCCCACAAATTTCATAGCCAACATGGCCTGGCTGGATGGGGGATTCTGGGAGATGTAGTCCCCCAAAACGGAACTTTCCCCACGGTCTGGATCTTCTTCGTGGTCTTTGTGAATCACACAGTTGGGTTATTCCTGCGCCTGTGCAGAGCATACGGAACCTTCTGGTATCGCTAGGCAGAATGTGCTTTGCCATGCTGTGGCAAAGGAGAGCCTGGTACAAATCAGAGTGGGATTCTGTTTCCTGTTGGGGCTACAGCAGGGGCATAACTATGGGGGAAGGAGTCAAAATGGGGCATTGCCCCTCAATAGTCCTCAGATTTCTAGCATTGCAGAGGGTGATGCATTGAAAATTGTTTGCACCTAGAAGTCTTATATCTGATGTCTTCCCATTCCCTTGGTAACTTTGCCAGCTCCTTTTTCTTTGGATGCCTAAGTTGTATTTCTAAGTGTTTAGCTGAAGTTTTTAAGTTACTGCAATGCTAGAAAGTGGGGGACTAGAGTAATTATTTCATTGGCGGGGGGCAGAATTCTTGATGGGGTGCAATGCTCTCATTGTGGAAGACAGTCACACACCCTGTAGCCACCTTCTGGGCTAGAGAGAATCCTCCCTTTCTTTCAAGCACAGCCTTAAAGCACAGAACTTTGTAGTCATGCATTGTGGGGCTTGAGCTCCATGAGTCAGGCAACTATTGGCTCCCTGCATTACATGGAGCAGGGAAGTTAGGTTAGAAATGATGACCACAGGACTAGAATCTTCATATTCCTGGACAGCCAGCCAGGCTCTTCTTTTTTTAATGGAAGGAGGCAAGGGAAAGCTGGCTGTGTTTGATTTCAATGGTTGAATCTTCATTTCTTTTAAAAGAAGCTTCCAAACAATGACAAGTTTCTCATTTGAGCAACAGGGCATTGTTTTTCATTTAAAAGAAAAGAGAGAGACTATTTTTAATACAAGTATCTCTGTAAGAAGCTGGGCACAAGGACCATCTTAAAAGGCATTCCCCCTACACTTTTGCATTTAAGACGTTCTTCTTCTAAGATGATGGCTGCCTGTTTTAACATACATTTTCCTAATCAAAATCAGAGCTGGGCAAGTTCTGGGAATGTCCAGTGTCCCAATTTCCATTAACGTGAGCCACCACAAGGTATATCAGCCCTGAAAATGCAGAAGGGAAAAAAAGGAGGGGGGGAAATCAAAGCCAGAACAGTCAAGAAATCCTCTTCCAGTGTCATGGCCAGTGGGCAAAACAAGGTGTGCATCTTGTTTTCATGCAAAATTGCATCTCCTGAAGTTTTCCAGGATGGGAAATTCTTTTGGCAGAATTTTTTTTTCCAAATGTGGGAGACACTAGGAGCTGCAAAAACAGCTTCGGGGTGGAGGCATTTTGCTCACTCTTTATCTAAACCCAAAACATGCTCTTTTTTGAGCCAAGTCTCTGCTTTTTTTCAAAAAATATGATTTTAACAACAGAGGCTGCATCTGCACTGCAGAAATAATCCAGTAACTGCCATGGCTCAATGCTATGCAATTCTCAGATTTGTAGTTTTGTGAGATATTCAGCTTTCTCTGCCAGAGAGCTCTGGTGTAGAGCTGTGGCTGTACAAACTACAGTTCCCAGGATTCCATAGCATTGAGCCATGGCAGTTAAAGCAGTGTCAGAATGGATTATTTCTTCAGTGCAGATGAAGCCTAAGACTTCTTACATAGGAATAAACGGGTCTTTGCATTATTCCTACAGCATATAGACATCAGGAAAACAACTAAAATTTTGGTTCTGGCTTCTAGCACACATGCTCCTCATGCTTTAGCTGGAGACCCTGCAGGGGGTTGGATTCAATGGTCCTCGATGCCCCTTCCAACTCTATGGTTCTATGATTCTACTCATAGCAGAAGAGAGAAGTTTTTGTGAGAATGCCTCTTTGAATTGAAACATACAGTGGAAAGCAAAGGCATGAGTGGGGATGTGGTTGTGAAAGTGAATGAGGTAAATTCTACAGCTTCATGCAAATAATATCCTCACAAATAATATCCTTGCATTAATACGGAACACTTTAATAGGTAAATATACACTTCTGACCTTTTGAAGCAGCATGGAGAAAATTGCCCTGTCGGTTTGGTAACTGTATTGAATGTCATCACCAGTCCTCAGGCATTATTGTACAATGCAAGATTTTTTTAAAAAATGGGGAAGCTTTAGTTATGAGTCTGGCTGAACTAGGATCTGAACTAGGTCAAGGATGGGCATCTGTTGAAATTTAGCTGATCAAAGTGTTTACTATCAGTCTCATGAAACAAATTAATTTCAAAAGCACATGGACCAGCCCCAAATATACATAAATCAGCTGATTTATTTTAAAAAGTCCACACTGTCCTGTAAACATTTGCAAAAGTGTTCTAGTCAGAGTTTGGTCATATGCTAGAAAATATGCAGCATTGTGCTAGGAAGGTTTTCCTGATGAAAACTCATGATGATTTCTGCAATTAGGGTGCAGTAACTGAAAAGGCCCTGTTCCATTTATTGTGCTGCTGAAGCTTTGGTTGGCTGAGTAGAGCTTAGGGTTAAGTGCTTATGGAGAAGGTGAATGCCATTCACTTCACACTCTGGAGGGGCCACAGGCCCGTGTAACCACTACTTGCAATCTGTGCAATATTTTTTTCCAGTCACAGTTAGTGTGGCATCTGATTATGCTTTTATTTTATGCATGAATTTGTATATCTCAGATCAGTAGAGCTGTGCAAGTTTTTCTTTTTTTTATTCCTGGAATCTTGAGATTTGTAGTTTAGGGAGGGGCATTTAGAATTCGCTAGTGCTTCACCAAATTACAAACTATCCAGAATTCCATAGGACAGTGGTTCTTAATCTCTGGTCCAGGAATCCCAGGGGACCGTGATGTCCTCACAGGGGGTCCACAAAAGCTTGAAGTCTGCTCAGTCCATATGACAGGAGCCAGGGCAAGGCTGGCTGGCTTGGCCTGCACATTGCTTTTCATTCCGCTCCAGCCACAAACGTGCTGGAAGAAGCAGGAGAAATGTCTTCCCTCCCCCTCCAGTGCCTCTGAGGGAAAGTGTAATGGATGATATAATTGTATTATTACTGTTATCAGCTATTGATGTTGTTGTTGTTAGGGTTTTAAAACTTGAGTTAAGTCTTGAGAGTCCACAGTAACAAAATATATTTAAAGGGGGTCCCAGGTAAAGAAAGGGTTAAGAGCCACTGCCATAGGATGTTGCTGTGGCAGTTAAAGTGGAATCATAGCACTATAATTGTGTAGTGTGAATGGGCCCTCTGTGATTACTTGAGTTCCTTCTCAGCTCTTTTTGTCTGTGCAGGGGGTTGGACTAGATGGCCCTTATGGTCTCTTCCAGTTCTATGATTCTATGAAATTATAAAACTGTCCTTTTTTTTAATTCATTTGCAAGGTATGGAAAGTGTTAACTTTTAAAAAAGAAACCTTTATCCCCCCCCCCCGTAGCCTTTCATATATCTTACTTATTTAAACTCACTTTGACGGTATTGGAAACACATTTGCAGGTAAATTACATACATAGTCCTTTTATTGGATATTGATTGTACTGCCTTGCATTCCAAGGCAGACTTAATTCAACAATTCCCTAATTAGTTAAAGTCATAACCTGTGTCTTGTATTCATTTACCATTAATTAAACCTCAGCTGTTTATTACACTGCAGTCCAAATTCAATAGCCAACCCAAAGAGCCATAGAAAAGGAGGAGAAGGTCAATATTGGAAATATATGGCACGGCATATATGGCCCTCCCTCCAATGGCTACATTTCTAGCAGTCAATAGTGGTCAATGTGACACAATTTTCTTAGTTGCTATGTCAGCAAGACACAAAGTCAATTCTCATGTTATGCTAGTGTGTGTGTGTGGGGGGGGGAGGGGAATTATTGCCAAACTTTGACTTCTGTTTAACTAGAGAGTATTTTATTTTTTTATTTTTTTATTTATTTATGCTCCTTTGGAATTCTTACTAAAAATATTACCTGCCATGTTTCCTCCATGAAGCTGACTCTCTTTTCCTTCCAGTTCTCCCTCAAAACCTATCTCATCCATAAGACTGTTAACTGAGTCCATTATTCCAGTGCTAGTCAAAGAGGTAGTCCATGGACCAATGCTGATTCCTGGCAACTTTTTCAGGAAGGAAGGAAGCAGTGGTTGCCAGTGGGCACAAATATAGTACTGGTCCCTGGAAAAGTTCAAGAAGGATATTGATGAATTGGAATGTGTCCAGGGGATGCTGACCAAGATGATCAAAGATCTGGAAACCGAGCCTTATGAGGAACGACTTAGGGAGCTGGCTATGTTTAGCTTGGAGGAGAAAAGATTGAGAAGTGCCGTGATAGCTATCTTTAAATATCTTTAAATATTTGGGGATGACATATAGAAAGTGGGGCAAGCTTGTTTTCTTCTGCTTCAGAGACTAGAACATGAACCAATGGAGTCAAATCAGAAGAAATTAGATCCTATCAAATACTAGTAAGAATTTATTTTACTGTAAGAGCTTTTCAACAGTGGAAAAGACTGCCTTGCAGGGTGGTGGACTCTCAATCTTTGCAGGTGTTTAAAAAGTGGTTGGATAGGCATCTTTCAGGAATGCTTTAGTTGTGTATTCCTGCATGGCAGGGGGTTGGACTAGATGATCCTTGTGGTCCCATCCAACTCTAAGATTCGGTGATTTTACATTGGAAAAAGAAGACTTACTAGTCTCAAACTTCAGATGGCTTGAGACACATAGCCTTCCATCCCTCCATCAATCACTTTACAGTATTTACATCCCACCTTTCTCTCAGGCAGGGACTCAAGGCAGCCTTAGTCCACATCTTCTTGTTCAGTAGAATTCAAAGACATAGGAGTGTTAGTTTGGGTCAGTATGCAAAGGGATCTTTTAGCACCTTTGAGTCTGAGAGAAGAAAGTTGGTGCATAAGCTTTCATAGACTTAAGTCTGCTTCATCAGATACATCTGATGACTTAGGCCTATGAGAGCTTATTTTACCACCTTCTTTCTCTTTACAAGATCCCTTTGCATCTTGCTAAATAGATGTACCTGCATTTACAGGTATTCACCCCTTGCCTCTGTCTAGCTTAGTGTTGTATATTGTTTCTGATGGATAGCAGCTTTCTAGATCTTAAGGGCTGGGAGAGTAGGTCTTTCCAAGCTTCTTGAGATGTTTGTGAGAGCAGATGTCTGGAACTGAAACTGCATCCAAAATGCATATTTTGTCACTGAGCTATGCCTCCTCTCATAATCTCCTCCTTAAAACCAGAATTATTAATAAATTACTTTATTGCACTACATGTCCCAGAATCCCCTACCCAGCATGGGGTTCTTGGGGAGCTGTACTCCCCCCCCCAAGCAACTTTTCCAAGCTCTGCAACACCTTCCACCAGATTCTCTTTTTTGAACTGGAGATGTCAGGGATTCCAATTTAGGACTCCTAGTATGCAAAGCAGGTGTTCTACAACTGAGCTATAATCTCACTTTAGACATGGAGGTCAAGAGGTGCCTCTACTTAGAAGACACCCACAACCCACTAGCAATTTTTGTAAGTAGTTTGTATTCAGATGTGCTCATACTTCACCCCAGAACTATGCCCCTTCTCATAAGATGCTGCTTAAAACCAGAGTTTGGAAAAAGTAACTTTGTTGGACTACAACACCCAGAATCCTCCAGCCAGCATGGTCATTGGTTCTATTTGCTGGGGATGCTAAGAGCTGTATTCCCTATCTTTCCTTTTTCAAGTTCTGCTTAAAGTGCCATATTCACTGGTGGGGCTATGTGTGTTAAGAGTTCATGCTTTAAAAGAAAGGTTTATTTGTTGTTCTACGGTAATCTTTCGGCCTCTTTCTCTCTCCCCCCCCCTCCTGCTACTCCCTTGGAGGAGCATGTGTGTGGCGTCTGCAAACATTTGTGGCTGTTAATAGCTGCTTGAACTGTTATCTTAAACTAATACTTTTTAACGAGTTTTACTTGGCGCAAACAACTATATATTATTGCTTTTTCTATTAAAAGGACCATTGACCATGTAATGTAGAGGGCCTTGATAATTTGCCAGCACTGCTAAGACCTGCAGTCATTTAATGTTGGTCATTAGGAAAAAATGAAATGGGACTCTTGTGCCTCTCTGGCACTGAGACAATTGCACTGCTTGACCTGTCGGAAGCATATTGGAGTAAAGGGGCCATAATGGGCAAACAGTTCCTGACCTGTACAGTGAGATAAGGAGGATGGAAATCAGTTAAATCCACTGATGCTGTAAGTTGTTTGGCTACGGACTGGCCAGCTCTACTCTCTCAATGCTACCTGCTATAGTTTATGTTGAAATTTCTAGGTGAGGCATGGGGAACTGTCGGCCCCTACTTTGGTGGCATTTGAGCTATTGGGGGAGGGTGTATCAAACAGGGCTAAATAACAAATTCTGGGACAATTTTTTTTTACAGAATGAGCACATTTATACAATGTGTTTGTTTCTCATTGTATCATCATTTTTAGCAAGGGTAAATTGAGTTGACAGAATGGACATTTCCCTGCTTTTCCTCCACATTAATGAGGACTAGAAACTTGTTTCTATGTGGATTTAAATTCACAAAATGCAGAAGTTCTCACGATGCCAAGCTCTGTGTCAGAGTTGTAGCTTACAAATTTTATTCTTACATACTTTGAGGGCTTCTTGTGCCCTAAATGGTGATGTTTCATTATGAAATATAAACTCTTGCAGTGGCAAATCCTCCATCTGTACATGAAGCTTCTTTTTTTGTTGAAGAGCACAATGGGAAACCAAAGGCTTTGTGACCCCTTTTGCTTGTTCATTTTAGGTAGTTTGCCCCCTTAAGAGGAATTGCATTGTATTCTGGGAAGGTGTCTAGATGGGAAACAGAGGTCCAGGGAGCATTGCCACGGTGCAGTGGCTCTTAACCTTTTCTTTACCAGGAACCCCCTTTAAATTTCTTTTGTTGCCGCAGACCCCCAAGATTTAACTCAAAGATTTAAACCCAAACAACAACAACAACAACAACAATACAATTACACCATCCATTAAACCTACTCTCAGAGGCACTGGAGGGAGAAAGAATACTTTTCTCCTGCTTCTTTCTGCAAGTTTGTGGCTGGAGTGGATTGAACAGTAATGCTCAAACCCAGGAAGCCAGCCAGGCTTTGCCTTGTCTCCTGTCACATAGGCTGAACAGCCTTCAAGCTTTCACGGATCCTCTGTGAGGACATCACAGCCCCCTGGGGGCCCACGGACCACAGGTTAAGAACCACTGCCATAGTGGATATGGAGTCCATCCTTCATCAGTTTGTAGGTTCTTTTTCTGTCCATGTGTTTGTATGCAATTATAAAAGGATCTGGAAATATATTTTAAATTTAGTTGCAATGTAGTGGCATTTTGCAACTTTAGTTTCCAAGGGGATGCTATTGTTTGTCTGGCCTCCACCAAACATCCCCCCACATAGTAGTATTAATCATCCTTGTTTCTAATTGGTGTCAACTTTGACTTATGGCAGTTCTTTGAATGAGAGACCACGAAGTCATCCTGTTATTAACAGCTCAGCTCAGGTTGTGCAAGTGCAGGGCTGTGATTTCCTTGATAAAGTCTTTCCACCTATAATGTAGCCTTAGTCTTTTCCTACTGTCTTCTGCCTTACCAAGCATTATTGTCTTTTCTAGTGGGTCATGTCTTCTCGTGATATGGCCAAAGTATCACAGTCTCAGTTTAATCATCTTGACTTCTTGGAATAGCCTGGAAAAAAGACGGTTAAGAGTCGATATGATAGCCCTGTTTAAGTATTTGAAGGGGTGTCATGTTGAGGATGGAGCAGGCTTGTTTTCTGCTGCTCCAGAGACTGGAACACAGAGCAGTGGATGCAAGTTCCAGGAACAGAGATCCCACCTCAACATTAGGAGGAACTTTTTGACAGTAAGAGCTGTTCGGCAGTGGAATACACTCCCTCGGAGCGTGGTGGAGTCTCCTTCCTTGGAGGTCTTTAAACAGAGGCTGGATGGCCATCTGTCGGGGATGCTTTGATCATGATTTCCTGCGTGGCAGGGGGTTGGACTGGATGGCCCTTGTGGTCTCTTCCAACTCTACAATTCTATGATTCTATGATTCTAAATTCAGGCATGATTTGCTCTAAGACCCACAGATCTGTCTTTTATCAGTCCATGGTATCTGTAGAACTCTCCTCCAACACCACATTTCAAGCTGTTCCTTCCCCCCTACACACCATTCTCACGTTGTGGGGGTGTATCTGGAAGTTTGTGCTGGCTGTGTTCAGTCTTGCTTTGTTTATGTTCCTGACACACATTTCCTTACCAATAAAGAACTTCTATTGAGTGAATGTGAGTGTGTGTTCTCAGTACATCACAGTATATCACATTGAGGATGGAGCAAGCTTGTTTTCAGCTGCTCCAGAGACTAGAACACGGAGCAAAGAATGCAAGCTCCAGGAACAGAGATTCCACCTCAACATTAGGAGGAACTTTCTGACAGTAAGAGCTGTTCGGCAGTGGAACACACTCCCTCAGAGTGTGGTGGGGTCTCCTTCCTTGGAGGTCTTTAAACAGAGGCTGGATGGCCATCTGTCAGGGATGCTTTGATCGTGATTCCTGCATGGCAGGGGGTTGGACTGGATGGCCCTTGTGGTCTCTTCCAACTCTACAGTTCTATGATTCTATGACTTTACACTTGTCTAGCTCTTTCATAGTTCTCCTTCCAAGCCCTGGTCTTCTTCTGATTTCTCGACTGCAGTCTCAATTTTGATTTTTCACTGAGTGAAGATATCAAAAATATAATTATTCTTACTGACTCCATTCTAGTTCTGCTTCCAAAATTACTGTTATGGTTTATGAAGGAAATATGCTACAGTTGCTCAGTGTGTTATAGTAGTGACATTGGTAGGAGCTCTTTAGTTTTCCTGGATAGGTATTCTGCATATCTGAATGTGCTCTGGACTTCCCACCTCTGTTCCTCACTTTTCAGTCCATCACTAACAATATCTGCACATGGGAAATCCTTGCAGGTGGTTTATAATATGTAGAGGGACCCTGGCTCAGTGGAAGAGCACATGTTTTGTAGGCAAATCTTCCCATGTCCTGACCCTGGTGTCTCCCAGAAAGGCTCTTGCCTGAAACCTGGAGAACCTCAGCCAGAACCAAAGCTTGTGTAGATCAGAGGTGGGTTACTTTGGGAGGTTCAGAGGCAAAATTTGTGCCCTCCCCCACCTGCTGTGGTCTGTACCCCTTCCATTTTTTTTTTTTTGAAAGTTAGAAGTGACTGGAAATTCACCCATTTATTAAAATACATACTTAAAATGCTGTTTTTCATTAAGGTGAGGCTGGTCGTCTTGCTTTAGATCCCGTTTTGGGAGAAAGTGGGATATTAGGGATTGTCTAAATGGTGAAAATGATCCTTGTAGAATTCGAGGAGGACATGTCTTATCTTCATGGCAACCTGCAGTGATTTGCCATATTCAGGAGGGGGGCAAAAACTGCCATATAGTGCACGCCAGGAGACTTTGTAGTTTTCCACAAAGTTTTTTAAATACTGCACGGGGAATGCACATTCCTGCTCGTTGGGAAAAGTGATTTGCTTTGAATCACTTTCCCATACGAGAGGAAGCAAGGAAGCACGAAGCTGATTGGCTGGATGAGGGGGCGGGGCTTGCTAACAAGGCACGCACCTGCTGCTGCCATGTTGGATTTTCACCTTAGTTATCGAGTTTTAAGATGAGTAAACGGGATGTTGTTTCTTTTCCTTTTTTCACAAAGGCAAAATATCGCTCCAGCACATAATGGAAATAGTTTTTAAAATGAGTTTGGTGACAGTAGATTATAGTAGTAAAAACATGAGTACAGTACTTCACTCATGGCTGCCATCTTGACTGGTGAGCATGCAAAGCTTTTGGGGGCAAAAAAAACCCCAACAACATTAAGACAAGTCACAGGCTGCTCATTGCTGCGGGGTACTCTGGTTTTTTTCTGCTTGTTTAGACAAGCTGATAGATAGGCAGGTAGGTAGGTAGGAGAATTATCATATTGCCATTTCGGAATATTTCCAAGAGTGGAAACTCTCCTTTTTTTGGTAGAGGGGAGATGCTTTTCAGTGGGGAGGTTTAAGCATTGAGGCACATGGGCTCCAGGTACCACCCACCCCAATGTAGATAATGCTGGGATACATGGATCATCAGATCAAATCATACTAGTTCTTAGCTACCTGTGTTCCTGAATCAGAAAAGAAATTCTCTGCCCCACATACATAATTGAGTTTGTACGGTCTTTAAACGGAATTACAACCTGCCTTGTGACAAATGTGATAAAATAGCTGTAAAGCTATAAAAATGCTGTATGAGTAATAAACATTTAGCATGTATGGCTCTTATTCTTCAAAATTAAATTCCTCGTGCTTAAGACCAATGGTTTCAGCAACTGTGCTATTGGCTTGTTTTTACTGTGGAATCCAACCAGTTCTATTGGACATTTATTCATTTTTTTAAAAGATGCATTGCATAAATAGTGTTGCTTTTCCTGCTTGTTCCTTGATAATTAAAGAGAATTATACCTGCGTCAGGCATACATCTTAAAAATTTGTTACATTGTTAGTAGTGTTAAAAAGTAATATTTGGATCAATGCGGTGTATGGATTTTTGTAGATTTTCTACTCACTGAGGCATGCAGTCAATACCTAATTTCTCTGGAGATATACTGCGCTTAACATATCGAGCTTCTTTTAAATACTCTAGGCCTTGTGCACTGAGTGCATAAGACCAGTTTTAATTTGCCATCATTGATGAACATAACAGGAATATGAACTGTCTGAATTAAATTTGTTCCAATATGTGTCTATCAGGATGGGTTGGGGGCGGCAGGGAAAGTTCAGCTGCAGTCTCCTCATTCCTTTTAACAAGTAAATTACATAGCTGATGCTAACAGATTTGCTCCTTTTCTAAGAGAGCTGGAAATCAACATCTTGGTCTGCTTTATTAATTTGAAAAACCCATGCTGCAGCACATTCATTCAATGACTTAGCAGGGGTAAGAGGGCATTTCCAAACACAAGGCTTAAAAATGTACAAGCAAAGCTATTGTGATGTAGTGAATAGAAGGCAGGCCTGCATGAAAATGGACACTGAGCTATGGAAGCCTGACAGCATTTAGCTGCTCCTGGAGTGAATCCGTTTGTCCTTTCCTTCTCCGCCTTTTCCCAAGTACCCAGCTTCGAGGTGGCATACAAAAATTAAAACAGATAAAAGATCTATCTATCTATCTATCTATCTATCTATCTATCTATCTATCTATATATGATAGAAAGAACACACAAAAAGGCATTGTTGAAATAAACTAAATCACCCATAGACTTAAGCTCAGTTGAAAACCTGTTCATTAAAAAGAAAAAGTAAATTTGACTTACTTCCAAAAAGAAAATACTAAATAAAATGCAGGCCCCACACAAGTTGCAGTAATATTTTTTTTAAAACAAAACAAAACAACAAAGCATATAAACCAGCAGCAGATTAGACCCAAAACAGCTGGCTAAAAAACCCAAATCAGCCAACTGGCCATGTACAATCAAAGCAAAAGCATACTGAACAATATTCATATATCAGAGGGTTTTCTTCTTTAAAAAGCAGACCCAAATAGTTTACATAATAAAATGCAATTTAGAAACAAACAGTGTGATATTAGCCTATGTATCTCCAGTATAAAAGATCCACATACGATGATATTGAGAAACAACATTATTAATCATAGTCCTGGACTTATACTTTGAAAGGAAAGAAAGACTATCACTATATACTATTGTCGGGGTATATATAGGTTCAGACTCCCTACCCATTTTTATACACCCCATAGATTTTTGGCGGTCCGATTTTCTGCTGCACTGCCTCCAAAGTAGCAATTCCCCTTTAAAACAAGTTGCATGCTCCCTTAGTACCCTGTTTTAAAGGAGAATTGTTGCTTTTTCTCACCACCAGATTCCAATGGTGGTGTTTTTGCAAGCCCCCTGTGGCATTCGGGGAGGGTGGTGAAGTTCTGCCCAGCCCACAGATCTTGCCCACTCTTCTCTACAGTGGATAGATGTGAGTTCAAATCCCCATTTTGCCATGAAACAAGTAAGTACAGTTGCCCCTCCACATTCGCGACTTTCACATTCGCGGTTTTGATCATTCACGGAAAGCTGCCTGCGCCCCCCCCCCCCCCCGCTCAACACCCCACTCCCTTCCCAAGGCAGTGAGGAACTTCTCAGGAAGCTCCTCGCTGCCTTGGGAAGGGGGGGGGGAGACCCAGATGGCGTGCTCGTGCTACACCCCACTCCCTTCCCAAGGCAGCGAGGGGCTTCTCAGGAAGCTCCTCGCTGCCTTGGGAAGGGACTGGGGTGGAACACCGCTCGCTGGCAGGCTCATTTCTTATTTGCGTTTTTTTCACATTCGCGGGGGTTGTCTGCCCCTAACCCCCGCGAATGTGAAGGGATGACTGTAGATGGTCATAGGCAAATGACGGTCTGATGGACCTTCACAAGGCTGCTGAGAGATTACAATGGAATAATTGCATGCTGTCCTAGTCTGAACTCTTAGGTTGCTTAGAAACCATATTTCACTTACAAATGGCTTTTGTTTTTGGTTTGTTTCTATGTTCTGAATTTCCACGTGCATATAAATGCAACACAAGGGTTCAGGTCGTTTTACACGTATACATGATTTTTTTAAAAAAGACTAAAGAGTTTCTATTGGTGATGCAAAGCGATTTGCAAAATGACTCCACTTAGGAGGAGGTAGTGAAGTGAAAGAGGTATGAATTTTATGCAGGATGGTCAGCGGCTGAGATGCAGTCTTCATCTCACCAATGGGTAATTCAAAGTAGCTAGATAACCTACTCTGCCATAGATTGTTCTCCTTCTCTGACTTTAAAATAGGCAGTGATCCTGGAATTTAAGTCTTCACCCGTGTGTATGAATCACCCTGGATGGATGAGTTTGAGGAAAGCATTTCCTTGGGATTGTGCAAAGTCAAGAGTGACTGCACAGATTGCACTGTTTTTGTGGCTACTGCATGGCAGTCAGTGTTGACTCATTTTCACAAATGTGGACAGCAGCATTTTTAAATGCTCCACTGACGTAGCCTGCAAATGGAAAGGCATACCTCGAGATCCCAGTAGCCTCTTAACCGGTGAAGGAACCTGAGGTGAACTTCTTGCATTGTGTAGCGCATCCATCAGAGACAGAAAAACATGTTTGGCTGAACATTTTATGGTTCTTGAATTAAACTCTGACACTGTATGTTATCCCTTTCCTTGTGACATGATCTCATGTTGAACCAGTAACAATGAAGTGACTGAATCTCAGGAAATGGGTGAATGATCTGGAAATACCCATGTTGACTTGATGCTAGCATTTTAGGAAGAAGACCATCAAAACAGAAACATGCTTTATAGAGTTGGAAGAGACCACAAGGCACAAGGGTCATCTAGTCAACCGCCTGCCCTGCAGGAATACTCAGTCAAAGCACTCTCAACAGATTGCCTTCCGGCCTCTGTTTAAAGACCTCCAAAGAAGGAGACGTCACCACACTCTAAGGCAGAGCATTCCATGGCTGAACAGCTCTTAATGTCAGGAAGTCCACCTCTCATGGAGAGGTGGGATATGACAATTAGTAATGAAGAGCTAGTATCCACTTTTCTTGTTCTAAATATAAATTAGGCCTTGGTTAGCAGCTCTCTGCACAGACTTGTTTTCCTGGGGATAGAGTCATTTGTGGCCTCTTGCCTCCAGGATTTCCTTGTCTTGCCTGAAACTGCCTGATTGCTGATGCCTTCTTTAGAGCTTCTTCAGGCCTCCTTGCCTAAAAATTTGGAGGATGAGGACCTATAAGAGAAGGCCTATTCAGTGACAATACCCTTTGGAATACTCTACCAAGAAGAGGTGCTTGGCTTCAAGTCTGAAAAACCTTGATCCAGGCAGTACAGGCTTTCCTTTCCCATGTTTTTTCATAAGATAGGTTGTCTCATATGGCAGTCTGGACACTTGACCAACAGCCTGTCGTTCTTGTTTGGCTTCTCTGATCCCAGGGAAAGGGAGGAGGGTGGTTCCCCCAATCCAACTAGGAGCTTAAGCAACCAGTATGGATTCTTAAGCTGCAGTTGAAATCATAGAATCATAGAATTGTAGAGTTGGAAGAGACCACGAGGGCCATCCAGTCCAACCCCCTGCCACGCAGGAAATCTTGATCAAAGCATCCCCGGCAGATGGCCATCCAGCCTCTGTTTAAAGACCTCCAAGGAAGAAGACCCCACCACGCTCCGAGGGAGTGTGTTCCACTGCCGAACAGCTCTTACTGTCAAAAAGTTCCTCCTAATGTTGAGGTGGAATCTCTGTTCCTGGAGCTTGCATCCATTGCTCCTTGTTCCAGTCTCTGGAGCAGTAGAAAACAAGCCTGCTCCATCCTCAGCGTGACACCCCTTCAAATACTTAAACAGGGCTATCATATCGCCTCTTAACCGTCTTTTTTCCAGGCTAAACATACCCAGCTCCCTAAGTCTCTCCTCATAAGGCATGGTTTCCAGACCTTTCACCATTTTAGTTGTCCTTCTCTGGACATGCTCCAATTTGTCAATATCCTTTTTCAATTGTGGTGCCCAGAAGTGGACACAGTATTCTAGGTGAGGTCTGACCAAGGCAGAATACAGCGGCACTATTACTTCCCTTGATCTAGACACTATACTTTTATTAATACCGCCCAAAATCGCATTGGCCTTTTTAGCTGCTGCATCACACCGTTGACTCATGTTCAACTTGTGGTCTACTAGGACTCCTAGATCCCTTTTGCACGTAGTCTCATTCAGCCAGGTCTCTCCCATCCTAAATCTATGCATTTCATTTTTCCGCCCTAAGTGCAGTACCTTACATCTCTCCGTATTGAATTTCATTTTGTTAGCTTTGGCCCAGCTCTCCAGTCTATCCAGGTCATTCTGAATTTTTATCCTGTCCTCTAGGGTATTAGCTACTCCTCCTAATTTGGTGTCATCTGCAAATTTGATAAGTGTGTCCCTAATTCCCTCATCCAAGTCATTGATAAAGATGTTGAATAACACTGGGCCCAGGACAGAACCCTGTGGCACCCCACTGGTCACATCTTTCCAAGACAAAGAGGAGCCACTGCTGAGCACCCTTTGGGTTCGGCCGGTCAACCAATTACAAATCCATTGAACAGTTAACTTGTCTAGACCACATTTTACAAGCTTGTTTGCAAGAAGGTCATGGGGAACCTTGTCAAAGGCCTTAGTGAAATCAAGGTATGCGATATCCACAGTGTTCCCGTCATCTACCAAGCTGGTAACTTTATAAAAAAAAAAAAAGAGAGAGAGAGAGATCAGATTAGTCTGGCATGACTTGTTTCTCTGAAACCCATGTTGACTTTTTGTGATTATGGCATTGCCTTCTAAATGTTCACAGACTCTCTGTTTAATGATCTGCTCTAGAATCTTCCCTGGTATTGATGTCAGACTAACTGGACGATTATTGTTGGGATCCTCTTTTTTTTTCCCTTTTTGAAGATGGGGACAATGTTTGCCCTCCTCCAGTCTGCTGGGACTTCTTCTGTTCTCCAAGAGTTCTCAAAGATTATTGCCAATGGCTCTGAATCACATTTGCCAGCTCTTTTAATACTCTTGGATGTAGTTCATCTGGTCCTGGAGATTTAAATTCATTTAGATTAAGAAGGTATTCCTGTACTACCTCTTTGCTTACTGTATGTTGGATTTCCCCTATTGTGTCCTCTGTTCTGTTCTCCTCAGGTTGATCCCTATTTTTCTTTTCTGAAAACACTGAGGCAAAAAAGGTGTTGAGTAATTCTGCCTTTTCTCTGTCCCCTGTTAGCATTTTGCCATCTTCTCCGCGTAGTGGCCCTATAATTTCCTTCTTCCTCCTTTTGCTGCGGACATACCCAAAAAAACCCTTTTTATTGTTCTTAACCTCCCTAGCAAGCCTGAGCTCATTCTGCGCTTTAACTTTTCTGATTTTACTCCTACGCTGTTCGCTATCTGTTTGAATTCTTCTTTGGTGATTTCCCCCTTTTTCCATTTCCTATACATGTTACGTTTAAAACTTAGCTCCATTGAAAGTTCTTTAGTCATCCATCCTGGTTTCTTGAGACACCTCCCATTTTTCTTCCTCAATGGTACTGTTTGAAATTGTGCCTTCAGTATCTCCCTTTTGAGAAAGTCGCATCCGTCTTGAGGTCTCTTCTCTTTTAGTATTCCTGACCATGGGATCACCCCATGGTAAGGAAATTGGAGTCCAAAGTTCTGCATGAAAGTGGGGCTCCTCAGAGTCACCAGCATTGCTTGGGTTCATTGGAGAACCCTCCTCCTCTTCCTCCCAAGATTTCTAGTTCAGGCCCAGAGCATGAATGGACCTTGACAGGTTGGCAGTGTTTGATCAGTGGGAATGCAGTTCTGTGTAAGTATGTGTGACTTTTCCTGGAAGCCTCTTTGTAGTACCCACTGCCATTTCCGGCAGGTTCTTTGTTTCATTATCTCTTCTTCTATGACTGATAAGTCATTCAGAGCCAATCTTCATATTGTATACTTTAGGAATGGAGTGAAAATCCTTACATGAAATCTCTTGCCTTACTCCTCCCTCCCTTTCCTGCCCAAGAAAAGTCAATACATACCCACAAAAGGTGTTGCTAGACATGCTACAATTTTAGGCTGGAGCAGCTTTTTTGTTATGTGTTGCTCTAGCCTCATCCTGACTTTACAAAATGGAATGTTTGGTTACAATAGTGCAGGTGTAATCTGGTTAAACTAAAAGTAGAAATAATTAACATCTTCACGCTGTAACAGTAGAAACACTGTATGCTGATATATTTCTTTAAGAGTATTGTTACCAAAATACTTTTAATGAGGAAGAGTCTTTAATTCCCCCACTCAGCGTGCAGGACAGCTTCAGTCATCTGTACGTTTGGAGTGATATGCATAACTGTATAGATGTGTTTGGATTTAATTGGAGATTAAGTCCCTGTTCCTTCCTCTATAATGAGGCTGAGGAACCCATGGCCTTCCAGATGTCGTAGTCCATTTTGCAATCCTGGTCCATTTAGGATTACATGGCTGGATCACCAAAGGAAAGGACCCAAATCACTAGATTCAGATTACAAGAAAGGAGTAGCAACTAAACATTGGGAAGAACTTATTGATGGTAGCAGCTGTTTGACAATGGAATAGACTATGGGAGAAGATGGTAGGCTTGCCTTCATTAGAAATGTTACATGACCACCTCTCAGGAGATCTTTAGTGATGAATTTTTGTACAGGCAGCATCTAGCCTAAGACAGATTGTGTAATGTGTGTTCCATGCTTGAGGGAGAAAAATAATAATTAAAAAAAGAACAGTAGACACATACATAGGAAGCCTTGCAGAAGAGTATTTAGAACAAAGAAAAAAAGGGAATGGTCTTTTGGAACTCCACCAATTTTCATCTCTTCTTTCAGCCATACTACCCCAACCCTCAGAAATGACTTTTGAGATCTCCCAAAGTTATCTCTGCACTCTGAAGTTTTTCATTTGTTGCTCCTCTTGTTACAGCTTTAGGGATTGAAAGCTTGAAATCTGTGATTCTCTGGTTGCTGAATTCTTTGGCCATTTGTCCCTTTTCACAGGCTAACTGTAGCATGTGCATAATCTCTCCAATAAAGCCCTGCTCCTTAAACCACTCAGCCTTTGCATCTTCATCTCCCATTGGTGCTCCCCAGAGTAGGGAAACTTTATTTTGGATTGCATCTCCTAGAATCCCCCAGTCAGCATGACCACTAGCTATGCTACCTGATGGCTTCTGGGCGTTGTAGTCCAGAACGTAACTTTCCCCAAGCTCTGCTGTTGCCCATCTCCTGGCCACTTTGTTTCTTGAGCAACCCAGGTCTCATCCTTATGTTGCTACAGGAATCATATACCATCAACATGATCAGGCCATGCCAAAATGGTTTGTAAGTATTTGTGCTTCTATAAAGCCACATAGTTTTGTAATTGCTTGATATGTCAAAGCATCAGCTATAAAATGTAGAACTTTAAAATGTATATTGAAATGTACTTAGCATGTAGCATCTACTGTAATATTGCTTCCACTACACAAAATAATTTATTTGCTTAAAATGGTGATTGAAGAATTACGCCACTAATGAGCTAATACCTATTTTCCATAACTCCAGTTGGAAACATTTTGTCCACAGAGAAATTGAACATAACAGGATTCTAAATAAGAGTTGGCCTTCTTGTTGGTAAAAATATAGGATTATAAAAGTGACAGATTATGGAAAGGAAGCACTGGACTTTTCAGACATGAAATTATCAGAATTCTCACTTTGTTTATGGCATCTTAAAAATGAAGCAACATGTTCTTTCCCCTCTTCTCTCAGATACAGCACTCAAATTTATCTCTCTTAGAATTGATGGGGAATCTCAGTAATGCTGTTTCTAGACTTTTATTCCCCCCACCCTCCCCAACATCAGTGTTGTGATTATTTGTCAAAATTTCTGTTAAAACAATATTCTGTCCTTATAGTCAGAGGAAATGCAGGATAAAATGTAATGCAATCACTTTGACTGCAAACTATGAGAATTTTGTTGAGAGGTTTGGATCATGACAGAAACACAATGTACTGTATAAGGAAACATACCTTTCTATTTGCTTATTTTTTTAGTAACACCAGGAAGATTTTATTTGAAGTAGCAAACTGGCACACAAGAAAGGGCTGATAATGGCACAGGCTTTATCTTTTTGCTTGGTACTAAATTGGTTTAACCATCTAGGGATTGTTAATCATTTCTTCTGCCCTCTCAATGCACTTTCACTCTTTGGCACATTGAATACTTATTTGTGTTTGTGTGTATCTTTGGTATCTTTGGTAATGCATACCAGAGCTATAGTGAATAAAGGGAATACAGTTGTCCCTCCATATCCACAGGGGGTCCTGGAACCAAACCCCAGCGAATGTGAAGGGACAACTGTAGTAAATATTTTCCTGAGCTAGCAGGGTGTAGTGGTTTGAGCATTGGATTAGGACTCTGGGAGACCAGGGTTAGTATTCCCATTCATCCATGGAAACCCAGTGGGTAGCCTTGGACAAGTCACACTCTCTCAGCCTCAGAAAAAGGCAGTGGCAAATGTCATCTGAATAAATCTTACCATAAGGAATTACTTGTAAGTCAGAGTCAACTAGAAAGGCACACAACAACAGTGGCAACAACAGCATTTTTCCTCATTGTCTAGAGAACAGAGAAGGCAGAAAACAACATTCCAACATCCAAAATATCTCGAATATACAAGTTTAAGTTTAGAACCACAAAGAGAAATGGGTTGTGTGAGTCTAAAATTTGGGAGTTCGAAAAATAACTTTGCTAAGGTTGCAGAAGTGGAGAAGATGAGTCTCTCTCTGATCTCTCTGTTCTGAAAATTTGTTTACTGTAAGTATGTCTGAGAAAGCGGAATGACTTACCATGTGCATTTTCCTTTGTATCAGATTGCATACTCAGGGTGTGTGTGTGTGTGTGTGAGAGAGAGAGAGAGAGAGAGAGAGAGAGAGAGAGAAGGGGAATGGGTCATTATAATTCTGACAACTTTTCTCCAGGGGCTAGTTGTAGCTCCTTTCTTTTGCAGAGAATAGTTCTCTCATCTAACTGTTTTTGTGAGGTGGGGGGAGTGGGAGAACGGCCATAATTGGGCATTGGGATGGAGAGCAAGCATTAAAAGGAAACATTTTGTCACATTTTCACCATTGTAATTATGACTCTAGAAAGTGCAGCAGAATGGCAGCTTTTTTAAAAAGACTAGTTTCACTTGCTTTTATAGAAAAAACTGAGCTTTTGGTTTCAGGACACAGTGGAAGCTAGTGTTAGGATACAAACAACACCCAAGGGGATAGATAAGATGGCATCCTGCTAGAATGAAAGGCCTTCCATAATCTAGTAGCAGTTGATATAGAGAGAACATGTAAGAGTGTATGTACTTTCATCATAAACAGAGAGGGGTTTGGGGCCAGTGTGTGTGTGTGTGTGTGTGGGAGGAATTAAGAGGAACAGACATCTTAGGAGTTGAGGCCGCCCTTGAAGAAAACTCTAAAGCTACAGTAGTGCAAAACGCATCAGCTCCACTGCCAATTGGAATAGAGTGGGCCCTCAGTGTCCACTGGGGTTTGGTTCCAGGAACCCCTGTGGATACCAAAATCTGTGGATGCTCAAATCTCATTGCATATAATGGCCTAGTAAAATGCCATCCCTTATATAAAATGGCAAACAGCAATGTTTGCTTTTTATATATTTTTTCCCAAATATTTTTGAGCTGTGGTTGGTTGAATCTGTGGGTATGGAACCATTGGATATGGAAGGCTGGCTGTATCATATAGACAGCATGTAATGCCAGTCTTAAAAGAATTGCACAGACTGCCAATACATTTCTGCTCTGAATTCAGGGTGCTTGTGGTGGTATTTAAAGCCCTAAAAGGCCTGGGACCTAGATACTTGAGGGAGCACCTCTCCCCATATATGCTTGCCCAAGGATTAAGATCTGCTGAAAAAACCCTCTTCCATTTCCCTCTAGGGAGGTCGATACACTGTGTTGGGAAATGGGAGAGGGCCTTTTCCACCTTGGCAACCTAACTGTGGAATGACCTGCCTTTGGAGGCTGGATTGGCTCCAACACTCATCTCATTTAGGAGCCAAATTAAAACTTGACTGTTCATCAAAGCCTTTGGGTCTCATTGATTCATCCCAAATGGAGTTGTACATACTGTAGTTTTAAAAACTTTTTTTTACATTATTATTATTTTATTGTTGCATATACATAGAAAGCTCAAAATCAAGAAAAGACAAACAAAATTTTATATGTACTTCCGTCATCACATAAATATACGTAAGCTTAGACATAGGACAGTTTAGAAGCAAACATAACCTGACTTCCCTCATTAAAGTAACTCAAAGGATTTGTTATATATCTATAGATTTAAATGTCCTCCTCTATATACACAAAATTGTTATCTTTCCATCTCTAAGTTTTCCATGAATTTATTCTTTATTTCCTCCTCTCCTCCCTTCTCATTCGTCCTTCCCTTTCTTGTTCTTCTCCCCTTCCTTTCCTATCACCTAACACAACAATCTATTTCTTTATTCGTTTATTAGAACATCCTTATGTTATTTTCTCTGCATTATATCTCTATATCCCTTTCTATATTCCATCTTTGCCTACAGTAGGTTATTACTGGCAGCCATTCTATTTCTGTTTTTCTTGTCACCTCTTGATTAACTAAACGAGATAATCTATCATTTTCCCTCATCAACTTTTAAAATCTTTTAAGTTTGTTTTTAACTCATTGTGATGTTTAATGTTTTTAGCTTATTTAAATTATTTTATTGTTTTAAGTTGTTTGACTTGTTTTCATGGTATTTGTAAGCCAGCCTAAGATCTTTTAATATAGAGCAAGATATAAATATTTTAATAATAACAACAATAATAAAACCCATAACAACAACAATAATATGAGTTGCCTTTTGCAATTAACTGTGTCTGTGTCTCTGTGTGTGTCTGCGCTAGAGGCCCTTTAATAAAAATTCATAATACAGTACCTGTTGGGTTAACAGACCTGGTCTTCTCCTACGCCCAGTTCCCTGCATATAGCCTCTCATAATTGTAGTGTGGGATGCAGATAAGGGTTAGAGAAAACATCCGTTTGTAAAACAGAGAACCTACTGTCCTTCAGATGTATTGGCTTAAAATCCCATCATCCCCAGCCAGCGTGGACATGGGCCGTGGGAGTTGCAGTCCAATATAGCAGAAGGACATCAGGCTGTGGAAGGTTGTTGTAATAAATAAATGAATCTTCATATTAATACTGGATTTTGTTGGTACATTTTTGGCTGAATTGATTCTCTTACCAGTGAGGGACAGCAGTGTAGAATTTTGTCCCTGTTTTTAAGAAAGGATACCCTCTCCCCAAAGTTTAAAATTACAAATGATGACGATAATTCTCAGATTGTGTCTCTGCCATGCAACTATTGCTCATGGGAATAACTACAGTATGCAGTGTATGCCTTTTCTGTTATTTGTAAAACATGGGAGAGGGGTTCTGCTGCGAGGGAGAGGGAGAGGGAGATGAATACATTTATATCAACTTGTACTTTAGGATAACCTGTACTGGCTGCTTTTAATGCATTAGAATTATTTTTAAAAAACAGGTTTAGATTTAACAAAGAGAGCTTTTCCTCCAGTCAAAGAGCCAAGCCTGTTTATGATTGCAGGCTAAGTGAGAGAACTCCTGTTATGCCTTTCAGAGACAGTGCCGTCGAAGACCTTGAACCCACTAGAGGGCACTGTTGCCCTGCCTTCCATAGCCAAACGCCTCTTGTTTTAGTGGAGCAGGAAAGGCCATCACTGTTTAGTCTGCTCTCCAAGGGTCTCCGCATGACCAATGTGGACCCCATGGACTTCCTGGAACATGTGTTAGCAATTTAGCAGCAGACATTTATTTCTTTGTTTTACTGCTTGGCTCTTGGAGAAAGTGTTGGTGCCGGGTTATGGGCTGTCTGGATCATGTCAGAGGCCATGCGGATCAAGTTCATGCGGCAGGGCCAAGCCAAGGGAAGGATGGAGGCTGAGAAGAACTGACCTTCTCTCTCAGCAGCTACAAATCCTTGCCTGTCTATGGACTCCAGCCAAAACCCAAGCTGCTCAGAGTTCTTAGCACAGCTGAACAAACACCAGACATTTTTGTTCTCCCCCCCACCCATTCAGTCTAACAACAGAGTTAAATTCCTACAGTTTGTTTCTCAAAAAAAGGTGGAAAAAGTAGATTTAATGTTCTTTTCTCTCTCTTCCTTCCTTTCCTTCTCCCTTTACTGACTTCATTTAGCACCATCCAGACGAGGAGATGTAGAAATCCTTGGCTACTGTATGCTGCAGTGGATGTGTGGGAATCTGCCCTGGGAGAGGAATCTGAGCAACCCTGAAGCTGTTCGGGCTGCGAAAACAAAGTAAAAAAAAAAGCCACAATAATTTATTTAACAAGTACTTCAGTAGGTGTTCTGTGCCATTCTTAAAGTTCAAGGCAGATTACAGTGGTAAAGTACATGTATGAGAGGGAACAAAACAGGGCAGTGAAGATGACTTCAAGAAACAGATCTTTCCTATAATAACTCCATGAACAGCACCCCAAAAGCTAAAAGACCCCAGAACAGTACTGATATGGGAATAAATATAGTGCAGTAAAATTAGGGGAAACTGCATTTCTAGGATGGGGAGGCTTTGTTGAGTCTCCCTTCTCCGAAATGCTTGGGACCAGAGATATTTTGGATTTTGGAATATTTCGGATTTTAGAATACTTGTATATACATAATGAGATATCTTGGAGATCGGGCCCAAGTCTAAAGACAAAATTCATTTATGTTTCATGTACACCTTATATACATTGTGTAAAGTTAATCTTATACAACATATTTTTAATAGTTTTGTACATGAAACAAACTTTGTGTACGTTGAATCATCAGAAAGCAAAGGTGTCACTATCTCAATCACCCATGTGGAAAATTTTGGATTTTGGAATTCTGGATAAAGAAGACTCAACCAGTAGTAGATTTCTGAAAGAGGCATAATGGCATTTACAGTTTTAGCACTAGTATTTAGAACATATCTTTTCTGAAATAAGTCATGCTGATTTTGATCAGCTTTCTTCAGCCTGGGAGCCTGCAGATAAGTTGGACAACACATCCCAGTATCCACCAACCAACCATCTATCAGCCAGATTGGGGAAGGATGATTTTCATTGGAGCTCAGAAAAGTTACCCTTTTTTGGACTATGGCTCCTAAATTTGCCGTGCTAGCTGAGGGATTGCGGAAGCTCTGGCCTCCAAAAGTAACTTCCCCAAGCTCTGCTCTGTCTTAGTAGTAGAGTGTATCTTCTGCCTATATAACGTTATGAGTTCAATTCCCAGCAGCCCTGGTTAAAAGAACTCAGGCTAGAGATGACTTCTGAGAAACCTTGGAGATGCCACTGGTAAAGTAAGCAGTGTTAGTTTAGGGCACAGGTAGGGCTCCTTTATAATAGATTTATTCAAAATTGGATTCCATGTTTAATATGGACAGTAATTCTGGGAAGTAAGATGAGTGGGTCATTCTATGTCCCACCTAAATGATGAATTGGAACAGTCTTTTTCGGTTACAGCACTGTCTTCTGTACCACAGTGCAGATCTGCTTGATTTGAATAGCTCAGTGCAGGTTGTCAGTTCTGTTTTGTTAGTATAGCATTTTCATCATGTGAGTATATGTGCCTTTAAGTCACCTGTCAACTTAGGGTGACCCCATGAATTTCATAATTTTATTGGTTAAGGAATAATTAAAGGTGGTTTGCCATTGCCTTTCTTTAAAATGTAGCCTACAGGACCTGGTGCCTTCAAGGTATGTAGGCTGCTAGTATTTTAGTCACCTTGTTCCTAAAATGTGAGGATTGTTCTTAGCATAGATTTCAGAAACCCTGCATTTGGCTTTGCAAGTTGCTTGGATTTATTTCTTTATTTTAAAAATGCCTATGTTTCTTATCATCTGCACTTTATGTGCTGTTGCTTAATATATGGCTTAGGTTTCAGGTCATGTATGTAAGCAGCCTTAAAAAGATTAAGAGTTAAGCCTGAGTCTCATATATACACACACAGACACACACACTAACACTAACCTAGAAGTGATGTTTTGCCTTTCTTTAAAAAACATATTTGTTAAAGTAAAAATTTGGCCTAATTGAGCTAAAAAATAGTTGTGGCTAAGTCCCTCTGAAAGTAAGGTTGTTAGTTGTGACTAACTTGTTCCATTGGATTCAAGCACATGGAGTCATAATACTTTGCTGGATTGAAGCCAGTGTTTGAACACTGCAATCGATTGAATGCTGAATTGCATAACTGGATAACTTAACTGAAAACATGAGTTTTGCTTTGTTGCTTTTTAAAAAAAATTAGTTTTGATTCCACCAGCTTTTGTTCCCCTCCCCTTTTGGGGGTGGGGGTGGGCACTTACAGAAAGGTGATTGATCAGTGTGAAAAAATAAATAAATATTAGAATTCCCTGCTCCCCACCCCACATGTATACTGCAATTATCCCAGGCTAAACACACTGCCTGTTGTCCCTCCTTTGCTTTTACTGGTGGGACTTAAGTAAGCTAATTGCTCGTGGCCCCGCATAGCCCAATTCCTCCGTGTGTCAGACACCAGCTCCACTGCAATGAAATGTTACAAGTGGCGAAGGCAGCAAACTTTTAAGTAGGGCAAGTCACAACAGAGGTACACAATAGGGATAGCTGATCTGCAGAAATCAATCTGCACATTCAGTTTGGCAGTGGCTCTCTGCAGAGAAGGAGGGAGGGAGGGAGGTTAGCCTGCAGGCTGCGGATAATACAGATTGCATCTGTAAATGTTGACTTCATCAGGTATTGTTTAAAATTTTTCCCCTTTAGAACTTGGGATCATTAGAGTTCCCCACGAACCGTCTCCTTATGCAATTCAACCTTCAATCAATGCAAATCCATAAAGCTTCTTTATTAATTCCCACAGTTAAGAATTAACCCAATGGAGAAATGAGATTTCCTCTTTGCCCCAACACTGAAACACTCCCTTGCTAAATCTGTTATGGTCAGTTACGACCAAACCCAAAGGGTGCTCAGCAGTGGCTCCTCTTCCTCTTGGAAAGATGTGATCAGTGGGATGCCACAGGGTTCTGTCCTGGGCCCAGTGCTATTCAACATCTTTATCAATGACTTGGATTGAGGGAATTAGGGACATACTTATCAAATTTGCAGATGACACCAAATTAGGAGGAGTAGCTAATACCCTAAAGGACAGGATCAAAATTCAAAATGACCTGAATAGACTGGAGAGCTGGGCCAAGCTAACAAAATGAAATTCAATATGGAGAAATGTAAGGTACTGCACTTAGGGTGGAAAAACGAAATGCACAGATATAGAATGGGGGAGACCTGCCTTAACGAGACTACATGCGAAAGGAATCTAAGAGTCCTAGTAGACCACAAGTTGAACATGAGTCAGCGGTGTGATGCAGCAGCTCAAAAGGCCAATGCGATTTTGGGCTGCATCAATAGAAGTATAGTGTCTACATCAAGGGAAGTAATAGTGCCACTCTATTCTGCCTTGGTCAGACCTCACTTAGAATACTGTGTCCAGTTCTGGGCACCACAATTCAGAAAGGATATTGACAAATTGGAGCGTGTCCAGAGGAGGGTGACTAAAATGGTGAAAGGTCTGGAAACCATGCCTTATGAAGAAAGACTAAGGGAGCTGGGTATGTTTAGCCTGGAAAAAAAAAACAGTTAAGGGGTGATATGATAGCCCCGTTTAAGTATTTGAAGGGGTGTCACATTGAGGATGGAGCAGGCTTGTTTTCTGCTGCTTCAGAGACTAGAACACGGAGCAATGGATGCAAGTTCCAGGAATAGAGATTCCACCTCAACATTAGGAGGATCTTTCTGAGAGCAAGAGTTGTTCGGCAGTGGAACACACTCCCTTGGAGCGTGGTAGGGTCTCCTTCCTTGGAAGTCTTTATACAGAGGCTGGATGGCCATCTGTCAGCTATGCTTTGATCGTGATTTCCTGCATGGCAGGGGGTTGGACTGGATGGCCCTTATGGTGTCTTCCAACTCTACAATTCTATGATTCTATTATTCTAAGTGATGCACATATGTGTTTGTGCCTTCAGGTCGCCTGTTGACCATGACTTTCATAGGATTTTCTTAGGCAAGGAATACTTAAACGTGGTTTACCATTTCTGTCCTCTGAAATCTAGCCTACCACACCTGCTGTTCTTTGGTGGTCACCCTTCCAAGTACTAACCAGGCTTGACCCTGCTTAGCTTCCAGGATCAGACAGTAACTAGTGCCTTCAGGGCATTTAGATAACATACCATTTATTTATTTATTTTATTCTGTAGCACATTGGACATTGTAAGGACACTGGGCAATTGAAGGAAAAGTCATAGCTTTGTGATAGAGTTTGTGCTTTGCATGCATGAAGTCTCAGGTTCAATCCAGTTAAAGACTGGGAGGAACCTATGTCTAAAGCAGTGCTACTCAACGTGGTGGCCCATGAACCAGTGCTGATCCACAAGCCATCAGCTGCTAGTGTCTGACAAGCTTTCAAGAAAGAAAGAAAGAAAGAAAGAAAGAAAACAGCTGTAGCCAAATATGGTACTGCTCCCTGGCACATTGGGTGGGTGGGAATCACTGGGCCCCCTCATTGGATAGATTGAGATGCACTGGTCTAAGGCATGGAGAATCACAGCTAATCTGTCCATAGGGCTCAATGAGATGGAAACTTCAGTTGGTACAAAATATGACAGCCAGAGTGGCCTCAGGAACATCTCGGAGAGATCATATAACTCCAGTATTAAAATCTCTCCACTGGCTGCCTATCAGTTTCCGGGCCCGGTATAAGGTGTTGGTTATTACCTTTAAAGCCCTAAATGGCTTGGGTCCAACTTATCTCCAGAACCGCTTCCTCCCATACAATCCTCCCCGTGCACTCCGGTCCTCTGGGAGGAATCTGCTTCAGCCACAAAAATCTAGGCTGTCTGAAACCTCCCAGAGGGCCTTTTCGGTAATCATCCCCAATTTATGGAATGGCCTGCCGAACAAGATCCGTCAGTTGACAAGCTTGAGTAGCTTTAAAAAAGCACTAAAGATGGATCTCTTTTGCCAGGCCTTTGCTGATTGGATCCCGGACTCAGGAGCTGAGTCTCCTGGCTTTTTAAAATTATGTATATACAGTCGTCCCTTCACATTCGCGGGGGTTCCGTTCCGCGGACCCCCGCGAATGTGAAAAATCCGCGAATAACAAACACCCCTCCCCCTCCCTCCCCAGGCCTTCGCGGGGCCTTGCTAGGCCCCGCGGAGGTCTCCCCGGCCCTCCCTCCCTCCCTCCCCAGGCCTTTGCGGGGCCTTGCTAGGCCCCGCGGAGGCCTCCCCGGCCCTCCCTCCCTCCCTGCCCAGGCCTTCGCGGGGCCTTCCTAGGCCCCGCGGAGGTCTCCCCGGCCCTCCCTCCCTCCCTGCCCAGGCCTTTGCGGGGCCTTCCTAGGCCCCGCGGAGGTCTCCCCGGCCCTCCCTCCCTCCCTGCCCAGGCCTTCGCGGGGCCTTGCTAGGCCCCGCGGAGGTCTCCCCGGCCCTCCCTCCCTCCCTCCCCAGGCCTTCGCGGGGCCTCCGGAGGGCCTCCGGGGGTCCCGCGAAGGCCTCCCCACCCCTCCCCAGGCCTTCGCGGGGCCTTCGGAGGGCCTCCGGGGGTCCCGCGAAGGCCTCCCCACCCCTCCCCAGGCCTTCGCGGGGCCTCCGGAGGGCCTCCGGGCGTCCCGCGAAGGCCTCCCCACCCCTCCCCAGGCCTTCGCGGGGCCTCCGGAGGGCCTCCGGGGGTCCCGCGAAGGCCTCCCCACCCCTCCCCAGGCCTTCGCGGGGCCTCCGGAGGACCTCCGGGCGTCCCGCGAAGGCCTCCCCACCCCTCCCCAGGTCTTTCACGGGGCCTCTGGAGGCCCCGTGTCGCGGTTTTGGGGGGGCCCTCCCAAAACCGCGAATAACCGAAACCGCGAATGTCAAGTTCGCGAATGTGGAGGGACAACTGTATTTGTTTTTAATGTGTTTTTAGTTAGAAGGTTTTAATTTTATAGTGTTTAATGTCTTTTTAAGGGGGAGGGTGGGGGTGGGTGGTGTTTTTAGTCATTATTATAATGTTTTAATTGTTGGAAGCCGCCCTGATTGTTTTTAGCAAAGGGGCGGGGTATAAATAAATATTATTATTATCATCATCATCATCATCATTATGGAGCACTTATCAGTCCCAGCATGAGCCAAGATTGCACACATTGATTGCTCTCACCTGGGAAATAGATTTTGTAAATAGGTGTTTTTGTCGAATGCCCATAGTCCTTTAGGAGAGTGGTTTGTAATCTTTTTTTGGGGGGCCATGGGCCCCTTGGAGAATTGACACTGTGGATCCCTTCCCTAGGAAAAAAAATCATGTAAAGACAATTGTTCAGAGCCAATTGTGTAGCACTTTGTCCACTGGACTACAGCTCAACTCTGGAGACCAGGGTTTGAATCCCCATTCGGACATGAAAATCCACTGGGTGACCTTGGGCAAGTCACACTCTCTCAACCTTAGAGGAAGGCAATGACAAACCTCCTCTGAACAAACCTTAGCAAGAAAACCCTGTGGGTCACCATAAGTCAGAAACAACTTGAAGGCACAAAACAATTGTTCAGAATAATAGGAAGGAAATCAAAGACCTTTTTTTGCATTTAGTTCACGTGAACCCACAGGTTAAGAACCACTGCTCTAAAACGTTTGCCTGTATTTCTGTTTTATGGGAAGGAGGTAAATTTTAAGTAGAGCAAGCAAGAACATATGCTCCTGCTTGCAACACATCCTGGACCGGGTCAGTGTGTGGAAAGGTTATTTTGTTGAGACTGTAACTCCCAGAATCCCCCAGCCAGAATATCACTGAGATTTTTTTAAAAGGTAATATTTCTAGGATTCAGATTTGTTCCTTTAGTGCTTCAGTTAATTGAGATCTTGCACAGAAGGGTTGCGAAAGATGAGGCTATTGAGGTTGGGGGCCAAGAACTCTGAGTGATTAATTGCAAGCACCTTTCCTATTTATTCATTTAATGTCCCACCTTTTTCCCAGTATGGGACTGAGAGTGGCTCACTACATAGATATTAACAAACTACAGCTAAAACCCAATCAGAATAGAATAGAATAGAAAACAATTGAATAAATGCTCTTATTAAAAATAGCATTTATGTAGAACATTTTAAAGGCATGAAAAACATAACTATGAAGATAAAAGTATAGCATTTCCCTTCTGCCACAACCAGTGGATTGGCCAAATCCTGTGTAGATAAAAAGGTTATTGCTTGCCAGAGGGAGAAGAACATAGAGGGGGTCAGGCTAGCCTTAAGTGGGAATGACCACATCCTGAAAGCAGCCACTGAGAAGGCCCTTTCATATGTCCTCCCCAAATGCACTGCAACAGAGGTGGGGCTAAGAGGAAGCCACCTTCTGTTTATAAGATGTGGACTGGCTTTGCAGCTTGATCATCCTTGGCCTATAGCCAAGTCAGAGAAAGTTCCTGTTTCCATGAATAATCAATCTCAGAGTAGATGGGAGATGGGAGGTGAATGACTGAACCAATGAGCTGAGGTACGGATTTTGGTATATAATGGATTGCATAAATTTTTGGACTTTGCAGACAGAAGGGTTGGCTCTGATACTACTGGAGAAACAGCTGATGATAAACTCCAGTGAGAAAATAAGATCTTGTCCAAGCCAGCCCTTGAAGTGGATCTGTTTGGAGAACAGGAGGGAAAAGAAGAAACAGGGCTGGGGGGAAGGGTCAAGCATCCTTCCTCTACCAGCTGCTTCTTCCCTGCTGTTGGCTAGCATCCTGTTTGTGGCATAGACAAGCATAAGTGAGCACTACATTTATGTCTGTTTTTGGTCACTGCACAGGTTGATATTCCCTTCCTTCCTCTCCCATTATCTGGGCAGCACAGCCAACTAGGTAAACAAAAGGGTTAAGGATGTATGAGGTTAAGTTACAGTTTATGGGGGGTCACCGTCAGGAGATATCTGACCAATGAGATGACCACTTGGAGGGAGCTTCAAGATGCTTCTGGGAAAAGGTGATAAATACTGCCTCGGACCACCAGGCAGAGAAGAACAAAGGAGAAGAACAAAGAGAGACCTGGGACAGGGGGAGTGCTTTGTAGAGGTTGGGCTGAAAGGCCTAGACTCCCAATCCCCATTAACATTCAACACATCTGGACTGCACCCTCATAAGTATATTAGGGAACTGTCTAGCTAGTGGTGTTAGGGCTTATGTTTATTTTATAAACTTGGCTGGAATGACTATACTAAACTTGGCTGGAATGACTTTCTCTGTTTCTTCTTTCTCCTTTGTAGTGAATGTAATCATTCTGACTTAAATCCCATTGCTAGTCCTAACTAGGGGAGACCCATTGAATCAGTGAGAAGTATGCCTGTAAGGAAGGAGCCTTCCATGGCAGGGTAGCTCTGCTGTGCCTGTTCTGCTTTTTAAAACTTCCCTTTAAACTTCTCACACTCTGTTCTGCAAGCTTCACGTGGTAGTGGTTTTGGACCTTTGGTGTGCTTTGGGAGAAAGGGAAGGCTGTCTGTGGTTTCCCTCTAGCCTGTCTGTTGTCTCATTCCTAATTCTGGGGCAGATTGGAAGGTTTGGGACAAAGGGGGACTTTGTGTAGGGAGAGAGTTTTTTTTTTTATTCATCTCCAGAGCTTCACACCCCCGAACTATTGTGGAGTCACTGAAGACCCCCACCCACAGCCATTTGTGCCTGGAGGAGAGGGGGGTGTTGCAGAAGCATCTGGCCATGTCCTGTAGCCAGACATGAATTGATTACCTCAGCTGCTGAGACCTGTGGAGGATCCCAACAGACCTCAGCAGATGATGTAATCACTTCACTTCTGGCTGTGGTGGCATAGCCTGCATGTCAAGGGGTTGGACTCGATGGTCTTGTGGTCTCTTTCAACTCTATGATTCTATGATTCTTCAATCCCTCTGTTCTCCTCTAGGCATGAGTGATCAAAGGGGGCTTCAGCAGCAATATGGTAGGTCTTGGGGGTGTTAAATGTCTCAGCAAAGCATAGTTTCTTATGTGGAACTACTAAGCCATGCTGAGCGCTGCAGGATTGTAGTCGTTCCCTCCTCCAAATTCTGAAGGTCTCCACTGAATATCTAGTTTAGTTTAGTTTAGTGGGCGAATTCAACCAAATTTGGGTACCTTGTCTCACTCAAAGGGAAATGCTTTCCTTTAGCTCAAAGGCATCCAAGATCTCAGGTAACCTGAGCCCCTGTATATGATCTATCCATCTACAAATCATTCACCTTCTAGTATAAGAAATCCAAAATGCTGGGCATTTCCAAACTTCTGCTAGATTGATTAGACCTTGTTTTGCCAACCATTTCTCTCTGCTAAGCATTGTTGCTCCCTTTGAAGCAGTTCTTTGAAAGAGGAGTTGTCTTTGCGGTCCCAGACCGTACCACCCCTCCGCCCCCTTTGAATGAAAACTCGACACTTGCTGTTGAATACAAAGATTATATTTTTTGGTTACATCTTCAGAAAACATAGGTTAGATACAGGTTAGTGAATACATGTTTTGGCAATAAAATATGGCCGCAATTTATGGCTAGATGGTTGGCGGCAATGTCTGGGTCGTGATCCCTTTTTCTTAAGCCCATCCATGTGGGCCAAGACATCTGTCAGTCCATGCTGACACCCTGGAGGAGAGGGCTGCTGGCCAGGCCATCTGCCCGACTCCCTCTCCTCCCCTGAAAACAAGCAGTTAACCGCTAGAGGCGGGGTCTCCCGTGAACTTGAACTTAAACTTGAACTTGAACTAGTGCATTGAACTTGCACTTGATGGAGACCCCTGACCTCCTGCCCTATCACGACCCATGACATCCGCCACCAAGGCTTTTCCCCCCGGAAACGCCTTCCGCCAACCATCCCGTCATCAACAGGCAGCCCTAGAGGCCTGCACCCGGGCCCTGCCCTGATGGGAACCCACGCTCGGGCCGGATGTATGTGGTGTAAGCCCTGGACCTCCATCGGCCCAGCTTCATGATGGCTTCTGCTGACAGGCCCCCTTCTGCCGCCATGGTTGCGGCTCCTATGCGGAAGGAATGGCTGCCGAATTCTTCTGCTGGCAGCCCCAGCTGCTTCAAAGCCTGCTTCAGCACGCCCACAAACTGGTACCTCGTGAGCGGGATCCCATCCCGATGCTGAAACAGGGGGCCCTTTGATGATCCCCTCACTTGCAAGAATTCCCGCATGCAGGTGACCGGGCACGGGAACACATCTGCAATCCTCTGCAGGTGAAGAGTGGCCCCATGGCCACGCTGGTCGGCCTTAGACCGACGGATGTGCAATGTCATTCCTGTTCTGGAGATGGTCACATCGTGCAACTGCAGCGCCCTGCCTGAAGTGTCTCGTTTGGAGGAACAGACTACCTCCCCGACTCTCAGGGCCCCGAAGAACGCCGTGGTGTACGCTGTACTGAATAGCATTGCCTCATAAGCGGAGTGGCAAATGGAGGGTAGCAAGCTCGCCAGCCGAGCAAGCGTCTCGAAGGACACCGGGCGCCTCCCATCCACGGCCTTTGGCGACACCCTCCTCCAGCCCTCCAAGGCCTTCTTCACCAAGAAGGTATTGCAGGGATCTCCGTAGCCTGCCGCTTTACTGAAGAAGGAGATGCCCGCCACCTGCCCCGCGATGGTTCGAGACGCCCGGCCCTGATCCTTCAGAGTGGCCAGGTAGTGCAATACCTCCCGTTCAGATGCCGGCCACGACGTCCCATAGCCCTGCTGGTGTCGGAATGCCATGAACTGAGAGGCTGCCCGCTTGTAACTAGCTTGTGTCGAAGGCGCCAAGGAATCCGCCACGCCTTGCAGCACTAAACGTTCCCAAGGTTCCAGAGGTCTGTTGGAAACAGGGTAGCCATCTCGTCGGCTTTGGGGGCCAGCTGGCGGAAACGCTCCTCCTGAAATCGAGATAAGGCATCCGCAATCTCGTTATCCACGCCCGGGATGTGGCGGGCGTGGAACGTGATGTTGGACTCCAGGCATATGAGTACGAACCGGCGTACCAGTCGCATCACCCTGTCAGACCTGGAGGACTGCCTGTTGATGATGCTCACCACTGCCTGATTGTCACACCAGAAACACACCCTTTTGTCCCTGAATTCTTTCCCCCATATGGCGAGAGCCACCAAGATGGGAAAGAATTCCAGGAATGTGAGATCCCTCGCCAGGCCAGATGCAGACCATGCCTGCGGCCATGGCTGCGCGCACCAGTGGCCATTGTAATATACCCCGAAACCTAGGCTGCCTGCTGCATCCGAGTGCACCTGCAGGCCAGCCTCCAGGTTCAGCCTCCCCTGCCAAGTCGAGATACCATTGTAGTATCTTAGGAAGTCCAGCCAGACCCCCATGTCTTCCTTGACCCCTCTCGTCAGGCGGATGCGGTGGTGTCGGGCCCTCACTCCCCCCGTGAGCCGTGCGATGCGGGCACAAAAGGCCCTCCCCGGCGAGACCACCCTGCATGCAAAATTTAGATGCCCCAGGAGCGATTGGGCCTCCTTCAGTGTGATTTTCTCCCTACGCCGAAGGTCGACCAGCATTCCTTTCAGACCCTCGATCTTGTCATCTGGAAGCCTGGAGACTCCTGCCACGGAATCCAACTGTATTCCCAGGTACACAAGGGACGTGGAAGGACCGACCGTCTTCTCCGGGGCCAGGGGGACTCCGAGCTCCTCTGCCAATGCCTGGAAGGAAGAGAGCAAGAACCCACATTCCTCCCCCCCGGCTGGGCCCATCAGGAGGAAGTCATCCAGGTAGTGGGTGACAAAAGGTGAACCCGCCCTGTGCTGCAGGGCCCATTGCAGGAACGTGCTGAAGGTCTCAAAGGCTGCACAGCTGATGGAGCAGCCCATTGGTAATGCCATGTCATAGTACCACTTATCCTGGAATTTGAAGCCCAGCAGGCAATGATCATCCGGGTGCACCGGTAGCAGTCTGAATGCCGACTCGGCGTGGTCCAATGACGCGTACCTGACCGTGCACAGCTCTGGAGGAATGGCATCATTGACAGAAGCCCCTTTTGGATAAGATAAGTGGTGTATGAGACGGAATTCCCCAGGTGCCTTCTTGGGAACCACCCCAAGCGGCGAGACCCGCAGGTTGGGCATGGGAGGTTGCTCAAACGGGCCAGCCATGCGACCCGCCTCCAGCTCTTTCCCAATCTTCCGGGCCAATACCTCCGGCAGCTGCGCCGCGGACTTGAGGTTGCCAGAGGTGGACGCTACCCTTGGACCCTGGAAAGGTATACGAAAGCCCAACTCAAAGCCCGAGGCCAGGTAAGCTGCCGCCTCCTTCTTGGGATAGGCGGCCAGCAGAGGTTGCATGGCCTCCAATTTTATTGGGGTTGCCGCCATGCGACCCCACCCCCCGTTCCCACGGGTCCCCTCACTTGGACGTGCTGGGATTGGTGCCCCCTCCCGACCCTGCCTCCCTTCTGGCACCACCTGAGGCAGGGCGGCTGTTCCGAAAGGACTGGCTCCCACCCCCTTGGCGTGCACAGTTGACCTTCGGATGGCCACCCCCGCAAGTCTCGCAGGAGTGGTTGAACCTGCACTTGTACCGGGAGCACTTGCCCCCGTTGTACTCCCAGCACACCGGCTTCTTCCCCTCCTTTTTCCGATTGGCCTTGGGGGGATCGCTCCTCTCCCGCCGGCCCAGGCCAGTGGCCTGCAGCCAGGTAGGGTAGTCGATGGTTTCCCATCTGTGCATAGGGGATCTGGAAGCCTTCTTCCTGCACTCGATGTCATACATGATGGCATTGGCATCGCCCGCCTGAGACCTGACCCTGATCACCTGACGGAGATGATTGATCAAGTGCCAGGCCCGCTCTGGAAAAACCAGAGCCACTACCCCCATGAAGACCCCGTAGCCACTGAGCCAGTTGGCAAAAGTGCGTTCCACAGTTTCTGAGCTGGTTTTCTCGTTCTCCTTCTTATCACTCCTGTGAACCCTGGCCTCTTCACCCGGGGGTGGGGCCAAGGAGAAAACATCAACGTAGTAGCCCTGCAGAATCTTGGAACGCACTTTTTGGTCCAGATGGCCCCCCGGAGGGTCCTCCTTGGATTTTGCCTCCCTGAGCTCCTCCCTTTCGGCCGCACCCCCCGCAGCCTTCCGCTCCTCGCCTGCCTTTTGTCTGGCCTTCCTAAGCTTGAGAGCCCATCCGGGGAGGCCTGGCTTGAAGGACCCTTTTTCCCAATACCTGTATTTGTCCTCATCAGAAGACTCACCTGATGAAGACCCGGAGCGCGATCTCCTCCGCTTCTTCTTTGGACTGCGACCCCCACCAGATCCGCTGCGCTGTCGGGATGTTGAACCCCGTGACTCAGATCGGCCGGAGTCCCTTGAACCACTTCTACCTCGGGACCTGGACCGCCTCGACCTTCCACTGCCACCGGATGACGTGCTGGGTTCCATGCTCAGGGCCACCGGGAGCATCTGCCGCTCCTCCCGCACCGTGGGAGGGGGATCCTTAGTCGCGTCTACCTTCTGGACCAGCACGTTCAGGACCCCCATGATGTCCACCAGCGTGAGTGCCGGGGCCCCGAAGGCCTCCACCGGAGAGCGGCGGGCCTCCAGCAGCAGAGGTTGGGGTACGGTCCCAGGTATCACCTGGCTGGGCCCAGGCTCACCCCCCGAGGGGACCACCCCTTGTTCCTCCTCCAAGTCCCCCCCCCCGCTGGAGGTTGCTCCCCGGCAGGAGATGGTGGGTCCTGGACGTGGCACTGTTTTGTTGTCCGTTTGGGCCCCATCGCTCCACCCCGCCAGGTGGATGGCTGCTTGGTGACTCCTGGAAACAAGGGGGGAGGCGCTAACCCTTAAGCAGGGTACATTGAATCTCGAGGTTTTATTTTGCGCCGGCCGCCGTCGCACGGCCCAAACCAATTTGGGTACCTTGTCTCACTCAAAGGGAAATGCTTTCCTTTAGCTCAAAGGCATCCAAGATCTCAGGTAACCTGAGCCCCTGTATATGATCTATCCATCTACAAATCATTCACCTTCTAGTATAAGAAATCCAAAATGCTGGGCATTTCCAAACTTCTGCTAGATTGATTAGACCTTGTTTTGCCAACCATTTCTCTCTGCTAAGCATTGTTGCTCCCTTTGAAGCAGTTCTTTGAAAGAGGAGTTGTCTTTCTTGTGGTTTGCAAATGGATGCTCCTCAAAACTTTGTGAAGGCAAATGACAGTGTGGTATAAAAATTGCTCTTCTGATCATTGCCTCTAATTTGCAGTGAGCCATGAAGCCCTGGGATTCTGAAACAATAACCATAAAAGCATCATTAACAACCAGGAAAGTTGTCAGGTTGACAGCCCCGTGAGAGAGATTTAGGCAGAGAGATCTCAACAAAAATAACTTGGGAAGCTGCCCATGATCCATTAGCTAAAAAGATACAGGCAAGGGTGGCTAGGATTAAGGACTGTCTCAGGCAGGGTTAATTTGGTTACTTGTGCTCGTATTTTAAGACATCTCACTGTAGGGCACAGGTCTTAACCATACACATGTGGGCACAGGTCTTACCATGAGGGTGCAATCCTCAAGACCCATTTTTGTTTATGTGCCAAACGTGAAACTTAGATAAGCTCTTTCTCTGCAGCATCTAAACTCATGCAAGTATGTCTTCACACACCTTTAATTTCCCCTGATCATTATACGTGGACTTAGACTGCTTCCTCTTTACCCACCCTTCACCAAACAGAGCAGGACCCAGATAAAAAAAGATCCTAGGGCTTGTCTAGACGGTGAAAATACTCCTCATGGAATTTGAGGAGAATACCTTATGTCCCAATGGGATACCACGGTGATTCAACGTATTTAGAAGGAAGGTGGGAACACCAAATACTCTGCGGGGAAAAGCTTTGTGGCTTTCCCCAAAGCTTTTTAAAAACCCTGAAGGAAATGCACATTCCTGCTCGTTGTGACAATCGATGCAATTTGTCTCGAGCGGGCAGAACTGAATGCCTGATTGGCGGATGTGCTCAGGGGTGGGCTTGCCATCAAGTGCCTGGAAGCGCTAGTGATTTTATTTTTACTTTTAAAAAAAATTGTCAAAAAAAGAAGGGAGCCCAGCAGCACCCAGAGATGATGATGAGGGTGGCCACATGAGGAAGAGGAGGAGAGAGCCTCCAGCCCTTCACCCATCTCTGTGGCAATGACCTCTGATTCCAGCCACAAAGGGATGGGAGAAACTGCCTGGCCAGCCACTGGGAGAAGGAAGAGGAGAGTGGCTCTTTGCCGCTCTGGCTTCATCTCGCTTTCCTGGGCTGGGCTGCTCCTTTCCTCATGCCTATCCAGCAAGCTCGATGTCAGTGAGCTTTGGAGGGCGCAGGACAGGCATGAGAGGAGGAGAAGCCCAGCCTGGGAAGGTGAGATGAAGCTAGACTGGCAAAGAGCCACCCTCCTCTTCCTTCTCCACAACCAGCGGCTGGCCAGGCAGCTCCTCCCATCCCTTTGCAGCTGGAATTGGAGGGCTGCCACTGCCAGGATGGGTGAAGGGCAGGCGGCTCGCCTCTTCTTCCTTGCAGTAGCCACCCTTCTCATTGTCTCCGGGTGCTGCTAGGTTCCCTTTGCCTTTCTAGCCCCTCCCACCACAAAAAATAATAATAAGGCCACCATGTTGATTGATGGCCATGTGTACATCACACCAGAGAGGTTTGCAGCCTATCATTTTTGACAAAACACCATGGGAACAAAATGATGCTGCTGTGAATTGCCTATAATGTGTAGGTATGTGCATTATTTCTTCTTGTCTAGACAAGTCCATAGGCAAATATGGAAGCCTCCTTTCTCTGTTTCTTCTTTCTCCTTTGTAATGAATGTAATCATTCTGACTTAAATCCCATTGCTAGTCCTAACTAGGGGAGACCCATTGAATCAGTGAGATTTACACTAGTGTTATGCAACCATGGGCCAAGGGGTCTACTCTAGTTGGGACTAGCAGTTGGATGTAGGCCTTTTTGCTGTAGAACAGGATGTCCCATCTCAACTTGCCCATATCCCTTGCCCATGAAGAAAGCAAAACAGTCTCTTTTGTTCTGTTCTCAAATCTTGTTAAAACGGTTGTAACTAGTGGCTCCAATGCCAATGATTCCATTCTGGGCTTCATTCAAAATTTAAAGGAGCTATCCAAGGGGCTGAACAAATTCTATGGGTGAGGGAAGGCTTAAAAGTTCTGACTAAAATCCAGAGTGGATTCACTACCCTCACAGACATAGAAGAGCTTTTACTGAAATCTCCTGAGTATGATACAAAAGGGAAAATACCAGACAATTTTCCTAGCCACCAGTCAGACATACACAAAGAAGAAAAGCCTAATGTCTTAAAGCTGCAGATATATACTAGAGTTTGTTTAAATCATATGATACTGCATATATAAACGAATCTTAAATAAAATTTTCCTCAAACATCTTATCTACTAATAGCTAGAATGGACAGGTTGCTTACCTGTAACCATAGATCTTCGAATGGTCTTCTGTGAATTCACACAGTTGGGTTACTCCTGCGCCTGCGCAGAGCTTCGGAAACTTCTAGAATCGCTAGGCAGAATGTGCTTTGATACATTTTTGGCGGTAACTCCGCCCATCCTAACGGTCACTTATAAGGGCTTCCCGCCTAAAATCCCCTCAGTTCCTTGGCGATTTCTGCTTCCCCGACCGACACAGAAACCACGAAGAAGATGTGCATCTAGACCAGGCTTTAATCATACAATCACACTGCCTCGTTCATGGAACTGAGGTTCAAGTGGCATTTCCTTCTACTTATATCTGCCTGTATTTTCCCACCATTTCTTCCTTCTTTTCCCTTAGCAGAAAAAAAAACCTCTAAAAGTTAGAAAGACAGAATAAATAGCTGCACTGTTCCGTTTGGTAGCAATAGAAGCCTGGAAGCCCAACAGGCATCATCAATGCACAAAAGGAATTTGATGTGCTGGGAGATCCCAAGAACAGAAAATCTTTAGCACAGAGGTGGGCAGCTCCTGATGGTGTTGGACGGACAGTGTCCGTCATTCCTTTTCATGATTGACAGTACTGACTAGCACTAATAAGTGTTGGATTTCAGCAGCATCTGGAGGGACACAACTCCTTTATCCCTTTTTAGTGGGGAAACCTGTTTTTGGAACCCCCAAGGAGCTCGGTGAAGACTAAGAAGGAAATGGTGACTGTTGGGGAAATGGAAAAACTAGAGCAAGGAAGGAGAATGGTATGGAGTCTCCTGGAAAGGGGGAGAATATGAAAAATTGGGCTGTCTTGAATTCTGGTAGGAGCATTCCACACTGGAACAGTTTGGTGCAGGTTCAATTTGTTCCAGTCTCAAGGAAAAGTTTCAATGTTATGGGGCAGATTCAATGATAGTCTCAGCAAGATTAGACCAATTGAAATGAGTAGGACTTACATTTTTGTTGTTATAGGTTGAGTATCCTTTATCCAGAAATTCCAAAATTGTCCACATGGGTGGCTAAGCTAGTGACACCTTAGTTTTCTGATGCTTCCGTACAGATAAACTTTGTTTTCATGCGCAAAATTATTAAAAATATTGTGTATAAAATTTTCTTCAAGCTATGTGTATAAGTTGTATATGAAGCATAAATGAATTTTGTGTTTAGACTGGGGTCCCATCTCCAAGATATCTCATTATGTATATGCAAATATTCCAAAATCCAAAAGATTTCTGGTCTCAAGCATTTCAGGTAAGGGATACTCAACCTATATTTGCTATCAAGTTGACTTTGACTTAGGTGATACTATAAATGAGATATTGACTCATGTAGTCTCATGATGTGTCCAAAATAGCTCAGTTTAGTCATTTCAGTTTCTAGGGAGAGTTCAGGCTTCATTTGCTCTAGGACCCATTCGTTGGTCTTTTTAGCAGTCCACAGTATCTGTAGAACTCTTTTTCAGCACCACATTTCAAATGAGTTGATTTTCTTCCTAACAGCTTTCTTCACTGTCCAGTTTTCACAACCATACAAAGAAACTGGAAATATTATGACCTGGATGAATCTGACTTCTGAGGAGTCATGGCAACTAAGAAGTATCATTCATTTCAGTGCATCTACTTTAGTTAGTTCTAAACCATGAGTTTAGACCATTAATGTGTCCATGAGTGAGTGTGTAAGAGAGAGTTGATTTGCTAAGGATCTCACATTCACCCACATCCTTCGTTATGGAAGGACATCAAAATCAGGCCAGGCAATTCAGCATAGATGGCTAAACAGATAATTGTGCACTTTCTACCCACCCCCCACCACTGTACCCAGTGCTGTCTGGAAGCTGTTGTACAGCCAGGACAAAGCTATTTTGTAAGGAGGTATTGATACCTCCTTGCGCAACATCATAAAAAGTACTTGTATGTATCACCAAGAAGATTCTGGTCTTTGTGAGCTGAAATAAATGATTTTAAGTAAAATGCATAGTACAGTCTTTATCCACGGAGTTGGCATCCATGGATTCTATCATCCATGGTTCCCCCCTCCAATAAAATAAAATAAAATAAAATAAATTCCAAAAAGCAAACCTTGATTTTGCCATTTTATATAAGGGACACCATTTTACTATGACACTGTATATAATGGGACTTGAGCATCCACAGATTTTGGTATCCATGGGGGATCCTGGAACCAAAGCTCAGTGGATACCAAGGGCCCACTGTAAGCATTTTAAGAAAGAGAAAGAAACTGAAATGTTGTAAGAAAACTAGATGTTGAGTCTCCCTTATCTGAAGTGCTTGGGACCAGAAGCATTTTGGATTTTGTCATACTTGCATATTGGAATACTCCATCTTGAAGATGGTACCCAAGTCTAAACATGAAATTCATTTATGTTTCATATATACCTTACATACATAATCTGAAGGTAATTTAATACACAATATTTTAAAATAATTTTGTTCATGAAACAAAGCTTGTGTACATTGAACCAGCAGAAAGCAAAGATGTCACTGTCTCAGCCACTCATGTGGGCAATTTTGGATTTTGGAATATTTGGGATTTTGGAATTCTGGATAAGGGAGACTCAATCAGTACAGTACAATCCTATGCAAGCTTACACAAAAGTTATTGTGTAATTCAACATTGCTGAATTCAACAGTGCTTAATTTTAGGTAAGCTTGTATAGGATGGCAGCCTGTCTGACTATATATTTTTAAACATACGATTTGAATAAATACTGATATATATTTAGGAAGGTTTTGTTGTTTTTTAAACAGTAACTTGATTTTTCTGTGTATTCTTTCCAATCTGCTTTCATTGTAAAGCAAAAATTTATTGGGGTCCTTTAATCTATTTCCCATGGCATCCTCTACAGCAAGCAGATCTACACTCTGGGCTCCCACCTCTTGTTTCTGTTGCCACCTCTCTTCTCTGAGCAGGTGTTCTGGTCTGAGTCCAGAGGATATGTTGAGAATAGAAAGCCAGAACAGGAATGCACTGCAAGAACCATGATCATGTGCCAGAATTTCCTCCCCCACCCCACCCCTCCTTTGCTCTTCAACTGACTGGTAAGGTCAGTAAACAACTGAAGGTGATCTAGTCCAGGGATCTAAAATTCCAGCCTTAGGGAACCATGTGTGGGTGTTGCTCTGAGCATCAGGGAGTGCAACAATGGCCTGATTGATTCAATTTTTTTTAATCATGATGAGGTGTTGGCACCACAGTGAATTGCCTTCTCTGTAAACTTGTACAGGCAATCAGCAGACACATTGGAAAGCAAATTTTAGGAGACCTGACTTCTGGGAAGTCACAGATTGCAAGTCCTTAAAATAATTAGGACATGTGTTACAGAATGTCATGGCAAAAGGTGAGGGCACTTGAGATTTCCTATGAGGAAAAAAAAAGAAGAAAGAAACAAAAAAGAAAGACTTCCTGAAAGAAAACAAAGGCTCCTTCTATTGATAGTTCCCATTATCTTGTAAAATGTCCCTTTTAAACATTTCTTTTTTAAAAAAAAAACTGAAATAATAGCCAAGTGTCTCCTACACCACTGTATAATGAAACAATGTGAATGTAGGGCAGGGAAGATAAGTAAAAACTTTGCTGTGTGAATGTTTCAAGTGGCTTTAAGGTTTGAAAGCAGTAAACACACAAAAGTGGAACTTTAGGCTATCCTTGGCTCCTAAAGATATGTTTGGCGTTTCTGAGGACTTTTTTTTTTTTTTTTTTTTTACTGTAGCCATCTCAAACATAGCCAGTAGCCATGATGGTGGTGGTGGTAGGGATTCTGGTTGTGGTAATCCAAAAGGAGTAAATTTCCCAAGCTCTGGTTTTCAGGCATGTTTATGTCCTTAAGGAAAGGACACACTTGGTGAGTGAAATGTGGGCACCATTTTGGTTGTGAGTCTCCCTCCCATTTTTAACTACAGAAAAAAAAGGCAGCTTGTCTTAGAGATTAATCAGATCAGTTTATGGGACACAACTGGCTCCTTTGGTAACAGCTTAATTTGACAAAGCTTGAGAATGGTTATTTACTTTGCAGAACAGTACACACTTACTTGAAAGTATGTCCCACTGATACTTCTGAGTAGACAGTGGATTGTGCTGTAATTTATCTAGAGGTACCATTTGTGTATATATTCTCCTTGCGAGCAACAAAAACAAACTGTGCTGAACTGTGTTGAACTTCTAAAAAGGCAGCCATTAATCTTTGGACTGAGAGCAAAGAAGGCAAATGTATCCCAGGTGGGATTTCTTCCTCCCATAAAATTAGAAGACGTTTGGCAAGAACTCTTGAGAGCAAAGCCATTTCCTTGGTCATTATGCTGCTCAGGCTATTGCTAATAGTTGCACTCTTCCAAGGGTCAGCTGGGGCTGGGAGAGAGCAAGAGAGATGGAGTGATTACCTGCTCAGGCAGTCTCCTCAGTTCCCAAAGGGAAGTGCCATCCAAGAGTCTTCCGCTTCCAATAAGCGGCCGGCTTGCCCTGTCTCACTGCCTCACTGTTGGTTGCATTCTCATGGTTTCAGGCTCCTCGATGAACTCCCAGATTCGGTGACAAGGTGTGCTCCTGCAGGTACTGACTGCGGTAAGTGCAACCACATGTAAAGTGTTTTAAATGGAACTTGTATGGGATTGTGGGCCAGTTCACAGATGTTGCTATTTAATGCACACATTGGGTTTTTTTTTTTAAATGCTCAGTAGCAAACTGTTTCTGAGGACTGGGGAGAAAGTTGCAGCTATATCCATGCCTGTCGGTTATTTTCCTGTGAAAAATAACAGGGGACCTATAGAGCCTTTTCTCCCTTACCATAACCCTGAGCCAAGCACCGAGGTGTTACTTTGCATCGGAGGCCCCATTATGCTTGTCTCATAAATAGATGTAGCCAATCCTCAGGCCCCTGAGCTACTACGGCAGTAAGAACCCAGTTGCTGTGTAATATCACTATAAAGGATGGGGGAAATTCAGCCCTCCAGATAACAATAGCCGCTCCCACCAGTCCTCACTGTTGACTGTTCTGGTTAGAGTCATTGGGAGCTGCAATGAAGCAGCAAGCTGAAGAGCCACATGCTCCCCATTCCTGTTATGGTGCTTTCTTGACTTAGAAATAGGGGTGATGGGCCCTATAGATTTCCTCCCACAAGTTCAGGTTGATAAGATGTGCAAGCAGAAGATAATTTATCATCTCTGTGTTTTTTGTAAAACGTTTTCAAGCCATAACTGTTGGGTTTCCCCCTTGCTTCTTTGTGTTCAGTGTATCTTATTTCTGAAGTTGTGTGCCTTCATGATTTGATATCGAACAAAGGGCTCTGTACAGCCCAGCAGAGTACATACTCACTAGTCAAGTTTGGTTATTTATATTGTTGTCCTATTTTATTGCATTACAATGTAATTTAAAATCATACATAGAAATCAGCATTTAAAAACCTTTGTAAGTAAACCGAACACCCTTGGAGAATTCCTGCACTGTGAAATGGTTCCCGCAGATATTTGTTCCATATTAATTCTGACCACGTAAAACCAGGCCAGTCAAGGCCTTCTAGCACTTAGGGTTGATGATGAAACTTCCGTAAGGAATATCAACAATTATGGAGCAGCCATGGATATTCTTCTCTCTGTAACATAAGGTGTCCAAGATGAATATGTATAGACTTAAAGTTGTTAGCAAGGCATATGAAAGTGTGCAACTCAGGATAACATACCAAAAGATTTTCCCAAGCCTAAAACTCCTTAGCTGGAAGGACAGTAGCTATATGCTGAATATAAGGTACAGTCAAGCCCTCTGTAGCCATGGATTCTGCATCCATGGATTCAACCACCCACACTTGAAAATATTAAGGGGAGGGGATCCAAAAAGCAAGACTTTATTTATTTATTTAGGTATTTGTACCCTGCTCTCCAGCCACAAAAGCTCTCAGAGTGACTTGCAAATTGTTAAGCAATAGCACTTTACACATCTACACCACATTAAGCAGTTTCCAATGTATGTTAGCTAATTGCCCCCATAAGCCGGGTACTCATTTTACTGACCTACGAAAGGATGGAAGGCTTGGAGCCCTCTGGGATCTAACTTACAGTGTTGTGGCTGCAGTACTGGCATTTAACCCCCGCACCACCAGGGCTCCCTTAATACTTACTGTTCACCATTTTTTTATTAGGGACACAATTTTACTACACTATTAGATATAATGGAGCATTCACGGATTTTGATATCCACGGACCATCCTGGAACCAAACTGCCTCGTAGTGTGGTGGACTCTCCTTCTTTGGAGGTTTTTAAACAGAGGCTGGATGGCCATCTGTTGGGAATGATTTGATTCTATGAAACCCCAGCGGATACTGAGTGCCAACTGTATGTGTTCCAAGGTTATGCAAGTCTCACTTAAGAGGCTGAAGCCAATGGGGCCTATGTTGAGTCATGAGTCACTTAAGTCCTGTTGACCCCAATGTGTATACCCAAAACATGATTTCATTGAGCCTATTGTGGCTGCTTAGTTGATTTTATTGTGTGTTTTTCACACAATTTCAGAATATTTTATTGTTCCTTGTTTTATTTATTAAAAGAGCTGGCAAATATAATCTCAGAGCCATTGGCAATAATATTTGAGAACTCCTGGAGAACAGGAGAAGTCCCAGCAGATTGGAGGAGGGCAAACATTGTTCCCATCTTCAAAAAGGGGAAAAAAGAGGATCCCAACAATTATCGTCCAGTTAGTCTGACATCAATACCAGGGAAGATTCTAGAGCAGATCATTAAACAGAGAGTCTGTGAACATTTAGAAGGCAATGCCATAATCACAAAAAGTCAACATGGGTTTCAGAGAAACAAGTCATGCCAGACTAATCTGATCTCTTTTTTTGATAAAGTTACCAGCTTGGTAGATGAAGGGAATGCTGTGGACATTGCATACCTTGATTTCAGTAAGGCCTTTGACAAGGTTCCCCATGACATTCTTGCAAACAAGCTTGTAAAATGTGGGCTAGACAAGTTAACTGTTCAATGGATTTGTAATTGGTTGACCGGCCGAACCCAAAGGGTGCTCAGCAGTGGCTCCTCTTCATCTTGGAAAGATGTGACCAGTGGGGTGCCACAGGGTTCTGTCCTGGGCCCAGTGTTATTCAACATCTTTATCAATGACTTAGATGAGGGAATTAGGGGCATACTTATCAAATTTGCAGATAACACAAAATTGGGAGGAGTAGCTAATACCCTAGAGGACAGGATCAAAATTCAGAATGACCTGGATAGACGGGAGAGCTGGGCCAAAGCTAACAAAATGAAATTCAATACGGAGAAATGTAAAGTACTGCATTTACGGTGGAAAAATGAAATGCATAAATATAGGATGGGAGAGACCTGGCTGAATGAGACTACGTGCGAAAGGGATCTAGGAGTCCTAGTAGACCACAAGTTGAACATGAGCCAACAGTGTGATGCGGCAGCTAAAAAGGCCAATGCGATTTTGGGCTGTATCAATAGAAGTATAGTGTCTAGATCAAGGGAAGTAATAGTGCCACTCTATTCTGCCTTGGTCAGACCTCACTTAGAATACTGTGTCCAGTTCTGGGCACCACAATTCAGAAAGGATATTGACAAATTGGAGCGTGTCCAGAGAAGGGCAACTAAAATGGTGAAAGGTCTGGAAACCATGCCTTATGAGGAGAGACTTAGGGAGCTGGGTATGTTTAGCCTGGAAAAAAGACGGTTAAGAGGCGATATGATAGCCCTGTTTAAGTATTTGAAGGGATGTCACGCTGAGGATGGAGCGGGCTTGTTTTCTGCTGCTCCAGAGACTGGAACACGGAGCAATGGGTGCAAGCTCCAGGAACAGAGATTCCACCTCAACATGAGGAGGAACTTTTTGACAGTAAGAGCTGTTCGGCAGTGGAACACACTCCCTCGGAGTGTGGTGGGGTCTCCTTCCTTGGAGGTCTTTAAACAGAGGCTGGATGGCCATCTGTCGGGGATGCTTTGATCAAGATTTCCTGCGTGGCAGGGGGGTTGGACTGGATGGCCCTCGTGGTCTCTTCCAACTCTGCAGTTCTATGATTCTATGATTTTGTTTCCCTTCTGCATAATTTGTTTTTACTTCTCTGTTACACACTTTGAGAACTTGTTTTTTAAGTTGAAAGTGATCTTTTAAATGTTCCAAATTTACTAATATTGTTCAGTAAGTGGACTTACACATCCGGGAATTAAATTGTGCAGTTGTATGATGTCCAGATCCAATAGAGGGCTGCTATTGCATTATTACATAGCAGAGCCATCAAAATGCCCAATGCATATTGGTGCCCGAGGCACAATGGGACCGCTGTGCATAAGTCCCAATGTACACTGCATTGGTCCTGATGTACATCACATTGAGCACCAGTGCACATTGGACACTCTTGCCTGTGTCCTGTCTTGCATCTTCACAATTCGGTAAAGGGATTTTTTTAGCACCTTTGCTACATAGCCAGGTATACGTAAAGTTACGTAAGGTAACAGGTCATATAGGACTGTAGCATAAATCTTTTCCTATACTGGTTCACATTATAGATTGAGTATCCCTTATCCAGAATTCCAAAACACTCAAAAATCCCAATTTGTCCACATGGACGGCTGAGATAGTGACACATTTGCTTTCTGATGGTTCAGTGTACACAAACATTGTTTCATACATGAAATTATTAACAATATTTCATATAAAATTACCTCCAGGCTATGTGTATCAGGTGTATATGAAACATGAATTAATTTCATGTTTAGACTTGAGTCCCATCTCCAAGATATCTCATTATGTCTATGCAAGTATTTCAAAATCTGAAAAAAGCCAAAATACAGAAAACTGGTCCCAAACATTCGAGTAAGGGATGCTCAATGCTAGAAATGTACTAGCATTTCTGAATTTGAACAATGAGAGTAAAGTATCAACAGAGCAGATCTTGAAACAGTGAACTAAGAGAGGGCAATGATGGGGTGGAGTATAATTGAATTAAATATCAAGTTTTAAACTGTAACTTTGAGTGCAAATTGTGTATGTCTTTAGAGTATGAAGCAAATAAATACCTCTGTGACCAGACCTGTCCTAAGATGTATTAGGAGTCTAGGTTACAGGATACCTCATATGTGTTCCTTGTTTTTTTCTGAAAGCTACACACTTAATGTTTAAATGTTTGAAGGGACATCATACTGAGGATGGGGCAAGCTTGTTTTTTACTGCTCCAGAGACTAGGACATGGAGCTCTGGGTTCAACCTACAGGAAAAGAAATTCCACCTAAACATTAGGAAGAACTTCCTAACAGTAAGAGCTGTTTGGAAGTGGAATACACTGCCTCGTAGTATGGTGGACTCTCCTTCTTCGGAGGTGTTTAAAGAGGCTGGATGGCCATCTGTCAGGAATGATTGATTGTTTATTCCTGCAGGGCAGGGGGTTGGACTGGATGGCCCTTATGGTCTCTTCCAACTCTATGATTCTGTGATACTTTTTTTCCTCTTAAGCTGAATCTGTATTGGCATAAGTCTACAGATCAGTGTGGATACAAACAACTGCATATACAACCAAGCCTGTGAAAATTGCACTGCTCTAGGTAATGTGTGCATCATGTGCACTTTTTAAGTGTTGATGCCACATGACATGCCCCCTGAATCTAGAAAGTTACTTTTATAATTTGCCCCTCCCTGCAGTTATTACATCAACTCTTTTACACAGCCCCAAATTATTGATTTTTTCTGTCCAGTTTGCTCCATCTAATTCTGCTTAAACCACAGAGAGCCTTGTGGCACCCTGAAGTTGAGGGCTGATATCCCGTTCAGCAGTTACAATATTGTAAGCTAGACTTGCGATGTTATAACTACTGGGGATTTCTATGTGTGGTCACAAATAACTGAACATGACCCCCAAAAACCTGCCTTTGCAGCCTGGCAGAATCCTGACGATGCATTTCCGAGATACTGGGAAATATGTCTTTACTGCTCCCAGTTGTGGGATCACTTGGAACAAGCAGTTGGGGCAGGATCTGGAGGGGCCTCTCCAGCTGCTGGTTCTCCTGGTACCCTGTAACCAGGAAGGTGCTAGAGATGTAGCTTCTCAGTGCCCTGATCTTCAGTGCCTCGGAAACATTTTGTTTGGGGTGGGGAGCATTGTTAGTCATAGCTACAATGATGGAGTTACAAAGACTATGGGGGATCATTCATTCATGGACTGCAGCCAACTTCTCCACATGCCCTTTTTATCTTTAATGTGGCACAAGACACTTTGTTGATTTAGCTACACAGGCTAACCTGGCTTACACCCCAGGGAATCTAATTGAGCTTTTAACACTCATTGAGATGAGTTTCACAATTACTAACCCTGAGTGTGATTTGGAAACTGAACCTTTGGTGTCCATTCTTGCTAGCTTACCACTGAAACGCAATTAGGCATAGCCCTGAAAGACCATGACAAACTCACTAGAAAAAGACAACAGTGCTTGGCAAGGTGGAAGCCTGTTGTGGATGGGGTTACTCTCCCTCTGAATGATCAGGTTAGTAGCTTGGGGATGGTCTTGAATCCAGCGCTGCTCCTGGAAAGCCAGGTTGCTGCAATGGTCAGGAGAACATTTTCCCAGCTTCAACTGCACCCTTTCATAGGGAAGGCAGATCTGGCCACAGGGATTCATGTCTTAGTTACCTCTCAGTTAGACTACTGTAATGTGCTCTACATGGGGCTACCCTTGAAAGGTGTTCGGAAGCTGCTTCAATGTAAAATGCAACAGCCGGACTGGTTGGATGAAATGGATTTGGTGTGTATTTTAGAGACCATATAACACCAGTCCAGTTTGTTTGCAAGTTCAATTCAATGTGCTGGGGTTGACCTACAAAGGGAGCCCTGGTGGCACAGTGGTGAAATGCCAGTACTGCAAGTCACCACATTGTAAGTTCAATTCCAGAGGGCTCCAAGGTTCACTCAGCCTTCCATCCTTTCGTAGGTTGGTAAAATGAGTACCCAGCTTGTGGGGGCAATTAGCTAACACACATTGGAAACTGCTTAATGCAGTGTAGATATGTAAATTGCTATTGCTTAAAACAATTTGCAAGCCGCTCTGATAGCCTTGTGGTTGAAGAGTGGGGTATAAATAAATAAATAAAACTTGGGACCAGGATATCTGAAACACCACCTCCTCCCATACAAGCCTGCCAGAAATGTGAGATGTTCAGAAGGGGCACTGTTGAGTGTCTGATTGCCTCATAAAGTTAGGGTGGTGGGTACACATAACAGGGTTTTCTCTGTCGCAGCACCTTGACTGTGGAACTCTCTACCCAAAAGAGAATTGGGTTGGCTGGCCCCATCTCATGGCATGCATGTGTTTGAAATGGCCGTTTTAACTGTTTCAAAACTGGATTCTAGGATCGTTCTTAGATGTTTTAGGAATTTTTATAGAATATTTTAATGTACTTTAAAAATGTTTTTTATCTTTGTATTGTTTTATTAATTGGTTTTTATTTGTTCTCTAAGAAGCCCTTGTGAGCTGGAAGGCAATACGGAAATACTTTAAATAAATAATTAAGATGATGTTAAAATTGCATTGACAGTGTAATTTTACCACAACATAGGCCTACTTAATCTTCAGCAGATTACGTGATTTGCTACTTGATTTCATAGAATCATAGAATCATAGAGTTGGAAGAAACTTCAAAGGCCATCCAGTCCAACCCCCTGCCATGCAGGAATACACAATCGAATCATTCCTGACAGATGGAGTCATAGCACAATGAACTTAAGACAGCCACTCGAAAAGTTGCATCATTCTTTCCCCTCCCATCTAAGTGATAATGCTGCAGAAAAGTCAATCGATGCAACTGAGTGGCTGCACACCTAATTTTCTGTAAAGGCACACCATTTGGGAAGGCTGTAGGAGCCATTACCATTCTTGCAGAATGGCTACAGATGATAGGTAGAGTTCCTATTTAATCCAAGAAAAGGGTCAGGGCAAATCAGAGCCAGCTAGCTGGGCACTGTGAAAAGGAACATGTTGGACTTGATGGACCTTTGGTCTGATCCATCACAGCTGCCCTTCTGTTCTTAACATTGGATGTTCCTGATCTCAAATCAACTGAAATGTTGCATTTTACAGGTGAGATAGCCATGTTTTTGGAAAATGTATCTAATTTAGCATACGATGAAAAACCTAACTATGAAATGCTGAAGAACATCCTCCTGAGTGGCCTGGAACACAAAGGAATATCATATAATGGCATGCTGGATTTTACCACCAATGAAGGCTCACCAAAGGAAGGAGCTGCTCCTCACAGGAAAGTAAGTAATTAAACAAGAGAGATCAAGACTGCATAAACACTTAAGATAATGCTGTAAGGGCTAGTTATCTTTAAGGACCAGTATTTGTGAGGAAATGACACTTCTGGGATGTAGAAGATGTGAAAATTGGCACCTCCTCTAAGACAAGACTAAGTGCCTTAAAAAAAAAAAATAAAGGCCAGATTCCCTTAGGGATAATCTGTCAGGGTGCATGCTAATGGTGGACAGGCACTGGGTGGGATCAGATTCCAAAGTAGACAAGTTGATCCACTTCTTCTCTCTCACATCCTCTTCTCTCTTTCTGTCTTCCTCCCCTCCAAGGGGGATGCTGGGGAAGGAACAGGAAGCTCTTCCAGAGGGCTGAACGGATCATTTGCAAATGCTTTTGAAAACTAGTCAAGAGGTTTGCTTGTAGCTCTGAGACTGGAAGTTGCCCATCCTGGTTTCCTATTCTTTCTTTCTTTTTTAAAGTAACTATTACTGATTTAACTCAATATTTGAGATGCTTCATTGCTCTCCTACTTTCTGCATAAGTACCTGGTGATCTAAAATGTTGCCTGTAGTTCTGTCTTCATTCCTCTTTCCTTGGTGGAGGTTGTTATTATTGTTATTATTATATTCAAATAATGTAATGTTTAGATCATGTTGAGCAGCATTTAAGAAGGGGGGGAAACCAAAGACTCCTTCTGACCCAAAAGTTTGCATGACTCAAACCAGTAGGTTTGTGCAGATTCATCTTTCCGCTGAGTGGAGAACTTTGTTCAATAATGTCATGGTGAACAGGCTTGAATGGCTGCTATCCCTTGCAAAATAGTTTAAAAGCAGTTATCTTTAATGATGCAACTATTTATTTCCACTTCCCACGCCCATTTTTTTTCTTCTCTGTATTTTTGCTCTCATCCTCCAAAGCTTCTTTTCCAGTCTTAACAATTTCAGCACCTGTCTGTGAAGAAAGAGGTTTTAATTCTTGATGGTTGGTCTTTGTGGTCTCTGTAAAATCACACAGTGGGTTTTTGCACCTGCATGGATGCCATTGTGTGAATTCACTTGACCTCTTGAAGAATCAGTTATAGGTAAGCAACCTGTTCTTCTTTGTTGTCTCTTGTGAAATCACATAATGGGTTTTGGTGCCTGTGTGGGCACCAATACCCATTGTGTGAATTCACAGATGACCACTCGAAGTACCACAGTTAAAGGTAAGCAACCTTTTCTTATAGCACTTCTCAGTTTCCGTCTTCCAAGTCTGGTGGCATACAGTTAATTAAAACACACACACACCACAAAATATTATTTTAATAAACTTAGTCTGATGTGATTAGTGGCATTTACTGGATCCACTTTGAAACGTCAGTTGTTGTCTCATGCCATATAGATGAGTCCAAATTTATTTGCTGATGCGTGTTCAATAAGGCAGGGTCAAGGTGTCATTCATTTTTAATATTCTGAGTGAACTTTGGACCTCCGCAATCCTACATGAGCCAAAAAATGTGGGATGCAAACTAATGTGACTGATCTGCAGCGAGATGAATGGCGATTCAAATCTCTGTGCACAGATGGTTCTGATTTGCGGAGTTTTGTAGCTGCTGCAACTGAAGACATAAAATAGCCGCCTAGTCATAAATTAGCTCTTTGGAAGCCAAACCTTGGCACCACAGCTTTACAACCTTCAATTAGTAGCGAAAGAAGTATTTGAATGACTCTAGTATTGACATCTGTAGGTCTGCATAGTAATCATTCCTAATAGAAGAGAATCTCTGTTTGAGGGGCTTTTGCATGGCTAATTAACTACCAGTGAGAATATGTAATTTTTTCATGATCTCCCGATTGTCACCTTTCTCTCATGATACAATTACATTTTATTGTAGCGAGTGCCTTTGCAAACCCAATTGTCAGCACTATTTACGTTGTGCAGAAAAGCAGAACAAAAGTTCATGTTTAATAAAAAGCCACTGGATTTTGATCTTGGTAATTACCAAGACTTTTTTTCCCCCAGAGTTTTATAGACTTTGGTATTTTTTTAATCACTTTTACAACAAAGCAAAAAGCTATTTCTTTTGACAGTAACTTGCTTGCTGTTGTGGTCACCATTTAATCTATGCTAATTTGAGCATTTTCTTTCTGTTTTTGCAATTTGTAGAGTTTTCTAAAGTTAATTGAAATATGTAATTTTAAAAAAACACACACACACACACACACAAAAGCACCTGCTTTTCCCATTTCTCATTTTGATTTTCCCTTCTAGAAAGTACAGATTAAGAACTAGTCATTGATGTCTATTAAAGCCAGAGCAATTGCCTTCATGAAACTTTCATGAGTCAGTTATATGCATTTTTTTCAAAGTGAGAACAAGTGCGTGCCATGCCTCTGCTTTAGACAGTCACTTAATGATTATTTGTAAAAGCATCAATAACAGCTGTGATCGTCCCAGAAGCTTGAACTAAGCCAACAGTATTTTTCTTATCACATGCCGCCCTAAAAACACACCCTATAATTGCAAAAGCGCTTTACCACATGACAATAGAAAGTTGCTGTTGTACAGGCAGAACCTTACATACCCTGGGCTCACAGAATTTCAGTCTCTTCCTGCCGGCATCCCCTCTCTGCCCCAAATCTTGTAGTCATGGAACTGTTCCCATAATTAGATCCTGTTTTGTTGCACTCACTTGGCTGGTGCTTGCTCCCCCCTCCCCAGTAAAAGTCATAAGCAGTTGATGGACAACCAGACTATATCTTCTTTGTAATGCGTATTCAGTTTATTATACACATACATGCTGACAGGACATTTTGGCCATGGTGAGTGCAACAGTCCTTTGGCTTGTCTATTTTAGGCAATAGTATAGACATCATAGAGTTAGTAGAGAGCACAAGGGCCATCTAGTCCAACCCCCTGCTATGCAGGAAGACACAATCAAATCAGTCCTGACAGATGGTCGTCCAGCTTCTGTTTTAAAAACTCCAAAGGAGGAGACCCTACCGTACTCCGAGGCAGTGTATTCCACTTCCAAACAGCTCTTACTGTCAGGAAGTTCTTCCTAATGCTTAGGTGGAATCTCTCTTCCTGTAGTTTGAGTCCATTGCTCCGTGTCCTAGTCTCTGGAGCTGCAGAAAACAAGCTTGCTCCATTCTCAGTATGACATCCCTTCAAATATATAAACATGGCTATCATGTCACCTCTCAGCCTTCTCTTTCCCAGGCTAAACATACCCAGCTCCTTAAGCCACTCCTCATAGAGCATGGCTTCCAGGCCTCCCATCATTTTGGTTGCCCTCTGGACACGTTCCAGCTTCTCATTATCCTTCCTGAATTGTGGTGCCCAGAACTAGACACAGTATTCCAGGTGAGGTCTGCCCCAAGCAGAACAGAGTGGCACTATTACTTCGCTTGATCTAGACACTATACTCCTATTACAGACCCAGACCGTATGCTCCCGTTCCCTTCCCCCTAATAGACACATACAACGACAGGCTGTCTTAAACAATTATATTGAGTACAAGATAAACATAAGAGATTAAGGAGATTTTCACATGGGGAAAATATCCCCCAGAGAAATTGGGACAGAAATATTTCTGTCCCGGAAGCAGCGCCGTGGTTCGCATGCCCACTTCCCTCTCCCGATATGCCGTCGTCCCCACACTGTGTTTTTTCTTCCCTCTTCCGTAATATTTTATTAACGGTGAACTCCCATTAGTAAAATATTACGGAAGAGGGAAGAAAAAACACAGAGTGAGGACGACGGCATATCGGGAGAGGGAAGTGGGCGTGCGAACTGCGGCGCTGCTTCCGGGACAGAAGCATTTCTGTCCCGATTTCTCCGGGGGATATTTTCCCCATGTGAAAATCTCCTAAGTATAGGTTAGTATGAAGATTGTCAGCAATAAAAGGCCGCAGCTTGCTAATGGCTGCAAATGGTTGGCACTATCGCATGGGTCTGGATCCCTTCATTGCCCAACCCTTTGTTGGCCAGTGGACCACTGTCGGTTGCTACCAACCCATTCCTGGAGGAGAGCCCCTGGCCAAGCTAGCCCACTCAACGCTCTCTCCTCACCTGCAAACAAGTTGTTAATCAATAAATGGATGGTGGTGGTCCTCCGTGAACTTGACGAAGACCCCCCATTCCCTGCCTGCCCGGATTAGGGCCCATGCCATCCGCCTAGCAAATTACGACGAAATAAATCAGGGTGGGCAGGTCTTCAGCTCCTTATGAGCCAACTGTGGCGCCTGTGCTGGGGGCTGCCTTAAATACCACCACCCAGCACAGTCACCACCTCCTCCAGCCGTGCTGGAAGTGCGGCCAGAAGTCCCTCCCCCCTTCAGCAATTGACCAATTGGGGTGAGGGAGGCTTACCCCGATTGGTGGCTATTCTCCCACTCCCTCCCTGCAACTGAGCATGCTGGGAAGGAGCCAGCAATGGCAGCCCCCATGCCAGGCCATGTGGCCATGGAGGCTACCACCACCAGGACTTGGGGAGGGGCACCAGCCAGGCCGCAAACAGCCCGCCAGCTGAAGCCAGTAAGCCCCCTTGATGGAGCCTAGAATTGCACTGACCTTTTGAGCTGCCGCATCACACTGTTGACTCATGTTCAGCTTGTGGTCCACTAAGACTCCTAGATCCCTTTCGCATGTACTGCTATCAAGCCAGGTGTCACCCATCCTATATCTGTGCATTTCATTTTTACTGCCCAAGAGTAGTATCCTGCATTTCTCCCTGTTGAAATTCATTTTGTTAATATTGGCCCAGCTTTCATAAACTGTGGATTACTGTGCAGTAATGCCAATTTGCAGCAGCTTTCATTTGTCTCCATGGGTTGTTTTTGTACGATTGTAGGCATGCAAAGCTATCTGCGTTTGCTGTTCAAACAGGCATTCCTGCCAATCTAGATGGCGGGTGCAAGTAAATTAGTCTTGTTTTTATCCTCCCTAAGTTGCCGCTGCTGAACAGTATATTTTTTAAAAACTAAATCTAAGATGTGGAAGTGCAATCTTCCACATAAATAAACAGAAAAAGAGTGTTTTTTCATCTCAGCACACAATCTCTATAGCAAAAATCGAACAGGTCAGTTTCAGCTACTGCCTTGTCGCCAAGCTCTGCCACCCCCACATGTCCAACCAATCAGCTGTCCACTTTGGGAATATGCAGTGATGCAATCCAGTTGCCCCAATCGGCAGGAGTGCGCATTTCCCCCACAGCTTTTAAAAAACTCAGGGAAAGTGCCAGTCTTTTGTAGCATAGTTTTTGCAGGTTTTGGCCCCCCTCCTTCCAAATACTGCGATTCAATGTGAGATCTCATTAGGACAAATGCAGTTCTCCTTGAATTCCATGAGGAGTATTTTCGCCGTATATACAAGCCTCTTGTGTTTGCTCAAGACTGGAAGATAGCCAGAATTTCCCCATTTCTCCTTCTTCCCCTAGACAGGCTGCTGGCAGTGACCATAACTGAGAGAGGATAGAACCTTAATCTCTGCTTTGTGGCAAACTGTTGAAGAGGAATGAGGACAGGGTCATAGAGAAAAACAAACATGGCAACAAGATTTGAAAGGCCAAAGATCACAATCACAATCCTAATGTCTGTGAAGATTACTTTTCTGGAACAGGAACAGACTAAGGAGAATTTCCCCTGAAAATCTACTGTTGTTATTTGCCAAAGCCAGATTCCTCTCCCTTCTGTTCTATTGAAAATGCAAAATCTATTACCTTTTTTTTTTTTTATTGAGCTTTAAACTTATCCTGGATATTGTCATCAAGTAAGATGTTGTTGAACTTTGATTGTTAAGAAAATGGAGATCTGCAACAGTATTTGCTATTTGCAAGTGCATAACCCCATTTAAAGTCCATGAGCGAGGAGTGTCAATTATCACAGCTTCTGTTCCTTAGACACAGGCAGAAGTATTTTTAATGGCCAATATCAAGGTCAGAAAGAACTGTGCTGTTTGCAGATGACTTGATCCTAGTCACCATCATCCTGAGTTTTCATAGGGATTTCAAATACTCTTTCATTAGCATGAAATGCATACTTATATCATCTGAAAATGTGAACTGTTTTTGACTCAAGGGCATTCTAAAAGATAACATGAACAGCTAGTAAATGATGGATAAAGAGAGAAAAATCCAATTTTTTTAATGAAAAGCTTCCAACTGCTTTCAAGTTTGAAAAATACTATACAGTACTTCATCCCCAATTCTTTTACAGTTTCTGTGAAAATGAGCTTCCTATACAGAATGTAAAGAATTGAATAATCAGCAATGGGGCAGGAGCAGGACAAAAGTCTTCTGTATTTTGCCATGTGACCATTATCCTGGGATTATAATACAGATTTTTTTAAAACTGTTAGCTGTTTGCTGCTGAGTATTGGATAGCCAAAATTTGCATCTACAAGTCCAGAAATCTCAGCATATTGGGTGAATAGAGAGCAACATATTTGATTGCAAATTGAGATGCAATCAATGGATGAGTATCCTATTGCATAAGAGATGGAAGGAAATGTTTCACCTTCCCAGTGTAGACTAGATAGAAACTGATTGATGAGATGATGCGGGGGGGGGGGCAGGGACTGTCATTAAAAGATTTTGCCTATTAGATTTTGAAGTGTCTATGAGCTTTTAATATTATGCATTAGTTTGCCAATAGACAAATGTGAAGGTGGATGCTGGATTTTAAAATGCCCAATTTTAGAATGCCCTCTCAATTTGAGACAGAATTGGCAGTTCTGTATGCTTTTGGGTGCCAAATCCAGGGATTTTCAGGAGAAATTTGAAATTGTAAATTTAGTTCAATCTTACATTGACTTTTGTCTTCTGGTCTTAAAGGGCTCAAGCCTGTAATTGTATTATAATTATAATCTGTTTTTTGTTTGTTTAAATAATTTTATGAATACTGTTCTGGGATCATCTTTGGACACTGACTAGTACAGAACTTTGAAGGAAATAACTATAATCTATTAGCCACATTGCTACACATAATCTGTTTTCAGAGACCAAAAACAGAATGCCTTCTTAAACTCCTTGTCAGGTTCCTGGAGGCACCATACTGGCTTTCTGGCAGAAATAAGAACCAGGAAATGGAGGCTTGGGCTGCTCCAATAGGTAGAAGTTCTGACCACCTACTACAGCTCTGTGTGTGTTCTCGTTCTACATCTGTAGAAATAAGCCATAAGAATTCAAGAGACAGAACCTCAGTTTAAGTAGAATTTTGGTATAGCACAAAAGTGAGCAGACTTCAGGTTTATTGGATATATTCTGTTTGGGCTTGTTTGAACTCAGGAAGTGGCCTGATGCTCAGTAAGACCTTAGTTCTCCGGTATCTGGCAATGGCTCTGCAGAGATTCAAGCATGATTCTTTCCTAGCTGTACTTGGAGATGCTAAGGATTAAATTGGAGATCTTTTGCATGCAAAGCATGTGTTCTTCCACTGAACTGTGGGGAGAAAGGACAGAGTTAATTACCTATTGCACTTCAGAAGCCCCTACACTGGGATGATCAGAATATACAAATCAAAATCTACATTTGAATTATTACTCCAGGTTGAGGATTGTATCAACCCAATTTAATGGGGAAATCCTTTTTGGTGTTGCTGTTAAATAATTGGGAGCCAGAAGCTCTTGCTCATTTACTGAAATCATACAACAGCCTAACAGTAATCTAACTTGTACCTGCTCCTGGCTAGTGAACAGAGTACTAGTCATGGAATTGCTAATGTGGATATTTTTTAAAATTCAAAGATACAAGGTTTAAAGTAACCTGGTTTGGTAGCAGCATGAGTAAAAAAGATGTAAGGGACCTGGTGAATCACAAACTGAATATGAACCCACTGTGTGGTGCAGCTGTTTAAAAAGTTATTTCAAATTAAGGATGCATTAACATAAAACTAATGTCCACTTACCAGGAAGTAATAATTCTGTGTTGTTCTGTGCTGTTCAGGCCACATCTGGATTATTCTGTCCAGCTCTGGATATCACATTTAAAGGACATTAACAAATTACAGCACATCCAGAGAATAACAACCAGGAGTCTAGAAACTGAATATTGTAAAATAGTGCTACTCAAAGTGGTGGTCCCTGGACCGATAGCGGTCCGCCAAGAGTTGCCGGGAAAGAAGCAATTGTACAAATATGTGGGACAAATATGGTAGTGTTCCTTGGCATATTGGGGGAAAATTGCCAGTACTCCACATCAGATAGCTTGAGAAGTACTGCTAGCAAGGATAATGAAGGGAGTTGGGTATGTTTGCCTGGGGAAGTTCAGTGGAAACCCAGGAGCAGTCTGAAAATATCTGAAAGGCTGTCACACAGAAAGTGGAGCACAGTTGAGTTGTTTCCCCAGGAAAGCAGGACTAGAGCTAATGGATGGAAATTGAAGGGAAGCAACTTTTGGATAACCATTAGGAGAAATCTAACAGTGGTTTGCAGCGGAACAGGAAATTTGTGGGTGTGTGTTCTTTGCTGGACATATTTAAACAAAGGCTAGATAGCCATCTGTTAGGGATGCTGTGATTGCATCCTATATGGAGCTTTAGCTTAGACTAGATCAGGGGCAGAGAACTTGTTGCTTTCCAAATGTTTGGATGGTGGCAGCTGCAGTCCAACATCTGGAGAGCCATACATTCTTAGTCTTTGGACCTACATGACTTCCTTTCCAACACTAATTTCTGCGAGATCTACACTCAAACCTTTGTTTTGATAATGGTGTTTCTGACCATGCTGCTGTTTCTCAGCCCATCCTATTTTACCTCTGTGCTCCTAACTGAAAATGCTGATTGCCAGTGAATGAACACATTTAATGTAGGTGCAGAGTTTTCAGGGGAAGGAGGAAAACTGCACAAGCTTGGCTGAGAACATGCCAAGCAGCATGTGATGGGAAAGATGGGGAATTGTCCACCCCATTTGTGTGTGTGTGTGTGGGGGTAATATAACCCCCTAATGAAATAAATAGTGACTGTTTCACACTTCAGGAATTGACATAGATTAGAATAATCATAATAGTAAAAACCAAAAACATATTCCAGTACCGGTAATAAGAGTTCAGCTGCAAAGACTTACTGGTTTCACATCTTGTAAACATTAATAAGATTCATTTAGAATTCTTAGACTTCTTGAAACATTTTTAAAAAGTACCATTGCCTTAAAGACACCACAAATGTGGTATGCTTGTCCAAAATTTAACAGGTCTGCTGTCTTAGTGATGCTTTTGCTAGAAGTGGGTACATTGCTATTACGCAACAGCCATTCATCTCAGAAGGAGCTGTTTAAGGCTCTTGCATAAGACTCATTCAGTTGCATGGAGGTCATGCAGGAAGAGCAACTCTGCTGGATGGGCTGAGCTCAGGGGTATCATGTAATTTGTACATTTTACAGGCAGATTTACCCAAGCCAGCACCGAAGCAAGTTAAAGAAATGAAGGCAAGCATGCTGGAAAACAAGGAACTCTCCTATCATAGAAAAGCCACTGCAGTAATGAAAAGCAGCCAAGTACACAACAAATGGATGCTGGCTGGACTGAACGAGCCTCTTCAAACTGAAGAGGTGAGTTTATTACTGTTGCATTAAATTGTACATAGCTCGTTGAAACTTCTGCTTTTCAAACTCTGCCCTCGCCATTAGAAAAAGTTAAGTACTGTATAGGTGAAAAACAAACAAACAAACAAACAAACAAACAAAAACAACCAGCTATTTCTGAAAGAGGGAGTTTTTTGATGAGTGTGATACCCCCCCCTTTTAAAATGGTGCGAGCCATTTGGAATTTAACATGCACACCAGTTGTGTGCATCGCTTCTTATGTATCTAGTCCCTTTGCATTGTGCTCCTCAGATTGGAACTGCTTTCAAATATACTAGGACTACCAATTAAAAATTTTATTGGGTGTTCTTTGCTACTTCCATTTGACTGAGTTAACTGGACATGACAGACAGATTAGAACGTTTAGGGTGTAAGCCCTTAGGTTGGGTCTGAACCCTGCATTAATTCAGCCCTGAGCTGCGAGTTTCATGCTTCTCTTGCAGCACTTCTAGTAGTTAGAAGTCACTCTAGTTTTATAAAGCAGTTACTAGTAATCCATAGGAAACAAACAGAAAATTTCAGTCAGTATATAGACTTGTACGTGCATTGGGACACGGGAAGATTTGCACATTCCATCACTAATAAGAAGCAAACAGGACTATATCTTTATGTGCAGGGAGGGAGGATATTAATAAAAGATGTCCCCAAGTATTTTGTACTTGAAAAACACTCTCTCTGTGTATTCCACTGTACAGTCATCCCTTCACATTTGCGGGGGTTAGGTTCCACATGTTTTACACATGTGAAAATTCCACGAATAATGACTGACCTCCCCCTCCCAAGCGACCATGGGGCCTCCAGAGGCCCCATAGTCACTTACCCCCGCCTCCCTCCCCAGGCCTTCACGGGGCTTCCGGAGACCCTCCGGAGGCCCTGTGGTCACCTCCCCATCCCTCCCAAGGCCTTCACGGGCCCTCCCAAGGCCCCTTTGCTGCCTCTCCCACCCCTCCAACCTGCTTCTCTCCCCCCCAGAAGTGGCCACAGGGCTTCTAAAGCCCAGTCGCTGCTTTCAAGAGCGCGGGGAGGAGGCCCTCCCAAAACCACGAATACTCAAAACTGCGAATGCTAAATTTGCGAATGTGGAGGGGCAACTGTAGTTACTGCTTGCAATCCACTGCAGTGTTCGCATTGTGATATCATTTCTTTTGTGTAGCTTATTTGCTAATTGACAAAATAGAAGGGAGGTGGCACAGTGGTTTGTTTTTAAAGCACGCTGGCTTTGTTCAGCCCACGTGGCGAAGTGAAGGAGCACAGTGACATGTGTCCACCAGGAGTGGTAGGCAGGAAACAACTGGCCAGAGCTGGGTCGCTCCTCCTGGATGACCTCACAACAGGTGCTGGTTCAAAGACCTCTTTGTTGCCTGCCTACCAGGAGTTAGTGGCGAGGAGCTACCCAGAGGACTATAGGATGCTCCGGAGCCCTCCCCACTGGGGGATTTCTCATTCCCCCCCCCCCCAGCTTTTAGCTCAGCTGCTAAGGAAAAGTGAGCAAGCACAGGCTCCACATGTTTCCCTGGTAGGAGAAGCTTGTTCAGATCCCAAGGCTATACATGCAGGCACCCAGTCAAATTACTTTCTGTGCCTCAGAGAAAGGACTGAACCTAGTGCTTCATCCTATGGATGATACAATAAATGATTTGAATGGACTATTGTTTTAGGACTAGGAAAATAACACTGGTATATATTCTGTCTTGTGTACTGTTGAGAGACTAAAGATTCCAGGGTTCCCTGCAGACACAAGAAGAAAAACTAACTTGGTGTCCCTCTACCATGTTTCCTTGGGCATAAATTCTAAGGGCACAATATCAGTACTAAATGTTTGCTTTTTCAAATCTTCATTAAAGGATGAATACATTGATTTCTTCTTTGACAGGAAAGTAGAGAACCGTCATGCAGTATGTATCTCCGCAGGTCCTTCCAGAAAACTGAAGAAAAATCCATAGAAAACAAAGGCATACATTCAGCCGTCTATCAACCAGAAATTTTTCAGACGTTGACCAGTTCTTCTGTACGCAGAACTTCTCAGCTTGAACTACATGATGAACTATATCAATATATAATAACCATTGCTGTCCTCTTCTTGTTAATTTTGCTTTCTCTATATTTTCTTTGATATTTCTATTAATGTTTATTTCTAGATATTTTGTTGAAATTCCATTTCAGATTTTCTTCATAGACATTTTCAGTGTGATTTGCTGAAATTATATTTTAAAATAAAAAAATGTTATAAGGTTGAACACTAAAACCAATAAACCTCTCAAATTTTGCTTATAATAGTCTCCAGCTTTTTATTGTAAAAAAAAGACTGCCAGATTCTTTTTTTAAAATTTTAATTCACAGAGGTTATTTCCCCGCCTTCATATCAAAACACCTCATTAGTATATGAAATATTAAAGTGTGTACTGTATAATGTACAAAGGTTATAATAAAATCTACCAGAGAAAGAAGGTACATCTTAATTGCAATTTTATTTTAAACAGTGACAACACATCTACATCTCCTGATGCTAACACCTAAAAACAAATGGGCTGACAGTTATACATTTTGTCACCTAGAGTTACAGATCCGTAACTACTCCATGTTTACTAACATTATGTAGTCACACTCGTAAGTGTCCTCCCAAACCAACTTTAGCAGGCAGCAGTCGCATTGGGTGAAGGAGGTCTGTTCTGTAGGGGCACAGGAGGATGGCGTTTCCAGCTCTCTCCTGCCAGTGAGTGAGGCTACAACAATCAGAAGCAGGACCCATGTTGCAGCCTCTCTCGCTGGCAGGAGGCGGATGGAAACGTCATCCTCCTGCACCCAATGGCCAGCAGAAAAGAACTCCTTTGCCCAAATGGGCTGCTGCCTGGTAAAATAGGTTTGAGGGAGGTCAGGCCAGGAGCCATTATGTAACTAAGTACACAAGGTGGAATGCTGCATCGGATACTTAACAGTGAAGGTGCGGTTTGTGTTGCTCAGAGGCAACCCACAGAGTGGGTTTAAACCAACCAGAACAGGCAGGGTAGATGATCACTAAGACAAAGTTTTGTGAATGAGTTTTCAGACAGTTGCCACCTTGGATCTTCAGTTCACATTCTAGTCATGTATGTATGTATGTATTTATACCCCGCTCTTCAGCCAGAAGGCTATCAGAGCGGCTTACAAATTGTTTTAAGCAATAGCAATTTACACATCTACACTGCATTAAGCAGTTTCCAATGTGTGTTAGCTAATTGCCCCCTCAAGCTGGGTACTAATTTTACTGACCTATGAAAGGATGGAAGGCTGAGTGAACCTTGGAGCCCTCTGGAATTGAACTTGCAATGAGGTGACATGCAGTACTGGCATTTAACCACTGCGCCACCAGGGCTCCAAGTCATGCAACAGAGCAGACACAGAAAGATTCTGAGCAGCTCTGATCATCTCCCCCTGCCCCACCGCCACAATGATTCAGCAGTGGGGGAGTTTTCCAGTTCTACTCTTTTAGAACAGTCAGAAGAGCAAGAAGACTTTTTAGTTTTCTTAGATGCAGCATCATCCCTTTCCCTCACCAGAGCCATCAGAAGAGCAGGAAAGAGAATGAAATACAAGGAGCAGATAGTGAGCTAAAGAAATGTTTTTTTAAAAAAATGATGAAAAATAAATGAGTAAAAGATAGAGTGGAAAGAGTGAGGAGAAGAATGTTATTTAGAAGCAAGATAATGAGAGGACACACAAACGATAAATGTTGACAAAGGAGAAGAGACACAGACAGGGAAAGAACTGGTGAGCCGAAATGGCAACTGCCTGAAAACATTTGGTTTCATGAAGTCATCTTCTTCCCTGCCTGTTCTGGGCAGTGATATGTTAAAACCCACTCTGTGGATCCCTCTTCAATAACCCAGAGAATAGGGGCCTTACATTTTAAGCCATGTAGCCCTCCCATCAGAGGAACTTCTGAGGAGCTAGAGAGTAGGGCGGTTAGCGATGTCACAGTACACCCCGCTACTCGGAGAGCTGGCTGTGTTCTCACTCATCAGCCTGCTCTACAGCACCTTGGAAATTTGTCTGATGCATGAGCCACATGACTTAAAAGGTAGATTTTTAAGGGTACTTTCAATCATTGCAATGGTGCAATGATTGCAAAAATTAATTAGTGTAATTACGAAGCTCTAAGGCTTATGACATCATTATTACTGAACACAATGTTAGCCAGGAACTTGAGTATGCCTAATTCTGTTACTGTATAGCTACATTGTTCCTCCTTACCTTGTTGCAATAGGGACATTCACCAAATATGACATTAAAACTTTGTCGACTAGACGGGAGCCCACGTAGCCACTGCAGAGAAACACATGGTTTATTATCTGGTGCATCTGAAAATCTGTTATGGGAATGCAAATGTGAATATTTCCAATTTTTATTTTGTATACCACTTCATGAATTTTTTATTGAAAGTATGTAAGTATTACGAATTAAATGAGATAAAAACCACACTGCAGCTCCTTGGACTAATGCAAGGCTATTAACAGGTTAAGTATCCCTTATCCAGAATTCTGAAATCCAAAATACTTCAAAATCCAAAACTGTCCACATGGGTGGCTGAGACTGTGTACACTGAACTATCAGAAAGCAAAGCTGTCACTAACTTTGTTTCATGCACAAAATTATTAAAAATATTGTGTATAAAATTACCTTCAGGCTATGTGTATAAGGTGTATATGAAACATAAATGAATTTTGTGTTTAGGCTTGGGTCCCATCTCCAAGATACCTCATTATGTAAATGCAAGTAATCCAAAATATTCCAAAATACCTCTGGTCCCAAGCATTTTGAATAAGGGAGACTCAACCTGTATTCTATTTATTTCTATCCTGCCTTTCTCCCAAAATGGGGACTTAAGGTGGCTTACAGTTAAAACAAACATTACAGCTAAAAACATACAAACTTACAAAAACGTGAACATTAAAATAAGATGAAACTATTGACAATATTAAAATGATTTAAAACTACACTTAAAGAGATAAAGTACCATTAAAAGATAAAAAAGCAATTAACACAGCTCAGTCTAAGGCTATCCATCACTATCAATTACTTCTGGACTTGTAATTGGGATACAAAGCAATTGGCTATTATAATCACACCAGCACCTTTTCCTTACATCAATGAGGATTAAGTGAATAAATAAGTATAACACTTCAAACCAAAATCAGATTTTGCAAAACATAACTATTTCAGAAGAAGATTAAAACAGAAATTTCTTTTCAGTAAAACTATGAATGGTGAAGGGATGGCATGGAGAGCTAGCAGCAGCGTGCAGTGTTGACTATGAGTGCTATTTTGTATTTCCCAATGTTTATTTGTAAAAAAAAAAAAAATCCTTAATCTACTATGAAGTTTTTAAGCACTTGGACTACATCAATTTTTAGTTACATAATCCATGTAAAGGTAAACATACATAAACATTGGGACATATATGGAACTGGACAGATTAGCTTACCTCATATAAACAAGCTTGATGGAAAGACTGGCCACAGCGGGAATCATTGCAGACTTGGTCTGGAATAGCTCCATCCAGACGATAAGCATAGCAGATCCCACAGTCCATGGAAAATTCCTTTAAGATACAGAACGTGGGTCTATCAGTGAGGTAACATGTTTTGTTCTATGGCAACTTTACTCTTCAATACTACCTATAAATGATATGCCTTAAAACTTCCCACACTTTTATCTGTTTTAAAAACTGAGCTTGTGGTTATTTTGTTGCTAATGAACGAGTTCGTTTATGACAGTTTATCAAAGTTTAAACCTAATCAATCAGTTAAAAACATTTACAATTGTCCCTTCATATGTGCTGGGGTTTGGGTCCAGGACCCACTGTGGATACCAAAATCTGTGACTACTCAAGTCCCGTTATATGCAATAGCATAGCAAAATGGTGCCCCTTATATCAAATGGCAAAATCAAGGTTTGCTTTTTGGATTATTATTTTTTAAAGAATACTTTTCAAGCCGCAAATACTTAAATCCGTGGACATGGTGGGAAAACTGTATTGACTGAAAGCACCCTAATTAATCATACAACTTTTAATACAAGTATGTATAAGACAAGATAGGATACCCTACTTCAGGTTTCCCATTTACAAAAAAAGGGAATGCCTCTTCTAAGATGGCACATGTCATTTCTATCTGTACACACCATCTAAAAACAAGAGAAGCATGTTTTCCTTCTATTAAAACTGTTGTTTGACCTGTGTACAAACTAAACTGATTAGTACTCTTAATTGATAAAACGTCTTTAATCAAGTGACAGAACTAAGCAGGCAATTTATCATTCGCTGGACAAATCTAGCAATATTCCTTTAGCAGGACAAATGGACAAAAGTGTTGTCTTAATTATATCAGTCCACACAAATTAAGAACATCTTTCTGGAATGCATTTAACAAATATGAAATACTGTATTAGCCTATTACAACTGTGAGAAATAGCACAATCTTTAGTTCAGCCTCACAGTCTCAGTTTCATAGAATAATAGAATTGTAGAGTTGGAAGAGACCACGAGGGCCATCCAGTCCAACCCCCTGCTACGCAGGAAATCACGATCAAAGCATCCCTGACAGATTAAAGTATGGACTAAAATCCAAAGTGTTTCAAGTTATGTGTCCAGGAAGTGTTTCAAAGGGATTTGAAGGCACATACACACATAATGGATATCTTATCCTACAGCAAGGATGCGTAACTTGTGTTCTTCCAAATGTCCCTGGACTGAAACTCCGATCAGTCCTAGTCAGCATAGCCAATGGTGAAGAGTGATGGGAAGAGATGGAGTCCAACAACATCTAGAAAGGCAAAAGTTGCCCATGCCTGTCTGACAGAGATCACTTCCTGTTTCACCCACTACTGCATGATTGTCTTCAAAGAAAGTTGCAAATTCTGTTTGCACCAGCATTATTTCTTCTATACCAAAATTCCTTTCAGATGAGTAAGACTGCCTGCCTCCTCTTCCTCCTCCTCTTCCTTCCTCCCCCTTTAGCAGCTGCAAAATGTTATCTTTTTTTGGCTTCTGTAGTTTTACCATTTTTAAAAAGTCAGGCAGCAAATGCAAAACTAATTTTTGTAGGAGCAACAACATGGCATATAACACTGATTGCTTCAAGTCATGCATGCCCACTCACTTTGAAACAAAAGAAAAGGACCATTTGCCAAGTAAGCTTTTTTTTTGGTAGGATGTGTGAATTTATCCCAAATATGGGAAATCCTCATCAGAAGATGTCCTATTGAATGTAAAAGGGAGACTGTTTCTTTGTGGGTTTTAGAAATGTTATTTCAGTCAATTTGGGAAAATCCTTAATTATTTTCAGTTTAGAAATATAGACATCCCTTCACATTCACGGGGGTTAGGTTCCCCAGACCCCCGTGAATGCGAAAAATCCGCGAATAACAACTGCCCTCCCCCTCCCCTGCCAAAGCGACCATGAAGCCTCCGGAGGCCCTACAGTCACTTTCCCCTGCCTCCCCCCTCCTTCCCCAGGCCTTCGTGGGGCCTCCGGAGCGTCTCCAGAGGTCTCGTGAAGGCCTCCCCAACCCTCCCCACCCCCTCCCCAGGCCTTCATGGGGCCTCCGGAGCATCTCTGGAGGCCCCATGATCGCCTCCCCAGCCCTCCCCCCTCCCTCCCCAGGCCTTCATGGGGCCTCCGGAGCGTCTCTGGGGGCTCTGTGAAGGCCTCCCCGGCCCTCCCCACCCCCTCCCCAGGCCTCCATGGGGCCTCCGGAGCGTCTCCGGGGGCTCGTGAAGGCCTCCCCGGCCCTCCCCCCTCCCACCCAAGGCCTTAACGAGGCCTCCAGAGGCCCCGTGTCACTGCTTTTGGGAGGGCAGGGGCCCTCCCAAAACCCGCAAATATTCAAAACTGCGAATGCTAAGTTCGCGAATGTGGAGGGGCAACTGTACTGATTAATTGCATCAAAAGTAAAGTTGCACTTTGACTGCTCACTGCTGAGAGATTAAAATCAGATTCAAAAACAAAATTCCAGTTCTGCTTAAGCTTTGGGATACATTGAAGCAGGAGTGGGAATGTGTGTGGCCCTCCAAACACTTTTGAACCACCACTGGATTCAAATTACAGTAGGAGCCCTGTATTCGCTGATTCATTATCCACTGAGTCAGTCATCCGTGGGACACAAAACAGCACACCTACCATAGAGTCTTCCTAGAAAATGCCTAGAGAGGCATCCTCTCTAGATGTTTTCTAGGTTCTCCAAGGCAAACTCTATGGTATTTTAAACCAGAAGTCCCATTATTTTCAATGGCATTTGCTGTTATCCGCAGTTTTCAGTATCTACGGGGGCCACCAGAACCAATCCCCCATGGATATGGGGGCCCTATTGTACAAGAAAGGAAAATCCACTTAAACTTTAGGAAGACTTTTCTGACAGTAACAATTGCTCAACAGTGGAACAAACTGCATCAGAGGGTGGTGGACTCTCCTTCCTTGGAGGTCATCAAACAGCAGCTGGATGAGCATCTCCCAGGAGTGCCTTAGTTTTGTATTCCTGCATGGTAGGAGGCTGGGCTAGATAGCCACTGTAGTCCCTTCCAGCTCTAAGATTCTATAATTCTGTGAAAAAGTCCATCAGTCTTAGCCAGCAGCACCTTGCCTTCATGAGAAGGCAATTTTGTCTCCTGTTTTATTTGTTTGTGAAAATATTTATATCCTGCTCTCTTTCTTGAGATATCAGGGCAGCATAGAATAAAACCAATCTGACAAATTTAAATCAGTGTAAACAATAAAAATGTTTTTGAAAGGCTAAAAACACATCAAACTATTTAACAAGTTTAAAAGATAGATTAAAACTGTCAATGTAATTTAAAACAACAGAAAACCATGTTCATGCGAATGACAACGAAGGATCTAAGAGTATTCCTAAGCTATGCACCTGCTCCTTCAGGAGGAGTGCAGCCCCATACAGGGCAGGTAGCTTATGCAATCCCCACACCTGAGAACCACCAATCCACAGAGCCTCTGTCTTAGCAGGATTGAGCTTTAGTTCACTGGACCCCATCCAGCCCATTATAGCATTCAGGCACTGGTCCAGAGCTTGCACAACCTCTGACAACAAGAAGTAGAGGAGGATATCATCAGCATACTGATGGCATCCCAACCCAACCCGCACTTTAAAACTCCCCAAATGGCTTCATATAGATGTTGAACGGTGTAGGAGACAAGATGGAACCCCATGCCACTCACAATTTAATGGCCATGGGGCTGAATAGGAATACCCCAATGCTACTTTCTGGAATCAGCCCCACAGGTATGAGGAGAACCACTGAAATAAAGCATTTGACAGTGTCAGTCTAGTAAAATACCATGATCAATTGTTTTTGGGAAGAGCCTTGGGTTTCATTCTGAGAAAAAGGCGGCACACAAATGCAATCAATCAATGTATCAAAATAATAATAATATAATAATAATAAAATTTTATTTCTATCCCGTCCCTCTACAACGCAATCGGGGCAGCTTACAATATAAAAACTCCATAGTCACAGTACCCTAACCCACCCACTCCTTAAAATAATATTAAATTATAAAAGATTAAAAACATACAATAATAGAAATATATAAATTAGAAAAAAAAATTAAAACATACAATAGTGTAAAAAAAAATCCGATTGCAGCTCAGAAAGGACAGCCGAGTCTTGGGCCGGGATAGTTATTCAGGAAAGGCCTACCGGAAAAGATCCATCTTGACAGCTTTTTTAAAGCTGTCTAATGTGGTAATAAGACGGATCTCGTCCAGCAGGCCATTCCATAATCTGGGAGCAGCAGCGGAGAAGGCCCTCTGGGACGTCACCGACAGCCTTGTTTTCATAGGCTGTAACAGATTCCTCCCAGAGGACCGAAGTGTGCAGGGAGGGTCGTACGGAAGGAGGCGGTCCCGGAGATAAGTTGGACCCAAGCCATGTAGGGCTTTAAAGGTTATAACCAACACCTTGTACTGTGCCCGGAAACTAATAGGCAGCCAGTGGAGAGCTTTTAGCACAGGTGTTATATGCTCTCTTCTGGAAACACCAGAAATCAACCTGGCTGCCATGTTCTGATCTAGTTGAAGTTTCCGAGTCAAGCACAAGGGTACCCCCATGTAGAGCGCATTACAGAAATCCAGACGGGAGGTTACCAGTGCATGTACCAAGTCATCAAGAGATCCAGAATGATCAATAATGCAACACTGATCCATCATATCACCACCCTAAATAGCTTTTAAAAAGCTCTTAAGATGGATCTCTTCCGGCAGGCCTTTCCTGAATAGATAGATACCAGACCATCAAAAAAGAAAATCTAGCTTGTCCCAACCTTGCTACGGCTGTCTGTTGTTTATTTTTATTTTTTATTTTTTTTGTATTTTTAAAGTATGTTTTAATTCCTGAACTATTTAATTGCATTTTAAGGGGGGTACGGTGGGACTGAGGGTTTTGGGTGTATATTTTAAATATTGTAACCTGCCCCGATTGCATTTCGTAGAGGGGCAGAATATAAATAAATTATTGTTGTTGTTGTTGCCCATTTTTCACCTGGATCAGGTCATCAGTAAGAGTGCCTAAGGCCATTCCAGCACCGTACCCTGGCCTGAAACTAGACTGAAATAGGTCCAAATAATCTATTTCCTCCAAGACCTCCTGAAGTTGCCCAGCAACCACATGCTCAAGCACCTTGCCCCAAAAGGGGAGATTAGCAACAGAGCAGTAGTTCTCGAATACTTCTGGATCCATGGAGGTCCTCTTCAGGACTGGGCATACCACTTCTTCCTTCAAGGTAGCAGGTACCTCCCTCCCATGTAACAAGGCATTTACCATCTGCTGGACCCACCCAACCAATCCTCCTCTGCTAGATTTTATCAGCAAAGATGGGCAAGGTTCAAGCTTACATGGGGTGGGATGAACTCATTTGAATGTTTTGTCCGCACCATCAGGCCTCAACAACTGGAACTGAACCCAAGAAAAATGACCAGATTGGGTACTGGACACATCTCCAGACTCTGCAATAAGTGTGGTATCAGGTTCTGAGTGAACAAGAATGATTTTTCCCCCACGAAGTGCAGTTGATATGGACTGCAATTACAATGAGATACCACTAAATTTTCAGTAGATGAAATGTTTGGGACATTCCTAATTCCTTATTAATAATCAGACTGATAACAAAAATGGACTATATTAGCATCCAAAATTTACCCTGTCAAACTTGGTGTTTTTTTAAATATGTGCTTAATAAGCTCCATGTTTCAAATTACTCTTATTCATACCAAGTAAATATCAAGTTTTAAAGCATTTTAACTATCCCTCCCCCAAATATCCTTTGTACATGCATTAACCACCTCCATTCTTTTTCAGAAATTATCAACAAGTGTTGACTTCTGCCAATAAGTGATATGCAAAAAACAGTGATCACAATATAGCCATAGAGCAACTTACAGATTTTTCTAGAGTTTCTCGAGATGGAAAATCAATTTCTAAAACCTCTTTCAAATTTTGTAGTAAACTGACTTCTGGATCCCTGAAAAAAGAAAGAAAATAATAGTGCCAAGCCTTTAATCAAGTTATCAACTCAACATCTATAACCAAATATACTTACCACAAGTGTATGTTGCTGTTCAGCTTGATTTTCAAGGGATTTACCACTGAAAACAAATAAATGTGTGCATGAATTTCACCATAAACATATTCATTAAGTGCTTTCTTCAGAAGGATCTGTGCACTGATATCATTGACTCAACCAAGGAAGGACTGCTGCTACATCTTAAGGTTTTATGCCAAATTTAGAATGGGCAAGTCAGTTCTACAGAAAAATAATTCTTAATGGTAAGGAATGTTATTTACTTTTTCTTCACATTCATCTTCCCCCTCACAGTAGTTACATGAGACAGCTGGCGATGTAGACCTAGACTGCCTGCTTAGGCTTGATATATGTTTGGTAACTCACAATACAGAGGGAGTCAACTATGTTGGCACTACAGTATTGACTTCTTAGAAAAAAACACAATGGAATAAACTGTGCATGCATGTGCTAGCAAATATGTGGTTAGTTACAACATCCACAGATTCGATCTGAAATGAAAAAGCTTCACCACATGCACTTATATCTCCAGTCATTCTGAAAGTGTGCAATTGTGTCAACCCACCAGACATTTCTACAAACTAGTTTATCATGGTTTCCAGAGCGTGCAATTGCTGACATGGTTCCATCCTATGGAATCCCAGGAGAGGTCTTCAGAATTCTTAGCCAAAAAACTCTAGAGCCTCACCAAAAGACAAACCCCAAGATGTAGCCACAACTGTTAAAGTGAAATAATAATGTTTTCACTGTGTAGTGTAAAAAGACCCCTGGTGGACTGGAATTTCCATGCTGGAGCATCTTGTCTGAGGCAGGTCATGATTTCACAGCTAGGATGACAACCATGGGGCTATCGTAACATGTCAGCCCAGCACATGAACTGGGACATGTTCTTACTAGGGATGTAAATAATTTCTTATTTTGTTCCCATGTATAAGAATGAAAAGTTTTTCCATGGCGTTTTTGGGGAGGTGACCCTTTTGGGAAAGCTGCACAAAAATATTTTGTTTGCATAAAATACTTCGGGCATGATATTTTTGTGTTGCAAAACACACTGAAACTGGAGAGAAAATGTTTTTCTTTTTGCTTTCACCAAAAGATCTTGTTGTGGTTGACCATTTTTTTCCGATGCGGTGTCTCAACTTCTCAAAAACATCCTTTCTATTTGAGAACAAGAAAGCTTACAAATATTTTTTACATCCCTACTCTTGACTTGGTTTTCTCAACTGGATAGGTGGGGAGTTGGACACATATCCCCCTTGTCATGGGAGGATTGAATTCATGTCCTGAATTGATAGGTTTAGAGTGCCAGTTATTTTATTCCTAAAAAACAGTGAACACATACTGAAATGGTCTCTTTTAGATACTAAAAGATTCTCATGGATTCCCAGCTAATACAGCTGGTGTTTCCCCTTCAGCCCTGGTGGCGCAGTGGTTAAATGCCAGTACTGCAAGTCACCACATTGCAAGTTCTATTCCAGCGGGCTCCAAGGTTCACTCAGCCTTCCATCCTTTCGTAGGTCGGTAAAATGAGGACCCAGCTTGTGGGGGCAATTAGCTAACACACATTGGAAACTGCTTAATGCAGTGTAGATGTGTAAATTGCTATTGCTTAAAACAATTTGTAAGCCGCTCTGATAGCCTTGTGGCTGAAGAACGGGGTATAAATAAATAAAATAAAAAAGCCTCTAGTTGTTCTCCACAATTTAAGAGAGAACATGAGTGGCTTAAACAATCATTCCCAAGCACCCGCTTCTGCTGAGCAGAACCTCTGGGCCTCCTTGATACACCCCTGAAAACAGGTAAAGAAAAACTAATGAAGAGTCTGGTTGAACACTAACGGGAGTCTACCATCATATCTATTTTGTGGCAGTTGCAGAAGCAATTTGAAGAACTGGGACCTGTATCTGTCATGATTTGGACTCCACAATGTCATTAGAGGTGTCTAATGCATTGTCTGGTCCAGTTTTGACAGATGTGTTTCAATTTGTGGAGATCTCGCTTGTGGACAAAATGCTTGGTCAAGTCCAGTCAAGTGATTACTCAATTCTTGCCCTTTGTGGCTTTTTAAATCTAACAGCAAAGGGATATCTTTCTGAGTCCATAAGCTTGTGAATGTCTCACTGAATGAGAGAACAACCCACACTTCTTTAAAAGAAAGGTACTTTTACCTGTAACTGTGATTTTTGATGTGGCTGTCTATTCAGTCACACAAATGGGTTGTTCTGTGCCTGTGCAGAGCCACTTGGAAGCTTCTACACTTTGGGTGAAAACCCAACATCTGCCATAATGCTACTGTCAACACAGGGCTCACATCCTTTTCCTCAGTTCTGATTTCGCCACAGTGACCAAACAAAGGGGCAAGGGAGTCAGCATAGTCAGTGGTGCCAAAAGGAGTGAGGCGGAGGGTGGGTTGTGTGACTTCACAGATGATAATTTGAAAAACCAGTAACCTGTTCTCTGTGGCTTCTGTGAAACACATAAATGGGAGAATTGCAACCTAACTTAACTAGGGACAATTATCATACAATCATAGAGTTGGAAGAGACCAAAAAGACCATCCAGTCCAACCCCCTGCCATGCAGGAATACACAATCGAATCATTCCCAACAGATGGAGTCATGGACACACTGAACTTAAGACAGCCACTCCAAAAGTTGCATCATTCTTTCCCTTTCCATCTAAGTGATAATGCTGAAGAAAAGTCAATCAAAAAGTCAAACTGAGTGGCTGCACACCTAATTTTCTGTAAAGGCACACCACTTGGGAAGGCTGTAGGAGCCATTACCATTATTGCAGAATGGCTACAGATGATAGGTAGAGTACTTTTTGTTACAACATAGACCAAGCTATTTGCTATTGCAACCAATTTTTACCAATGTTATGATGTCAGAAAAGACCCTCTATGAGGGCCAGAATATGCCTTGAAGGATCTGATAATAACTCATAAGGCTTTTTGTGTTCTAAACAAAATGCATAAGCTCGCGTGACAGTCAGGAATTAAAGAGCAACCTTCTCTTGGGAAGCTAGGTTCTGGTAAAACACTGGTAAAATGATGCCTTGAGACAAATGGAAAGAAGAGAAAACCTTTGGGGAAAATGATATATCCTGTCAAAGACTTAACTTTGTCCCTGTGGAGGCTATTTACATCAAAGGGCTGTCAATTCACTTGGTCACCTTTTCAATGTTACAGCCACAACAAACGTCTTCACTGTCAAGAACTGTAAACGGGAAGTTGCCATTCATTCAAAGGCCTTCCCCACTAGAGCATTAAAACTTGTGTGACTTCTTATCAGTAATGAGATACTAGAACAATCCTCCAAGCAGCTAAGAGGAGTGTGTCCATGCCCAAGTGCCTTAACAAACCTGCTGTTTGGGACAAATTATTTTGAAAGTGTAGATGATGCCCAAAGTTTCTGAATATCAACTGAAGTAGAAATGCCATCCACAATTGTTTCAGCCTCCATGGTATGGTGAGGATACATTCGATACTGTCATCGTTGAGTTTGGCTACTATTTTGACCAGGAGAGGGATAGGAGGAAAGATGTAGAGGAATAGACTGATCCATGAAAAGAACAAAGCATTACTGAGAGTTATCTTTGGCTTGCATCCTCACGTGCAGAATCTGTGGCATTGTTTTCTTTTGCAAATAGGTATGCATCTGGAGTGCTCCATCAACTGAAGAGGTGATTTACAACTTCAGGCACCAGTTTCCACTTGTGGGACATGGCAGGGATCTGACTGAGAATATCTACAGAAACATATTCTTTCGGCCATGTAGACATTACAGGAGCCAGGCTTAGAGTATCCACAAGAATACTGTTTGTGCCCCAAATTTCTGAGGATGTGCCAAGCCCACAGGTATATAGTGAGGTGAATGTGCCTCCTTACTTGTTTAAGTGAAACTTGCTTGTCCGTGGAAACCTGAACTCCAGCGTGTTGATGTGTAGATGCTTTTCTTTTCAGATCACAACCATGAGTCATGCTCCCAAACCTATGGGGGAGAGCTCTGAGGCAACTGACCTGGTGGGCTGTGGCACTAAGAATGGTAGGCCCACCAGAAGGTTTCCCAGGTAAGTCCAACATTTTATTGAACCTATCACTGACTGCGAAAGAGTTTGGTGCTTTGTGAAGCTAAAAGTGGAATGAAATGCATGAGAAACTACCACTAGCAGGCATGAACTGAATTTGCCATATAAGGCAGATATAATTTTCAGTCACTCACTGTAAGACCCAGGTTGGATGGAAGAGTGAAAGTGTGATGGTAACTACCATATAACTCTTGACTTGCATCCTTGGGACATAGCCATAAGGATGCAATAATCTGTTATTACAGAAGCCCATGCATGGTAAAAAGGACAGAGTCTGTTGAGAAAGCTTGGGACTGATATACAAAGGAATAAGAAGCCAACCTGTACAGATCCCTAGGAATAATTTCTCTTTATTATTGGAAACTGAGTGATACTGAGTGGTGTTTTTGAGTAAGAGGATTCTTGAGAAGACTGACTACAAGAGGAGCCCAAAGAATGTATTCAATCTGTTTGTTCTAGAGGGAGTCTCAGTCCTGAAAAGTAGGAGTGCACAACCCGTGACACCATGCTTCTCACTGTTACTCTTAAATGCCCACCACCAATCAGGACCTGTTTCTGCAACAGTAATGGCAGAAGAGCAGCAATGCTGGTCAGGAATACTGGGAAAAACACCAATGGCATCAAACGAACCAGCATTGTACGTGTGTGCGTGGAAATGGTGGAGGGGAGGAAAGGGAGGGAGGGGGGGAAGGGAGGGAGTCATACATGTATGCCTGCAGGTGCGACCCCTCAGCTGACTCTGTGGCCCTTTGAACAAAAAAGCTGTGCAGCCCTGGCCTAAAGTGTGTAGGAGATTATTAATGCATCACTATCGTTAGAGATTCAAGGAAACTCTTTGGCTTAAAATGCTTGTGTTTGATTCAAGAGTAATGTAAGTTTTGTGCTATTGTAATTAAATTTCTTTTTATTTTACAGGTTCTTTTACTTTGTATTTAAGCAGTTTTATGTTTATTGAAACACATCCAAAGAATTTTTAGATTACAGGGTTGGAGTCAAATGTTGTAAATAAAAATAATTAAAAACACACGTGCTACTCTGTTTACCAGGATACTGAAGCAAGTGCATCTATTCTCAGTAATAGATGGTACAACCTGGGCCTATAAAATATCCTATAGGCTTTTAGTCTAATAATGTAAGTGCACACCAGTGTTCATCCCACAAATGAGCAACCAAATGAGCACTGGGCACCATGGGCAATCACTTGTTATGCAACACCTGATCAGTTCCCAACTCATCCAGTTGAAACTAACCACAAGAAAAGAAAATTTGCAGAGAACGCACATGATGGAGAAGTCATGACAGGTCATCTGTAGATCTCTCTAATGGAATACTGATCACTAGAGATCCATCTATATTAGCATAATTCTCAGTTTTCTCGTGCAGCTAGTTATAATGGCATGAGAACTGGCATGCAACACACTAAGAAAGAGATACGCTTTTGTGTTACCACAGTGAAATGCATTTTTTAGATCAGAATGCCAATATATTAAACAATAAAAAATTGTTCAGTAATGTATCTAACTCTCAAATGACTTTCAGAGCAACATACACACACACTTTTCTATGAATTGAGTTCACTGATATAATTCTAGCTTGGTTTGTCTGAAACAAGTATACTTGATTAAGTTACACTATGGAAAGCTTAACATGAGATAAGCTGTTACAAAAGAGCTCTTATGATGGACAAAATTGAGTTTAAGTAAAAGTCATCATACCATGGTCAGCTCCAAGAAAGTAACACTCAGGAAGCATGGTTGGATGTCGGGGATCTACCTCAATATTAATTGAAATATTGTTTCCTGAAACAGATGTGTAAATGAATAGATCGGAAAATAAATATAGCTTCATTCTTACGTCCCTAAACTTCAAACACTGAAAAGGAGCATAATATGTAAGAACTACCTTAGTTCAAGTTATGTCCCAAACATTGTTCCTGTATTTTCAATACTTCTGACAGACCTAAGCCTTTCTTTTTGTTTTAGCTTTTACTACTGTAAGAAATAACACCTTCAATGTTTTCTAGTCCTTTTTGTTAGGGTTTTAAACGTGTAGCCCTTGGAAATTTATGTCATGAAGAGATACCATATAGTCCATTTATCTGTAGAGGACAAAGCTGAAGGTTAAACAGCTAGGCAGTTGAGTAGGCAGCTCATGTTTTTCTGCCCACTTATCTCAGTATGACTCAGAGAAGGGAGACAGCATGCTAGGGATGATGTCACCAGTCACCAATTGAATGAAGGGGGTTGCTAGAACTTGCTAGAACACTTCTTCAACTTACTTCTTTGACTGACTGCTAACTGTAAGCTTACCTATTAGAGCAATGATTTTGTTTGTAGTTTAGGATGTAAACAATAAAGACTGTTCGTTTTTAGACACTAACTGTGTCCATCTACTCATTGAACATTGAACATGCTGGAAGCATCTGGACCATGCTTTTGCTACTCTGCTAACCTGATTCCTGGCTGGACTCCTGAGCATAGACAGACTCCAGCAGGCTGTAGTGCAACACTTTTTACCTCCACCTTTCCTCCCATTTATCGATATGATTACATATGTAAAACATGTTATTAATTAGGCTTGCCATGCTAAAATGATTCATTGCTTAGATTAATCAAATAAAGATTTTTAATCTATTAACAAAACACTCCTAATCAATCAAGTATCAGCTGTTACTTCTTTTCAAACCAAAGTTACAGAAACTGATTGGAAGGTACTATCTTAGAAGAGGCATTCCTTCCTTCCTAAGAGGAGTAATGTGTATTCTATAATGGTATCTAGTGTGGCATTTGCATGCATCACCTAAACACTAATATTACAATCCAAGAGAATCCAAAAAATACAAGGTTTTGAATCCAAGAGAGGAATAGTGGTCCTAATGAAGCTACTGTGACTTTATTTGTCCCAGTGATTTCAGGGAGACAAAAATTTGACAAACTCTCCAGACTACAAATGCATGGTCCCTGGTAATATATGTGGAGGGGGGGAGGGCCATTTTCATTAGCCTAATCCCCAGTGTCTTTGTCTCTGCTAACTGCAGCCTCAGAACTTTGTACACTGAGCAGGACTGAAAGGAGAATCTTTAATGCATTCAGCTAACCAGACTTATAATTCTCTACAAAACTGGGAACCCCTTACAAATCAACGTTTCTAATCATGTGGAGAATTCTAGGTACATTCAAGTAAATGCACAAAGGTTCCTCTTTTGTATCTTACAACTTATTGGGCTTCAGATGGTGCTGACAAAGAAATTAGAGTGACCCACTCCTCCCTCCAGAGATTCTGAGCATATGGGGAGGTAAATACCTGAGCATTTCCTGGGGATCCAATCCAAAAGATGCCCCCCCATTCATAACAACTGTTTTATTAATATGCAAATGTAATAAATGGAGATAGAGCCCTGTTATTGAAACCAATGTACATGGAAGTTTACAGAATAATGTACAGGGAAGGTGGGGAAGAAACTTGTAAACTGCATTCTAAAATGATATTATTTAATACTACACTGTTCAAGAAGCCATATCAGATTTAATAGCTGATATTAATCAATGCGTTCTATTTACAAGCACTGTTTATATGAAAACTAATAATTTCAAACTTTTGCTCTACTGTGTTCAGGTCCAATAACATGAATAAAGCTGACACAAAGTTGTCCTTTTTATTCTTACCGATTGCAATCCTTCGCATTGTAGCGCTCCGTGTGGGTTTTTCTGGCTCAAGCACCCAGGTCTTCTCATCAATTTCATCTAGAGCATTCCAAAACTCCTTCAGTGATTCTAATGCTGCCAAGAACTGATTGTGAATGCTTAATAAGGAGCTCTAAGAGAAAAGAAAATTGTAACACATTTTATAGATGGCACTTCACCAACAGCAACGGAAAATAGCAAAATAATAGCCTGTTGCAATTTTTTTAAAGTCACACAGATTTTAACATAAACCTATCTGTAAAATATTTGGCAGAAAAAGACTGACACACACACCCCCGGAAACACTTTTTGGAGTTTTGATATTCTATGCTAGACGCAGGGAATGTGTCTATTTTTAATTCAGAAGAAAAAAAAATACAGATTACTGCATAATTCAATGGGTTCTAGTATACAATGTTACCCCCACCCATTTTTGATAGCTACTAATAAAATCATCCTTAGTTTCTGCAGAGCAAGGTCTCTGTAATTCATTTACATTAAGTTACCATTAAGAGTTGGAATACAAAGGTCTAAAAATATGCTACATGGTAGTAATGTGCCCCCCGCCCCCTAACTAAAATGTGAGCTAGGACCCAACTTCACATTTCAGGAAGACATGTGTGGTTACTCACAATTCACTTTTAACACACATTTAAAATAATTCTCAGAAGCCCTGACATTTTTTGGCAGCAGACACACATTTGGAAGAACCCATATATCACAAAAGTATACAATGTCAGTTTTTTAAAACAAACATATACATAGAATCTAGAAATGTGAGGAGACAGACAAAGCTATTTTAGGAATGGGTATTTTAAAAAATGGCTATGTAGTTCTCAGTTCTAAAGTATTAACTTTTTAAGAGTGATGCAAAATATGGGTCTTTTATTATGCTCCTCCACAGTTCTGAAAGACACAGATAAAGTTTTGGATAGTTTAGAAATGGCTTAGATGGTTTTGGGTTTTTTTGTTTTTTGGTGTGGCTTTATATATGTAAAAATATTGAAATAAGGAAGAGCAGAGGCTTGGAAAAGAAAATGTAGGATTTTTTCCCCTACTGTTATTAAATTATATTAAAAGTGAGAAAGCACTTAAGCAGAAAAGTGTGAATACTGCCAATCTCAAAACGTAACGCTTATTATCTTTAAAAGCATTTTGTTACTTTTATAATACCTGAAGTGATATAATAGTGTCAGTCACTTAACCAGATCTTAGAGCACAATATCTTCATCTTAAGTACTATTATTTCCAGTATTTTAATAATTTTCACACTGTCTAGGAATGTGATCTTTTGTGCTCTGATGACACTTAAATTAATAGCATAATTTTCTGGTACTTGCAACATTTGCTTTCCATTTTGATTTTTCACATTTCCCTACATCATATACAGATAAATCCTCTAATAATCATTTTTTATCTTTATCTTTAGGGAATTCAAAGGATTTTCAGTAGAAATAAAGGAACATCAAGGGATTAGAATCCACAGATACATTTTGAAATCCAATTAATTTTAATACTAATTGCAATTTTTCAATGATATTCCTTAAAAGGTGGCCAAATCTTTTCTTAAAGTGAACTGTTCATCTGATCTTATTTGCATGCTTCATTGATGTTGCCAACTAACTTTCTATATGTGCATCTGAATCTCTATCTTAAAATCAGCTACATTACTTTGTCATGCAAATCATGAAGAATTTATCACCCATTTTACACTTCAACCAGTTTGTTTCTGAACATTTCTCCTTTAAGCAATTTGCATGAATTCCATTTTTATCTGTGACAAGATATTCAATATCCACTCTGCTGCTTAATGATTTTAGGAACAGGTTTTATTTATCTATCAAATGTGTGGATTGTCCCTCTGTTCAATTAATGCTCAAGGAGATATACAAACTCTGGTACATACATGTGCACGTACACAGACACACATGATAACCACCTTCACATGATTGTCTACATCTGTATTTTTTGGTTTGTACAGGTCAACCCTCATATCAGCGGGGGATAGCTTCCAAGACCCCCTGTGGATACCGGAATCCGTAGATTATAGGGAACCCTATTACAGTATTTTCAGCGTCTAAGAGGAGCATTCTAGTTTGGCTTCAGATAGCCTCAAATAGGTGCTTGCTTCTATCATTCAAACTCCCAGTGATCAAGGGATAATTAATTACTACTCCCCCCTCCATTCCCCTGCTGTTCTATGTAGCATTAGGCCTGCCTAAACTAAACTATTTTGTACATGAGGTGGGAAGGAGGGACTTATTTATAGAAAAGATCCAGGATACCGGAGAGGTTGCCTAACTGCTGCAAAAGGATTAAATTTTTACAGTCCTTTGTCTCAACTCCACATGGTCAAGGAGTAGGAGTGGCTTCTGCCTACATGAAATCCCTCACCTGAACAACACAAGTAATATCTGAAACAACATTTAGGCCTGTGACTCCAACATCACTTGTCTTGATTTTTTAACATCTTTTGCCTTATGAAGAAGCCAGTGGAGCTTTGAAAGCTTAGAATCATAGAATCATAGAATCATAGAATTGCAGAGTTGGAAGAGACCACGAGGGCCATGCAGTCCAACCCCCCTGCCACGCAGGAAATCTTGATCAAAGCATCCCCGACAGATGGCCATCCAGCCTCTGTACAGTAGCACCTCCGTATCCACTAATTTGCCAACTGAGGATTCAATTATCCATGGTTGCAATGGTGGTGGGGTGAAGGGAGGTGCGAGGAGGGATCTCACCTCCCACGTCCCTTCCCCTGGGAGGGCTCCTGTTATCACCATGGCAATCGCGGGGTGAACGGGTAGGAGAAGCGATCTCGCCTCCTTCCCCCCTGCCACAGCAGCAATTGTGTGTGTGTGGGTGAGATTGCTCCTCCATCCCTTTCCCCCTCGCCATGGCCCCACTGCAGCAGCAATCACGGGGGCAAAGGGGGAGCAAGATTGCTCCTCCATCCTCTTCCCCCTCGCCATCGTCCCACCGCAGCGACGAAGCCCTCCCAAGGGAAGGGATGGAGGGGTCTCGCCCCCTCTTCCCCCTTTGCCCCCACAATTGCCACTGTGGCGGGGCCATGGCAGGGGCGAAGGGGAAAGGGAGGGGGAGGAGCCAACTCACCTCCCCACTTTCCCGGGATGTCGCCCCAAGATGGCATTCGCTATTATCCATGGAATTCACCATCCACAGGAGGCCCTGGAACCAAACCCCTGCAGATACGGGGGTGCTACTGTATCATGTGTTCCGCATTTTGGTTGGTTAATAAAGGCATCAATTTTGTGGATTTTGTTTTGCTGCATAGCCAGCACAGCTACCCCTGAATGTGTTTCATGGTTATGGAAAGTGAGAAAGGTTCTTTTTAGCCTTTTGTCCTGGGGCTAGGATATCTGAAGTATCCTAGCCTTCACGCATACTAGAGGCACGTCCACTCCTTCTCTCATCCTGGTCCCCCAGGACTTCCTCTTTAGTTTAGTTTAGTTTTCAATGGACTTCTGAACACTCTTTGTCTCAACTGCTCTCTGCCATAGACTTAATTGATGAATTTACACCACCTGACTTCTCATTTCATTAAACTGCAGATAAAATAATAGAAGCACAGAATCATAGAGCTGGAAGAGACCACAAGGGCCATCCGGTCCAAGATCCTGCCATGCAGGAATACACAATCAAAAATGAGAGAGAGTAAATCAAAATCTATCAGTGAATCTCCAGATGATGTGCAGTAGATCACCAAGGATTTTTGATTCACAATTGTTTAGCAAACAACAACAACAAAAGGACTCTTCTGTCTCTCATAAGGCCTAAGAGAGAGAAAAACAACAACAGTATACAGACGTGATTTTTGTGTGTAATGAGTGTGAGCAGTTCTACTATAACTCCCCCCGCACACACACACAATACTGGGTACAGAATCCCCCCCCCGCAAGTGTAAGTTCCTTCACCTAACTGGCATGTCTTGGGGTTCTAGTGACCCCCACAAGTCTGGTGTCTGCCTAGTGTTGCTTCAGACTCACCCATCTATATTGTAGCAAATGCTTTTAAAATCCCCCCATATACTTGACAAGGCCCTGTGAGGTGACAGAATACTGCCGACAACTGCATCTATAAAGTCTGCCATCAGGATTCTGAAAGCTCATAGTATCTTCTCATGTAGTTTGAGGGTTGTTTTTAAAATCATCCCAGATATGCAGAAACCATTTCCTTGTTTTCAAGTGGGCCCATCTCACTTTTAAACTGATAGGAAAATGACCACTTGAGTTCATGTTAAGAGGAATGATATTACTTTCTCCAAAAGTTTTCCCATGTTTGCTTTACTTGTTCAGGTCTTTTGAAAACTGTTAGGGGACAGACTCGTTGATCCCAGCCACACACATGGGAAGTGTTAAGCAGTGCATGCTTCCAGACAGAGTGCTTCTACTGCTAGCAACTAAAAGGTATTATGCAATTATTTTGATTTTTTGTTTTTCATTATTGAATTTTCTCTGGTTTAAAAAAAGAAGATAGAAATAACTTTTTTTGAGCAAGTTGCAAACTGAAAACAGTATTTGAACTTTCTGCAAACATTCATGCACAAGACAGTACAACTACATTGTAAAAGCCTTGTCTAGAAGCAACCAGCATCTGTGTGACACAAACAAGCGGCTGTAGATGTCTGTATGATTCGTAATAGCAATTCTGGATATGAAACCGCATAACTTAAGAGCAACACACTAAAACTTAAGAGGAAATTAAAATTCCTTTCAACTAAAAAATGGAGGAAAGGCTTGTTAGCTAGGCAATATCCACTGCATTGATTGAAGGATTAAGACAAAAACATGAGGAAAATGCAGGGCAATGAACAGGTTCTGACACAGCAGGGGTATGGATTGGATGACCCGCTAGGTCTCTTCTCTTAGTAATTTATGATTCTTTCAGATTTGCCTGGAAAATGCTTTCCATTTGTCATTTACTCAAGCTGAACCCGCTTTTCAGCACCCCTCCCAATCCCCATATCCACCAGCAAAGAAAAAGAAAAAAGTGTCGGATCTGAAATGTTAAAAAAAAAAACAAAAACTCCCTTGTTCTGTGTTATTGCCTTTGTGTGTGTTATTGATTCAATATTCCACAATTCCATTGCAGGCTTAGCAAGAGAAGCTAGAAATACAGCAGGCTTACTTTGAAGATCCAGCACTGCATATTTTACTGAAAATATTTTAACTAAGGTTTCAGAGGAAAAGACAAGGCTTTAATATGAGGTTCTGTGAATAACTACATGCAGTCATTGTATTCCCCCTCCCAAAATGGAGTAGACAGCAAATTTATTTGACTAATTAGAAAAAAAATTAAGTATGTAACTGGAGTAAGTAGATGTACTAGCACTTGTCATTGGGAAGCTCTCTGTTTATTTGGCATGTGGAACAATGGCAGCAGCCTTGCCCTTGGTGCTGATTTCTGACTATTCTAAAATGTCTCCTCTGAGCCAGAATACACTAGCTGCTACTGATCATGCTGTGAGACACCTGCACTGGCTACTAGGCTTGTCATGACGCACAAAACCCTACCATCTTCAGCTTGACATTGTGCACGTTATAATTATTCATCCAAATGAATATGTCAGAGCAGCAGCAGCAGACCTCTCATCAGAGCACAAGAAAAATACATCAAAACATTATCAACCCAGCAGGAAGACAGGGACCATAAGGAAAATTACCCATTTTTAATACAGATGCCATAAAGCCATGTCTATTATTATTCAGGGCGAGGGGTGGAGCGGCGAGAGAACCACCATCAAGCTCAAAGTCCAAAAAGTACTAGAAGAACATGAAAAAGGAAACAGCTGTTCGGGGGGAAAAATCAATTATGGTACCTGAAATGTATTTATATTCTCCTTAACAAGAGTGTGCTGGTATTCAAACACTGACATTTGCACTGTTTGAGTTAAGGTTCTCGTCAATGTTTTCATTAAGGTTAAAATTAAATACCTATCAAACATTCGAACATCATGCTGAATATGCAAAGTATCTAGAACAAAAGAGAACCCATGTGTCTATTGTTGTTTGCACACATACTTTTTATATATACATACACACTAAACACTGGATTTATTATTTTAAAAGAGCCAACTTGGACTGCCATGTTAGATCATTCTCTTTTTTTTTTTGTTTGGCTCACATACATAAGTACATATATACCCAATGAAGTGTCAAAGGTGAGGATGGGACGAACTTGGTACACATCTCTTAAATCATAAATCTCAGCTGCAGCAAACTGTTTTTTTCCTTAATTCTGTATTCATACAACCTTTACACTTGATGGGATGCATTTGTATTTTTTTATTTGGGCATGCTTGTACACATAGGAATAATTAAGTGAAAATCAGCCTTCTGTCAATTACAGGTTATGTATACTTTTGAAAGCCTATTGACTGCACAGTTCTCACACCATCAATTTACAGCACTGTTGTTCTGTGAAAGGTTCAGCTGTACTGTGTCAATATCTAGGTATTTAAAATAGCCCATACCAACAGCTTCGCAAGCATAACTTTGCCAATTGTGACTTTATATGGATGCTAACAATATAAGGCCGTGGTCCTTATGCTTATATATCATAATATCAAATTTATAAAATACGGTATTTGAAAAAAGTTGCATGTTTCCCATCTTAACATTTACAGCTCACATTTAAATGGCCTTTTCCCGCCTATAAGACTGCAATCTGGATGAGAATACTGGCTATGATCTTTTTCATCAAAACACATTTACAAGTGGGACCTGTTTAGCCTTCTCTGCCAGAGAGCTCTGGTGTACAGCTCTGGCTGTGCAAACTACAAATCCCAGGATTCCATTGCATTGAACCATGGCTGTTAAAGCAGTATTAGAATGGATTATTTCTGCAGTGCAGATGCAGTTTAAGACTTCTTACACAGGAATAAATGGGTCTCTGCATTATTCCTACAACAGATAGACATCAGGAAAACTACACAACTTTTGGTTCTGACTTCTAGCACACATGCTGCAGATGCTTTAGCTGGAGACCCTGCAGAGGGCTGGATTTGATGGCCCTTGAGACCCCTTCCAACTCTATGGTTCTATGAAATCTACTGCAGTACAGAGTGCTTCTGACCAGTTACTCAGTTGCTGCTCCTTCACAAAACTTCTTTCTGTTCCTATGCAACTTTACCATCAGTCAAACTGCACTCAGTGACCACTAGGTAAACTCTGTTCTGATTGGCTTGTTTTTGAGGTCCTCTCCTCCATTTTTAAAATTATTTCTTTATTTTACTGGTGTTTATCTCAACTTTCTCTAAAATGAGACTCAGTGCAGTTTACAACACAAAGCAAAATGCAATTAAAACCAGAACAATTAAAACACCAAAAGACAATTTAAAACACATCTGTAAGATAAAACACCCAAACATTTAAAAGCCCCCTTCCTTAACAACTGCTCTGCTGCCCAAAATCTTTCTGATTAAGGTCCTTCTGCTGAGAGAAAGGCAAGGGGGGGGGGTTGTCCAGCTGCCCCACACACACACACCCAGCCTGTTATATTTCTATAAGCTTCAGGGTTTCTGCAGATCTCCTAGTACACACCACCTGTGCATGTGTTGTCCTATTTGGGCAACTGAAAAATCTAGGAGAATGAAGATAATTATTACCTCACAATGACCTCTAGTCCAGCCCTGACTATACAGGCAATCTAGTCCCACAGCATGTGTACACAATCTTTTATTCACTTTGTGATTAGCAGTAGCAAATAATTTGAGATGAACCTTACTAAGGACATTTATGACCCTTCAGAAAGCTGACAAAACCTTCAGAGAACAGTTGTATTATATAGACTTAGTTATACACGTTTTCACAGAAATCTGTACTTTTGAAGGAGGTTTCCAGTTCTTGTGTGCTAACATGCCAGAAATACTAGCTAGAACTGGAGATATGTTTGCTAACAGTAGGTACCACTAAGGTAAAATAAGGTGGTACCATGCTGTATGTGTGTGTGGGGATGAGCCATGCAAGAGAGGTTCTTTAGGTCTGAATCTACAGTATCAAAAGAAATTTACAGCTATAAGTGGCCTGTGAACTGAAGGTACAAGGACTAACACAAATTAATCCTGGTTTCTCATATTGAAATGGGGACTTGCACCACCACTCCCTGCTTGACAGAAAAAAAAATGTCTATAGAGTCCAGGAAGCAGTCTGTGGAATTTAGAGGGAGGTACTGAAGATAGATGCCACTTTTATCCACTGCATAATTTTTTGACAAAGTTTGTTGTTAACTGCCATCAAGTTCACTTCAACTTGTAGCACCCCTATAAATGAGAGACCTCCAAGTCACCCTATCTTCAACAGCCCTGCTCAGGTCTTTCAGTTTCAGGGCTGTGTCTTCCTTGATTGAGTCTATCCACCTGTAAAGGGGTCTTCCCCTTTTCCTACTGCCTTCTACTTTACCAAGCATTATTGCCTTTTCTAGTGAGTCATGTCTTTTCATGATATGGTCAAAGTACAACAGTCTCAGTTTAATTATCTTAGCTTCTATGAAGATTTCAGGCTTGATTTGCTCTAGGACCCATTTATGTGTCTTTTCTTTAGCAGTCCACAGTATGTGTAGAACTCTTCTCCAGAACCACATTTCAAATGAGCTGATTTTCATCTTATCAGCTTTCTTCACTGTCCAATTTTCACAACCATACACAGAAATGGGAAATACAGTGGCATGGGCAAGTCTAACTTTAATATTCAATTATATATCTTTACACTTCAGGACCTTGTCTAGTTCTTTTATAGCTGCCCTTCCAAGGGCTAGTCTTCTGATTTCTTGACTGCAGTCTCCATTTTGATTAATGACTGAGCCAAGGTACAGAAAATCTTGAACTATTTAAATGTCTTCATCATCTACTTTAAAGTTATGTAAATCATCTGTGGTCATTATTTTTGTTTTCTTAATGTTCAATTGTAAACTTGCCTTTGCACTTTCTTCCTTGGCTTTCTTCAGTAATCATTCCAAGTCTTTGCTATTTTCTGCTAGTAGTATGATGTCATCTGCATATCTTAAACTGTTGATGTTCCTTCTGCCCAATATTCACACCTCCTTCCAAACTCCAACCCAAATTTTCATAAAATCACAGAGCAATGTCAGAGCCTTATATGAACATCAGCATGCATACATAGAGAGGGAGGTGGAGAGCAGGACAGGATAGCAAGAATATGTGGTATTTTGTTTGGCTGTTTTGTAAAAGCACCATATTCTCTGACAGCCCTATACAGACAATAAATATAATGAGTTTAATATAAGAAAATCTCGCAAAATTAAGTATTTTGCATTCTTACCAGAGGGGGGCATCCCATGAACAGCACAAACCAATAATTCTGTACAAATAATTTATGGAACTCAAGTATCTACATTTAACAGGAATGAAAATACTCCTAGCAAGAAAGTTTTCTACCAGGCAAGTGTGGGAATCTATAGCTTTCATAAATGCTAGTTTCTCTCACATATTTTCTTTTTCCACATGAACATCTTTAATTAAACTGAAATTTGAAAATACCTTTATTGACTTCACAAAATATCTGTGAATCTCTTAGCTCTTTGTTCAGGACTTTGGTGTAACATCTTATCATCAGTCAATTATGTTATGTTTACATTCAGTAAATTAGAATTTTGCCCTAGCTATCCTTGTGTGGGTTGCTCTTCCCTCTTCCTGTGGTAGACAGAGCTACAGTGATTAAAGTTGCAGTGTAAGGAAGAGTCCCTCCTAGTTTTACTGTGTTCAATAGCCAAGATCATGTTGCTTTCCTTTTTTCTTTTTTTCTTTTTTTGAAACAGAGGAGAGAAAATCAAGAGTTAGAAGCATTGTATGTAGGGTTGCTAGTCACTCACTAGCAACCCAGTTAGTTACGAGAGGATAGGATACTATCTATCAATTATGCAAAATGAACAAATCATAGTAACTGCAGCATGATTTTCCAGCAGGGGACAAAGGTATCCTTACATGCAATGTTCAAAAATAGTTCTCATCCACAATGTAGGTTCCTTCTTTTTCCCTTACTTCCCACCTGATTAAGCAGTCTCCTCTTGAAAACTACCTGGTACTGACAGAGAGGCAGGAATCCACCTTGTAGTGGCAAATGAACAAAGATGTGGAGAACTACTTCGTAGCTCTGCATATATCAAATTAGGCAGGGGAAGCACTAGGGCAGAAGGCTACTAAGGTGGCTGCTCTTCTGGAAGAAAGAGCCACTATTCCACCAGAAACAACAGAATTATATGCTACTTAACATGGACAGATCCATGCTTTTCTCTATCTGGTTAATCTACCTTTGGAGATCTTTCTTCTTGGGCTATATGGTGATAAATATGTAAGCTGTTTCATGGAACCCTTTCATGCACTTCATGTTCAGTTTCATCACCTGTTGTTAACAGGTATGTTCTTAGAGCACATGCATGTTCACAATAGTTTTCCTAACCCACATATACACATGCACATCAAAGACAGAGGGGGTAGACTGGGGAGAGGGTTGCCCATGTGCTGAGAAAATACACTTTGGAAGATAGATTTCAGAAAATATTGGTCTTAAACCCCAGCACACTTTCCTGGGGAGAAGTTGGGAATGATACTCCTTTGCAGAAAAACATGATACTCCTTTGCAGTAGTGCAACCGATAACATCTAAGCCAGACCCAGGACTTTAAGCTAATAAGATTCTTTGATCAGAATCCTAGGTTCTTAGGGTGGTCTGAGTAACTTATTTCAGCTTGAAAGGAATGAAGCACAGCCCAGGCTGTGATTCAGCAACAGTCCTCCAGAAGAAAGAGGTAGGTATTGTTTTGGAAATTGGAGCTCTTGGTCAAAGATGGACACTTCACATGGACCCATCCCCAAAGAACAAATTACCTTTGGAATCTGGGGGCTTTATAAAGGATTGGGCTGGGGACAGACCCTTAAGCTTTGCTCAAGCTTCCTTATTTCATAAACCTGCACTGTCTCAGCAAATTATATCATTTTGCTAAGTCTCCAATGGGAGGGAATATGACTCTTGACTGACAATGAGAGAAATATTGAACTAATCACCTGTACCCTGAAGGTTTCCCTCCCTGTCCATCTGACTTCCTGTCCATAACGTGCCATTTCCCAACTGCAGGATACCATACTGGGTGCTACATAGTTCACTGCCCGTATTTATATTTATTTGTTTAGGTATTTATACTCCACTTTTCAGCCACAAAGGCTCCCAGAGTGGCTTACAAATTGTTTGGGCAATAGCAATTTACACATCTACAGCACATTAAGTTGTTTCCAATGTGTGTTAGCTAATTGCCCCCACAAGCTGGCTACTCATTTTACTGACCTATGAAAGGATGGAAGGCTGAGTGAATCTTGGAGCCCTCTGGGATCGAACTTGCAACGTGGTGGCTTGCAGTACTGGCATTTAACCACTGTGACACCAGGGCTCCCTAATGTTATCTGTACAGGGCTCCAGTAATGTTATCTGTATTGTTTACATCCCTGGTGATGACATTTAATGGAGTCACATTCTTTCAACATGGGTGCTGGCTCCAGGATTTGGCTAGAAAGGGCTTTTTTTTTTTAATGTGATTTCAGTTTAGGTGGTTTTTAATTTTATACTAGTTTAATATCTTTTTATTTGTGAGGGTGGGGATGGGTGGTGCTTAGGGATTTTAGTCAGCATTGTTGTATTTTAATTGTTGTAAGCCACCCCAATTGTTTTTAACAGAGAGGCGGGGTAATAATAATAATAATTATTATTATTATTATTATTTCAGATAAGCCGAACATACATAGGCACAGAAACAGACAGAAATGTCCAAGACAGATGTAGACCACTCTGTCTTCAGCTTCACAAAGAATGCTGAGTAGATGTTAGAGAAGGTTTTCTTAGGGCAGGTACTAGCTCTATAGCTCCAGTTTCCAATAAGTGATGGATCTGCAGGATGTCTCTCATTTTGGAGGGTTTTCTTTTGATAAAGAGAATGGAAGAGATCTGTACTGTGGGACTAAGAAACTCAAAACTTAGAATCAAGATGTAATTTGCTAACGATTCCAATAATGAAGAGGGAAAATGTTCACCCCACCATTGCATCAAAGGTTTTGATGGCTGGCTCTGGAAGGTTGAGGACCTGAACTTTGGTTTAACCAACTTTGGTTTAACCAGACTGTAATCTGATTAGAATATGGGGCAGAACCAGAATAGCTGGAAATTCTTGAAGTCTCTGACCCTTGAAACCATCCTTGAGGGACAAAAATTAGAGTGAAGGTTTTTGGTCTATTTCTTTTTTTTCTTCTAGGAAGAAGAAAAGGCTTTTTTCCTTGTCTTTTGTTTCTGTATGACTATATACTGAACAACATCTCATCTAAGAGCTGAGTACAGTTTAATGGAACTATAACCAGATTTACTTATCCATGTGTTATCAGCATTCCAGTGCTATATCCATATGAATCTTTTTGGAATTGCAGCAGTGGCTACAGACCTAGTTGTGAATGTCAGAGAATCTATTCTAGAGTAACATCAGCAAATAAGGCATAAGATTTATATAGTTTAAAAGGTTCTCCTATCCAAGGCTGTACTATTAAGTAAACTATTAATCCATATTAAGAGAAACTTGGACCATTAGAGAAGTAGTAGAAGAGGCTCTGACTGCTAAGGCTGATGACTCATGAATTTTTTTTGCAGAGCAATCTTCGAAGGCTTTTCAAATATATTTTTTTAAAAAAGATGCATTACCTTCCTTTGATGATAATGCCCAAGACTGTAAAGCTATAACCAGAGAGTCCCAATGAAACTTTAAATTTTCCACAGAAGAGAATAAATTTTTGTTATTATTATCTAAGGAAAAAAATAGAGAAATATAGGCAGATAAGAGAAATAAGGAGAGTGGGGGGAAAAGAATTATTAGAAATAAGTTTACCACAGTTTAGAAGAGGAGCTAAAACAAAGAGAGACTATCCTGGCCATTAAGAAGAGCAAAGAACTAGAGAAGCCAAGAGGTTTATGTTACAAGGAAAAGTTTGAGACCACATGACTCCACTTAGTTTGATCAGCTGAGATTGTTAACTCATTCCTGGACGGCTTCTTCTCCAGTAACAGGAAATGAGAAATAGAAAGAACTCAAACTACATATTACACAAGATGCTAGCAGCCAGCTGCATAGGCAAGTTAGCTACAATTGGAGATGACAAAAGAAAACTGCTCACCTGTGGAATCCAGGAGACACAGAATTGAACTGGTAAATCCACAAGACAATCTGGTGGTTCTGTGGGATACTGAAAAGAGAGGAAGTTTATTTTTGTACATTATGTTTTTTTCAGGAAATGCAATTGAAGGTAAGTTTTTGTAAAAAAAATCTAAAGTAGTAAAGGAATAAATACAAGCTGAACCTTATGATATATCTTGCAGCTTTATAAATGGTAAAATGGGGAAGCACAGTGAGTTGACCACAAAAACAATTTCTCTTTTGGACTTCCTAACATTTCTCTACATACAGGTTCATGTTATTCAAAACATATTGGAACATGGGTGTTTCCCCAGCCATCTCTTTAGACTGAGGGTCCTTGCCACTTGTCAGCAAATCTGGATTCTGTCTGGAGGTCCATTATCACATTCTGGCCACCTAAGTGCCTAAGAGGCTTTCCACCACCCCTTCCCAAGGCGGCAGCAGGCTTCGTGAGAAGCCCATCGCTGCCTTGAGAAGGGACTGGGGTGGAGAGTGGGCAGGTGGGAGGCTTTCCACCACCCCCCTTCACAAGGTGGTGACGGGCTTCATGAGAAGCCCATCGCTGCCTTGAGAAAGGCCTTGAGAAGGGCTTTCCACCCCCCCTTCCTAAGGCGGCGACGAGAAACCCGCAGCTGACTTGAGAAGGGACTGGGATGGAGAGCAGGTGGGAGGCTTTCCATCCCCCCCCCTTCCCAAGGCAGCGACGGGCTTCGTGAGAAGCCCATCAATGCCTTGAGAAGGGACTGGGGTGGAGCGCAGGCGGGAAGGAGGCTTTCCACACACACCCTTCCCAAGGCGGCGACGAGAAGCCCATAGTTGGCTTGAGAAGGGACTGCGGTGGAGAGCAGGTGGGAGGGAGGCTTTCCACCCCCACTTCCCAAGGCAGTGATGGGCTTCGTAAGAAGCCCTTTGCTGCCTTGGGAAGGGATGGGGTGGAGAGCGGGGGGGGGGGGGGCAAGTAGCTTTTTTGCAAATAATCGAAACCGCGAATGTGAAAGTCACGAATGTGGAGGGGCAACTGTACTTCATACGTTATTCCCAGGCCTCAAAGTTGGCAACCAAATAAGCCTGGCATGTAACAATATGTTTCATCCTGAAGCAGGACTTTTTTTCTTTTTGTGTAGTGGATATTTGTTAGTTGATTCTAATCATGCAATTAAGCTTTACAAAATAATCTAACAAAACAGTCACTTTCTAGTTGTACTGCTCAGTATCTCTCCTTCTATTAACACTATACACAGTTTACATATCAAGAAAGTTGCTCAGCTTTTCATTCATCTTAATCAGCATGTTTCAGGCCTACAGAACAAACAAGCAAGCAAAAACAGACACTGTACCCACTCTACGAATACAAGCTCTATTGACATAAATAGGAACTTGGACATACGTATAGTTAAACATAACACAGAAAACTAAGTTTGGCTGATCGTAAAACAGGAGCACTGATGAAAAGACCACTACCTTTCCCCTAATCCACCATAATAAAACTCATGATTACAAGGCAGAACACTGACATTTGAGATGTTAAGAAGTGAGGTTAAATACAAATACAATTTAAACCTTCCCAAATGAATCCACCCAACATTAATCCTGGATATTTGCCACTGACTAATTTGAATGTATTATCCTTCTACTTTGTTTTCTAATGCTATGGTCCCTGCTAAACTTAATTCAGTAGTAGACCACATCCAATTGGCTTTTATGGTAATGAAGTTTAGCTTCTCTATAACTTTATATCCGCTTCTGGTAATCTCTCACTGATTCTCATACCTGTTCCTCACCTATGTTACACTTAAATTTATTTTTATTTCTCTGGCTACTTGGTATTCAAATTTACACCTATATTTTATTATGTCTACCATGGTTTATGTTCCCTGCTGTACTTTTCATTTTTAAAGGAAACTTTTATTGCTTGCAAAAGCTCTTATGCTTTCTCATTTTATCATCTTCTTTTCAGTCCGTTACACTAATGACTTTTGAACAACTTACAAAATGAAGGGAGGGAAAGTGGTTACATAAAATCAACTGAAACACAGAACGGAAGCCATGGATCATGGTCCTTTTCTACATACCATATTTTTGTAAATTATCTTAATTTTTTTTTATTAAATCAATGCAGTTTCTGCAGCCTCTTGATTCTGTAGAAAGACATGTTTGGATTGATAGACTTTCAGCTTTTAATACATTAGGTGGGGGACTTGTGAAACTCAAGCAATTGATAAACCACTATTTCCATAATTTGTCAATATTGGCCACGTTAGCACAGTTGATGGGAACTCGAGCACATTAATGTCTGGAAGACCACAGGCTCCCCTTTTCCTAGTTAGTGAAAAGTCAAAAACAATGAACTTAACAGAGCGAAAACTAGTATACCGCTTCTTACCGCATCTATAGTTTCACACAAAGGTGTGTTCTATCACTGACAGATAAATCTGTAGTTCAAGAAATGGACACTAATGTCAAATGTCTAATCCCCATTTGGCATTAGTGTCAATTTCCACATCTTGTGGCAGAATCCATAAATTAATTGCAACTTATATGAACCAGTAATTTCTTTTGCCTGCCCTAAATTTACTGCTACTCAATTTTATTTGTCTATACACAGATTTCTAGTACTACTTCTTTTTTTTGGGGGGGGGGTTATCTACTTTTTCAACATCATATAGTCTTATAAATTATCCTTTATAATTTATGGGGGGACCTTTTAATTTGATTACCCTTTTATATAAGTAGGTTGTGAACATATAGAGGATTAACATTATTACTATTTCAGCATTGTTAGTATTTTTGTCATTCTATTTTGATTGTACTGTTATCTTCTGTTGGTTTTTTAAATAAAAAAATGAGGAAAACAAAGCTCTCTCTTAGTGATCACATGGGATGGGATAATTCAGTCAGGAAAACACAGGAGAGAGGGGGAAAGGAATATAGCACTCTCTTAACTTCCTAATCATGATTAGGAGACTATTAGCATTAAATTTAGTTCACAAACTTTTCTCTCTCATGTTATAAGATAATACAGTATACTTAGGATTGCTAGAACAGCTCTTAAAAATATGGAAACTATCTTGTTTTGAATAATACTGGGTGGGATTCAACCAAAATTAAGCACTTTTTAAAATCTCATAAGTCATATTGATTTTTGTGAGATAGTTAACACATGTGTATATATCTCCCATGGAAATCAATGTGAGTCAAATGTGTTTAACCTTTGCTGGATCATGCACATAAACCCATGGGTTTTACTTCTTTAAATTAACTATAACATATGAATGAGCATCTTGACTCAGTGTATTTATTACATATATTACTATAAATCAAATTCCCATGTCAGTAAGCACACGTTTTATATATTAATTTTCTCCCATGGCAAGTTTAAATGCCAGACACATTTTTAAAAAGGACAAACAAAATTGATCCTTTCATCACTATAATCTTGTGAAACAGAATTGATTGATGACCACTAGTTACTACTAGAAACTTGGATAAGCTGGTCACTGTACAATAAACGTAAAATAGTTACTTCCAACAACATATTCACTTAAGATAAAACAATATTAAATGTAAGAAGAAGGAGGAGAGCAGCAGCAGAATCTGCAAGTCTTGGCTCAAAAAAGAATCTGAATTAATGCAACCACTGTTTATGTGTGATGACTATCTTAACACAGTGATGAGAAAATGTAAGAGACTAGCAGGGGCACCCCCCCCAAAAAAATAAGACCCTCTAGGGGCTGTGGGGACCATCTTTGCCATGTTTTTAGGCCCCCTTGGGCCATTTTAGGCCCAGGAGATGCATTTTGTTTTGAAATCAGGAATTGACCAGAATTTACAAAAAGAAACAGAAAAAAAAAGAAAAGAAAAGAAAAAGAAACCCCCCCAAAAACAAAAAAAAAACAGAACCCACCTCTGCTCTGAGGGCCACAAAAGGGTCCTGGGAGGCTACATGCATCCCATGGGCCACACTTTGCCCACAATGGCCTTCACATATAGAATCAAAGCTTTAGAATCTAACTAATAATAATAATAATAATAATAAAATTTATTTATACCCCGCCCCTCTGCTAAAAACAATCGGGGCGGCTTCCAACAATTAAAACATTATAATAATGACTAAAAACACCACCCACCCCCACCCTCCCACATAAAAAGACATTAAACACAATAAGATTAAAACCTTCTAGCTAAAAAAATACATTAAAAACAAATATATACATAAAAAGCCAGGAGACTGAGTTCTGAGTTCTGTAACTCTCAGTAGACTTACAGAAAATAATGTTTAAAATATATAAGCATTGTTGAAAATATGCCCTCCATGTAGGTGATCAGGATGGACTTATGAGTCAGAATGTTACATTGGGTACTTACCGTGAAGGTACTTTCTGTAGGATAGATGGCAGGAACAATCCGTAAGCATTGGGAACCTAGGACTGCCCAGCTCGAGCAGGAAGTAGCACAAAGCCTCTTGGGAGATTTCAGTTCTTTGTTCTCCAGTTCTCCTCTCCCACGAGGCCAGTTCTATGACTAGCATAGCCCTGTAAAAAAGGTAGCAAAGACTCCTCGCTGTTGAGATAAAGATACATGATACATGCATGGTTAGTGCCCCCTTGTACCCCTCGTCACAGTCTCGTATGTCAGTCACGGGGCGGGCCGGATTGTTCCTGCCATCTATCCTACAGAAAGTACCTTCACGGTAAGTACCCAATGTAACATTCTGTAGGTCTAGATGGCAGGAACAATCCGTAAGCATTGGGACGTACCCAAGCCCCCTATCTCCTGTGGGTGGGAGTGACTGATCTCGAATTTCCCTGCTGGTGTACCACCTCGTGGAGGACTCTTCTCCCGAAGATGGCATCTGATGACTTGAATTTGTCCACCTTGTAGTGTCGGATAAAGGTGGATGGAGTAGCCCATGTCGCAGCCCTGCAGATTTCGTCAATGGGCGCATTCGTCGAAAAAACTGCCAATGTTGCTGCTGACCTGGTGGAGTGTGCCGTCACCCCAGATGGCCGTGGTATGTTTGCGGTGTCGTAGGCCTGGAAGATGCACGCCTTGATCCATGTTGCCAGGGTCTGTCTGGACACCTTAGCGCCCATGGATGCAGGTGTGCATGACACAAACAGTGAGTCGCAGCGTCTGAATTCCGCTGTGCATTTAATATAGATCCTCAAGGCCCTCCTGACGTCCAACTTGTGCCACAGTTTCTCTGTGGGGTGAGATGGCCTGGGACAGAAGGAGGGCAAGATTATTTGCTGAGATACGTGGAAGTCGGAGATCACCTTCGGTTTGAAGGATGGATCGGGTCTGAGGTACACCGCGTCCTCTTCGAAGGAGCACAGGTGCTCCCTGATAGACAGCGCTGTGAGCTCCGATACTCTCCGGGCTGAAGTGATTGCCACTAGGAAGGCCACCTTAATTGTCATTATTCTTAGAGGGACCCTTCTCAGGGGTTCGAAAGGGCTTTTGGTTAATTGGCGGAGCACCAGTGAGAGGTTCCATGACGGGAATCTGTGGTGCACTGGTGGGGATATAAGAGTCGCCCCTCTCAGAAACCTCCTGATGTGGGGGTGTGCCGAGATTCTATTTCCCTGTGGGCACTGTATGAATGCTGCCAGTGCGGCTACCTGTCTCTTCAGCGTGTTGGGTCGGAGGCCCTTTTCGAGGCCTCCTTGCAGGAATTCCAGGACATGTTTCGTCGAGGCTTTCAGGGGGTTTATCTGTGCGGCTGTGCACCATTGCGAGAACACTTTCCAGGTCGCTTGGTATATCCTCCTTGTTGACGGTCTGCGTGAGGCCAGGAGGGTCTGTATTACATTGTCTTCGTACCCGCAGGCCCTCAGTGCTCTCCGCTCAATCTCCAGGCTGTCAGCTGGAGCCACGACACGTCGGGGTGTGCCACCGGGCCCTGTAGGAGGAGGTCCTGGCGTGGAAAGAGCCTCACGGGTGTCTCGACCGACATCTCTGTCAGGTCGGAGAACCATGGTCGCCGTGGCCAGTGTGGAGCGATCAGGACCACTTGTGCTCTTTCCGCCCGGATTTTCCTACACGTTTTCCCTATGAGGGGAAATGGAGGGAACAGATACAGGAGGCCTGTTGGCCACCGGGACCGAAGGGCGTCGGTTCCCTCCACTCCCGGGTGGAAGAATCTGGTGAAGAAGCGGTTCAGTTTGGCGTTGAGGTGAGACACGAACATGTCTACTGACATTTCCCCGAACCTCGCTTGGATGTGATTGAACGTCTCTTGGTTCAGTTCCCACTCTCCCGGGAGAACCGTGTGTCTGCTCAGGAAGTCCGCTTGGGTGTTGACTTCCCCTTGAAGGTGTTGGGCCGTCAGGGACAATACTGTCCTTTCTGCCCAGAGTAGCAGTGTTACTGCCTCCGAGTGCAGTGACCTGGATCTGGACCCGCCTTGCCTTGCTATGTACGATCGCGTCGTTGTGTTGTCTGTGAGCAGCAGCACATGCTGTCCCCTCAGTGTGTCGGAGAAGTATTCCAGGGCCAGTCTGGCTGCCCTGAGCTCCAGCCAGTTGATGCTGTGTTCCTGTTTGGCTCTTGACCACAGGCCTTGCACTGCCATGTCCTGGCAGTGCGCCCCCCATCCTCGGAGGCTGGCATCTGATGTCACCATTACTTGGTGTGGTACTGACAGCGGGGATCCTTTGGATATGTTTTCTGTCCGTGTCCACCAAGTGAGTGTCTCACTGTGGGTGGGATGTCTATGGTGATCATCTCTTTGCGGGATATGCTTTCCTGGTGGGGGAGTAGTAGTGCCTGGAGAGGCCTGGAGTGGAACCTTGCCCATGGGACCACCTGTATGGCTGATATCATGAGCCCGAAAAGCCGTGCTAGGGACGCGATCTGGGCCCTCCGCCTTCCTCTTGCTATTGCAGCTTCCTTCCTGATGGACGACTGTCTTTCCGTGGACAGGGCGACGGAGTAGGCCACTGTATCTATCCGGACTCCTAAGTGGACTATGGATTGCGATGGCACTAGGGTGCTCTTTCTGAAGTTTATCATGAACCCGTGATTCTGTAGACACCTTATGGTTATCTTCAGGTCTTTGAGAGCCCTGTCCCTCGACGGCGCTCTTAAGAGAATGTCGTCCAGGTAAGGGTACAGGTGTATCCCTTTGGTCCGCAGGTGGGCGATTATCACCACCATCACCTTGGTGAAGACCCTTGGTGCTGTCGCGAGTCCGAAGGGGAGCGCCCGGAACTGGTAGTGTTCGTCTCCGAACGCGAATCTGAGGAATCGCCTGCTTTCTGGGTGCATCTTTATGTGTAGGTATGCTTCCGATAGGTCGAGGGAGGCCAGGAAGTCTCCTTCCTGTACCGCCTCCCATATGGACGATAGCGTTTCCATCTTGAAACGCTTGTAAGTAATGAAGGAGTTTGTGAACTTGAGGTCTAGTACGGACCTTAGGCTTCCATCTTTTTTTGGTACTGTGAAGAAGTAAGAGTACACCCCTAAGAAACGTTGTGTGTCTGGTACTTCTTCTATGGCTTCTATCTCCAGTAGGTGGCTTATTGCTGTCCTCAAGTTCCGCGCCTTTTGTTGGTTTGAGGGAATGGGTGCGGGTAGGAACCTGTTCCTGGGTCTTGTATTGAACTTTACTTTGTAACCGTGGGCGATCGTTTCCTGTACCCACTTGTCCGATGTTGTGGTTAGCCAGACATCCAGGAACCTTGACAGCCTGCCCCCCACTGGAGATTTTCCCGAGTCAGGACTGTTGGCGGGAGGAACCCCGCTGCGGCTGGGTTCCCCCTCCCCTGCGACTGGGAGGGTTGCTGACAAAGGGTGTGTGGCGAATGACGTAGTTGGCTTTAGCCCATGCCGGTCTACTGGACCTGTAGTCTGTTCTTCCGTTTCCCCTGTAATGACGAAAGGAAGAGTTGAACGAGTGTGACCGTCGAAAAGGCTTCTTAGTTTGCTTTCGACCCGACGAAGGCATGGCTTGTTTCTTGTCCTTCGTTTCTACTAGGATGTCCTTGAGGGCCTCCTCGCCGAAGAGTTTTGTCCCTTTGAATGATGCTGTGGCCAAGGCATTCCTAGACTTGCTGTCCGCATCCCATTGCTTCACCCAGAGTGATCGTCTTGCTAAGTTGGCTGCCCCTGAGGCCCTGGCCGCGTATGTTAGTGAGTCCTGAGATGCGTCAGCGATGAAGTGGAGTGCGAGGCGGATTCTGCTGAAGGCCTTGTCCAGAGCGCCGGTGTCTAGTTCTTCTGCTTCCATAACCTCTTGTAGCCATATTATGGCAGCCCGGGAGATCAAGGCCGTTGCCAGTGCAGATCTAATTCCTAGGGCGGATGCATCGAATGATCTCTTCAGAGCAATGTCGGCCCTCTTCTCGTCTGAGTCCTTAAGGGCGCCGTCTCCTTCCCTGGGCGCCAGGGAGTTGGAGACCATGAATACGACCGGCCAGTCGACCACTGGGGTCCTTAGTTTGTCGAGTATCTCTTTGGGGAAGTTGTAGAACTTCTGGGCAGCTGACATGCCCCGCCTTCCCAAGGCTGGCTTGTCCCACTCCTCTGCCACCAAGTTCCAGAAGGACCTTGGGAAGGGGAAGAGGGGCCTCTCTGACTTGTTTGACGGCATCAGTGCTGCCGCCTTCTCGCTCTTGGGAGCGTGGGGGTCTTCAGTTGTGTCTTCTTTGGCAGTGGGGGGGAAAATCCCCAGTGCTGACAGGGCCCTGCTAAGGAGGTATGAGAACTTATCCCCTTGGAAAATTCTGTCCGCTGCCTCATTGTCTGAATTGTCAGAGTCTGACAATTCCCCCTCCTCCCTGTCGGGGGTCCTTGCCCCGTCATTGTCCCCTGTGTCGTCTAGGTCCGGGATGGCGTGTGTGAGTAGGTCCTCCCCTTCTGAGGCTCCATCCGACTCCTTGGATGAGTGCCTCGAAGGTGGCTCCTTTCTCTTTTTGCCTGTGGGGGGGGGCTACAGGGGTGTCCCGCTGCTTCCCCTTACCCTTCCCGGTTGGCCTGCTGGGGGGGAGGGGGGCCTTGCTTTTCCTTGGAATGGGTGTCTTTCCCCTTTCCTTATGCTTCTTCAGCAATTCTGCTAAGCTCGGGAGTGGCTCCTGCTCCTCCTCCTGGTCAGACAGGAGTGCTTCGGACAACATTGCCAGGGCCAGTTTGATGGACTGTTTCTTAGCCTTGGCTTCGTTCTCCTTACTCTTCCCCCGCTGTGATTCTCCCTCCTCCCCCTCCTGGATGACCGGATCCTTAGGATTCCCATTGGAACCTCGTTCATCTCCCTGGACGGGCCCTTCCACTTCATTTGGAATGCCCCCATACTCATCCTCCTCCTCCTCCCCCTCACTAGAAAAATCCAAAGTGTCCAGGATAAGCTTGGACCTTGAAATCGTCATTCCTCCTACCTTGTCCTGCGTCTTCTCCTGGATCTCATCTTGTAGGTCAGTGTAGTTGTGGGAGTTCCGGCGGGGCAGGGAAGAGACCTCGGCCCCCGCGGTCCCCTGGCCCTCGTGGCGCATTCCTTCCCTTTGCCGCCACTGTATTATGGCTCTGGGCGCGCTCGGAAGGCGGCCACTGGCCAGGGCCTTCTCCGCCGCCTGTGCAGCCTGTCGCTGAGGAACCAGGGCCGGTATGAGGCCAGCGGCGGCGGTGCTCGTGGAAGGGAGCTCGCGGTCGCCGCTGTGGGTGCCGGAGCGTCCTTCCACCCCTTTCCTCTGCTGCCTCTGTGCGGCTGCTGCAGGCCCTCTAATGCCTCCCATTCCTTCTTGAATCCGTGTGGCGTGTTGCCGGGGAGGGCGCTAGTGGCCGCTGGGGGTGGAAGGCCTGAACCACGGCCGCGGCGCAGCTGGCATGCCTGGGGCCAGAGAGGGGCGCGTAGGGAAAGGACGCGCGCGGAGCCGCTGCCGCTCGGCTGGCGAGAGGAGGGCAGCGCAATCGCGGCTGGGGGGGAGGTAGTCGCGGGGAGCCGCGCGTGCCGGGGGGGCTGGCTGGGGGGCTCAGTGGGGCTCCATTGGTGAGGGGGGGAAAAACCCGAAGGGGAGAGAGCACAGTCAGGGGGGGAGAGTGGTCACCGGGTGGGTAGGAGTCGGTTGGAGCAGGGAGGGGGGGAAGCGGGAAGGAAGAGCGTCGAAAGAAGTTTTTTTTAAAAAAAAATAAAGGAGCAGGAGGAATAGCGCAGTGTAGAGAGTATGGTTGAAGGAGGGGGGGTCTGAGGAAAAGAAGATAAGAGGTGAAAAATGGCGGTAGCAATCCGGAGGAGTTGGAAAAACCTGCTTCGCTGGGCTGAGCAGGAAGTAGAACTGGCCTCGTGGGAGAGAACTGAAGAACAAAGAACTGAAATCTCCCAAGAGGCTTTGCGCTACTTCCTGCTCGAGCTGGGCGGTCCTAGGTTCCCAATGCTTACGGATTGTTCCTGCCATCTAGACCTACAGAAAGATGAGTGCATGGTTGTAGAAACCAAATGAAATTAAAGGTATTTTAACATGGGTTTGATTCAGGCAACAATCCTTCCAAATGCTCAGCATCCAAGAATGCATCAAAAGACTGTCTTCTCCATCAAGGCCTATTGGATTACTAAGGTCAACATAAGAGGTCCTTCTAAATTCCCCTGTTTTCTTATTTTAATAATAATTGAAATATACACACACAACACAAAAACAGAAGACACCATTAAAAATACACTTTAAATACAACCACAAAAGAAAAAATACAGAAAAGACTCACAAAGAACATACAAGCAAACACCCCTAGAAAACACACTACCCCCCAACCTTGCAAAGTTCCCCTGTTTTCTAAAGCTGGGTAAAGCCCTCTAGATGTTCCTGCACTACAACTCCCATAATCTTTCATGGACTATAATGGCTCAGGCTGATGGGAGGTAAACCCCAATAATATCTGGAGGGCCATATATTTCCCAGCCATGTTTTAAAGTGAGGCAAGTAAAGAGAGCATTTAAGTCCATGCATCCTACAGTTGTAACACCTTTCCAAACAAGTCTCACCTGGCACCAAATTGTTGCCCTTCTGGCACCATGTAAAACACTTATTTAGGCAACACTTTTCAGCATGACATCTGGATTTAATCTAAATTTTTTTTAACTTATTGGTACTATTTTTTTTAATCACCCTGATTTGATCCACCCTGGGAATTTTGCTAACTGACGGGCAGCAAAAGACATGTTACCGGTATTCCCACTTCTCTTTTTCTCTCCTTTTGTCCCTTACCTTTCTCTCCACCAACCAATTAATCAATCTATCAAAAGTATTTTTAATCACTTCTCTACTCCCAAGGCTCCAAAAACAATGTACAATAAAACAGATTTTAAAAACCTATGTTTCAAGAATAGATTTTAAAAAAAAACAATTTTAAAAGCCAGTTTCGAAAATTTTAAACAACCAAAGGCCATAAGGAATAATACTACTTTTCTCTCCACTGGCTCAAAGTTCAACAAGGATGGAGCCAGACTGAGTTCACTTCACAAATGAGATGCTGCAACAGAGAGAAACAGTGTACCCATGAATCTAGCTTCAGATGGATGGGGAGAAGGAACACAAGAGGGCCTTCTGTTGAAGATCTAAAATTCTAGGCAGGCTCATAAGGGAGGAGATGGTCCGACACCAAACTATTTAGGGCTTCATCAGTCAAAACCAGAAGTTTTTAGAAACAAACTGGAATCCAATGCAGTTATTTCAAGACCAATGAAACATTATCTTTATACTATGTTTCAGACAATAGTTTTGGCTGCCACATTTTCTTCTAGATGCCATTTTCAAATGCTTCTCCAAAGCAGCCTCATGTAGAGCACGTTATAGTAATCAGAGAGGTAATTAAAACATGGATTACTGTATCAAAATCTGTTTTTTCATAAGAAGCAGCACATCTGACACACCACACCTGAAGCTGAACAAAGGCATTCCCAATCACAGTGGCCATTCAGACCTCAGGAAGTGATGGTGGGTTGAAAAGTAACCCCAAGTTTCAAATCCAGTCTTCAGATGAAATGCAACCCGGGATGAATTCCCTCTCCAGGTTGGTCCCACTGTTCCAGCCTTTGGCCTCCTATCATTATTTTACTGTTAAGAGCCCTCCCTGGATGTGGGACTCAGGCCTCAAGGTGACAACTATACTGGACAAATGGATGTGATCAGTAGGTTCAGTGTGATAAAGCATATCCTGTCTTCTTTGTTAATAAATGAAAACATCCAGACAGAGCTGTAGAAAATAAAAACAATTTAAAGAATCATCTCTCTTTCTCTCTCTCTCTGGCTTTTTTTCACAAACGAAGATTCAGGAAGGAATCATCCCACGCTTTCTGCATGCGCGCTGATGACTAAAAAGGCCAATCCGAGATAAACGAGTCCGGTTGCAGAAAGCACAGCAGAAGGTCTCCTTGGGTGATGTTTCTGGGCTGTGATTCTTTCTGCGTTGTCGTTTCTCTTCAAGACTTGTTCGGCGTGAGTTCTCAAATAAGGCTGCAGTATTGTGGATACTGTGTCTCCATGCCTCCCGATGTGAGGCCAGGGCGGACCATTGTTGGTGATCAATTTGGTCGAGCCTGAGATGTTGCTTCAGGGAGTCCTTGTATCGCTTTTTTGGAGCGCCCCTCTTACGCTGACCCGTAGCGAGTTCACCATAGAGTAAATCTAAAGAATTATACTATATAACAAATAAGATAAATATCTATCCTCATGCTCGTTTCACAAACAATGCATTGTAACACCTTGGTTTCAAACAAAGTAACACTTCTCCCTGAATTCTTTCCACACTCTCAGCTTCCAGAAACCCCATTCAGATTTCTACCTTTCCCTGTTTCCTACACGGGCCCTATCCAACTGAGCTTTTCAAGATTTAATCTATTCCTATCTGTCCTTGCCCCTATCTCTCTACTTGGCCCTAACTCTATTTCTAGCTGGTCCTAGAACCCTTCTACAGACAAGCTCCTGGTGTTTGTTGCCACATACCCCGCACCCCCAACAGCATTCCATGAGCTGTGACTGGCTGTCTCTACTCAGGCTTGCTGAGCTCCTTACATCACATAACCGAATCCTGGTTTTACAAGGTCTGTCTATTAAATAACGAGACTGTGTTTCTACCTTTCAAACAAATCAGGAAGAATTGATTGTGAATGCTTTCATGGGGACCTTGAACATGTCTGAACCTGCATGACAAAACATCAACACTCACAGCCATTCAGTTAAATTTCAGCTGTTGTTTGAAGTTAAAATAAAGTACCAGTAAATATTGAAAGAAAAAACCAGCCATTGTTTAAAGCAGCTGTGTTGTCTGTTGTGTGCCGGAAAAATCCTAAGTTTAAAAGTTGATCAACGTATCAATTTGAAATTTTTAGTAAAATTAAACAAGGTACTAACAGAATTTTTTCAAATGCTTACTGTGGCCTATGGAGAAGACTGCATATCTCGTGCATGAGTGTTTGAGTGGCACAAAAGGTTCAGAAAACAATGTGAGAAAGTGGAATTGGAGGATGATGAACTGGACAACCTTCCACTTCAAGAACAGAAGAAATTGTGGATAAAATCAGCCAGATTGTTTGAGGAGACCGCTGATTCAATATCCAAATGATATCTAATTAGCTAACACACACTGGAAACTGCTTAATGCAGTGCAGATGTGTAAACTGCTATTGCTTAAAACAATTTGTAAGCCGCTCTGATAGCCTTGTGGCTGAAGAGCGGGGTATGAATAAATAAATAAAATCTGAAGCTGTGAACATTGACAAAGACACTGCGTGGAAAATTTTGTATGAGGATCTCAACATGAGAAGTTTGTGTCAAGATGGTTCCTAGGGTTCTCACACCAGAACAAAAAAAGTGTCACAAGGAAATTTGCACTGACATTCTGCAGCAACTTGAGGCGGAACCAAACCTTTTTCAAAAAAATCATCACTTGTGATGAAACCTGAATCTTCTAGTATGATCCTGAGATAAAACGACAGTCAATGCATTGGAAAACACCATCATCAGCAACAATGAAAAAAGCAAGTCAAAGCAAGTCCACATTCAAAGCCACACTCATTGTGGGTGTTTTTTATACATCAAGCACATAATTTTGGCAGAATGGGTTCCAGAAGGCAGGACAGTGAACCAGCAATATTATAAGGAAATTTTTGACAAAGCTGAGAGAAAGAGTCAGAAAAAAAAGGCCAGAACTGTGGGGAAATGGTTTCATTTTTCATCAAGACAATGCATCTGTTCACACAGCACTTTCTGTGAAGAAGGTTTTGGCCAATAAGTGCATTATTACACTGGAACATCCTCCGTATTCACCAGATTTGGTACCATGCGACTTTTTTCTTTTTCCTAAAGGGAAATCGGTGCTTAAAAGAATACGTTTTGAGTCAACTAATGCAGTAAAGAAGAAAACGGCAGATGTGTTGAAACAGTTGGCAGAAACTAATCTGCTCCACGCCTTTGATCAGTGGAAAACAAGACTACATCAGTGTCTGAGTATAAATGGGGAGTGTATAGAAGAGGACAAGTATTAAAATTGTAATACAGTAGCACCCCCATATCTGCGGGGGGTTGGTTCCAGGGGTCCACGCAGCTACTGAAATCCACAGAAAACAACGAATGTTGGATCCCACCCACCACCACCACCACCCCGCCACAGCCCTCCCAGGGGAACGGAGAAAGTCTCCTCCTTCTGTCTCTTCCCTGCCCTCGTTGCCCTCTGCCTCGGCTCAGGCTTGTTCTCACTTGCTCGCCTTGCTGCCCCCCCCCGTGTGAGGATCACTCGCCCTCCCTTGCAGAGCCTGCTGCTGCTGTCAGTGCTGCAGGGGAGGCCAGCAAAGCAAGAGGAAACAGAAGAGGTGGAGGGTTTTTGCCCAGGCTGAGCCATGCTGGGGGATGGCCATCAAGGCTGCAGGAATCCGGGATGGGGCGAGATGCCGCTGCAGACCGCAGCATCTCCCCACTAGGGGCCAAGAAGGCAAAGAAGCTGCTGCTGTTGTTGCCACTGCTGCCAAAAAACAAAAGACGATGGGTAATGGAGAGGAGCCTCTCCCCCTCTGCCGCCGCTACGGCCAGAGCCCTCACAGGGGAAGGGAAAAGGAAGGCGAGATCTTTCCTCCCCCTCTCCCTTCCCCCCACCATCGCCAACCATGGATAACTGAATCAGCGGATGGGGAATCAGCAGATATGGGGGTGTTATTGTACATATAAATAAAGATGGGTCATTGTATCACTCTCGTTACTTAATAGAGACCTCATAATCCCAATCCAAATTAGTTTCTCTGCTGACCAACATAACTTGTTTTGGTTGGACTGAACCTGCCCTACCAAATTAGGAGGGGTAGCTAATACCCCAGAGGACATGATCAGAATCCAAAATTACCTCAACAGATTAGAAAGCTAGGCCAATATTAACAAAATGAATTTCAACAGGGAGAAATGTAGGATACCACACTTGGGTAGTAAAAATGAGAAGCACAGATACAGGATGGGTGACACACGGCTTGAGGGCAGTACATGCGAAAAGGATCTAGGAGTCTTAGTGGACCACAAGCTGAACATTGGTTAGTAGTGTGATGCAGCAGCTAAAAAAGCCAATGTGAGTCTCAGCTGCATTAATAAGAGTTTAGTGTCTAGATCAAGGGAATTAATAGTGCCACTGTATTCTCCTTTGGGCAGACCTCACCTGGAATAACTGTGTCCAGTTCTGGGCACCACAATTCAGGAAGGATACTGAGAAGCTGAAATGTGTCCAGAGGAGGGTGACCAGGATGGTGGGAGGTCTGGAAGCCATGCCCTATGAGGAGCGGCTTAGGGAGCTGGGCATGTTTAGTCTGGAGAAGAGACGGTTAAGAGGGGACATGATAGTCATGTTTAAATATTTGAAGGGATGTCATACTGAGGATGGAGCAACCTTGTTTTCTGCTGCTCCAGAGACTAGGACACGGAGCAATGGGTTCAAACTATAGGAAAAGAGATTCTACCTAAACATTAGGAAGAACTTCCTGACAGTAAGAGCTGTTTGGAAGTGGAATGCACTGCCTGGGAGTGTGGTGGAGTCTCCTTCTTTGGATGTTTTTAAACAGAGGCTGGATGGCCATCTGTCAGGAATGATTTGATTGTGTATTCCTGCATGGCAGGGGGTTTGACTGGATGGCCCTTGAGGTCTCTTCCAACTCTATGATGCTATGATCCGTTTGTTAACTTACATCCAACCCCTACTTCTTTCAGACAGTTATTCAGTGAACTGGGTATCACTAGCATAGTGCTGAAACCCCAAACAGCCAATGGCCTTCCCAAGTGACTTCAAGTAAATGTTAGAGAGCAGAGGAGAAGGTATTGAACCTCAAGGAACCCCACTAACCTAATTACCATGATGCTGGACAGCTGTCCTCCAACATCACTTCCTGGGAGCATTCAGTCAAATAAATCAAGAACCATCACAAAACAATATGCCTGAGTGACATTTCAGGCAAATGGTCAAGAAGGGTCCTATGGCTGATGATAATAAATGTTGCTAAGAAGCCCAGCACTACCAACCAGGGTACCTAATAAGGAGACTAAGTCATTATATATGAACAGACACAAACATTTTTTTTAAAAAATCCTTGGCTTTTGTGAAAAACTCCTTTCTAATCTGCTCCTCATTCAGAATTTGGAGAACCAGGAATTGTGACGAAATTAATGAATCCTCACACCAAGCCAGAAGCCTCTAAGCAGAATAATGAACACTTGCTAGTTGTTCTTTTTTTCTTATGAGGCATTTCTGGAAGTTTGAACAATGCTGCATAAATTTAAGCAGAAAAAAGCAGTGAGGTTTTATAAAGTTAATAATTGTTTTAAAATTTGCTTTTACATATACTTGTAGAAACCTTATTATTCAGCTAATCAATGTCTAGGAAAACCATACCTGAAAAATAAGTCATGAAAATGTATGTTTTCTTTTCCCCTAAAAGCATTCACCTTTGGGTTTAATTTCAAGGTGATTAGGTGATCCCGACCGCACGAATCTTCTGCTTTTAACTTGAAGGTATTAAAACCAGGATCAACAAACACAATTCTGGAAGAAGAAAGGAAGCAAATTCTGTTGTAATTCCACTTGTAACTTACTCCTATTAATCTGTTACAAATATATTAATCAGAAATCATGGTATGACAGTCACTTCTGCTGTTGCAGATTTACTGTTGTTAATACACCAGCCAGCTGCTTAATGCAGTCATATATCTCTGGGTTATTTACATTATGTGTCAGGGCTCAAGCTGTGGTCAGTGAGCACTATGTTTCAGTTTTCCATCACTGGAACTTTTGGCACACACAGCATGTTCCTGTCAGCTTCTACTTATATACACATTAAACCTTCTGCCAACAATCTGATCCATTTCTTCTTTTTCTTAAAGTAAAATAATTTTTGCTCCATTCTTCAACAAACTTTTCACTATATAGACACTGTAGAAAATTCAGTACATTCAATATACTAAAAGCAACCTTTGTAAAAACATTGTTATGAATTGTAGAAGCCCATCTCCAGAAACTGTGAGATTTAAATCTCCACAGAGGATTTAGTCACATTACAGAATATACACACAGCAGTCCCACTGAAAACAAGTGAGATAGCAGAGAGTGAACTGGGTGTAAGCAGAGGCTGATTCAAACTAAATTTACAAAGCTATTGTTAGTGCTCCATCCCACAATGATTACAAGGACTGTATGTGTACATTTTGTTCAGCTTCAAGCTTCTCTACAGTCCTGAGCTCCTACAGCCAGTATAAACATTTTTAAGTATGTTCTCTCTCTTTGCAGCCTAAACAGTTGAGCCCGCCCCTGGTCTTCTACAGAGTTCCTTCTCCATTCAAGAGAGATACCCTTCTGCTAATCTTTCCAGTAGTGCAACTTGTAGAAAGAGTTCCTGCAACAGAAGCTTCACAAGTGCTTGTTGTCACCAAAATGTGATGACACAACTGATGTCTACAACATTTCTACAAGAGTATGAACAGGCTATAGAAACAGCAATCACTGCAACACATCCTTCTCTCCAGCCCCCACAACACATACAGTATAGTCTTCAGAACTACTACCTGATGGCAGTAGTAGAGAATTCTATTTGAAATGAAAAACTCTAAATGCAATATCTGTAAGAGCTAAGCGTGAGACACATTTCTGCTACCCATAGCCCAACTTCAGCCTTATACAAGAAGGATGCCACTCTATCTCAACCAAAGGAAACAGGCAGAAAGATAAAGTTTTGCAGCCCCATCAGAGCATAACTCACCTTCTTCCCTAAGACTGAGTGCTTCTGGATTAGTGAGCCATTATTCTGTCTTGGCTGATCTCCTTTCTATCCAATAACAATCAGATAGGAGAACAGGCAAAAAGAATAAAGTTCTGACCCTCTATGATCTTCTTTAAAATTGTGTTGTTAGCAGGAATTGGGGGGGGGGAGGGATGGAGCCAAGGACTGACCCAACTTTGCTAGGAGGCCTAAGCTTAATGGGGCATCAATTCACTGAAGATAATATATAACCAAGAACCCAAAATAGCTAGTATTTTCTGCAGTCTAACTAAGCTGAAGTGTAGTATCTGAATTCTGCCACTGCATACCATTTAGATTATAACATTGTTACTGCAAACAAGATATACTCATAGGTAGGATCCTTCAAATTTTTATGTGCTAAGAAGTTTGCTTAGGATGACAATTATAAAACAAACAGTAATTAAAATGCAAAACCATAGTATTTAGTCTCCTAGAATGACCAATCACAGAAAACACAGAAAATACAGTTACTTAAGAAAAATGTATATTAAATCTGACAAATGTTCTCTACTAAAAAACACGACATACTTATCCCAGCCCAATGTTTCTATGTCTCCAATGAGGGCAGAGTAATACTGTGGAGGTGGTGCTGTGTGCAATCCTTGTGTATTCTTCAAAGCTAATTCCTGTTAAAAAAAACATATGACATTATATTATATATTTGTTTGCATTAAGCAGCTAAAGTGACTAGAATCATACACAAGATTCAAAAGGGCCCCAATATGAAAAATAACCCCATCGTGATCAGAGGTTGGAAAATAATTATTTCATCAGACACAACAGATTCTCCCCAACACGACTGAACACCACAGGTTGCTTAATTAATACTGCACTTATTCCTACAGTTAAGTGAATTAGGTATTTTATATTGTGAAAACTCATTAGAGAAGCATTTCTCAATGTTTTTACTCTGGAGGAACCCTTGGTAAATATTCAGGTCTCAGGATCCCCTGAGTAAAATTTATTATATCTGCAGCTAAAAAAAGTTTGCTTTTCAGTTACAACCTGTTGCAGAATCCCTACAGGCCTCTAGTGGAACCCTATACTGTCAGTTGTCCCTTCCCATTTGCAGGGGTGAGGAGCACAGCACCACTGCAAAAGTAAAAAAAAAAAAAAAATCTGAGCCCTTTAGGGATGAAGGTTGGCACCCACTCTCCTTATTGGTTTCTAGGGGAGAGCATCCATAATCATGCATTCACCAGCCCCTGGACAACTTCAATTCCTGCCTGAACATTTGAGTCAAAAAATCCACATGCCATGTGAAAAAGAGCCAAACAAGAAAATTAATGATTTCAAACATCATTTTACATTAGCCTTACAGTGCAAGTTTAAGAGATTTAAACAAGTATTAAGAGGGGGAGGAGATATAGAAGTTTGGCCACCAAAATGAAAATTATTAGAAAAGGATAGGCTGATGAAAGAAAAAAAATCATCTGTGGATGAATTTTGGAAGAAGCCTTGAACTTGTCTCTAGAAGATTCTAAATATTTTACTTTACTCAGGTAATGCTTACCTGATCTGGCTGTTTCATTTCACGTGTGTGTGTGCGTGTGTATTTAAAGTTTGCTGAACCATGGTCAAACTGCTCTTTTTTCTGTGGTGTAGGAACCTACCCTTATTCTTTCCATGTTATTTCTGCCTCTGGTACCAAAGTGTGTGTTAAAGAAGTCAAGCACTGAGGTACACCTGTATTAACTCATAACAAACACCATAGCACGGGACCTTACCCTGCCAAGTCAGTGCTAAGAATTTTTCAGAAGGATAATAACATTATGTTGTTATTAAGGATAATTAACATGTGGTATGTAACTTACTCACCAAAACAGTCTTCAGCTCCACCATGAAACTGACAAGATCTGAGGAATGCCGCAATCTCTGAAAAACATATTTATTTTAATTATTCAATATAGGTTGTTGCTGTGATTACATTTCAATTAATCACTGTATTTTGCTAGAAATGGTCTACCTTTTCCAGTCACACAGTACATTGCAGCAGGGATCAGAGGGAAGCAGGTAACTAAAGGTCCTACTTTCATGTCACAACTACCATTATTCTCTGAAATAAGAGGAAAATACAGGCATACCTCAGTTAACAACACCTCTGACAAAAAAGCTCCTTTTTACAAAATCTTTTCATGCCTGCCCAGGCCCCTTTTTCTTGTCTTCTGTCTAGCTGGAAGGTTTTTAGCACCATCATGGGAGAGGATGGTGAAGGAGGGCTTGAGAAGCACAGATTTTGGTGTCAGGTTGCAGCAGTGTGTTTGCAGTAAACAATGAAATATAGCTTGAGTTGGGAAAGAGTGGGGTTGTACTCTACCTGATCCTACTGTAGCCATGTATGCCTGTCCACAACAGGCAAAGTAAACAAATGCTGTATCCAGAATCCCATACTGAGCCTGTGTGAACAGCTAAACAGAGAAAAAAACGAGAGAGCAGATAAGCCTCCCTCACTAGCTGCACCCAGCATGTTAAAATATATAGATAGATAGATAGATACATCTGGCCACCATTATGGAAATCATAAGAAAAGTGGAAGTGGGTGAAAGAAAAAGTCATCCCTGTATGCACTTTAGAAGAAGTCCTCAAGTGGTCTCTCAAAGGTCCAAAATGTTTTCGTTTACTTATGCCAAGCTTACTTCGGTTGATTGCTTCATGTCACTGATGCCTATTATTAGTTTTTAATTTAAAAATTACTGAAATATGTTCAACTGGTCCTTTTCTGCTGCTGCAGGAACCTATTCTTATCCTTTCTATGTTGTTTCTGCCTCTAGTACCAAATCTGTTATAGTAGTAATACCCAGGAACTTCATTAGCTGAGGTATTGTATACATACAATCCTAAATTTACACTGGACTGACTATGTAACGAATGTTGCTGTCCTTGAGCAAGCAGGGATCACCAGCATTGAGGCCATTATATTGAGAACACAGCTGCACTGGGCAGGGCACATTTCTAGGATGGAGGACCATCACCTCACAAAAATAGTACTTGCCACAGGTCAGTGTAAGAGGGGCGCTCCAAAAAAGCGATACAAGGACTCCCTGGAACAACATCTCAAGCTCGGCCAAATTGATCACCAACAATGGTCCGCCCTGGCCTCACATCGGGAGGCATGGAGACGCACTATCCACAATGCTGCAGCATTATTTGAGAACTCACACCGAACAAGTCTTGAAGAGAAACAACAACGCAGAATCACGACCCGGAAACATCACCCAAGGAGACCTTCTGCTATGCTTTCTGCAACCGGACTTGTTTATCTCAGATTGGCCTTTTTAATCATCAGCGTGCAAGCAGAAAGCATGGGATGAGTCCTTCCTGTATCTTCATTTGTGAAGAAAAGCCAGAGAGAGAGACCTGTAGAGCAAGTTGACTTAAATGCAAAACTGTCTCTAGAAGGATTATACTTTATACTACATCCTTGTGGTTAATCATGAAGGAGGGTACATACCCCTTCTTGATAGGTCATATTTGTACTCTTGTTCCTTCCACCTATTTTTTTTAAACTTTCCTATCTAATTCTTGAAACACTTCCTGTAAAACTTTGGACAGAGTATACTGTACATCCTGGTTTATTCTCTCCAGCCAATTTAATTCTGTTCTTGGATAGCTGACCCTCTTGTGGGGGTTAGGCGCACAGAACCCCTGCGTAAGTGGGGGGAAAACAAATATCATAAGCTCCTCCTCCCAAACATGCATGCTATAGAATCCTGCCAATTGTGCCAGCCTGTCACTCCCTTTCCAATCTTGCCACCACAATGCCTCAGCCAAATTTTAATGCCCTTCTTAACCCATCGACCTCCCACCCCACTCTTCTTCCTCTCAATCTCCTCTCCTTCCAACAGCACCAGCCCATCACTCCCTTGCCAACCTTCCCATGACGCCTCAGCCAGATTTTAAACCTTTTCCCCACCTTATACTTCCTCTCAATCCTCCTCTCCTTCCAACAGCATCAGCCCATCATTCCCTTTCCAATCAAGCTGAGGCATCATGGCGGTAAGGGAATGACGGGCTGACACTGTTGGAAGGATATGAGGGTGAGAGGAGGATTTGAGAGAAAGAGGAGTGGGGCAGGGAGGTAAAGCTAGCTAAGCAGCAGCTACAAACCCACAAATAATCACATCTCTGAAAGAGAAACCCACAAATGTGGAAGACCAACTGTATATCAAACTTGCTTTTTCCTGCAACTTATACCTTTCCTCCTACTTATATCTGACAGTACCTTTAACTCCCTTGAACTTCCCAGCTTTTCCCACACAATGTTCCTTCTTGCTTGATCTGCCAAAGGCAGCTGCCTTTCTGTGGTTCAGACTCAACTGCTGCCAATCTAACCTAAATGTTGTACATGTACTTTCCTTCCGTAACTCTGGGGAAGAAAACATGCATCCCAGCTAGCTTGCTGTTTCCTTATACTCTCCCCTCTCTGGGAGTATAAACTCTATTGTTGTGTACTGTGATGCTAGGTTAAAGATCCCACTTGTGTATCCTAATGGCATATGTGTGGTGATGTTTTCATGAAGGAAATGTACCAAAACATTGTTGAAATAATTTTTCCAAAACAAAGACCCAGAGATGACAAATTAACTAATTACTTTTCTTTTCGATGTGACCTATTTTGATAATGCATCTCAATGTGAATATGAGGTTATATACACCGGTTACTTGCTTTGTTTTCTTAAAATGTGTTTGCCTATTTTAGCATCAGTAATAAAGATATAATAAAAGCAGAAGTACACTGGGCCCTCCTGATCCGCGGGCTCCAGATTCACAATTTCAAGCAACCGCGGATCGTCACATCTAGTACTTAAAATTATGGTGATGTGAATCCAGACACGCTGAAGCATCCACACACACGTCACCACCTTTTAACAATAAGGGCTGCAATCATTCACGTTTTTTTGTTATCCACAGGGGATCCCAGGAACCGAGCTCCTGTGGATCCAGCGTGCCCACTATAACATAAATATGTAATAGTAATAAACAAAATAGTTTTAACACAAATTCCAAATACAATATCTTTATTTCTATTTCATTTTTTTCTCATTATTTTTTAATTCTTTACTATAATTCTATTCAAAAATATTAATTCCCCTACCCCCCCCCAACTCAGTGCTCCCCTTCACCGGAGCCATTATCCCTTACCTAATCTTTTCAGAATCTCATTTCTTCTCGTGGAGGTAACCTCCCATCTTTTGTCTGTAATACTTTTTTAACAAATACTTTCCAAATTTTATCAAAGTCACTTTCTTTCCAACTTCCTCTTCTTATTTTAATTCTACATGTTAACTTATCATTTATTGCCATCTTCCAAACTTCTTTATACCACTCCTCCACTTGTACATTTATTTGCCTTTTCCAATGTCTTGCTATAATTAATCTTGCTGCCGTTAATAAATTTGTTATTAAATCCTTTTCTGCTTGGTTCCCATTCTCTCCATTATAAATTGACATCAATGCTATACTCGGTTTCCTTTCTATATTTCTATTCACTTTATTTCTATTTCAGAGAAATACGAACTTTAACATCTTAATCTGGAACACCGCAATGATGCAGATGAAATAGTTTTCTTTATAATATAATCTACACTAGAGAAACAAACAAAAGATATGTAAAGCTAGCACAGATACAAACATGTGAATATACCGTATATTCCAGCGTATAAGACGACTGGGCGTATAAGACCCCCCCCCCAATTTCCAGCCAAAAATCTAGGCCTAGGCCTATATTCGCCAGATAAGACCACCACCCCAATTTGGCTGGCTGGGGGAGCCTTGCCAGCTGATCCTCTTTGTTTCCCAACTCATGAGGATCTCGTGAGTTGGGAAAGCGAACAGGATCAGCTAGCAGGGCAACATTCGCCCCTCTCTTCAACCTTCCAGTCAAACTGGACTCGAAGGTGGAAGAAAGGGGCGAACATGCCCCGTTTGGCTCCACAGGGAGGATGCCGGGCCATGGAGCCAAACCCTGGGATTCGCCTCCTCTCCCAACCATCAAGGGAGAGGGAGCGAATCTAGGGATTTAACTCCACAGCCCCATCCCTCCTTCCGGGCCCCCTCCACCCGCAATTCCCCAACCCACAGGAGGCTGCCCAGTCTCCTGGTGGGTTGGGGAATGCGGGATGGCCAGCTGGCTGGGGGGGTGGAGGGAGGGGGCTTCGCAGCCACACCCCTCTCCAAAGCGTGGCTTTGGGGAAGGGGGTGGCTAGGCGGAGGGTGAATGGGGGGATGGGCGGAGGGGGCTTCGCAGCCACACACACCCCAAAGCGCGGCTTTGGGGAAAGGGGGTAGCTGGGCGGAGGGTGGATGGATGGCTGGGGGGAGGGGGCTTCGCAGCCACCCCCCCTCTCCAAAGCGAGGCTTTGGGGAAAGGGGGTAGCTGGGCGGAGGGTGGATGGGTGGATGGGGGGAGGGGGCTTCGCAGCCACCCCCCCTCTCCAAAGCGAGGCTTTGGGGAAGGGGGGTGGCTGGGCGGAGGGTGGGTGGGTGGCTGGGGGGAGGGGGCTTCGCAGCCACCCCCCCTCTCCAAAGCGAGGCTTTGGGGAAGGGGGTGGCTGGGCGGAGGGTGGGTGGGTGGCTGGGAGAAGAGGGCTTCGCAGCCACCCCCCTCTCCAAAGCGTGGCTTTGGGGAAGGGGGTGGGGGGAGGGGGCTTTGCAGGCACCCCCTCTCCAAAGCGGGGCTTTGGGGAAGGGGGGTGGCTGGGCGGAGGGTGGGTGGGTGGCTGGGGGGAGGGGGCTTCGCAGCCACCCCCCCTCTCCAAAGCGAGGCTTTGGGGAAGGGGGGTGGCTGGGCGGAGGGTAGGGGGGTGGCTGGGGGGAGGGGGCTTCGCAGCTACCCCCCTTCTCCAAAGTGAAGCTTTGGGGAAGGGGGGTGGCTGGGGGGAGGGGGCTTTGCAGGCACCCTCTCCAAAGCGAGGCTTTGAGGAAGGGGGGGTGGCTGGGCAGAGGGTGGCTGGGTGGCTGGGTGGAGGGGGCTTCGCAGCCACCCCCCTCTCCAAAGCGAGGCTTTGGGGAAGGGGGGTTGCTGGGCAGAGGGTGGGTGGGGGGAAGGGAGGAGGGGGCTTCCCAGCCATCCCCCCTCCCAAAAGTGGCGGGTCTGCGGCTTTTGGGAAGGGGGGTGGATACGCGGGGGGTGGGGGGAAGTGAGGAGGGGGCTTCCCAGCCATCCCCCCTCCCAAAAGTCGCGGGTCCGCGGCTTTTGGGAAGGGGGTGGATGCGCGGGGGGGTGGGCGGGGGGAAGGGAGGAGGGCGTGAGGCTTTGGGGAAGGGGGGTTGCTGGGCGGAGGGTGGGTGGGGGGAAGGGAGGAGGGGGCTTCCCAGCAATCCCCCCTCCCAAAAGTCGCGGGTCTGCGGCTTTTGGGAAGGGGGATGGATGCGCGGGGGGGGGGAAGGGAGGAGGGGGCTTCCCAGCCTTCCCCCCTCCCAAAAGTCGCGGGTCTGCGGCTTTTGGGAAGGGGGGTGGATGCGCGGGGGAAAGGGAGGAGGGATCTTCCCAGCCACCCCCCCTCCCGAAAGTCACGGTTCCGCGGCTTTCCGGAAGGGGGGATGGATGCGCGGGGGGTGGGCGGGGGGAAGGGAGAAGCACTTTGCTTCACCCCCTGCCCCGTCTCCTGCCTCTTCGCTCCGTTTGCAAAGAGGCAGGAGATAGGCAGGCAGGTGAAGCAAAGTATATCCGGCGTATAAGATGACTGTCGATTATGGAGGGCACTTCTGAGTGCTCAAAAGTCGTCTTATACGCCAGAATATACGGTACACATTTTTCAAATAGACAGTAGGACCCCTACATCCGCTGGGGATTGCTTCAGGGGAAGCATGGATACCGAAAACCGTGGATAAAAGTGAGCGCCTTTGAAAATAATGGGACTTCTGCTTTAAAATACCATAGAGTTGTCATAGAGGACCTAGAAAATGGCTAGAGAGGACACATTTTCTAGGAAGACTCTAAGGTAGGTGTGCTGTTTTGTGTCCTGTTGATAACTGAATCAGCAGATAATGACTCAGTGGATATGAGGTCCTATGGTATTGTATTCAAAAAAAAAAATTCAGTGTAAGCAGGTCAGTAAATAAGACGAAGAAAAATTATATTCCTGAGTATACAAAACCTTTAATACACCAAAAGACTGCGCTCTCTTACATTGCCCCATCTCTGCTGCCATCCTCAAAGACTATATTACCACATTAGGCGACAGCCCCACCACCACTATTCTCTCTCTCTCTGGCTTTTCTTTGCAAACGAAGATTCAGGAAGGACTCATCCCGCGCCTTCTGCAAGCGCGCTGATGACTAAAACGGCCAATCCGAGATAGACAAGTTCGGTTGCAGAAAGCACAGCAGGTTTCCTCGGGTGATGTTACTGGGTTGTGATTCTTTCTGCATTGCCGTTTCTCTTCAAGACTTGTTCGGAGTGAGTTCTCAAATAAGGCTGCAGCATTGTGGATACTGTGTCTCCATGCCTCCCGCTGTGAGGCCAGGGTGGAACATTGTTGGTGATCAATTTGGCCAAGCCTGAGATGTTGTTTCGGGGAGTCCTTGTATCGCTTTTTTGGAGCGCCCCTCTTACGCTTACCCGTGGCGAGTTCACCGTAGAGTACTATTTTGGGGAGCCGATGGTCCTCCATCCTAGTCACGTGTCCTGCCCAGCGCAGCTGTGTTCTCAATATCATGGCCTCAATGCTGGTGATCCCTGCTTGCTCAAGGACAGCAACGTTCGTCACATAGTCAGTCCAGTGTATATTTAGGATTGTGCGTAAACAGCGCTGGTGGAAGCGTTTGAGGAGTCGTAAGTGGTGGCAATAGGTGACCCATGTTTCAGATCCATAAGGGAGAATAGACAGTACAATGGCTCTATACGCACTGATTTTTGTGTTTTGCCTCTGGTGTTTATTACTACAAACTCTTTTGTAAAGTCTTCCAAATGCGCTATGTGCCTTTGCTAATCTGTGATCGATCTCTTTGTCAATCTTGGCATCTGAGGAGATGATGCTTCCCAGGTAGGTGAACTGCTGAATGCACTTAAGCACAGAATTGCCGATGGCAATGTGGGGAGGGTGGTGTTCGTCCTGTGGTGTAGGCTGGTAAAGAACTTCTGTTTTCTTCAGGTTGACTTCCAGCCCAAAGAGCTCTGCAGCTGTTGCAAAGCAGGATTTTAGGCGCTGCAGAGCTGCTTCTGTGTGGGCAACAAGGGCAGCATCGTCAGGAAAGAGCAGCTCACGGACTAGATAGTTTAGAGTCTTAGTGCAAGCCCTCAGACGGCTTAAGTTAAACAAGCTACCATCAGTACGGTAACATATATAGATGCCGTCGTCCTCTTGGAGCTCTGCCGTAGCCCTTTGGAGCATCATGCTGAAGAAGATTGTAAATAAGGTTGCTGCAAGAACACAACCTTGCTTCATTCCATTGGTTGTTAGAAAGGGCTCTGAAAGAGCATCGCCATATCTGACTTGACCACGCTAGCCCTCGTGTAGCAAGATAATCATTTTAAGGAATTTGGGGGGACATCCTAGTCTTTCCAGGATCTGCCACAGTCCTTTCCTACTCACGTTGTCGAAGGCTTTGGTGAGGTCAACAAATGTTACATAGAGACCCTTGTTCTGCTCTCTACATTTCTCTTGCAGTTGTCTAAGGGCAAACACCATATCTGTAGTACTCCTATCATTGGCTTTCAGGAAGAAATTCTTCGGCAATGGCAGGAACTAATCTGTTCAGGAGTATCCTTGCATGGATTTTTCCAGCAATAGAGAGCAGTGTTATGCCTCAATAGTTTGAGCAATCGGATTTTGCTCCTTTTTTCTTGTACAAGGTGATGATGACTGCATCTTGGAGATCTGATGGCAGTTCCCCTTTTCCCCAGCAATTCACAAGGAGTTCGTGGAATTTAACATGGAGTATATGACCTCCGTGTTTGCAAACTTCAGGTGGGATTCCATCAATCCCAGCTGCCTTGCCGTTTTTCAACTGCTGTATGGCCTTAAGGGTCTCTTCCAAACTGGGAGCTATGTGTAATTCATTTTTCATTGGTTTTTGTATCATATGTTGGATAGCTGACTCTTGGACTACTCGGTTGGCACTAAAGAGACTTTGAAAGTGTTCAGCCCATCGATTCAGGATGGAGGCTTTATCAGTAATTAATGTTTGACCATCTGTACTGTATAAGGAGCTTTGGACCTGATAAGTAGGTCCAAACACTTCCTTAAGAGCTTCATAACATCCTTTAGAATCACCCAAATCTGCACAGCGTTGTGTCTTTTCTGCTATATTGATCCACCACTTGTTCTGCATGTCTCATGGTTTTTGTTGAAGTTTACTACATGTGAGACGGAAAGCTGCTTTTCTTATGTGGCAACTGCTTTATGGATCCCAATTGGTACCCTTCCCCAACCCTGCTGCATTAGAACTTGTCCAATCCAAATTCTTAAGATCAGCTTTCCAAACTCCAAAATGTGTCTCTAATGCAGCTCTGAGACTGGAGTCAGGATTTATGAAAATGGAGGCCAGAGTGTGGGTGACCATACTCAACTACTGTCTCAGACTATCCCTCTTTCCCACTGGCCTTGCTCCACTAACCTTAAGTGATGATTTCCAATCCAGCTGGAAACAGACAGTGATGACTAAAATCTCAATGTTGGGCCTTTCTCCAGAGCTTCTGCTAAGCCTGGGATATGATAGGGCAAAAGCTACTATCAAACAACGGGTAGCAGATATAGAGCGACAACTGGATCTAGCCAGTACTCCAGCCTTCATTGCTAGTGACTCCAATAGATATCTGGCCTCACCTTTGGCATACTTAGCAACACTTGAAATACCTAAACATCGAAGGGCCTTTACTCTTGCACGGTGTCGTGCCCTCCCTTCAGCTGTCCTTGAAGGCCGATACAAGAAGATCCCCTTCTCAGACAGACTGTGCCCCTGCAACTCAGGCCAAATAGAAACAACAGAGCATGTATTACTCCAGTGCTCATACTACAGGGACATATGTCTCAGACTTATTTCACCCCTGTTGCATAAATATCAAGGGCACACTGGACAATTCTACATAAACTTGTTGCTTTCAGACACCAACCCAGGAACAACTTATAATGTTGCCAGATTCTGCGCAGCTGCGGTTAAAATTCGTCAATGTCCTCAGCAGTAGAATAGTGTCAACCTAGTCTTGTTATACTGGAGCTAACATTTTAAATACTGCTTTTAGCCTGTTTTTATTCTGCGTTTTTACCTTTATTCTGTATCCCCTTTTTACCTGTGCTGGTCTATGACCGTAATAAAGATTCTTCTTCTTCTTCTTTCTTATGTGGCAAGTTGGCTGGGCAAGGTATGCCGGGTGAGCAGTTCTCTTCTTTGCCAGCAGCTCCTCGATCTCTTGGTTGTTTTCATCAAACCAGGCTTGGTTTTTCTTGTGGGAGAACCTGAGGGATTCTTCCGCAAACTGGAGGATACTGTTTTTGATATGTTGCCAAAGCACTGTAGGAGACGGATCTGTAGGATGGTCTTCAAGTTTTGTTTGCAGGGTTGCCATTACTTACTATACTTAGACAGTTTCTCATCCCCATCCATAAGAGCAGAAGAAAAAAACATGCTGGATCATTCTATCTAGTCCAGCATTCTGTTGACATAGCGGCAAATCAGTAACCTGATTTGCTGTTCCGGATAACTGGAGCATCACCATCCTATTAATGCTCCCCAGCAACTGATACACAGACACGTTGTACTACATATATATCCATCTTCTGTGAATTTACCCAGTTCCCTTCTAAAGTCATCCAAGTTGGCAAACATCACTACTTCCTGTGGTAGCAAATTACAGTTTAGTATGTACTTTATGAAGACATACTTCCTGCCATGTCTTAAATCTCTGAGTGGATAACTCAAGGTATTAGTTTCTTCACGTCATGCATCCTTCTTTATACACCCATAGCATGTCTTACCTGATTTCCCTTTTTCCTAAGCCAAACAGCTCTAAATCATAGGACAGTTGATTTAGGCCCTTGGTCAGTTTCTTTGTGAAAAAAGAGACACCCCCTCACACACACATTTACAGTCAGATTACTTCCCCATAAAGGAGGATCAGGGTCATAATCTGATTCACTTCAGAGGTGATCCATAATCCATTTACTTTGGTGTATTCCAAGAGAAAAATCAATAGAACTCTCATAGATAAGACTCATGAACAACTGTGATGTAGACTGTAGATCCTGTCTCCAACAATTATAACTTAAGTTGTTCACATTCAAAAATTCCAACAGCATATTTAATTAGCATACCTGCTTTAGAATCTGTTGATATCCATCTAATAACTTCTTCAGATGCCAGCTACACTGGATCCTACGATATATAAGGTTTCACATTAAGTAAACTGGGCAACTAAACACTCAATTAAAAGAAGACACTTTTCAGAAGAGAAAAATATTGTGTGTACATATACTGTATAATGTTGTTCTCATAAAGAAGTTTTAGATTCCTGCATGTCAACTGTTATTCACTAGACTTTAACAGTTTACATTAGCTATTCATCTACTATGCACCTTTCCACTTTGTGCTGAAAACAAGTCATCTTTCTACATTGTGCTGAAAATGACAATTTTCTATGAAATAACTAATGATTCTTGAGAATATTTGACATGTTTATATAGTATATTTAGAAAGTGTATACATTTGAGATTTGAGTATAATTTATAACAAAGAATGAATAAAAATGGATTTTAGAAATCTAACTGGTTATTGCATGTTCTTTATATAAACTTCCATTTCTTATGTTAAACTTCAGAGAAGTGGATTCTGTTAGAATCAAAGCATTACACTGGGAAAGAATTTTTTCATAGTCAGGACCTTCTTTTGTTTCCAGAATCAAAAATTTGCAAAACAATTTAAATCTCTTTTCTTGTATCAATTTTTGTTTAGAAATTGCTTCAGCACTTTAGGTAGGTTTGGACAAAACAACATTCCATAAGACAGCATTCAATAGCAAAAAAATTCTTGGGAAAAACTTTTTATGTCCTTGGCACTTTTTTTATTTACAGAAAAGAAAATGGAAATACTATATGGCTGAAATTTGAAGACAGATGTATTTAAAGTATTTATTTTCTAATCCTCCACTACAGAGGGCAACTGTGAAAGGCTAAGGAGTCGCATTAGCAACCCCAGGAGACCTTGGAGCACTGCACCCTGCCACTGCACCCACTGCCGCAAAAATACAATAAAATTTTAAAATGCCCTCCAGGTGATATGGCAGATTTTCACCATGTTATTGGTCCTTCTTAGGACAAGAGAGGCATGGTGGCACAGTGGTTAAATGCTGCAGCCACAATGTTGTACTGCACAATGGTACTGCAGCCACAATGTTGCAAGTTCAATCATGCAGGGCTCCAAGGCTGAGTTAGCCTTCCATCCTTTCAGAGGTCAGTAAAATGAGTACCCAGTTTGTGGGGTCAATTAGCTAACACAGTGTAAACTGCTAGGAGAGTGTCTGGCGCTGTAGAACAATGTAAAATAAGTGTTATTGCTAACAATCAGTAAGCCACTCTGAGATCCTTTGTGACTGAAGAGTGAGGTATAAATACTCTAAAATAATTAAAAATAAATAAATAAATTTTAACAACAGGAAGTGGGTAGACGTTGCTTTCTGTTCACTTCCTCTTTAAAAAAAAAGACCAAAGACCTAAGTTCACTCAAGGAGGCACAAAATGTGGTAGAAAAGCTCCCCATACCCTCTGCAGAGCATTTGTGGGCAACCCCCCTTTTGACTCCTAGGGGGCCCTTGGGGCCAAAAAAATAGCCCAAGCAGACATATGTGGCCCCCAGGCCTCACTTGGCCCAACCGAGATTTAAAGGATTCATAATCTTTCTCATAACCTCTCTAGTCAATCATTTTTATGAGCATTTATTCCCTTTATGTTGAAATAAAGTATAAATCCCCTTCAGTCCTTGCATTCAGAAAACAAAGCATATTTCAAAGATGCAATACATGTCACAGATTCTAAGACAAGAATCTGACTACAGTACATCTGTGTCTTATGAAAAACTTCATAAAAGTATACATATAACTTTACTGTTTTTCTGTAACCAAATTCTACTTCCATTACACTCGAATGATACTATTAATCTTTAGTGTGCTAAGGGTCACTGTATACATTACCACATGCATTACTTTTTTATAGTAAAAAAAAAGTCTGCATTTGTATATGTTTATGTGAGAAAACTTTAAAGATGTTTGTTGTTGCTGTGTGCCTTCATGTCATTTCTGACTTATGCTGACCCTAAGATGAACCTATCACAGGGCTTTCATGGCAAGATTTGTTCAGAGGGGGGTTGCTTTTGCTGCCCTCTGAGGCTTACAGAGTATGACTTGCCCAAGGTTACCCAATGGGTTTCCATGGCTGGACAGGGATTCGAACCCTGGTCTCCACAGAGTCCTAATCCCATTCTCAAACCACTACACCACGCTGGCTCTAAAGACGTTTGTACACATGTTCAATCTGTGCTCTAAACAGAGTAATCCACCAGAATGTCCTCAAGAGGAACAGGTTAATACAATTGTCCCTTCATATTCACCGGGGTTTGGTTCCAGGACCCCCTGTGGATACCAAAATCCGTGAATACTCAAGTCCCATTATATGCAATGGCATAGCAAAATAGTATCCCTTATATAAGATGGCAAAATCAAGGTTTGCTTTTTGGAGTATTATTTTTAAAGAATATTTTCAAGCCGTGAATACATAAAACCATGAATGCCAAATCCGTAAAAGTGGAGGAACAACTGTAGTCACATTCTTCTCCACATCAGTCTCTAGTGGTAGCACCTTTGAACAGATGGCATCAGCTCAGGTTGTGTGTGCCAGCCACATTAGGTTTGAGCGTATCATACCTCAGAGCCAATGTGGTGTTATGGTTGGGGTGTTGGACCAGGTGTTACATACCCTGACAGCCCCCATCTTGGAATATCAGATACAGTTGTCCCTCCACATTCACAGATTTGGCATTCACGATTTTAAATATTCACGGCTTGAAAATATTCTTAAAAAACAGTAATCCAAAAAGAAAACCTTGAGTTTGCCATCTTATATAACGGACACCATTTTGCTATGCCATTGCATATAATGGGACTTGAGTATTCATGGATTTGGGTATTCATGGGGGGTCCTGGAACCAAACCCCAGCGAATGTGAAGGGACAACTGTAATTTGCTATAATTTGACTCAGTTGGACCATCCACGTGGTTACAGGTAAACCAGGGATCCCCAAATAAGGATGGATTCATGTATGCAACAAAGGAGGAGTCTGTGGAGTACCCTTTGTTCTAGCCTGGGAACGTCCGAGAACCATTGTATCTCACTCATAACTCCTATCCCTGTAGGGGGATTATTTCATATAAATACCACCCTAAAACACCACGAACTGTCCACAGGTCCTCCTCCTACATCCATGCTGCCAGTTTGCTGCTAGACCCTCAGAACACAACTCTGAGCCTCTGCTGCAGGAATCTGTGTTGTATCACCTATCATCCACTCACTCTATTCTCCTATCCAAATACTTCCTACTATTTTTATTAGCCTTGTGTGAGTGCTGTGATATTTTCCAATAAACATAATTTAATCGTACCTTTTTGCTTAGTATCTCCTCCTTAATACATAGGTCTAAAAGGTCCTGCCGTTACCCACCTGTCATATTGCCAAGCCAAGTACATTAATCTGCCATATTAAAATCAGTATATTTGAGGGTCCTCACAGACCCCCAGCGGTTCAGGTAACATAGGCCTCTGGAGACCAAGGTTCCAATCGGCACTCAGCTATGGAAACCCACTGGGTGACCTTGGACAAGTACATTCTCACTGTTTCAGAGGAAGGCAAAGGCAAACCTCCTCTGAAGAAATCTTGCAAAAAAAACGGCATAATAGGGTCACCTCAGTGTCACCATATATTGGAAATGACTGGAAGACACACAACAACAATAACAAAACTCACACTTCTGATGACCAACTGCTGTAAAGCAATCTGAATACACAGAATCCCACAGTTCAGCTGTTATCACAATCCCACTTAATAGGAATAGAAAGGACATGCAAAGACTATCTAGTTATCAACAAAACTGACTTTCTATACAGATAGCATATGATGAAATGGGAAACCTAAAATTTAAATCAGCTACCATTTTCCTTGACATATACATGTTTCAAACTGTATTTGGGTTCGGTCAGGGTGCTATCAACTGAAATCCCAACATTTAATTGACTGTAACTACATCATCATTTTGTTGGGTAATCTACTGAAGATTTTTCAGTTCAGCAACAATCACTGACTGTTTTGAGTTCAGCCCTTATGTTACACTCTAATTTTTTATATATATACATTACTCTGTGGTTATTCTTTGTAGAATCAGGAGACCACTGCTCAGTCCACATGCTGTACTAAGTCTTCCCAAGCTGGACATCTCTTGTTTCATTTAATACTACTGGTGTCAAGATTAACCAGTAAAAAACATTCAAAAACCATCATTGCATTCAAAGCAGGGCATTGTTTGAAATAAAAAGCTTTTGCTGCAATGTAGGAAAAATATAGAAAACCATGCAACTCACCTAGCATTTTTCAGCTGAAGATCTAATGGTAACTGTATCCTTATATGAAAGTCTCTGCCCTGGAAAAATAACATCTCATTAGGCTGAATATCCACTTCCCATTTCTTTTTGAGATATGCCCCGGAATCCAGTTGATGCACTAAGTCGGCATAGGCAGTAGTGGCAGGGGGGAAAAGGCTGTGGGTACAGTAGCTATGAAGAAAGTAAGGCATGGGAGAAACAGGCTATACTCAAAGCCACCAACCAGATTTTGTCTGCCTTCCCTCACTATCACCGTGTGACCCTGGAAGGAGTATAGTACAACCACTAGTTTGATGCATCAGTATGGTTTGAGGTATGACAGGGTTTTTAAATTTAAAAAGTTCTGACCCAGTTTTTTCCATTTCTGTGTTTTATTTTAATACACTTTACTTGTTTTTAATGAATTGGTACTAGCAGAAAGGTAATGAATAAGAGAGACACAGGAGCAATTTGTTCAACAAATAACAAACTATAAATTGGTAGGAAGAAAAGTGAGGTCAGCAAGATCAGTGATTCCTGCCTTGCTGAGGGCAATGCAAAGGTTAACCTAAACTCCTGTGAATATGCTCCTATGCACCTGCCTGACAATATTAAATTCTATCACAGCTTGATCCTTACATGGTACAGTTCAACATATACTAACTAGAAAAATCAACTGAGGTTGACTAACAATTTAATGACTCTTATCAGTCAGGATATGTAGTTTGTGCTCAGTTTTAGCTGGTCTTCTCCTGAGATCATTTATTGCCTAGAATCTGGTGTGATCATTACGCTAGTGCAACAAGGAGTTAATGTGCTGTTTGGCAATGCAACAATTGCCATCTGGCACCCAGCTCCATCTGGCAGGTAGGAAAACTCACTCCAGAAGCCACCTCTATCTTCCCTTTGAATGCCATTTAGGTTCACTGGCAGACATTTCTGCTCTGCTTGCTTTATATAGGATTTCTGCCATTGTATTTCATCAATCAATCAATCAATCAATCACAATCACTTTATTTATATCTCAAGGTGATTAAAGCAGTTCAGTGGGCCCCCTGGATCTGCGAGCTCTGGATTCGCAAATTCAACTGACAGTGGACTGTCACATCCCTTGTTATAAAATGGCGGCAACATGAATGCGGAGACCCTGAAGCATCCATGTTCACACTGCTACCATTTAATAATATGCAATGTGATTATCCACCTTCTTTTGTATTTACACGGGGTTCAAGAACCAAACCCCCGTCGATCCAAAGGGCCCACAGTATAGATTGACATGAACAAGAAGCTTCTTTTAATAAAGATCAGTGTCTAATTAGCTTCATGCTAGTATTTTATGAAGCGGGTAAGCACATACTCTTTCAATGCAATAATTTCCAGAGCAGTCCTATTACCTGTCTACCCAGAAGCAAGCTCCACTGAGTTCAACAAGAATTATTTTTAGATAAGTATGCAAAAGACTGCAGCCTTCACTTCATCTTAAAGATGTAGCTTGACTCTTCTAGTAAGATTTCTAAACAAGGATTGCTACTGCCCAAATTTAGGAAATAAATGAAGCTCTGACAAACTTAGCATTTAACTTAGACTTTAGCTTAGTTTAGAAGCAGTCATCAGCTAACCAATAATTATTTTTAGCATTCGTACAGCAGGAATGGACATTTCACTGAAGTGTCACAACACAGTCTGAAAAATACGAAGAAAGCAATTAATGTACCCCATAACCTTTACCTTCATAGTATATTGTAACTCTCACATCTATTACATTTAAATGGCCTTTTTTATAAAATAAAAAGCAGATGTAATTCTGACCTTTTGTAAAGGTCAAATAACTATGATTCAGTGTTTCATTAAAGTACCAAAAGATACTTTTTAAAAAACTGTAAAGTGACATTCACACTGGAAAATGTGGTACAATATGTAAATGCTGTAACTTCTAGACATAAGTTTTGATAGGCTCGGTTAATGGAGAGTGGGCTTTTCCTTGTAGTTTTGTGAGGACCCAGTATTGTGGCAGCATTTTGTATATAAACAGTTACTTCTGCTATCTCCTTTGTTTTAAGGAGAGAGAAAAAATTCCACAGGAAAGAAGTCAAAAGAAGATTCCCAGGTGCTAAGTATGCAAGCTTAAGCTTTCCGGAATCAACAGCAAAGCTGGCCCGAATTTTAACACAGTCCATTCTGTCATTTCTTCTGGTTTGCATGTGTAGACTAGACCTAAGCACATATGAAATAATGTCCTCTTGGGTCAATGAAAACAAGAGAGAGAGAGAGAGAGAGAGAGAGAGAGATTGTCTAAGGACAATAAGTCAGGAGGGGAATATATGGAGAAAAGCATCTCTTACCCGCACACAACATATCAACCTCCCACTGGCACAAATCATTCACCTGGATTCAGTCTCCCTCAGAACTCTCTCCCCACCACTACCCTCTTTGAGGTAAGGAAACAAGTAGTAATGTTTAAAGTCCCAGCTTGATGTGCCTGTAGCTGAGCTGAAACTTGCAATGAAATAAAGTGGCATAGTTCTGATGTGGTAGAAGACTATGACACTTCAAAATGTTGCCCCATATAACCAAAAAACTTCTCTTTCAATCAGGCTAGGGGAGCATGTGGTCCTTCACCTATTGTTGGACTACAACGTCTATCACACCTGGCCAGTAGAGCCAATCATGAGGGATGACAGGAGCTGCAATTTAACCAGATTTGAAAAGAATACAGCACCCAAAGCATTATCCTCCCACTGCTCAGTTCTGGGTGACTTCAGCATGGCATTACTTTTATTCTCCTTAAAAGCAGCATTCTCAGCTCTGCAGTTACAGTAAGCGGAGGTCCAGTCAGGCCACATCACATCCATCCACTTAGCCAAGGTGTAGCTCCAATGCTCTCCCAGAGCTGCCTTTTCAAACTGACAGCCTCTGCACAGGATCTCAGGCCAAAAAGGGGCTCCTGACCCATTAAGTGCTACCAATGATGGCTCATGGACTGAGTACAGTAGGACCCCTGTATCCACGTGGGATTGGTTCCAGCACCCCTCTGTGCAAAACAGTGAATGCCCCCATTGCCATTCCCACCACAGGAGCGATCCCGGGAAGTGATTCCAAAGGGCAAAGGGAAGCAAGAGTTACCACCCCCCTTCCTTTGCCCCCGTGTCATCATTCCCATCATGGAAGTGATCCGAGGGCGATCCTGGGGGCAAAGGGAAAAGGGAGGTGAAAACTACTCCTACCCTCCCTTTGCCCCTGTGTTACCATTTCTGCCACGGAAGCAATACTGGGGGTGATACCAGGGGCAAGGGAGAAGGGAGGCGAGAACTACTACTCCCCTCCCTTCGCCCCCACATCACCATTCCCGCCATGGGAACGATCCCAAGGGGCAATCCCAGGGGCAAAGAGAGAAGGGAGGTGAGAACTACTACTACTCCCCTCCGTCCCTCCTCCAAGGATAATTGAATCAGCAGATGACGAATCAGTGGATGTGCGGGTGCTACTTTAGTGAAACATTTCATCCTGAAATGGGAGTGCCGCTCTATTCTGCCTTGGTCAGACCTCACCTAGAATACTATGTCCAGTTCTGGGCACCACAATTCAAAAAGGATATTGACAAATTGGAGCGTGTCCAGAGAAGGGCAACTAAAATGGTGAAAGGTCTGGAAACCATGCCTTATGAGGAGAGACTTAGGGAGCTGGGTATGTTTAGCCTGGAAAAAAAGACGGTTAAGAGGCAATATGATAGCCCTGTTTAAGTATTTGAAGGGGTGTCACGCTGAGGATGGAGTGGGCTTGTTTTCTGCTGCTCCAGAGACTGGAACACGGAGCAATGGATGCAAGCTCCAGGAACAGAGATTCCACCTCAACATTAGGAGGAACTTTTTGACAGTAAGAGCTGTTCGGCAGTGGAACGCACTCTCTCGGAGTGTGGTGGGGTCTCCTTCCTTGGAGGTCTTTAAACAGAGGCTGGAAGGCCATCTGTCAGGGATGCTTTGATTGTGATTTCCTGCGTGGCAGGGGGTTGGACTGGATGGCCCTCGTGGTCTCTTCCAACTCTACAATTCTATGATTCTATGATTCTCTGAGTAGAAGGTGCCCTCCCACTCTGACCAAGAGCTTCCTATGCCTGTTATACAATCGTTCAATTAAAAATGGCAAGGACTAAAACATGTGGTCTTCTGCATGCAAAGTATGTGAACTTGCTACCCTCTTCTTCTATTTATCTGTATCCCATCTTTCTCGAAAAACTGGGACTCAAGGCAGTTTACAATTTTAAAAAGAACAATACAGCAAAAAGATACAAAAATGAGCATTAGCATTGAATTAAAATCTTAGAAGAGTGGTTCTTACAGGAACACTTGGACAGAAAGGTAATGACAACACAGAGAGAAAAGCCTTACACAGATACAGACTGAGTATTTATCCATCTGGTACAGTGTTGCCCACCCTGATGGTGCGGTGCTCCATGATATCAGGACAGAGACTTCTTGGTGGTTGCTCCCACACCCAAGACATCCATGTGGAGATCAGGCAGGTTGGCTCCTTTTCTGTTCCTGAAACATTTTTATTTGGACAGGCCTTGGCAGGCTAAGCTGATCCGCTGCTGCTTAGGTGTTCACTTAATTCTTCTTGAGTTCTGACTAGGTTTTATGTCAAGATTTTGTTTTTTCACTTCAATATTTTAGTATTTGTTGCAATTTATCATAAAATATGCTTTATTGCAACAATAATTGGTGTGAATTTATTGTTTTTGTCTTGATACTTATAAACCACTCAAACAGGCACTGCCAGTTGGATAACACCTGTGTCTGTGTACCCCTTCAACTTGCCTGTGGGCTGAATTTCATAGGGTATTAAACAAGGAATACGGTACTCGAGGCGGTTTTGTTCTTTCCTCTGAAATGTAGCCCATAGTACCAGATAACACATACACATATTACATAAATAAGTAAATACTGTTAGCAATTTTGAGTGGGGTAGCAGGTTGCTGAAAGGTGGGGTAGAAATCACATCAACAAATTGCAAAGTCCATATTCTGGTAAACCCTTTTCTTGGGCACCACTTTATTTTATTTTCCAATTTTATTTGGCACAAAATTCTTTATGCCAATCTTTCAAAACTATTTCTTCATCAGGCAGAGATGGTTTGTAGGGCTGGAAATACAGTCATCCCTTCACATTCGCAGGGGTTAGGGGCAGACAACCCCCGCAAATGTGAAAAAACCGCGAATAATAAATGAGCCTGCAGGCGAGCGGTTTTCCACCCCAATCCCTTCCCAAGGCAGCGAGGAAGCCCCTCGCTGCCTTGGAAATGGAGTGGGGTGTAGCGCAAGCGCGCCAACTGCTTCCCACCCCCCCTTCCCAAGGCAGCGAGGAGCTTCCTGAGAAGCCCATCACTGCCTTGGAAATGGAGTGGGATGTAGCACGAGCGCGCCAGCTGGGTCCCACCCACCCCCCTTCCCAAAGCAGCGAGGAGCTTCCTGAGACTGCCTTGGGAAGGGAGTGGGGTGTAGCGTGAGCACGCCAGCTGGGTCCCACCCCGCCTTCCCAGGGCAGCGAGGAGCTTCCTAAGAAGCCCCTCGCTGCCTTGGGAAGGGAGTGGGGTGTTGAGTGGGGGGGGGGGCGCAGGCAGCTTTCCGCGAATGATCAAAACCGCAAATGTGAAAGTCGCGAATGTGGAGGGGCAACTGTATATCCAGGCATGCTCATAGGGACTAAAGTGAGATTTGCCCATAAATAATATATACATACAAAGTTAAACTTATTTCCTACCACCTACTATTCTTTGATCTCTCTCCTTTTCCTTCTTTTTGAACTTTTTGAAAGACGTGGAATATAAGGGAGAACTCTGGAAACATTACTTTTTCAAACCACAACTCAGGAAGTTGTAAAGTCCCCAAAAGTAACTTTCCCAAGCTCTTGCTGAAGGTGAGACCAGTGTGTCTGAAGGTGTGACTACTGGGGTGCCAAAGAGTTCTGTCCTGTTTCCAGTGCTATTCAACATCTTTATCAATGACTTGGATGAGGGAGTAGAGGGCATGCTTATCAATTTCGCAGATGACACCAAATTAGGAGGGGTAGCTAATACCCCAGAGGGCAGGATCAGAATCCAAAATGGTCTCAACAGATTAGAAAGCTGGGCCAAAACTAACAAAATTAATTCCAATTGGGTGAAATGTAGAGTACCATACTTGGGCGGTAAAAATGAAAAGCACAAATATAGGATGGGTGACACCTGGCTTGATGGCAGTATCTGTGAAAAGGATCTAGGGAGTCTTAGTGGACCACAAGCTGAACGTGAGTCAGCAGTGTGATGCAGCAGCTAAAAAAGCCAATGTGATTCTGGGCTGTATCAATAGGATGCAGTGTGTAGATCAAGGGAAGTAATGGTGCCACTCTATTCTGCTTCAGTCAGACCTCACCTGGAATACTGTGTCCAGTTCTGGGCACCACAATTCAGGAAGGATATTGAGAAGCTGGAATGTGTCCAGAGAAGGGCGACCAGGATGGTGTGAGGTCTGGAAGCCATGCTCTATGAGGAGCAGTTTAGGGAGCTGACCATGTTTAGTCTGGAGAAGAGGGGACATGATAGCCATGTTTAAGTATTTGAAGGGATGTTATACTGAGGATGGAGCAACCTTGTTTTCTGCTGCTCCAGAGACTAGGACACGGAGCAATGGGTTCAAACTACAGGAAAAGAGATTCCACCTAAACATTAGGAAGAAATTCCTGACAATAAGAGCTGTTTGGAAGTGGAATACACTGCCTCGGAGTGTGGTGGAGTCTCCTTCTTTGGAAGGTTTTAAGCAGAGGCTGGATGGCCATCTGTTGGGAATGATTTTATTGTGTCTTCCTGCATGGCAGGGGGTTGGACCGGGTGGCCCTTGTGCTCTCTTCCAACTCTATGATTCTACTGTATATTATTGCCTCATATAGACAAGCCAAAGGACTGTTGCACTCACCATGGCCAAAATGTCCCGTCAACTTGTATGTGTATAATAAACTGAAAACGCATTACAAAGAAGATATAGTTTTCTATATAGTTTGATTGTGTATTGCTGCAAGGCAGGGGGTTGGACTAGATAGACCTTGTGGTCTCTTCTGACTGACTCTATGAAGTTGTAAAGTTCCCATAAGTTCCCAAACTCTGAGTTTGAAGGCGACTTTCCTAAAGGCATAGCAACGACTCTTCTGCCTCCTCCTATTATCGGGAGTGTTGATTTCGTAAGGTTGCCTGTGTGTGTGTTTGCCTGTCCTTCTTGCTTTCCCCTCTTATTTACAAAGAAAACTCCTTGCTCCTGAGACGACCCCACCACACACGCGGGTATCCTCAGATGGGGTCTTGAGTTCGAATCCTCCGCCCCCCTTTTCGGCCAGGGACGACGACTCACGAAAACACCCTCTCCCTAGTCTATCTCAGAGGGTTATTCTGAACTCACAGATATAATCAATATATTTCCTATGTACAAGTTTAGGAGCAGCGGCTCTCTGTACCTGGGCGGTGACAAAGCCCTCATAGACGCTTCCTTCCCGGTTCTGAGGTAAGAGAAGCGGACACTCGCGGAATAACGGCGACCCGTACCTAGCCGCGGCCATCTCCCACCCGCGGCTTCTCTCTTTTCCTCACAAACCGAAAAAAAGGAACTTTTTTTTTTTGCCCGCGCGGGCGACTTTATCAGGCACAGCGCATGCGCCGACTCTCCTATTACTCTCCCTCAGAGGGCGGAGGGGAAATAAGACCCCCTTGACGCATGCGTATTAACTTCCGCCGCCACCCCTCCTTGCGCAGTCAGTGGCACTAACCCTATTGAGAGCTTATTGGTCGCCACCGCTGTTGAAACCCGCATAGGAACATTGTGTAAGAATAAGAGTGGGGCGGGCGCGTGAAGCACACGCACAGACAATTAGCTACGGCTTTGACTTGACAAGAATTGACCGTTTGGACCGTTTTGAATTCCTCCTCAGCCTCGCGCCCGTTTTTGATTGGACGGAGCGTCCGCCACACATGCGCGAGCGTGGAGGCAATCGCCAATGAAAAGGCGCTGCTTGATGAAGAGGGCGCCCTTTCCCTCAGCCGCCTTTAAAAGAAAAAAAGACGCTTCATCTGTTGAATATACTGTACACTATGTGGAGTGTTTGCTATGGCTCCTTCCTATGGAATCCTGGGATTTGTAGTTTTTGCGAGGTTTTTTTTGCCTTCTCTGCCAAAGAGTGCTGGTGCCTTATTAAACTACAAACGCCAGGATTCCATAAGGAAGGTGCCATGGCAAATAATCTAGTTTCAAACTGGGTTGTTTGTGTAGTGTGGACAAGTTTTATAGCTCAAATGGTGGTTTGTTTGTTGTTTAAACACACACAGTATACAGGCTTCACATTGTTCTCCTTTTGTTTTGATACTTTAGTTTGAAAATTAAAAACAAAAAAGAATGGTCCATAATGAATCCACAATGCTCTGTGCTTTGGTCTTTTAGTGTATGATGTTTCTATTAAAAATAATTGAATAAACACATTTAATAAGGGTAGGTTATTTCAGCCACAGCCTTTCCACCCAGCTTGTGGGGGCAATTAGCTAACACGCATTGGAAACTGTTTAATGCAGTGTAGATGTGTAAATTGCTATTGCTTAAAACAATTTGTAAGCCGCTCTGATAGCCATTGTGGCTGAAGGGTGGGGTATAAATACCTATTTTTTTGTAATGTTAAAAAATGCACACACCTGAATTTCATCTGTTGCAAGGGATCCAAACATTTTCCCATAAAGGTGCCCCCACAAAAAATATATCAGATTGTCCCAGCACTCAAAATGCATTAATTAGTTCTGAACAAGTGCATTTTTTTCTTCCTGCTTTTACCTCAATTACTCTGTGAAATATGTTTGTGAAAAAAGATCTACACATACTGTATGCAACAGTACATGTGATGAGAATAATGTTATATTCCTCATGGCAGTGTGAGGAGAGATTACATTTTGCAACACCATTCCATAGGGAAGCTAATTTTTACCTTGTGGGCCTTATAAGACAAGTCCCAAAGCCCATATTTCTGTAGTACCTTTATAAAGGTTCCATATATACGAGGGGGGGGAGAGAATATTATCTCCTCCAAACAAACAGCAATGCACAGTGCTGTGGCCTGTTTTAATGTTCAAAACATCCCCCCTAAACTTCACAGCCCCCCTAGCCAAGATGGTGGCCACAAGTGATCTACTTGCACTTTTAAATCCGCTGTCGATGAGTTTTTTTAAAAAAAAAACAAGGCATTTTGCTTAAAAAAACAAAACAATTTACCATGGTGCACACACACAACATTTCATATTTACAAAAAGAAAAAAACAGAAAGTACAGGTAAAAGATCACCGTTTTCCTCCATCCACAGCATGACATCCCTTCAAATATTTAAACACGGCTATAATGTCCCCTCTTAACCTTCTTTTCTCCAGACTAAACATGCCCAGCTCCCTAAGCCGCTCCTCATAGGGCATGGCTTCCAGACCTCCCACCATCCTGGTTGCCCTCTTCTGCACATGTTCCAGCATCTCAGGGCGCGGCTATACGATCATAAAAAAATCCGTATGGGGGGCAAAAAATACGAACAGCCTGTCGTTCGTATGCATACGAACCGGCTATACGATTTTTAAGCCCCTAAACTCCGTATGACTCCCTCTTCCCGAAGCTGGCCGGAGCGAGCAAGCCAAGCGGCAGTTTTAAATCTCCTGCCGCTTTTTTTTTTTTTTAAAGGTTCCTGGTTTGCGGACAGTCGGTTTTCTGTATTTACAATATAAAATAAAAATAAATAAACATATAAATTCACGGACTTACCGGACACTCGCTAGCCAGGAAACCAACATGGCGGCCGCTCCCAATTCCCCTCTGTGCTAGCCCCTCCCCTCTACTCGGCCAGCCAATCAGATTACCCTGCCTGTTCGTATGTGTGCGAACGGACCGTACAGACCTGTCAGCCATCCGAACGGCGTACGGATTTCTCTTCGCGATCCGTTTTCCCTCCCGAATGCCGCGTGTGCGTATTTCAGGGTGGAAAACCGCCCCCCCCCTCTTTTGCATTTGTGTGCATCTGAACGGCCGTTTGTACCGAAGCGCGAACTTCCGCACGCCGTACGTATTATTTAAATCCTGTAGACGGGACCTCAATATCCTTCCTGAATTGTGGTACCCAAAACTGGACACAGTATTCCAGGCGAGGTCTGACTGAAGCAGAATAAAATGGCACTATTTCTTCCCCAGGTCTAGACACTATACTCTGATGGATGGAGCCTAGAATCTCATTGGCTTTTTTAGCTGCTGCATCACACTGCTGACTCATGCTCAGCTTGTGATCCACTAAGACTCCTAGATCCCTTTCACAGATACTGCCCTCAAGCCATGTGTCACCCATCCTATATCTGTGCTTGTCATTTTTACTGCCCAAATCTAGTATCCTACATTTCTCCTAGTTGAAATTAATTTTGTTAGTTTTGGCCCAGCTTTCTAATCTGTTGAGGTCATTTTGGATTCTGATCTTGCCCTCTGGGGTATTAGCTACCCCTCCTAATTTGGTGTCATCTGCAAACTTGATACGCATGCCCTCTATTCCCTCATCTGAATCATTGATAAAGATTTTGAATAGCTATTGAAGCTAGAAATTTTCTTCTCCATTTAAATAAAAAATGTAAAAATCCTGAATGTTGTGTTCAGTACCAGTTTCTATACTAGCACACAATCATGAAGGACACACTGATCTGTGTGCTTGTAGCTATTCCAGTATGATGTTTGGGTGTCTGTTGTATCTTGATTTTTTGCATCTGTGTCTCTAAAATAGAATATCAAGAAACCTTGAGTTTTATCTGTGCTTATATGAGAGCCTATGCAGTTTAGTCATCTGAACATTGGACAATGACTCTAGAGACCAGGGACTCAGCCAGACAGGATAATTAATTGTGGAAAATAGCACATTAACTCACCATCACAGCAATGTTCATTTGTTTCCACGATACATTCGCAAGTTCGCTGGCAGGGGAAGCTATCCGTCTTTGAAGTTCACACAGAGCATGCCCATGAATAAAAATGGTGGCTGCAAGTGAATTTTGTGTGTTATTATTTACCCAAAGCTTCCTACGCTTCCCTTTTCCCCCCTTGATAAATCAGAGACACGGAAGAGCAATGTTCTGCTTTAAAAAAAAAATTTGCTCTCCTGCTCGAATACAGTACATCACCGGCAAGCCAGCCCCCACATACATCCGACCAGTCACATTTTGACTTCCAGTATGTGGCCTAATTCGAACTGGTTGTTCAAACGGCCTGGAATGAGCATTTCTGTGTATTTTTTTTAACTTTTCAAGAAACAGCTAATGCTGTTAACGCAAAATACTTTGAGTTTTTGCCCACCCCCTCATTTTGAATATGCTGAATCCCTGCGGGAGCTCATCTGGACAAAAGGTATTTCCCTCACATTCCAAGAGGTTTTTTGTTTTTTTTCACCATCTAGATAACACACAAGGTTTAAATCACCACTCGGCCATGGAAACTCACTGGGTGACCATGGGCAAGTCACACACTCTCAGCCTCAGAGGAAGGCAAAGACAAAGCCCCTCTGAACAAATCTTGCCAAGAAAACAGGTTCACCTTAAAGTTACCATAAGTCAGAAATGACTTGAAGGCACACAACAACAGCGTATGCAAAACACGATCTTGGCTCCCCAGAATTAGCTCTTCTTGGCAGTTGTCCAGCAGTAGCAATATAAATCAGCTGCCTTCTACACATAAAGTACATAGGTTCTCTAATGCCTCATTTGCATCTCCTTGAATTATAAAAAAATATTCCCTTTGCAGACATTGTCAGTACTGGAAGACCAGACTGATCCATATGCTGTACTGATTTTGAAGGTCCAAAAGGATGCTGTTAATCTCTCACAAACCTTGAGAATATTTGGAGGTTTTCCAGACTGTCCGTTGAAGGTTTTCCCTTCAGAAATGTCAGGTTTGGATTCTGAAGCTCTTAAATGAAACTGTTTGCTTAAGGTATGATATTTTTCATCAGTATAATTCCTGATCCTTTAAATCCTTCCTCAAAACCCATTTTCTTACCATGATACTTCTGAACCATAACAATACAGCCTGTAGCTCTCATCCACAATTAACTAAATACATATAAACTTCTCTGGAAAGACAAGCATAATTTAAACAGGACATTCCTGTAGTACTAAAATCTGTTTTTCTTCTGTTGGAATAATCTATGAGCTTGTCTAAATGGGGGAAAAAACCTCCTTGTAGAATTTGAGGAGAATATGATTTGTCTAAATGGCATGCTTTGTCAATTCACTGTATTTGGAAGGAGGGGAGGTCAAAACCACCAAAAACTCCAAAGGAAAAGCCTTCATGTCTTTTCCCATATTTTTTAAAAAGCGCTGCAGGGAATGTACATTCCTGCTCATTGGGACAACCGATTCGCTTTGATGTACATTCCTCATAAGAGCGGAAGTGGAAAGCTGTTCGGTCAGATGTACGCAGGGGGGTGGAGCTTGCTAACAAGGCAAGCACCCAGAACCGCCATGTTGTATTTTCGCTGTAGCGATCATGTGCTGAGGTGACAAAACAGTCTTTTTTCTTCTTTTTTCTATTTATTAAGTGGAATATTGTACTTTCACACATTAGATATGCTTTTTTAAAAAAAAATACTGTTCGGCGGCGAAAACTGGTGACAATAAAAATGCAAGTAATTCACTCATGCCTGCCATCTTGATTTGTAGGCATGCCCATTTGGACAACAAATACATATGACATCGCATGCCTGCAAGCTTGCCAAAAAAACCGTGGAGACTAATCAGAGCTGCTGCGAATTGATGTTAGTGCATATCAATCCACATTTTTTTCCTAGTATAGACAAGCCCTATGTGTAAAAACTTTTGTGACTCACCTTGCGCTCCAATATTGGGAAAAGGTGGGAGCAGAAGTAGATGGGAGCTTGGTGTTCATGTCATCCTGCATCACTGTGGATAGTTGACTGGCTTTTAAGGTGGGCCTCAGGGGTTGGATAGGGAGTTAAACTGTAGCTATGACACAATGGCAACAGGTCTGAGGCAGGATCTCAGCCATTGTTTTCTTTTCAGTGCAGAATAACTTTACATTTTGTAGATTTAGGTTGATTTGCATAATATATCAGATAAAATAAAAAAGTTTTATTTTTGATCATTTTAAAAATGCAAGGGGTATATTAAATACGAGCAGTGTAAACTAGCTAGTCCTTTGTACGAAACAGGGCTGCTCAAAGTCCAGCACTATGTATAAAATTTATTTTGCAATGAAATAAGACCCATTGAACTGATACAATGTATCATTTTACAAGAAAAAAAGAAACAGGATGACAATGAAAAATCCAAATTACTATTTGTGGAAGGGACGTTTTAACAAATGGAACAAATCAGGTTTTGAATTCTAAAGCTCTAAATGAGTAAAATCATGTCTTTGAATATAAAGATGATTAAAAAGACACTATAATGTGTAAAAGGATATTTACAAGTTTAGTCTCTTTCATTTGGGCATTGATTTTAATTACTTGGACATGGGAGGGGGTGAATATAAAAGCCGACACTGTGTACTTTCTCTTTAAATTGCATTCCACTGTAATTTAGTGCTGTTCAGTTCTTCTCTCCCCCCTCTAAATCCCCCCCTCTCTTTGTAACCAGTGATCAATGATTTTCTCTCGTCCAGGTTTAAAATTCAGTAATCCAGCCTTCATTTATTATACTTTCTTTTGCCAAAACTTTTCATGTAACATTCCAGATCCTTTGTGTATATACTTACATAGCTTTCCATAGAGTCATCAGAAAGAAAACTCACTTCCAAATGTTTTATTTCAGCCTCCTTTCTACTGTATACCTATTGGTTTATGTGTCTTGTCAGTGCAACAGCCACAGTTAAAGCATGGTTAAGAATATGAATCTAGGGATCTGGGGTCCTTTCACGCTATAAAATTATAGGCCTATGATTCCACTTTAATTGCTGTGGCAACAGCCCACAGAATCCTTGGATTATTATTATTTTTTTAAGGAGGGGTATTTAGGTGAAGCTTTCCACTTCTACTTTTATTGGGAATATGAATGAATGCAAATCAGATAGTCTCAAAGCACAGGAATGCACATTCCCTGCAGAGCTTTTTAAAAACTTTGGGGAAAGACACAAAGGTGTTTCCTTCAACGTTTTTGGTGGATTTGACTCCCGTCCTTCCAAATACTGCAGACTGATGTGGGATGGCATTTAGACAAATCGTATTCTCCTCCAATTCTTTTAGGAGTATTTTCACCATTTACACAACCCCTTAGAGTTCTCAGCCAGAGAGCTATAATGCTTCACCAAACTACAAACCCCAGGATTCCAGAGGCTGTTGTCATGACAGTTAAAGTGGAATCATATTTCTGTAATTGTATAGTGTTAAAGGGCCCCTAGTTTCAGGAGCTGAGGGGCAAAAATGCTTTAGAAATGTATTGCTGACCTCCACACTAACCAAGACACTATCTATGGACAGAAAAAGGTGGAGATACAGTAATGTGTTGGATCTAGACATTGCCATATTTAGTCATACTTAGAGTAAATTGAAGTTTGTTCTCAGAATAAACGGAAAAACTATAAACTAGAAAAGTGCTATGGAAATAAAAAACTTTATTGTTAAGTCCCGTGTCTGCTCTAAAATGCATACCACTGACTTCTGTGGCATGTATGCATGTGTGTGCCTTCAAGTCAACTCTCAATGTTTTGTGACCCCATGAATTTTACAGTGTTTTTGTAGGCAGAAAATACTCAAGAGTTGTTTGCCATTGCCTTTGTCTGAAATCCAACAGCACTTGGTATTCCTTGGCAGTCTGCCATCCAAGTACTAACCAGGCCTGATCCTACTTAGCTTCCAAGATCAGATGGAATCTGGTGTCTTTGGAGTATGTCACTGGAATTTATCTCCAGTAAATCTGATACTCAAAAGGCATTGTGTATACAGAAATCCCCTCTAAGGAAATAACAAAGGCAAGCATGTTTAAGGAAATTATCTATCGCATCAGATTTTAAGGAGGGTTGTTAAAATGCTGATGAATGAATATAGTATAACATGATGAGTAAGGGATACTAAAAGGACCAAATGGATAGGTTCCACTAGATACTACCATAAGTACCAAGATGTTTTACTTTATAACCCAGTGTGATTAAACTGCATGAAAATTAAGATGTGATAATGCTACAGTAAAATAAGTCTTAAAAAATAAAGAGGCTTCTAACAAAACTGCAACATTAAAAATCTCAAAGGAAATACTGATGGGAGATGTTTCTAGAAGGGCAATCGTGTAGGTAGAATTTTCATATGGAAATAATCTGTAAAGGAATAGAAGGCAGCACTAAGTAGAAATATAACTTCCATGTGTTAAACCTACACATTGGGTGTATTATTGACTTGTACATTGGCCAATTCATACAACCAGGTTTTCTTTGTGTGTGTGGGGGGGGGAGGATGTGAATGTGGGTTGATTAGAATTCAGCACATGTTGAAGGAATGGTATGATAGCCTTACCACATGCCCAATGCAATGCAGCTCCCATCTCTCGTGGCTATCAAGATTCATTCCCATCTTTGGACTTTGGCACATGTCATTCTGGCAACTAAACCTAAGTAAGTATTGTGTTGAGTTCCAATATATTCCCAGCAGTCCATGGTAAAGAATCAGGAAAGGGCTAATGGCATTCTGGGCAGCAGTTTCTGGAATTCTTTTCTTAATACCTGCTTTGTTATTCTTGGCTTTGAAGTCTTGTCTCACTTTGTATTGCACTTTGTGTGAAAAATGTGTGTGGTTTTTTTAATGCACAAAAATCAGGTAACCTGCTCAAAGAACAACAAAAAGCAACATTTATGTGCATGTACAGAAACATTGTTTTCTGTGCAGAAAATGCCATTTTGTATGCAAAGAAGTCCTGAACTGCAAATAGTCTTTGAGAACTGCTCAGGTTTTGATGACTTTCTTGAAACAAGGAGAAAAATGGTAAGATTATTCTTTCTTGCTTAGAAGAATGAAATTTATGAAGATCTAGAGTACATAACTAGTTTCTCCTAATTGTATCTGCCTTGTTTTCTCAACTTTGGGATTGCAAAATTTTATTTTCTTTCCACACTGAAAGATTCTAACCTCTCCTCCTGCCCCTGAGCTTATGGCATACCAACTAGTTTTGTGCTTTGAATTCAGTTTGCAGCAATTGAAATAAGCTGAGGACAAAGAGGGAAAGTTGGAGGAAGATAAAGAAACTTGGACATTTTAAAAACCAACTGGAAAAAGTGGGTTGGCAAAGGATTAATTGAGATTGTCCCTGCCAAATCAGGACACTTGAAGAGTATATACATTCTATGGCACTTCTACTTCTAATATACATTCTAAAATCCTAGTTTGACCATGTTTCAGTCCTGCAAAAACAAACAAAATTTTCCAGGCCATGACTACCCCTTGATTCATTTTCAGCCAGTTTTTATAGTGGGTGCGTGTTCACAGTATGTTTGGTGAACCAATAACATGTTTGGTATGGGCACACACTAACTTTCCTGCAGATTCAACTTAATCCACAATCCCAAGGTGACAATTTGTATGAGTTGTCCTTAACATGTATTAGGGTGTTATGTCTTTTTGGAGATCCTCACTTGCCTTACCAAAAAGACTGTGGGAAGCAAGCACAAAATTCTGTATATTTACTGCAGAGTTTGACTTGCCAAAGTCCTTGGTCTGTATCCAAAATGGAAAAGATTTTTAACATTTGGAGTCTAGACATGATCTCCTCAAAAGCGTTCTCAAGGGGATGTGCTTTCCTTTCCTTTACCACTGCTGTTCATCTTTTCTTGGATCTTAAACCATTTTGGCTTACTTGGTTTTATTATAGGGACCACTCTATGGTGTGATGTCATTCTGTTATATTCAGTTTTACCATCTGGTCAAACGTTGCCTCTTGCTTTCTCTCTCATCATCTCTGGAACTTTACATGGCACGTGTACTTTTGCAAGAGGACTGGGACCTATAACATTGTAAAAGTTTTCCTTCATCCTACATCTCATGCCAATAAAAGCCACCATCCAGTTTTGTTAGCAGCATGCTTTCCAGCTACTTTAGTAGGCAGGTTTCTTGACCTTATAACAATCTTTTCTTCCACCAAGACCATGTTTCATAATCTTTTATTAAAACCTCTAATATAGAAGTATGCCACAGAGATTTATATTCATAGAGTTGGGTCTAGACATACCCTTCTAAGAACGAAAGGGTTCTTTCTGTTTTTGGAGGGGACTAGAAATCAGGATCTAATTTCCTAGTTACCTTTTTGTTACTTTTCTGTGGCTTTCTTGGGCCTGGAGGAATCCATCAAAAAAGTAAATTAAAAAAACAAAACAAAACCCTCATGATGGCTGTCAAGCCCCCACCCCCTGCAGAGGAAAAAGTTACACAGGAAAAGGTTACTATATTACCAGGCATTATGTCACCATGAATCAAGGGCCCTGACTTACTAATAAGTCTGCCTGTAGGACGTGATGTGGCTTTGGGAGATGGGGTGGCTGCGATTTTCTTGTAGTAATGCAGGTCGCTCCCTGTATCCATGGGGGATATGTTTCTGGACTTACCATGAATATGTGAAACCATGGATAAAAGAGAACCCTATTGAAATGAATGACTTCCAGCCCAACTTCTGGCAGAAGCATACATAGTAATTGCACAGGAGGACCTAGAAAATGGCTAGATTTTTTTTTTTTTTTGGAAGAAGATAAGTGAAACCATGGATACCAGACCTGTGGATATGGAGGTTGACCTGTAGTCTGTCTCCTTCCCAGAATAAATACTACTGCTACTATTACTACTACTACTACTAATAATTTATTTCTTACCCACTGCTCCCCATGGATCTAATTGGGGAACAACACATCCACACAAAGCAATTAATATCAATTAAAATACATCTTGGTTAAAAATACATAAATACATCAAGGAGATTATCAGACAGGAACGAAAAAAGCATTCCTGTCCCACAATCTCCTCTCCCGACTCTCTCCCGTTCCTGTAATGCTAAAATAGTAAAACTTTTCACACCTATCTTATTAGTGCATACAGGGCTGCCTAGGAGTGAATGGAGCTCCAACAGAGCTCTGTTCACTTCCTGGAATGAAATCCTTTCTGTTCTCATGAGAAGACGAGAGTGTGGGAAATTCAAAAATAAAACCCCCAAAACAAGACAAAAAGTGACAGCAAGCACAAAAACACACTTTAAAACTCCCAAGTAAACCAAGGAAGTTTTTAAAAAGTGTATCACTTAACTTTCTGTGCCAATCTCACCAGGAAGTGTTCTGGCAGGGAGGGACCTCCCATTGATGCAGGGATCTCGGCAGAAAACCAGGGCACCTTTTCAGACACTGTCAAATCTGTGACAACAACAGAATGGAGGACCTATTGACGGCTTCTCCCATCAATAAAAAGCTGCACTGGTGGAACAGCAGCAGAACGGGTGCATTACGAGATGGGAACGACATTGTCTGAAAAGGAAGCCCTTTAGTGATTTCCTGGCGTCATGATAACACCGTATTTAGTGTGTGTGATAATTTCCCAAAACACACAATGTCAGTTTAAAAGAACAAATAAACCCAGTACATATTAAAACAGTTTCAAATTCACAGCTTAAAAGTCATCTGGATAGGCCTGCCAGAAGAGATTTGTCTTTAATGCTCTTTTAAATTTAGATAGTACTGTATATGCAACTGTTGAATCTCTTCCGGAAGGCTATTCCAGAGTCTAGGAGCAGTTGAAGAAAAAGTATTCTAGTTGATGACCGTAATAAAGATTGATTGATTGCGAATGTCAAAAAGTCTTCTGGGTGACCGTTGCCAGCCTTGTCCTGGCTGACTGGAGTAAATGTCTCCCAGAGGAGCAGAGCGTACAGGGCGAATTATATGGCATGATGTTAAAAAGCTTCTTGGGAAGAGAACTGATGGGAAACCAAAGGGTCAGGGATTTTGCATTGCTGAACCTTGAAGCCAAAGGCTTCACTCAAGTCCAACAGAGAGGAATTAGAAGCAGTTTACCAACACCATCATTGGCACTTGAGCTTGTATCAGGAGGTGGATGCTAGGCGTCACCCCTGTAGTGGCAGGGTGAGATGGGGCAAGCTCCAGTCTTGGGGAACATGGGGACTACAACCCTTTTATTCCCCAATGGGGGGTCCCCTTAAGGGACTTTGGAGGTGTAGGCAAGTAGAGTCAGGCTCAGCTTGGGGACCAAGGACCAGACTCACCCACAGGTGGTTGGAAAGTGGCAGTCTACCCACATGGATTCTTTAACTGTCATCTTGCAATGCCCTGTGGTTATGTTCTCCAATCTCCAATCAAGCTGTGCCTGTGTTCTCCAATCATGGTTTTTGTATGTGTTTCCAGACTTCCCTATCCTGCCTGGGCTGATATCTTGACTCTAGGCTTGCAAATAAGAACCCTGATATGATCTCATTATTCTGAAAAGCAACACATAACTGATAACGTTGTTACTTGTAATGCATTACTTCCAAGCTGTGAACCCTCCCTTGCAGCTTGAAGAAAACGACGAAATGCAATGGACTCCACAAGAACATAAAAAGTTGCTTTCTACCAGGTTAGACTATTTGTCAGTCTGTTTATTTATTTAAAATGTTTATACACCACCTTTGTCAAAATTGATTTTCTTTGCCAGGTTGAAATAAGATGAAAGGACAAGTGCTATGTCAAAATACAGCACACTCAAAAACACCAACAATAAACAGGAAATTAAAAGGCCGAAGGAATAACACTGTACATCAAATCTCTCTCTGTCTCTGTCTCTCTCTCTCTATCTCCTTATGATGACTGCACAAATTTTATAGGTTTTTCTTAGGCAATGAATCCTCAGGGCTCATCTACACAAGCCAGGATATGCTGGCTTCCCACCAGCATATCCTGGCCATGGATTAGGCCTGTTTCCCCATTCTGTCCATGGAACAGGAGGAAGTCCTGATGGGCACTCCATTCTGCAGCTGCCACCCCCTGCATGTGACCAGCCTTGGTCACATGCTGCAGGACTCCTCCCTGCCTTCCGAGAGAGCCAGAGAGACCACAGCACAATGTGAGCTGGCCTGCCAGGAAGGTCTCCTGCAGACACGTGGGACCTGATCCATTTTTTGCCAGTAGTAATGGAGAAAACCAGTTATTTTTTTGAAAACGATCTATCGGGCTCTACCCCACCTTTCCCCTGTCTCAGCCCCATATCTGTCCCAGGGGTGGTGAGGACTGCCCGGGGGCAGAATGGGGCAAATGCCCTGTGTCATATGGACTGCAGGGCTCTGAGACAGGGGCAAGTAGAGGAATGTTGCCCATCTAGACAAGCTCTCAGATATGGTTTTGCCAGTTCCTTCCTCAGAAATATAGCCTACAGATCCTGGTATTCATTGGCAGTTTCCCATCCAAGTATTAATCAGGGCTGGCCCTGCTTAGTTTCCAAGAACAAACAAGATCTGGCGCCTTAAAGGTATTTACTTTGACTGGCCATGGCTTTCCAGAGTCTGGGGCAGAGATGTTTCACTGAGGTCTTGCTAACTCAGTGTTTTAACTGGAGTTGCCAAGGATTTGAACCTGCAAACTTCTGCGTGCAAAACATGTGCTTTACCACAGAACCATGGTTTCTTTCCCAGAAATATGTCTCTTCTGTTATTTAGCTTCTTGTTGTAGAATTCTTGAGACAGCTCAGTGGAATCCCAGGATTATCTGCAAAATAGTTTGAAAATCACATCATCTTTAGATATTTCTGCTAAAACATAAGAAAACTAGATCCAAAAGATCTTATTCCAGGTTTCTCTTTTCTCCCCCTTACCATCCTTTCTCCTTTCAAATAAAACAGCATTTACCCTCAAAGGGGGGGAATGAAATGTGTTCAACATATGGCATCCAAGACCATTTGATATTTTAAATCTATAGTAAATGTCAGGAACAATTTTTACTGCCCTCCCTACATTACAAGCGCTTGGATCATTTGTCTTTCAAAGGACTAGTAAACCTTAATTTGCTTTAGCAGCTCTCAGTGGATTTTTATTGTTTCTTACTGCTGCCTCTCAACTCGTGCAATTTGTAAAACTAAATATGAACTGCTAAACTCCATCAATCCGGTAGTATTCTTTTAATATCAATTTTTACATAATTAGCCTGCAAACTGTGTTCAATTACTGACAATTAATCTCATGTACTTGGAAGGACAACATCCATTTCACAGTGAGAGGCATCTAAAATGGAAGATGCTTTCAATATGGGAGGGGGGGGTGTATATTTTTATGCTGACAAAATGGAGCACATCCAGAGGAGGCCAATAACCAGAATGGTGCAGGGGCTAGAAAGTAAGTCCAATGAAGAAGGGTAGAAAGAGCTGTGTAGCATTAGTCTACAGCAAAGAAAGTTAAGAGTAGGCCTCATAGCCATTTCCATGAAATATCTCCAGGATTGACATGCGGACAGATTTCTTCTCTTTTGCTCCAGAAGGCAGGACTAGAACCAGGGAGCAGATCTCAGCTGAACCTTAAAAGAAACATACTAGAAGTGATGGCTCTGCAACAATAGAATGGACTGCAGAGCTGTCTAAATGGTGAAAATACTCCTAATAGAATGCAAGGAGAATATGACCTGTCTCAATGGGATCCCACATCATTTTGATGTATTGGAAAGGGGGGCAAATCTACCAAAAGCTCCTTAGGAAAAGCCTTTGTAGCTTTGCCCAAAGTTTAAAAAAAAAAAAAATTGGGGAGAATGTGCATTCCTGCTTGCTGGGAAAAGCAATTTGATTTCATTTGCTTTCCCTATATGAGTGGAAGTTGAAAGCTGATTGGTTGGTTGTGCATGGAGGGCAGAGCTTGCTAACAAGGTGATGCTCGATTTTTGCCTTAACAATCAAATGCTAATGTAATAAAATGGGGAAGATGCTTTTCTGTTAAAGTGAAAGGGCACTCTTTTGCACCTTGGATGCTGTCTGGCAGTGGCAAATTGAGGTAAGTAAAAACGTGAGTAATTCACACATGGCCACCATCTTGATTCACAGGCATGGCCCTTTGCACTGCAAACATGGATAGCTTTGCATGCCTGTGATCTGAAAAAAAAAAAAAGTTAAGACAAATAGCAGCTGCTGCAAATTGCCATTACTGTGCAACAATCCACTTCTTCTTTTTTGGCCTCGTATAGACAAGCCCCGACTTGAGAGGTAGAAGAGTGCCAGAGGGATTTAAAAAGAGTTTAGACAGCTATCTGTCAAAGTTGTGGTAGATGTATCATCACTGTGGATTCTGCATTGAGCAGAGGGTTAGATTATATCAGAGTGGGGAAAGTGTCAGCTGCACGTGGCCCTTGGAGTTATTTATGGCGGCCCTAAGTAACCCCAAAATTGATTTTCCCCCTTTACCCTCAAATGTCTCCTCCATTTTAGGCCAAGGAGAGACTGTTTTGTTTTTCCAGCAAAAAGTGACCTAGAAATTTTAACAAATGACAGGGAAGAGAAGCTTAGGTTACAACCCTCAAGATCTCCTGGAGGGCCAATGTGAGTCCATAGCACAGGAAAGTTGCCCACCCTGCACTAAATCATAGAATCTTAGAGATGAAAGAGACCACAAGGGTCATCAAGTCCAGCCCCTTGCCATGCAGGAGAAAACAGCTAGAGCACTAGTGAAAGACGCCCATCCAACCTTTGTTTAAACATCTCCAAAGGAGAGTCCACCACACTCCAAGGCAGTCTGTTCTATGGTTGAAAAGCTATTACAGCCAAGAGGTTCTTCCTAATGTTTATCTAGAATCTCTTTCCTTATAAATTGAACACATTGGTTCATGTTCTAGTCTTTGGAGCAACAGAAAACAAGCTCACTGCATCTTCTGCATGGTATACTTTCAAGTATTTAAAGATGGTTGTCATATCAGCTCTCCATCTTCTCTTTTCCAAGCTAAACTTACCCAGATCTCTAAGCCATTCCTGATAGGGCTTTGTTTCCAGACCCTTCACTATCTTGGTCATCCTCCTCTGGTCATGTTCTAGCTTGTTAATTTGAACTGTGGTGCTGAAGACCATGGTGCCCAGATGACCTCTGAGTTTTCTTTAGAGTCTAACATTTGATGGTTCTTGCCTTTGGAACTGGCAAAATCTATGTGACCGAAGTCTCATTCTACTGTATGTTTGGTGTTACCTACCCTGACAACCTCCATCCTGGAATATCGCATGAATGACAATATTTAATAATTTGGCTTGACATGACCTTCCACATGGTTAGTAGGTAAACCAGGGACCAACAGATACCAAGGCTGGAGTCACATATATCCTAGGAAGGGGCCTTTGGAAATTCTCAAACAGGTCATACCCAGGACAGAGTTAAAACCAGGAGATGAGTCATTCACTAATCCACTCAACAATAGCAAAGTCCTCTAGGGTCAGAGCTGAGTTGTTACCCATCCCTGTTGTTTCACTTGCTACTATGAAATCATTCCTTTTGTTGTGAGAACTCTAAGTAATATTTTGCCATGTTGAAGGCAGGTCCTGAGGTTGAATCACTTATGCATGCCCTTCACCTCATTACCTACTTCAACTGCCAGGGCAACATCCTAGGGAATCTTGGGATTTGTAGTGTGCTGAGGCACTAGCACTCTCTGGCTGAGAATTCTAAATACCCTTCCCTAAACTGCAAACCCCAGGATTCCACAGAATGTTGCCATGGCAGTTAAAGCAGAATCACAGACTATTATTGTATAGCATGAAAGGGCCCTTTGTCTGAACTGGCCATTAGGGATATGTGCTGTACAGTCAGACTCCTGTATCTGCAGAACCAATATCCATGGTTTCAGTTATCCGCAGGGCACAAAATTGGGAACACATACCCTAAAGTCATTCTGGAAAATCCCTAGAGAGGCATCCTCTCTAGTCATCTTCTAGGTCCTCCAACACAACTCTATGGTGTGTGTTTTTATGAAAGTCCTTTATTTTAATGGGGATCACTATTATCTGTAGTTTCCGGTATCCGCGGTAAGTCTGGGAACAAAACCCCTGTGGATATGGGGGTCTGACTGTATATCTGAATGAAGCCTGAGCTGAACTAGCCACATTCAGATAAGTTCATGAGCTTCCCAAGGTAATGTAGGTTTCTCTCTCTAGAGTAATAACTAAAACTGGACCCTAGCCAGAGCTTCATGCTAGCTTCACATTTCAGAAAAGCAGGGTGTTGGAATAGCATCTTTTTTCAATTTTGTTTCTGTGACAATGTCTAAGATAGGCAATATTAGATTCAGGATGGAAACATTTGGTAGGGGGACTTTTTCTGCCACTGGGAGCCTCCAGGGCTACTCAGATGACCACAAATGAAAATAGTTTGAAGTCCAGTTCTAGTTTTTATAAAATGGGCCAGGGCATGATGGAGCTGTGCCTGGCTGTTCTTTTCTCTCTTAGAGGCCAGAGCAATGGCAGTTTGAACAATCAAGGAGAAAAGTCAGAAAATGGCCATAAGGTCTAAATGAGGTAAAGTCATGTTGAAGTAAACAATTTGCTTAGACATAAAAACATGTACGTTTCTAATGATTTTAAGTTAAGTTAAACGTATAGAAGATGTTGAGTCATGTTCCAAAATATTTTGACATGTTCTGTTGATATAAAAGAACACTGAAATAAGATATGAAGAACAATTTTGACATACATAGTTGGGAGAATAGTATTTGCTCCTGTGAGTACTTACTCACAGGCCTGATCAGGGGGGCTTTCAAGTGAGTTATGTGGGGGACGGAGAGAGTATTCTTGACAGCAGGAGTCCATCAACCATATCTCCTCATATAAACCAACATGTGCTTTAAGAACTGCAGGGGAAGGCTTTTTATCAGTCTTACCACCTTCACAGGTCTGGTTGATGAGGACTCAGGAGACAGCCTTTTCTGTGGCTGCTCCCAGACTGTGGAACTCCCTTCCACAGGAGATCTGGTTGGCCCCTTCCCTCTTCTCTTTCTGCCAGCAGGTGAAAACTTTTTATTTAAGGAGATATTGCTTGATGGCAGAGTCTTCATGCTGAGGGGGTGCAGAGAATTTCTATTTAAGTCTGTTTAAATGCTTTTTATGCTATTTAACTTGTGTTTTAAATCATATATAGTTTAATTTTATTTTTATTTTTGTATTGAGAGTTTTCAAATTGCATTGTGTTTTTAATGTACGTACAGCACCTTTGGTCCTGTACTGGGAGATAGGTGGGATATAAATAAATAAATCATGAACTAAATAAATGCAGTGCTGGAGATAATAACACATATGTTATTGAGAGAACTGAACAAGTAGTACAAGAGCCCAGCAGTGGGAGGTGAAAAAAACTTAAATAAGCAGCTGGGGGAATGACCCATGGTTCTCAATGTATGTACAGTAATGCACACAGCATGGGAAATTAACAAGGGGAACTTGAACTATTAACACAGCAAAGCAAATATGAAACCTGGTGGAATGGGTCTCATGATTGGAATGTACTAATAGAAGGGATTAACCTATTTCAGAGAAATATACCAAACAGGAAAGGAGGAGTAGCATTATATGTCAAGGATGTTTATACCAGTGAAGAGATCCATGACTTAAATCCTGGAAGCCAGTTTGAATCTCTGGCTTTTCTTCGCAAACAAAGATTCAGGAAGGACTCATCCCACGCTTTCTGCAAGCGCGCTGATGACTAAAAAGGCCAATCTGAGATAAACAAGTCCAGTTGCAGAAAGCACAGCAGAAGGTCTCCTTGGGTGATGCTTTGGGTTGTGATTCTTTATGCGTTGTCGTTTGTGATCGATCTCTTTGTCAATCTTGGCATCTGAGGAGATGATGCTTTCCAGGTAGGTGAACTGCTGAATGGACTTGGGCACAGATTTGCCAATGGCAATGTGGGGATGGTGGTGTTCATCCTGTGGTGCAGACTGGTAAAGAACTTCTGTTTTCTTCAGGTTGACTTCCAGCCCAAACAACTCTGCAGCTGTTTCGAAGCAGGATGTTAGGCGCTGCATAGCTGCTTCTGTGTGGGGAACAAGGGCAGCAGCAGCAGCGAAGAACAACTCACAGACTAGATAGTTTAGAGTGCATCTGGGTAAAAATTAAGTGGGGGGGGACAACAAGGATTGTAGGGTCAACTACAGACCCCCACAAACCAGATTGAGGATGTGGATGATGGCTTCCTGGAACAAACATTCAAGAAGGAGAGATATAGTAGAAATGGGAGATTTCTATTATCCTAATATTTGTTGGAAGTCAAGCTCTGCCAAGAATATAAGGTCCAAAAAATTCCTCAGTTGCCTTGCAGATAATTTCATTTGCCAGAAGGTGGAAGAGGCAACAAGGCAATCACCTATTTTATATCTGATCCTAACCAACAGTGATGACCTACTAGATTTTCACACTACAGTGTTACAGTGTTACTATTCCACTTTAACTGCTCTGGTTTCCTCCTGTGGAATTCTGGGGTGTGTAGTTTAGTGAGGCCTAAGAGCTCTGGCTGAAAGTTGTAAATGCCCCTCCCTAAACTGAAAATCCCAGAATTCCACAGGAGGCAGCCATAGCAAATAAAGTGGAATTGTAACACTATAACAGTGTAGTGTGAAAATCTCCCTAGTTAATGGGGATATAGGATGGGTGACACCTAGCTTGACAACAGTGCATGTGAAAGGGATCTAGGAATCTTAGAATCATAGAATTCTAAGAATCATAGAATTTCAGAGTTGGAAGAGACCACGAGGGCCATCCAGTCCAACCCCCTGCCACGCAGGAAATCTTGATCAAAGCATCCCTGACAGATGGCCATCCAGCCTCTGTTTAAAGACCTCCAAGGAAGGAGACCCCACCACGCTCCGAGGGAGTGTGTTCCACTGCCGAACAGCTCTGACTGTCAAAAAGTTCCTCCTCATGTTGAGGTGGAATCTCTGTTCCTGGAGCTTGCACCCATTGCTCCGTGTTCCAGTCTCTGGAGCAGCAGAAAACAAGCCTGCTCCATCCTCAGCGTGACATCCCTTCAAATACTTAAACAGGGCTATCATATCGCCTCTAAACCGTCTTTTCTCCAGGCTAAACATACCCAGCTCCCTAAGTCTCTCCTCATAAGGCATTGTTTCCAGACCTTTCACCATTTTAGTTGCCCTTCTCTGGACACGCTCCAATTTGTCAATATCCTTTCTGAATTGTGGTGCCCAGAACTGGACACAGTATTCTAAGTGAGGTCTGACCAAGGCAGAATAGAGTGGCACTATGACTTCCCTTGATCTAGACACTATACTTCTATTGATACAGCCCAAAATCGCATTGGCCTTTTTAGCTGCCGCATCACACTGTTGGCTCATGTTCAACTTGTGGTCTACTAGGACTCCTAGATCCCTTTCGCACATAGTCTCATTCAGCCAGGTCTCTCCCATCCTATATTTATGCATTTCATTTTTCCGCCCTAAATGCAGTACTTTACATTTCTCCGTATTGAATTTCATTTTGTTAGCTTTGGCCCAGCTCTCCAGTCTATCCAGGTCATCTTTGTAAACTACAAGTTAAAAATGAGCCAATAGTGTGATGTGCAGCTAAAAAAGCTAATGTGATTCTAGGCTGCATCAATAGGAGTATAGTATCTAGATCAAGGGAAGTAATAGTACTGCTCTATTCTGCTTTGGTCAGAGCTCACCTGGAGTACCGTATTCAGTTCTGGGCACCACAATCCAAGAAGGATATGGACAAGCTGGAACGTATCCAGAGGAGGGCAACCAAAATGGTGAAAGGTCTGGAAACCATGCCCTATGAGGAGCAGCTTAGGGAGCTGCATATATTTAGTCTGGGGAAGCAAAGGGCAAGAGGTGACATGATAGCCATGTTTAAATATTTGAAGGGATGACATACTGAGGATGGAGCAAGCTTGTTTTCTGCTGCTCCAGAGAGTAGGACATGGAGCAATGTACTCCAGCTAGTGTACAGGAAAAGAGATTCCACCTAAACATTAGGAAGAACCTCCTAGCAGTAAGAGCTGTTCGAAAGTGGAATACACTGCCTCAGAGTGTGGTGGAGTCTCCTTCTTTGGAGGTTCTTAAACAGAGGCTAGATGGCCATCTGTCGGGAGTGCTTCAATTGTGTTTTCCTGCATGGCAGGGAGTAGGACTGGATGGCCCTCGTGGTCTCTTCCAATTGTATGATTCCTTATTGTTGAGTTTGCATGTTTGTTTTTTGCTCAGTTGCTGACAATTCCACTCATTGTATGAAGTCCACCTTTTGAACAATATTACTCACTATCATCATCATCATCATCATTATTGTTATTGTTATTATTATTTCCCTCCTCTTCCTCCTCCTCTCCTTCTCCTCTTTTTCAGATAACATTGCTCAAAGTTGGCTTAATCGCTTGTTCAGTATAGAACCCTGGGCTACCAAGCCAGGGTCCACCCAATGTTAAATAAACTACTGAGTTCAGTCTATTATCAGACTCCATTCATGAATCTTAAACATGAAGGAGGGCTTCTCACCAGTCACTGGGGCCAAGACATGATGGACCTGTACTGGCTGCTCTTCTCCCCCTCACAGATCAGGGCAATGACTTTGGTATGTATGTATAACTTAGTTTGGCCTAAAATTGTTCATTTTTGATATAATACAGTTTATAACCCCTTTGGTTTTTGTCAGTCTGAAGAGCAAGCTAAATAAATAAATAAATAAATAAACCATTAAAATGGTTAAAGCTAAGAAAATTATTTTGTCTCTTCTAGCCCTTCATAGTGCCAAGCATACCTAATGCACTCATTCCCATAAAAAGATCTAAGAAAAGGAAGCCAAGATCAGGAATTGCAATGATGTGAGATATTATACAATGTCTTGCATAAAAGTCTAGCTGTTGCATAGTTTTTGGAAATAACATAGATCATAACATAAAATAACATCATAAAATAACATAACATAGACATACAATGTCTTGCGTAAAAGTCTAGCTGTTGCATAGTTTTTGGAAATAACATAGAGGCAGCAAATATGAAAACAGAAGCCTAAATACCTAAAAAGCACCAGATTGCATCTTATCTTGCAAGCTAAGCAGGGTCATCCCTGGATAGTACTTGAATGGGGGACCAGCAACAAATAGCAGGTGCTGTAGGAAGGAGGAAGGAACTGGCAAAAATGCCTCTGAGTATCCCTTGCTAAGAAAACCTTATGAAATTCATGAGTTGCCATAAGTCAACAGGCGACTTGAAAGCACATACAGAAAAATATAAAAACAACTCTTAAATATTTAAATCATCATTGTAAAAGAAAATTTCCCATAATCTCCTTTTCTTTTTCCCCCCCCCCAGAAACAAAAAAGGTTTCTTAAAACCCAGAAAAATAATCTCCCTTATTTTTTTTCTGTGTTTCTCCCCACCATCTCTACCATTCCTACAATAAAAGACCCAGCAAAGACTAGTGCTCACAAAAGGGGCAGCCAAGCTTCATAGCTCTCCTAGCCTCATTGTATATGCTTGGCAACACTCAATTCTAAGTGGTCTGTTGACATTAGCTTTCAGGACACACAGGCTAAGCTTATCTCGTTTCCCACAAGGAAATGGGAGATGGGTAGGATGCAGCCGTGTGATTGTGAAAAGTGGGGCTGTTGTTACAGCAGTAATAGATTTGATCTTGGAGTAATTGGCAGTTCTGCCTCCTTATTTATGCCTCTTCTTCTCAGCATCATCAACATAAGCATCTGTGGTGTTAGATGGGTGCACCTTTATTATAAGGTAATAAAAATATCCAGGCAAATATGTAAAAATGGCACTGTGCCCATGTTGGGATAGAAGGGGCCAAATAAACATAAACTGATAAGTAATATTGCTCAAAGGGTCATATAAATTATCCAGCACATGGTATGAACCGTAAATAGGAGAGGTCCTTTTTCCCCCTCAAGAGTTATTGTTTGATAGAGCATTAAGAGGAATCTAGCAACATGTTGTTATTGGTGCTGCATAATGGAAGTCAATCTAAGCCCTCACATATCTCATAGTAGCAAGAAGGGAACGTGAATGATAAATAATATGACACATGGGCTGGTATCCTTTTAGTGGCATACACAGACATTAAGTCATCCTTATGTCTGCATGTGTCCCTTTTGGGTTGATGTAGAGAGTTTAGTATTCCTTTTCTTCCTCTGTGATAACCAAAGGCTTCCCCAGACCTATTGCAGAGTCTCTGCAGCCTCTCTGCATGACCCCTTCCATGCCTGGTGGAGATTGGCAAGGGACTGGAGAATTATCTGGCTGTGTCCCTGTAACCGGATGAGAAATGATTACATCATCTGCGGAGACCTCCAAAGACCCCCAGTAGACCTCAATGCATCTGGTTACAGGGACATAGCAACAGGCTTCTCTGATTCCCTTCTGCTCTTACCAGCCATGAAAGGGGAGGGTTCAGCTACTCGACAGTAGGTCTAGTGTGTGTGTGTAGTGAATGTCCACCTGTAGCTTAATGATGTATGTGGAACTATTAAGCTACACTGGACCATAGAGGATTGTGCCCTTGGAATGAAATTGCCCATTCAAAATTTCAATCCAAGCTCCCACATGGTGTGTATAGCACTGGGATACAATCCATCTGAAGATTAGTGGGCCCCACCAGTTGCTGTATTGTGTCATAGATAGTGAAGGGCAGTTCTATCTAGTTGTTTTCTGTGGGCATCCTACTTTTCCCACCTTCTCATCTGTTCTGTGTCAGTTTCATGTGGATTAAAGAAAATGAATGAAAAATCCAAACATATTTTGCATATTTTTGTACACATAAATGGTTGTATGCACCCAAACCCTTAAGTGTTTGGGGGCATGTTTTATACATGGATACACAGCTTTTTGTACATTTTTTAAATGAGTTTTTCTTTGCACAGAATGCATTGCAAGCCCAGATGTGTACAGATTTCCAATTGCAAATTGCACCTGGCATCTTCTTTTGTTCAAACACTGCAAAATGAAGTAAATCCATTTCTCAAAAATCCCAACACAAAAATTTCTCATATAGTCACAGTTGTGGGCTACTCTACAGCCCCCAAGCAAGTAACCACTCACAATGCTTTTGTCCCTTTCCTTCTCTCTCTCTTTTTAAAAACAAAAACCCCAATATTTATGTCCTCCATTTCTCAATGAATAGTCATGGTTTATAATAAAGTGTGCTATTCAGTAAGCATAGCAGCAAAATACTGACACAAACAACATCAATAAAATCCTCTCAAAATTATAGCCAAAGGCAGGGAGGGGAATCAAAAACAGAAAAAATGAGGGCCATTTCACACTACACAATTATAATACTATGTTCACACTACACAATTATGATACTATGTTTTCACTGTACATTGCATAGTTCCACCCTTTGAATTCTGGGATTTGCAATTTAGGGAGGGGTGCTTAGAAATCTCAACCAAAGAGTTCTAGTGGCTCACCAAACCACAAATCCCAGGATTCCATAGGATCCAGCCATGGCAATTAAAGTTGGATCATACTACTATAATTGAATAATAATAATAATAATGATTTCTTACCCACCTCTCCCTATGGATCTAGTGTGAAAAGGCCCTCAGATTATATTGCTGTGCAGTGTTTAGGAAATATCCACAGAAATAGGGCAGTTTTTGCAGCCTGTCAAAAGGTGAACAGTGATGGAGGACTTTATCAGATGAGGCTATAATTGCACAATTACAATGTCACAGTAGCACAAAAGGGTTCCCACTATCACATGACGTCATCCTCATACCGTGGTTACTGTGTGCGCCAGCTGCCAATAACGCGTCCTTTTTAATTGACAGGACAAGCCATCAATAGTTCTCAATATCCCTATTTTTGCGCTATTGAAGAGTGAGCAAAAACACATCCCACTGTAATCATGAGATTACAGCATGAATGGCCAGTCCTCTTCCCCCCTCCCCATTCCCAGTGAGAAAACGTCTGGGTGAGAATATGAAAACGATCTATAGGATGTTCTTTTAATGAACTGTCCCATTTTGTTTGCAAGTTTTAAGGTTTTTTCTAATGCATGCGGAAATTATCCAGTTGCATTGGAGGAGGAGGACTGTGTGCTTTTTGAGGACAAAAAGTTGCATCTGTATGGGGTTGCAAATGCTGTGGGAAAGACCCACATGATAAAGGTCACTTCAATGTTCCCAGTCACACAGGACCTGAATTTCTCAAGTTTGAACAATTTGTAATAGACACTGCATGCTTCAGGACAAATGAATTAGTACAGTTGTCCCTCTGTATCCACGGATTTAAGTATTCATGGCTTGAAAATATTATTTAAAAAATAATAATCCAAAAAGCCATCTTGATTTTGCCATCTTATATAAGGAACACCATTTTGCTATGCCAATGCATATAATGGGACTTGAGTATTCATGCATTTTGGTATCCATGGGGGGTCCTGGAACCAAACCCCAGCAAATATGAAGGGACAACTGTATTAGCATTAGTATTACCATTATTACTATTATTATTGGTTAGTAGTCTGTATTGCAGTTACAGATTCATAACCTAATTATGGATTCACAACTGCTTCGTATTCAGTAAGGCTACTTGGTCTTAGGGTGCATCTTCACTACAGAAATAATGCAGTTTGACACTATAACTGCCATAACTCCATCCTACAGAATCCTGGGATTTGTAGTTTTGTGAGGCACCATCACTCTTTGGAGATTATCATATGTGGCAAAAACCACGTCAAAAGATCGCTAAAAGAACAGGAAGGGTGAGATTGTTCTCCAGCATCCTGGGGCTATAGCATAGCCATGAGTAAAGCAGCCCTTTTTATTAGCTGCTTGTCCCCATCAGTACAAAAGGGAAGTCTCAATTGTGGCAGCATTATGCCCCCGGAATGACTGAAGGACATGGGCATCTGGTAAAGTCACTCTTTTTATTCTTTTAGTGATCTTCTGACACAGTTGGGAATGCAATTTTTTGGCATGTTCCCCCGCATCTCATAATCTCCTTGGGCAGAGAAGGCTAAAGACCTTGTAAAAATACAAATCCCAGGTTTCCATAGGATGGGGCTATAGCACTTAAAGTGGCATCAAACTGCATTATTTCTATAGTGTAGATGCACCCTTACTGTAAGACTACATAAATACTTCCCTAAACCCACCTTAACATCCACCAGCTACTCTGGGCAAAGGAGAGCTGTTCAGCTGCTGACTAGGGCAAAGGGAAGAGGATGCTTTCAGGTCCCCTCCAACCAGAAAGCAGGGTTGCACCAATCAGAAGCAGGACATCTGTTCCAGTTCCTTGACGTAGCCTCGCTCACTGGTAGGAGGGCGTTGGAAACATCATTCTCTATGCAGCTTGATCAGCAGCTGAACAGATCTCCTTCGCCATCTGCAGCTGCTGGCTGTTAAGATGGGTTGGAGGGCATGGCTGGGCTAGGAAATGTTTACTTAGTCATGCATATGTATCTAAGCCAATGTAGAATATTAGCAATTATTATTCACAGTTAAAATTTTAATATCCCATCCCATATCTAAAATCTTAGGGTGGCATATGATAAATTGACCAATTTCTCTCTATCTCTCTCTGGCTTTTCTTTGCAAACGAAGATTCAAGAAGGACTCATCCCGCACTTTCTGCAAGTGCGCTGATGACTAAAAAGGCCAATCCGAGATAAACAAGTCCAGTTACAAAAAGCACAGCAGAAGGTCTCCTTGGGTGATGTTTTTGGGTTGTGATTCTTTCTGCGTTGTCGTTTCTCTTCAAGACTTGTTCGGCGTGAGTTCTCAAATAAGGCTGCAGCATTGTGGATAGTGCGTCTCCATGCCTCCCGATGTGAGGCCAGGGCGGACCACTGTTGGTGATCAATTTGGCCGAGCCTGAGATGTTGTTTCAGGGAGTCTTTGTATCGCTTTTTTGGAGTGCCCCTCTTACGCTGACCTGTGGCGAGTTCACTGTAGAGTAGTATTTTTGGGAGGCGATGGTCCTCCATCCTAGAAACGTGCCCTGCCCAGCGCAGCTGCATTCTCAATATCATGGCCTCAGTACTGGTGATCCTTGCTTGCTCAAGGACAGCAACATTCGTCAAATAGTCAGTCCAGTGTATATTTAGGATTGTGCATAGACAAGCGCTGATGAAAGCGCTTGAGGAGTCGTAGGTGGTGGCGATAGGTGACCCATATTTCAGATCCATAAAGGAGGATAGACAGTACAATGGCTCTATACACACTGATTTTTGTGCTTTGCCTCAGGTGTTTATTGCTCTAGACTCTTTTGTGAAGTCTTCCAAATGCACTATATATGCAAACAACAATAATGGTTTTAAAAGGTTAAAACATGTTAAACAATTTAAAAAGTCAAAACAAGACAGTTTTAAATTGGGTAAAACAGATTAAAATGATTGAAAGCAACAGATACATGTGGGTTTGTGTAGAACCAATAAGGCCCCAAATGCTTTGACCAATGACCATGTTTTTTTCTTTTTCTTTTTTCAGGAATGGGAGCAGTGCTGGCACCAACAGGTCTCTAAATGAAGCATATTTCATATCAGGGATGCCAAAGCAGAGAAGGCCCTTTCCTGTGTCCTTCCACAGTTTCTTGTCCTGACAGATGGAACACACAGGAAAACCCCTCCAGCAGACTTCAAACTTAGGGCAGGTGTATATTGGGAGAGGTGCTCTTTCACATATTGGTATAATTATCATCATCATCATCATCAGCAGCAGCAGCACCATTTGTATTCCACTTCTCAGTGAAAAGACTCCCAGCTTAGAAAATGTTGTAATTAGGGATTTATTCTGTGTAAAATTCACACATGGTTGAGTTGCATAGAAAACAGCATTTTCTCTGTAGAAAACAGCTTTTTATGCACAGGAACTAATATTTCTGCATTAAATATTATTTTCCATGCAAAAAACTGCTGCTTCTTGTGCAGAAAATCCTATTTTGCATGCAAAACAACCACATGCAAATTTTGCACAGAATAAGTCCTGAATTGCGAATAGCCTGCAAAAAACTGCAGTTTTCAAAGACTTGCTTGCAGCAGGAGGAAAATTGCTGAAATTACTCATTGCTACCTTTGAGAAGAAACTTAAGAGAAGAATTATGTTCCTGCCCTCCATCCCATCTCATCTTTCTCTGCTGCAGCCCACTAGAATATTATGTGTCTCACCCCCCCACACACTTTCCCTTACATTCAGTTCTTGGTATTTAGGATGCCAAAGAAATGGTAATACTAGACAGTTCGAATTTCATTGCCACAGCTAAAATAAAGATCAAATGTTGCCATTTTGAAAATAACAGACAGGAGGGCCTTCCATGTCAGCTGGGAAGTTTGTTCATTTATTGCAGGATGGTGCAGAATCTATAAAAAATGGCAGCATCTTTCTTTGCTTCCCCCCCCCCCTTTTTTTTTTTTTGCTCCTGGAAAGAGAAGTCAACTTTCAAGAAAGATGTTATCACAGCCTCACACCTGCTAAGCATAAATCCTAAGTGTGTACATATAGCTGGAGAGGTTCAGTAGGATGTGATCCAGGTGAGCCCTCTCTGTAACCTGAGAAACTGATGAAAGAGAACGTATTTTTGATCCAGAGCAGCCTCACATGTGAACGGCAAGCTGACTTTGTGAACAGCTAGAACATGTCATGCCAGGAAGGCTTCAAGCAACAATGGTTTCACAAGTGTTGCTCTCTTGCATCTGTACAGCAGTCACTCCACCTGGATGTGCATATCGACATGTCTAGCTGTGGTGAGAGACCCAACTATACATACCATAATTTCTCCTTGTTAAACCCCCCCCCCCGAAAGTCACAGGCAGCAGAAGGTGACAAGCCTGGCACTGCCACTAAACTAAAACCAGCTGCAGAAACAAAGCAGCTTCTGGTTTTGAAATCACTGCATTGTTCTACTTTAAAGAAGAAAAGTGTGACTGCATACAGAGTCGACTCTGATTTGCTCAGAGTTGCCTTTTCTCCTCTTTCTGAAACTTTGGTTGTGTCACAATTCTGCTTTTGCTGGTTAGTTTTTTTTTTTTTTGCCTCATTCCTATGCCAAAGGTGTTAAGAAAAAGATCCCTGCTAGATCAGACCAATGGGAAGTCTAACCCAGCCTCTTGTCTCTAACATTCAGTCAAGTATCCCCGGAAAACATGCAGGGACCACTTGGCCACTGCTATTCAGGGGATTCCCCCTCTGAGCATGGTGCCTAACTTCTACTATTATTGTTCAAAGTTGTTCACATATCAAAACCAAGACAGGCCCTGCCTGTAGGTTTACAGTTAAAAAGAAAACAGCACAAAAGGAAACATATAGGGAAGGAAGAAGAAAACAAGGACATCATCATCATCATCATCATATGCCTTTTCCCCAATATTGGGACTTAAGTGAGCTTGCTTACAAAATGTTTAAAACAGAACAGATTAAAAACATACCAAAAATCAGTAAAAATAAATAAAAGTTATAGTAAAAAGGCATTCTGTAAACATTCTATAGAATTAAAACCATTAAAGATTGTGGTAAAAGACAGATTATTTAAAACAACAACACACCATTAAAAACAACAAAACAACACACTATTTCAATCCATTCACAAAAGCCATTTGGAATATTACAATTTTCACTTGGTGATGGAAGGAGAGCAAAGAGGAAGCTATCCTAGTCTCACTAGGGAGGGCATTACAAAATCTGGAAGCAGCCACCAAGAAGGCTCTCTCCCTTGTACCCACCAAACATGCCTAGGAAAGTGATGGAAACTTTTAGCTTATCTAACTTTTGTTTTGCTACCTGTTAAAAAAATTATTAGAGAGAGTGGTTTTCATTAAAATTGAGGGGGATATGGAGTGGGAGTTGCAGGTATTAATACTACTACTACTATTATTTCCATTAATTATTACTGCTCATAATTTGAGCATGGGAAATCTGCTCATTTTCTGACTTTTCACTGCCAGTCACAAATGTTCTACAGTAGACAGTTTCTCCTTTAGATTTCCTGCAGGAGTGGGAAACAAGAGTGTGACTTTGCCTACCATGTCTGATCAGAAATGGAAAATTTTGTAGCTCATGCCAGCTTCTGCTGTTGCAACTGGTGAGTAAATCAGATGCTGTTTGTCAGATGGACACAATATCCCTCCCCTGTAGGTGGTCTCTGTTTCATTAGTCTTCAGATTGATGGTGCCCAAGAGTAATCCAAAAATGTGCAATGGATACATCCACCTCATTTTTCATTAACAGTATTTCCAAACACACGGGAAGCAAGAAGAAGCGGTAGATTTTTGCCTGGCTTATTTTTATCCTTGAAGACTCGATTGATTATCCAACATCACTGTTGGATGCTTGCTGTTCCCATTAAAGGATGTCTGGTACATAACTAGAGGAGACTGGCATTTGGCACAATCTAACCATTTCAGCATACTGTAGGGAAAAAATTACTTGGAAGTAAAGCTGATAAAAAGTCCTATTTTTTCTTAAGATTAAATGAGCTTGGTGGTGGGACTTCTATGTATTACCTGAAATTAGATGGTTCATCCTAGATCTACCAACACCCAATAAGTTACAATGGATTTTCTTACCCCAGCTTTCCAACTTTAAACCAACTTTTTCTTGAAAGTTTCACTTGGCATCAAGAAAATAAGTTTCAAATGAACAATTATGCTTCCCTTGGGCATTTTGTGTGGTGGCGTTACCTACCCTGATAGCCCCCATCTTGGCATATCAAATAATTGGTCATATTTAATAATTTGGCTTAATGTGGCCATCCATGTGGTTAGCAGGTAAACTAGGTCCCCCTAATACCAAGGCTGGATTCATGGTTGACCAAGAGAGGGGCCTTTGGAAATTCCTCCAAACCAAATACTCAGGTCAGAACTTAAAACCTGGAGGTGAGTCATTCACTAATCCACTCAATGATAGCGGACTCCTTGATACTTGTAAAACGGGTCCATCCTTCCCTCAACTCTTTCCAACAAAAGGGAACATATAACTCCCTTGTTAAAACTGCTTCATTGGCTACCAGTTCATTTCCAAGCACAATTCAAAGTGCTGATGATGACTATAAAGCCCTATGCAGCTTGGGTTCAAACTATTTCAAAGACCATATCTCCTGATATGAACCTGCCAGAATCTTAAGATCATCAGGGGAAGGCTTTCTCTTAGTCCCACCACCATCACAGGCTTACTTGGTGAGGACACAAGAGAGAGCCTTCTTGGTAGCTGCTCCCACCCTCTTGAATGCACTCACATTGGAGGCTAGGCTGGCCCCCTCCCTACTTTCCTTTCACCGGAAGGCATTTAATTTGTAGCTGTGGGCGTGGAGGCTTTTATGGTGGTGTTATTTTAACTTTTATATGTTTTATAGTATATATTTTCAATTATAATGACTTTATTTGTTTTTAATTTTTTTATGAGCTGCCTTGGGTCCCATTCTGGGAGAAAGGTGGCATGCGTGCGCGCACACGTATTTTCCGGCATATAAGATGATTTTTAACCCAGGAAAATATTCTCAAAAGTCGGGGGTCATCTTATACGCCGGATAGGGTGGGTGCTGAAACTTCTGAGCCCCATCGTGGGTTGGGGAAGCATGGAGGGGTGGCTGGCTGGGTGGGTGGAGGCTTGCCAGCCACCCCCATGCTTCCCCAACCTGTGATGGGGCTGGTGAGCCCCATCACGGCTTCGGGAAGGGCGGAGTTTTGGCTGGCTGGATGAGGGGGCGGCTTGCCAGCCACCCCCAAGCTTCCCAAAGCCTCAATGGGGCTGGAGAGACCCATTGCGGCTTTGGGAAGGGCGGAGTTTTGGCTGACTGGATGGGGGAGGCTTGCCAGCCACTCCCATGCTTCCCAAAGCCAAGATGGGGCTCCCCAGCCCCATTGTGGCTTCAGGAAGCACGGGAGGTGGATGGCAAGCCTTCCCCCCATCCATCCAGCCACCCCTCCACCCTTTCAAAAGGAGGAAGATCTGAGAGGTCCAAAGATAGGGAAGGGTGGAGGGATGGCTGGCTGGACGAGGGTAAGGCTTGCTCCTGAGGACTGCTGTGAAGCAGCGCAGGCGCGCATGTGCAAAATCTGAGAGGCAGAGAAGGAGGTAATAGGATACAAGGGCGGGTGAAAGACGTGTGTTTGCACTATCGCTCTGATAGTCTTGGAGACAGGGAGGGCTGGGCAGTCAGGGAGAGCTGACCAATCGAAGCAGGCTTTGTATACAACAACCAGCCAATCGCTGGTAAGGTACATTGCTTGCCGTATAAGAGGGGTAATCTTATATGGTGAGGATATCACAAACTATATATTTTAACTTGAAAAGTTGGGGGTCGTCTTATACGCCCAGTCGTCTTATATGTCGGAAAATATGGTGTGTGTGTGTGTGTGTGACCTTGCCAGCTCCTATTCAATTCCAAATAAAGCACCCATTAACGATAGTTAACTCTTCTGGAGCAGCCATTGTCTAGTCCTCCAAGAAACATTGTTTTCCACTCAAAATCCCATCCCTTCAGGGCAATTATTTCATATACATATTACGCTAAAACACCACCCAAGTGTGCACAGTTCATCTTCTTCTTGATGTCACATTGGACTGTGTAGCTAGGTGTGCGCAAATGCTCTGCTTTCCGACTCCATGTCAGTTCGTGTCACTAGTCTATCGTCTGGACCTCTTCACCTCTTCATGATCTCATCTCTACAGGATCGATATAATGTAACCTGCCATCTCCTTACTCTACTCCTCTGTCCAAATACTTCCAACTATCTTTGATAGCCCTGTGTGAGCACCTGAAGCCTGAGTGTTTGTGTGACTGCTGTTGATACTAATTTTCAGTAAAGATCTTTTAATTGTATGTTTTGGCTTATAGTTTCCTCCTTACAAGCAGTATACATACGTTAAAAGATCCTGCCATTTACCGGCCTCTTTCATGCCAAGTTCAGCTAATTAAATCCTCCAAGTTAATATTAGGACGTTAGCCCCATAGACCCCATGCAATTTGGGTAACAGCAGATGGTGTCCAAAGTTTTACTCAAAAGTTAATGGTCAATATTCTACATCAGTTAAATAGTAAATACTCCTCCAAATCTGATGAAAATTCATTCAACTCTGCTCCAGTCACTGGTGTAGGGAAAATGTGTCCCCTTTCCTATTTGAGTTTAAGTATGTAGGCATCAGTGAAATGAAGACAGTAGTTTATTTAATGACACAGTGCCAGTCCAGATGTCCTTCTCAATTATCTGTCCCTGAACTGTACATATGTCTTAACTATTATAGCAGTTTTGGAACTTCTACCTAGCAACAGCTTACAACACATGTTGTTGTTGTTGTTGTTGTTGTTGTTGTGTGCCTTCAAGTCACTTCTGACTTATGGCAACTCTAAGGTGAACCTATCACCGGGTTTTCTTGGCAAGTTTTGTTCAGAGTGGGTTTGCCTTGGTTTTCTCTGAGACTGAGAGTATGTGGCTTGCCCAAGGTCACCTAGTGGGTTTACATGGCCCAGTGGGGGTTCAAACCCTGGTCTCCAGAGTCATAGTCCAACACTCAATCCACTATACCATGCTGGCTCCTTACAACACATATAGCAAATGAATAGAGGATACTGGAAATATGCTAGCCAATCATTAAACAGAGGCTGGATGACCATCTATCAGGAGTGCTTTGATTGTATATTCCTGCATGGCAGGGGGTTAAACTGGATGGCCTGTGTGGTCTCATTCAACTCTATGATTCTATGATCATGAAACAGCAGTCATGAAGCCACAATGGAAAATTACTAAGCAAGGACCAAGTAAAAACTAGTCATAGTGAACATTTATCTTACATTTTAGATTGCTATTGTTATCAGTAGATAACACCAGTTAGTTGGTAAGAATACAGGTCAGAACTTTCTGTAACCTGCTTTGCCTTAAGATCCCTAAGAACTTAATAACTCTGCAGCTTCCAATTTGTCCTTAATGTAGTATACATTTTCTTTAGCATGGGTCCATCTTACTTAGGCCTTTTTGGTTTTCTCCCTTCACTGACAGAATGGACCTCCCTCTCCCCATGCCTGGTAAAGCAGGAGGGGGGAAGATATAATTGTGGCAGTAATGTAAGCAGGGGTTGTGAATATGGAACAGTGACAGATGAGTAAATCTAAGTAATTGTTCCTTGTTTTTGACCACTACTTCACCATTTAACAAAGTAGCTAATGCAGACTACTGGCCATTGTCTTTATTGAAAGAATGCAAGATATTATTGTACGTCGGGTTAATATTCAGGATCCACATTTTGCAATTTCAGCTTAAACTCTTAATGAACTATCATCCATTAGATGAATTCTACAATTCAGAGAACAGCATTTCAGAATGTGTTCAAGTAAAACATATTGGGGATATTGTAACATAATCATATTTTATGCTGTTGTACTTTTCCCAGCCCCTCTTGCAACAATTTAAAGATGAGTCTCATGTACCTTTGCAACGTTCAGCAGAAGATGGCATGAATGTCCTACAAAAGATGGTAAATGTTTTGGAAAGTTTTCTCACATATCAAATGGAATCCTGTTGGTTAGCCCAAACTGGAGTAGACCCATTGACTCAAGTGTTGAATGGTGAGTCAACACGTAGGTAAATCCAATTGATTGAATGGTTTTGATATAGTTGGGACTAACAATACAGTTTAGGCCACCCTGTGTCACCACCACTTGTGGATCTAGGTTGACCATGATGTATTTACCCTGATTCAGCAATCATGCATACAACATGTTCCTCGCAGCATACAGCCTTCTCCGTGGCTGCTCCCACTCTTTGGAATACCCTCACATGGGAATCTAGGCTGTCCCCCTTCTTGTTGTTATTATGCTGGCAGGCAAAACCATTTTTGTTTAAGGAGGCCTTTAGCATATAAGTGTGGCTTTTATTGGGGTGTGTTTTTATGCTGTTTTTATGTTGCTTTTATCTGTTTATTGTGTATATTTTAATTTTTTTAAATTTGCTTTTAATTGTGATTTTAATTGTTTGTAAGCCACCTTGGGTCCCACTTTGGGAGACAGGTGGCATAGAAGTGGCAAAAATAAATACAGGACAGGAGTTTTGGATGGGCATCTGTCCTAATGGATTCTGCTGCATGTTGAGAGTTAAAACTAAAATGTTTCTGTGTTGATTTCTGGAGCAAAACTCTTCTTGTGGAAGACAGGGAAGCTCATTACTTGTTTTCTGAATATAAAGTTAGGATGATCAACCCCAGTGTGTTCTGTTTCAGGTAGTGATCTCAGCCAGATGGGGTTCTGGTGCAATCAGGGTGGTTCTGGACAAGGGCTCAGATTTTCTCAAAGTAAGCTGTTTCAGCAAATCAAGGTAAAGTAGAATTCCCAAAAGAAAGCCAGTGTGGTACCAGTGGGCCCTCCAGATCCATGAGCTCTGGATCTATGAATTCAACTAGCTACAGATCATCACGTTCCATATTATAAAATGACAACAGTGTGAACACAGACATATTGAAACGTCTGTGTCCACATCACCGTCTCTCTCTCTCTGGCTTTTCTTCGCAAACGAAGATTCAGGAAGGACTCATCCCGCACTTTCTGCAAGCGCGCTGATGACTAAAAAGGCCAATCCGAGATAAACAGGTCCGGTTGCAAAAAGCACAGCAGAAGATCTCCTTGGATGATGTTTTTGGGTTGTGATTCTTTCTGCGTTGTCGTTTCTCTTCAAGACTTGTTCGTCATGAGTTCTCAAATAAGGCTGCAGCATTGTGGATAGTGCGTCTCCATGCCTCCCGATGTGAGGCCAGGGCGGACCACTGTTGGTGATCAATTTGGCCAAGCCTGAGATGTTGTTTCAGGGAGTCTTTGTATCGCTTTTTTGGAGCACCCCTCTTACGCTGACCCATGGCGAGTTCACCGTAGAGTAGTATTTTTGGGAGGCGATGGTCCTCCATCCTAGAAACGTGCCCTGCCCAGCACAGCTGCATTCTCAATATCATGGCCTCAATGCTGGTGATCCCTGCTTGCTCAAGGACAGCAACATTCGTCAAATAGTCAGTCCAGTGTATATTTAGGATTGTGCGTAGACAGCGCTGATGAAAGCGCTCGAGGAGTCGTAGGTGGTGGCGATAGGTGACCCATGTTTCAGATCCATAAAGGAGGATAGACAGTACGATGGCTCTATATACACTGATTTTTGTGCTTTGCCTCAGGTGTTTATTGCTCCAGACTCTTTTGTGAAGTCTTCCAAATGCGCTATATGCCTTTGCTAATCTGTGATCGATCTCTTTGTCAATCTTGGCATCTGAGGAGATGATGCTTCCCAGGTAGGTGAACTGCTGAACAGACTTGAGCACAGATTTGCCGACGGCAATGTGGGGATGGTGGTGTTTGTCCTGTGGTGCAGGCTGGTAAAGAACTTCTGTTTTCTTCAGGTTGACTTCTAGCCCAAACAACTCTGCAGCTGTTGCAAAGCAGGATGTTAGGCGCTGCAGAGCTGCTTCTGTGTGGGCAACAAGGGCAGCATCATCGGCAAAGAGCAGCTCACGGACTAGATAGTTTAGAGTCTTAGTGTGAGCCCTCAGACGGCTTAAGTTAAACAAGCTACCATCAGTACGGTAGCGTATATAGATGCCGTCATCTTCTTCAAGCTCTGCCATAGCCCTTTGGAGCATCGTGCTAAAGAAGATTGTAAATAAAGTTGGTGCAAGAACACAACCTTGCTTCACTCCATTAGTTATTAGAAAGGGCTCTGAAAGAGCATCGCCATATCTGACTTGACCACGCTGTCCCTCGTGTAGCAAGATAATCATTTTAAGGAATTTGGGGGGACATCCTAGTTTTTCCAGGATCTGCCACAGACCTTTTCTACTTACAGTGTCAAAGGCTTTGGTGAGGTCGACAAATGTTACATAGAGACCCTTGTTCTGCTCCCTACATTTTTCTTGCAGTTGCCTAAGGGCAAATACCATGTCTGTAGTACTCCTATTGGCTCTGAAGCCACATTGGCTTTCAGGGAGAAGTTCTTCTGCAATAGCAGGAACTAATCTGTTCAGGAGTATCCATGCAAGGATTTTTCCAGCAATAGAGAGCAGTGTTATGCCTCGATAGTTTGAGCCATCGGATTTTGCTCCTTTTTTCTTGTACAGGGTGATGATGACTGCATCTCGGAGGTCTGATGGCAGTTCCCCTTTTTCCCAGCAATTCACAAGGAATTCGTGGAATTTTTCGTGGAGTGCATGACCTCCGTGTTTCCAAACTTCAGGTGGGATTCCATCAATCCCAGCTGCCTTGCCGTTTTTCATCTGCTGTATGGCCTTAAGGGTCTCTTCCAAAGTGGGAGCTATGTCCAATTCATTATTCATTGGTTTTTGTATCATATATTGGATAGCTGAGGCTTGGACTACTCGGTTGGTGCTAAAGAGACTTTGAAAATGTTCAGCCCAACGATTTAGGATGGAGGCTTTATCAGTAATTAATGTTTGACCATCTGTACTGTATAAGGAGCTTTGGACCTGATAAGTAGGTCCAAACACTGCTTTAAGAGCTTCATAAAATCCTCTATGATCACCCAGATCTGCACAGCGTTGTGTCTTTTCTGCTATATTGATCCACCACTTGTTCTGCATGTCTCGGAATTTTTGTTGTAGTTTGCTACATGTGAGGCGGAAAGCTGCTTTTCTTACATGACAGGTTGGCTGGGCGAGGTATGCCTGGTGAGCAGCTCTCTTCTTTGCCAACAGCTCCTGGATCTCTTGGTTGTTTTCATCAAACCAGTCTTGATTTTTCTTGTGGGAGAACCCGAGGGATTCTTCTGCAGACTGGAGGATACTGTTTTTGATATGTTGCCAAAGCACTGTAGGAGAAGGATCTGTAGGATGGTCTTCAAGTTTCGTTTGTAGATTTGCCTGGAAGTTGTCTCTCATGGTAGCTTGTTGAAGATTGTTGACTTGGAGTCTCTTCTTTAAGATGCCACCCCTCTTAGGTTTGAACTTAAGATGAAGATTTAGTTTACATCTGACGAGGCGATGATCTGTTTGGCATTCTGCACTGGGCATCACTCGGGTATGACGGACATCACGAATGTCTCTCTGACGGACTAGAACGTAGTCAATGAGGTGACAATGTTTGGATCGGGGATGCATCCAGGTTGTCTTCAAGCTATCTTTCTGCTGAAAGATTGTGTTTGTAATAGTCAGCTGTTGTTCTGCACAGAACTCTAGCAGGAGGCGTCCGTTATCATTGCAATTTCCAACACCATGCTTGCCTAAGACACCTTTCCAGGCTTCGGAGTTCTTTCCTACTCTGGCATTGAAGTCACCAAGGATAATAATTTTATCTTCTACAGGGACTTTTTGTATGATTTGGCGTAGGTCTGTGTAGAATTTGTCTTTCTCTATAGGGTCGGCTTGCATAGTTGGGGCATATATACTAAAGAGAACAACATGTGGGAGGCGTAAGGAAATAATGCGATCAGAGTGTCCTGTTGGCAAGGTTTCAAGTTTGGAGGCAATGGAGTTTGTAATCATAAAGCCTACTCCTGAAAGATGTTTTTCAGTTTTGGGTTTGCCAGACCAGTAAAGTGTGTAGCCGGCGCCATGTTCTTTAAGACTGCCTTCCTCATGGAAGCGAACTTCACTAAGAGCAGCGATGTCAATATTAAGCCGTGATAGTTCAAGGGCTATTAGGGCAGAACGACGCTCAGGCCATCCACTATCTTCAGAGTCTTGCATGGTTCTGATGTTCCAGCATGCAAGTGTCAGTTTATTTACACCTTTGGAGGCCGGTGTGTGCCTTTGTTTCTTTGCCTTGGTTTGACTGCATCAGAAGATTCCCGTTGGCCGCGGCTAGCCAACCAGGTAGTTGGGGATGAGCTTTCGTTAGGCCACCTTTTCTAGGCCCCTCTCCATATGGAGCAAGCAGTGCTCTCCTTAAAAAAGGCTGCTTGGTCGTTCAGGATGCTGCCGAACAAGACTGTCATCTCCCGGGTCAGGCTTGAGTGACCAATGTCCTGAACCGCCTGCATGCAGGGTTGGGGCTGCAGCTTCCAGTGCATCTTTACACCTGCCGGTTTCGTCCCTCGCCAGTCGCTACAGGGCTTTTTGGGAAATGGATTTGTCCTTCGAGCCTGTGCAATGGATTTTTCTGGTGGAGCGCAGCGTGCACAGAACTGGCCTCACCCTTTAAACCAGAGATTCATCTGCCGTGGCCTTGCAAGCATGGACGTGGCAGTGAGGTCCTCGGGCCGTAGGTTTGATTAGAGTTTCCTTCTCTTGGATGGTTGACCTTACAGGGTCGGACGAGCACCATCTGCCCGGGTTTGGGATTAGAGTTTTCCTTCTCCTAGGACGGTTGCCACAAGGCTAGAGAGCCCATCCTGCCCTTTGACGCTCTTTGTCAGACCCTTCGGTTTTGACCTGTCTGGCATGGGAGACCCTACCAGTGGCTATTATGCCATCTCCAGCATAGCTCAAAACATCATTAGGGTACGCAAGCCTCTCTCCCACGACAAGGGGGCGTCAATGGAGAGGTACCACCACCACCATTTAATAATATGGGATGCGACAACCCACATTTTTTTGGTATTCGTGTAGGGTCCCAGAACCAAACCCCACAGATCCAAAGGGTCCACTCTATAGTGGTCTGAGTACTGGGAGACCAGGGTTCAGCTCTCTACCCAGCTATGGAAAAGCCCTGAACATGTCACACTCTGTCCGCCTAAGAGGAAGTCAATGGCAAATGTCCCCTGAATTATTCTTGCCAAGAAGACACTACAACAGGGTAACAATAAGTCATATTTGACTTGAAGGCACAAAATTACCACAAAAAAATTGAAAGACAAAGCAGGTCAAGATTCTAGTACAGCCAATAGAGAACGAGAAGTATTCTGGAAAACTCCATGGGATAACAGACCAATGATTCATAAGAGACCCAGATGTATCTTCAGCAACAGTCAACCTGAAGCTCAGCCTGGAGGGCTACCTCCATAGAAAAAGTCTCGTTCAGTTAAAGAGACCTTACTCACTTTGGGAGCACTGACTCTTAACAATGAGGCTGTCCAAAAGCAACTCTGAATTGCCAGCAAGTTAAACAAGAGCTGGGAAAGCAACCAAGCTGCAGTGATAAATTAATTAGGAAGAGCAAGCAAAGTTCCGTTTTATGGAAAGGCAGCAATACGGGCAAAAGGCACAGAGAAGAGTCCCAAATACAGTCCAAAGTCAAGGCTTACTGAAGGCAGTGTAGTCCAGGAGTCAGTCCATAGGTCAGTAGGATCAGGTAACAGGGTCGTCAGCAACAGTCCAAGGTCAAGGCACATGGCAAGATAGCAAGAATTCAGGCACCGAAGGCAGCAGGAATCTTTCCCCAGGGAGTTCAGTTGATCTCTGACAAAGCCTCCATTGCCTCTCCCAGCCTATATAAAGCAATTAAGGCTTTGCCAGGTGTTTCTTAATGAGCAAGTTCCTCTCATAAACCTGTGCCAGGGTCCCTAGGGCCATTTCCTGCCATGTCCTCCTTCCCCTCTGACTCTACAGCCTCATCAGGCTCCTGGGGCATGACAGCGGGAGAGATTGGGGCTCCTGGGCCAGAGTTAGTAGACTCAGGAACCTGGCATCATGACTTACTCAGTCTCATGAGGTGGTAGCAAGACAAAACTCCTGATTAAAAAGTGTGTGTGTGAGAGGCTTAGATACATTACTCAGATTTGGCATAAAGGGCAACTCCCTCTGCTACTCTGACCTCTCTTCCAAGAGCCTGTTGCTGGGGTCATGGCAAGGCTAGTCCTGCTAGCATAATACTGTGAATTCTCACTGGCATGACATCGCTTCAGGTACTTGGGATACAGACTTCCCATCATCTGTGGCATGCCTATTGCCATAGAGATGGTGGAAACTGAACTTTACACTCAATGGCTGAGATTCTACTTGGTTGAGTTTAGCATAAGGATTCTGTGTGCGCCATTCAACTAGGCTCCCCTTCCCTATCCCCAGGACTTAATGTTGTGCTGCATTAGTCATCCCAGCCATTACATTGCTGGTAGAAAGAGTGTGGGGAGGAATGTGACTTGATCTGAGATACTTGGTTTAATTTACCATTCTACTGATGGGACGTTCATCTCCTTTATTTCTGGATATATCAACATGTTTATTGGTTAACAGACTGTTTGACAAGTTTCTATAATAACATTGTCACTGCAATTGTATCATTATATTTGGATTGTTAAAAGAGCACCTTAATTTGTTATATTGTTACATTATATTTATTTTGTTGTAAGGATTATAACATCCTATCATTTAAATTAAAGTTACCTGGTTGATATATCCATTTTAGGAAGTTAGTTCATTTTAGGGTATTCCATAGGCAGATGTAGTCTGAAGACATCTGCTGCTGAAATCTACTGAGGTCCTCCAGAGGTCCCAGTGGATGATGTCATTGGTTTGCGTCCTGCTACGGGAACACAGCCGGGTGCTTCTCCAATCCCCTCCACTTTCCACCAGCAATGGAATGGCCATGAGCTGTCACAGTGGAACATTGGAACAGTAAGTCTGGAGGGAACTTTGGACAGTGCAGAGAGTGGAAGTGGATATCAACTTCTACAATGACCAAAAAAGGGGGGGTAAGGGGGGGAAGACATGCATGTAAGGAGGACTTACACCTGCATATGTCAATAAGAGGATGCCAGCCCCTGTGCGCACATGTATGTGACTAGCACTGAGCGATGGTCCCTCTCTGATAAACAAGGACAGTTGCACTTTTTAAACATCCAGATGAATCAGATACAAGAAGGCTTTTCCTGTAGTGGAATCCTATTTCTAGAATTCTCTTTCCATGGACACACACACACAGATATCTTGGTCTTGATTTACAGAAAGTAACCAACAGCTTTAAACCTATTGGATGGACTTTAGGGTATTGTATAAGGGTAAAGATTGGCTCTGCTTTTATGTGGGAGAGTTATAAGGGCACACATTTTAGGGGGAAAATACTTCTAAAAATGTATCTCTTGATCAAGCCAATTGGCATCTCCTTTAACAAACAGCACGGGGGGGGGGGGGAGCATGGCACTCAAACCTCATAAGAGAGATTGAAGTCTCCAAAACTAAAGATTAAAACTTTCTCTTTCTTCCTCCACATGATTCCCTTATGGGGATTTTTCTGTAAACTGCTGTTATAAATCCTTATTTTTAGTTATAAGAGAGGGGCACCAGGAAAGATTAAAACATGGAGACAAAGACCCGTCAGTTCTTGATCTTTTCTTCTTCTCATCTCAACCTTTAGAAAGTCTTTCTGGAAGAACACAAGGAACAGCAGGAAGGTTTCTAACACACCTTTGAGAACTCCCTCCACTCAGATCCCAGGGTGGCTAGAATAGTAAAACTCAGTGGTTCAAAAAGTCTCAGGGCCAGAAAAGGGAGCCTTTATCTCCAAACTTTTCAAATGCATTTCATCAACATATTGATCGAAGAAACCTGCCACCTCTTTTAGCCTTCTCGCAGAGGAATTAATTTAGGTCTATCTGTGCCAAAGACCTATAATCTAGTTCCTTTAAACGTAACGGTTGGCTCCTTTGGAGCATCAAAAATTTGCACAGGAACCCAACTAATTTATTAGTCTCCTGACATGTGTGGAAGAAGAGAAAGACAGATCCACTTGCCAACAGCCAGGCGCTGGAGAGGTTGTTTCATGTGGTGAGATCTTGCATCAAGGAGCCAGGTGGGGTATCTCCCCCCCTTTTTTTTCTTTCCAGAAGCCATCTCATCTCTGAAATAAAAGGGATGGTATACAGCCCATTTAACCTTCCAGGGAGTTTTCATCCCTGGAAACATCTGATGTCTCTGATTCATGTTAGACCTACTACCAAAGACCTCTCTTACTCATAAACACTCCACTTCTTCTCCTTCTAAAGCTGCCTGTTAAGGTATTTCTGATGCTGCATTTATAGAAGTAAGAGGTTTTGGCTTCAAATAAGACAGTGAATCATGCCCGATATTATGAACAAACAAACGGGAAATCAAACTGGAGATTATTTCCAAACACAAGCCTTGCGATGTTTCCTTTGCAACGTTCTTGACATATCGGCTTGGCAAAGGAAGGCAATCTCTGTAGAAGGGAATGTAGGGTTTCCTTCATTAACTTTAAATAAATTTCCTGTTAAAAAGAAAGCAAGGAATCAGAGGTATTGCTGATAAACATTGCTATTTATTGTTGTTCTTATGTAACTTTGAATCAACTCCAGCTTACGCCAACCCTATCCTAGTTTTTTTCTCGGCAAAATTTATTCAGAGGAGGTTTGCCTTGCTGAGAGTGTGTGTGACTTTCCAAAGGTCACCCACTAGGTTTCCAGGGCTGAGTAGGGAATATAGATCCTTGTCTCCCAGAGTCTTAGGCCAACACTCAGACCACTACACCATGGTGGCTCTCACACATTGGCTCTTTGTTATTACATTGTTGTAAAGCCATTCTTCAAATTTATCTCAACAAAATCTAGGTGCTGGACTCTGATATGTGGATTGGCAAAATATGAACATTTTGCCAGTAACTTAATGTATGCCTATATGGAACTGCCAGCCTATCTTACTGCTATGAAAATTATGTCATACACATTTAGGCATTAAAAAAATGAAAATCACAGATATAGGATTCGTGACACCTGGCTTGACAACAGTACATATGAAAGAGATATAGGAGTCTTAATAGACCACAATCTAAACATGTTAACAGTGTGATGTGGCAGCTAAAAAGCCAATGCAGTTCTGGGCTGCATCAATATATAGTGTCTGTTCCAAAGCTCTATTCTGCTTTGGTCAGACCTCTTCTGGAATACTGAGTCCGGTTTAGGGCACCACCATTCAGGAAGTACATTGACAAAAAGGAACACACCCAGAGAAGGGCAACCAAAATGATTAAAGATCTGGAAGCCTTGTCCTATGAGGAGTGGCTTAGGGAACTAAGTATGTTTAGCTTGGAGAAGAGAAGGTTAAGAGGTGACATAATAGTCATGTTTAAATATTTGAAGGAGGTGCAAGCTTGTTTTCCACTGCTTCAGAGACTAGGACACAGAGCAATGGATTCGAGCTACAGGAAAAGAGATTCCACTTAAATATTAAAAACATTAAAATGCATTAAAACCACTACAGGTTGAGTTTCCCTTATCTGGAATTCCAAAATCCAAAATATTCCCGAATCCAAAATTGTCTACATGGGTGGCTGAGATAGTAACACCTTTGCTTTCTGATAGTTCAATGTACACAAACTTTGTTTCATGCAGAAATTATTAAAAATATTGTGTGTTAAATTAAATTCAGTCTATGTGGATAAGGTGTATATGAAATGTAAATGAACTTTGTGTTCAGACTTCTGTTCTATTTCCAAGATATCTTATTTTGTATATCCAAGTATTCCGAAATATTCCAAAATACCTAAGGTCCCAAGCATTTCAGATAAGGGAGACTCAACCTCACAGCCTTAAAATCACATCCCTGTCAGTTTCTAGAAGCCTGATGGCATAAAAATGTTTTAATTTGCTGGTGGAAGGAAAGCAAGGATAGAACCATCCTAGACTCCCTAAGGAGGGATTTCCAAAATCTAGGAGCAGCCACTGAGAAGACCCATGCGGAGTATATAGTGGCAGAGCACAAAGGACCTCCGCACCCAGTAATTTTGGAGCAATCACTCTATGTTAAACCTTCCTAGGTCCCATACATGCCACCAAGAGAGTTTTAGCATTCCTGCCACTTGGAGTAAAAACTAGCAAAAAGAACACAGCATCAGTCCTGCTGCTGAAAGGTAACATTTCAGTATCCCACCTGCAAAGCATTGGGATTGGAAATCACTGGTAAAACCATTCACTGGGCTTGGAGGCTGAAGTTATCAGGCATGAAATTACATTCCTTCTTTTCGATTCTCTTCCCCTTACCTCAGTGTTTTCATTATATGGAGAACTTAGGGGAACATATATCAACTTTTGGAGAGATGCTCTCTGGGTCCTTCTGAATCCAGGTTGCTGATGAATTTTCAAAAGCATCAGGTTCAGATTCAATAACTTTGGAGAATCTTCAATGCAAACATTTCCCCAAATCTGTCTAATTCAACATGGTTCTGTCTTGGGCTTCTCCAGATCTGAAATGCATGCCTACAATGGATTATTGGTTTGACTCAGTAGAATGTAGCTACATAGGTTTAAATAAAATCAGGTTGAAGTCATTCATATGTTCCAGGAAGGCATGTCAAAGACCACTGATATGATAACACAGAACAATAATTGTGTGGCCTGCCTAAAGTCAAACTAGAAGACATGTTACCCAAATGGTAACATGGGGTCCATGAAGAACCCACTCATGTCAAGATATTAATATGGGGACTTTTTAATTAGCTCAATATGGCTGCGAGAGGCTGGGTAACTACGGGACCTTTTGACTTATGTAAACCAGTACTCACTGACAAGACTCCAAGCCAGGAAGTAAAATAAAATGGTTTTTATAAAAAAAATAAAGGAACCACTCATGCATACACTCAGGCTCCAAGCAGTCACACGAGGCTAATGAAAAATAGGAGGAAGTATTGGGATAGAGGAATGGTGTTCAGGAATGATGGGCTATACTGTACCTGTATTCATGCCACAGAAGATCTCAGATGGAGCTCTGAGGGTCACAAAGCAGACAGAGTGACAGGAGGTATGAAGGCTGTGAGTGCTTTGGCTGTGTTTATACTTGATATTTACCCTTAAGGGGTGTAATGAGCAGAACATAATGTTTGAGTGAGTTTCCCACAGTTAGACAATGGAAGCTCCAACTTCGTTAATGATCATTAATGGCTGAAACATTAAAACTGACAGGTTTTCAGGCAACCTTCTATTGTGTGTATGAGAGGTGTGAAGATAAACCATTTGCAGAGTTCTGGGTGTTCTGGCCACTTGATGGTTTTAGTGTATGACTCACTGCCATGTGCATTCAGGAGAATTAGCACATTCCGTCCTAAATACCATTTGAGGGGGCACTGCATAATTATTTCCCAGGTGTGTCTGTTTTTGGAAATTTCAAAGACCTCTTCTCAGGTTTTGAGCAAAGCTATACCAGTCCCTATATTTGGGCAAACCTGGTTTACTGCTAACCATATGCAGTGTGGATATAAGCCAAATTATGAATGATAGCCAATTATTGAAATATGGAAAGAGGACGGGGTATCAGGACATATAACAGATACCTTTATCAAGTTGGTTTTGCAGGGGCTGAAAGGCATCTTGAAGTAACAAAAGGCATCACTTTGTCATAGCACATGATTTTTCTCACCTCCATACCTTGCATTTAGCACATTTTGTATTGTGGTTGATCCTTGGAAGCATGGACTTATTTTCTTTCTGAGAAAAACCTATTGTGAGAAAGACTACAGCTTAACTGTGGGGAATACACACTCCTCTTAATGTTTAGATTTGATTCTCAATGTCAAGTTCCTTTAGGTAAAAGAAGGAACTGGCTGGGGAGGAGAGTGTCACTCCACAGACACAGGAGGTTGATAGCTGGAGGAATGTCACACACAGAACAAGAAAATCCAAGGATTCTTCGAGCAGCTTGCAGCTACACAATCGATTTGAAGCCCTCTCCCTTATCAAGGACAACGAGGAAGAACAGCATGGACAGACTTCAGGGGCAGTGCAGGGGACCTTGAAAGTACCACCGCAAGGAACAGCAGCTGCAAAGCCTCGGGGGAGGCATGTGGTGGTGGTGGGGCCTCCTTCCTGCGGGGTACAGAAGCAGTGGTTTGTGGGCCTGACAAGATGACTCGGGAGGTGTGTTGTCTCCCTGGGGCAAAGATCCGTGATGTGACAGAGAGGCTGACAAGACTCGTCAAGCCTACAGATCATTACCCCTTCCTTTTGGTCCATGTGGGAACCAACAATACTGCAAGGCACAGCTTTCCGAAGATCAGAAGAGAGTGTCAGCCTTGTCCCTGAATTCTGGGTATTGGAGTAGAATTCATAGAGGATCCTGACATGTAGCTGGTTCAGGCCTGGTTCCTTCCCAGGCCCCTGAATATCTTGGAGTGAGGCCAGCCCGCCTGGTCGGCATGGGAACACTGATTGCTCCAGCAGCTCAAGGACGTTGGGGCCCAGGTGCAGGACATTTCCCTCCTTTCTGCGGTATCCTCCCTTTTCTGCATTTCTCACGCTGTGTGCTTTTATCTAAAGCCCTGCTTGCCTGTAATTCAGTTTCGGCTTTTCAAATGTTCCTGACACATGAATCCATGTCAATAAAGCAATTTATTGAATGCATGTGAGCGTGTGTTCTTTGTACATCACAGTAAGCCAAAACTCTCTCCTTACAACCTTCTCCTGAGAGCGGTTCTACCCGCGATGTTGGATGATGCGGAGACTGGAACTCAGGTGGTCCTGGGCCCAGTGCTATTCAACATCTTTATCAATGACTTGGATGAGGGAATTAGGGGCATACTTATCAAGTTTGCAGATGACACCAAATTAGGAGAAGTAGCTAATACCCTAGAGGACAGGATCAAAATTCAGAATGACCTGGATAGACTGGAGAGCTGGGCCAAAGCTAACAAAATGAAATTCAACACGGAGAAATGTAAGGTACCGCACTTAGGGCAAAAAAAAATGAAATGCATAGATATAGGATGGGGGAGACCTGGCTGAATGAGACTACATGCGAAAGCGATCTAGGAGTCCTAGTAGACCACAAGTTGAACATGAGTCAACAGTGTGATGCGGCAGCTAAAAAGGCCAATGCGATTTTGGGCTGCATCAATAGAAGTATAGTGTCCAGATCAAGGGAAGTTAGTGCCACTCTATTCTGCCTTGGTCAGACCTCACCTAGAATACTGTGTCCAGTTCTATGCACCACAATTGAAAAAGGATATTGACAAATTGGAGCGTGTCCAGAGAAGGGTGACTAAAATGGTGAAAGGTCTGGAAACCATGCCTTATGAGGAGGACTTAGGGAGCTGGGTATGTTTAGCCTGGAAAAAAGATGGTTAAGAGGCGATATGATAGCCCTGTTTAAGTATTTGAAGGGGTGTCACATTGAGGATGGAGCAGGCTTGTTTTCTGCTGCTCCACAGACTGGAACATGGAGCAATGGATGCAAGCTCCAGGAACAGAGATTCCACCTCAACATTAGGAGGAACTTTTTGACAGTAAGAGCTGTTCGGCAGTGGAACACACTCCCTCGGAGCGTGGTGGGGTCTACTTCCTTAGAGGTCTTTAAACAGAGACTGGATGGCCATCTGTCGGGGATGCTTTGACTGTGATTTCCTGCGTGGGCAGGGGGTTGGACTGGATGGCCCTCGTGGTCTCTTCCAACTCTGCAATTCTATGATTTTATGATTCTATGATTCTAAGGCAGCAGGCCTTCACATCAAGCAGAGCCCAATGTAACAAAACAGTTGTACCAGCTGTGTTAGCTGACTTCCCAGTTCAGGAGGATTCTGGGCTGTTATCAGTGTATGACCAATATTAGTCTGCAGTTCCATCCGTTTGCTTGTACCTGTGGTGCAAATAACTGCCAGGTACAATGTCCTCATGCTTTAGCTCTCACATCTCACATTGTAGTACACCCCCTTCCCTCTATACTAATGAATTTAGAGGGAAGGGCCTTTATACCAGGGATGTCCTTTGTAAATTTGTAAAAGGAAGGATTAAAACAATGCGGCAAATGAAATGTTGTTTTTATGAAAAGTGGATGGCAAATTCTGGTGATTTTGTTGGGTTTGGAGCGTAACCCACTAAGGAGGCAGAATGAAATCTGAGCAAAGCATTGTCACAGCAGTCACGTAAGAAGACACCAAATTGCACAGCACTGTCATTTTACTGTGGTCTGTTTAAGAAAACCAGCATTTTAATTGGAATTAGAGCTCAATTTAATTAGCAGCAGGCAAATATGTAAAGCACAGAACAAAATTAGTTTGCATAGCAGGCATTTCACACAGGGGAAAAAATGTAACTTTTCCATTCACTCGTCTTTGGCCAGCTGTGTTCATTTATAAGAAGCCCCCAAAGCAATTCCTATTATTCAGAACTTGACCAAAGCAACTAACGGCCAATGGGCATGTTGCATTTATGCTGCAGTTTCCCCCCTCCCATTCCTCTCTTCCCTTTTCCTAAAATTTGTTAGGTATAATAGGAAAATATAACACCAGACAATCCTTGCCCACAGATACACAATCTAAATGGCAGTCTGCATGCTGGAACAGGATGGGACAGGAACCAAACAGTGCTAGCTCTGTTTGTACATTCTGGGGAAGGGTGGTTGGCATTCTGTATTGCAGTTACGGATTCACAACCTAGAGTTATACATCCATAACTGCTCTGTATTCAGTAAGACTTGTCTATACGAGGGGAAAAGAAGTGGATTGCTCCACAGTAATGATAATTCTCAGCAGCTGCGATTTGTCTTAATTTTTTTTTACATGCCTGCAGATCCAGATGGCAGCCCAGAGTGAATTACTCACATTTTAATCTACCTCAATTTGCCGCCACCATTAAAAAAAAAAACAAACTATTTTCAATGTGTAATAGAGCTATATTTTGCCTTTACAAAAAAGAAAAAAAACCACTCAATTTTATTGCCTAAGTGCTCACTTGCTAAGGTGAAAATCCAACATGGCAGCACCAGGCACTTTCCCTGTTAGCAAGCCCCTCCCCTCCACACTCATCCAGCCAATCAGCTTTGCACTTCCACTCATATGGGAAGGCAAATCAATTTGCTTTGCTTGTCCCAATGAGCAGGAATGTACATTCCTTCTGCTGATTTATAAAAACTCTAGGAAAAGCCATGACGGCTTTTCCTTTGGAGTTTTTGGTGGTTTTGGCCCCCCTCCTTACAAATACGGTGAAACAATGTGGGATGCCATTAAGACAGTTCATATTCTCCTCACATCCCATGAAGGGTATTTTCGTCATTTAGACAATCCCTATGTAGCCGTGTGGTAAGACTATATAAATGCCTCCCAGCCCATCTTAACATTCAGCAGCCTCATCGGGGCAAAGGAGGTCTGTTCAGTTGCCAACCATGATGAAAGGGCCCTCCCACCAGCATAAGAGGCTGCGACAATCAGAAGCCGGAGCACTGTGACAAGTTCTTGTCATAGCCTTGCTCACTGGTGGGAAGGGGGCTGGTAGCCCTTCTTGTGCCCCAATCAACAGCTGAACAGACCTCCTTTGCCCAATGCAGCTGCTGGCTAAGTGGGTTTGGCGGTGTCAGGCTAGGAGATGCTACTTATTTGTACATACATAACTAAGTAGCAAATGTAAAATATCACTCAGGGGTGACTGATTATTCTGTTACTATGAGATAGTGAATCCATGCTGTATTTACAGAAGCTACTTCCTGTTTTATGGTGCTGAACCTATTTGGACACACACACACGTACCTCAGAACCCTGTATTATCTTGAAATACCTCCATTTTTCTATGTAGTGCCTTTCATTTCTTGTTGCCATTTTGACAGAGCCTGCAGAAGAAAATGAAGGTATTTCAGCTTGCTGGAGGACGGTGTTCCAAGGGGAGCTGTGGGGTGGGATTGGCCCCTAGATTCCACCTAGTTGCCCATTGCTGCTTTAAAACAAGGTGTGCAATCCATGCCCACCTTGTTTTTAAAGGAAATAGCATTCACATTGAAGACACTACAGAAATTTTTCATTGAAGCAGGAAATATAATGGCAAGTTGACAGGGAGGGGCTAATCTATCCCCATACCTGACAGGATCTGCATTCTTGCATCCTGGACCAGAATTCTAAGTGCAAGTGACAGCGAGCCAAGAAATGCAATTGGACCTGGATCCCTCTCAGTTCCTTCTGTGCAACCTGAGATCCATGTACATGTAGGCTTCAATTTGCAAATATCCTCAGAGTAACAGGATGTTGGAGTTTAGTTACCTTTGCATGCATGCTCACTGGTAGTTAGATTCTTTAGGAGTTTAGGAAAGTAAGTTTATGGTAAGTTCCTTGTTTGTTTGTTTGTTTGTTCTTATCCATTCTCTTCTTGGGTCATGTAGGCATCCCTTTGTTCTCTGGGGGCATGTGTTTGCTTGTTCTCTCTCCTCCTTCCCCCCTGCCTCTGTGAAGCATGTGGTGAGAAGGGTTCTCCCTGTGTGAGATGCTCCAACTTTCTAATACAATGCAGAACTCCCTATTTTTTTTCCTTCATCTTTCCACAAGAAGACAAACCTGTGTGATTATGCACAAGTATTGTGAGTAAAACTACTTTTATATACCTTATGAGGAAGACTAAGGGCTGATTTACATGGGCAAAATGCCCTGTCTTGCCCCCTTCGCAGAGCCCTGCAGTTCATATGACACAGGGCATTTGCCCCATTCTTCCCCGGGGCAGTCTTCACTACCCCCGGGGCAGATATGGGGTTGAGACAAGGGGAAGGTGGGATAGGGCAGTTGCATTTATGTTTTAAATGTGTGTACAGGCATACCTCAGCTAACAAAGCCTTTATCAAGGACTTGTCTTTCTATAAAGTGTTTTTATGTCCACCCATCCCTCTTTTCCCTTCTCATTCATTGTCTGGCTGGACGTTTTTTCTTAGCAGTAAACAATGCAATAAAGCTTGAGCTGGGAAAGAATAGGATTCTACTCTAGCCAACCCTGCTGTAGCTACTGTGCTTACTGGCTACAGCAAGCAAGGTAAACAGCAGCTGCCTCCAAATCCCTTACTGAGCAAGCATGAACAGTAAAACAGAGAGAAAGGGCTCATTTACACTGACAGGAAAATCTGGCTTACTTTTGGATTATCCTGGTCTGCAGCAATCATGGGCATGTCCACATGATTGTCCCATACAATGGGGCAATTTCAGGAGAACTGTCCATATAGTTCTCCCCTTCCAACGTCGTCCTGGTCTGATAAATCACAGTATGCACAGCCACACAGCTGGGGATGCTGTGGGGTTTTTGATTCCTTCCCCCCATGCATGCAAATGTATTTATGTCTGCATTGGCAAGGCACCAATCAATATGGGTATGCTGGTAGACTGTTATGCACTTATCTGAACAACTGTAAGTATGCAAAATAAATGGTGATGAAGGAACTTCTAAAAAGTGGATTTGAAACAGGGAAAGAGAAATTTCCTGGTGGGAAAAGTCAGCTGATCACCCAGCCCAGGTAGTTTCCTTTTGACCTCTTCCACCCACCAAAACTCCTCACCCCAGCCCCAAATCGATGTTGCTGTGGAGGTCAGTCCACACATGCACATGTGAATATCCAGATTTCCCACTCAAATCTGGACTAAATGCCAACTCTTTTTGGTCCTGATTAATAGCAACAGCAATAGCATTTATATTTCTATACCACTTACCAGTGCAAAGCACCCCCCTAATCAGTTTACAATGTTTTTAGCTAATTGCCTCCAACAAGCTGGGTACTCATTTTACCAACCTACAGAAGGATGGAAGGCTGAGTCAACCTTGGAGCCCTGTAGGATGGAACTCACAATGTTGTGGCTGCAGTACTGGCATTTAACCACTGTGACACCAGGGCTCCTTAAAGCCCTGAGGTGCTGAAAAGACCTGGATTCAAGTCATACGTCGTCTGAACAGCTTGCTGTGGGATTATTTTATTTGGCCAATGTAGACAAGCTTAAAAGCAGAGCACAGAAAATATCCCTGATTCACCAGCTACACCCAGAATCTTAAAGAAGCCCAGATCTGTAAGTTTGGCCTTCAAAATGTGTGTGTGTGTGTGTGTGTAAACAGCCTCAGTCACCTCACTGCCACTTCTTTTCCCTTCCCAAATCAGTATGATTTTAGCTTTCAAAAATGACTTCATATTTACATGTTCAACTTCATGTAAAAATGCCAAGTGTGAATGGAACAAGCATTTGTTTATGAAGGCATCTATAATACGGGTCAATCTGTCAGAGGGATGGGATTGGCTGAACCTCCGTGCCAAAATGTATGTTCCATGGTAATCCAGGGTTGGTGACTGTGTCATGTCTGAAATGGCCTTTGGAATGCTGCTGATCATTTAACTGTGGCCTGAATGTGAATGTGATAATAAACGGAAACTCCCAGAGAATTTGTCCAGGTTCTGTATCATTGGCAATGCATGTTATCATCTTGAACACTACAGCACTGAATATGATTTTACATTACCTTGTCAGAGTGGACTGTGATAACCAGAAGTCATTTGTTTCCAAAGAAACAATGGGAACCATGTATGACAACCGGGGCTAGCTGCCTGGGATACAACAGTGTTATTTTCTGATAACGTGGAATACAGTTGTAAATCACAATTTCATTTTAGGCAACAGCAGCGAAAGAGTTGTGGAGCATGCGATGAGGAGATATAAGTTTTCAAGAGCACAAAAAGAGCACTTGCTGTCTCTTTGGATCAAGACCGCTGGCCCTTGAGTTCAAGACACACACAATGGAACAAAAACTGTTTTCATAAGCAGTGAAGAAAAAGGAAAATATGTATGCATTCATCTGCCGGCATTTTATGCTGTATCTTCCCAGATGTTCAACACAGGTGACAATACTAAAATAGTACACATACTCAAAATACAAATCAAATGCCATACATTTTGGTTTGGGTTGTGTGTGTGTTTTTTAAAGCCACCCACCTGAATCCTCAACCTGACTCTAGCTATCTAACATGTATATAGACAGAAAAGCTAGGCCTCTGGCAAATATTCATTAACTAAAAATTGGCAGGTGTCTCCCACGTGCTTCAACATATCATAGATGAAAATGGGGGCACATGTGGCCAAGTGACATGAGAATCTGCTCAACATGGCATAAGTTATGAATGAAGAACAGACAAGCTAAGAGAGGCTGCAGCTTTTTGCTTTTGCCTGACCCTACTGGGATGGGCAAGATTCTGTCCCCTCTTCTCTCTCCATTGCTGATTTAATTGACTGCAAACTAGTTTTGCACTTTGAACTCAGTTTGTAGCAACTGAAGTAAGCTGAGGACAAAGGGGAAAAGTAGGAAGAGGAGAGAGAAACTGGGATATTTTAACTGCAACTGAAAAAGTGACCTAATGAAGGATTAATTGAGATTGTCCCTGCCAAACTGAGACAGGTGGATGGCATGGACTCCACTATCTTTACCATAAAATAACATATTGGAAACCAGACAGTAATGTACAAAGAAGCCATAATAGGAGTGCATTCCTATAGAAAAGGTATGTCAAGAATCATACATGAATACCAAGCTGTCATAGAATGTAAATCTATAATTTATTTAATTTATTAAGACTGATACCCCATCCTTTAAGTCACCATGTTGTCTTCTCTGTCTCTCAGCCTCTCTCCCCCCACCCGTGTGTGTGTGTGTGTGAGAGAGAGAGAGAGACAGAGACAGAGAGACAGACAGACAGACTTAGGTCTCTTTCTCACTTTGACTGCCATGACTGCATCTCTGGGAAACTATGGGATTTGCTACTCTTTTGAGGTATTTACATTTCTCTACCAGAAAGTTCTAGTGTCTTCTCAAACTACAAATCCCAGGATACCCTAGAGGGAACAATGACAATTAAAGTGATATCAATGTGCTATCATTGGGTAATGTGAAAGAGGCATTAGATAGCTGAAACATGGCTTACATATTAAATAGACCCTATTTTTTAAAAAAAAATAAAAAACATATATTTTTAATTAATTTCAATGTGTCTTTTTGAAGCCTACATTACTGGTTTTAGTCACTAGGAGACAGACTTTGCTAACCAGTGCATAGATTTGCAGTCAGTACAGTCTGAAGCTAAGAAACTAGAGAATATACTTGTTTATAAGTTGACCTCGTGTATAAGTCGAGGGCAGGTTTTGGGGGCCAACATTATGGATTTTGATATGACCCATGGATGATGATGATGATGATGATTGAATAAGTGGATAAGTCAAAGATAAAAATTTAGTGCTCAGCACGAGATGCCTCAGATCTATTCCATGGAGAAACAAAAGTACCAGCACTGCCTCAAGGGGACAACCACCCCTGCCTGCCATTGTTACCACCATTTTCCCTCCCAGACTTTCAAAAAGGCTTTTTGCCACTCTACCACTCTAAAATAAGCACCAACCCCTCTGATCTATCTGGCAGCTTTTGCAATGCCTGGGTGGAAAAACTGTGGTGATGGTGGCTCTTTGGTGCTTCCCCATCATAGCAGAGAAGTGACCTCTATCTGTTGCAGCTGGGAAGCCCCAGAAAGCGCTCCCAGAGAGAGATCAGAGGGGACCATTGCTTCCTTCAGTCCCTGCTGAGACAGCCTGAAAGAAGCACCTGCCCCTTCTGCACTCTCCGTCATGGTGGGGAAGTCCCAAAAGAGCTGCTGGAGAGAGAGATCAGAGGAGGATTTTTTCAGGATCTCCTGACTCCTTCCAATCTCCACACCCTGGTGGGCAAGCACCAAAGAGCTGTGTTGCAATGGGAAGAATGGAGGGAATTAGGGCTTCTTTCAGGTTTTCCCGACTCCTTTTAATCTCCCATTAATCTCTTTTAATGGGACTTGGGCATCCACAGGGGGTCCTGGAACCAAACTCCAGCAGATACCAAAGGCCCACTGTACAATGGCCTCTTCACCCCTGCTGTCGGGCAACCCCTTCATGGTCTGTAAAAATATACCACATAGAAGGTGTACCATGTCCAGGTCCCAACAACTGTGGAGGGCATCATGTATCTAAGTCCGACAGCTGCATAACTGTCCTTCAAGGCTTTGATGTATCAAACCAAGCATTATCCTAACCCATTCAAAGGCAAATTTACCCAGCGGACTCTCAATCCTGTCACTCAGCCAAAGAGGGAATGATAACATTTTGCCAGAAAGCAACAATCAAAAGAACATGAGAAGGCTCGTTTTAGTACATGAAGGTAAATATCCTCATTATCACCACTGGTAAGGAAAACATCTGTTGATGAACAAATGGTGCACTTTGAGAGAGAAAATGTGCACAAAACCACAAGTACATTTTAGGAAGGTAAAGAACTGAAAACGTGGGCATCTGAAAAATGCAGACACTTTCGTCAATGGAAAAAGCACAAGTCTGAAATGTAAAAATACACTTTAATTTCCATGCAGAAATGGCAGAGGGTGTCTCACAACAGAAGGGGTGGTCAACTGTGTGTGTGTGTGGGGGGGAGGACCAATTTCCTCCACAGCCTCCCCCCACGGACTCAACCTACCCCCCCCCCAGCAAGCTGAAATACCTCCATTTCCCTCTACAGTCCTTTTCAAAATTGAAATGTCACTTCCTACCACCATTTTTAGAGGGACTGCAGAGGAGAATGAAAGTATTTGAGAAAAGTACAGAGTTCTGGGGTGCACGTAGAGGTGCGGTGGGGTTATTTTTGTGTGTTTGCATTTGGGAATACTTTCTCTGTGGATCTGAGGGGAAAATTGCCTCCTCAATAGTGGCCTATTTTGAAAAAATAGGTGTTGGAGGACTGTGGAGGACTGATGGTGGGGACTCAGGGGTCACAAAAGTGAGGTCCAGGGGTCATGGCAGTGGGGTCCAGAGGTCACATGTGGCCCATTCCTGCTATATGGAATGAGAAAGTTTGTGGCATTTTTTGCGGGGGGAGATCAAGATATAGCAGATTTTCACATCCCCGTGTTGAGTGGTATACAATAACAATCTCATTTTTTCATGTTAATCCCTAACATCTGATCATAATTTGTTATAAGATGGGGAAACTTGCAGCTCAACAGATGTGGATAATTCCAGGGTTTGTATACAGGAAAGTGTTGTTTGGGTGAATAGTATTCTTTTCCTCTACAAAGTGGAACAGGAACAGGGAATGGACAAAGACCCACAGTGAATATACAATTAGAATACAGATCACTGCTGGGGTATTTTCTTTTTTTGGGTCCACCAAATCCTGAACAATTATATTTGTCTTCCAAACAGGACCTGGATTAGACTGTCTACTGTTCTAAATATTTGTGTGCTTGTCCACACACACACACACACACACCCCTCTTTATGTTTCACCCATCTGGAATAATAACATTTATTTGATCCTTGTGAGATGCAATAAAGTATTGAATAAGCATTCCTTTATCATATAAAGTTTATATGGCAATCATCGTGTTGGTGACTTCTTTTGTGTATATGTGTTTTTCAAGAGATCAATGGCAGAGGTTGCATGTAACAATTTAAACAATATCCATCAGGCTTACTTTTCAGATTTTGATATCAATTTCAAGATGCCCCAGGAGTTTAAGGCAGAAGAAGCCTAATTTGATAAAATGCTAGAACAAACACTGTTACTTCATAAAATGCAGTTATAAAACTGTCTCCAGTGTTACACTTTGTAATAAAACTATTGCAATGACTTGAAATCTGAGGCATTCCCAGTTGGTTTGAAGGCAACCTCTCCAAATTCTTTTTGCATTTCTTTGTTTTTTAGGCAAAACATTGCCACCAAATCTCTCCTCCTGCTTGAAACCTCTAACAGAGGAGTCAAAACGTTATGCAAAATGAGCTGATAAGACGGAGGAGATAGAACTCTTGGTCTATTGCTTCAGACCCATTGTAAGTCCTATTTTATTGCTTAATTTTAGTGACACCTGAATGTACAAGAGTAGCCCATTAAGAGCAAAAGGTTTTATATACATTTTTTTTGCCTGTGTTAGTTTTTGATATGCACAGAGGTTTTTGGTTTTGTGGGGGGGGGGGTTGGGTTTTTTTTTTAGCATGAAGAAGATTATAGATATAAACAAACATCCGAGTTGCCTCATACTTTTGTTAGGAACACTAAAATGTCACAGATGTTTTCACTTTCTCAAGAACTCTTCATCAGACTAGATTAGTGGTGAGAGTCATGTGGTCCTCCAGATGTTGTTGGAGTGGTAGTCCCATCAGTCCTGCATAGCATAAGCAATGGTGAGGAATACTGGAAGTCATATAGGATCAGGAAATCTTAAGAGTTGGAAGAAGCCAGGAGGGCCTCAAATTCAGCTTCCTGCTGTGCAGGAATACACAACTAAAATATGCCCATCCAAAGAAGGAGAGTCTGCCCCACCCCCTGAGGCAGTCTGTTCTATTGTTGCAGAGCTCTTACAATAAAGTTCTTCCTAATGTTTAGGTGGAATCACTTTTCTTGTAATTTAAACCCATTGGTTCATGCTCTAGTCTCTGGAGCAGCAGAAAACAAGCTCACTCCATCTTCTCATAGAACCATAGAATTATAGAGCTGGGAGAGACCACAAGGGACATCTAGTCCAACCCCCTGCTATGCAAGAATACACAATCAAAGCACCCCCAACAGATGTTGGGCCACCTTCTGTTTAATAACCTCCAAAGAAGGAGACTCCACCACACTCTGAGACAGTACATTCCACTGCTGAACAGCTCTTACTGTCAGGAAGTTCTTCCTAATGGTTAGGTGGTATCTCTTTTCCTGTAGTTTGAACCCATTGCTCCATGCCCTCATGTTCTGGAGCCACAGAAAACAAGCTTGCCCCATCCTCAGTATGGCATCCCTTCAAATATTTAAACATGGCGATCATGTCACCTCTTAACTTTCTCTTCTCCAGGCTAAACATACCCAGCTCCTAAGCTGCTCCTCACAGACCTCCCACCATTTTGGTCACCCTCCTCTGGACACGTTCATGACATCCCTTCTGATATTTAAAGGCGGCAGTCCTGTCACCTTTCAGTCTTCTCTTTTCCAAGCTAAACATACTTACTATTTATTTAATTTAAATGCCGCCTTTCTCCCAGAGCGGGACAGAACATTAAAAACAATTTAAATCATCATTACTAAAACAATTTAAACTTATTTGAACATACAAAAGTTAAAAAAATTGAAACAAATGATAGAAACACACACACCCCCCCGCCATAAAAGCCTCTGTGACCACAACTACAAATTAAAAGCTTGCTGAAATAAAAATGTTTTTGCCTGCCGGCAAAAGGAAAACAGGGAGGGGAGCAGCCTAGCCTCCCACGGAAGGGAGTTCCAGAGGGTGGGAGCAGCCACTGAGAAGGCTCTCTCTTGTGTCCTCACCAAGTGAGCCTGTCATGGTGTCTAGCGAAAAAACTTTCCCCTGAAGATCTTAGAACCCTTACAAGTTCGTATGGGGAAATACGATCTTTCAGATAGTCTGGACCCAAGCCATATAAGACTTTATAGATTATGACCTTTGTATTGTGCCCAGAAATGAACTGATAGCCAGTGAAGCTGTTTTAACAAGTGAGTTATATGCTTCCTATAGCTGGCAGTCCCTTTCTGTTCAGAAAATTCTTCAGTTGGGGACTTGTTCTGCACAAAACTCAAAATGGTTGTCCTGTACAAAAAACAGAATTATCCATCTAGGAAACAGCATTTTCTACACCAGAAAAGTTCTATTTTTTTGTGCAGAAAAATTATATTTCCTATGATGCAGAAAAAGCTGTTTTCTGTGCAAAAAATACCATGTGAGAATGTTGGGCAGAATAAGTCCTGAACTGCAAATATTCTTTGAAAACTGCACAATTTTTGAAGACTTCCTTGCAGCAGGGAGAAAACAGTCAAATTACTTGTTGCTTCCTTCAAGATGAAAATTAGTAAATAAATAAATAAATAAATAAAATAAACATTTAACATCCCGAGTAACCATTTTGCATGCAATTGTACATTTCAGGATGGTGCCTAACTCTTTGACAGTGCATACCACTTGATTCACTGGGACTTAAGAAATAACTACTGTGACTTCTCCATTGCACCATGGAGCAACAAGCAGGCACATTGGCAGATGTGCAATTTGTCATACAACATCAGTATCCAACAGATTGTGGGTAGAATGCAAGTACTTCAGAAGTACCTGAGTGTTCATGACTCACGCCTGCTAACCACGTGGAAGGCCACATCAAGCCAAATTATTAATTATTGCCAATTGTGTGATATTCCAAGATGGGGACTATCAGGGTAGGTAACAGAAGCACTCAGAAAGAAGTCTGAGAGTGGCACTGGCGTACTGATAATGAGAGTGGCCAGGCAGTGGCACACCTTTCTATTGTTGGGAAACAAATATTTATACCCTGCTTCATATCCTGAAGGGGTACTCTGGGTAGGATGAAGCCTAGAGGGGTTTCCCCCCAGGCAAACAAAGGAAACCAAAACTACATGATTGCTATTTATGGCTGGAAGATAGAAATTGATGGGTTTACAACAACCTTGCAATGCAGGGAGGAGGGGGTTTTGAGGTGAGATTTCCTTGGGATTGGGGTTGGAAAGGTCTCTTGATTGTATAGTTGGATGACTCATTGCTGAGGTGCCCAAGAAGGAATTAGTATATACCTCTTTAATGACTTTGTTTAACAAGGGTTTCCACACAATTCTAGTTTGGGCTTGCTTGTTAAAATATTTCAGAGACACTTTCCCAGGTCCTTGTGACCTCCACTTGACCTCTTTTTGGATCACCAGTCAACTTGACCCCTTCAAAGTGTCCAATATTTTCAATTATGAGATATCATAGGGATGAGGTAGTAGGACATGCTAACACTTTATCACTGATAGGGGACCTTATCACACCAGGCACTCATCTCACTGCAGTTGCATTTGGGAAGCAAACGGAAATATACCAGTATTGAAGCAATCATTATCACACCTCTATTTCAAAACCGGTATGGTGCTGCATGTTCCTTCTGCACTGTACTGAAGCACATACTAGCAACAGGTTATTTGAACCAGGGTATAATGCTACTATTTTGCTCTAGTCCCACAATAGAAGCCTCATGTGATAAAGTCCAGGGAAAACCCATCAGTGACTCCCAATACAGTAATGCTGCTTTCTTGGTAGTTCCCCTCATGTAGTAATTTCTTCCACTTCAGAAATGGAAGAAATAGAAATCACGTGGCACAAGGGGATGGAATTTTCCTCCTCTTCCCCTCTCTTCCCTCTCCTCCATGCTGTTCTCAAGCAGGCCATCTGTGCCTTCCATTATTTTATTTTACTGCTGCTATGATCTGTTGGCCTGATCTCTCTTTAACCCTGACATCCATTGGCCTGATCAATCTTCCCCCACCCTCCTCACCCTGATCCTCCCCCGCTCCACTGGCCCAGTCTCTCTTCTCCCACCCTCCCCACCCTGATCTCTCCTCCCCCTACCTCTGCTGGTCTGATCTTTCTTCCCCCTCCCTCCCTGTCTTAATCTCTTCACCGCCTCCACTGGTTTGATCTGCATGCCTTAAATATGTAGGGCAGTAATGGGGAGGAAGCAGTCAGTGTGGAAGGAACATGCAGCACCATGTCAGTATTGAAGCGGAGGTGCAATAACAGTTGCTTCAGTACCAGTATGTTTCCATTTGCTTCCAAAACGTGATTGTTGCAAGATGACTGCCTGGTGTGATAAAGCCCTTATTCCAATACTCAGACCGCTACACCATGCTGGCTCTCATTATGTGAGGTATTTAGAATACTCAGCAGGAGAGCTCTAGTACCCCACAGAATACAAATTCCACAGTTTTGAAGGATGCATCCATGGCAGTTAAAGTGGAATTTGTGCCTTTGTCTCCTGCCTGGAGATGACTCACAAAAACTGAAGACTCAGGGCCAGGCCCTGAGATCTGGCAACCCTAGTGATGTAGCCAGTAAGTTTCCATGGCCTAGGGGAGATTTGAATCCTGCTCTCCCAAGTGGTTGGACTAAACCATTTGGTTTAGTCCAACACTTAAACCACTAAACCACACTGTCTCTCCTAACAACAGGATTTCAGCCTTCATATATTTTCCCAGCCTCAAAATGCCAGGCAAAGCAGCAAGCAAAAAACAAATTCACTAATACAAATTAACCCTTTCTGTGTCACTGGACAGCTGTTAATATTTGACCACAATGCTAACAAGGACTCCAAACCCCGTTTGTCTGATGGCATAGGCCCAACACACAACACCCTTGCTGGCTTTGAATCGATGGAATGGAAATAATAAGTATATGTATTGATCTGAGCCACTAAATACACCCCATTTGGCAATGCCCCAACTCTCTTTCCTGCTCTTCTTCTTCTTACACCGCTACCTTTGACAATAAGTGTGCAAGGAACACAGTGGTGGTAATTATCTTAGCCATGTGTTTTACACCTCTGCCTGTTATTTTTGATCCCCAGAACCATGCACCAATTAAATGAGCTGCAATTTTGCCAGGAAAAAGAACCGGCTATGCAGAGCTCACACTACCAACCAATGTGGTATTGCTCTTTGAGACTGCCAAGTGATATGAAACTTCTTTCCATCCCTATTCCCAGCTGGACCATCTGAGATCCTTTTATCTTGAAATAATGAGAACTGAAACTAGGACCTTCTACAATCAAAACACTTAGCTTTCCTCTGAGCTTCACCCCTTTTACAGAACAGCATAGGGGCCTTTGCCTCGAAGAACATGCAACAGCATATATAGGTATGCACTGAAGAAAAGGGAGGCTCATCACCATTCTATGTTGATGTCCTGGTTTTGAGGGCTACAAAACATTGCTAATAAGGCATTCCCTCAAGACTCCCTTCCAAGAGGGGTGGGCAACTGTGGCAGGTCTGGGCACCCCCCCTTTTAAATGAGCTCGTATAGCTCCAACTTATGAATGCATACGTCTCTTTTTGGATGTGACACAGAGGACTGTTCTCTTACCCTTGCATTCCATCAAGAAACCTCTTATATCCAGCAGCTGTTAAGCCCCAGATTCAAGCCCTGAAGATCTGACTGCTCTGAACTCCTTGGGGAAGGAAAAGACAGATGTATTCCTTGAGACCACACTCTCCTTTCTCATCCCTGGTCCAGCTGAGACCCCCTGCTTCTCTATGGCCTGAAGTGGCTTCCTTCCTTCCCCACTGGTAAGCAACAGAGCAGGGGCTTGACAGCTGTCAAGTGGTGGGAAGAGACAGAATTGTGCATGTGAAGCTATGTGATCATGGAGTGTTAAAAATGAAAGGGAGGAGATCCACACTCCAAACCAGAAAACTTGGAAGTGGCCAGAACTCCACTTTTGACTTTGAAAAACCAAAAACTTGTGGTTTTTCCTTCACTAGAGGTTAGAGATTTGATGGCTATGTCTCAGGAATGCTTTAGCTGTGGATGGCAGGGGGATGTGTTGGATTGTTACCTAACCTGATAGCCCCCATCTTGGAATACCAAATAATTGGCAAAATGTAATAGTTTGGCTTAATGTGGCCTTCCACGTGGTTAGCAGCATTACCAGAGACCCCCAGATACCAAGGTTGGAGTCATGTATTGTTAAGGAAAATGCAACATGGGACATACAGTGAAAGAAATAAAATATGTATGTGAAAGTCACAATGACTAAGCAAGAGCAATTATGGGGCTACACAGGTGAAACTGCTAATGTAATCTAGAAGGCCTGAGAGCCAAGGACAGAGGTACTGATTGCAGATTGGAAACACCTGAGAATCATTAAGTGTACAAGGTGAAATGTTGAAATACATGGGTTGGTCTTAAGCATGGATGGAACTATGTGGACCAATCTGAATGGAAGTACACACCCACTGGGTGGAAACTAATTAGTGGGTGGTGATAAACAATGGCTATAAAATTGCAATGTTTGCCAATGTATTTTTGTGGTGGTTGAGTAGAGGTGCAGTAGTTTGGAGATATTGTGGAGTAGTGTGTAGAGATTGTGATTTGTTGACCATATAGTATATTTATATAGAAGAATAAAGTAGGTTTTATATAAAACTACTGAGTTGCCTGAGTGTATCCTGGAGACATTTTGGAGACACCTGGAGAAGAGTGAGAAGGCTTGGAGAGTTTGTCAGGATCTTCAGCCTATTCTCTGTAACTCTGCTGCTTTGGAGAAAAGCATTAACCACTGATCTAAGCTGGTTGGCTCTGCTGCATAAAAAGGTGGTGAGTTTGAGCCAGAGGTGAAGAGCTACAACTCCCATCATCCCTGACAAGGGTTATGGGCCCAGTGACTAGAGCACCCAGCATCCACAGAAGCTAAAAGTTCCAGAGAGTGGAAGAAAGCTTTGTGGACGACAGATCAGAGCAAGTTGTTTGTGCTGCACTGATAAGCCTCGTGAGTAAATCATTTTGTGTTTTGCTTAAGCCCAGACGGGTTGGCTGTGCATACTCAGAAGGACTGTGTCAAATTGAGTCACTGCACAAATCAAGATGGAATTTCTAAAGTTTAGTAAATTAAATAGAAACAACTACTCTACCTGGAAGATTTATGCCCAATCTCTACTAGTAAAGGAAGGTCTGTGGTCAACAGTTGAAACAGGGCTGGCAGCTGATGCTAATGAAGCCACTCAAGAGAGAGATAGTAAAGCAAAAGCCTGTCTTTATCTCATGCTTGAAGAAGACTTGATTAATGACGTCAGAGATAAAACGTCCGCCAAGGATGTGTGGGATACCTTGCAGAGATTACACACTCCTTCAACTGCTTTTGCAAAAATGCTATGGTCTAAAAGAATATACAGGCAAAAGATGGCTAAAGGGCAGTGTGTGATAGAACATTTAAAAATAATGCAAGATTTATTTGTGCAAGCTGAACTGAGGGGAGTGCAAATTAGCAAAGAGCAGCAATGCTACATTTTAGTAGAATCGCTAGACTCTTCGTGGGACAACATAACGAACAGCTTGCAGAACTTGCCAGAAGCTGAACTTAATAGAGACTTAATTGTGGCTAGAATACTGGAAGAGAACCAGAGAAGAATGTCTGAGCAGGGTGACTCAGCAAGCTTAAAGACTGTGCCAAAACAACAAACAACTCCTGTCTGGCGAACGCAGGAGGAAGCAGCCTCTACAAGGGAGCAACGGAGGTGCTTTTATTGTAAGAAGATTGGTCATCTGCAGAGACATTGTAAACATTTTGCAGCTGAGAGAAGCAAGCAAGCAGAGAGCAGATGGCAGCCGCGCCAGTATCAAAAACAGTCCAGACCTCCATTTTTGAGGGACAGTGGTAATAAAAAGGGGGTTGCAACCATGATTAAGGAAAAACAAAATGCAAATTCTAAATGGCTAGTTGATTCAGGAGCCACATCTTTGATGTGTAATGATATAAATTTAATAAGTAATAGAAAATCAGCTAATGTAAATACTGTAGTTTTGGCTGATGGGAAAGAGCTAAGTACTGTAAATCAAATGGGTACTGTGTACATTCCAGGGCTAAAAGAGAATTTTAATGATGTCTTACATGTAAAGGAGTTAGAAAATAATTTGTTATCAGTAAGCAGATTAACAGAAAGAGACTACACAGTCATATTTGAAAAGAACATGTGTAAGATAAAACTGAATGGGGAATTGCGTGGCATAGGTTTGAAAAAGGACAAACTTTATTATTTGGAGGACAATATTGATAGCTACAGGGTTGAAGAAGCTAATAACATAGAAAATATTCCAATCCACAAAGACTGCATACACGAGCTTCACAGAAAATTCGGCCATGCGAGCTTCAAATGTTTAAAGAATTTAATCAGTATGTGTCCAGATTTAAAAGTTGCTGAATGCAAAAACCACTTAGATTGTACAGTGTGTCAACAGGTAAAGGTCAGAGCTTTTCCAGTAGCTAAGAAAACAAAAAGAATTGCTCAAAGACCATTTCAGTATGTACATGCAGATGTCGCCCAAGCTAATTGCTTGTCCTTAGGGGGAAGCAAGTATTTCCTAGTAATTGTTGATAGGTATACAAGGTTTGCATTTGTGAGAATAATGAAAAACAAATCTGACGCTGGGCAAAGTTTAAAAGCATGGGTAAGAATGGTGGAAAGACAATTTGATAGCAGAGTAGGCACCATCATTACTGATAGAGGAGGAGAATTTTTAAATAATCAATTGTTTAACTGGTTTCAAAAGGTGGGAATAAGGCATGAAACTACAAACCCTGCTTGTCCTAGTGAGGATGGGTTAGCAGAGAAGAAAATACAAGATATAAAAAGAATTACTGCTTGTATGATGGCAGATGCAGGGGTGAAAGATAGTTTTTGGGCAGAAGCAACTTTGACTGCAATACATATCAGTAACAGATTGTATCATTCAGAAATTGAAGACATTCCCTACAGGGTATTGTATGGGAGAATGCCAAATTACAAGTACTTAAGGGTTTTTGGACAATTTGCTCATGTATACACACCTGCTTGTTTCAGGAGGAAAGGAGAACCCAAAAGCAAAAGGCTTAGGTTTTTGGGGTATTCTGGAAATAGCTACAAGTTTCATTTGGGAGGAAAACAAGTGCAGTATTCTAGGTCTGCAAATTTTGAGAGACATGCTGGTTGGGACAAACTGCATGCCAATAAAGAAGTGTTTTTGAGATTAGGGAGTTCAAATGAGCCAGAAGCACAAACTGAACCAACCTCAGGAAACGGAGGGGTTTCAGTTAAGCAGGAAGCATCACCCAGCAGCAGTGGTAGTTCTTCTGATGATGAGATAGCATCTAGGCCTACTACTACTCGAATGACTGAAGACAAGAGATTTAGTCATAGAACTACAACTCCCAGTAGAGAAAGTGAGGATGAAAGAGACAGAACAGCAGATTTTATTCCCAGGCGTAGTCATAGAGTTAGAAAGCCTCCAGATAGGTTTGTTGTGACAAAGGCAAGAGCTTGTTTAGCAGTAGAAGAGCCTGAAAGTTTTGAAGAATTGGAAAGTTATTCTAGTGAAGAACAGGAAAGATGGTTTGATGCAATGGATAATGAGTTTGGTTGCCTGGTAAATAAAGATGTTTTTGAAATTGTTGATAGACCCAAAGACAAGAAAGTAATTGGTTGTAAATGGGTATACAAAAGGAAAGAAATGCCAGATGGAAGTATCAAATATAAAGCTAGGTTAGTGGCTAAGGGTTTTGCACAACAGCAGTATGAGAACTATGATAAGACATATTCTCCAACTGCAAAGCCAGAAAGTCTGAGAATGGTTCTAGCTGTAGCAGTAAAAAGGAATTTAGTTGTAGAACATTTTGATTTTGAAACAGCTTACTTGAATGCGGTTCTGGATGAAGAAATATTTATGGAACAGCCACAAGGTTTCGAAGAAAATGGTAGTCAGAGAGTATATAAATTAAAGAAAGCGTTGTATGGTTTAAAACAAAGTGCCAGAGCGTGGAATCTGTGCATCAATGATGAGCTAGTTAAGCTAGGTTACAAGAGGAGCATTGCAGATGCTTGTGTTTATACAAAAGGAGACATAGTATTAGTGATTTATGTAGATGATTTGTGCGTAGCAGCAAAGTCAAAACAGGAAATTGAGTCAGTAAAAAGAGAATTGTCTAAGAAATTTGTTTTGAAGGACTTAGGTGTATTGAAGTCTTATTTAGGTATTTGCGTTGAATGGACAGAAGAAGGACATTGTTTATTAAGTCAGAGAAATAAAATTGAAAGATTGATTGAAAAGTGTGGATTACAGAATGCAAAAATAGTAAGAGCTCCAATGACAACTGGTTTTGTGTCTGAGAAAACAACTAGAGCGTTTGAGGACAAGACTTTCTTCAGAAGTATAATAGGATCTTTACAATTCATATCTTGCCATACCAGACCAGACATTTGTTATGCTGTAAATGTATTGTCTAGAAGGGTTAATGATCCAAAAATTGAAGACTGGACAGCGGTAAAACATTTGTTGAGATATTTGAAAGGAACCGTAGATAGGAAATTGATAATAAGAAACAATAGTTCAGATCTAGATTGTTATGTAGACAGTTCATTTGCATCAGAATTAGGAGACAAGAAGTCAGTTACAGGAATGATAATTAAATATAGTGAAAGTCCAATAGTTTGGAGAAGTAGAAAACAAACTAATGTAGCGTTAAGCACAACAGAAGCAGAATTTGCTGCTTTGAATGAGATAGTAAATGAGGTACAGTGGATTAAGCAATTGCTAAATGATTTAAAGGAAAGTTACAAGATACCAGTGGAAATTCTGGAAGATTCACAGTCATGCATAGCAATGGCTGAAACTGAAAGTTTGAAGAACAGAACAAAATATGTTGGTGTAAGATATCAAAATGTGCGAGACATGGTTCAGAAGGGTGAAATAGAATTGAGATATATAGAAACACAACACAACATAGCAGATTTGTTCACAAAAGCATTGACAGCAGAAAAACATGAAAGGCTGACACAAATGGTTGGAATGACATTGTAAGACACATACAATATTTTATTTCGGAGGGGATTGTTAAGGAAAATGCAACATGGGACATACAGTGAAAGAAATAAAATATGTATGTGAAAGTCACAATGACTAAGCAAGAGCAATTATGGGGCTACACAGGTGAAACTGCTAATGTAATCTAGAAGGCCTGAGAGCCAAGGACAGAGGTACTGATTGCAGATTGGAAACACCTGAGAATCATTAAGTGTACAAGGTGAAATGTTGAAATACATGGGTTGGTCTTAAGCATGGATGGAACTATGTGGACCAATCTGAATGGAAGTACACACCCACTGGGTGGAAACTAATTAGTGGGTGGTGATAAACAATGGCTATAAAATTGCAATGTTTGCCAATGTATTTTTGTGGTGGTTGAGTAGAGGTGCAGTAGTTTGGAGATATTGTGGAGTAGTGTGTAGAGATTGTGATTTGTTGACCATATAGTATATTTATATAGAAGAATAAAGTAGGTTTTATATAAAACTACTGAGTTGCCTGAGTGTATCCTGGAGACATTTTGGAGACACCTGGAGAAGAGTGAGAAGGCTTGGAGAGTTTGTCAGGATCTTCAGCCTATTCTCTGTAACTCTGCTGCTTTGGAGAAAAGCATTAACCACTGATCTAAGCTGGTTGGCTCTGCTGCATAAAAAGGTGGTGAGTTTGAGCCAGAGGTGAAGAGCTACAACTCCCATCATCCCTGACATGTATAACCAAGGGAGGGGCCTTTGGAAATTCCCCAAACAAATATGGGTCAGAGAGTTAACACCTGGAGGTGAGTCATTCACCATTTCACTCAATGATAGCAGAGCCCTTGATGCTTGTAAAATGGGTCTTTCCTCTCCCCTCCTCTCCAACAATAAACCTTGCCTGCTCCTATTCAATTCTAAATACATCATCCATTAACGATCATTAACTCTTCTGGAGCACCCTTAGTTAAGTTCTGGGAACCTCTGAGAAACATTGTACTCCTCTCAAAGTTCCATCACTTCAGGGGAATTATCACTACTACTACTACTACTAATTTATTTATACCCCGCCCCTCTGCTAAAAACAATCGGGGCAGCTTCCAACAATTAAAACAGTACAATACCGACTAAAAGCACCACCCACCCCCACCCTCCCCCATAAAAAGACATTAAGCAATATAAAATTAAAACCACCTAATTAAAATAAATATCATATTTAAAAACATATAAAACATATAAATATAATCCTAAAACACCACCAAAGTGTGCATGAATTCCCTGCTTTCTGACTTCACATCAGTTCATGTCACCAGTCTATTGTCTGGACCTCTTCCCTGTTGGTTTATTTGTAATCTTAGCTCTACAGGATTAGTATAGTATAACCCATGGTCCTATTACTCTATTCCTCTATCCAAATACTTCCTATTATCTGTGATAGCCTTGTGTGAGTGTCTGAAGCCGAATCTTTGTTTAAATGCTGCTACTGTTAATTTCCAATAAGGATCATTTAATTGTATGTTTTAGCTTAGAGTCTCCTCTGTTACTACCAGTATACATAGCTTAAAAGATCCTGCTGTTACCTGGCCTCTTGCTGCCATAATTGAACATAATTGAACATAATTGAATATTCCCCATATTAATTTCAGACATTAATGGGATCCTCATAGACCCCACACAATTAGGGTAACAAGATGACCCTTGGTGGTTCCTTCCAATTCTATCATTTTATGAAGAATAATTATTTTGTTTGACATCAGAAAGGGCAGGAGGTCCTCACCACCTATAAAAGAAAAATATCAAAGATGGAAGAAGAATGGAAGAAGATGAATCGGAAAGAGGAAATATTGTAAGAGAAAGAAAAAATTTAGAGGCACTAAAAGGCAGAAAATTTTTAGCGACAGAATCAAAAATAATCAAGAAAGAAAATAAATAAGAAGGGAGAAAGAAATATTGGGAGTTTTTGAATATTATCTGGTTAAGTGAAATAGGAGGGAGATAAAGAGAAATTGAAGCTAATGAAATATATGTACACAACCCAAATGGGGCGTAAAAATTTGGAAGTTAAGATGGATGGTTGGTTATGGATGTGAGAAAATGTTGGGAGAAAATGTTAGAAAACTATGTTAGCATTATTAAGGAAACTTTGTATAAACGCTCAAGTTGCATGTATTTTGAACTATGCGTCAAATAAAAAAAATTATAGGATAAAAAAAAAAGGTGAATTGCCATCCTGGAAGACTTCCAAGAGAGGCCACCCAGCCTTCCTTTGGGGCCAGAAAAAGAGCAGTCCAAGGAGTCTTGTGGGGTCAAGGGCCATAAAAAATTGCCATTGCTTTGGCTTCAGAGGAGGAAAAGAACATTCAGACACTGTTTCATTGTGCATTGTCCCCAGCAGCTGGTGAGAGTCCTTCCCTCCATTCCAAGTGCCATTGCTCTGGCTTCTGAGGGAGAGAAGAGCAGCCAGGCACTCTATCACACTTTGGTGCTTATATCTGACCAATCTCTCTCTCTCTCTCTCTCTCTCTCTCTTCATATTGCAGTTGCTATTGCTCTTCTTCTCTCTCTCAAAGGCCAGAGCAGCTAGGCACAGCTCCATCTTGCCTTGGTCCAATAGCTGATGAGAGGCCCTCCCTCCATGTTCTGACTGCCATTGCTCTGGCTTCTGAGGGAGAGAAGAGCAGCTAGCATCTGCTGGACAATCCCCTAGCCCACTGCCATCCACTTTTCCTTGTCCCTGTCTTTTAGATTGTAATCCTGAGGGCACAGAACTGTCAAATTAACTATTTGTAGACTGCTCTTGGAGCCTTTTAGATTGAAGGGTGGGGTATGAATATTAGAAAGAAACCAAGCAAAAGAAAAGTAAGCAATCAGGCTGAAGAGTGGAGTATTAATATTATGAATGAATGAATGAAGCAAGCAAGCAAGCCAGCCTGGGGGCCGCATGTGGCCCTAGGACCACATTTCATATACCTCTGCTTGAACAGCTTGCCCCCTGATGCTGTTTATTCTCTGTCTCTTCCTGCATGGAGAAACAGATGGTCATTCCTTGTTCAGAGAGCTGGGCAAAGCCTGAGTGACTGGTTAGTTAGCTGAAACCTCCTCACGTGCCAAATTTGCTTTTTGAGTGGGCAATTTCCCTATCCCTCCTGAGTGTGAAGAAGAAGCTGCTCCCAGCTGCTTTTTATGCTGACTTTCTTCATCTCCCCTTTCCCCCATTTATTTATTTTATTTTATACAAAAAATATGTGGGGAGGGGAGAAAGCAGACTTGAGTACTTTATTTTGGAGCCTGGAAGGCTGGAGCAATTGATGACAGAAGGTTATTATTTTGAATGGTCCCTGTTAGAAAGTTCTCTTTGATATAGCAGGATGCCATTTTACATCCCTTGCTCCCTCCTTTCCACTAATACAAGGTAAAAGGAGATCTAGAATATTAAGAACAAGCCCTTTGAAGCCTGCAGTTTCCCTTGAGTTCATCGGCATCGAAACTGTAGTTCTAGATAAGTGTTCTTGCTCCAGGCTTTCTCAGGCTTATTACAAGCATAGGCAGGACTTGCTATTACTGTAGTGGAGTACCCATTAAAACTTCAAAGCTCACGCTTAATCTGCATTTCACTCCTTGTGTAGCATGGAGCACTCATTTGAAAAAGGAGGGGGAGAAAGTTTTGTATTATTACTATTTTTCTTTTTCTTTTTTCTGGGGAGGAGGAGTCTGAATCCAAGGAAAGGTAATGGACAGGATTAAGGTTTTGCTGGCATCTGTAAAGAGCCTAGATGTTCATCTCTTTGCTTACTCTTGGCATTAAGACTGTATAAAATGGTGTGTCTCCACCCCCACTTCACACTCGAGCATTTCTTCAGCATAGCAGCAGGTGTGTACAACTGATGTGTTAATGAATAGAGAACCTGGGATTTCCCCCCCCTCTGCCGGTCATCTGAAGAAAGCTATTCATAGCAAACTCAAGGGGTGAGTGCTAAAAATTCAGGAACCAAAATGGCGCCAAGGAGAGCAAATGGGAGGTGTCCATAGGGATTGCTTCTGAGATTTGCAGGAAAATGTCTGAAAAATTCAGAAAGGCAGCCTCTTCCAGAACATCTTGGAAAGACAACCCTTTTACCCCAGAGAACAAGAAACCCAATGAGCACTTGTTCGTTAGCTATCAAAAACAACAAAACTGGGGCTCATATGTTATCAACCGCCTGATATTTATATAACATGCTAGTACAATTAGTGTGTGTGTGTGTGTGATCTTGTACACTGATCTTGTACACTGTAATTATGATAATTGATATACTACCATATAATTAATGCACAGTCAAGGACTAATCCAAGTTCAAGCAGTCTCAAACCAATATTCAAATTAAAGATCCCTGATGTATCTTGAATTCATGAGAAATATGTATGGACTAGGACTCCTTGTTAAAATTCCTTATCTCAGACCACTGTGATTACATTGAAGGGTGTCATGAAGAATCCACATGATTCAAGACAACCATTCCCAGGAAATTTTATGGGAGCTTCGATATAAATCTTCATCAATTGGTGATTTCTTAAAAATATGAAAACATCCATAGGTGAGGTGGGTTCTATGGTGTGCCACCCACATAGTCACTCGTTCATTGGACTATCATGAAACAGGTTAGTTTTAACTCACTGATAGTAGCCAAGATCTTGTGATGCACTGATGTAGAATAAATCTACAGATGAGTCATCCACGAATCCACTCAATAATAGCAGAGCCCTTGATGCTTGCAAAATGGGTTTTTTTTCCTCCTCCCTTCCCCTCCAACAATAGACCTTGCCTGTTCCTATTCAGTTTCAAATACATCACCTATTAAAGATTGTTAACTCTTCCAGAGAACCCTTTGTTTTAGCCTGGGAAACTCCAAGAGATAGTGTCCAGTAGGTATAGAAGTTGAACAATATCTCACACAAGTACTGTACCTTGAAGGTATCTTGGAGGTCCCCCAGTTGGTGGGCATAGCAGTGGGACAGGAGGTGGTCCTCACATGGGTGGTGGTGATGGGGAGAGAAAGTCCTCACTCTTGGTGGTAACAGTGAGATTTGTGGAAGTATTCATACTTAGTGGCAACTGAGGTTTATGTAGAATCTCACATCTGGTGGGAAAGTGGTGGATTAAGTGGTAACTCCCCACAGGACCCCTTCACACAACACAATTATAGTTCTATGATCCCACTTTAACTGCCATGGCAACATCCTATAGAATCCTGGAGTTTGTGGTTTGATGAGACACTAGAGCTCTCTGGCTGCAAATTCTAACTGCCCCCCCCCCATAGCAAATGCCAGGATTCCATAGGATGCCATCATGGTGCTTAAAGTGAAATTATTGTATTATACTAGTGCAGCGTGAAAGGAGTTGGAATTTCCAGGATGCTTGGGAGGGTAAACTTTGATTAAAAAATAAATAAATCTAAGTTTATAGTGTGAATAAAGTCTTAAATATACAAAACCCTGTCCACACTTGCCTTCAAAGAGATTTCAGCTTTAGCAGGCAAAACACCATATTGTTAAGATTCTCTTTAGCAGCTGTAAACACTCCTTTCTGACATCAAATAAGATCAGCAAGGCTATCCAGATAAAGAGGAAAGACTTCAGTCACAACAGCAGGATTTAGATTTATGGGCCTGTTTCAATTTTGTTCTCCTCCTTGCAACATTTCACAAATCCCTATTATGGGCAATTCGATTGGACTTTCCAAGGCTACAATCCATTACAGATCTCCATAGGGGAGGTTTATAGGTGTTGGTCTACACCATTTTGGCTAGTCAGTGACATAATATATCATGTTCTCCTCTTGTGCATAGTGTCAGATGGACATTTCTTCATTGAAGGCTTCCCTCCCCAGATGTCAAACTGACTTTGAAATACTTCTGCAATTTTTTTGTGGTAAAATAGTGTCAAGTTGCTCAATCATCCCTCTTGCTTCTTCGATTATCAGCTAGTGCTGCTGTAAAACAGGGCTTGTACTCAGAATGCTAGCCGATGCCTTGACTTAATTTGAACCATATCATACTCTGGAATGCTTCACAGATGAAAACTGGCACATATGCAGCCAAACAATGTCAGAATGTGGTCAAGATGGCAAAAGTTATTCATGAGGAAGGACACATAATCTAGGAGAGGCTGCAGCAGTTTGCTTTTGCCTGAGCCTACTCTGACCCCTCCTCTGTCGTCTCCTCTTCTCTCCTCCCTGTTGAGTTGAGTGCAAATTATTTTTGCACTTGGAATCAGGTTTGCAGCAATTGAAGTAAGCTTGAGGACAAAGAGTGAAAGTTGGGGGAGAAGAGAAAGAAACTGGGACATTTTAAAACCATGCCTTATGAGGCTTAGGGAGCTGGGTATGTTTAGTCTGGAGAAGAGAGGGCTGAGAGATGACATGATAGTCATGTTTAACTATTTGAAGGGATGTCATACTGAGGATTGAGCAAGCTTGTTTTTCTGCTACTCCAGAGACTAGGGACTTTTTCAGATGGGCTAAAAAAAAAAAAAACAACCATGGAGGTCGGGAGAAGGATGGTGCTGTCCTGCTTCCAGCGATTGATTTTGCATGATGCCGTCCTCCTGCTGTCCTTCGTTTGTGCTTCCTCCATGCTGGAGGGACGAGAAAGGCATCACTTTTCATTGACGGAAACTTCTGATATTTCTGATATCCTTATGCCTTAGGAGTCAGAAAAATAATTAATTATAAGTAACTAGCTATTTGCCACTACTGATTTCTGAGCTTTCTGACTGCCATGCCCTTCAAGAAAATAACACAAAATAAGCACTAACCTTCACATTGTTGCAGTGCTTCACCAGTATACAGCAAACATTTGCTTTCACTGTCCTAATTTTTTGGGGAAAAAAATAATTTTCTCTTTTGTCTGTAGTTGCAACTTGGAACCCATTGTCTCCCCCCTCCCTTCCCCAAGAGGAACTATAAAATGTTAATAGCACAATTTAGTATGTCTTTATTACAGTGTTTGCCATTTTTCTCAGCTTGATCAGCTCTTTCGAATGGCATCGTTATGTTCCAAGTTGTTTACAGCAATAAAAGCAGAATACTTTTCAATAAAAGAGGAGGGGCTTCACAGTAAAGCATCTTGCTTTGTATGCAGGGGAATATTTATTAGGTCCACATTTCCAGGTTGCCAGAGGCCCAAGCCTATGTGGAGACTTCTCCCTGTGTGGAGACTTCTGGCAGCTCTATGGCCAAAACTCCCTATGTGGATTACTTACTATTTATAGCTAGACCGGAAGACCAGAGCAGCCAGACTCTGATCCCCAGCCAGCCTGGCCCCCGTGGCAGACCACAAAAAGCTCCCTCTTTTACTAGCAAGGTGAAGGTAGCAATGGGTGGTGAAGAGGAAGTATATTCCTACCAATTTTCAATAGGAGATCAGGCAAAGGGGATTTTCCCCCTGGTGTGCTTGGGACACAAAAAGCGGAGGGAGCTACACTTTGCCCACCCTGAACTAGATGATATTTTAGTATGTTTTTGGAAAAAGTGTCCCCAAAAATGGTGAAAGACATCTTTTTGTCATAGTATGTGATTTTCTTCACATCTGTATCTTGCATTCAGCATGCTTTTTTTGGGTGATTGGTCATTGAAAGGGTAAACATGCACTCAATTTGCATGTCTGGTTGCTAAGGCATGTATCTCTGAGGAAATCCCATTGCAGGAACGAAAAAAGGTTAATTGAGGGAACACATTTCCATTAATGTGCACTTTGCCCCCCCCCCTTCAAAGCCATTGAGAACCAGCCAGTTTATCTATTTGCAGAAGTCTAGCCTGTGATGGAATACATAGATACAGATAACCAGATGCCTCTCTAAGCATCTTCTAGGTCTTCCAGACTGACTCAATGGTATGTTTGGGCCAGGAGTCATTCATTTTAATAGGGTTTGCTATTATCCACAGTCTCCAGTATGCACAGTTAGCCCGGTATCCACAGGGAAAAATACAGAAGGACCAACAAGTGATTCTCTGAACAATCATGCTTTAACAGTAGTTGAGAGGTAAGACGACATTCTGGCATAGAAGTGTATTGCAGTTCACAAAGGTTTCTGACAAATCAATCTTGCTAGTCATTAAGGAGACAAGAATATTTTGTTTTTGCTTTTCAAATGTAACCCTCCAAAGTTTGGACAGGTCTGCCTCATGTGATTTTGTGCCTTTCCCAACACACAATTACAGCACTATGAGTCCACTTCAACTGCCATTCAGGGATATTGTGAAGGACCCCTGGTGGTGCAGTGGTTAAATGCCAGTACTGCAAGCCACAAGATTATGAGTTCGATCCCAGAGGGCTCCAAGGTTGACTCATCCTTCCATAGGTTAGTAAAATGAGTACCCAGCTTGTTGGAGGCAATTAGCTAAAAACATTGTAAACTGCTTAGGGAGTGCTTTGGCACTGATAAGCAGTATATAAATATCAATGCTGTTGCTATTGTGATGTGTGTCTCTATGTGTGCAAATAAAGATATTGCCCACTCTCCCGGCCCAAATAAAAATTGTTCCACCCCCCATGAAATTTTATTTCAGCTCCCAGACATCTGACATTCCAGCAACCCAGAACTTGAGTTAAGCATTTAATACAGTTTAGGCATCCAAATGAAAGCATATACAGTAGTGTCGAATCTGACAAAGGTCCAACACTAAACTTACTAAACAATGTAAACTTACTAAAAATTGTGCATGTACAAAGAAGCCTTTCCATACATGTATGCTTTATATGCTGCAGAACTCACCTTTGGTGCATCCTACAGCTATGGGCTATTTACCCCATTCTGTCCCCATCTTGGAACTCTGCAGTCCATACAATGCAGGGCTTTTGCCCTATTTCACCCTTGGGCAGTCCTGATGATGCCTGGGGCAAAGATGAGGGCTAGGTGGTGTTAAGCCCATAAAGCCATTTTATTTTAACACCCATGGAAATTGGCTTCATGCAGGAAAACCCAGATCAGGCCCCATGGGCAAGCAAGAGTCCTTATCTGCACACCAGTCTGTATCTGCAGTCACTGATGCCATTGCTGCTGGTGTCTCTCTGAAACCAGGAGGGTGACCCACAGCATGTGATCAAGGCCCTCCGCATGTGACTACCCTTGATCACATGCTGAGGGCCTCCTTCCTGGCTTCAGGGAGACACCAATGGTGGCAGTGGCTGCAGATACGGGCTGGCATGCAGGTATGGACTCCATCCGCTTACATGTAGGTAATGGCAGGGGGAAGGGCCTGATCTGGGGTGAGACTACATCAGAGGGAAGCCAGCATATTCTGGCAGGTCTAGACAAGTCCTATGTGTAAAAATTCATTCTCAACTTTGACACATGTGCTGACACCATACAGGCACCCAATGCTTCATCAGGGAAAAACAAATGTAATAATTTTAGCTCTATAAAGTGGCATATTGATCAGCTTGTTTCTCCCTAAGTTTTCAGAGAAATGTGGACACAGTAGACTTGAACAGTTTACATCATTATAATAGAAGACTTCATGATATAGTGGGCTCTTGGTATCTGCTAGTGTTTGGTTCCAGAACCCCACATGGATACCAAAATCTGTGGATGCTCAAGACTTATTGTATACAATGGCATAGTAAAATCCCTTATATAAAATGCCAAAATCAAGGTTTGCTTTTTAGATTTTTTGGAGGGAATATTTTCAAGTTGTGGATGGTGGAATCTGTAGATATTCTCTCTCTCGCTTTTCTTTGCAAACAAAGATTCAGGAAGGACTCATCCCGCACTTTCTGCAAGCACACTGGTGACAAAATAGGCCAATCTGAGATAAACAAGTCTGGTTGCAGAAAGCACAGCAGAAGGTCTCCTTGGGTGATGTTTCTGGGTTGTGATTCTTTCTGTGTTGTCGTTTCTCTTTAAGACTTGTTCGGCGTGAGCTCTCAAATAAGGCTGCAGCATTAGTTTATACAACTATTTTAGGTGGAAAATGTTTAAAATTGACTTGCTTTTTGATTTTTGGAAACTTCATGACATTCATTATAATTAAAATGCATTAATTGGGGATTTTTAAAATCATTACCTATGAAAATAGAAACTTCTTTTACAGTAACTGTCTTGCTACAACCCTGCTGCCATTGCAAGATCCTATGGAATTCTGGGGTTTGTACTTTTGTGAGGCACTGATGCTCTCTGAGAATTCTAAGTGTCCCTCCCGAAACTGCAAACCCCAAGGATTCCATAGGACAGAACCATGGAAGCCAAAGTGGAACCATAATGCTTTAACTGTGTAATGTGAAAGGACCCCTGAAGCATCATGGGAATTCTATTGCCTCCAATCTTTCACAAATGAAAATTGGGGCACATGGTCAAAAGGGTGTAGCCAAGCAACAAGCAGGCAAAAGATATTAATGAGGAAGAACACACAAAACTAATATTTTAAGCAGAGGAATCTTGGAATTTATGTACTGAGTTTAGGAAAAGACAAGTGAGCTTATGGGAAGGGCAAGTGTCCACTGTTTCCTCTCCCTCTGGCTTAGTTAACTGGGTGCAAACTACTTTTCACTTTGAACTCAGTTTGCAGTCACTGTGGTAAGCTGACAATGACACAGGAGGAACGTAAGAGGAGAGAAACGAGAACATAATAATAATAATAATAATAATAATAATAATTTATACCCTGCCCCTCTGTTAAAACAATCAGGGCGGCTTACAAAAATTAAAATACAATACAGATAAAAATCCCTAAACACCCCCCACCCCACCCTCCCCCATAAAAAAATAAACAAATATAAATTAAAAGCAACTGTCTAAAATCACCTTTAAAAACAATAAATACAACAAATAGCCAGCGGATTAAAAGAGGCCAGGATCCCCTGAGGCCGGGATCTAATTAGGAAAGGCCTGACAAAAGAGATCCATCTTTAGTGCTTTTTTAAAGCTACTCAGGCTTGTCATCTGACGGATCTCGTTCGGCAGGTCATTCCACAATTTGGGGGCGATTACCGAAAAGGCCCTCTGGGAGGTTGCAGACAGCCTAGATTTTTGTGGCTGAAGCAAATTCCTCCCAGAGGACCAGAGTGCGCGGGGAGGATTATTAGAAGCAGCTCAAAAGTGAGATGGCAGATTTAATTGATTTATTAAGATAGTCACTGATAAAATGATGTAATTGAAGGCAACTCTGATTGGGAGGAAGTTAGTATGAATGGGGAAGTAAGTGAGAGGGTAAGAGAAGGTGAAGGTGAGAGGAGGATGATATGGTGGGAATGGAAGGGGTGAGGTATGGAAAGTCATGGGTCGAGTGTACGTTTAGTGAAGAAGGAAGACAGAATGTTTTATGGTTTATTTGATATGCTTGAGAAGAATGTATATATGCGTATATGGTTTATTTTAGCTTTTTAAAATAAAAAAAACTATTTTAAAAAAGTGGGATGATGGAGGATTAAGTGGGACTGCCCCTGCTCAACTGGAAGAGTTGGATGGCATGGAATCCGGCAGAAGAAGATCTCCAGGTAGCATTGAAGGGGACATCTCTGTCAAACTGCAAAGAACCATACGAAAGGAAACCCTCTTCTCGACCGGTTGGGCAGAGCATGGGAATGGTTAACTGATTGGTTTCCACAGGGCAACTGGTTGAAGTCTCTCTTTATGGGTGTGGTTACCACAACAGTCATATTTTTCTTCACTTGTGGCTCCCTGCTTTTCCAAATCTGCACTTGCTCTTGTACCAGACCTCAGGAAATCATTCCCCAACAGGAATATCAAATGGATGCCCTTCATAGAGATGCATATTGAATGTATTTAAATAAAAAATATGGCCTAATTCCCAAGTATGATGGAGTAGAACTCACCCCTTTGTGAATCTTCTCCAACTGGGAAGCATTGAAGGGGGATTCGGTTAATTCTCTTCCCTGTTCCATGTTATTCAATGGCCTATATTCAGAACCCTGGACAGTGAACCTGGAAACCGGTTTAAAGCTTAAATCCCCTTTCCTTAGTCAAATCTGTTGTCATCCAGAATTGGAAGGCCCAGAGGGCTTCTTTGTGAACCACTGCATGCATGACCATCTTGTCCTTGCCCTTCTCATTCCTTGCCCTCCCTCTGCCTCATGTCCTCAATAGATAATGGACACTGGTTTTGTTAACCGTGGTTGGGAAACAAAGCCTATGGTTCAACATCCCTGATACCCTTGTACTTTGACTTCCTAAGGTCTTTCTCTCTCAAGACCCTCTTTGTTCTAACTGGACACTTTTCTTTGTCAATCATAAAAAGGTAGAAACTTTACTTTGCACATACACTGTTGATCATTATGAGATAATATTTATTTATTTACATTTATTTATTTCATGTGTATGGTGCCTTTCTCCCAAGATGGGACTCAAGGTGGCTTCCATAAAACAACAGATTAAAAATACAATATATACAATTAAAATATTATAAAATCAGATTAAAACATATAAAATCTAAAACATACAAGATAAAACAAGCCCTACTGTTTATAAGTTAAAAGCCTGCTTGAAAAGAAAAAGTTTTTGCCTGACAATGAAAAGAAATCAGGGAGGGGGGCCAGCCTAGCCTCCCATGGAAGGGCGTTCCAGAGGGTGAGAGCAGCCACTGAGAAGGCTCTCTCTCACATCCTCACTAAGCAAGCCTTGTGATGGAGGTGAGACTGAGATCATGATAATCTGAATTTATTAAATTACTGCTTCAAAACAATAAAGTTGTTCCTCTTGTTCACGACAAGTGCTGGCATGGCCATTCTTCTCTTGAGGTGGGGAGGACCCCTTTGATCAAAGGTAACTTGTGTTCTAGTTCCTTCTTGGCTGATTCAGGGCCCACCAGCAATGCCAGTTTCCAAAAGGGAACCCGGTGGGAGTCTGGCATTCCAGAACTCACCTGACAGCATATGAATCCATCCTGAGGAACAGAACAGCAATCGTAAATGCTGGTCTTTATCTTGTTGGGCATAGCTTCTTAACCTCTGACCAGGCATCTTGCCTGCTCAACCATATTTAAACCTGACTTTTACTGTTATGCCTTCCAGCTCAGCATTCTAAGTTTTGTCGGCACTGAGGCTTGCCTGACCTACTTCTCCCTGGTAATTGAAAGGGATTATTACTGACAATTACCAAAGTGCGCAGGCCATAAACTACAAAGGCTTTGGTAGATTTTTTTTTTACTTCCCATGTATTTTGAAAGCAAATGCGGTTTTATATATGTTGGGGGTTGTGGGGGAATAAACAACAGAATTTTTCTATAATCACAGCACACTCTTGAATTTAAAATGTATCTATTCTATAGCATGCAGCTCTGCTGTTGCTCAGTGTGTTTGGGCCAGCAAGTTCAAATGCAAGGCCAGCCCCAAACCTTTTGTTGCCTGAAGGGAAGGAGAGATGTTTCCTCTTATTGCATTGTATGATGGCCTGAATCCTGTTGTACTCAATGCTCCCTAGGCAGCATGGGGACAATTTTGCCAGTTTTGGCTCTCCTGGGCTTTTTTAAGCCCAGAGGAGGCCTTGCTTTCACCAGAAAGTGACACAGAAATTGAACTTCCTGTCACTTCCTATTGGAAAGAAGACTTCTCCTTGACCTGGAAAAAAAAGCCCAGTGAGGCAAAACATGCCAAATTTGTCCCTTAATAACCTGAAAAGGGAGCATTTTGATACAATTTAAAAAAAAATGGGGGGAGAGAGGTGAGGGTGTGGTTCCTCCAAATGCCCCCCTAATAATAATAATAATAATAATAATAATAATATTTATTTATTTATACCCCGCCCCTCTGTTAAAACAATCAGGGCGGCTTACAAAAATTAAAATATAATGCAGATTAAATCCCCAAACACCCCCCACCCCCACCCTCCCCCATAAAAAAATTAAACAATTATAAATTAAAACCAACTGATCTAAAATCACATTTAAAAACAATAAATACAATGAAATACAATAAATGGCCAGCAGACTAAAATAAGCCAGGATTCCCTGAGGCCGGGATCTAATTAGGAAAGGCTTTCCGAAAGAGATCCATCTTTAGTGCTTTTTTAAAGCTACTCAGGCTTGTTATTTGACGGATCTCGTTCGGCAGGTCATTCCACAATTTGGGGGCGATTACCGAAAAGGCCCTCTGGGAGGTTGCAGACAGCCTAGATTTTTGTGGCTGAAGCAAATTCCTCCCAGAGGACCGGAGTGCGCGGGGAGGATTGTATGGGAGGAGGCAGTTCCGGAGATAAGTTGGACCCAAGCCATTTAGGGCTTTAAAGGTAATAACCAACACCTTATACTGGGCCTGGAAACAGATAGGCAGCCAGTGGAGAGATCTTAACACTGGAGTTATATGGTCTCTCCGAGATGTTCCCGAGACCACTCTGGCTGCCATATTTTGTACCAACTGAAGTTTCCGGACCAAGCATGAGGGCAGCCCCATGTAGAGTGCATTGCAGAAATCTAGACGAGAGGTTACCAGCGCGTGCACCACAGTCTCGAGGTCCTTTACTTCCAGGAAATGGCGCAGCTGGCGTATCGGCTGAAGCTGATAACAGGCGCTCCTGACTGTCGCATTCACCTGACTCGTCATCTGAAGCGATGAATCAAGGAGCACCCCTAGACTGTGAACACAGTCCTTAACGGAGAGCGTGACCCCGTCCAGGACTGGAGGTTTCCACCCAACTCCTGGTTTCGGGGCCGTTACCATGAGCACCTCCATTTTGTCTGGATTTAATCTCAATCTGTTTTTCCTCATCCAGCCCATTACTGCTTTAAGACAGTCATTAAGAGGAGAGACGCCATCGGAATTTGAGGCCGACGATCGGGACAAGGAGAAATAGATCTGGGTGTCATCAGCTTACTGATAACACCCAGCCCCATAACTCTGAATAATCTCACCCAGTGGCTTCATATAGATGTTAAACAGCATCGGGGACAGGATGGTGCCCTGCAGAACACCACAAGTAAGCTCCTTTCTGCTGGAGCAACTGCATGCAACAGTTGGTCACACTGCAACATGCAACAGTTGGTCACACTGGCATAACAAGTGGTAGGAGGTTTTGCCTCATTCCTGTCTGACATCTTCTCACTCCGTGGTCTTGGCAAAATCAAGCCTGCTAGTTTGCTCTTGCAAGGGTGGGAAAATTGTGGCCATCTGTAATGAATTCTCTGTTCTAGTTGCACTGTTCACACCTCTGATCTAGACAGACTCAAACAGCAAATAACTTCTACTAGTCACTTACATAATACAGTACATTGGCCAAGATCCTACCTGGTGCTTGTGAGATATAAAACTATATGAGCCACATAGTTGCACAGTGGTTGAGCTACACCACCCTTCTGCTGAATATTGGCATTTTCCAACTAACTGCATATCTGCTAATGTGCTTCCTTACTGTCCCACTGTGCAATGGGGGATATGCAATGGCTGTCTCCTCAAACCCAGTGAATCAAATGGTACATGGAAGGCAAGAATGTGCAGCTGTGACTGAGGTCAGACTGGGAAGATGGATTGTAAAGTTTTACCCAGGTGGAACTCCCCTCTCCTCTCCTGCAGGACTCATGTGTTGCCTGTACCCCCGGGGACATCATTATTTTCTGACTGTTGGAGAGTGGGGTGTGTGTGGAGCAGAGGCAATGAAGCATCAAATTAGGAGCTTATCTACACTGGCCAGGATACACTGGTTTCCTGCCGGCATATCCTGGCTCCAGATCTGCTGCATTACTTGGAGAATATGGGCCAGAGTCCACACAAGAACGTCAGTCTGTTGCTGCAGCCATCACCACCACCACCATTTTCTCTGCTCTGCTGGGTCTGGGCAGCCGGCAGCACCATGTGACAAGCCTCCTCCATGCTACCACCCTTGGTCACATACTGCAGGCCTGCTTGCCTGGACCTGTAAGAGCAAGGGAGAAAGGCAGCAGCAGTGAGAGTCAGCATGTTCCTGCAGACATGTGGGGCCCAATCCAGCGGTACTAGATTAAATTTGGTATTTTCTTAAAATGTGGTAAAGGGCCCTATCCCAGCTTGCTCCTATTCCAACTTCATATCTGCTCTTAGGGTCATAAGAACTTCTTGGGGGCAGATTGGGGTAAATGCCCTGCATCATCTGGAGTGCAGGGCTCTGGAACAGGGGCATGCCAGCATATTTGACCCATGTAGAGAAGCCCTAGGTGCATATAATAAGATACATAATGAAAAAGGCATCTTCCAGTACCTCCACAATGACCAAACAAAGGGCATATGCTGGTACAATGTCACTAAAAGGATGCCAGCCTACATGTGAAATGGGTATATTTGTGGAACTCATAGAATCATAGAGTTGGAAGAGACCACAAGGGCCATCCAGTCCAACATCCTGCCATGAGGGCCATCAAAGCGTTCCCGACAGCCTCTGTTCAAAACCTGGGAGCCCTGGTGGTGCAGTGGTTAAATGCCAGTACTGCAAGCCATGATGTTGCAAGTTTGATCCCAAGGGATCCAAGGTTCACTCAGCTTTCCATCCTTTCGTAGGTCAGTAAAATGAGTACCCAGCTTGTGGGGGCAATTAGCTAACACACATTGGAAACCACTTAATGTGGTGTAGATGTGTAAAGTGCTATTGCTTAACAATTTGTAAGCTACTCTGAGTGCCTTTGTGGCTGAAGAGCAGGGTATAAATAGCTAAATAAATAAATAAACCCCCAAAGAGGAGACTCCACAACACTCTGAGGTAGCACATTCCACTGTCAAACAGCTCTTACCATCAGGAAGTTGTTCCTAATGTTTAGGTTTAATGTCTTTTCATGTAGATCGAATCCATTGCTCTGTGTCCTAGTCTCTGGAGCAGCAGAAAACAAGCTTGCTCTCTCTTCAATATGTCATCATTTCAAGTATTTAAACATGACTGTCATGTCACCTCTTAACTTTCTCTTCTTCAGACTAAACATGCCCAGCTCCTTAAGCTGCTCCTCATAGGGCATGGCTTCCAGACCTCCCACCATCCTGGTCGTCCTCTTCTGGACACTTTCCAGCTTCTCAATATCCTTCCTGAATTGTGGTGCCCAGAACTGGACACGGTATTCCAGGTGAAGTCGGATGAAAGCAGAATAGAGTGGAACTCTTACGTCGATCGATCTAGACACTATACTCTTTTTGATGCAGCCTAGAATTGCATTGACTTTTTTTAGCTGCAGCATCACACTGTTCAATCATGTTCAGCTTGTGGTCTACTAAGACTCCTAGATCCTTTTCACAAGTACTGTTTCAAGCCAGGTGCCACTTATCCTATATCTATGCACTAAATTTGTTCTGTCCAAATGTAGTACCTTACATTTTCCCCTACTGAAATTCATTTTATTAGTTTTGGCCCAGCTCTGTAATCTGTTAAGGTCATTTTGAATTCTGATCCTGTCCTCTGGGGTATTAGCTCCTCCTCCTAATTTGGTGTAATTTGTAAATTTGGTAAGCATGCCCTCTCTTCCATCATCCAAGCCATTGATAAATATGTTGAATAGCACTGGGCCCAGGACAGAACTCTGTGGCACCCCAAAACTCAGTGTACACAACCATGAACTGTTGCACTATGGCCAAAACAGTACAATCACATGTGTAAGGAAACTGACACCTGTGTGAAGTCCAACAAGAGTTCTGCCAATATCATGTAATTTCTCCTGCCCTCTGTCTCTTACACACACACACACGCACAAACACACACACTATCTTATCTTATAGTCTTATATCTTCACATATAAGAAGTCCAAAACTAAATTTTAAGCACAGTTCCCACAAGTCAGTTATCCCTTTCCAGCTCTCTGTCTTGCAACTTATCTGTGCTGTTTTATCTTCAGCTAAAATTGCCCCCACATTAACAATCCTTCTCTCATGGTTTGTGAAGAAATCCAGCTGACGATGAAGCAAGTTTATTGCATTTTAATTGCTATCCTCTTGTTTTGTTTCCACACCCAGTTCTACAGCAGTAAGAACATGCAATTGAAGTGCTAGACTGCCCAGTGAGGACTAGTTACTGAGACAGTTAAGGGCTACTGTATCTTCAGTTAGTAGCTTCCTGCTTGCAGCTGCTGCTTCCTACTTCCTATGGTAGCTTATTGTGGCTTTGTGTCTTTTCAAGTAATTTCTGATTTACGGCAGGTCTAAGGTGACCCTATCATGGGGTTTTCTTAGTAGAATTTATTCAGAGGGAGTTTGCCCTTCCCTTCCTCTGAAGCTGAGAGAGTGTGACTTGGCTAAGATCACCCAGTGAAGGTTTCCATGGCCAAGTGAGTATCCCAGTGTCCTAGTCCAACACTCAAACCACTACACCACACTGGTTACCATGGTAGCTTATTAGTTTCCTTTAAATTGCTAGCTCTTGTATTGTACAAGCACAGATCTTTCATTACTAATTTCTTCTGTCTGTCTCTCCATTTGCCTTGCCCTTCCATTCATCAAAAGAGGCTATTTTTCTATTTGCTATATGCTGCATGTTGAGCAGGAAGCAGTATTGAGATCGAAGAAACTACTAATTAAAGTTGCAGGACACTTTTGTCAAAATGGCTAGTTGTTCTGTCAATATCCTAGCAAATTTTCAGAAAGGAAGAGTGCCTTTGTTGAATCTCTCCCACCATGTATTTATTAAACATTTTAAAAACTAGTTTTTATGGCACACTGCTGTCATGAAGCAGTGCACAAAAAAATCATAACAAAATATAATAATACTACAGTGTGAACTGGAGATTAAATCCATAGCATACCCCTATAAGAACAGCGGTGACAGTTAATCAAATGACACAATTCTAGATACAATTTTTACTGCAAAGAGATGACCATATGTCTCTTCTGGCCAAATCCAAACTACATAAATAATCCAGTTTGAAAGTGGATTATTTGCCATGACTCCCTCCTGTAGAATCTGCAATTTGCAGTTTTGCAAGGTCTTTAGCCTTCTCTACCAAAGAGTGCTGGTAGAGAACTACAAATCCCAGGATTCCATAGGAAGGGGCCATGGCAAATAATCCAGTTTCAAACTGGATTATCTGTGTAGTTTGGATTTGTCCAAAATGGATGTTTGCTTATCTCTTTGCAGGAAAGATTGCAAGGTGTTTTTTTTTTTTTTTTTAATCATCAAGGTGTGTTTCAAACTGCATTATTAGGGTATTGTGGATTTGGCCTATGAGTCACAAGTGTGGGATACCACTGAAAGGCCATTGTTTGCTAACAGACCATTACACAGAGATGCAGAAGTTGATTTAAAATATGCACAAACTGATAGATGTGCAAGCAGCTCTTCAGTGAACATAGTCCCAAAGCATTTAGGGCTTCAGAGGCCAAGACCAGCATTTTAATGTGGACTCAAAGGGAGAACAGGGCAGCAGTGCAACTGATACAGAACTGCTGTGATATGTTTTGACTCCTGATCTTAAGTAGCAATTTTGGTTAACATGCTTGCTCCAGTGCTTCCTTTCCTTCTAAGTTAGAGACATTTCAATTTCTCATGGAGCATGGGGCAGTTAGAGAATGAGGCCAAAGACTGGAGCCATGGTGCAAAAGAACAGTAAAGACTGAATCAGCCAAACACAAGTTAGGCTGATGACATACTGCAGAAATAATGCTGTTTGACACCGTTTTAACTGTCATGGCTCCATCCCATGGAATCCTGGGATTTGTAGTTTGTTGTCACACCAGAGCTCTCTGACAGAGAAGGCTAAATATCTCACAAAATGATGAATCCCAGAATTCCATAGCATTGAGCCATGACAGTTAAAGTGTTGTCAAAATGCATTATTTCTGCAGTGTGTCATAAGCCTTGGAGATCATTTGAAGATCTACTTCATGCTAGTGATGGCTTCAAAAAGATGAGTACCACCATTGCATCTGTTCAAAGATATATTTTTCAAGTTGGCTAGATCTGCAAGTACTTATGTTGCAGAATTGCTGCTTCAGTGAGTTACTCAGAGCAACAACAAGTTTTATAGATACAGAGACACTGGCCCTGATGATTAGAAATACTGCTATCTTCTTCTCTTTCCCCACTATACAGATTCCAGGATTTTATGCATTTCCAAACATATCTGAAGGGCTAGAAATACACTTTTCTTCCCTCTCTAACAGACAGACAAAATACAACAAAGCTCACACACACACACACACACACACACACACACACAGAGCAGGTAAGAATTTAGCAAGAATTCTTTGCAATTGTACAGTGGAATTTCTGAATACGCACAGCCATATATGTCACTTTTAAATTTAGATGTGCCTTCTGTGAAAGTGATGTTACGATGCATAACAAATGAATGGTGTTCCTGTAGCCCATTGCTTGGTGTTTTCCCAGTGAGCCCAGCTGACTTAAACATGCAGGGAGACAACAGGCTCATCTATACAAGGCAATAAAATGTGTATTGATGTTCAGTAACACCAATTCAAGCAGTTTTCATAGAATCATAGAATTGCAGAGTTGGAAGAGACCACGAGGGCCATCCAGTCCAACCCCCTGCCATGCAGGAAATCACGATCAAAGCATCCCTGACAGATGGCCATCCAGCCTCTGTTTAAAGACCTCCAAGGAAGGAGACCCCACCACGCTCCGAGGGAGTGCGTTCCACTGCCGAACAGCTCTTACTGTCAAAAAGTTCCTCCTAATGTTGAGGTAGAATCTCTGTTCCTGGAGCTTGCATCCATTGCTCCGTGTTCCAATCTCTGGAACAGCAGAAAACAAGCTTGCTCCATCCTCAACGTGACACCCCTTCAAATACTTAAACAGGGCTATCATATCGCCTTTTAATCATTTTTTTTCCAGGCTAAACATATCCAGCTCCCTAAGTCTCTCCTCATAAGGCATGGTTTCCAGATGTTTCACCATTTTAGTCACCCTCCTCTGGACACGCTCCAATTTGTCAATATCTTTTTTGAATTGTGGTGCCCAGAACTGGACACAGTATTCTAGGTGAAGTCTGACCAAGGCAGAATAGAGTCCATTTTTTTTTCAAGATAGCAGGTATGCAAAGCTTTACATGCGTTGTTCAAACAGGGATGGCTGCAAATCAAGATGGCAGCATGAGTGAATTACTCATGTTTTTATTGCACCCAGTTGCTGCTACTGAACAGTATTTTTTCACAGCAAATCCAAGCTGCAGAAGTGTGATCTTATGCCTAAATAAACAGGGGTGGGGGAGGCTATTTCATCGCCTCAGCACATGATTGCTATAGCAAAAATAAAACATGGCAGTTCTGGGCACTGCCTTGCTGGCAAGCTCCGCCCCCTGTGCCTGTCTGACCAATCGGATATCCACTCTGAGAATGCACAGTGATGTGAATCAGTTGTCCTAATGAGTGATACTGCGCATTCCCACACAGTATTAAAAAAGATATATGGGAAAAGCCACAAAGGCTTTTACTGCAGAGTTTTTGGAGTTTTTTGCCCTTCTCCTTCCAAATACGACAGATTGATATGGGATCCCATTTAGGCAAAATGTATTCTCCTCAAACTATGAGGACGATTTTCACCATATAGACAAGCCCAATCATTACACTTACAAATATAAAGCTAAAGTGTCAGATACCAAAGTGAATGGCCAGTACTTAAGAAGCACACATGCCATGCTGACATTCAGGAGAATTTATCCAAAGGCAAATTTGAGTTAATAGCCATTTTTTTTAAAAAAGAGAATGGTATTTAAAATAAAGCAAAGACATCTTTTATGGAAATAGTCAACTGCCTTATATCTATTCCAAACAGCTTTCTTTCCCCTTGGGTGTTGAGGACCACTTACTGAGAACAATTTAAAAAGTTTTCAGAAACCCACATTTGCTATCTGACAGCTGACTCCTTAATTTTTTTAAAAGAGGTGTTATGTTTTTTAAAAATGTATTCCTTCCCAGAGACAATCCTGCACCGTTGTTATCGTCTACATTTTTCTTTATTTCTCATTTTAATTGATGTCAAGTGGCTTAATTAAAAATAAGAAACCTTATGTGAAAGGTTTTATCAAATCAGGACAGTGAAACTGAAAAAGCACAAAACACTTTCTACACTGTGTGAACAAATGAAAATGAAAGGCAAAGAAAAGAATGCCATATTTCCAATATTTAATTTATGCCACTAATCAAAAGCATGTTTGTATCAAAAAGTCACAGTTATTTTTTTAAAATTGCATTTTCCCACTTTAAATGATTTTTAAAACAAAACTCAGGATTCTTGAGACCAATAAAGGAGCATAGTGTCTAGATCAAGGGAAGTAATAGAATCATAGAATCATAGAATCATAGAATTGCAGAGTTGGAAGAGACCACGAGGGCCATCCAGTCCAACCCCCTGCCACGCAGGAAATCACAATCAAAGCATCCCCGACAGATGGCCATCCAGCCTCTGTTTAAAGACCTCCAAGGAAGGAGACCCCACCACGCTCCGAGGGAGTGTGTTCCACTGCCGAACAGCTCTGACTGTCAAAAAGTTCCTCCTCATGTTGAGGTGGAATCTCTGTTCCTGGAGCTTGCACCCATTGCTCCGTGTTCCAGTCTCTGGAGCAGCAGAAAACAAGCCTGCTCCATCCTCAGCGTGACATCCCTTCAAATACTTAAACAGGGCTATCATATCGCCTCTAAACCGTCTTTTTTCCAGGCTAAACATACCCAGCTCCCTAAGTCTCTCCTCATAAGGCATCGTTTCCAGACCTTTCACCATTTTAGTTGCCCTTCTCTGGACACGCTCCAATTTGTCAATATCCTTTCTGAATTGTGGTGCCCAGAACTGGACACAGTATTCTAAGTGAGGTCTGACCAAGGCAGAATAGAGTGGCACTATTACTTCCCTTGATCTAGACACTATACTTCTATTGATACAGCCCAAAATTGCATTGGCCTTTTTAGCTGCCGCATCACACTGTTGGCTCATGTTCAACTTGTGGTCTACTAGGACTCCTAGATCCCTTTCGCACATAGTCTCATTCAGCCAGGTCTCTCCCATCCTATATTTATGCATTTCATTTTTCCGCCCTAAATGCAGTACTTTACATTTCTCCGTATTGAATTTCATTTTGTTAGCTTTGGCCCAGCTCTCCAGTCTATCCAGGTCATTCTGAATTTTGATCCTGTCCTCTAGGGTATTAGCTACTCCTCCCAATTTGGTGTCATCTGCAAATTTGATAAGTATGCCCCTAATTCCCTCATCTAAGTCATTGATAAAGATGTTGAATAGCACTGGGCCCAGGACAGAACCCTGTGGCACCCCACTGGTCACATCTTTCCAAGACGAAGAGGAGCCACTGCTGAGCACCCTTTGGGTTCGGCCGGTCAACCAATTACAAATCCATTGAACAGTTAACTTGTCTAGCCCACATTCTACAAGCTTGTTTGCAAGAATGTCATGGGGAACCTTGTCAAAGGCCTTACTGAAATCAAGGTATGCAATGTCCACAGCATTCCCTTCATCTACCAAGCTGGTAACTTTATCAAAAAAAGAGATCAGATTAGTCTGGCATGACTTGTTTCTCTGAAACCCATGCTGACTTTTTGTGATTATGGCATTGCCTTCTAAATGTTCACAGACTCTCTGTTTAATGATCTGTTCTAGAATCTTCCCTGGTATTGATGTCAGACTAACTGGACGATAGTTGTTGGGATCCTCTTTTTTCCCCTTTTTGAAGATGGGAACAACGTTTGCCCTCCTCCAGTCTGCTGGGACTTCTCCTGTTCTCCAGGAGTTCTCAAATATTATTGCCAATGGCTCTGAGATTATATTTGCCAGCTCTTTTAATACTCTTGGATGTAGTTCATCTGGTCCTGGAGATTTAAATTCATTTAGATTAAGAAGGTATTCCTGTACCACCTCTTTACTTATTTTCAGCTGGATTTCCCCTATTGTGTCCTCTGTTCCATTCTCCTCAGGTTGGTCCTCCTTTTCCTTTTCTGAAAACACTGAGGCAAAGAAGGTGTTGAGTAATTCTGCCTTTTCTCTGTCCCCTGTTAGCATTTTGCCATCTTCTCCACGTAGTGGCCCTATCATTTCCTGCTTCCTCCTTTTGCTGCGGACATACCCAAAAAAACCCTTTTTATTGTTCTTAACCTCCCTAGCAAGCCTGAGCTCATTCTGCACTTTAGCTTTTCTGACTTTACTCCTACACGTGTTCGCTATCTGTTTGAATTCTTCTTTGGTGATTTCCTCCCTTTTCCATTTCCTATACATGTTCCGTTTAAAACTTAGCTCCATTGAAAGTTCTTTAGTCATCCATCCTGGTTTCTTGAGACACCTCCCATTTTTCTTCCTCAATGGTACTGTTTGAAATTGTGCCTTCAGTATCTCCCTTTTGAGAAAGTCAAAACCGTCTTGAGGTCCCTTCTCTTTTAGTATTCTTGACCATGGGATCATCCCCAGTATTTCCCTGAGTTTATTGAAATCAGCTCTCCTAAAGTCAAGAATGCGTGTCTGACTATGCCTGGCTTCTCCTTTCCATTGTATAACAAACTCCAGGAGAACATGATCACTCTCACCTAAGGATCCCACCACTTGCACCCCATTAACCATGTCGTCTCTGTTGGTTAGGATCAGATCTAAAATAGCTGACCCCCTTGTTGCCTCTTCCACCTTTTGGACCATGAAATTGTCTTCCAGGCATGTAAGGAATTTGCTAGACCTTGTAGTTTTGGCTGAGTTAGATTGCCAGCAAATATCAGGATAGTTGAAGTCACCCATCACTACTACATCTCTCCTTTCTGCATGTATGTTCATCTGTTCTAGAAAGGCAACATCCAATTCCTCCGTCTGATTTGGGGGTCTGTAGTAGAGTCCCACAATAACATCCCTGTTGTTTCCCTCCCCTTTAATTTTTATCCAGATGCTCTCCACCTGGCTTCCAGTATTGATGTCATGGATCACTTCACTGGTGTAAATATCCCTGACATATAATGCTATTCCTCCTCCTTTCCTGTTCGGCCTGTTTCTCCTATAAAGGTTATACCCCTCTATTCCTACATTCCAATCATGAGACTCGTCCCACCAGGTTTCAGTAACACCTATTATATCATATTTGTTTTGTAGTGCAAGGAGTTCTAGTTCATCTTGCTTATTTCCCATGCTCTGTGCATTAGTGTAGAGACATCTGAGACCATGTGTTCCCTTTACTTGCTCCCTGTGCAAGTTTTTTTGCCTCCCACTGTTGGGTCCTTGCGCTGTTTGCCTTGTTCCCTCTATGACAGTTTGACTATTTTCTCCAGCCCTTTTGCCTTCCAGAATACTGTCTCCCTCCCCCATTTGACTCAGTTTAAAGCCCTCCTGATCAAATTCTTGAGAGTGTTGGCAAAAATGTTTCTTCCAACTGTTGTAAGATGCACCCCATCTCTTGCCAGAAGTCCCCCTGCATGGAAGCGCAGTCCATGATCCAAGAATCCAATTTGTTCTCGGCGACACCATCTACGGAGCCAGTTGTTTACGTCGGCTATTTTCCTCTCCCTTCTTGGACCATGCCCTTCAACTGGCAGAAGAGACGAGATGACCACCTGTGCGTTCATTTCTTTCAGCTTCCTCCCCAGGGCCTCATAATCTCTTCTGATCTTGGGAAAGCTGTGCCTTGCAGTATCATTGGTTCCCACATGGACCAAAAGGAAGGGGTAATGATCCGTAGGCTTGATGAGTCTTGTCAGCCTCTCGGTCACATCACAGATCTTTGCCCCAGGGAGACAACACACCTCCCGAGTCATCTTGTCAGGCCCACATACCACTGCTTCTGTACCCCTCAGCAAGGAGTCCCCCACCACCACCACACGCCTCCGCTGAGGCTTCGCAGCTGCTGTTCCTTGCGGTGGTCCTCTCAAGGTCCCCTGCTCTACCCCTGAAGTCTGTCCATGCTGTTCTTCCTCATTGTCCTTGATAAGGGAAAGGGCTTCAAATCGATTCTGTAGCTGCAAGCTGCTGGAAGAATCCCTGGATTTTCTTGTTCTGTGTGTGACATTCCTCCAGCTGTCTAGTACCATTCTATTCTGTTTTGGTCAGACCTCATCTGGAATACTGTGTCTAGTTCTGGTTACTGCAATTCAGGAAGGATATTGAGAAGCTGGAACCTGTCCAAAGGAGGGTGACCAAAATGGTGGGAGGTCTGGAAGCCATGTCCTATGAGGAGTGGCTTAGGGAGCTGGGCATGCTTACTCTGGAGAAGAGAAGGTTAAGAGGTGACATGATAGCTATGTTTAAATGTTTGAAGGGATGTCATACTGAGAATGGAGCAAGTTTGTTTTCTGCTGCTTCAGAGACAAAAGACTTTATCACACCACCTCCAAAAAGCCCGTTCTTTTGCCAGCAACCTTTTCTGTTTATATGTCAGCATGTGAACACATTGCATTTAACACGGCAACAATTTTGGTGACCTAAAATGTGGAAGGAGGTAAAGGATTATGTAAAGGGGTGTTATATGTGTGCTATCTCCTGGAGTTTGTTATACAATGGAAAGGAGAAGCCAGGCACAGTCAGACACGCATTCTTGACTTTAGGAGAGCTGATTTCAATAAACTCAGGGAAATACTGGGGATGATCCCATGGTCAGGAATACTAAAAGAGAAGAGACCTCAAGACGGATGGGACTTTCTCAAAAGGGAGATACTGAAGGCACAATTTCATACAGTACCTGAACCACCTGCATGCAGGGTTGGGGCTGCGGCTTCCAGTGCATCTTTACACCTGCCGGTTTCGCTACAGGGCTTTTTTGGAACTGGATTTGTCCTTCGAGCCTGTGCAATGGATTTTTCTGGTGGAGCGCAGCGTGCACAGAACTGGCCTCACCCTTTAAACCAGAGATTCATCTGCCGTGGCCTTGAAAGCATGGACGTGGCAGCGAGGTCCTTGGGCTGTAGGTTTGATTAGAGTTTCCTTCTCTTAGATGGTTGACCTTACAGGGTTGGACGAGCACCATCTGCCCGGGTTTGGGATTAGAGTTTTCCTTCTCCTAGGACGGTTGCCACAAGGCTAGAGAGCCCATCCTGCCCTTTGACACTCTTTGTCAGACCCTTTGGTTTTGACCTGTCTGGCATGGGAGACCCTACCAGTGGCTATTATGCCACCGCCAGCATAGCTCAAAACATCATTAGGGTACGCAAGCCTCTCTCCCACGACAAGGGGGCGTCAATGGAAAGGAAACAGTACCATTGAGGAAGAAAAATGGGAGGTGTTTCAAGAAACCAGGATGGATGACTAAAGAACTTTCAACGGAGCTAAGTTTTAAACGGAACATGTATAGGAAATGGAAAAAGGGGGAAATCACCAAAGAAGAATTCAAACAGATAGTGAACACGTGTAGGAGTAAAGTCAGAAAAGCTAAAGCGCAGAATGAGCTCAGGCTTGCTAGGGAGGTTAAGAACAATAAAAAGGGTTTTTTGGGGGTATGTCCACAGCAAAAGGAGGAAGAAGGAAATGATAGGGCCACTACGTGGAGAAGATGGCAAAATGCTAACAGGGGACAGAGAGAAGGCAGAATTACTCAACACCTTCTTTGCCTCAGTGTTTTCAGAAAAGGGAAGGGGGACCAACCTGAGGAGAATGGAACAGAGGACACAATAGGGGAAATCCAGCTCAGAATAAGCAAAGAGGTTGTACAGGAATACCTTCTTAATCTAAATGAATTTAAATCTCCAGGACCAGATGAACTACATCCAAGAATATTAAAAGAACTGCCAAATGTAATCTCAGAGCCATTGGCAATAATCTTTGAGAATTCCTGGAGAACAGGAGAAGTCCCAGCAGACTGGAGGAGGGCAAACGTTGTCCCCATCTTCAAAAAGGGGAAAAAAGAAGATCCCAACAATTATCGTCCAGTTAATCTGACATCAATACCAGGGAAGATTCTAGAGCAGATCATTAAACAGAGAGTCTGTGAACATTTAGAAGGCAATGCCATAATCACAAAAAGTCAACATGGGTTTCAGAGAAACAAGTCATGCCAGACTAATCTGATCTCTTTTTTTTGATAAAGTTACCAGCTTGGTAGATGAAGGGAATGCTGTGGACATCGCATACCTTGATTTCAGTAAGGCCTTTGACAAGGTTCCCCATGACATTCTTGCAAACAAGCTTGTAAAATGTGGGCTAGACAAGTTAACTGTTCAATGGATTTGTAATTGGTTGACCGGCCGAACCCAAAGGGTGCTCAGCAGTGGCTCCTCTTTGTCTTGGAAAGATGTGACCAGTGGGGTGCCACAGGGTTCTGTCCTGGGCCCAGTGCTATTCAACATCTTTATCAATGACTTGGTTGAGGGAATAAGGGGCATACTTATCAAATTTGCAGATGACACCAAATTGGGAGGAGTAGCTAATACCCTAGAGGACAGGATCAAAATTCAGAATGACCTGGATAGACTGGAGAGCTGGGCCAAAGCTAACAAAATGAAATTCAACACGGAGAAATGTAAAGTACTGCACTTAGGGCGGAAAAATGAAATGCATAAATATAGGATGGGAGAGACCTGGCTGAACGAGACTACGTGCGAAAGGGATCTAGGAGTCCTAGTAGACCACAAGTTGAACATGAGTCAACAGTGTGATGTGGCAGCTAAAAAGGCCAATGCAATTTTGGGCTGTATCAATAGAAGTATAGTATCTAGATCAAGGGAAGTAATAGTGCCGCTCTATTCTGCCTTGGTCAGACCTCACCTGGAGTACTGTGTCCAGTTCTGGGCACCACAATTCAAAAAGGATATTGACAAATTGGAGCATGTCCAGAGAAGGGCAACTAAAATGGTGAAAGGTCTGGAAACGATGCCTTATGAGGAGAGACTTAGGGAGCTGGGTATGTTTAGCCTGGAGAAAAGATGGTAAAGAGGCGATATGATAGCCCTGTTTAAGTATTTGAAGGGGTGTCACGCTGAGGATGGAGCAGGCTTGTTTTCTGCTGCTCCAGAGACTGGAACACTGGAACACGGAGCAATGGATGCAAGCTCCAGGAACAGAGATTCCACCTCAACACTAGGAGGAAGTTTTTGACAGTAAGAGCTGTTCGGCAATGGAATGCACTCCCTTGGAGTGTGGTGGGGTCTCCTTCCTTGGAGGTCTTTAAACAGAGGCTGGATTGCCATCTGTCGGTGATGCTTTGATCAAGATTTCCTGCATGGCAGGGAGTTGCACTGGATGGCCCTCGTGGTCTCTTCCAACTCTACAATTCTATGATTCTATAATTCTATGATTCTATTGCAAAGATGACTGGTGGGAAGCCAAAAGGACTGTTACAGCCATTGCCTACCCCCACGAAACCTCGGGAGGTCATTAGCATGGACTTTATTGTTGAACTACCAGAGAGTAAGAAAAAGACTGTTATTTGGGTGCTAAGTGATCTATTTTCCAACCTGACCGCTCTACAGCTGGCTAAACTGTTTGTCCAACACATATACAGACTACACAGGCCCCCCACCAAGATCATCTCAGACAGAGAGGCCCAATTCACTTCTCAATTTTGGAAAGCGTTTACAAGACTGTTGGGAATTGAACTAGGTATGAGTAGTTCCCATCATCCACAGACAGACGGTCAGGCTGAATGTATGAAACAGGTTTTGGAGCAGTACCTAAGGTTTTTTTTCAACTTCCAGCAGTCCGATTAGGTCAATCTGTTACCTTTTGCCGAGGTGGCGTATAACAATGCCATTCACCAAAGTACAGGCCTATCCCCATTCAAAATTGTTTCAGGACAGGATTTTGACCCTCTGTCTTTGGGGGAAGGGGACTCCAAAGACCCGGTGCCTGTGACTCAGTGGTGCACTCAAATTAAGGAGGCATGGCCGAAGGTTGTATCGGCCCTAGAGTATACGAAGGCCCTCTACAAAGATCAAGCAGATAAGCAGTGTGACCCCATCCCGAGCTATGCGGTGGGGGACTTAATATATCTCTCCACTAAATTCTTGAAGAGCCCTCACCCTTCGAAAAAGTTGGGCCTGAAGTACATTGGACCTTTCCTTATTGTTAGGGTTGTCAACCCGGTAGCTTTTGAACTATCTTTGCCTACACTGTATCATAATGTCCATCCTGTGTTTCACTCTAGCTTGCTCAAGCCTGCGTGCCCTCTGTATCAACATCATTGAGTTCCTGAGGCTCCCTGCCCTATCATGGTGGACAATGATCAACACTTTGAAATTACTGATGTGCTGGACTCTCGGATTCACAGGGGGGTTTGCAATACTTTGTTAAATGGAAGTATTTGCCGATGGGTTATGCAGAATGGATCAATGTTGAACACATCAAGGCTCCTCATTTATTGAGGAAGTTGCATGCCAGCTTCCCTGATAAGCCTGGTTGATGGGGGGGGGGGGTTCCGGCGTTCTGCTTGGTATTTTCTTCTGTTTGTAGGTTTGGTTTTGGGGAGGGGAGTTTCTCCTTGAGGGGGCAGTATGTCATGCTCGTCCATGGATTCTGGGTATTAGAGTAGATTCCATGGAAGACTCTGACAGGGGTTTGGTTCTTGGCCTAACACGAGTTTGGTTCCTGGCCTGATTCCCCTGCCTCGGCCTCTCTATCTCTGGACTGCAGCCAGCCTGCCTTTTGGTCTGGGAATGCTGTTTCTCTGGCGGCTTCAAGGCCATAGCACCTGGAGGCAGCCTCTACTCCTATTGTCCTCCCTACATGCCATTCTCACACTGTAAGGGTTTATCTGGTGTCTGTACTGGATTGGTTTCAGTTCTGGATTTGCCTACGTTACTGGTATGCGTTTCCTAGCTTAATAAAGAAATCCTATTGAGTTAATGCGAACGTGTGTCTGCTGCATCACAGTAGATAGTGGATGTGTAGTAGTGGATTGTGTATGTTTACAGATAATAGTTACTATTTACTAGAGGAGAATGTCAAAGTAGTGTTTGTATATCTTGTATATATCATGCAACAATAAGATAAAGAGCCTCCAATGACTTTGGAAGAATCCAACTGTGTCTGTGCTTCATTTCAAGGTTGGTCAGTGCCAGATTGCCAAACACTGCTGGAGGGTTCTGTGCTTCTGCACTCTGCAGATTATTAGCTACTGCTGGGGACAGGCACCTCAGACAGTGCTGTTAGTTGGCGTCTCTGTGGGACTAGTTATTGCATTTGTCACTGTGTGTTTTGCAGGACGTACAAGAGAGCCAACATGTGCTAATTCTCCTGGACACACCTGGGAGTGAGTTATTTACTAATTCAGGACATTTTCAGATGCGTAAAATTACCTTCTTGCCGCGCAAGCAGCCTCTGGAACAGTATCAAGGCTGCTGTGCGGCAAGGGTCCATTTTGGATGACGCCGTTTCTCTCTCGGCGTTGTCCGTGACTGTTGCAGCCAGCATTGGAGGCGGCCGCACTATTTTTTATTCACGGACAACTTTCGTGAGTAAAAAATAGCGTGGCCACCTCCAATGCTGGCCGCAACAGTCACGGACGCCACCGAGAGAGAAACGGCATCATCCAAAATGGACCCTTGCCGTGCAGCAGCCTCGATACTGTTCCAGAGGCTGCTTGCACGGCAAGAAGGTAATTTTATGCATCTGAAAATGGCCAGAAAACTTGTTACTCTGCAAACTGGTTTTCCTTCGCACCCCTCTCCTCAACAATAGAAGGTTGCCTGAAACCCATCAGTCTTAATGTCTCAGCTATTAGTGATCATTAGCATAGCTGGGGCTTCCACTGTTTAACTGTTAAAAACTCCATCTAAATTTGTCTTCCAGTCATAACATCCCTTAAGGTATAAATATTACCCCAAAACACAGCCTTCATACTTCCCATCACTCTGTCAGTCTCCTGTGTGACCCTCAGAGCTCTGTCTGAGTATCTTCTCCTACACAAATCTCTGCTTCTTGGACAGGTACAGTATAGCCCATCATCCCAAACTCTATTCCTCCATCCAGTACTTCCTCCTATCTTTTGTTAGCCTTGTGTGATTGCTTGAAGCCTAAGGAGATTTTCACACAGGCTATATATTCTGTGGAAGGAACAGAACAAGGTTGGGAAAGGTTTTCCCTTTCGGATGACGTTGACCCCATTCTGTCCTGCATCCATCCTGCTCCCGTGACTGTTCTGGAACAATGTAATCACAATTTTTCATCATGAATAGAACTCCTGTTCTGTTGCTATCACCCAATCACGGGTGTGCGAACAGGAGCCCCGTTCCTGTTCCGAAATGACAGCTGCAGAGGGGAGGTCCGTTCCGAGCACTTCCTGGTACAATCTGGACATCCAGGTAAGTGGCAACCTTTATTTTACCCTCCCTGTTTTGATTGTGTGATTTAAAGTGTGTTTTTGTGCTTGGTGAACTGATTTTATGTTTGGGGGAGTTTTATTTTTTAAATTTACCGCCTGGCCATTATCATGCGATAACGTGATAATGTTTCAGACAGCCAGTCATAAAAGCAGCCTTATGATGGCTACATTTACACCTGGCCAGCGAGGGGAGGGGAGCTCATTCTTGCTACAGAATTAAGGTAAGTGTATGAAAGATTTACATTATTCCATGGCAGGAACGGGAGAGGTGGTGGCAGGGCAGTAACGAGCATTTTGGCCCCGTGTGAAAATCTCCTAAGTGTTGGTGTGAATGCTTCTGAGATTATTTTTCAATAAACACCATTTTTTAAATTTCCTGGCTGGGAGTCTCTTTAGTTAGTACCGGTATACATAGGTCAAAAGGTCCATAGTTACCTGGCCTCTCGCTGCCAATTTGAGCTACTTAAATTTCCCCATATTAATATTTGGACGCAAGTGGGTTCTTCACAGACACCGCACAATTTGGGTAATGTCAAATGGTGTCCCTTATATAAATTGGTGAATAGCAAGGTTTGCTTTTGGATGTGGAAAGCTGACTATATTGTTCCAGTAGGCCTTTCTTCTTTAGCTCTGGTCCCTATGACACAATTCTGAGTCTTGCATTCCATTTCAGTGATGAGAAAATGTGCACGATTCCATGGATACATGTTGAACAAGTGCACAACCAAAAAAAATTGCATTCATTTGAGTAATGGGGAACACTTTTGTCACTGGGGGAAAGGTGTTAAATGCACACATTAGGGACTATCCATACCAAAAGTGACTTCTCAAGGAAAATGTGTCTCCAGAAATGCGTAAAAGTTTGTGCTGGAGAAGAGGATCCCACAAAGCAGTATGGAACTGGACTGGGATGAGAAGACTGTGGAGATTCTGAGGAATGCAACAAAAATAAAACAGAAAGAGGTTCATGTTCTGCAGTCTCTATTTTCATTGTTGAACATCCAAACAACATGGAATTGATTCTTATATTTCCGTGAACTTGGCTGGAGTGACAGACAGCCAGCCACTTGTGGCTGAGAGCTCAACTATTTGTTCTCCAAGCCAAACAACCCAAAGGAGTACAGCATGCCACCAACCAGCTGGATGGAGATTAAGGCCAATTCACAGCTGAGTGCTTCCACTGAAGAGAGAATCTAATCTGTTTCGATGGGCATTTGTATTGTTCTCCAAGAGTGCACAATGCAATGTGGCATCTCTCACCTCCCCAGAACCAATACCTTAACAACAATGTTCAAAAAGGAAAACTTCTGTTAAGAATGTGATGAAAAGGGAAATTTACCAGGGGACATTTCCTGTTTCTGTATATATGTCATACCTTAGTTAACAAAGCCTCTGCCAAAGAATGAAGAATTACAAAGTCTTTTAATGCACTCCCCAGCCCCTTTTCTCCTTGGACTTGTCTACACCAGTGACAAACCCTGAATCCCCCTCCCAATCTGGCCTGATAATGCCACACAACATGTGGCCTTTCCCTTTGGAGCACTGGTGCGATAGTGACATGTAGTATACAGCCCTATTAGCAACAGAATCAGGGAATACCCCCTTAATCCAGGTTTTAGAAAACTTGCAGTTTTCTCCAGTTTGCTGTAAACTCAAGAGAAAAATGCTGTGTGAACAATCCATACACACTGGATTTGGGGAGGGGGTGGGAGGAAGGACAAGGACTGCCTGTGGTGGTGCCATTATGACTCTAGCTGCCCTTTCTATCTTCAGAGAGGACGAATACTGCTGGGGCTTTGATTTGCCCAGAGCTCAGAGTCAAGTGTGAATTAACAGGAAACCAAGTAAAACCCAATGCAGATTCAGGCTTTGGCAGGTGTGGCTCTGAAATCCAGGCAATATACTTCTTGAACTGTGGTGCCCAGAACTGGACAGAGTATTCCATGTGAGGTCTGGCCAAAGCAGACTAGATTGGCACTATGACTTCTCTTGTTCTGGACACTATACTCCTGTTGAGGCAGCCAAGAATTGCACTGGCTTTTTTGGCTGCTGCATAGAATCATAGAATCATAGAATTGCAGAGTTGGAAGAGACCACGAGGGCCATCCAGTCCAACCCCCTGCCACGCAGGAAATCACAATCAAAGCATCCCCGACAGATGGCCATCCAGCCTCTGTTTAAAGACCTCCAAGGAAGGTCACACAGTTGACTCATGTTCAGCTTGTGGTCTACAACTTCCAGAATCTCTTGACTACCAGCTATATTTATGGGGACTTATGGGACTTGTTGTCTAAAACAATTGAGAACACCAACTTGCCTATTCCTGCTGAAGTGTGGCACCATGTGTTAGTATTACCAGTGACAACTCAACAGTACTCTCTCCTCATAGAGGTTACTGAGCAGACATTTCTCACTTTGTCCCAGTGCTACTCTTCTTGAGAGATAATTGTTTCTCATTCTTTTAGCAATCTGTAGTTACAGAAAACTGAGATAGATAGGAAATCATGACTCTTCCCCCCACCCCACCTTTCTTGTTTTTCTAATGCATGTACAAGCTGGGTGGTTATTTTTCATCATTGTGGTAATTTTCACTAATATGACAAGCATGTTACAGATGTGATTCTTCCGTTTAAAAACTAATATTCATGATTAATATGTTACAATGATGAATTGCTCACCGTAATCTGTCATCATGGGGGGAAAATTGGCATAATTAATGTATGGTTATTGTTATAAAATAGCAATTTGGTAACTCAGGATAATACAACTAAGAAAGAAAGAAAGACTTTTTCTCCCCTTGCTACAACTGCTTTTTATTTTTCACTTACACAAGATAACACACTGTAGAACCTACAACAATGGCATCATAAGATAGCTTGTAGGATTTTAAAGCCATTCTTGATTTATACCATTTGGAAAAATTAGATTTTGGACTACAACTCACAGATTCCCTCAGCCAGTACGGCCTTGGCCATGGTGTTGGTGTCTTGTTTTATGATGGCAAGTGCCCAGGGTCCACGGGAAGATTGTGGATAAACCAGGCCAGTCCCAAGTTGTACATCAGGTGTTAACAGAGACAGGAACACGATCCAGCCAGTCTGAAGTTCAAACTTGAAAAGCAGTCCTGAGCAGGGACCAAAGGAAAAAAGGGGGTCACCAAAAAGAGTTAATTGAAGGTACACATTGAAGTTCAGAGATCTACAAAGCCAGACACATCAGACAAAGTCACAAAGGGAGTACTGAGATTGGTTCTTTGCAAAAGCAGAATGGATATAGCTGAGCAAATTTATAGCCAGCTGGAAATCAGCCCAGCTGGCTTAATTAGACCAGTGTTTTCCTTTTAAAATGGATCAGTGTGTTTCCTGTTCCTTTGCAACCAGTGTTTTAATCTACGACACTCCACAAGTTCTGAAAACTGTAATCCAAAAAAGGGACTTTTCCAAACTCTGCTATTTAATGTGATTTTGATACCATCACCAACACCTTCAAGCTAGGAGCATCTATCCAGATTAGGGATGGGTGAGAATTTAACTTCACTTCATGTTTATATTTAAAAATGATCAAATAAGCTCTTTTCCCTTTATCTCGAGAATCCACCTCTTATGCTACTTTTAACTATTAAAAGCCTAGGTTTGGATCCTTGTGTCTTTAACTACGTTAAAGCTTAAATAGGGCTGCCAACTTTCTGAGTGCCTTCTCATCTTTAACTTATTTTGGCAGGCAGGTACAACATGCTCCTGACAATCACACAATTAAGTAAGATTTTAATTAATTAAGAATTTAAGATTATGCATGGCGTGTGGAGAAAGTGGATAGCGATGATCCACCCTACCCATGCATCACCACCACCACCACCACCACTGTACTGGTGAGACAGCATGGTATAGTGGTTAGATTGTTGGCTTTTGACTTGGAAGATCCAGATCTGCATGCCTGCGGAGCCATAAAACTCACTAGAGGACCTTGGGCCAGTCTCTCTCTCTCTAAAGCAAAGCAACTTCACAGGGTTTTTGTGAAGACAAAGTGAGGAAGGGGAAAGGCCATATACATCTCCTTGATCTTAGGGACGGAAATAAGGATATAAATGGAACTAACAAATAAGTACAGTCATGACATTGGTTGGTATTACAGTATAGACCAGGTGTGCATATCTGCATGGGGGCCAGGGGCCAATTATTGTCTTTTCTAATGAGTTATGTTATCTCATGATATGTCCAAGGTATGACAGTCTCACTTTAGTCTTCTTGGCTTCTAGGGAGTGTTCAGGATTGATTTACTCTGGGACCCATTTATTTCTCTTCTTGGCAGTCCAGGACATCCACAGAATTCTCCTCCAGCACACCATTTCAAATGAGTTGATTCTCTTCCTGACACCTTTCTTCACGGGCCAGCTTTCACAACCATACATAGGAAGCAGGAAATTCTATGTCATGGTGTGTCTCTGTGCCTTCAAATAACAGACCCCCCCCCGGATCTTAAAGAATGGTAGATCCAGGGGAGGTGTTTTAATGATGGGCATGGAGATGAGCGCAGGGGTTGGCCAGGGCGTAGCTACGCCCTGGCTAGGAGGAGTCAGGGGTGGGGCTGAGGCAGGGCCTATTTTACCCGTTGCCACCCCTGGCTTCCTCCTCTTTTCCACTGGATTGCAGAAGGAGGAACATCTATCAATTGGAACCCCCTTTTGAACCCGGAAGGAGAGCTAAGTTGGCTCGGCTGTGCTTGTGGTTGTATGATTGAGCAGCCCAGCAGTGTGGTTGTGTGATTTCTGATTGATTTCTGAGTGAATTTAAGTAATCTTACTTAATAGGCTTTATTACATTGATCTGTTTCTTTGTTTCCTTTGTTTCTCCACGTGGTCGATACAACCTCCCTCTCCCTCCCCCCCCTTATTGGCTGTAATTATTGGTTTAACTCAATTAATTGGTTTAACTACTTGAACTTTTAATTAATTGAACTTTTGAATTGATTGGTCTTTGTTACTTGAACTTTTGATTGATTGGTTTAATTGATTGGTTTAATTGATTATCTGAACATTTGAATTGATTGGTCTTGAACTTCTGAATTGATTGGTCTTGAACTTTTAATTATTGGTTTAATTAATTGAACTTTTAATTGATTTTACTTTTGAATCGATTGCCTTTATTAATTGAACACCCCCCGCCCTTGGTTCTTAGCTGCCTCTCTTACCCAGGCCTTTGTTCCCTGCTGCAGCCTCCGTGCGGCCTTGGTGCCCCGCCCGCCCCCCAAGGCTCCGTCTCCCGCTGCGGCCTGCTTCACTACTCGGCCCGCCTGGCCTCCAATTAACTTGTCATCTTATGGCAACTCCATGAGTTTCATAGACTTTCCTTAGGCAAAGGATACTTGGTTTTGCCAGTTCCTTCCTCTGAAATATAGCCTATAGCACCGTGGCCTCCAAGTACTAACCAGAGCTGACCTTGCTTATTTTCTAAGATCATACAGGATCTGGTGACTTTGGAATATTGGGGCCACATTTTGACCTGTCTGCAAGGTTATGTTATATCAACAAATGGTAGTAACTGTGGGTTTTTTCCCATCAGCTGTGTCTTCTCTCTCTTCTCTCATGGCTTGGCCTGTGAAGCAGTCAATGTTATGGGTAGCTCTAATCAGTTCTCTGTGTGGAAAAGGAAACTGCTGCCTTCTTGCTTGTCTGTGAGAAATACACAGAGCTGTCCTTTGCTTTCTAGTGAAGAGAAGGCTGCATCATTTCAAGCAGCCAGAATGTAGTTTGTTTTGTAGTATTGTTTTAGATATTCAAATAAAAGCCTGGAAAAGGACATTTTTCATCTGTCTCCATGTCTACACACCTAGGTATGCAGAAAGGCATATGGACCTCGCATTTTTGATGATTCTGCTATTGTTCCCTCTGGGCATGTACAGATTGCTCAGAGGGGCTGTATACCCTAACAATTTTTACCCCACCTACTCATATGGGTTTTTATGGAATGATGCACTGCAACATAATAGTCAATCTTCTATTGTACTGATTTATTTAATTCAGCTGAGTTGTTGGGTTTGGTGTTAAAAGGACTTGGATAACACTGTTCATATTTTTCCTGTTTATTTTACAACCAATTATTTTTTAAAAGAAGAACCTGTGTGGGGTAGTGGTTAGAGTATCTTGCCCAAGACTTGGGCGATCCAGGTTTAAGTTCTCACTGAGCTGTGAAACTCTCATAAAGAATGGGAAGAAGGAGGAGCAATGTATGCTGCCTTTTGCTCACTTGTTACCATGCCTACATCCCTACCCTATAAAATTTCATAATTGGCAATATTACAACACTTCATGGGATCTAGTAGAATAGGGTGGACTAAAAGTGAGGTCAGATGGAGGTCACCAGAACCTGAAAAAAGTGTCATGGAAATACTAGCAGACGCACCCAAGATAGAGTTAAGCAAAGCCCCCTAGTAAACAATGCCATCATGGAGGTATGTGCTAATCCCCTCTTGGGCACTTAGTGAGGAGTCATATCACGAACAAACAAGAGTGACCAAAACAACCATTATCCCCAAGAAATACACCCTCACATCTTTCCTAGCCCACAATATGGAGGTTGTCATAAACCAATCAATTCTGATCTCTCAGCCATAAACACCAATCAAAAGAGTTGAGGTTTCCTTTGTTTAATGGTGGGAAGCCCATCTATGCTTTGTTCTACGTCCAAACGCCCATCCAGGACACAAAATATGGTATAAATATTTGTCCCCAGACAATAGACAAGTGTGCTATCAGTTGGACACTGTCACTCTGTCAGATTGCTGTGCCATCCTCAATCCAAGTCTGAGTATATTCACTGCACAAAACTCTGCTCTTCGGGACTGGTAATTATTACCCTGTTTCCAGAATCTGTCCCTCAACCTTTCTGCCTTAAACTCCTTGTTAGGCTTGTGTGGTTCTTGTGAGTGTGTGTGCATGTGTGAATGCTTCCTTGTTATTTTCTAACAAAAACTGTTTTGTTTCACTTTAACTTGGAGTCTCTGTAGTTAGTACTGGTGTACATAGGTGCAAAGATCCTAGAAGTTACCTGAAATCTTGCAGCCATCCATTTGAGCTATAATAATTCCCCCACTTAGTAGCTTAGATTTGGTTTCCTGAGTGGGCTTCCCTTGGACCTCCTCCAATTCAGGTAATGCATTGGAATACTTGAATGATGTAATTAATAAAATGTCCATAAACTTAAATCTGTGCTAAAGTGATCTGCATTCCAAGGGGCTGGGTTTCTGCATTATTTTCCTAGTTCCTTTGATGTTTTCATTTGCATTTATAAACTGTACAGGTGAAACACAGCCAGAGGTATTCCAAGAATACTTTCATTAATTCAGTGTGACACCTTATCCCCTGGGTCAGAGAGGAACCGCAGCCCCCTTAATGATGTTACATACCTTGATAGAAGATGATAGAGCCATACAAGAGCCAATAGAAAGAGAAGTTCCCAAAATAGCAACATCACCAGTAAACCTGATGCAAAGCATTATCTCACAGATCTGAAAGATGAAGTTATATTGCCAGGGTGGGTTATGGCCCTTGTGATTCAAAGATAAGAGTTGATTTTGTTTTCATTTCTGTGCCGGGTTCCTGCATCTTACTGGCTGCATGACAAATGGAAATGTCAGATATGCTATGCCAAAGGTTGCCTACTTTTCTTTCCTGATAGGGCTCCTATGCCTTTTAACAGCCACACAAGGAATGCTAGCATGCAGCAAAGATTTTCCCCATTATGGAAGCAGAAATGTGTGGAATTTAGGATTAAAACTGGAGGGGATTTTTAAAAAGTTTTACACACACACACACACACACACACACACACAATCTTAGCCAAAAGACAAAGTGATGCCTTTCTTAAAAGTTCATAGGGTTGCTTCCAAAATTATCACCTTTTTCATAGTATGATAGTTAAAATTTTATCAGCTGTCTTGGGTAGAAATGTAGCCAGAACCTTTCCTGGTCTGAAGATAAAATGACGTGGAAGTCCCACTTGCTTAAACCTCATGCAGATATTAGAGATGCAGACTTTTTGACAGGGTGGATATCCATTTTTGAAAACAAGTATGAACTCCCCAAAGTTCTTGCTGATTGACTCTTAATATCATGTCACACTTTTCATAGCATGGGATAGTGTAGTACAGTAATATGCTATTAGCCACATAAAATATTGCTGTTGAAGCCATAGGTATAATGGCCAGCTGAAAAGAAGGGGAAGAAACTGGAGGTAGTTCTCCACATTTTCCAGTGGTTCCCTTTCCTTCGTTCCAGAGGAGGCTGACCAAAATGGTGAGAGGTCTGGAAGCCATGCCCTATGAGGAGCAGCTTAGGGAGCTGGGAATGTTTAGCCTGGAGGAGAGAAAGTTGAGAGGTGATATGATAGCCATGTTTAAATATTTGAAGGGATGTCATATTGAGGATGGAGCAAGCTTGTTTTCTGCTGCTCCAGAGACTAGGACATGGAGCAATGGCCTCAAACTACAGGAAAAGAAATTCCATCTAAACATTAGAACAAATTTCCTGATGGTAAGAGCTGTTCAGCAGTGGAATGTGCTGCCTCGGAGTGTGGTGAAGTCTCCTTCTTTGGAGGCTTTTAAACAGAGGCTAGATAGCCATCTGTCAGGAATGCTTTGTTTGGGCATTCCTGTATGGCAGGGGGTTGGACTAGATATCCCTTGTGGTCTCTTCCAACTCTATGATTCTAACCGGGTTACATAAAAGTGTCCTTAAAAGTTATCTAACAACACTTGTCTGACAATCTGCTGACATAGACTTTAGTGTTCCTTCATATGTTTCTTTTTGTCCAATAAATGGTGTGAGTTTCAGCTGAAGAAATTTGATAGGTATGCACAGTCCAAAGGTTGTGTACAAATATAATGATGATTCCATATAATGTTTTATTGTGTATTGTTTTATGTATTAATGTGTTGTCTCTTTCGACAATTTGATATAGCTCCTGAAGGAGACTTTTGAGAATGTATACAGGTCAAAATGCATTGGTTTTTTTTTTTACCATACCAATAAAAACATCCATCAATTGGCCACCTTGAGATGGTTTCTTCTGCAGATTTTATTGGGTGCTCTGCAGTTTTTGCTTCCTCAAGTGAAAAGTAGCCAACCCTGCTAAGAACAAGCCTCACTCTGCACATGCTTAATTGCACTCCTCTCTTTCCTATTGCTTCCTTGAATTTTAGATCAGTGGTTGTTAACCTTTTCTTTACCTGGGACCCCCTTTAAATATCTTTTATTACCGCAGACCCCCAAGACTTAACTCAAGATACAAACAACAACAACAATTATAATACAATTACACCATCCACTAAACATTTCCTCAGATGCACTGGAGCAAGAGGGAAGACTTTTCTCCTGCTTCTTCCTACAAGTTTGTGGCTGGAGAGGATTGAATGCAAATGTGCAGGCCAAGCCAGCCTGCCAGCCAGCTCCTTGGCTCCTGTCACATGGCTGCTCCACTGCAGGGAGGAGGTGGGCCAAACAACATTCAAGCCTCTGTGGCCCCCCTTTGTGGACATCGTGGACTCCTGGGGGTCCCTGGACCCCAAGTTAAGAAACACAGTTCTAGATTAAAGTAAGGAGATGACAAATATACCTCCTGCTTCCTCTAGCATCTCTTTGAGTTTAAACCGTTTAGTTGTGGGATGTGGGGAGAAGTAAAATAGAAACGGCGCGAGGGGGGGGGGCGTCGTCGAGGGAAAAGATCTTACTTGGAAACCGGTAGCAATTCTTCCCTAATGTCTAGGGACTAATCAGCAAACTGCTTATAACAGGGCACAGAGTGAAGGAATAAATATATAAATAAAGTAGAGAAAAACGAATTGGGGGGGGGGGAAGGAGAGAGAAACCCGAAGCAGAGGAATTAGCTAAACAAAAGAAATCATGGCGGAGCGTTTCTATTCGGCACCCTCCAAGACGGTGTGGATTATGGATATTTACAAAGCACTCCCAGGAGGCGACAGGAACGTTGCCACGGCCCGGGTAAGTGTGACAACAGCAAGGGCTGCCACGGTGGAAAACCTTTCTAAGTCCCCCCTACCCCGTCAACCAAACAGAACCACCCTTCCTGCCTCACATACACCCACCCTTCCCGACCCCAAGCCCCCTCCAGAGGCGCGAATGGTCCCTAACATTTGGAGAGGTTTCCAGAAGGTCGCGCCCTCGCTTTACGCACGACTAAGGCGCACGGGACGCGCCTCTCCCCAGCGAGAGGGTCAGCTTTGCGCCAGGGCTGCGGCGCGTCCGGTGCCTTTGGACTTCGGAAAAACTATGGAGAGGGGCCAAGACCTCTTCGGGAAAGGGAGAGGAAGCAGGTGGACAGGCTGGCTGCTCCCTCTCGCCTCCCGGAGCTCGTGGAAACATAGTACAACGCTTCCTCCGGGGGTCACAGAGATTGCTGGCTTTGACTCTTCCCTCCCTTTTGGAGAAAGGAGCTGGCTTTGCGCGTGGGTTGAGGAGGAGGAAGGGAAGGGAAAGGGGGAGCAGAGCAGGGCAAAACTCTCCTCTCTGGAAAGAGGAAAGCCAGAAGCCTTTACGAAAGGGAAAAGCCCCCGTTTCAACGCGTATTAGGTGTATGCGTTCCCACATAAAGAAACAATACAGCCCGCTGTAGTTCTCCAAACGTGGGGGGGAAAGGGAGAGGAAAGATGGAATGTTGCATTTTAACTTCAGTCTCTTTTCCCGATGAAAAACCGCGTGTGTTTTGAAGGCTTGCACAGTATAATGTTTCTCCAAAGAGAAGTAATACAGTACAGTTGTCCCTTCACATTTGCTGGGGTTTGGTTCCAGGACCCCCCGTGAATACCCAAATCCGTGAATACTCAAGTCCCATTATATGCAATGGCATAGCAAAATGGTGTCCATTATATAAGATGGCAAAATCAAGGTTTGCTATTAGGATTATTATTTTTTTAAGAATATTTTCAACCCGTGAATACTCAAATCGGTGAATGTCAAATCCGTGAATGTGGAGGGACAACTGTAGTGCCACTCTATTCTGCTTTGGTCAGACATCCCCGGGGAATACTGTGTCCAGTTCTGGGCATCACAATTCAAGAAGGCTATTGAGAAGCTGGAATGTGTCCAGAGGAGGGCGACCAGGATGGTGGGAGTTCTGGAAGCCATTATGCCCTATGAGGAGCAGCTTAGGAAGCTGTGTAGTTTAGCCTGGAGGAGAGAAGGTTGAGAAGTGACATGATGGCCATGTTTAACTATTTGAAGGGATGTCATACTGAGCATGGAGCAAGCTTGTTTTCTGCTGAAGCTGAAGGCTTTCACGGCCGGCATCCATAGATTTTACTTGGGTTTTTTTCCGGGCGGTGAGGCCATGTTCTGGAATACTTTCTTTCTGACGTTTCTCCTTCTTTGAAGATGCCAGCCACAGATGCAGGCGAAACGTCAGAAAGAAAATATTCCATAACACGGCCTCACCGCCCAGAAAAAAAAAAAACCCAAGGAAAATCTTGTTTTCTGCTGCTCCAGAGACCAGGACATGGAGCAATGGACTCAAACTACAGGAAAAGAGATTCCACCTAAACATTAGGAAGAACTTCCTGATAGTAAGAGCTGTTTGGAAGTGGAATGCACTGCCTGGGAGTGTGGTGGAGTCTCCTTCTTTGGAGGTTTTTAAACAGAGGCTGGATGGCCCTCTGTCAGGAGTTCTTTGATTGCTTATTCCTGCATGGCAGGGGGTTGGACAGGATGGCAACTCTATGATTCTACAGAGAACTTGTTGCCTTTTGGGTTGATCTCCCTAAGGCCCTTTGGTTTGTGTGCTTTTGTGAATCTCTTGTTGGAAAGTTGGCCTCATACTATGGTAGAGCAAACTTGCTACTTTGTCAGGCCAAGAGGAGCCAGGAGTGTATCTTGGAGAGGGAATGTTTATTTCTTTATTGCATTTATATGCCACTTTTCTCCTGGTGTGGGACCCCCCCCCCCAAAAAAAACACAATCCTTTGCCCCTCTATGATATTTTCTAGTATGGCAGTTATTTCAAACCTCAGTTGAGCACTTAGAAATACGGTTTAGGCATCCAAAGAAAATGGGCAGGCAAAGTGACCGAGAGAAGGCTAACACAGGAAATATAAAGAGCTCTCTGGGGGCCCATCTACACAAGGGAAAATATGAAGTACCTCATAGTAATGGCATTTTGCAACAGCAGCGACATGTCTTAACTTAGCAGCTGCTAATGTGATCCAGAGACTAGGACATGGAGCAATGGATTCAAACTACCAGAAAAGAGAGTCCACCTAAACATTAGGAAGTACTTTCTGACTGTAAGAGCTGTTAGGCAGTGGAACACACTGCCTGGGAGTGTGGTGGAGTCTCCTTCTTTGGAGGTTTTTAAACAGAGACTGGATGGCCATCTGTCGGGGATGCTTTGATCGTGATTTCCTGCATGGCAGGGGGTTGGACTGGATGGCCCTCGAGGTCTCTTCCAACTCTATGATTCTATGAATCTATGAATCTATGAACTGTGGTTTTGCCCTCAGAAGCCCCTCAGAAGCCCCACATTCCAGATGGCGGCCACGAGTGATTTACTCAGATTAGTTCTTCGCCACTGCCATTTTTTTTAAAAAAAAATAATTGTCTAAGGTGTGCTGGAATGATATAGTGATTTTCTGATTTAACAGGAAAACAAAACAAAAAATAACCACCCCATTTTATTACCTTAGTGTTTGCTTGCTAAGATAAAAAATCCAACATGGCAGCAGTGGGCGCTTGCCCTGTTAGCAAGCCCTGCCCCTACTCTTGCCTGGCCAATAAGCTTTGTGCTTTCCTTCAAACTGCTTGTCATTCAGTTGTCACAATGAGCAGGAATGTGCACCCCTCGTGGGTTTTTAAAAAGTACCGGAAAAGCTGCAAAGGCTTTTCCTGCATTGTTCTTGCCATTTTGATCCTTTCCTTCTGAATAGTGTGGATTGGTTCCATTTAGACAGGTTGTACTCCCAGCAAATTCCATGAGGGGTATTTTCACCATTTAGACATGCCCTGGGTGTAAGCAATTTTCAGTGTCTCACTGAAATTCTAGAAATTGGGGGACTAAAGGAACATTTCATTGGGGGTGACAGAATACTTATTTGGAGGGACAACACTCATTTTGACCAACCCCGCCTTTCAGCACTTCTGACTGAGGAGTCCTACTTGGTACTAAAGCAAGCTGCTTCCAGATTTAAGGGAGAGAGGGGGCTCTGAGTACAGTATGTTCACTGCCAATGTACCAGCTGGCAGGACCAAGGCCAGAGTCTCAGAGGCAATGAAGAATAAAGCACCACTTTCTCTCCTGTTCATCCACTCTGCAGCTACCGAATGGGGCCAGAATGGGCAGTTACTAACTGTTGGGGAGGAGAGAAGGAGAGAGTCATTGGGGTTGTATAAATGGTAAAAATACTCCTCGTGGAATTCGAGAATACCTTTTGTCCCAATGGGGTTCTGCATGATTTTGCCATATTGGGAAAGTGTGGGGGGGGGCAAAATGCCATATACTCTACAGGGAAAGCCTTTGTGGATTTCCCCAAATTAAAAAACAAACACAACAACAACAACAACACGGGAAATGAGCATTCCTGCTCATTGGGACAAGCGACATGAATTGATGTGATTTCCTGATACAAGAAGAAGTGGGAATATGATTGGTCGGACATGTGTGTATGTGGGGGTGGAGCTTGCTGGCAAGGCATGCACCTGAAACTGCCATTTTGGATTTTTGCCAGAGCGATCATGTGCTACCGTGAGAAAATAGCCTTCCCCCCCCCCTTTGCTTATTTGTTAAAGCAGAAGGTTGTACTTTCACACCTTGGATAGGGTTTACAAAAAACTGTTTGGTGGCAGCAACTTGAGGTAAATAGAAATGTGAGTAATACACTCATGCCCACCATCTTGATTTGCAGGCATGCCTGTTGGAACAGCAAAAGCGGATAGCGTTGCTTGCCTGTGAACTTAAAAAACAGCAGTCAAGACAAATAAAAGCTGCTGAGAATTGGCATTACTGTGCACCAATCCACATTTTATTGCTTCATATAGAAAAGTCCATCAACAGCCCCTCCAGAAATATTTCTCTTTTGACAGCTCTACAGCACAAAAAAGGGTGCATGTACATATCTGGGCCATGGAGCCACTAGGGACCTGAACCAATTGCTGCAACTGCACCATTAATCTTCCAGTCTTGGGTGTAAACAAGGTATCACCATGATATGCACTGTTTTAAAGGGCCTTGTCAATAGGGCTCTCCCTGCATTACAGCTATACCTCACTTAACAAAGTAGGCATGTTTTTAGGCATTGCTATTTGTTTATTTAAATAAAATAAATAACTCCTTTAACAGAAAATTGGTGCCAGAGGCAGAAATAACATGGAAACAATAGAGATAGGTCCCTACACCACCAAAAGAGAGGAAAGTAAAAAGAGCAGCTCAACCTGTTTGAGCAAACTTTTTGTTCAATATTAATAATATATACATCGGAAATGATATAACCAGGTTAGGTAAGTTTGAACCTTTCAGAGACGACTTTAAGGCTGCTTCCAAAATGTATCCAGGGATGATTTAATTTTTTCTTTCACCAGACTCCATGTTTTCTTACACTTTCCAGTTTGGTTGCCAAATGTATAAATCTATAATTGTATTGCGTATTTTTGCTAACCTAGTAGAGCTATGCTGGCGGTGGCATAATAGCCACCGGTAGGGTCTCCCATGCCAGACAGGTCAAAACCGAAGGGTCTGACAAAGAGCATCAAAGGGCAGGATGGGCCCTCATATGTGTGGAAATTCCACGAGTGATTTGGGTAACACCATTAAAGATTATGTATGCACCTATAACTGTCTAAACATCATTAGGGTATGCAAGCCTTTCTCCCATGACAAGGAGGGTCTCCCATGCCAGACAGGTCAAAACTGAAGGTTCTGACAAAGAGCGTCAAAGGGCAGGATGGGCCCTCTAGCCTTATGTCAACTGTCCTAGGAGAAGGAAAACTCTAATCCCAAACCCGGGCAGATGGTGCCCGTCCAGCCCTGTAAGGTTAGCCATCTAAGAGAAGGAAACTCTAATCAAACCTACAACCCGAGGATCTCGCTGCTACGTCCATGCTTGCAAGGCCACAGCAGATGTACCTTTGGTTTAAAGGGTGAGGCCAGTTCTGTGCCCTCTGCGCTCCACCAGAAAAATCCATTGCAGAGGCTCGAAGGATAAATCCAGTTCCAAAAAAGCCCTGTAGCGATAGACGAGGGACGAAACGGCAGGTGTAAAGATGCACTGGAAGCCGCAGACACAACCCTGCATGCAAGGTGGTTCAGGACTTCGGTTGCTCGAGGCTGACCCGGGAGATGACAGTCTTGTTTGGCAGCATCCTGAACGACCAAGCAGCCTTTTTTAAGGAGAGCACTGCTTGCTCCCTATGGAGAGGGGCCTAGAAAAGGTGGCCTAATGAAAGCTCATCCCCATCTACCTGGTTGGCTAGCTGTGACCAACGGGCATCTTCTGATGCGGTCAAACCAAGGCAAAGAAACAAAGGCACACACCGGCCTCCAAAGTTGTAAATAAACTGACACTTGCATGCTGGAACATCAGAACCATGCGGGACTCTGCAGATAGTGGATGGCCTGAGCGTCGTTCTGCCCTAATAGCCCATGAACTATCACGACTTAATATTGACATCGCTGCTCTTAGTGAAGTTCATCTCCATGAGGAAGGCAGCCTTAAAGAACACAGCTCTGGCTACACACTTTACTGGTCTGACAAACCCCAAACCGAGAAACATCTTTCAGGAGTAGGCTTTATGATTAAAAACTCCATTGCCTTCAAACTCGAAATCTTGCCATCAGGACACTCTGATCGCATTATTTCCTTACGCCTCCCACATGTTGTTCTCTTTAGTATATATGCCCCAACTATGCAAGCCGACCCTGTAGAGAAAGACAAATTCTACACAGACCTATGCCAACTCATTCAAAAAGTCCCTGGAGAAGATAAAATTATTATCCTTGGTGACTTCAATGCCAGAGTAGGAAAGAACTCCGAAGCCTGGAAAGGTGTTTTAGGCAAGTATGTTGTTGGAAATTGCAGTGATAACAGATGCTCTTGCTAGACTTCTGCGCAGAACAGCTGACTATTCCAAACACTATCTTTCAGCAGAAAGATAGCTTGAAGACAACATGGATGAATCCCCAATTTAAACACTGGCACATCATTGACTATGTTCTAGTGTGCCAGAGAAACATTTGCGATGTCTGTCATACTTGAGTGATGCCCAGTGCAGAATGCCAAACAGATCATCACCTCATAAGATATAAATTAAATCTTCATCTTAAACTCAAACCTAAGAGGGGTGGCATCTTAAAGAGGAGACTAAGAGCCAACAATCTTCAACAAGCTACCGTGAGAGACAACTTCCAGGTAAATCTGCAAACAAAACTTGAAGACCACCCTACAGATCCTTCTCCTACAGTGTTTTGGCAACATATCAAAAACAGTATCCTCCAGTCTGCGGAAGAATCCCTCAGGTTCTCCCACAAGAAAAATCAAGACTGGCTTGATGAAAACAACCAAGAGATCCAGGAGCTGTTGGCAAAGAAGAGAACTGCTCACCAGGCATACCTCGCTAAGCCAACTTGCCATGTAAGAAAAGCAGATTTCCGCCTCACATGTAGTAAACTTCAACAAAAACTCCGAGACATGCAGAACAAGTGGTGGATCTATATAGCAGAAAAGACACAACACAGTGCAGATCTGGGTAATCTTAGAGGATTTTGTGAAGCTCTTAAAGCAGTGTTTAGACCTATTTATCAGGTCCAAAGCTCCTTATACAGTACAGATGGTCAAACATTAATTACTGATAAAGCCTCCATCCTGAATCAATGGGCAGAACATTTTCAAAGTCTCTTTAATGCCAACCGAGTAGTCCAAGGCTCAGCTAACCAACATATGATACAAAAACCGATGAAAAATAAATTGGACATAGCTCCCACTTTGGTAGAGACCCTTAAGGCCATACAGCAGATGAAAAAGTGCAAGGCAGCTGGGATTGATGGAATCCCACCTGAAGTTTGGAAACACAGAGGTCATGCACTCCACGATAAATTCCACGAACTCCTTGTAAATTGCTGGGGGAAAGGGAAATTGCCATCAGATCTCCGAGATGCATTCCTCATCACCCTGTACAAGAAAAAAGGAGCAAAATCCAATTGCTCAAACTATCAAGGCATAACACTGCTACCTGTTGCTGGAAAAATCCTTGCAAGGATACTCCTGAACAGATTAGTTCCTGATGTTGCAGAAGAACTTCTCCCTGAAAGCCAATGTGGCTTCAGAGCCAATAGGAGTACTACAGATATGGTATTTGCCCTTAGACAACTGTAAGAAAAATGTAGAGAGCAGAACAAGGGTCTCTATGTAACATTTGTCGATCTCACCAAAGCCTTCGACACTGTGAATAGAAAAGGTCTGTGGCAGATCCTGGAAAGACTAGGATGTCCCCCAAAATTCCTTAAAATTATTATCTTGCTACACGAGGGCCAGCACGGTCAAGTCAGATATGGCGATGCTCTTTCAGAGCCCTTTCTAATAACTAATGGAGTGAAGCAAGGTTGTGTTCTTGCACCAGCTTTATTTACAGTCTTCTTCAGCATGATGCTCCAAAGGGCTAAGGCAGAGCTTGAAGAAGACGACGGCATCTATATACGTTACCATACTGATGGTAGCTTGTTTAACCTAAGCTGTCTGAGGGCTCGCACTAAGATTCTAAACTACCTAGTCCGTGAGCTGCTCTTCGCTGATGCTGCTGCCCTTGTTGCCCACACAGAAGTAGCTCTGCAGCGCCTAACATCCTGCTTCTTAACAGCTGCAGAGCTGTTTGGGCTGGAAGTCAACCTGAAGAAAACGGAAGTTCTTTACCAGCCTGCACCACAGGACAAAGACCACCATCCCCACTTTGCCGTCGGCAAATTTGTGCCCAAGTCCATTTAGCCGTTCACCTACCTGGGAAGCATCATCTCCTCAGATGCCAAGATTGACAAAGAGATCAATCACAGATTAGCAAAGGGAAATAGCGCATTTGGAAGACTTTACAAAAGAATCTGGAGTAATAAACCCCTGAGGTGTCTTCAGGTTATTTCTGACTTACAGCAATCCTACTACAGGGGGTTCTTGGCAAAATCAGAGGGGATTTACAGCTTTGGCCTTTCCTTTCACTGCTGAGCACATTAACAGCTGAACATCCTTTCGACTTGAGTCCACTTGCATTCATTAGTCACACTACTACTTGTAGTTGGCCTCTGCTGTACCCCAGTAGCTTGTGACCTAGGAGTGTCATCTTCTGGCACCATCTCGTGTTTCATTTTGGTTTGTCTCATCATAGGGTTTTCATTGTAAAAGACCATCAAAAGAGGTTTCCATTAGGACCCCCATATCCGCTGGGGATGGTTCTGGGGGACCCTGTGGATACCGAAAACCATGGATAATAGTGAATACTATTGAAAATAATGGGACTTCCACTTTAAAATACCATAGACTTGTCTTGGAGGACCTAGAAAATGGTTAGAGAGCACACATTTTCTAGGAAGACTCTATGGTAGGTGTGTCCTGTGGATACTTAAATCAGTGGGAAATGAATCAGTGGATATGGGGGTCCTACTGCACTGTGCCTTCTTTTGTGCAGTACAGGTCCCCCCCCCCCGGTATCCATGGGGAATACATTCCTGCACTTACTGCAGATACACGAAACTGCATGTAATAGCAAACCATCATAGAATACCATAGAATTGCACTGGAGAACATAGAAAATGCCTGGAGAGAACACCTCTCTAGGTATCTGGCATGACTCTATAGTCATCTTCCAGGAGAAGTTGACCATAGAGTTGTGCTGGAGGACATCCTGATGCTTAGAGAGACCAGCTCCAGTGTGGCTATATGATGCCTAGAGAGACCTTTTCCCCCAACCTTGGGTAAGTGAAATCATGAGTACTGTTCCTGCGTAAATTGGGGGGGATCTGTATGAACAAGTGTTAGCTATGATAGAATATGTGCAGTGGTTAGAGATCTTGGTTAAGGTGCAAAGACCCCAGTGGCGTGGAGAAACAAACTAAAGGCCTTATTATGGGAACTCCACTCAGAGGACTTTATCAGATACTCAAAATATGGCATCATAATGACGCCACATATCTGCGAAAGGATGCACGGATCAGACGATGTTGCCCTTTTGTGGTTAAAGACAGCCCCAAACCAGTACCTTTTAACTGACGGCTTAAGCCGTCAATAGTTCCCCCTGCCACTTTTGTGCTGGCATTGCTGGCATGTGAAACTCTGGGCCATTTAACTCTCATACTTACCCCAGTGGCCAGTTCAGTGCAAAAACGTCCGGGTGAGAATGGGACATCCAGGTAAGTTTTGCTCTCTTTATGACCCTCCCTGGGTTACTTGGGTCTTTTAAAGTACGTGTGTATGCTTTTTTAAACTTTACATGCTTTATTTTTGTTTTTAATTTTTAATTTCCCATGCAACGGGACTCCATTCACTCCCTCTTGATTGCTGGAGCTGCCTTTGCCGGGAAAGGAGGTAAGTGCGGGGTGTGTGTGTTCTTTTGCTGGCATAAAAATGATGGTTTTTTTATGCTGGCAAAAGAATGTTTTAAGGTTAATGTTTTAACATTCCTTCAGCCTCAGAGGAAGGCAGCAGCACCCATCCCAGAAAAGATCTATCCAAGACAACTCCATGATGAGTTTTCTTAGGGCTGCCACATGGGTGGGGGAAGGAAATCTCTGCATGAGCAGAGTAGAAAGTACAAGTGAAACCCCAGCAGTGTTCCATTGTGTTGCTGTGAATGGGAATTCAATTCAGTGGGTGGTGACAACTAGTCTAGATAGCCTCTAGAAGGTCCCAGGCTGCAGGCAGAAGCAGGAGGGAACCACAGAGTGTGACATAAGCATAACAGCAGTGGCAGACATGGCAGCAAATAATCCACAAATAATTAAATCTGCAAAAGTTAAATCCACAAATGTGGATGGCCACCTGTAGTTATGAAACTATTCTAAGAGCTGTCCTTTCAATTAGCACCCCAAGACATTCCGCTGGGATGCAAGCCTCTTCCTTACTGAATCCATAAGTCCCCATCTTGTAATCTGAAGGGGTTTTATTGCTAGAAATTTCCCAAACGGACAGTGTTGGGTTTTATGGACCAGGAGTGTGACTAAGGACTTTATCAGACAAGTAAAATACGGCATCATAAGGACGCCTAATCATCGTGACGGGGTGCATGTATCAGATGACGTCACCCTTTTGTGATCATATATCGTTTAAAAACAAAATCAATAGATCTCCAGTAGTGATTTGTTGCCAGCATTGTTGGTGTTTGAATCTGTGCGCCATTGTACTCATGTGAATGCAGCATCAATGGGCAAACACTTCCAGGTGAGATTGGGACAAACAGGGAGGTATACTCTTTTTATGACATCCCCCCACATACTTGGAACTTTTAAGTGTGGTTTTTTTTTCCCCTTAACTTTTTGTGTCTTTGTGAAGTTGAAGGCTTTCATGGCCGGCATCCATAGATTTTCCTTGGGTTTTTTCTTCCGGGCTGTGAGGCCGTGTTCTGGAAGAGTTTACTTCTGGCATTTTGCCTGCATCTGTGGCTGGCATTTTCAGCAAATGGTTGAGTAGGAGGGTGTGTGGAGTTTATATCCTGTGAACCCCTGTTGGGGAGTATATGTAAATTTGTGTATTTGAATGGTTAGTTTCTGGGTTTAGATATGCAAGGCCAGCCATATCAGATTGGGACAGCCAGAAATATCATCAGTAGCAGAACATGTTATAAACCAACCTGGACACAAAATGTTATTTAAAAACACAGACATTCTGGACCAGGCCAACAACTATCATGTCAGAATGCACAGAGAAGCTATTGAAATCCACAAACACCTGGACAACTTCAACAGGAAAGAAGAAACCCTAAAAGTAACCAAAATCGGGCTCCCAGTTTTTAAAAACAATAGAATCAAACTCAACACTTACAAAGGAATTCCACCCAGGACACGAGGATTTCCAGGAGATAATGGCCCATCAACCAACTATTAGCCAAACAGACACTAATCCTCCTTGCATTTCTATACCTAGAAACTAACCATTCAATTACACAAATTTACATAAACTCCCCAACAGGGGTTCACAGCATATAAACACACACACTCCTACCCAACCATTCTCTGAAGATGCCAGCCACAGATGCAGGCAAAACATCAGAAGTAAACTCTTCCAGAACACAGCTTCACAGCCCAGAAAAAAAACCCAAGGAAAATCTATTTTTGTGTCTTTGTTTTGTTTTGTTTTGTTTTGTTGAAATTCCTACACAGATTTTCTTGCAAAAATCTGGGAGATTTCAAACCCGGAAGTAAACAGAGCTCCATCTGAGCCCTGTTACTGCCGGGGAAGCCTCTTTAATGTCAGTAAAGGTAAGTCTGGTATGGGGGGGGGGTTCTTTTGCCAGCATAAAAATGCCACAATTTATGTTGGCAAAAGAACATTAAAATGGGTTGGTCTGATAGTAATTGGTATAAAGGAAAATTTTGTGTGTCCATATATTCAATCTGAATATGCTCTCTCTCTCTCTCTCTCTCTCCCCTTCTGTCTCTTAATTTTTCAATGAGTCTAAAGTGGAATGCTCACAATTCAATGCAAAACTCCAGCTAATGGGAGTTAGCATGTGTACTAAGGGGAAAGAAGCAGATCTCAGAACTGTTGCAGGATTAGTTCTCACACACGCTGCATATGTAATAGGCTCTCTCAGACTGTAAGTGGACAGTAAGGTATTATGACATGAATATATTTTTTGGAGTGCTGAACAAAATGAGAATTTCATGCTTTGGCAATATAGTGTGACGAGTCGTATACGGCATGACCTTGTGCTTACAGTGGAAAGCTGAGGTGTAATGCCTTCAGCAGAAAACCCAGTGCACAAAATCAACAGGATGCCTCTCATTTTTAAATTGCTAAAAATACTTTCCTCATTCTGTACCAGAGTCATACTGTCTCATGTGGACATTCCCTACAAAAGGAATCCCTCCCTCCCCAATTTGATTTTTTTTTTCATTCAGTGGGTTATTGGCTGATAGAACACCACAGGAGTAGGGATGGAAGGAATATTTGAAAATATTTGAAAAATGGTTGAAAAACATGTATTTCAAATGTTGAGAAATCTGGATGGGAAGAATCCTGCACTGAGGAGAATCTTGCAGTTCAGGATTGATTCTGCGTAAAATTCACATGCGGTTGATTTGCAAAGAAAACAGCATTTTCTGTGCAGGAATTAATGTTTCTGCATTGAAATACAGTAGCACCCCTGTATCCATGGCTGTTTCTGGCCTTCCCATGGATGGTGAATTTTGTAGATAATAGCGAATGTCATGCCAGGGGCCATCCTGGGGGAAAGTGGGGGAGGCAAGATCACTCCTCCCCCTCCCTTCCCCCTTCCCCCCTGCCATGGCCCCACTGCGGTGACAGGAGCCATCCCGGAGAAAGGGGAGGCAAGATCACTTCTCCCCATTCCTTCCCCTTCTCCCCCGCCATGGTCCCACTATAGCAGCGATCACAGTGGTGAAGGAGGGAGGCGAGATCAATCCTCTCCCCCCTTTGTCCCCACCAGGGTGGTAGTGGTGGGGGCCAAGGGGGAAGGGAAGGAGGTGAGATTGCTCCTTCCACTCCCTTCCCTCTTCGCCCCCATGATCACCACCGTGGCAACAGGAGCCTTCCCAAGGGAAGGGACAGGGGAAGGTGAGATCCCTCTTCCACCCTCCCTACCTCCACCATTGACAACTGTGGATAACTGAATCCACAGTTGACAAGTCAGTGGTTACAGGGGTGCTACTGTACCATTTTCTGTGCAGAAAATGCTATTTCCAAGCAGTAAATGCTGTTTTCTGCACAAAACAACCACTTGTGAATTTTCCACAGAATAAGTCCTGAATTACGAATAGCCTTTGAAAACTGAGTAGTGTTTGGAGACTTTCTCGCAGCAGGAAGAAAATTGCTGTAATTACTTCTTTCTACCTTTAAGAGGAAACTTAGTGAAGAATTACATCCTTGCACATACATCTGATGTACTCCTATTCACACAAAATATTAAAATAACGGCTGGGAAGCTGCACAACACACACATCTAAGTGATGTGGTCAGTGGAGACACACCCAACTATTTTCTGTAGCAGGACATGCTTCCAGGATGTCATCTGAAGGGACTTCTCAATGACCCATGGATGCAGCGTGTCCACTTACAGGAAAATAGCTGGACATATCTCCACTGATTCCTGTGCCCTTCATCACACAGAAATGGCTATGGTGTGTGTGTGTGTGTGGGGGCTGCATCACTTAGAAGGTGAGTTTTGGAGTATTGCACTGGGAGCTGTCGCTACAGTTCCATGACACATTCACCTTTGTAGTTGTAAATCTTTGCTGATTTCATTCTTGTACATATACAAGAACATTTAATTTTGTTGGTTGGGTTTTGTTTTGTTTTGGGGTTTTTTTTGCATATTTTAAAATTATTTTTTTCACACTTGGGCCCTTTTTGTGTGTGAAAATAACATAGATGCACAGTAAACAGGCTGGAGTCCTGTTGGTTAGTCCCAACTAGAGTAGGTCCATTCAATCAAACCTTGAACAGTGAGTCAACATATAGGTAAATCCAATGGCTCTACTCTAGGCAGGACTAACAATAAGATTTAGGATTAATAATATAATTTAGGCCAGTACTGGATTTTCTGGAAAAGAATATTGGGTTTTATATATTATATTTGGTTTTGGGTAGAAAAAATTGTTTTCACAAGAAAATCATTTTTTTAAGCAAACTATTATTTTTAATTACGAAACTTCCAGAGCACGTATGCACACACACACACACACACAGAGCATGCAGTAGCTGACCATTTTCTTAATCCCTTTTTTATTGAGGGTGAAAAAATGTGCAAGTATTCTTTAGTAATCGCTAATGGAGAATGATGGCCAACTGGGCACCCCTTTTTGCCTTTCACATGCTGTTGTTGTTCATTATTGTCAAGTCAGCTTCAACTTCTGGCAACCCTATGGACGAGAGACCTCCCAGAAGCCCTATTATTAACAACCTTTGCTAAGGGCTTCTAAACTCAGGGCAGACATGCCTTCCTTGATTGAGGGAGCCAACATGGTGTAGTGGTTTGAGTGCTGGACCCAGAGTTTAGGAGAGCAGAGTTCAAATCCCCACTCAGCCATGGATACCCTTGTTGGGATGGTCACATTCTCTCAGCCTAAGAGGAAGGCTTAATTGTGGTGCACACCTCATCTGAATAAATTTTGCCAGAAAACCCTGAGATAGGGTCACCATAACTCAGAGGGCCATCTACATGAGGGGGCAAAATGGAGTACCTCATAGTAATGGCATTTCGCAGCAGCAACGGCGTGTTTTAGTGGTGGTTTTGGCCTCAGAAGGTCCCATAAGCCTCACATTCCAGATGGCAGCCTTGAGTGGTTTACTCACATTAGTTCTTTGCTGCTGCCATTTAAAAACAAACAAACAAACTGTTGTCTAAGGTACACTGGAACAATGTAGTGATTTTCTGATTTAACAGGAAAGCAAAACAAAACAAAACCCACCCCATTTTATCACCTTAGCAATCACTCGTTAAGGTGAAAATGCAACATGGTGGCAGTGGGTCTTGCCTTGTTGGCCAGCCCTGCCCCTGCTCTCACCCAGACAATCAGCTTTGCTCTTCTCTTTGAATTACTTGTCCTTCAATTGTCCCAATGAGCAGGGAATGCACACCCCTGCACTGTTTTTTTTTTTTAACTATGGGGAAAGCCGCAAAGCCATGTTGATTTTGATGCTTGGGGGCCCCTCCTTCCGAATAGTGTGGATTAGTGCAGGAACCCATTTAGACAGGTAGGATTCCCAGCAAATTCCATGAGTTTTTTTTTTTAAACCATTTAGACAACCCCAGAGTCAGTTTCAAGGCACCTAATACACATACATGGTCTCTGACACCAAAGCCTGGAAAAAAACCCAGAAAAACCTATGGATGCCGGCCGTGAAAACCTTTGACTTCACATATTGTGAAATTGTTTGGTTCTACTTTTTGTCCTGGAGTGGAGACCTTTCCCTGCCCCAACGTATGATCATTTTGTTCAGTTATTTTAGAAACGTGACTATCACAACACACTCTTGTCTCTGAGGCTGATGTTTGCTTCTTTGTCTCTGGTACTAGCCAAACAGTTGAAACCCATGGTCTTTGCAGGCATGGTAAGAGGGCAATGATCCACTCCCCTGATCATAATTAGGTGCCACTCTTGATCCCAAACACTGTAATCTGTTGGATGCAGAACACAAAGAGAAACCAAACACATTCGCATTGGCCCTCTTTTGGAGAACGCGTGTGAGCCAGAATAGTCTGGTTTATTCTGGCATAACCGAGAATGCCGCAGATATACAAAGGAATTTGCATGGTTCGTGAGTTAGTACAAAACTTTGGCTGGGAGCTATGAATAAATATTGAAAAATCTTAATTCTGGTGCGATTGTGATGTTGGACCCAGAACGTATCTCTCCCGCCCTCCCCCAAACCAAATTAGAACTTGCTTTTTTTTATTACACAGAAGCAACTCAGCCTCCTCTCAGCGTGTGAGAAACAAGTGACAAAACCCAGAACGAATTACAAGAAACTCTCTTTCTCATTAAGTCTGCACAGAATGAGGATTTACTGCATGGGCAGCGATGGCCCCTGGGGGCTTCTTGCCCATAATCCCACCTCAAAAATGGCTCTGCAATTATTCTCACACACACAAAAAAAATGTGGACAGAGTTTTCAGACTGGCATGCCTGCTTCACACATAACTAACTGCAATTGTTGAATGGCGGTGGATTCCTTTGACTTTTTACTCTTTCTTTCTTTCTTTTTTGGCTGGTTGCCCTAGCTCCAGCAATGCCAACTGACATAATACCTTTCTATTCCCTCCCCTCCCCAACCCAACATCTCCCCTGATGCTTTCCAGTCCTGAACTGGCAACTTTCCCCATTGGCCTGTTTAGTCACAATAATGCAAAGCACATCCAGCGAACCCCCCCCTCACCTCCGCTTGCTCAGTCCTTCCCGGACATTAAGATATTATGACATGAATATATATTTGTGAGCTTTGCACCAAATGAGGATTTCACGCATAGGCAATATAGTGTGACGGAGGAGTATCCCATATGACCTTGTGAAAGCCGCCAAGGAAAAAAAAAACAAAGCAAAAGGAGGTATGGAGAGCAGATGCTGAGATCCAGAACAGGAAGTTTGATACTTTTTTCAGCAAAAGAAGAAGGATCTTGGGCTGGGGGTGGGGCAGGACCCTTTTTGGAGGCATCATAGGCTGAGGGATTGCAGCTAGGCATGTGGAGGTAGGTAAAACAGTTTAAGGAGATAGGCTGAGGTCCACCATATCAAGTCTAGAGAAGGAAGGCTGGTGTGGAGAAGGAAAATCTCTGGACTGAGGAGAGACTAGCAGACAGATGAACCAGTGAAGCACACTCGAGAGGCAAAACTGTACAAAGCAATTCCAGGACAGTTAGGAGTAGGGATATATAGTACATTATGAGCTGGATGGTGTCCCATATTGGGAGAAAGGCAGAATACAAAATAAATAAATAAATAAAAATCAATAAATACCTGCAAGGTTTCTCCTAAGTGAGAAAGGCTGTCTTAACATAGCAAGATGGTTGTTGTTATTGTTCTTTTGTGGCTTCAAGTCATTTCTGACATATGGTGATCCAAAGGCAAACCTATCCATGGGGTTTTCTTGCCAGAATTTGTTCAGAAGGGGTTTGCCTTTGTTTTTCGTTGAGGTTGAGAGAGTGTGACTTGCCCATGGTCACTTAATGGGTTTCCATGGCTAATACCTGTCAAGATAATGGTTAATGGCCATAAGATAGATAGATAGCACGATAGCGCGTGCACACACACACACATTACAACTCAGAGATATGCTATATATGCACATATCTATCCATGCTTAAATTAGATAGATGGATGGATAGATAGATAGCATTTCAGGACTTATGCATGAAAAAAAATTGCTTGAGCAGAATGTTTGGTTTATTTTTCTGCAAAATGTGGCAGAAAACAACATTTCTGAACAGTAATCATATTCTGGGCAACATATGCTATTTTTTGTACAAAATGTAGGGGTTTTTTTAACTCAGAAAAACAAGTATGTTGTACAAAAACCAAGGGGTAATTTATTTATTTATTTATTTAGTTTGCACACACAGTGTTTTACAAAAATACTTTCAAGGTGCAAGAACGATTGAAAAGTATACACAATAGTCCTGCCTTATAGTGGAGGGGTTTCTTTTTTTTTAAAAAAAAAAAATACTTGTTCTTGCAAGAAAGAATGAAGTAAAGGTTTACATCTCTAGTCAGGAGTGGGAGCAATAAATGAAAATCTGCAAGTTGGACAAAATCAGAGCTTCGTGGCATCAACAGACACCCACAAATCCATTTGTCAGCCAAAGGAAATTCTCCTGGCCTTCTAGTGAGTAGATCTCTCTTTTCCTCTGCATTTCCCCCAGAAGGTAGGAAGCAGCAGAAGTCCTTTCTGGGCAGTATAAGAAAATCTCCAGTTTTCTTCTCTTCCCATTAGCTTCTGTTGTTGTTGCCATAAAGTCATCTTTGACTTATGGTGACCTTATGAATGAGAGACCTCCAAGATACCCCACTATCAACAGCCCTGCTTGTGTCTTGTAGACTCAAGGCCATAGTTTCCTTGATTGAGTCTATCCACCTGCAATACCGTTTTCCTCTTTTCCTACAGCCTCCCAAGCTTCACCATCTTTTCTAATGAGTTGTGCTGTCTCACGATGTGGTCAAAGTACAATGGCCTCAGTTTAGTCTTTTTGGCTTCTAAGGAGAGTTCAAGATGATTTGCCCTCAGACCCATTTATTTGTCTTTTTTGCAGTCTGTGGCATCCATAGAACTCTATTCCAGCCCCACATTTCAACTGAGTTGATTCTTTTCCTATCAGCTTTTTGCACTATCCAGCTTTCACAACCATACATAGAAATCAGAAATACTATGGCATGGATTGTCCTAACATGGACATTTAGTGAAATAGCTTTACACTTCAGGAGCTTTTCTAGTTCCCTCATAGCTGCCCTTTCAAGTCCTAGTCTTCTTCTGATTTCTTGACTGCATTCTACATTTTGATTTATGACTGAGTCAAGGTATACAAAATCTTTAACTATTTTAATGTTTTCGTCATCCACTTGAAAGTTATGTAAATTGACCATGGTTATTTTTGTTTTCTTAATGTGCCTCAGTAATCCTGCTTGTGCAATTCCTTCCTTCACTTTCATTAATAGTCATTCCAAGTCTTTACTATTTTCTTCTAGTAACTTGGTATCAATTGCATATCTTAAATTGTTGATGTTCCTTCCTCCAATTTTCATGCCTCCTTCCTCTGAGGATGCATCTACGCTGTAGGAATAATGCAGTTTGACACCACTTTAAGTGCTGTAGCTCCATCCTATGGAATCCTGGTTTTACAAGGTCTTTAGCCTTCTCTGCCAGAGTGCTGGGCCCTCATGAAACTACAAATCCCAGGATTCTGTAGGATGGAGCCATGGCAAAATGGTGTCCAAACTGCATTATTTCAACAGCATAGATGCTCCCTAAGTCTAATCCCTTAGTCACCTGCCAGTTAAGGTTACTGTAAGGTGCTCTGTTTATGGCTGCCCTTGAGAAGTGATCAGAACCTACAGCTAGAGCAAAATGGAGTGGTCAGATTGTGAGCTGGTGTGCACTTTAAAAACCACATCTCATTGGTCTTGTACAAGCTGTTTGTGAGCTCAACTCAGGTGTGGTTTTGTCATACAAGGTCCTAAAAGACTTAAGGCCATGATATATGAAAGATCTCTACCTCCTATCTGAATCTGACCACAATCTGCAATCCTCAACAGCAGCCCTGTTTCATGTCCCACCACCCTGAGAGGCTAAGTTTGTGAGTACATGAGAAAGGAACTTCTCTGTAATCGTAGACTGCTGCCACACTGCAGAAATAATGCAGTTTGACACCACTTTAACTGCCAAAGCTCAATGCTATGGAATTCTGGGATTTGTAGTTTTGTGAGTTATTTAGCCTTCTCTATCAGAATGAACTACAATGAACTACAGATCCCAGGATTCCATCATAGTTAAAGCCATATCAAACTGCATCATTTCTGAAGTGTGACAGCAGCTATCGGAGATTATCAGATGCGGCTAATGTGGTGCCAGAATAACAACGGCAGAACGCAGTATCACACGATGTCATCCTTTTGTGTTCCACTGTCATTAATTTGGCATTTCTTTTTTTTATGGGCTGAGCCATGAATAGATCACCCATCTTGTTTTAGTGCTGGCATTGCCAGCGTGTGAAACCTCAGGCCATTTAACTCATGTGAATGCAGCGTCAAAGGCTGGTCTGGCGTGAACTCTCCCAGGTGAGATCACAACATCCAGGTAGATGACACACTTTTTAAACCTTCCCTGGTTTACTTGAAAGTTTTAAAGTGTATGTATGTGCTTTTTGTAACTTTTTGTGTTCTTTTAATTTTATTTTTGAATTTCACACTTGATGAAATCTCACAGGATTTCAAAGGAGGAAGCAAACGAGGCTTCATTCACTTCCTCTTCATTGCTGGAAACGCCTTCTGCAAGGATTAGAAGTGAGTGCGGTGGGAGGCGTTCTTTTGCCAGCATAATTTTTTTTTTAATGCTGGCAAAAGAACATTTAAAGGGAATCACCTGATGAAGTCCTTGGTTGTGGAACTTCGTACCAAAGGAAGTCAGGCTAGCTTCATCCCTTTTGAGCATCTCGTGGGCAGCCAAGACTGGAATATTTTGTATGGCCTTCGGTCCCTAAAACCAGGGTTAGGGTTTGGGTCTGTTTTAATTGTGTGTGTATGTTTTAAAACTGATTGTTAAAATATGGTTTTCATTTGTTTCTAAATAGTATTTTTATCTTTGTGCAGTGCCTTGAAGGCCTTGCCAGGTTGAGAGGTGAGAAACAAACCTTAAAATTAATTAGTTAATTAATTAGAAAGCTTGCCTCTTTTCCAAGTGCATGCTGGGGGATTCTATGGAGGAGATTAACAGCGATTAACAGAGATCATAAATAACATCTGGACAGGAAGCCAAGATTGATGGGCTCTTGCAGACAGAGAAGATCCTGGCAAGAAGGGAAGTTTTATATAGAGAGGGAAGGGTGGTAGCCAGTTGCAGTGGGGAGAGGTGGAACACAGCAATGGACAGTGTCTTGGACATCTTGGGTCTTATCCAGTTTTATGGATTCCCAGTTCTTTGTTGCTGCTGTCCACAGAAAAAGAGTCCCTGGGCAGCTTCTGGCAGGCCTGACGTTATTGACAGCAGCTGATAATTCTGATCAAGAGCTATCATATTAATTGCTCAACTGTCGATCTGTTGTGCCATGTAGGGCTGACTTCATTGCTCCTTGGCTACAGGGGTATGTGTACTGACTCATCCTGCACCCTCAGTGAATGCCTCAGAGTTGTCCTTCCAATTTCAAAGCTGGAATTTCCCTTAAAGGGTTTGCATCCTGCCAGGAACCCAAGTCCTTCGCTTCTCTGAATAGATCCTGCCTGTGTTGGAGGAAATCCTGGTGGGCTTGCCAAAATCTGGATATATTCAAAACTACCAGACCCAGAGGGAGGTTGCTTTTCTCTGATTGTTTCTAGGAATTAATCAGTGACAGAAGTTGGCAAATGGCAACCATTCTTTTCTCTGGTTCCAAAACTAAGTAAACCCAATCGAAGAACCAGCCAATTCTGGCATAGCAACAACAAAAGCTGAGCTAGGAAAAGTGCTGCTTTTGGACTACAGTGCCCAGAACCCCCTAACCTACATGACCAGGGAACATGCACTGTTTCCAAACTGCTATAAATGGTAAGGTATATTTTTGCTTCACTGCCAGACTGTTCAGATTCAGTGCTGACATCTGGACTACCACCATGTTGCTAAATAAACTGCTGTCTTCAATCCACTATGCCTCTATTCTTGAACCCAAAACTCAGTAAGTTTCTTATTCATGGAAAATTCTGAGACTTGTAGTCCAAAGCCTGAATTCAGTTGTTACTTTCAACAGAATCAATATAAGTGCTGACTTAAACATTCTCATAGATCCAGTGGTCACTTGGGAGTCACAGTTGGTTTTAGGCTTTCCAAAGTAACTTCTGTATCCTCTTTCTGTATTATTGCGTTAAATGATTTGCTTGATCTTGATGCTGAATACTGCTTATCTCCACCTCAGAGGTTGTCTATATGAGGCCAAAAGAAATTAATTGGTCTGCAGTAATAGCAATTCGCAGCAGCTTGTCTTAATGGTTTTACAGCTCCCATAACCTTTGCATGCCCTCTAGTTAAGATGGTGGCAGAGAGTGAATTGCTCTTGTTGTTAAATCTGCTGCCACCAAACTTTTCTTTTTTTAAAAAACCCATATTTCCACAGTGTGCATAAGTGATATTAAACCTTTACAAAAAAAGAGAAAAAGACAAAACAATGCCCCGTTTTATCACTTTAGCGATGACTTGCTAAGATGAAAATCCAACATGGCGGCTCCAGGTGCTCCCCTGAAACCCCTCAGAAAGATGCAGTCAGGCCCAAAGGCTACAAACTCATGGGGCTCTTCCAGATTGATATAAAGATGTGTGCGTTCTTGAGATATATAGCTCCTTGGATTTCACTAATTGTTGCCTCTCATAGCCTTCAACATTTCACAGATGAAAATTGTTACGTGTGGTCAAACAACATCAGAATGTGGCTGAGATGACAAAAGCTGTGGCAGCTTGCTTTTTCCTGAGCCCACTGGGATGGGTGAGATTAGGGTTAGGGATATCCTAACCCTAACCCTAACCCTAACCCTAACCCCCTCCTCTCCCCTCCCCCCTGCTGGGTTAAGTGAATGCAAACTACTTTTGCATACTGAACTCAGTTTGTAAGCAATTGCAGTAAGCTGAGGACAAAAAAGGAAGGTGGGAGAAGTAGTGAGATGCTGGGACATTTTAAAAGCAACTTAAAAAGTGGGATAAGAGAAGCTTAATTGGGACTGTCCCTGCCAAACTGGGACAGTTGGAGAGTACGGCCTCCACATTCACTTATTTCGCTCATTTGGGTAATGCGTTTGTAGCCACTACTCGGCTCTGCACTCAAGCTCTTCAAGGCTTTTTTTCTTCTTTTATGGGGCACAATTTGCTGAGGCAATCCCCCCCCCAATTTAATTTTTTAACAGTTATAGTACAGAACTGCTATTTCACTGATGCACTCTATCACTATAACTAGCTGAATATATTGTTCCAATATTGTTAGGAATTAAAAACATATCTCTTGAGGGTGGGAATAATATGTTGCAGCTGCTGTCAGGATTTGGCAGAAAATAGTTTGGGACAACCACAACATTGTTTGAATATTATAACATACACTCACACCAAGAACTATAGCAATAAATAACACAATATCCCAACATATTTGTCCCATATGGTGTAGCCTGTATATTATTTACTAATAATGTCAGCTGCAAAGAGCAACACACAACACAACCTATGGGCCAGTTCACACATGCATACCTATCACTCAGTGACTGTACCACTCAGTGATGACTTGCATGGTGTGAATAAGGAATCATCTCCGTGCCTTTCAGAGAAGCCAGGGTCCCCTTAATACCACACAGTTGTAGTGCTATTATTCCACCTTAACTGCCATGGTTTTATCCTATGGAGTCCTGGAGTTTGTAGTTTGGTGAAGAACTTGAGGGCTCTGGCTGAGAATTCTAAATGCCCTGTCCTAAACATCAGCTCTTAGGATGTCCTGGGGGCTTATTGCACGGAACTAGTAAAGTGTGATAGTGACAGGATAATAGTGCCTTCACTTGGTGCCTCCCACATGATGTCGTTGCTGTTCCATTGTTATAGAATGGGAAACAGTTGGGAAAGCATTTCTTGTTACTTGCAGAAATAATCTGATAATGATCTCCATTAATGCTTCGGTCATGCTATGAATCTACATGTGGAAGTTCAGTGGTGCTTTTGTTGTTGCTGCTGATTTTGGTTGGTCGGGGGGGGGCATGCTTTTGGTGGGGAAACCACACTCCATCCCAGCTGCCATTGCCCTGGCCAAGGAGGGAGAGAAGGAAAGTCAGGCAGAGCTCCATCCTTCCTCAGCCCAGAAGCAGAACGGCCCTCCCTCCATCCCAACTGCCATTGCCCTGGCCGAGGAGGGAGAGAAGGAGAGGCAGGCAGAGCTCCATCTTGCCTTGGCCCAGAAGCAGAATGGCCTTCCCTCCATCCCAAATGCCATTGCCCTGGCCAAGGAGGGAGAGAAGAGAATGCTAGACTTAATCCTTTCCCCTACTGCCATCACCTTTTCTTTTGTATCATGTCTTTATTAGATTGTAAGCTTGAGGGCAGGGAACTGTTTTGTTGCTGTGTACATTGATAGTGCTATAAAAATCAAGGATAACCACCACCACAAGAACAACATATAGTGTTCAGTCGCTAAGGCAGGGTGTTTTAATGCCTTATCTTCCACCATCTCTTACTTGCTGGGTTCTGATGCAAAGCATCTCTCTCTCTCTCTCTCTCTCTCACACACACACACACGCACACACACACACACACACACACACATTTCCCTTCTCTCACTCCGTTGCTCAGTTCTGATTCAATGCATCTCCCCCCCATCCGCACAGATTCCCCCCCTTGCTTACTTGCTTGGTTCAGGTGCAAAGCCTCTCCCTCCCTCCCTCCCTCCCTCTCTTTCTCACACACACAACACACAGAACTCTCCCCTGGAGGGAAGGCTGTGGACTTTGTAGGAAGTTACACCTCCCCAGCACAGTGTGTATGCCAAACAATGAAAAGGGAAGAGGTGGGGAGGAGTTGCTCTGTGCAGTAACACATTAGCGCCAATGGACACAATGGTTCTGGAAGTGGAAAGGTAAGCCCCTAGAAATTACAGTGGAACCATGGCATTATAATTATGTAATGTGAATAGGCCAAGGTCACACTGTCCAGTGGGAGTTACCAAGTGCTGAGTCATCAGGAGGCAATGAATATTTGTATCCCCACCACTTCATGAAACACCAGTAGAGGCTGGTTCATGAAGCTGGTTTACCCAGTAAATGTGAACCAATCTTGATTTTGTTTTACAAATACATAAAGGGAATTGATGGGCAGGGAGAGGGTATTACAAGCTTAAATTAATTTGTCATCCCTGCTTCCTATAAAATGGGTGGGCAAAGGTAGTGGACGGGGGCTTCATTAGTCCCCCAGAAGACCTTAGTCCCCCAGAAGACCAGAAGACACCCAATGCAAATATATATATCTCCCTCCCTCCCTCTCTCTCTTTCTGGCTTTTCTTCGCAAATGAAGATTCAGGAAGGACTTATCCCGCACTTTCTGCAATTGCGCTGATGACTAAAAAGGCCAATCCGAGATAAACAAGTCTGATTGATATATATATATATTTGTCCCACACGCAGTCTAAGGACCAAGGGGGGAATTTTACCATGTTTTTATCTCCCAGGCCATTTTAGGTCCAGAAGAAGCCCCTTTTAACATAAAGACAGTGAGTACAAGTCATTTCCTGTTTGAAAAAAACACTCTTTTTGGGCCTCAATTGGCCTACAGGGACATTGCTCCTATGCCCTCTAAAGGGCATTTCAGGAGCATAATTGCCCCCCAAACAGCCCTTGGGCTGTATGTGGCCTGTAGGCCACACTATCTATCCCTGCTATAGAAGCTTGGCTTCCTCAGACCCTCATTCTGAGATGTAACCAGAGAACTCTGATACTTCACTTAATGTACAATTCCTAATGCCACAAAACTAATGTAGGTTTATAGAGTAGATGAACAGAGGTGTTCCACTGTTTCCTTTCAGACCTGAAGCCTTCTGCTCTGATTATTTTTATGAATAACTTCACAAATTAGCTGTTAATCCTCCCCCAAAGTAGACTCACTAAATCAATAGGAGCTGGGTAGGTGGGCATTTATGGAAGTGCCCTTACTTGAGCTGGGAGATACAATTGAATTGAGGCCTTGAAGTTAACATCCCAGGTGGGAATTGTGTGCCACTGCACATATCATTGGACTGCAACTCCCAACATTACTCACCCTTGGCTGTGCTGACTGGGATGGTAGGGACATGTAATATAAAAACACCTGAAGAGCTGCATGTTTTCCACCTCTGGTTTATACGGAGAATTAATCCACTTTTAAGCACACCGGTAATTAGAGACAGGTTCAGGTACATGGCATAATAGGAATTTGAATCTTTTGACCTCTACACTTGACTACTACCACATAGGGGAAATACTGTGGGGGAACAGGTAACTCAATAGGTGCTGTCATATTTAGCCCAGGTGTGTTCTACAGCCAACAAAATTTCATGAAAACCTGAGCTGGATAAGTACGACTTGCAACAAAGGGCACATGAAGACACGAGAGAGAGCCTTCTCAGTGGCTGCTCCCACCCTCTAAAATACCCTTCCTCAGGGAGGGGCGCTAGGCTGTCCCCCTCCCTGCTTTCCTTTTGCCAACAGGCAAAGATGTTTTTATTCAAGTAGGCTTTTAATTTGTAGCTGTGTGCACAGAGGCTTTTTATTGGGGTGTATTTTATTTTTTTTTATTTTTTAATGTTAAATTGTCATGATTTCAATTGTTTTTAACTTTTAATTGTCATATTTTGATTGTATGTTGCATTTTATGTGTTGTGAGCCACCTTGGGTCACTTTCTGGGAGGAAGGCTGCATATAAATCAAATAAATATACAAATAAATAAACGGTAGCAGTGTAAAGTGCTCCTATCTAGTGTGCCATTCAACCAGTCATGCTGTTTCCCAGCATATTCCAATCCTTTCTCACAACTTAACAGTCAGTTAGCATTCCAAAGCCTCCAACATTTCACAGATGAAAACCAGAACATGTGTGGCTGAGCAGTATCAGAGTGTGATCAAGATGACCAAAGTTACTAATGAGGAAGAACACACAAGCTGCCATGCCTTGTTCCCAGGACCCAAGTTCAGACTATGACACAGATAGCGAAGCAGAAGGACAGGGGAGCATGCCAGTGCTTGAGACAGACAGTGACACTCCCAGCAGCTGTAGGTACAGATGGTACCTACAGCAGCTGAACGCAGATGGGAAAGGGAGGGGCTATGACACTCAAGAGTGCTTAAACATGAAATTCTCATTAATCAGATAACAGCTGCAGGAGGCTTCCAGACCACAAATATCCCAGCACCTCCCTTGGGAAGTCGTTGTTGACAACCAGCCATTCTGGAGGAAGCAACACTTTTGTCCCTTGTCTCCTGGCTCATGTTTCCAAAGAACCGTGCTCCCTGCTTTGTTGACTGACCACACTACTTGACACACCCTTGGACCGAAGCCTTGGATTTACTGTGGTATCCTACTGGCCTGGACTGCCTGGACTCTAATAATGGTATATGCTTGGCTGGTAAGCTCCAGTGCACATCTGGGGCTGCAACTGTCTTGTCTGCCTGATGGACTTCTGTTTGGTATTTGCCCTTGGTTGGCTTCTAGGAGAGGACACAAGCTAAGAAAGGCTGCAGTAGTTTACATTTACTTTTGCCTGTGTCTACTTGGAAGGGCAAAATTCCATCTTGTCCTATCCTCTGCTGATTTAACTGAGTGCAAACTACTTTTGCATTTTGAACTCAGTTTGGAAGTAAGCTGAGTACAAAGGGGAAAAGTGGAAGAAAGGAGAAAGAAACTGGGACATTTTAAAAGCAGCTGATAAAGTGGGGTGTCAGAGGATTAATTGGAACTATCCCTGCCAAATTGGGACAGTTGGAGGGCATAATCATTCTGCCCTATTAAGCATGCTCAGTCTTCATTGGGCTGTTTCAGTTCTTCACTGGAGAAGAGGGTTCCTTAAAGACATTATTGTATTTCTGTGAAATTTGGGATTCTTCAGCCCATGCTTATACTTATTGTATGTGAATGGTACCATTATGGCTTAATAAAATCCCCACTCACAGAAGAAATTTACTATTATTATACAGGATTCCATTTCTCCTGTAATGAAGGGAGCGAGGGTCTTGACAGAGTAATTGTGTATGTGTCATCCACTTAAAAATGCCTCTGATTCATGTATTAAGAGCAGAACTATAGAATAAATAATGCATATCTCAAAAATGTTCATCATGATGTGTTTACCCAAACAGGCTGGATGGGTTCCATCCCAAGGAACTGTTGCAAGCTGAGTAAATAATACATGGAGAGAATAATGCACATTTTTAAAAGTCCATAATTACATATTTACATGATAGTCTGTAAATTCCATAATTACTTATTTACACAATAGACCGTAACAGCTGCTACTGTCTATTATATAGCAAGTCTTGCAGAATGGCATTATGGATTTCATGAGTGCTAAAGAATGTAAATAAATGAATGCATTGGAAAGTGTTCAATCCATCACAAATCAATCTATCTGTCTATCTACCTATCTCTGGCTCCATCCAGGGATGGTGAACTGCATGCTGAAGCAAGCCTCCATGGGTATCAGGAACCATGAGTCTCAGTCAGATGCACATCTGAATGCAGAAATTGTCTATTCGAATTGGATAGCTTCCAACTGGTTCCAGTGGGGCATGCATCCGAATGCACATCCCCATCCAAATGTAGATGGAAATGCACATTTCACTGAACATCTAAATGGGCTTCCGGTTGAAAGTAATAGATGACTTCCATACTCTGATGCACATCCAATTTACTCATGATTCCTGATTACCCATGGAACCATTGCTTATGGATGCAAATTACCTGATCTGGATTGGGATTTATAATATTATTATTACTACACATGGTCTATCAGTATGAATGACACTTAGCAAAGTACAAGAAGAGGGGGGAAATGTGCTGGGTCAAACCCATAGCTTATGTAGTCCAGAATTCTGTTCCATAGTAGCCAACCAGATGCTTATAGGGAACCTCCCGGCAAGATAGGAGTAAAATAGTACCCTCTTGTACATTAGCTGCTGTAGGACATGAGATGGAGTGTATGGCTGTATTCATGTCCTGCTGGTGGGCTTTTTATAGGAACTGGCTGGCCATAGTTTGAACAGAAAGTTGGCTTAGATGGGCCTTTGGTCTGACCTAGTTGGACTCTTCTTAGGTTCCCTACTGACTTCCAGTCACTTCCTGTTTAGAAAAATAAAGCCCTTCCTGGGATTAAAATAGGTCAGGCGATAGCAAAATCCTATGCCTCCTAGAGCGGTGGGTCTCAACATTTGGTCCTCTAGATATCCCGGCCAGTATGACCAATGCTGGGAAATTCTGGAAATTGAAGTCCAAAACATCTGGAAGACCAAAAGTTGAGAACTGTTACTCTAAAGGAATGGAGAGGACTTTCCTCATTGAGAAAAATTGTGAGGGATGGGGTGATGTGTCGCCCTCTGAAGTCTGGTGTGTACAGTCTTTGGATCTTGGGAAGTTATCTGTTCCTGTTCTGGGCCATATGTAATCTTATTCACATTTATCATGTCCCCTTGCCTTCCCCCCACCCCAGCAAAATATCCCCAAACATAGTGAACATCCACACAGCACAGTTGCTCCAGCAACCAGATCATCTGGGCTGGCCTTTTCTGTATGTTCTCCAACTGTATTATATTCATTTTTAGGTGCTTTGCCCATAGTCATTGGACATAACTAATGGAGAAATCCAACACCCTTTGTTTTATTGTCTTTGTTCTCACTCTGTTTACAGCCATGGAGAAAGGCTTACTTTTTATCTACATACATTTCCTGACTGACACCCTGTTGGGAAGTTACATCATCACACTGTCCAACATTTCACAAATGAAAACTGGGCATGTGTGGCCAAGCAATGTCAGTGTGTGGTCAAAATGGAAAAAAAGTTAATAATAAGGAAAAACACACATGCTAGGATAGGCTGCAGCAGTTTGATCTTGCTTGAGCTGACTGAAAAGAGCAAGACACTGCCCCCTCCTCTCCTATCCCCCCTGCAGAGTTAATTGAGCGTAAACTATTTTTGCACTTTAAATTCCATTTGCACCAATGGAAGTAAACTGAGGACAAAGGGGAAAACTGTGAGGAGAGAGAAAGTAGAACATTTTACAAGCAGCTGAAAAAGTGCTGAGTGTAGGGAACCAGGTATGTTTAACCTGGAGAAGAGAAGGTTAAGAGATGACATGATAGCCATGTTTAAATATTTGAAAGGATGTCATATTGAAGACAGAACAAGCTTGTTTTCTGCTGCACCAGAGATTAGGACCCGGAGCAATAGACTCAAACTACAGGAAAAGAGATTCCACTTAAACATTAGGAAGAACTTCCTGACTTTAAGAGCTGTTCAACAGTGGAATATGCTGCCTCGGAGTGTGGTGGAGTCTTCTTCTTTGGAGGTTTTTAAAGAGGGGCTGTATGGCCATTTGCCAGGAGTGCCTTGAGTGTATATTCCTGCATGGCAGGGGGTTGGATTGGATGGCCCTGTGATCTCTCCCAACTGTATGAGTCTATGATTCTAAGGGGCTTATCGCATGAGGGATGGAAGCGGCAGTGCACCCTGATAGCACTGCCCACCTTGCCTTATCGCATGACGTCAGTGTTTCTCAGCTGTTCTCCTGTTCTGGTTCCATGGAAGACAGTGGTAAACACGAGTCTTTTTGCTAACTGGAAAAATCCATTAGCAAAAAGACCTGTTTTTATTACCAGCTCTCACAGGTCTGGAACAGGAGAATAGCTGAAACATTCTGATGTTGTGTGATAAGGCAAAGTGGGATGTGCTACTCTTGGGCTTCACTTTTGCTTCTTTCCCTTGTGTGATAAGCCCCATGTCCAAGCAATGTCTGGGTAACCATCCAAAGGCTGATTACTACACAGCTGATAGCAGAGGCACAGTACAGTCAAGCTAATTACAGGCAAAGGAATCAAGGCAGTGAAGTCAGACTTTACTAGGAAGCAAAACACAAGTCCACAAGCAAAGTCCAATATTCAAGGTCTAGGTCCAGCAAACAGAGCTTAGGGAAGTCTAGAAGAATGCAGGTCAGGCAAACAGAGTCCAGATAAACAAACACAGTCCAGGTCAAACACAGTGAGCAGGAACATGATCAGTACTCAGGTAGGTCAGATAATCTCCAACAACTCCTGGAAGGCAGTGCTGCATATTTATAGAACAACAGCTAATGCAACTTCTGCTTAACTAATTGCTGCTTCCTATAAATACACTGAGAGCACCTCAAGCCCTTCTTTTGTGTCTCCATGCTGTGAAGGTAGATATAGGTAAGTTGTCCTCTGTATCTGAAGGAGGAGGGCCCTCTGCCAGAGTTGGTATGGCACTATTGTTTGTATCTGAGGCCTGTGGCTCTGGAACATCCTCCTGCTCTGGTTCAGCAGATCTTGGCATGTCCACTGCTTCAGTCTCTGAGCCAGAGTCCATTTCCAAGTTCTGGAAGCAGGGCATGACAGATGATTAAACAATACTATCCCTTCCAAATTGGGAGAGTTGGGGAGTATGCTAATCTCTCTTATCCCCAGGAGAGAACTGTGAACAAACCTTGAAAACATCACTGAGATCCTGTGTCATGCCTGTAAGGTATAAATCTACATTGACAGTTACATGGTGGTTGCCCTACACCACCCTTCTGCTGAACACCAAGTGTGCTCAACCAACTGTGTATCTGCCCATGTGCCTGCTTATTGTCACTTTGTACAAGGGGGGGGGATTGTGGAGAGCATGTGATGAGTGTCTAATGGAATGTTGATGAGTGAATGGGAAGAGAGCATGAAGGAGTCAATGCTGTGGCAGGAAACTGGTATGGGAGGGTTCTCCTAGAGTGAAAAGGGGAGATGACAGTTGAAGGGGAGAGTTGAAGATAGGATTTGAAGGGGAGAGGGCTGGAATGTGTGTATGGCTGTGAGTGGAGCTGAGGAAATGTATGGACAGTGAGAATAAGTGTTAAGAAGAATAGAGGCTCATTGAAAACAAAGTTCAAAGCATTTCTGTTATTTTGTTCAACCAATAAATCAATCTTTATGTTTTGTTTATCAAATCCAGACTCCTCATGAATTATTTTCCTTACTGATATTTGACACACTAACCCTGTAATTAAACATACTGATACAAATACTATCCAGATCAAGTCAAACCCCAGTCCAAGGAAGGGATAAGGGTGAAGTTTGACATAAATGTGGCTACTGTGGAATTGTAGTCTCCAGAGATTATTAATTTGGTGGCAGCAGTGGGATTCGAAAGGCCCCTGCATCATAGGGATACCAGGTGGTTTTCTGCAATCCCAATTAATTAATTGGTATACTAAAAGCACTCATGAATCAACTAAAAATTTAGAACAGCCTGGATGGAATCCTGCTGGTTAGTCCCAGCTGGAGTAGACCCATTGAATCAACTGTTGAATGGAGAGTCAGCGCATAGGTAAATACAACTGATCCAATGAATCTAAGCAGAACTAACTAGATTTAGGCTCTTGTGACATGGTTACACTCAGTTTACAAAACCATGAACTTCCTATCTCTGTTGCACAATTGCCAAACAGTACAATCACATGTGTAAGGGAACAGGGATATATGCATGACACTACCAGGATTCCAGCCACTGAGTGAAGAAGTTCAAATCGGCCATACTGGATACCATAGACTTCTCGAAAGCATCACTATTGCCTGTTTATTTGGCTGGCAAGCAAATGGCACATCAGCCGGCAATCATAACAGGAGATCTGCTTCTGGTCAAAACTAGCTGTTTGTGAGTGTATGTGTTATACTTCATTTACTGCTTTTTTATGGTAATAGAGTTTGAAGACAAAGACAGATCTCTTCCCTGCAGTGTTAACTACTCTAAGAGGTGGCATTATGGAATGTCATCTTTTGCTTTTTATAATGATAAATATTTCTGAGACAAAGCCGAGTGGAAAGCCTGCATGTATAAATATGTCTATCCTGTCGGTTAGGATAAAGAGTAAATCTAGTGTTTATTTTTGCTGGAAAATTATCAGGAACTAAGTGAGGTAAAGACAGGTAAAGAATACACTATGTACAATTTTATATTTTTTTGTGTGTACAAATAGTATAGCTATACAAACATACACTGCAGTGTATACATGGGTAGGTCTTTAGTAGTTAAGCTGAGATGGTGTGAAAAGGAGTTTTAATTTAAGCAGCTACTGCTTTTTTCCTTCTTTTGTCCCTGTTATTTTAATCAATGTGGTTTAACTCAATCTATTTGTTTTAATTAGCATTGCTTAATGCTAATACTAATATAAAATCAAATCATTTACCATCAAAACAAAATACAGTATTGCTGTTTATCTCAGTATGCTTTATGTTTTTAACTCTTGATTGTATTACTGTATTTGTTTTTAGAAAATGTTTAGTATAAGGAGAATAGCTATTAGTCCCATTGGTAGTTCCATCTAGAATCAGCTCATGGAATCAATGCTTGAATGGTGTGACAATGTTTCTATAAATCCCATTAATTCAATATATCTTCTGTAGCTGAGAGTACAATAGGATTCAGCTCATATATATGATCAGTCATCAGGCATCCAGACAATCTCATATCCACAAAAATGAGGAAGATGCTAACAAGGAATATTATATACCTTATATGCTAGACTTTCATTCCACATGTAGGCCTACCTCAGTTAACAAAGCCTCTGACAAAGAAGCTTCTCCTTATTTTCTACCTTGTCCTTTATTTAGCTGGAGGTTTTTAGTAGCATTAGCACTGGGAGGATGGTGAAGGAGGGTTAGAGAAATTCAGTTGGCCACCACTTTCATGGGTTCGGCATTCACAAATTTGATTATTCACACATTTGATTAAGCTCTCTGAGCCTACTCTGTGCTCTCTCTGGCTTCTCTTCGCAAATGAAGATTCAGGAAGGACTCATCCCGCGCTTTCTGCAAGCGCGCTGATGACTAAAAAGGCCAATCTGAGATAGACAAGTCCGGTTGCAGAAAGCACAGCAGAAGGTTTCCTTGGGTGATGTTTCCGGGTTGTGATTTTTTCTGCGTTGTCGTTTCTCTTCAAGACTTGTTTGGCATGAGTTCTCAAATAAGGCTGCAGCATTGTGGATAGTGTGTCTCCATGTCTCCCGATGTGAGGCCAGGGCGGACCATTGTTGGTGATCAATTTGGCTGAGCCTGAGGTGTTGTTTCAGGGAGTCCTTGTATCGCTTTTTTGGAGCACCCCTCTTATGCTGACCTGTGGCGAGTTCACCGTAGAGAACTATTTTGGGGAGGTGACGGTCCTCCATCCTAGAAACGTGCCCTGCCCAGTGCAGCTGTGTTCTCAATATCATGGCCTCAATGCTGCTGATCCCTGCTTGCTCAAGGACAGCAACAGTCCCCCTGTGGAATCTTGGGATTTGCAGTTTAGGGAGGGGTATTTAGAACTCTCAGCCAGAAAGCTCTTGGGCCTCCCTAAACTACAAACCCCAGAATTCCACAGGAGACAACCATAGAAGTTAAAGTGGAATAATAGCACTATAACAGTGTAGTGTGATATAGGAGATTTTCACATGGGGCCAACATGTCCCATTACTGCCCCGCCACCTCTTCTCCCATTCCTGCCATGGAATAACACAAATCTTTCACACACTTACCTTAATTCTGCAGCAGGAATGGGCTCCCCCTCCCCTCGCTGGCCGGCCGTAAATGCAGCTGTCGTAAGGCATGATCGCATGATAACGGCCGGGCTGTACATTTTACAAATAAAACTCCCCCAAACATAAAACCAGTTCACCAGCACAAAAATACACTTTAAATCACACAATCAAAACAGGGAGGTTAAAATAAAGGGTGCCACTTACCTGGATGGCCAGATTGTACCAGGAAGTACTCGGAATGGACCTCCCCTCCACGGCTGTCATTTCGGAACAGGAACGGGGCTCCTGTTCGCACACCCGTGTTTGGGTGATAGCAACAGAACAGGAGTTCTATTCATGATGAAAAATCGTGATTACATTGTTCTGGAACAGTCACAGGAGCAGGATGGATGCAGGACAGAATGGGGTCAACGTCGTCCGAAAGGGAAAAACTTTCCTCACCCTGTTCTGTTCCTGCCATGGGATATATAGCCTGTGTGAAAATCTCCAAAGTCCTTAGTGTCAGGTTGCAGCAGTGTGTCTGCAGTAAACAATGCAATAAAAGCTTGAGCTGGATAATAATGAGATTCTGATCTAGCCGATCCTACTGTAGCTGTTTGTGCCTGCCTTCAAAAGGCAAGGTAAACAGCAGCTGTCTCTAGTATTCCTTATGGAGCATGTTGAACACCAAAACAGAGAAAAGAGGAAATCAGATAAGCCTGCCTCATCAGATACCCCCATCATGTTAAAGAAGAATAGATAGATAAGTTTGGCCACCAAAATGGAAATAATAAGAAGTGGAAGCTAACAAAAGTGGGGGAATGTGCATATTGTTCGTTTGGAAAAAAAGATATGCTGAAAATGTATACCTGTATTAACTTCTTGAGATTAAAGAGTGCTGTTTTTTGGTAGCCAGTTCAGACCTCTAAAAATGCTCCAGTGAACCTTCCCACAGCTTCTAAACCTGTGCCAATAACTTGGACAACATAGACTCTTTTACATGTATATGGCAGGTGTCACCTTCCTGAGAATGCTCTCCATCTTCTCCATTCTCTAAACTGCCACATTGGCTCCCAGGAGAAAGAACTTTTCATGTGGGGAAAAAAAATTGAAGTGGATCATCCGCCCCCCCCCCATCCTTAATGAAATTCCATTCTCTTCTGTGTGCAGTTCCTGATCACTTGTGGAACTTTCTTCTTTGTCTGGGCAGCAGGGTGACTCAGAAAATCTCTTACTTTCTCACAAGGCATAATGCTGCCAAAAAAGGAAGAAAAAAAAAAGAAAATGTAGCTAAGACCCAGTTTTAGGTTGCCAAAAATTAATATGTCTTTACCAGACCCTCTCAGAAGTCATACAGTTTCCTTTCTCAGACTACCTTCTATCTTGCATGATGAGGAAAGCTGGATATCTCAAAGGTTTGCCACATTTTGAACCCTTTTGCTTGAACTAATAAGAGTTCAGGCAATTGCAGAGAATAAAATTCCCTCTGAGTTTGGGGAGAGGGGTAAGAAAAGTAAATAGAAATAAGTTCCTTGAAACAGGTTTTTCTTTCCATCAATGACAGAAGAAGAGAAGTATCTCCCAAATTTTACTCCCCTCAAACCAGTTTGGACATAGGACTTACCGGAAGCAGTAGATTGCAAATGATGCCTCTACTGTTGGAACAGGTGAAGCCAAGGGTATGATATGGCCCTCTTAAAGAAATGTGTGGGTAGGGTGGGGTGAGCCACAACATTTGATTGTCCTGATCCTCTGGGAAAGAGGCAGGGCAGGGGATTGGACTAGATGGCCCTTGTGGTCTCTTTCAACTCTGTGATTCTAGGCTACTGTTGGGACATAATATTAAGAAACAAAATGGTTTCCCAATGGCAACGATATCAGACAAGGCTGCATTTTATCACCCTATCTGTTCAATTTATACACAGAACATATACAAAAAGCTGGAGTAGACTTAGAGGAAGGAGTTAGTAGTCTAACTGGGAGGTAACTAAGGGATTAGACTCAAAGGAAAGAGGTATAAAAATTGGAGGAAGGAATATCAACAATTTAAGATAAGCAGATGGCACCATACTACTAGCAGAAAATAGCAAGGACTTGGAACAACTATTGAGGAAAGTTAAAGAACAAAGTGCAAAGTCAGGATTAACCCTGAACATTAAGAAAACAAAAGCAACACTCACTGATGGTTTACATAACTTGAAAGTGAATGATAAACCTCAGAGTGTGAAGAAGGTGAGGTCTCCTTCTTTGGAGGTTTTTAAACAGGGGCTGGATGGCCATCTGCCGGGAATGCTTTGATTGCGTATTCCTGCAGGGCAGGGGGTTGGACTGGATGGCCCTTGTGGTCTCTTTCAACTGTATGATTCTATGATTTCCCATCCTCCCTGCACCTTGCCTGTCCGCATCACCTTGGCCATAAATAGTTGTCTCTGCCCCTCTGAACTTTGCTGGCAGCATTAATGGCCAGCACTTAAATTCTTTATGAATCAAATTTTGCCTTGTGTTAAAAACTGGATTGATGAAATAAATTACTTAGATCTTGTAAGTGAAGGTTTTGGGCCTGCAATTGGAGCTGTTACAAATTACCACAAAGACTTTACTCCCCCACCCCATTGCATTCCACTGGGCTATATTTTTATAACAGCTCTAATAAAAAAAATTCTATACAAAAATTGTTTGCTATTAATAGCGATCATTAACAACTTGATAGATTCTTGTTAAGTATATTTTGCAATACATTTAATCTGATTAAACTCAGCTCTGGGTTGTTTCTTCCAAATATTATAGCTCTTTATGAAGCTAGCAATATAAGGAATAGATTTCAACCATTTTCGGCAAAGAATTAGGTTTAGCTTAATGGATCAATTCTTTTCTTATTAAACCGAGTCTGACCACTGCCAGGTAATACATTCAGCATTGATCTTTGTCTCACCCTGCTCTAGCTTGCATTCTCTTTATGTACTTGAAAAATAAGGTGCCACCAGTGAAAACAATGCCTTTATAATACAAATATAGAATTTTTCACTGACTCCTTTTCTGCTTATCTTTTCACTTTCTTATTAACAACTTGTTTGGGGCTTCTAAAGAAATGTTTAAGGCTCTATGGTTTTTTTTTTTTTAAAAGAGATTCTTTCTACACACTTATGTTACAAAGCATAAATGGTTGAATAATATGATTTATTAACCATTTGGCCATATTCTTTCACCTCTCTCTCTCTCTCTGTGTGTGTGTAATACACACACATGTGGACATGCACGCACACACAGATATATATATATATATATATATATATATAATTGTCTATATTGTACCTGAATGCATGCACATTGTTGTTGCTATATTCCTGTATATAACACCTTTTCCCAAAGTGGCTTGTGTATGTGTATATCCCTTCAAGTCAACTGTTGACTTATGGTGACCCCATGAATTTCAAAGGATTTTCTTAGGCAAGGAATACTCAGAGGTCCTTCCTCAGAAATATAGCCTACAGCACATGGTATTCTTTGGCAGTCTCCCTCCCATTCAAGTACTAACCAGAGCTGACCCTGCTTAGCTTCCAAACTCAGACAGGATCTGCTACCTTTAGGGTATTACAGAATAGAATCATAGAATCAAAGAATTGCAGAGTTGGAAGAGACCACGAGGGCCATCCAGTCCAACCCCCTGCCATGCAGGAAATCAGGATCAAAGCATCCCCGACAGATGGCCATCCAGCCTCTGTTTAAAGACCTCCAAGGAAGGAGACCTTACCATGCAAATCAGAACAGATTAAAAACATATAAAACCTCAGATGTGTGTGTGTGTGATGTTAAAAAGCAATTGAGCAATCTATAGAATTAAGACCATTTAAAAAATTGTTAAAAGACACCATACTCTCCAACTGTCCTCATTTTGCAGAAACAGTCCCAATTTAATGCGCTGTCATCCCACATATTCAGATGCTTTTAAAATATTCCAGTTTCTCTTTCCTCTTTCCTCTTCTCCCCTTTGTCTTCGGCTTACTTCCATTGTTGCAAACTGAGTACAAAGTTCAAAAGAGTTTGTACGCAATTAACTCAGCAGGGAAGAGAGGAGAGGAGAAAAGGAGCCGAAGCTTGCCCTTCCCAGTAGGCTCAGGCAAGAGCTAACTGCTGCAGCTTCTGCTAGCTGGTGTATTTTTCTTCATTGATAACTTTTGTGTTCTGGACCACACACTCTGATGTTGCTTGGCCACATGTGTTGCAGTTTTCATCTGTGAATTGTTGGAGGATATGAAGCAGGATATAAAAAACAACAAAATAACACACCATTGCAGTAAGTTCCTAAAACCTCTTAGAAAGTGTTCCCTTGATGATGGGGGGGGATGGGGGAAGGAGGGAGTCATCCAAGCCAAGTGTTCCAAAGTCTGGGGCTGCCACCAAGAAGACCTTCCCCTTATACCCACCGAATGTGCCTGGGAAGGTGGTTGAAGTAAGGGAAGGGCCTTTCTTGAAGATCTTAGAGCTTGAACAGGCCTTTATGGGGAGAGATGTCCCTTCCAATAGTCTGGACCTGAGCCGGATAGTGCTTTCTAGGTCATAACCAGCACATCAAATTGTGTCTAGAAATGGACAAGTGGTGCTGTTGCAACAAGGGGGTTGTGTGCTCCCTCTAGCCATGTCCAGTAAAGAATCTGGCCACAGCAATCTTGGAGAACTGAATTTTCAGAGGCAGCTCTAAGCGGGGCCTCAGAAGAACCACAAAGCCAACTTCTCACCATCCCCTGTGGTGAACTCTTCAATGTCCACTGCAATGCCTCCGATAGGAGGTAAATCATGACATTTTAAGACTAGGGCTGCCAGGTCAGGATCATCCCTGAGGTCTCCAGGCCAAAACCTGAGACCTAGGGACAGCTCCTGGTGGTGTCATTCCGGAGATTAGCAGACAGGGACAAATATAGCATCCCTGTCTCGCCACCTATTTCCTGCCCCACTCCCACCCCTGTAACACTTTTTCCAGACACCTACCTTTTAGCAGTATTAAAAGTCCTCCCCTCCAGCAGCTACAGAGCAAACTCACAGGGCTCCATTCACTTCCTGGAAAGCAAATCTTGGCTGTCCTCGCGAGAGGACAATCGTGCAGGAAATACAAAACTAAAACTAAAACCAAAAGTCTAAAAGTTAAACCAAGCACCTAAATAGACTAAAAAAAAAAAAAAGTAAACAGTGGAGGGTACAAAAAAGGCTGTCACTTACCTAGATGTCCTGATCGCCACCGGAAGTGTTCAGCATGGACCTCTCAGTAATGCCAGCATTGCGTGGAAAATTTAAAAATAAAAATACAACCAAACATCAAAAACTTAAACCTAACACCTAAACACACTAACTAACTAACAAACAAACAAACAAACAAACAACAACAAAATGCCAAGTAAACAGGGGAGGGTACAAAAAAGCCTGCAACTTACCTGGATGTCCCAATCACACCCAGAAGTGTTCGGCAAGTGAGGCTGGCATCATGCCACAGAAACGGGTGCCTTTTCACATGCCCATGATTCTGTTACAGAACAGGTGATCTCTTGACAGCTTAGCCCACGAATAAAAAAAGGGGGGACCGAATGGAAGCAGCAAGGGGGCAGAACGGGAAAGGGAAGCCCTTTAGTGATCCTATGGTGTTCCTGTCCTGGATTATTAAGGTTGTCTAATAATCTCCTCAGTTTTATGCATTGAGTACCAACCCCAGCTGATCACAGATTATCATTCAAGCATGTACATGCAGAGAACATATTTTTGGGTTGCCAACATATTTTTGTTTGGTAATTAAAACCAAAATTTTAGCTAAAGTATCTGTTTCTAAATCAAAGTGAAGTGAAGGGATTATTCCTTCTCACTTGTCTAGGAAGATGGGATAAGGAACATGTAACATAGGACTTTTTCGGACATTAAAAATACAACGCTAGCAGCCTCGCCATGTTGCGAGGCTGCAGCGCTGCGGGGCATCCCTTTCGGATAACGCCCGTCCCTGCCGGTACTGTTGCAGTACCGCAGGGACATTTGAGCATTATATTTAGCCGATTTTTACTCACAATCAACTTTCGTGAGTAAAAATCGGCTAAATATAATGCTCAAATGTCCCTGCGGTACTGCAACAGTACCGGCAGGGACAGGCATCATCCAAAAGGGATGCCGTGCAGCGCCTGAGCCTCGCAACGTGGCGAGGCTGCTAGCGTTGTATTTTTAATGTCCGAAAAAGTTCATAGTCTACCTGCTTCTAGCCAGAAGGTGAATGCAGAGCAGATTGGAGGGTGATCCCTGGCAATACAATGACTGGGAGTGGTGAAAGAAGCTAGCTAAGTAAATATACAGACCCCCTTGAAAAGTTTTTGCATGTTACAGCAACAAAGCAAGCAAAGCTTGCAAATTGAAGCAATCTATTGCTGTAATAGACGAGTTGGAGATTTGTACACACCCCTTTTCTCTTGCCTAGAGCTGAACCTACCAAAATTGGAGAATTTGCACCTTCATCTCCCACCTGGAGGTAATCCATGAAAACTGGAGAATGAAGGCCAGGCCCTGAGATCTGGCAACCCTAGTTTGGACCCACAATTTCAATGGAAACTGATACTGTATTTGGTCTCTGATTTTTCTAATATTCATTTTGCCAAAACTGATACATACATATCATCTGCCTATCTATCATCTGTCTGTCTATCCATCTTTCATCTGTCTATTTATATACATCCTCTTCTTATGGGGTTTGTCATTTGCTAGGATCCATCTAACTTTAAGAAAATTACCAAATTCTTCCAAACAAGTACATTAAGGATTCCTCCACAATAACATTTTAAAAAGTTGTTGCCATCTTCCAAACAACAGTTGCAACTACAGTTGCCCCTCCGTATCCATGGATTTGTTATCCATGGATTTAAGTATTCATGGCTTGACAATATTCTTTAAAAAAGCAATAATCCAAAAAATAAACCTTGATTTTGCCATCTTATACAAGGGACACCATTTTGTCATACCATTGTATATAATGGAACTTGAGTATTCATGGATTTTGGTATCCACAGGGGGTCCTGTAACCAAACCCCAGCGAATATGAAGGGACAACTGTATACATTTGCACTGCAAAAATCTGTACATTGTTTTTGCTCCTCAGAATGAAAGATACAGATTGTATCTTAATTGTATCTTAATTATGAAGTCTTCCACCATATTTGTAAAACCAGTTCATATTTGCTTTCATTTTTCTTGCCATTTTTGGCACCCCACCATCCCTCCCCTCCTTTCAACTAATACAGGGTATATCTTTTGACATTTTGTGGGGCCTGCCAGGTTCACAGGACACATGGCTTAACATGGAGGATCAATTTTAGATTCAGACTTTTTCAAGCAAATGAATGAGCTACTCTGAATCAATAATTTATTTGTGTGTAAACAAAGGATGCAGCTTTGGACAGATTCTTTTTTTGAAAAACCAAGTAGGTGGAACACAAATAAATTATACTTTTCATTGGGGAGACAGAAAACTTACTAACAACCTCAGTTCCAAATATATTACTTGGAAGTAAGTCCTATTGATTTCAGTGGATAGTGTTACCATGTAAAAACTTGAGTCTTGGTAAAAAAATTGTGTTGAAACCTAATGAGGAAAATTTGTTATCATGCACTTTGAACAGCATGCACCTCAGGAAAGTGCTATTCTCTTTATCTGGTATCAGGGCCAGCTCCACCATTAGGCAGGGTGAGGCAGCTGCTTCATCCATGAAGAGAAATTGAGGTACCTGTGTGATTCTTTGGAGATTTTCACACGGGGCCAAAATGTCCCGTTACTGCCCCACCACCTCCTCTCCCGTTCCTGCCACAGAATAACATAAATCTTTCACACACTTACCTTAATTCCGCAGCAGGAATGGGCTCCCCCTCCCCTCGCTAGCCAGCCGTAAATGCAGCTGTCATAAGGCTGCTTTTATGACCGGCCATCTGAAACGATATCACGTTATCATGTGATAATGGCCGGATGGTAAATTTAAAAAATAAAACTCCCCCAAACACAAAATCAGTTCACCCAGCACAAAAACACACTTTAAAATACATAATCAAAACAGGGAGGGTAAAATAAAGGGTACCACTTACCTGGCTGTCCAGATCATACCAGGAAGTGCTCGAAACGGACCTCCCCTCCACAGCTATCATTTCGGAACAGGAACGGGGCTCCTGTTCACACACCTGTGATTGCGTGATAGTGACGGAACGGGAGGTATATACACGATGAAAAATCGTGACTACATTGTTCTGGAACAGTCATGGGAGTAGGATGGATGCAGGACAGAACAGGGTCAACGTCGTCCAAAAGGGAAAACCTTTCCCTATCCTGTTCTGTTCCTGCCACAGGATATATAGTCTGTGTGAAAATCTCCTTTGTCTCAGGTGCTTAAATAATCTGGCAGACTGGCTTTGGGTACTATCCATCTTGACTTGTGTGTGTGGAAGTACCATTTGCCACACTGTCTCAGGATTGAAAAGGTCATGGACTGTTCCTTATTTAAATAACAATAATAATTACAATTATTATAGACATGATGGTAGCAGAATAGTAGAAATCAAATTGATTATATAATTGGAAACAGAAGATGGACAAGCTCCATTCTCTCTGCCAAAGCAAGATCAGGAGCAGATTGTGGCATGAATCACAAACTACAAATCAAGCTTCAACTCTCCCTAGAAGAGAAGGACATATGATGAAACAATGTGACTCACTGGAAAAGACAATAGTGCTGGGTAAAGAAGAAGGCAGTAGGAAAAGAAGATTGAAATACAGATGGATAGACTCAGTCAAAGAAGCCACAGACCTGAGTTTACAAGACCTGAGCAGAGCTGTTGATAAAAGGTGACTTGGAAGTCTGTTACTTATAGGGTTGCCATAAGTTAAAGTTGACTTGATGGCAATTAACAACAAAATAGTAGTTTGATAATAATAATCAAAACTGGTTCCATTGACTGACAAAATATCTGAATGAAATCATCATAGGATCACAACAGCACAATTACAAAAAGTGACACTGCTTGGAATGTGCCATGTTATCTAATGATAACTCACTGATTCCTAGATTCTTGGACAGAATCCGAATTACTGATGGTCCCAAACTCCAATTGCAACCCCTGGTAGACTGTGAAAACTATAATGATAATATTGTTGTTCACTGCTGTCAAGTCACCTTCAATTTATAGAGGCCCTATGAATGAGAGAATTGTTGAGAATTTTGAGCATCATTTTGCTTGCACGGGAAATTAATGCAGAGTCCTGTGGTTACTGTAATCCCTGGTGTCCCCTTTCTTGGGGATTGGAATGTATATTGAATGTTTCCACTTTGTGGGGCATTCTTTGGTTTTCCATATTTGTTGGCAAATTTTAATTAGATCAAAAGTAGATTCTGTCTCTGTAGCTTGACACAGCTCTGTTGGTATGCTATCTGTTTCTGGTGATTTATTTCTCCCCAGTGCTCTTAGTGCAGCTTCCACCTCACTTTCTAAGTTTGTAGGTTCATCTTCAAATGGTTCTTCCTTGAATGAATCTGTCAACCTTTCATCTCTTTTATAGAATTCTTCAGTTTATTGTTTCCATTGTCTTTTTATTTGTACTTGTAATGGCCTACTGGTCACACAGTATCCTTGCATGGAAGGATGGTCTTTCATCTTCCTCTTGGCCTAGGCACGGTGGAGTTGTGCCTGCCTTTTCTCTCCCTCTGAGGCCAGCACAGTGGCAGTTGGGATAGAGGAAGGACCTTTCATTTGCTTCTGGGCCTAGGCATGATGGAGCTGTGCCTGCTTCTTTTCTCCCTCCAAGGCCAAGGCAGTGACAGTTAGAATGGAAGGAGGGCCTTTCATCTGTATACAGTTCACACATATACAGTTGCATCATGGGTTGCTTGAAGAATACATTTGTAATGAACAAACTGTTGGCCTTGAAATAATCAGTCATTCTCCTGCTTCATTGCTTGATCGTAGACCAAATTTTCCTATGGTCTTTGATTCCGCTCTGTCTCCTACTTTAGCATTCCAATCACCTATGATTAACAAGAAATCCTGTTTTGGTATGTGATCAATTTCCTCCTGGACTCCAGCACAGAATCTTTCAGTTTCCTCCCCTGCCTCTGTAGTTGGATCAGAAACTTGGATTAAGGTTCTATTAATGGGTTTGCTCTGAAGGCTTACTGATATGATTCGGTCATTATATCCTTTTATTGCTTTTGCATCATCTCTCCTCACTATTAATGTCACCCCATTTCTTCATAGGAGATTATTAGATGATAAAAATATTCCAGAACAGGGACGACAGGAGATCGCTAAAAGGCTTAACTTTTAGACGATGACGTCTCTGTCCTGGGATGCTTCTGTTCTGCTCCTGTTCTTCCCCCGTTTCCTCTTATTCACGGGGAAAATCCTTGAATAAGAGGCCCGTTCCATTTTCATAATGGAATGACGGGCAAGTGAACAGGAGCCCCATTCTCCTCCCGGGATGATGTCGGAACATGACGTCACCGGGAGGTCTGTGGCAGACACTTCCGGGCGAGATCAAGATGACAAGGTAAGTAAAACCGTTTTTTTCCCCTCCCTGGGTAGCTTTTATTTTTTAAACTGTGTATTTGTGGTTGTTTTGCAGTTTTAACAGCTGGAGGGGGGCGTTTATTTTTAAATTTGCTACCCGGTCATAAAAGCAGCCTTACGACAGCTGCATTTATGACCGGGCAGCAAAGGGAGGGTACCTCGTTCCTGCCGTAGAATTAAGGTAGGTGTCTGAAAACTTTTACCTTATTCCGTGGCAGGAAAGGGAGTGGAGTGGGTGGGTGGGGGGGTAGTGGGACAGAAATGGGCTACAAAAGCCCGTCTGATAATCTCCTAATTTTTTCAGTTCCTGAGTAAAACACTGTACAATTATCTGATGCAAAATGTCACATTCCTGTCCATTTTAGCTTACTCACTTCAAGTATTGCAGTCTTTATATGTTCTATAGGTTTCCTGTGTTTTCCCCCCCGGGCTGTGAGGCTGTGTTCTGGAAGAGTTTATTCCTGATGTTTCGCCTGCTTCTGTGGCTGGCATCTTCAGAGAATGGTTGGGTAGGAGTGTGTGTGAGTGTGTATGTGGTTTATATACTGTGAGCCCCTGTTGGAGAGGATATGTAAATTTGTGTATTGGAATGGCTAGTTCCTGGGGGGAGATATGCAAGGAGGATTAGTGTCTGTTTGGCTCAAGGTTGGCTAATGGTCCATTGTCTGCTAGAAATCTCCCTGTCCCTGGGTGGAGTTCATTTGCATGCGTTGTGTTTTGATTTTAGTGTTTTCGGGACTGGTAGCCAATTACTTTAAGGGTTTCTTCTTTCCTGTTGAAGTTGTCCAGGTGTTTGTGGATTTCAATAGCTTCTCTGTGCATTCTGACATGATAGTTGTTGGCTGGTCCAGAATTTCAGTGTTTTTAAATAACATTTTGTGTCCAGGTTGGTTTAGAATGTGTTCTGCTACTGTATGCACATATTTTAATGCACATATTTTAAAGGCATTCTTCGCTGGTGTACAAAAATCAAAGGGCAATTGCATTCTAGTTTATGCAGATATTTGAGTTATGTTAAAATGCAAATCAAATGAATGTTATCCCATTCCTAATCTCAGCATTGAAAGGAAGGGAGCAGTCCCTGATCCTGTTAACCCGTGTGTGATAGAACTTCAGGATCAGAACATGGCTAGGCACAGGAGGTACAACCGTCTCCGAATTTTGCTGTTTGGGGTTGTGAGGCAAGGATTTGAATTACATAGTTTTACAGAAAATAAGAAAATGGACCTCACCTCACATGGAGTCTGCAGGTGTGCCTGAAATCTAATAATAATATTAATGGATTTTCATTGAGTTCATATGAGAATTGTTTAATATATAATCAGCCACTATATAAATATTTAAAGGTGTTATCACAATGCATCTTTTAATAATTGCATATTAGAGTCTTTTCTCTCTTTTGCTCCTAGTTTCCCCCTTTTTGCTCCTCTTCACTATTTTTAAGAGCATCAAAAGATGGATGAACAATTTACGTTAATCCAAAAATTGCTTCTGCAATGAGAATTTAAACAGCCGCACAGCTGCAAATATACCATTAAAGAGAGATCAACAATTTAAAAACAATTACAAATCACTTAACAAAAGACATAGATAATGTTCTTAAAGGCAAACACACATTGCAAATTTTTTAAACTATGCTGTGAATAGGGAAACCCATTTATTTTAACTGCTTGATGTTTTTTTACAAAAGGAAATTACAGGTTGATTCTTTCATTTCACTTTTTTTCATTTTGAAAAAAAAAAGCTACAGCTCAAAGACTTCAAAATTACAATAGGAATTTTCCTAATTAGACCACATACTAAAAGTGGCTCTGTATGGCTTAGCTGAGAGAGCCAGCATAGAGTAGTGGTTTGAGCATTGGGTTAGGACTCTGGAGACCAGGGTTCAAATCTCCACTTGGAAACCCACTAGGTGATTTTAGGCAAGTCCCACTCTTTCAACCTCAGAGGGAGGCAAAGGCAAACCCTCTCTGAACAAATCTTACCATGAAAACCCCATGATAGGTTCCCCTTAGGGTCACCATACATCAGAAATGGCCTGAAGGCACACAACAGCAACAGAAACAACAGCTCAGTTGTAGTCTTGCTATCATTTAACAGGGTTGCCAACTTTTTTTCTACCAGGGCTCCAATGCCTTTAACAGATGGGCATTGAACAGAAATTAATAGAATCATCGAGTTGGAAGGGACTGCCAGGGCCATTTGTTCCATCCCCCTGTTGTGCAGGAATACACAACTAAAGGACTCACAAAAGATGGACATCCAACCTCTGTTTAAAGACCTCCGAAGAAAGAGAGCCAACCACTCCCTGAAGCAGTCTATTCCACTGTCAAATAGCTTCCAGTTGGGAAGGTCTTTGTACTGTTTAGGTAGAATCTCTTTTCTTGTACAGTATTTGGAATCCACTGGTTTGTGTTCTAGGACTTTTTTGTAATGATGCCGTATTTTGAGCGTCTGATAAAGTCCCTAGTCTCTGCAGAAGCAGAAAACATGCTCACTTCATCTTCTACATGATATCCCTTATTTGGGAGCCCTGGGGCTCTTTCCAGTTGTTCTTAAGCACTTAGGGAAAAAGAAACATACTTATGCTAGAGAAAAAGGCACACTTTCTTCTCTCCATGCTCAAGAGCATAAGCATACCCTCACAGCACATCATTGGCTAGGGAGGTGAGGGCTGAGGGCTCTGTGTTACAGGATTAAAGTAAATCCAGGAATCACTTGAGGTCATTGGGAGATAAAAATTCTGTCTTTTTGGAGGGGGGGGGATCTAGAGGCTTTTTTGTGAGGGGGATTGGGAACAATTTGGAAGGCTGCAGAGAAGTTCCCAAGGGATACATGTGGCAACACATTCTGCATGATTCCAAACCCAAGTCAGGGGTGTATGGTCAAGATACTACATTAGGATCACATAGTAGAAATCTGTGCATGTGGAGCTATGCACTATGTGCTACACAAACCTTTTGCTGGATCGCTGTGCTGTTTAACTGAACTAAAACACCAAATAGGCTACCAAATGCTTATGCACATCCATGTGCAGTAGGCATCCATATGCAATGTGCATCCATCAGCATTGCCACTGTATGCATAACTTTGCTTCCTCAGCCTTGAACTGCATGCAAGCATTCCTTTGCCGACAAAAGTGTCCAACTTCCATAGGGGAACATATACATGCGCAAGACACTGTGAGGCTATGGTTATACCTCTGCTGACACCAAATGTGAATATTTCCACTAATCTCACCCACTGTCACTAATTGTGAGGGCTTTCAATTAGCCCCACCACTGTAAGGACCTTCTCCTGACCCATTGCCATGGCCACAAACTATGAGGACCTCCAAATGCCCTCGTGGTTCCCATGTGAGGTATTATTCATATACTATCCCCACCGGACACTACTCCTCTTTATTAGCTGCTGCCACTACAAACATTGTGTCTGAATCCAGTTGTTCCAATATACAGCATTCCCAGAAGCATAAAAGCATCTAATACAAAAATAATACTTAAAGAATTTGAACATAATAATTATTTAATATACTTTAAACACATCTCTCACTCTCTCTCTTTCTCATCACCTACCTAACTCAGACCCTCTGTATTCTTCTAACCACTCAAACTCTTAAACCCTACTCACTGACTAAACCTGACAGACTACTCACTCTCTAACTAACCCTGACAAACTACTGCTCTTCATTTCTTCTCACCATCATACACCAGCCTTTTCCAAACCGTTTTAGACATTCCACCAGTCACCGCTCACTCCCCACATTCTATTCTCTCACCTTGTTGCCTCTAATAAATGAAACATATTTTCCATAACTTCACAGATTCCAATAGAATTATGGCCATAGGATAACTAAATACTGCAAACTGACACTTTGAAGCAATTCCAGCTGACCTGTTTTGACAACATATAAACATGACAGCGCAAAGATTTCCTTCCTTCCTTCCTTCCTCTTTGTTGCTTGCTTGCTTTTCCTTTCTTCTCCCCCCCAGTTCATTTTTAAATTAACCAATTAATAACAAAAGCAGTGTGGAACTGATTAACAGGTAATTTAATCAGAGGAGATAATTAAAATTATTGAAATTAATAAATTATTATTTAATTACTATTAGTTAATACTGTAATTTTCAAAGCCTAAATGATGCTGATGAAAGGTTTCCTCTCGGAAACACCAATGAAAATTAATTAGAAATTAATTTAACTTAACCATAACACTCACATAGAAGAATCCCTGCCATTTTTGCATTCCTCTTTTTTCTTTTTTTCTTTTTTGGTGTGCGCACAATAAATAAACATAAGATTGAATGCACCATCATATCTTCCTGGGGGAAATTATATCCATGTATCACAAATGGATGGGGTTTCTGCAAAAGTGTGCACAGTTAATATTGCAGGAATCAATTTAGTATTAAGGAAAATAAAACAAGCTCAGCAGGAACTCCATTGCAATCTCGGTATTTGGCTCCATGATATGGTTGAATATAATCCTCTCCTATCCTGCATTAGTGAAGCTTCTGAAAAAGAAGCTGTGCATTGGAATATAAGCCAAGGACCCTGTCTTCCCTGAAGCCTCATATAGATGGCCCTTTTTAAAAAAAGAAAAAGCAAGCAAACAAACAGGAGTTCATGCTAGCACAGCTGGTCTGACCAAGGCAGATGCTGTCCAATGGCCATATATGGTAGTTATCCAGGGCTCAAAAGATTTCCTTTGCTTGCTATTCAGCAGGAGTACGAAACCCAATGTGGTTGTCAAGAAACTGGGAGGTCACCAGGAATGTAAATATTTGTAAATGTCATTGTTGCAGGCAATCACAAATAACTTCTTGAAGTTAAATTATATTAACCACTTAGGGGCTTACTGCACTCTGAAGAAAAGCTGCAGTGCAGCAGGAAGGTTCGGTCTTCCATGCTGCCTTACCACATGACATTATCATTTTCTGGTGTTTTTCATTCCAGTCCCATGGGAGGCCAAAGTAAAACCATGTCTTTTTGCTAATGGTTTTTTTTTTCCCAGTTAGCAAAAAGACATGGTTTTACCTCAGTCTTCCACAGAACCAGAATGAAAGAGTGGCAACGTCATGCAGTAAGGCAGCATGGAAGATGGAACTTCCGCTTGTGCTGCCATTTTAATTCAGAGTGTAGCAAGCCCCTTAAATTAAATTACAGCAGCACCCCCATATCCATGGGGGATTGGTTCCACCCCCCCAGGTGGTGAATTCTGTGGATAATAGTGAATGCCATCCTTGGGGCCACCCCAGGGAAAAGGGGTGTGTGAGATCACTCCTCCCCATCCTTTCCACCTTCACCCCCCATGGCCCATTATGATGGTGATCACAGGGGCGAAGGGGGAAGGGGAGGAGGTGAACTCTCTTCCCCTTCCCCCTTTGCCCCTGCCATGGCCCCGCCACCATGGCAATCATGGGGAGGAGGGTGAAGGGGGGAGGAGAGATCGCACCTCCCCTCCCTTCCCCCTTCACCCCCATGATTGCTGCCGCAGCAACAGGAACCCTCCCATGGGAAGGGATGGGGGAGGTGAGATCCCTCCTCCCCCTCCCTTCCCCTGCCTTCACCAACCATGGATAATTGAATCCTCAGTTGGCAAATCAGTAGATACGGGGCGCTACTGTAATTAAATTAATTTCAAGGGTGACATGATTGCACTGTTTCAAGGGCTGTCACAGAGAGGAGGGCTGTGATGTCCAGCCAGGACTGTTTAAACCTCCCCTGCATTTTCCTTTGTTTTCTTTTCAAGGCCGTAGCATGTCTGAGTATAGGAATACTCCATTGTATTAGACTTGTGGGAGGAGCTAAGAATTCCCCTGCATTTTTCTAGGTTTTGGTTTGTTCCCTCCCAGCAAGCTCTGTTTTACCTAGAAGCCTTTTAGTTCTTTTGGGGCAGTCTTTGCTGTGAGCTTGCAGAGAGCAGTTCTGGTGGCAAACAGGCCCAGGCAGCCGGGAAGGGCATTTCTTACACCATCAGCCAAATTAGTTACCAACACCATCAGCCAAATTAGTTGCCAATAACAAAGGAATCAGAAGCTGAAAGACCCTGGACCAGCTTCATTGAGTGAGATCAAACCCAGAGAGATGTCACCCTGAAAACAGCTGAAACTCCAACTGTAAAGTACCTTTCATTTCAAGCCTTTTAGAGCTGGGGAGGAGAAAGCCCTTTTCTTTTGTTCTTTAAAATAAACTTCCCCTTTTTTGAACTGGATATTCAGCATCAGAGCCTTTTTGGGTAAAGGAGTTTGATCTCACCAGGGTACTGGTGTTGCACACCCAAACCTGCCACCACCTTTAGTTGGGTGTGTCTTCACAAGGGCGCAGGTTTATTTTCTGTTGCTCTAGAAGATAGGACCAGATCTAATGGTTTTAAGTTATGGGAGGGGAGATTTTGATTGAACATAAAAAGGAACCTCTTGTGAGTAAGAGGTGTTCAAGAATGGAACCATTTACCTAGAGGGGAGGCGGGGTCTCTTTCTCTGGTGAGGTCTTCAAAAAGAGCACCCCGCAGCTACCTGCTGGGGATGCCCTAGCTAGATTTCTTGCATTGAGGGCAGGGTTTGGATTCAGTGGCCCATGGCACCCTGTCCAGCTGTATGATTCACATGCCAGTGATATTGCCAAAGGACCATGGAGACAAATGGATGCTGCTGCAAATTTGTGTTAATGCACAGCAATCCACATTCTATCTTCTTATCTAGACAAGCCGTATATGTTTCCATTGTGAAAGGGGTTTCTTGCCCACATTCTGCCAGATGATTGTTCTAACTGAGATACCGCTGTTAGAAATAGGAAAAAGGGCCTTCAAAGTGTTGGCTCATCTTGTGGAATGTGCTTCCCAGGGTTAAAGAACACTCCCAGAAGAGTTTCTTCTTGTGGGATGCACTTCCCAAGGAGACTCGGCCAATGCCTATAGTGTCATCCTTCTGGTGCCAAGTAGTTTGGGATTTTTTTAAAGACCTTTTAAGAACTGATTGGTTTTTATGCTGCTTTTTTTATCTATCAGTGTTTACTTCCTTCTGTGATGCTGTTCTTGTAAGACTGGTATTTAAGCTAGCACAGATTGATTGATTGATTGATTTAGTGTATTTATATGCCACCCTTTAGCCAAAAAGACTGAGAGCAGCTTACAGATAATTAATTTGACAGTTCCCTGCCCTCAAGCTTACAATCTGAATAAGCCATGGTGCATATGGAAAGGGAATGACAGTAGGGGAGGGGATTAAGTCCAGCAGATACTGGCTGCTCTTCTCTCCCTCAGAGGCCAAAGCAATGGCAGTTGGAACATGGAAGAAGGGCCTCTCATCAGTCACTGGGCCACGGCATGATGGAGTTGTGTTCATCTTCTCTTCTCTCCCTCAGAGGCCAGAGCAATAGCAATTGCAATATTGAGGCAGGTTCTCTTATCAGCTGGACGGCCCAAGGAACAATGAAGCTGTGCCTGGCTGCTCTTCTTTCCCTTAGAGGCCAGAACAATGGCAGTTGGAACACAGAGGAAATGCCTCTTACCAGCCATTGGCCCAAGTCATGATGATCCTGTGCCTGTCTGCTCTTCAGCCACAACAACGATGATGACAATGAAGAGGATGTTTATTTATAACACCATTTTCACCAAAGGGTGGAGCATCAACATAAACAATCAAGGACAATGACAACAACACATAACACTATAAATATAATTGAAATAAAATCCCCAACACCCCAGCAGTCACTACTCATCTCAGCAACCTTAGGTACAACTCAGCATCTTAATCAGGTGAATCAAAGAGGAAAGATGTCAGGATCGGTTCCCGAAGGGGCCTGTTCCTGCCATTTTTTGTGTGGTTCTGTAACCTTGCTGTTAATTGTTTTTCATTTCTCTGTACTCCTAAGGAGTGCTTTGTGTTAGGGAGTATATGGTCACTATGGAATGGGAGATAAGGTGGCAGGCAGCTGCAGAAGGTATCTGGGGGAAAAGAGGAGGTACAATTACTTGGGAAGAAAGGCTCAGGGGGATGATAGGTTTGTAGTCCGCCAGATTTCATAGATTGCAAACTGCCTTTAATATACTGTCTGCTCTTTGAGTTTCAGTTCTGAGCAAACATCCTTGTATGATATGCTTTCTGGATTACTGTGCCAATAAAGTTTTTTGTTTAACTCTGAAACTGCTGGACAGTGCCTCTGGGAATGCAAATATATGACAAAGGTCTTCAGCCCTTTACAGGGTGCGGCTATACGATCATAAAAAAATCCGTATGGGGGGCAAAAAATATGAACAGCCTGTCATTCGTATGCATACGAACCGGCTATATGATTTTTAAGCCCCCTAAGCTCCGTATGACTCCCTCTTCCTGAAGCTGGCTGCAGCGAGCAAACCAAGCGGCAGTTTTAAATCTCCCGCCACTTTTTTTTTTTTTAAAGGTTCCTGGTTTGCGGACAGTCGGTTTTCCGTATTTACAATATAAAATAAAAATAAATAAACATATAAATTTACGGACTTATCAGACGCTCGCTAGCCGGGAAACCAACATGGCGGCCACTCCCAATTCCCCTCCATGCTAGCCCCGCCCCCTCTACTCGGCCAGCCAATCAGATTACCCTGCCTGTTCGTATGTGTGCGAACGGACCGTACAGACCCATCAGCCATCCGAATGGCGTACGGATTTCTCTTCGTGATCCGCTTTCCCTCGCGAATGCCGCGTGTGCATATTTCAGGGTGGAAAACCGCCCCCCTCTTTTGCATTCGTGTGCATCTGAATGGCCGTTTGTACCGAAGTGTGAACTTCTGCATGCCGTACGTAGACGGGACCACAGAAATGGGTGAGATCTTCCTCCAGACAGAGGTCCAGAGGAAGATCATTCCACAAATGCAGAGCTAGGTCTTGAAAGGCTCACTGCCTTGACAGAGCTGTGTGCATTGGTGGAACAGCCAATAATCCTTGCCTGTAGATCTTAAATTTTTAGATGGAATTGAAAACCAGAGCAATGACAGTTGGAACATAGAAGGAAGGCCTCTCATCAGCTGCTGGGCCAAGACATGATGGAGCTGTGTCTGGCAAAGACCTTTTTGTTCAGGCAAGCTTTTAGTGAGTAATTGCTTGCAGGGAGCCTTCTTATGGGGAAGGGGTACTTTATTTTTTTTAACTAGTGTATGCTTTTTAATGGATCTATGCTGTTTATAAGCTATTGTTTAATGTGATGTTTTTAATTGTGCTTACATTTTATTGTTAGGTTTTAGCGCATTCTTTTCGTGAGTCACCCTAGGCCTCACTCAGAGAGAAAGGCAGCAGTATAAGAGAAATAAAAAGAAATTAAAGAAATGGAAGCCATTCTAGAACTTTCTTTGTTAATTCAGTACTTAGGATGAAAAACTATTAAATTGGAAACTTGAAAGTAAAATTCCATCTAAGGCCAAGATCCTTAGCTTCTTCTCCCCCCACCCTCCTTTTCTATATGTAGGTGCACACCATTTGCAAACCTGTTGCTTGTTTGGGTAACTTTACGTGCAGTGTCACAGACAGGAACTTCATGTTGTCTATGCAGACTTTGCACCAGATTCACAGCATCCTAATCATTCTATTCTCATCATTCTGGGGGCTAATCATTTCTAGGAGGTCACAGGGAGTAGAGCAGATTTCTTGGAGGAAACAACTTGGTAGCCATACGCCTTATAGTGCAAAGCCGTTTTCACAGCTAATAAAATGCTCATACTATTTAATCTTGATAATATTCTTTATTTTAGACTATATGGAGGACTTTTTTTTAAAAAAAAATATAAAGTGCACTCTTTATTTCTGGGGAAAGTAACAAGAGGAAAAACTTGTTTCTGAAAAATTGAATCGCAGCTGTACGAGCAGATAAGACTGACATTCGGTTCTTAGAAAGAAGCAATCAATGTTGAATGTATCAGGTGAGTTCATTTCTCTTGCTCTGCTTTAATAGCTTATAAAGAAGATTGATTAGGTTCTTGTCTGACAGATCAATAGTGGAATGAAACTGAACTCCACCCCCCTGCTTTTTTTCCCCAAGCATGGATTCTCCAAATACAAGAGAATGTACAGAGATCTCAGGGCAGTGGCAGTAGGGGTGGGGAGAAAAGAAATCCTATAAACTTTTAAGCACATACACACACACACCTGACCTAAGCATGGCAACAATTAATAAAACCATGGCAAGCTACATAAATAACATGGGCTGGAATCCTGATCACAGTTAGGAATGCATAACTTGGGGTTACGCACTTGTGCCTGTTATACATTCACAGTCCCTATGTAGTTTAGGGGCTATATAGGGACTGTGAACACCCCTCAATTGCCATTTATTGGGAAGCAGCCACTGTAATTAATGGGGGTGAATTCCTCTGTTGCCCAGGAAGCTGTTGACTGCCATTCCCATCCCCCTCGTATGGGCAATCTCTGGCACAAGGGCAAATTGTGACAGGAAAGCTGTTTCTGACTCTCACAATGAGGATCACTTATGAGAGAGGGTGGAAATGACAGCCAGCTGTTCCTGAGTGACTGGGGAACAGACTCCCGTCTATTGCAGTGGATGCTTCCGAATAAGTGGAAATGTGTGTATATGTGTGTCACACCAGTATTGAGTGTGTAGCACTGTAACTATGCTGCTGACACATACATAAAAGAGCATACAGGATTTGGGCCATGATTATTAACACCCACCCCCTCAACTGCGTTTAACATGCCAGGTGTAAATTTTGCCTTCCGCTTTATAATTCAAAGTGCTCTTTTGCTCTATAAGTATGTTGTTATAGAGATGGAATTCATCACTAATTTTCTTCTCAAAGGAGGCAATGAGTAATTGTAGTGAATGTCTTCCCACTCCATGAAATGCTTCAAAAACCATGTAGTTTGGGAAGCCTATTTGCAATACAGGACTTATTGTGTATTGCATGTGGTGGTTTTGTACAGAAAACAGGGATCAGCTTTTTCAGCAAATATGAGAATAGGCAAATATAGAAATATGCATGGAAATATTATTTTCTGTGCAAAAAAAAAAAAGTGTTCCCTGCACAGAAAATGCTGTTTTCCGTGCAAAACAACAGTTTGCGAATTTTGTGCAGAATAAGTCCTAAACTGCGAAGCTGTTTGTCATGCCAGGATTTTTCTCATCAGGGTTTCTCAATACCTGAAAAACATATTTTTGAATCTTATTTTGAATATTTTTTAAAAAAACAACACCAATCCCTATATTGTTTTATTACTACTGTATGTCATCTCAGGGCTTTATGTGAAGGCAGGTAGTACAACAAGCTTGCTGAAGCCAAGCAGCTCTGAATAAGGTCAGATCCTGGTTGGGAAGCCCAAGGCTGATGTCTAAAGCTGGCATCACCAAGAACCTGTCAAGATCCAGGTCCAAGCAGGGGGGCCCACAGAGATTCTTGATCTAGCTATTCCTACTCTTTAGTGTCATGACTATTGTCAATGGGGTAGTGAATCTACTCTGGATTTTAGTCTGAACTTGAAAGGAGTTGCCAGAGAAGTTTAGCACCTTGGATAACTCTTTTAAAGTCCAGGTTGTAGTCTTGATTTTAAATGAGCTCTGTAAGATGTTCAATCTATTTTTGGGGTGGGGACGGCACCAAACCTATTTTAAAATTTAGAGTAAAAGTGGATTTACAGGTCTTCCCCACCATATCCATGAGGGATACGGTCCTGGACTTACTGTTTTTATAAATGAAACAGCGGATAATAGCTAACCTATTAAAATGAAGGATTTCCAGTACAAACATACCATAGAGTCGTGTTGGAGAACCTAGTGATTCCTAGAGAGGACACCTCTAGGCATTTTCCAGCATGACTCTATGGTATGTGTCCCTATTTTTTCAGCTGTGGATAACTGAAACTGTGGATATTGGTTCCATGGATACTGTATGTCATCTCAGGGCTTCATGGATACTGGTGGTGACCTGTACTATCCTACTGACATGGAAGCTGCAAGCCACCATTGGCTGCCCCAGGAACTAATACTCAGAAGCATCCTCTTCCCTTGCATCCAATAACACTCCCTTGCTGCAACAGTATGCAACAGTGGCTACCAATATATTTCTGGTCACAAGTGCTGGTTATGACCTATATAGCCCTACACAGCTCTGGTCCAGCTTATTTGATGGACATATTCTCCCATGTTATCCTGCCTTTATTTTAAGATTTTCTGTGAGACACCTTTCTCTCTCCCACCACTCTCACAGCTACATTTGGTAAGAACATGGGAGGGGGCCTTCTTTGTGGCTGATCCCAGGGTTTAGAACTCCTTCCCTAGAAAAAAAAATTGAGTGGCATCCTCTTTGCTATCCTTTTCTACGCAACTGAACACCTTTTAATTTCAGCAGGGCTTTGGTGACTGATTGCTCAGGGGGGAAAGGGTCTTTCAGAATGTGCTGTACTGCTTATTTGTTGCTTTCTTTTTAATAGTCTTTCTTTTCATTGCTTTAAATTCTGTTGTTAGGTTAATTATATATTTAATTTTTATATGATATAAATTTTAATGCTGTATCTCTTTCACCCACTGTAAGATGCCTTGAGTCCCAAACTGGGAAAAGGACAGGATATAAATAAGTGTAATGATGATAAGACTGGGGGGGGGGCTCTGTCCTTGCATTCATGTGTACTGGGGGGGCATTTATTTATTTATTTATTTACTTATTTGATTTATACCCCACCTTTCCCTCAAAGTGGGACCCAAAGTGACTTACCATATGCTTTAGAACAAAATAGCTAAAACCATACATGGTACAAAAGTTAAAACAGGATTAAGCAATCATTCCAACTAAAACCATGGCTGGTATTCAGTATTGCTATTACAGGTTCATAATCTAGATTATGCATCTGTGACTGGTCTGTATTCAGGAAGACTATATGTCTGGCTTTTCTTCTCAAACGAAGACTCCGGAAGAACTCATCCTGTGCTTTCCGCAAGCCCGCTGATGACTAAAAAGACCAATCCGAGATAAACAAGTCCAGTTGCAGAAAACACAGCAGAAGGTCTCCTTGGTTGATGTTTCTGGGTTGGGATTCTTTCTGCATTGTCGTTTCTCTTCAAGACTTGTTCGGCGTCAGTTCTCAAATAAGGCTGCAGCATTGTGGATATTGCGTCTCCATGCCTCCCAAAGTGAGGCCAGGGCGGACCATTGTTGGTGATCAATTTGGCCGAGCCTGAGATGTTGTTTCAGGGAGTCCTTGTGTCACTTTTTTGGAGCACCCCTCTTATGCTGACCCGTGGCGAGTTCACCGTAGAGTACTATTTTTGGGAGGTGATGGTCCTCCATCCTAGAAACGTGCCCTGCCGAGTGCAGCTGTGTTCTCAATATCATGGCCTCAATGCTGGTGATGCCTGCTTGCTCAAGGACAGCAACATTTGTCACATAATCAATCCAGTGTATATTTAAGATTGTGCGTATACAATGCTGATGAAAGCATTCGAGGAATATTATGCCACTGTCAGCATAGCTCAAAACATCATTAGGGTACGTAAGCCTCTCTCCCACGACAAGGGGGCGTCAATGGAGAGGAGGAAGACTATATAGTCTTGTTGTAATTCTACATAAATGTCATCCCAGCCCACTTTAAGAACCAGCAACCAGATTGGGCAGAGGTTCATTCAGCTTCCAATCAGGGGTCAAGGAGTAGGATGTTTCAATTGCCCTGCAGCCAGCAAGCGAAGCTGTGATGGTCAGAAGCTGTACTCCTGTTGCATGCCCTTGTTTCCTGGCAGGAGAGGAATGGAAACATTCTCCTCGTTGCACCCTAATTAGAAACTGAATGAACCTCCTTCAACCAATCTGGCTGCTGGCTCTTAAGGTGAGTGGTGGTGATGGGGAGGAATCAGGCCAGAAGTTGTTTCTTAGGTCTCATCTACATGGGCAGAATATGCCAGCTTCCCAGATTCTGGTCCCGGATCAGGCCTGTTGCTCTTTCATTACCTGGTGGTACAAAATAGAGCAGGGAGGACAACTGAGTTTCCCCAAATTATAGTTTAATCCAGATTAACTGAGTTGAAATTTTTCATGAGAATGTTTTCTCCTTCTCCCCCCACCCACCATAGTTGTGAGAATTCCATTGGCCCCACAGAATTTATACCAAAATCCACTCCTCCATTCCAACCCCATGGGAGATAATACTGAGAATGTTAGGAGGCCATTTTGCTGATGCCTGGAATACACCCTCCTCTTTGAAACACTGCTCCTTGTCCCTCACCCTTTATCCTCTTCTTTCCGAAAGGAAGACATAGATATATTTCCATCCTCGCTGCGACTTTCAAACCTGGCATGCTTGACACGTATCTCAGTTTGACAGTTCATTTGAAATAACTGTGCCGATAACCCTTAAAAGTGGTAATAAAATACACTTTGCTCTACTGTACAGATGATTAATACCACTAAGGTAATTAAATTCCATTAGTCGGGGAGGAAGTGTGTATATGTGTGTGTGCATGTGTGTGTGTGAGATAGGAAAGGGATGTGTGATGATCATATGCACCAAGAATCCTGTGCCAAGACTTAGCCAATCCCTTCCAAAGCTGAAAAATAAAGGCGAACGCCTCTGGAAAGGCATATTTGCCTATTGAAAATCCCAGGGAAGTCTCTATTAACTTGGGACATCTGCTTATTGTGATAGTTTGAGCTATCACTGCCTTGGATCATTAGCAAGGAGAGCATGAATCTCCTTTTCTTTTCCTGTTGACAAGAAATTCTTGATTGCTTTCTGAAAAGAGTGACTTGAGGTAGCCAAATCAGCCCCCATGTCTCTGTTCCAACTTCAAGAACAATAGTGCACCATCTCCCCTCTGATGGGTGTGAAACAAGAGTCCTGTCTCCCCCCACACCAGCTGAATGGTTCCACAAGATCAGCATCATTTTGCTTTCCCACTGTTTTTTCCTCAGCTTTCAGATCTTCAAGACAAACATTCCTGCCACAGATGAACAGTTTGTCCCCTTTCAGATGGCTGCAGTAATGACCCACAGGGGAGTTGGGGCTGACAATGTATCCAGGTGCAGCAACATAAGAATTTCATTAAATATTGAAGCCACAGTTTACAGTTACAGTAGCAAAAAGGGAAATCTGGTCTAGATCCAAAAAGGGATTTTGGGGGGGTCGAAGGGAGAGGAGAGCAGTATGAGCTTTCTTATGCTAATTAGTCACACTCACAAAAAAGTATTGTGGGTAATCAGGTTATGGGAATTCAGCAATTCTGATTTTCATCACAGTTGGTCTTATATCCAGATCCTGAAAATGTTACTTTGAAGTCACTCCCAGGGGCTTCAGTGGGAATTAGTTATAATTATAAATCAGGGATGTGGCCTTCTAGATGTTGGATTACAGCTCCCATCAGCCCTAGTCAGCACAGCTAATGGTAAGGAATGCTGCACTTTGCAGTCTAACATCTGGATGGACTCGCAATTCCCACTTGAACCAAGGAGCAGTGCATGGTTCCATTGTATGGAATCCTGGGATTTTCAGTTTATGGTGGAGGCATTTAGAATTCTCAGCCAGACAGCTGTAGTGCTTCACCAAACTTCCAGTCTCAGGATTCCATAGGATGGAACCATGGCAGTTAAAGTGGAATCATAGCACTATAATTCTGTAGTGTGAACAGCCACCTGGAAACCTAGTTAAGATCACTGGACATTGGTGAGGCATCTCTCCATCCATTTTATGTGTGTGTGTTGGAGGGGGGTACATTTTAAGTTTTGTCATCCTTTTACATTTTCATCCCATCTGCCAATAAGCTGGTAAACATCACATTACCATGTTATTGTGGAAAATGTAGACCAAAGGAGACTTTACTCTTATTTTTCAGTGGGGTTACTAGAGGCTTATCTACACAGGCAATTTACCCCATCTTGCCCCCATGTTAGGGCCCTGCAGTTCTCATGATGCAGGGCATTTGCCCTGTTCTGCCTATGGGCAGACCTCAGGACCCCCAGGGCTAAGAAGGGGGAAGAAAGGATAGGGCCCAATAAAATGTTCTAAAATAACACTTGGGAAAAACTGCTCCTGCCAAGAAAAAACAGATTGGGCCCCATGAAACTGCAGGAGCCTGTCCCGGCAGGCAAGCCTGTTGGTGCAGCTGCCTTGCTCTCTCTGAAGCAGGAAGGAGTCCTGCAGCATGTGACCAAGACTGGTTGTATGCAAGGGGCCTTGGTAACATGATGCGGGCTGGCTTCCTGACCTCAGAGATTGCAATGCAGCGGGCATCAGTGGTGGCTGCAGGGCCAGTCCAGCATGCTTGTCTGGACTCTGGCCTGGTTTGTGTAGGTAAGGGAGAGCCAGTGCTCCCTGGCCCATGTAGATAAGCCCTAAATCCAGGTCAAGCTTGGGACTGAATACCTTTTGAAAATATTAGGTGGACAATGTCTGCATTGTTATTGTGTTTTAAACTGGATTTATACTGATTTTTAAGGAGGTTCTCTTAAAAAGAAAGAGGTGATGGAGCAAGATATTTCATTTTTAAGGTATAGAAGATGATCCGAAGCAGACCTTGGAAAAGCTGCTTTTGGAGACTAGAATTCCTGCATATGCCTGACAGAGGAGGCCCGATGGAAGGGCTGTCCTTTGTGTCTCACCAGTGGAGGAAAATACATTGTATGAAAGATGTAGGAAAGAGCTTTCTCTCTTGTGGTACCCTAATTGTGGAATAGACCACAAGTAGACCACAAGTTGAACATGAGTCAACAGTGTGATGCGGCAGCTAAAAAGGCCAATGTGATTTTGGGCTGCATCAATAGAAGTATAGTGTTCAGATCAAGGGAAGTAATAGTACCGCTCTATTCTGCCTTGGTCAGACCTCACTTAGAATACTGTGTCCAGTTCTGGGCACCACAATTCAAAAAGGATATTGACAAATTGGAGCGTGTCCAGAGGAGGGCGACTAAAATGGTGAAAGGTCTGGAAACCATGCCTTATGAGGAGAGACTTAGGGAGCTGGGTATGTTTAGCCTGGAAAAAAGACGGTTAAGAGGCAATATGATAGCCCTGTTTAAGTATTTGAAGGGGTGTCACGCTGAGGATGGAGCAAGTTTGTTTTCTGCTGCTCCAGAGACTGGAACACGGAGCAATGGGTGCAAGCTCCAGGAACAGAGATTCCACCTCAACTTTAGGAGGAACTTTTTGACAGTAAGAGCTGTTTGGCAGTGGAATGCACTCCCTCGGAGCGTGGTGGGGTCTCCTTCTTTGGAGGTCTTTAAACAGAGGCTGGATGGCCATCTGTCGGGGATGCTTTGATTGTGATTTCCTGCATGGCAGGGGGTTGGACTGGATGGCCCTCGTGGTCTCTTCCAACTCTGCAATTCTATGATTCTATGAATACCCCCCCCCTCCTTAGTGGCCTGATTGGACTGGCACTGGCTTCTTTTCAGTGCCAAATTAAACTGTGGCTTTTTATTCAAACATTTGCATTCTAAGGATTTTATCTCGTTTCTACATGTTCTGTTTTCCTATTTAACCAAACTAGTAACTTTTCCAAGCTCTTATCAGAAGGCAAGATCTTTTGTCTGATGTCTGTGAACTTCAGTAGTACAATTGAAGAGAAACTATGGGAACACTCAGCACAGAGACAACCAAAACTAATGCACAGTTTCATGGAACACATGAAATGAAAGAGGGAGAGTGATGTGGGCAGCATGCCAGGAGAATAAGCTCATATGCTACCGCAGTGGACCAGAAAGGGAACTTCCTGTCCAAAATCTACAGGAACCCACCCCCAGAATGGCTGGCTTCCTGTTTGGAAGGCTGGGTAGGAATGTTGGAGGGCCTATGAAAGTCACACAGGCCCTCTGGAAAGAATCCAGCATGCTGTTTGAAGAAGATGGTGATCATCTTGGCTTTGCATCCCTTAGCAGGGTGGAAATGGAGACTGTGCTTAGCTTGGGCCCCCTTGTATTTGCTTAAAGCAAACACTCAAAGCAATTCTGGAGTTTCTTATGTGACAGAAATATCTAGCGACTATCAAAGAAAGCCAAGAGAGCTTTGAATTTTTAAAAGAAGTTTCCCAGCTCTCTGTAGCCATCCTAGAGCCCCCCAAGACACATTTGATTCCTATTTGAGCATTTTTACCAGATGAGCTAATTTTCTATATGCAAGGACACACACACACACGAACACACACGAACACACGCATACACATGGCTAGGCACATGCACATTGTTACCAGATCATTCAAACTTGATGCTGTCCCTTGTGTTCTGAAGTGGCAGATTCCTTGGAGGACAGTATCAGGTGCATAATTTTCCTGTCTGCCTAAGCCAGCTCAAAGTCTGCAAAAGCAGGATTGCTTGAGGCAGTAGGGGCAGCTGGGGTGTTTGTTGGAGAGGCTGTGAAGAGACTCCTTGGACATTACCAAGCTGCCCTCTAATCATCAGCTGCTCAGGGTAGCACTAGTTATCTGGGGACTGAGGCTGGCCACTATCAGCACACCTGATACATCTCCCCAAGGCTGCCTACCTGGACCCAAATGTCACTGCTGGAGAAGACTAGAGACTGAAATTGCCCTGAAATGTTGTTTGGACACAAACATATTGCCTGTTTGGACACAGATCATGGATTCTTGTCATGCTGGTTTACTTTCGGTCCATAACACTTTCTGCAGTGAAGAGTTTCATGTCTTCCAACTGTATTATCAAATCCAAAACAAATGGCCTTCAAGACAATTGGGTATGTGGAAGAAAAATAAAATAAAATAAATGGGAGGCCATGAGGGTTTGGACACCAGTCAGTATAAAAGGATTTTTTGTTTTCCTAGGTAATGATGAAAATACCACCCAGTTAATCCATTTTAATTCAAAAGTATGTTGTGAGGCTTCCAAAAAAGCAGATCAATTTAAAATGCAGTATTTTTCACATGTAAAATAGTTGTATACACAAACAGCAGTAACTAGGAAGTAAATACATCTCTTGTGCAAATCCTCCTGCTATAATAATCTGAATCTAATGCACCGTGATTTTTCTGCAAACCAGCAGAGAAACTGTCTGCTTGAAAAATCCTCCAAATATCCTTTCAAAAGCCAAGATGCCAAAATATTGCTTTTGTCTGATGAAGCACTGAACAACTGTAGGATGTCACCACACATGCCAAAGTTGAGAATGAATGCCCCCCCCGAAGGGTGGGGGTTCTCCAGCACACACACAAAGTATACATGCATGGAAAAGTTTCCTTCTACATTTAGTATATTTAGAAGTCTCATTGTTGGGCTTTTGCAGGAATCTATCCTTTTGTTGGGATGCCTAAACAATGGCTAGTATTCTGTATCAAAAACAAAAAACAAAACAAAAACAAAAAACCCACCCCAAAACGAAATGAAAAACACTATGGGAATATGTATACTGAATGAATATCTGATGTTATAATATATCACTGCCTCTCCATTGATGACCCCTTGTTGTGGGAGAGAGGCTTGCGTACCTTTATGATGTTTTGAGCTATGCTGGCAGTGGCATAATAGCCACCGGTAGGGTCTCCCATGCCAGACAGGTCAAAACCGAAGGGTCTGACAAAGAGCTTCAAAGGGCAGGATGGGCTCTCTAGCCTTGTGGCAACCGTCCTAGGAGAAGGAAAACTCTAATCCCAAACCCGGACAGATGGTGCTCGTCCAACCCTGTAAGGTCAACCATCTAAGAGAAGGAAACTCTAATCAAACTTACCAATGTGGCTTCAGAGCCAATAGGAGTACTGCAGATATGGTATTTGCCCTTAGACAACTGTAAGAAAAATGTAGAGAGCAGAACAAGGGACTCTATGTAACATTTGTTGACCTCACCAAAGCCTTCGACACTGTGAGTAGAAAAGGTCTGTGGCAGATCCTGGAAAGACTAGGATGTCCCTACAAATTCCTTAATATGATTATCTTGCTACACGAGGGCCAGTTCGGTCAAGTCAGATATGACAATGCTCTTATAGAGCCCTTTCTAATAACCAATGGAGTGAAGCTCCAACTTTATTTACAATCGTCTTCAGCATGATGCTCCAAAGGGCTACGGCAGAGCTTGAAGAATAAGACAGCATCTATATACATTACTGTACTGATGGTAGCTTGTTTAACTTAAGCCATCTGAGGGCTCGCACTAAGACTCTAAACTATCTAGTCTGTGAGCTGCTCTTCGCTGATGATGCTGCCCTTGTTGCCCACACAGAAGCAGCTCTGCAGCGCCTAACATCCTGCTTTGCAACAGCTGCAGAGCTGTTTGGGCTGGAAGTCAACCTGAAGAAAACGGACAGCCTGAACCACAGGATGAACACCACCATGCTGTAGGCAAATCTGTGCTTAAGTCCGTTCAGCAGTTCACCTATCTGGGAAGCATCATCTCCTCAGATGCCAAGATTGACAAAGAGAGCGATCACAGATTAGCAAAGGCGCATTTGGAAGACTTTACAAAAGAGTCTGGAGTAACAAACACCTGAGGCGAAGCAAAAAAATCAATGTGTATAGAGCCATTGTACTATCTATTCTCCTTTATGGATCTGAAACATGGGTCATCTATCACCAACACTTACGACTCCTCGAACGCTTTCATCAGCGCTGTATATGCATAATCCTAAATATACACTGGACTGACTATGTGACGAATGTTGCTGTCCTTGAGCAAGCAGGGATCAGCAGCATTGAGGCCATGATATTGAGAACACAGCTGCGCTGGGCAGGGCACGTTTCTAGGATGGAGGACCATCGCCTCCCAAAAATACTACTCTACCGTAAACTCGCCACAGGTCAGCGTAAGAGGGGCGCTCCAAAAAAGCGATACAAGGACTCCCTGAAACAACATCTCAGGCTCAGCCAAATTGATCACCAACAATGGTACGCCCTGGCCTCACATTGGGAGGCATGGAGACACACAATCCACAATGGTGCAGCCTTATTTGAGAAATCACACTGAACAAGTCTTGAAGAAAAACAACAACGCAGAAAGAATCACAACCCAGAAACGTCCCCCAAGGAGACCTTCTGCTGTGCTTTCTGCAACCGGACTTATTTATCTCAAATTGGCCTATTTCTCGCGAAGTTTTTTTTAAAAAAATAATACTTGGAAATCTGCATTCTAATTGGCTGTTTGAACAACCAATTCAAATTGGGGCATATCTCGTAAGTCAAAATGTGATTGGTCAGACAGGCTTGCTGGTGACAAGGTGGCCTGAACCGCCATTTTTGATTTTTATTGATGCGATTATGTGCTATTTTTGAGTGGTAGAGGATTTTTTTTTTTTTTAAGCAAAAGATCTCTCGTCCACTTCTCTGATTTAACAAGGGAAAAAAACAAGGGAGAAAATTTTTGACTGAGAAAAAGGGAAACAGGGGGAGCTTTTCAGGAATAATATCACATGTAATTCATTTGCAGCTACCATCTTTATTCACAGGCATGCTCCATGTGAACTTCAAACACAGATAGCTTCCCATGCCAGTGATCATGCGAATGTATCGTGGAGACAAATGAATGCTGCTGTGATGGTGAGTTAGTGCGCTATTTTCCACAATTCATTCTCAAGTCTTGCTGAGCCCACAATTTTCTCTGGAGTTTGCTTGAATTAACAGTGTGTGATTAATGCAGCCACCCTTGATTCGAGGGTGTGTGTGTGGAGAGAGGCAGGACAAGCGCTGCCTGAGGTACCACCATTTCCCCCCTCCTTGGTGCCACTTCCTCATTCCGAAGGGAGAGACCTGGCATGCAATCGCCTGCTGTGAGGTCACAAAAAGGTGGCCAATGCTGCAATCATGAACAACCTCAGAGAGAGTGACAATGAACCAGGGCTCTGCTTTCCCGGCATAAAGTCGCTCTCTCTAAGGTCAGACGGAGTGGTCAGCCACACAGTGCAGAGCTCTGGTGCATTGTTGCTCTCTCTGAGGTCAGAACAAGTGACCAGCCTTGTGATGGTTGCTCCTTCTGACCTCAGAAAAAGAGAGTAATAGAGAGAGACTCTGTGCCCGGAAGGCAGAGCCCTTGTGCATAGTCGCTCTCTCTGAGGTTGGAATGAGTGGTCAGCCATACCATCAATTGTATGCCAGGAATGTAGAGCCCTGTCATTCTTCCAGCCTACAGCAGTGATGGCATTGCCATGGAGGTGTCAGGCTAGGCAGCAGCAATGGGCCTACAGATTCACAAGGGGTAAAAATCTAAATGAATTAATGTGTAAGCCCGATGATGAGCAATGCAGATTCGGGCTTTTGCCCAGGTAAGGTGTGGCAGTTAAATCTGTGCCAGAGTAGTCAGAATTTCATGCGGTGCAGCGTCAGACCAAAGTAGTTTATTTCATCTGGATTTTTACCCCCAGTGTAGAGTCAGCCCTTGGCAGAGAGGGGGGGGGTCCTACTTCCCAGCAGGAGGTAGGAAGTCTACCACTGTATCAAGTGACAAAGAGACAAAGAGAGATTGCATGATTCCCAGTCATTAAATAGGAGATTCTAACCTGATTAGGCACCTGGTATCTAGAAACAGCTACCTATAAATCTTCTAGCCTTTCCCTGGTAGCTTTGTTGCTTTCTCCATTCCTTCTTGGTGACTAGCAGTACTTTTCAGTGCTTGTGTTTTTCCTGACCTTGGACTAGGTATGGTTTATGACTCTGTTTTATTTCTTGCTGGCTTTGTTTATCTGGACTTGCTGAACAACTTCTGGACTGGCTAACAACCAATCTATCACTTCTTTCTTCATTCTGTGACTGACCTGGACTGAAGTAACTCCTTGAAAACGCTTACACTCGAACCACCTAGTTTCTGTTTCCTGCCAGAGAGAAGGAGAGCAGCTTCTGGACAGCAAGTTTCCTGCCAGTTTCCAGGCCAGTTTCCTGCCAGGGAGAAGAAAGAGAGGAGCTTCTGGACAGCCATTCTGACTGGGGAGATTGAATTTTTTTTTAAACTGTTGGGAGAGGCTGCTTGTAGCTGAGGGGCTTGAACTTCTGACCTTGCCCTTTTACCCTCAAGAGCCTTCCTGTGAGTCACACCTGTGAGTCACACCTGTGAGTCATTAGGGGGTGGAGCTGGGAGCCTAGCTCTATATAACTCCTTGCAGAGGCTTTCCAGGCCAGTTTCCTGCCAGAGAGAAGGAGAGCAGCTTCTGGACAGCAAGTTTCCTGCCAGTTTCCAGGCCAGTTTCCTGCCAGGGAGAAGAAGGAGAGGAGCTTCCGGACAGCCATTCTGACTGGGGAGATTGAATTTTTTTTTAAACTGTTGGGAGAGGCTGCTTGTAGCTGAGGCGCACGCCTAACGGCGCGCGAATTTCAGTAACCACACAAAAATACAGCAGACCTAAAAGTACAGCTTAGCATTCTCAGCATTACCTAAGAGTTCCTAGATTACCTAAAAGCTCTCACCATGGACACTGAGGGGACTGCGGCAGTCACTTGCAACACTTGTGTGATGTTTGTCTTCTTGTCTACAGACGTGGAGAACTTCACATGCACCAAGTGCAAGCTGGTAGCCCTCTTGGAGGAGAAAGTACAGCAGCTGGAGACACGGGTAGCTACACTTCAACAGATTCGCGAGCAAGAGGTTTTCCTGGACAGAACAGAACGAACACTCTTGGATGGGGACCGCACAGAGGAAGTGGCTGTGGAGGAGAGGGTCACTTCACAGACACAGGAAGTAGACAGCTGGAGGAATGTCACACACAGAACAAGAAAATCCAGGGATTCTTCCAGCAGCTTGCAGCTACAGAATCGATTCGAAGCCCTTATCAAGGACAACGAGGAAGAACAGCATGGACAGACTTCAGGGGTAGAGCAGGGGAACTTGAGAGGACCACCGCAAGGAACAGCAGCTGCGAAGCCTCAGCGGAGGCGTGTGGTGGTGGTGGGGGACTCCTTCCTGCGGGGTACAGAAGCAGTGGTATGTGGGCCTGACAAGATGACTCGGGAGGTGTGTTGTCTCCCTGGGGCAAAGATCCGTGATGTGACGGAGCGGCTAACAAGACTCGTCAAGCCTACGGATCATTACCCCTTCCTTTTGGCCCATGTGGGAACCAATGATACTGCAAGGCACAGCTTTCCCAAGATCAGAAGAGATTATGAGGCCCTGGGGAGGAAGCTGAAAGAAATGGACGCACAGGTGGTCATCTCGTCTCTTCTGCCAGTTGAAGGGCATGGTCCAAGAAGGGAGAGGAAAATAGCCGACGTAAACAACTGGCTCCGTAGATGGTGTCGCCGAGAACAAATTGGATTCTTGGCTCATGGACTGCGCTTCCATGCGGGGGGACTTCTGGCAAGAGATGGGGTGCATCTTACAACAGTTGGAAGAAACATTTTTGCCAACAGTCTCAAGAATTTGATCAGGAGGGCTTTAAACTGAGTCAAATGGGGGAGGGAGACAGTATTCTGGAAGGCAAAAAGGCTGGAGAAAATAATCAAACTGTCATAGAGGGAACAAGGCAAACAGCGCAAGGACCCAACAGTGGGAGGCAAAAAAGCTTGCACAGGAAGCAAGTAAAGGGAACACATGGTCTCAGATGTCTCTACACTAATGCACAGAGCATGGGAAATAAGCAAGATGAACTTGTACTCCTCGCACTACAAAACAAATATGATATAATAAGCATTACTGAAACCTGGTGGGACGAGTCTCATGATTGGAATGTAGGAATAGAGGGGTATAACCTTTATAGGAGAAACAGGCCAAACAGGAAAGGAGGAGGAATAGCATTATATGTCAGGGATATTTACACCAGTGAAATGATCCACAACATCAATACTGGAAGCCAGGTGGAGAGCATCTGGATAATAATTAAAGGGGAGGGAAACAACAGGGATGTTATTGTGGGACTCTACTACAGACCCCCAAATCAGACGGAGGAATTGGATGTTGCCTTTCTAGAACAGATGAACACACATGCAGAAAGGAGAGATGTAGTAGTGATGGGTGACTTCAACTATCCTGATATATGCTGGCAATCTAACTCAGCCAAAACTACAAGGTCTAGCAAATTCCTTACATGCCTGGAGGACAATTTCATGGTCCAAAAGGTGGAAGAGGCAACAAGGGGGTCGGCTATTTTAGATCTGATCCTAACCAACAGAGACGACCTGGTTAATGGGGTGCAAGTGGTGGGATCCTTAGGTGAGAGTGATCATGTTCTCCTGGAGTTTGTTATACAATGGAAAGAAGAAGCCAGGCATAGTCAGACACGCATTCTTGACTTTAGGAGAGCTGATTTCAATAAACTCAGGGAAATACTGGGGGTGATCCCATGGTCAGGAATACTAAAAGAGAAGAGACCTCAAGACGGATGGGACTTTCTCAAAAGGGAGATACTGAAGGCACAATTTCAAACAGTACCATTGAGGAAGAAAAATGGGAGGTATCTCAAGAAACCAGGATGGATGACTAAAGAACTTTCAATGGAGCTAAGTTTTAAACGGAACATGTATAGGAAATGGAAAAGGGGGGAAATCACCAAAGAAGAATTCAAACAGATAGCGAACACGTGTAGGAGTAAAGTCAGAAAAGCCAAAGCGCAGAATGAGCTCAGGCTTGCTAGGGAGGTTAAGAACAATAAAAAGGGTTTTTTTGGGTATGTCCGCAGCAAAAGGAGGAAGAAGGAAATGACAGGGCCACTACGAGGAGAAGATGGCAAAATGCTAACAGGGGACAGAGAAAAGGCAGAATTACTCAACACCTTCTTTGCCTCAGTGTTTTCAGAAAAGGAAAAGGAGGACCAACCTGAGGATAATGGAACAGAGGACACAATAGGGGAAATCCAGCTCAAAATAAGTAAAGAGGTAGTACAGGAATACCTTCTTAATCTAAATGAATTTAAATCTCCAGGACCAGATGAACTACATCCAAGAGTATTAAAAGAGCTGGCAAATATTATCTCAGAGCCATTGGCAATAATATTTGAGAACTCCTGGAGAACAGGAGAAGTCCCAGCAGACTGGAGGAGGGCAAACGTTGTTCCCATCTTCAAAAAGGGGAAAAAAGAGGATCCCAACAATTATCGTCCAGTTAGTCTGACATCAATACCAGGGAAGATTCTAGAGCAGATCATTAAACAGAGAGTCTGTGAACATTTAGAAGGCAATGCCATATTCACAAAAAGTCAACATGGGTTTCAGAGAAACAAGTCATGCCAGACTAATCTGATCTCTTTTTTTGGATAAAATTACCAGCTTGGTAGATGAAGGGAATGCTGTGGACATCGCATACCTTGATTTCAGTAAGGCCTTTGACAAGGTTCCCCATGACATTCTTGCAAACAAGCTTGTAAAATGTGGGCTAGACAAGTTAACTGTTCAATGGATTTGTAATTGGTTGACCGGCCGAACCCAAAGGGTGCTCAGCAGTGGCTCCTCTTCGTCTTGGAAAGATGTGACCAGTGGGGTGCCACAGGGTTCTGTCCTGGGCCCAGTGCTATTCAACATCTTTATCAATGACTTGGATGAGGGAATTAGGGGCATACTTATCAAATTTGCAGATGACACCAAACTGGGAGGAGTAGCTAATACCCTAGAGGACAGGATCAAAATTCAGAATGACCTGGATAGACTGGAGAGCTGGGCCAAAGCGAACAAAATGAAATTCAATACGGAGAAATGTAAAGTACTGCACTTAGGGCGGAAAAATGAAATGCATAAATATAGGATGGGAGAGACCTGGCTGAATGAGACTACATGCGAAAGGGATCTAGGAGTCCTAGTAGACCACAAATTGAACATGAGCCAACAGTGTGATGCGGCAGCAAAAAAGGCCAATGCGATTTTGGGCTGCATCAATAGAAGTATAGTGTCTAGATCAAGGGAAGTAATAGTGCCACTCTATTCTGCCTTGGTCAGACCTCACTTAGAATACTGTGTCCAGTTCTGGGCACCACAATTCAGAAAGGATATTGACAAATTGGAGCGTGTCCAGAGAAGGGCAACTAAAATGGTGAAAGGTCTGGAAACGATGCCTTATGAGGAGAGACTTAGGGAGCTGGGTATGTTTAGCCTGGAAAAAAGACGGTTAAGAGGCGATATGATAGCCCTGTTTAAGTATTTGAAGGGATGTCACACTGAGGATGGAGCAGGCTTGTTTTCTGCTGCTCCAGAGACTGGAACACGGAGCAATGGGTGCAAGCTCCAGGAACAGAGATTCCACCTCAACATGAGGAGGAACTTTTTGACAGTCAGAGCCGTTCGGCAGTGGAACACACTGCCTCGGAGCGTGGTGGGGTCTCCTTCCTTGGAGGTCTTTAAACAGAGGCTGGATGGCCATCTGTCGGGGATGCTTTAATCAAGATTTCCTGCATGGCAGGGGGGTTGGACTGGATGGCCCTCGTGGTCTCTTCCAACTCTGCAATTCTATGATTCTATGATTCTATGATTCTGGGTCACTTGCTGACTGGAATATAGGACACCTGGTAAAGTAGGTTGGGGAGGGGGAGAGAATTACAAATATGATAGTGTCACAATTGTGACTAAGGGCTTGTCTAGATGGGCTATTTACCCAGGCTTGCCCCAGTCTTGGAGCCCTGTAGCCCTAATAACACACGGCTTTTGCCCCATTTTACCCCCAGGCAGTCCAGATGATGCTCAGGGCAAAGATGGGGGGAGGAATGGGGTAAATCCTGATAAAATGGTATAGTATAACTCCCCAAACCCTACCTCATTGGGGATATAAAGGGCTGGACCCCACCATACCATACCAGCATGCCGGCTGATCTCTGCAGCTGCCATCTACACCACACCCTCAGAAGGCAGGCAGGAGACCCACAGCATGTGACCAAGGCTGTTCACATGCAGGGAGCCTTGATTATGTGCTCCCCCTGGCTTTGGGGAGTGTGGCACTGATGGCAGTGGCGGTCGCTGCCAGAGATGGGTGTGTGTGTCTATGTGGACCCCATCCCATTCTGTCCCATTAATGGGGGTGGGGTGGGGTGATCTGTGTCCAGAATACACAGTGGGAAGCTGGCATATTCTGGCCTGTGTAGATGAGCCCTAAGTAGTGACCATGAATATGGAACAGTTGTGGATGAGTAAATTTAGGTAAATGTTCCATATTCACGGCTGCTACTACAGCCACAATCATAACTCTCCTCCTGCAACCTACTTTAGAGGGCATCAACTGTATGAGGAGAAAGAGTTTTTTTCTCCTAGTGATAGGAGCACAGGTGAATGATATTTCCCATCAAGTTTGGGGATGAAGAGAGGTTACATCATGATGTATACTGAGTAGCTAATACACAATATTGGCCTATATTTCAGATTCTCAACTGCAATGCTAGGAATGTGGGGACTGAATGAAAATGTCATGGGTGGCAACATACTTATTTGGGGAAGCAATGTTGTCATTTGCCCCCTGTTGCTACACCCCTGGCTATTTGGGTTGGCTTCTCTGGTTTTAATAGTTTAAAAAAAAAAAAAAAACTAAAAAATACCCCAAGTGCTTTATAATTAGCTTTTTTAAAAAAAATCCAAGGAGAAAGTTTCCATTTATCATGGTGCACACCAAGTACATCCCATTGTATCTGGAATCAGACAGACCCGAGGAACATGATGTGCTATTGCGCTTAGGTTAAAACAATGAAAAGCTAATTAGATACAGTGGAAATAACTCTAATATATTAGCAATTATGTTTCAGATGATGTAGGTTGTGTAAGTTGGGTTAATATAAAATAGGGCTTAATAGGATTGTCTCCTGGCACTATTTTTCTTTGGTAGAATATGCAGAACAGTTTTAAAAATAAGGAGAAAAGAAACAGAAGAGCCCCCCCCCAAAAAAAATCTGTATTATAATATAATCTCCCCTGCTGTGAGTGAACTTAGGGTGCAAGGGTAAAATAAAATAAAACCCACCTCTGGTACCACTCCCTGTTATTTACAAAGGAATGTGATTCCTTTAGCATTCAAAGTCCCTTGAAAAAGCATCTGTCAGCACTGAGGTATGAGAGACATGAATTTTTATGTCTCATGATGAATGCAGAGATTGGTTTGGGCTGGGTTTGTTGCCTTCTCTCCTTTTGCATTACTGTGATGGAGATCATAGTAAATTTTCAGATGAGCCCTGCTTCATCTTGATTGCAGAAGCGGTGACAAGAGTTTCATGCTGCACTATACTACTACTACTATCACCACACAGTAGTAGTAGTGGTGGTGGTGGTGGTAGGAGTAGCAACAATAACAATGATATACCAGCCATTCTCTGTTCTAGTTCAGGGTAGCTTCTACGGCTGCTCTCTCCCTTTTGTCTGCAAAGCTAACGGTGAGGTAAGTTAAATTGAGGGGAATTCACATGGTTCAAAGTGTAGAGAGAAAGATGGGAAAATTCATGAAACCCACAAACCCTCTCCCCCAACTCCCCCCCCATGTACTATTTCACTGAGATATGTATGTCTAAGCTCAGAAATAGTATCTTGAAGGATTCATAAAACTCAGACGAGGATGAAGCAATCACTACAACAGCCATGATGATGGTGGTGGTAATAATCATGGAGGAGGAGGAGAAGGAGGAGGAGTTGGAGTCCTCCACCACCTCCTCCCCCTCTGCCATCCTCCTCCTCTTCTTCTTGGATTCAAACTATAGGAAAAGAGATTCCACCTAAACATTAGGAAGAACGGTGGTCCAAAAAGTACCTTTTCCAAGCTCTGCCCTCTTACTTATTTTTGTTGTTGATGGTAAGAGCTGTTTGACAGTGGAATGCACTGCCTCAGAGTGTGGAGGAGTATCCTTTTTCAGAGGTTTTTAAACAGAAGATGGATGGCCATCTGTCAGTAGTGTTTTGATTGTGTATTCCTGCGTGGTGGGGGGTTGGACTGGATGGCCCTTGAGGTATCTTCCAACACTATGATTCTATGATTTTATGATTCTTCTTCTTCTTCCCTGGCTTGTTTTAAAGTCTTAGCTTTTGGAAAACATCCTAGCCCCCTTCACCTGACAACTGAAAGGAGTACTGGGCAGTCGAAGCTCTCAGAGAGACAGCAAAATACCTATCTTCTTTCATTCCACTGCTGCTCCATTACCAGAACAACAACTAAGGTAAGTAAGAGGGCAGAGCTTGGAAAAGGTACTTTTGTGACCACAGGTCCCAAAATCTCCAAGGCAGCATGTCAGCCAGATCCAAGGTCTGTGGGATAAAGAGAAGGAAGAAATTTCAGGCAGAGTTTGGAAGATGTTTCAGACAGTTTGAAAGAGTAACGTTTTGGACTTCAGCTCTGAGAATTGACTGGATATGCTGGCTGTGGAATTGTGAGAGTTATAGTATAACCCCCCCCCCATACTAAATTCTCTACTTCCCTGTTGTCTCACCAGATTTTCCACCTTGAATATTAAAAGGTCTCCTCCAATGGGAAGACTGATCCTGTGATTCTTTTTTGTCTAGAAGTCAGACAAGTATCAATAAATACAGTGGGCCCTTGGTATCTGCTGGGGTTTGGTTCCAGGAGTCCACGTGGACACCAAAATCCATGGGTGCTCAAGTCTCATTATATACAGTGGCATAGTAAAATGGTGCCCCTTATATAAAATGGCAAAATCAAGGTTTGCTTTTTGAACTTATTATTTTTTAAATATCTTCAAGCTGTGGATGGTAGAATCCATGGATATGGAGGGTTGACTGTATGCTAGATTAACATATAAGCAAAAATCCAGGACTGGGGTGTGTTTCAGGGGAGTGTTACACAAATTGGTGGAGGTCCATGGGGGACCAACTCATGATGCCAAATTTATGTTGTTAATGGGGGAATTATAATAGCTAAAATGAATGGCTGTAAGAGGTCGGGTAACTTGCAGGATCATTGTACCTATGTATACTGGTACTAACTGCCAAGACTCTGAGTTAAAGGGGGTGGAATGGATTTTGTTGGAAAATAACATGGAAGCATTCACATGCACATGCACACACACAAGAACCACACAAGGCTAATGAAAAGTCCAAGTAGAAAGGTTGGATAGAGGAATAAATTTGGGGAGTATGGGTGATAATTACCAGTCCTGAAGAGCAGAGATTTGTGTAGAGGAGAAGACTAAGGCTTGGAACTGTGGGTGATACAGTGATCCAACAGAGTGACGGTGTCCAACTGTAACACACTTTATTATTTTTGGGGGACTAATAATTATAACCAATTTCATGTCCTGAAGGGGTTGTTTGAATGTAGAACAAAGTTGAGATGGGTTTCACACAGTTAAACAAAGGAAACGGCAACTTCGCTAATTGTTGTTACTGGCTGAGATGTTAGAATTGATGGGTTTATGACAACCTTCATATTGCAGGATAGGAAAAGGTGTGAACAGAAGTGTTCCAGGGATAATGGGGGTTCCAGTCATTGTTTATTTGTGATTGATGACTCATTGACAATGCTTCCAAAATGGGATTAGAACATACCTTGGTGATGGTTTTGTTTACTAGGGGGCTCCACATAATCCTATTTTGGGAATGTTTGTTGCTAGTTTTCCATGACACCTTCATTTAGGTCCTGGTGACCTTCACCTGACCCCACTTCTTGTCTGCCCTGGCCTACTTAGACCTCGTAAAGTGTCTAATTATTGACAGTTTATGCAATATTATAGGGAGGGAATGTAAGGTACAGTAATAGGTGCCATAACCAAGTCACCTTAAGCTTCAGCTTTTGATACTGAGGGATGGCAAGATGCAGAGGACTAAGCAGGGGGAGACCAGGATCAGACCTAGCCAGCAGGTAATGGATATGTGGATTAATTAGTTAATTCCACTTCTCCCCAGCCCTGGGAGACAAAGCCATTTGCAAAAATTAAAATGGATACAAATAAAGGTTCAGGTCTCTGATAACTTACACAAGTTAACATATTATTAAACTAGCAATTGTATTTTATTTTAAAAAGAATAGAAAGAATATTAAAAATGATATTTAAATTAGAATACATTTTTAAAAATAAAAGCTTAGCAATTAACAAAGCCCTGTAAAGAGTAGGAACAGTGAACTGTGTCCCTCTAGATGTTCTTAAACTACTACTTACACCATCCCTCATCATTAGGCAGTCTGGCTGGGACTAGGGATGTAATGAATGATCACAAATTTTTCTTGTCCTTGATGAGAAAGGATGTCTCATCACAAAGGCACAAAATGGTGAATTCCTGCAAGATTCCACCCCCCCCCCATTTTGTTAAAAATTTGTATACATGCCCAAAACTTGGTTTGGTGCACAAAAGCAAGCCATAGCAAGGTTTATGCATGGAGAACAGTGTCTTTCATACAAAAGATAGTATTTTCTATACTACCGGTAATCCCCTTTTTGGCATAAAACCAATGGATTTTGTATTATCATCTCTCTTTTTTTGAGGGGGTGGAGAGGCATAAAATGTGAAAAGGTTAAAAAAATATGAAATCTTTCAGAATGTTGCTGCATACTCTCCAACATGTCACAGATGAAAACCAAGGCTACATCTGGAATTCTGGGATTTGTAGTTTCTTGTGGCACTTGAGCTCTCTGACAAAGAAGGCTAAATATCTCACAAACTGAGGAAGTAGTTGTTCTTGGCGAGAGTGATCATAATGTTGTATGTCATGATCACAGCAAGTACAAGGTGATTTTTTTCAGCAGGGTAGACAAGTGTAGACTGTAGTAGACAGCGTAGACAATTTTTTTTTTGTAATCATAGACAAGCCCTAGAACACAGAGCAATGGATTCAAACTACAGGAAAAGAGATTCCACTGAAACATTAGGAAGAACTTCCTGAGCTGTTCAACAGTGGAATATACTGCTTCAGAGTGTGGTGGAGTTGCTTTCTTTGATGGTTTTGAACAGAGGTTGGATGGCTGTCAGGAACAGCTCATAACACAAGCTTTCCTGACATTTGTTACATGCAATTCAGGCTTACCTTGCCTCCCTTTGTAATGGTAAAGAGTAAGTGCTTGGCAAAGCCAGAAATAGATGATACTATGTGGAGAGCCAAATGGTAAGAATTCAGGGAGGCAGGGGTAACAAGTGAGAAGAGTATTGTAAAAGGTTTGCAATAAACAATGAATGAAAGCCATGTCAGGTTTGCCTGTTTTGTATCACCTTTATATCACTGTCTTTCCTTTTGTTCCTCATTCTAAGCAACAACTTTGAGCTAGTAACTCTGTAGAAACTCTATCCTGTAATAAAGCTTACTGTTTTTAAACCTGGGGCTGTTGCTTGTTGAGTTTAAAGAAGACAGCTCATGACAATGGCCATCTGTTTGGAGTGCTTTGATTATGTATTCCTGCATGGCAGGGGGGTGGACTGAATGGCCTTTGTGGTCTCTTCCAACTCTATGATTCTGTGAATCTATGACCCAAACACCAGTGTAGCCAACTGACTTCAAAACAAGAATAGTTAAATCAACTTCTCATCAAGAGCAGATTGAAACAGAACTATTTTCAGGGAAACAAAAGAGCAGTTGTAGTTGATGGCTTGCATATCATTTGGGGTGGTGAATCCACTCTGGGTTCTAGTATGAATTTTAGAGGAACTGTCCAAGGTGCTCCTTTAGCCCTAAATAGGTTCAGTGCTTTGCGCAGTGTGTTTAAAGTTCATGCTAACACAGAAGCTATCAGCCTGCAAGATTCCACCCCCCCCCCTGAGATCTGAACATATCTCTTCATGGAGGGAGTTCTATAAATATGGTGCCACCACTGAAAGAGCTCTGAATCTTGTTTGCCCCAACGTAAGTATGCCAACTAGTGGGATTACAAGAATGTCTTGCAAAGGCCTGGGCATGCTAGATATTCCTTATGTTGTAGCCACTTGTTGTTACTGTTGTTGTTGAATTAGTATGCAGGGCTGTTAAATGAGATTGAAAAGCATTTCAATTACCTATATTCTTTTTTCAAAGACTTGCTTAAAATGTTCACAGTTGAATTAGCAGCTTCATTTGTTAAGGTAAATGGAGGGAAAACATTGCTTTTCCATTCATCTTTGGATTGCTTGGAGTTGGATGCTGTATCGAACACACTTCTGTCTCAGTTGGGTTCATTACAGTTCTGCTTCTGTTGGGTGAAGGAATGCAGCATTTGTTTACAAAAAGAGAAAAGTAAAGGAGAAGGATGGAAAAATATATATTAAAAGAAGTAGTAAAGATATACCATGTCAGTAAAACTGGGGAGAGACATTAATGCAGCAATGTTTAGTTGCCACAAGTAATTGGAAGAGAAAGGCCTCAAGTTTGGGGTGAGATTCTATATTGTGCTTCCATAGTTTAGGCTAACACAGACATAGGGCCCATCTATACGAGGGGGGAATTGATGTGAACTCATGCAAATTCGAAGCAAGATTGACATGTCCTAATGATGTTTGGCAAAATCACAGGCATGTGAGGCTAATTTGCTTTTGCTGTCCCAATGGGCATGCCTGCAATTCAAAATGGTGGCTGTGACTAATGTTTTTATTTTTGCCAATCACTGCCACTGAATGGTTGTTTTTTTTTAAAAAAAAAAGCACATCTAAGGTGCAGATGTGTGATAGTGCACAATTCCAGCTAAATAAACATAAAAAAAATAAAAGAAAAAGTCTGTTTCATTGCGTGATCACTCCCTCACTAAAGTGAAAATCCAAGATGGTGGTTCCGGGACATTTGTCATCTAAGCAAATCCTGTCCCCTGCCCCCATCAGGCCAATCAGCTTTTCTGGGGTAAGTGAATAAATGCAATTGTCTGTCCTAATGATCGCTAATGCTCGTTCTCCACAGTTTTTAGAAAAACATCAGGGAAAGCCCCAAGGGGGTTTATGGAGGATTTGGGCCCCCTCCTTCTGAATACAGTAGAACTATGCAGGATCCCATTAGGACAGGTAGGATTCTAAGCAAATTCTAAGAGGAGTATTTTCAGCATTTAGACAGGCCCATAGGTATGGTACACAGTCTTTCAACTGAATACTGACATTTTGCAGCCAATGGTCTATCTGCCAATATGCCTGGTTCTTGTCCCATAGTGCAATGGGACTGGTTACTTTGTAAATGGTTACTTTAGTTGAGAATCTCTTATAATTTAGATGGGGGCAGTGGATCATCTGATCACTGTTTCCCCCCAAGATGGTGAGATATATCATATTACTATTTAAATTGCAGACATTGGCTGAGATCCTACATCACAGATGCAGTTAAGAATGAGCAACTATGTATCATCGCCTGACTCAACCCCACCTATCAACCTACCTTAACAGCCAACAGCTGCACTGAGTGATGGAAATGCTGATGAGTGGAGCACAGCAGGATGATATTTTCAGCCCCCTCCCACCAGTGATCTGTGCTGTGACAAGGAGTCATGACAGGGATGCTGCTTCTGTTCCTCACAGCCTCAGTCGCTCATAGGAGGGGGCTAGAAATGTCATCTTGCTACACTCCAGTTGCCAGCAGAACAGACCTATGTTGCTTGGTGCAGCTGCTGACTATTAAGTTTTTTTGTGGGGAGGGGCATTTGTGATTGTGGCAATAGTGCCGTGGTCATCAATGTGTTTACTGAGCAGTTACAAATGTGTAAGTCTAACTTATGCATTTGTAATGGCTCCATAGGAGAGTATTTTTATGTCCCTGGTTAAGATCCTGCATCATGCTTGTGCAATGTAAATCTACTACACACATGTAGTGACATGATGGTTACACTACACTACCTTTCTTCTGAATACCAGCAGTGTGCAACTGTTTGTGTATCTGCCAATGTGCCTGTTTCTCATCCTGTTGGCCAGTGCACTGTTGCTGCCTCTGCAGTCTCAGATCAAAACAGCTGGGGTCCAGAATAACTGAAAGACCAAATATCCCAATAGTATCCTGCCAGAGCTCTAAGGTCATCAGGCAGAAGATTTCTCTCAGTCCCACCTTCATCACAAGCTCACTTGGTGAGGACTTGAGAGAGAGCCTTCTCAGTGGCTGCTTCCATCCTCTGGAATGCCCTTCCACAGGAGGCTCGGCTGGTACCCTCCCTGATTTCTTTTCACTGGCAGGCAAAGACTTTTCTTTTCAAACACACTATTCAAGTATAAGCAGCTGGACTTATTTTATCTGGTATTAGCTATACCTAGCGTAACATACACCATTTAAAAAGTCCTGAAAAAATGTCCAGTAGACCTCACAACAAGCCTGTAAGGTAGGCCAGCTGGATTTTTAAATCCCTCCTCCCCTTTCTCAGCATTCCACATTTTTCCCAGAATTGCTGGGGTGACTCTGCTTGGTTCCCACCACAGGTGGCCTGTTGACACTGCTAGTTGACTGTCTACATCCTTCCACTGCCACCAGTTGCCTGTCTGGGTCCCATCTCAGGCGGCCCATTGCTGCCACCACCACCATCACCACCAGTTCTGTATGGGTTCCAATCTGGGCCACAGATTGAGTGGCAGGAGTGGATTGTGAGGTGGAGAAGGAATTTGCATGTGGGTAGTGATTGGTTGGGTGTGTTTCCTGAGCAACCAATCAGCACACTGGGAAAGGCAACATACCCAAGAGTTATATATATATATATATATATATATATATATATATATATATATGTTTTATATATGTTTTAAACTGTTTTTTAATAAATTTTAATTGTACACATTGCATTTTTAATCTGTTGTTTTATGGAAGTTGCCTTGGGTCCCATTTTGGGAGCAAGGCAGCATAAAATAAATAAATAAATAAATAATCAAGTGTTGCATCGAAGGCAAAGACAAATAGTTATGTGCCATCCAAGAATGCATGGCTGTATGTGGGAAAGAATGACCACTCATCAGTGGGAATGAATAATTATGCTCCCCACCCAATTCCTAATGGAATAGCACTAAGTGAATGGTTTTCACTTCCGGTTTGGCATAGTGAAACATTGACAGGAAAGGGAGAGAAAGAGAAAGACCAATCTTAACTTTCTATTCCCACCCACCCCCTTGCAATTCTTTCTAGTTTCTTGTCATGGATATATTAGCAAGCCACGATGCATGCTAATTACAAAGTTGGCTATAACAAGAGTTCCTCTTGTGAATCCATTTAAGGACCAATTGTTTACTATCTTTTTCTGTAAGTATAAAATTTTAATTACGGGACTGACAGGAACTGTGTGTGATACAGTGCTCTACATTTATCACTGGGAGAGGACCAGTTGCGGGAGCTGTTTGACTTTGGAGGGATCCTGATGCGCCCGCAATGCTGAGCAGCAGGTGCCACATTATTATGTACAGAAAAGCAATTAGGAAGCATATTGGATGAATGGGAAGTGCATTAATATTAGCGAGTGCATTTGTCAGTGGTTTTGATGCGAGGCTCTCTCTTTTCTTTATGCAACATTAAGATTGTGCCTCTCATAAATTCTCCCCTTAAATTGCCATCTGTTCCCTTGTCATGAAGGAGCGAGGTGGAGAAAAAAAAGTTTTTTTCTTTCTCTCTCTCTCTTTTGCTTGACAAAGGGAAGAAAAAACATCCCCAAGACTAGAAAAGAAATTCTTAAAAAAAAAAAATGAAATGGGCAAGGGTGGGTGGGAAGAGTGAAACAAAGGAGCCAGTAGCAGTTGGGAGAGTGGCGTGATGCAAAATTAAACGTCACACGTGCAACGTAATTATCCTTGAACGTAGTGCTAGCAGGATTTCTACCTCCCCCTTAGTTCTTTCGTCCCCTGGTTTTTTCATGCTTTTAAGCATATCTTAAAAAAAAATACTGTAGAAAATGGTTGAAATGACAAAGTAACTAGAAGGAGAGACTAAATTCCAAGCTGCTTCCATGCTGTAATCAATTTCTGATTGTTTCTCTTGACTTGAATTGGGGCTTTCTTGAAGATTGGTAAATTTTGAAGTACAAATGGATGAGATTTGCAATTCACTCATTTTTTAAACTTATGCTTCATTCTCCGGAGGACATGCAATTTAGTTTCCAGAAAGCGGCACAGTTGTGAACTTGTGGTTTCTTGCTATTTGCCATCAGGTTGACTTTGCCTTATAGTGAACCTATGAATGAGAGGCCTCCAAGAGTTCCAGTAATTATTTGCCTGGCTCAGGTCTTGCAAACTCAGTGCCGTGGATTCTTGACTGAATCAATTCCCCTGTAGTGCAGTCTTCCTCTTTTCTGACTGCCTTCCACTTACCTGAGCATTATCATCTTTAAGTCACATCATCTCATGCTATGTCCAAAGTATGACAGCCTCAGTTTAGTCATCTTGGCTTCTAGTGAGAATTCAGGCTTGATTTGTTCTAAGGCCCATTAATTTGTGTTTCTATCATTCCATGGTATGCATCAAACCCTTCTCTGAAACTGCATTTCAAATGAGTTGGTTTTCTTCCTGTCAGCTTTTTTCACTGCCCAGTTTTCACAACTATATATAGAAAACTTGTGGTATGTTCAGTGAAGGAAAGAAAGAAAGATGCTTTGGACCACAGGCATACATTTGGAACATGCACAGTGAAAAATACTCACAAAGCTATGATGCGCACAAATGCATAGAGCCCTGAATGATACCAATGTAATTCTATTGCCAGGAAAACTTGATTTTTAAAAAAACTTTTTTACTGAAGAATTTGTAGCATAATTTATGTCATTAAAATCTGCACATACTAATGGTTTCAAATTGCCTTAGAACTTTTAATTGATTTTCAAGGGTCTAGTTTTAATTTTTCAAATTGCTTAATATGCTTCTGTTTATCTATTTGTTAAAATATTTTTATTCCACTTATATCTAAAGATTTAAGGGTGGCATACAATAAAACCAACTTGAGCGATTTAGAACAGTAAAAAACAAAAGAAGATTAAAAACACATTAAACAACTTAGTAAGTCGAAACAAGTGAGTTGAAGTCCAATTAAAGCAGTTAAACCATTTAAAACTGTGAACATGTGCACATTTCATTAAACTGCTTTTACAGTTTTTAATCATTTTAAATTGTGTCAACTAATTTTATTGTACCTTGCTCTGAGTGCCACGGGGCTCTGTCCTGTTTGCCCAGTGCTATTCAACATCTTTAAAAATGACTTGGGTGATAGAATAGAGGGCATGCTTATCAAATTTGCAGATGACACCAAGTTAGGAGGGGTAGCTAATACCCCAGAGGACAAGATCAGAATCCAAAATGACCTTAACAGATTAGAAAGCTGGGCCAAAATGAACAAAACGAATTTCAGCAGGGATAAATATAAATTACTACACTTAGGCAGAAAAGAGGAAATGCACAGATATAGGGTGGGGAACACCTGGCTTGAGAATGATACATGTGAAAGCGATCTACGAGTCTTAGTAGACCACAACCTGAACATGAGTCAGCAGTGTGATGAGGCAGCTGAAAAAGCCAATGTGATTCTAGGTTACATCAATAGGAGTATAGTGTCTAGACTGAGGGAAGTAATAGTGCCACTGTATTCTGCTTTGGTCAGGCCTCACCTGGAATACTGTGTCACCTGGAATACTGCAATTCAGGAAGGATACTGAGAAGCTGGAACGTGTCCAGAAGAGGGCAACCAAAATGGTGAAACGTCTGGAAGCCATGCCCTATGACCAGAGGTTTAGGGAGCTGGGTGTGTTTAGCCTGGAGAAGAGAAGGTTAAGAGGTGGCATGATAGCCATGTTTAAATATTTGAAAGGACGTCATATTGAAGAAAGAGCAAGCTTGTTTTCTGCTGCTCCAGAGACTAAGACACAGAAAATGGGTTCAAACTACAGGAAAAGAGATTCCATCTAAACATTAGGAAGAACATGATGATGGTAAGAGCTGTTTGGAAGTGGAATGCACTGCCTCAGAGTGTTGTGGAGTCTCCTTCTTTGGAGGTTTTTAAACAGAGGTTGGATGGCCATCTGTCTGGAGTACTTTGATTGTGTCTTCCTGCATGGCAGGGGGTTGGACTGGATGGCCCTTGTGGTCTCTTCTAATGCTGTGATTCTATGATTCTAATAACCAAGTGTCTGTTGTCTTTGATGTGTTCTATATGTACTTCTTAAGTCTCTTTCCATCCATTTCAAAGAAATATTAATATGCAAAGTGACTGACTCCATCAATGTTGATGATAGCCTTTGTTTTGGATGCTCCAACAGTAGATGTCTCTTTTCTCACCAGTTTGAACATCCATCCATCCATTTTTTCATTACTTCATTTCCCATCTTCATATATGTTTTCCTGAGGTAGTTTCATGTTCCAATTCTATTTTGTAAATCCCATCAATTAAAGCTACTTCCTAGATATCTGCCTCCTAGGAAGTGGGGAAAGAAATATTTTGATAAATAAATAAAAACATTTTAGAAGTGTACATCTGCACAGACACACATGAATTTCTGTGGGAGGATATTGAGTTCTGTAGACTGGTAACTGAGTCCTCACGTCTGTGGAGCTCAGAAGGAAGAATGAGAACTTGGTTATGTCTCATTTTAATACGTAGATCTACTCATCACCAATTTAAAGTGGTTTTAACTGACTAGATAAGGAACTACTTTTTCTCTTCCCAGTTTTTATTGGCCAAATTCCATAGGTACAGCTATTTCCAATACTGATAGAAATATGTATCTCCCTATCTTAAAGGTCCTCTCCATTGATGTCCCCTTGTCGTGGGAGAGAGTACCCTAACGATGTTTTGAGCTATGCTGGCAGTGGCATAAAGCCACTGGTAGGGTCTCCCATGCCAGACAGGTCAAAACCGAAGGGTCTGACAAAGAGTGTCAAAGGGCAGGATGGGCTTTCTAGCCTTGTGGCAACCGTCCTAGGAGAAGGAAAACTCTAATCCCAAACCCAGATAGATGGTGCTCGTCCAACCTTGTAAGGTCAACCATCTAAGAGAAGGAAACTCTAATCAAACCTACGACTTGAGGACCTCGCTACTATATCCATGCTTGCAAGGCCACAGCAGAGGAACCTTTGGTTTAAAGGGTGAGGCCAGTTCTGTGCACACTGCGGTCCACCAGAAAAATCCATTGCACAGGCTCGAAGGACAAATCCAATTCCAAAAAAGCGCTGTAGCGATAGGCGAGGGATGGAATGGCAGGTGTAAAGATGCACTGGAAGCCGCACACCCAACCCTGCATGCAGGCAGTTCAGGACATTGGTCGCTCAAGGCTGACCCATATGGAGAGGGGCCTAGAAAAGGTGGCCTAATGAAAGCTCATCCCCAACTACCTGGTTGACTAGCCGAGGCCAACGGGCATCTTCTGATGCGGTCAAACCAAGGCAAAGAAACAAAGGCACACACCGGCCTCCAAAGGTGTAAATAAACTGACACTTGCATGCTGGAACATCAGAACCATGCGAGACTCTGAAGATAGTGGACGGCCTGAGTGTCATTCTGCCCTAAAAGCCCATGAACCATCACGACTTAACATTGACATCGCTGCTCTTAGTGAAGTTCGCTTCCATGAGGAAGGCAGCCTTAAAGAACATGGCGCTGGCTACACACTTTACTGGTCTGGCAAACCCAAAACCAAAAAACATCTTTCAGGAGTAGGCTTTAACAGAAACAACAACGCAGAAAGAATCACAACCCAAAAACATCACCCAAGGAGGCCTTCTGCTGTGCTTTCTGCATCCGGATTGTTTATCTCGGATTGGCCTTTTTAGTCATCAGCGCGCTTGCAGAAAGCGCGGGATGAGTCCTTCCTGAATCTTCGTTTGCAGAGAAAAGCCAGTGAGAGAGAGATCTTAGAGGTTATTATAGATGAGGATTCTCTGTTGGAAAAAGAAAAGGTAACCCTAATTCCACATTAATATGGGTGAATATGCAGGGATTCCAACCTTTTTAAATTTTTTAAATCATTTTTTCATTAGTGAAGAAGATAAGCACAAACATTTAATAATATTAAAAAATTCTCTCAACACAAACATCCTCTTTTAAAAAACACTTTTTAAAAACATGTGATAAGTCTATTTCTTATATTTTTAAAATGATCTTCGTCATAAATACTTGCTTTCATTTATTCCATTCTCATAAGGTTATTTATAATCCAATTTCCAAAAAAGACTTCTGCTTTGAAAACTGTCTCATAAATTGTACATTTTTTTTAAGCTTCGATTTTTTTCCATTCCGAATAAGAAGATATTTTTGGATTTTGGAAAACTTTTATGAGAGAGCCAGCATGGTGTAGTTGTTTGAGCATTGGACTACAACTCTGGAGACCAGGGTTCAAATCCCCACTAAGCCATGGAAACCCACTGGGTGTCCTTGAGCAAGTCACACACTCTCAGCCTCAGAGGAAGACAAAGGCAAAACCCTTCTGAACAAATCTTGCCAAGAAAACCCTGTGATAGGTTCCCCCTAAGGTCACCAAATTGGAAATGACTTGAAGGCACACAAGAACAACAAAACTCTTATGAAAAGCTAACTGAAATGAAATTGCCACACGTCTCTACTTAAGTGTGTGTGTATATATAGATGGCTTCAAGTTGCCTGTAGGCTTATGGCAACCCCCTGAATTTCACTGGATTTTCTTAGTCAAGAATACTCAGAGGTGGTTTTGCCTGTCTCTTCCTCTGAAATATACTGACAGCACCTGGTATTCATTGATGGTCTCCCATCTAAGTACTAACCAGGGCTGATGCTCCTTAGTATCCAAAATCAGATGGGATCTGTTGCCTTTACACACACACACCAGTCAGTCAGCTTTGATTGTCATCCTCATCTACCTTCCCTGAACAGTTTGGTTTCTGTATAAATACAGTTGTCCCTTCACATTCGCTGGGGTTTGGTTCCAGGACCCTCCGTGAATACCCAAATCCGTGAATACTCAAGTCCCATTATATCCAATGGCAGAGCAAAATGGTGTTCCTCATATAAGATGGCAAAATCAAGGTTTGCTATTAGGATTGTTAATTTTTAAGAATATTTTTCAAGCCGTGAATACTCAAATCCGTGAATGTCAAATCCGTGAATGTGGAGGGACAACTGTAATTGTTTTGTGAATGGTATCACACTGCTAGTATTGATTGTCACAATTTTGGGCAGTTTTGGATCCAGTTTGGTAGAAGACAAGACCCAGGTATAGAAGGCCCCTTAAGGGACCTTTGACAGATGAGCAACCAGATCATGCCCAGCTCAGGACAGATACCCACAGTGAAAACTGGAGAGGACTCCTTTACCTTTAATGGCTGTGTGTTACCAGTTTGTGTGACAAGCAACACTTGCTTCAATTACCTCTTCTACACAACTATTAAAGGTACAGGTGCCCTCTCCAGTTTTCACTCTGGCAACCCTACAGATGGCTCTGCCTCACTTCCAGGTGGCATAGGAGCCACACAGTGGTTTCTGCCTGGCTGGATTCGTGTATCTGTCTATCCTGTCCTACATAGCAGGTGGGCTGGTTCAATGGGTTTCCACTGATCCATGGGTGGTTCAACTGATGAATGGGTTGCCACCAGACAGCAGGCAGATTGGCTGATGCCTGGAGCCAGCCTATTCAGTTATAACCCATAGAGTTTTCCATTTTCCATACCTACAACATGTGGTTTGTGTTCACGTTCTTGCTAAAGTGAAGCCCCACACTTGGAACTGGGTCCACATGGATTCTTTGCCAATGTCCCTATGAAAACATTTATCTAATGCGCTACCTTGGATCCTGTGCTGGGAGAAATGTGGTATATAAATTAAACAAACAGACAAACCTTCTGAAACAAAGTTTCCATCAACCATCTTTCCTCCTCTGTGGAGGCTTATGTCAGGGCTTGGAAAAGCGACTTTTTGCACTTCAGCTCCCTGCATCCCCAGCCTGCATGAGTGGCCAATCTGGCTAGGGGATTCTGGAGGCTGTAGTCCAAAAATGGGCTTCCCCTGGCTCTTCTACACAACTATTCTTCACCTCATTCTTTGGAAGCTACCCAAACAATTCACATTTCAGAGTGATTTCCTTCAAAGAGGATCAACTTCAATGAAATTCATCTGAGATTCCCAGAAAGGCCAAACAGCACAGGTTTATTGTCTAAGTATCAGTTAATGGACACCCACAGTAAAATGTTCCTTTTTAAATAATACAACATCAAGCTACATAAAGGTCTTTATGTGTCTTCCCTCTTTTCCTGACTATGACTTCAGTGTGGCTAAAGAAAATATCTAACAGTATGATTGCCTGGCTTGTAGAGTGTTTCTTTTGTAAGTGACATTGCCTAATGTTTTTTTAATGGATCCTTAAATAATTTATCCTTAAACCTCTGTTTAATGGATTTTTTTAAATCCCCCAGTTTCATTCCTAAAGAGCTGCATCTGACAATTCATATTTGCACTCTGACCATTCACATCCCCCTCCCCGTTAAATTAATAGCATCTCATCCTTTTGAGCTTAATTATAAGAAGTTACATTTATGGAAAAAGGTATTCACGTCTCTAGTTAAATGCTATTGTGCAATGTGGGATTCTTTTTTTTCTTAAAAAAATAGTTTGTACCACATTTGATGCTGCATTCAGGGTTTATCTTTTTAATACATTAAGCAGAATTAGTTGATTTTGATGCAATGGCAAGATGTCTCAGCAGCATTCACTAGAACTGAATAGAAAATCTGAAAAAACATTCTATCACAGATAACATTTTCAGGCCTCACTGAGCTCCTTCTTTTATGCGTGATTTTGGAAGTATGCAGCACATTTATTTATTTCTGTCCTCCTCTGTATCTCAAGATTTCAAGGCAGAGTACAATCAAGGGAATTAAAAATAAATAAATAAAATAGAATACTTTAAAAAATATTGTCAATATAACCGCCCCCCCCCCAAAACCCAGGAAAAACAAAAAGAAGATATGTAATCCAATTGAGCCAAACCAAGTCATTATTATTTATCAACCACTTCCCCCAAACATGACATACTATTCCCTTCACAGAAAAAACTGTAATTGAGAATTCATTCAGCACAAAAATTTCATGTGGTTGATTTGCACAGAAAACAAAATTTTCTGTGCAGGTAATTTTTTTTTTCTTATGCAGAAAATGCTGTTTTCTGTGTAAAAAAGTATGGATTTTGTGCAGAGTAAGTCCCAAATTGTGAATAGGCTTTGAAATGTGGCTGTGGTTTCGAAGCAGTGTCTCTCAGTGGGAAGAAAATTATTAAAATTACTTGTTGCTTCCTTGAAGAAGTATAGTGCAGAATTACATCCCTAGTCATGAAACTCACGGGGTGACTAATTGAGTCAGTCTCATTCTCTTTCTCACTCTGACCTACCTCACAGGACTGTTGTGAGGATAAAGTAGGGAGGAAGAGAGTCATGTACCCTGCTTTAAGCTCACTGGAGGAAAGGCAGAATGGAAATGTAATGAATGAATGAATCAATGCCAGCTAAATAGAATCTTCATATTTAGTGGCAACATACCTTTGTTGTGGTGGCAGCGACACACAAATAAGCCTTTACTTTTGTCTGGCTGTTGCTTAAACAAAACACTGCACTAGATAGATTTTAATCTGTTACCTAATTAATAAGACACCCTTTTTATTCTTAAAAAAAATGTGTGTGTGTGTGTGTGTTTAAATGTGTGTGTTTTTAGAAAATAATCCCACTGTTTTGGTATCTGTTCTCTCTCCACCCCCACCCTCCTTCCTTTCTTTAAAAATCTGAAGAACCACATTTGGGAGCAGAACAATGCCAGTAAAAGAAACTCCTGTTGTGCACCTGATGTGATTGTTCCTCTCTGTGCCACTGTTTTGCCCTCCTGCTGCGGAAGGGGTAGAACCCTATAGCTACCAGAATAAAGACCAACACAGTCTCCAGCTGTGAGCATGTGATCAGTTCTTAATGTTTGATTTTGAAAAGAACAATACACAAAAAGTCTGCTACCATACAGCAGGCCCGCCCATCTCCTGAAAAATCCTTGTCTACAAATGATGGTTGCTTTGGGCACATAAAAGCCAACTCTGACAAACCACTGTGGGAAAAGTGAGCCCATGATGAATTTTGCGATCCAACTCCAACACTTTCAGTAGGGGTTTTAGTAGACCACATGTTAAATATGACTCAACAGATTGATGTAGCTGCCAAAAAAAAAAAAAAAGGCGAATGCGATTGCAGGCTGCATCAACAGTGGTATAATGTCCAGGCCGAGAGAAGTTATTTGTTGTTAACTGCCCCCGAGTCAGCTTCGACTCATGGTGACCCCACGAATGAGACATCTCCAAGATCCTGAGGCTGGATGGCCATCTGTCAGTAATGCTTTGGTTTTGTATTCCTTCAGGGCAGGGGGTTGGACTAGATGGCCCATGTGGTCTCTTCAAGCTCTATGATTCTACCCCCTATCCTGAACCACCCTACTCAGGTCCTGCAGGTTCAGGCCTGTGTCCTCCTTGATTGAATCTATCTATTCACTGTGTTGTCTTCCTCTATTTCTTTTCCCATCCACCTTTCCTAGTATTATCAACTTTTCTAGTGAGCTGTTCTTTGTTATGATATGTCCGAAGTACAATAGCCTCAGGTTGTTCAACTTGGTTTCTAATGAGAGTTTGGGTTTAATCTCTTCTAAGACCCATTTGTTTGTCTTTTCAGCCATCCATGGGATTCTCAGCACTCTTCTCCAACACAACATCTCAAATGAGTTGATTCTCTTCCTATCAGCTTTCTTCATTGTCCAGCTCTCACATCCATACATGGTGTTGGGAAATACGCTGGTTTGAATGATCCTGAGTATTGTGTTCAGTTTTATATCTTTGCATTCAATGGATCTACTCTAGTGATCAGCAACCAAACCAATTCCAATGTATGTTTGTTTACATTTGTCATTGGTCATTGCCATTAAATCAGACTCAACTTATAAACTATCTGTGAAACTGGAGTACTTATCACCTTTCCCCAGAAGCATCTCAGCTGCTCCCTTTAGGAGGTCATCTCATTGGTCAGCTATTTCCTGATGCTGACTCCCATAAACTGTAACTTAACTTGAGACAACTTTAACCCTTTGTTTACTTGGTTGTCTGTGCTGCCCAGATAATGGGAGAGCCCATGATTACACTATCTCAGCTATAAATGAGAGACCTCCAAGAGCCACCACTATCAACAGCCCAGCTCAGGTTCTGCAATCTCAGGACTATGGCTTCCTTTATTGAGTCTATCCACCCATAACTTGAGTCTACTATCAACCTGTAACGTGCCTCCCACTTTAGCAAGCATTATCATCTTTTTAAATGAGTCATGTCTTTTTGTCATGTAGCCAAAGTATGATAGCCTCAGGGCTCATCTGTAAATGAGGCCTCAGTTTCGTCATTCTGGCTTCTAGGGAGAGATCTGGCTTCCAGGGAGAGATCCGGCTTGATTTGCTCTTCAACCTATTTATTTGTCTGAATTTGTTTGTTTGAATTACTCTTCTATGAAATAATTATTAACTATTATTGTTTGATAATAACATTTATTAAATAACTATTGTTCACTGTGTTTCAAATTAAGTTTCTCTGCTCTTTGTGATTTCTGAGAGTTGCAACATTGCTCTTGAATATCTATCTAAATTAATACAGTCTCCTGAATGACTGGGGACAACTTAAGGAGGACAAAAGAGGGGTTCAGCCAATTTTGAGGGTGTGGAAGCCAAGAATGGGGAAGTCAAGTGTGTCTTTCTTTTATGGTACCTCACAGACCCAGCAATTTATGAAGAAAGCTGTTTGTCAGGAGGGCTAGTATTTGTCCTCATCTCCTGACTGAAGTGATCTCCAGGTTTAGGTTCATTGTTGCTGAATATAACAAGGCATAAAGGAACTCTTGATGTGGTTTTTTTGGGAAAAGACAAAAACAATGGATGTTTGTAAAACGAAAACTCCCCAGGAACAGCTGTTGCATTTTTTTTGAGGGCTTGTGTTATGTCAGTATTTTTGTTAAACACCCAGAACTCATAATATTCTCCTTACTGGTTCACTGAGCAGCAGAATAAGCGAGTGAGAGGGAAGGGTCCCATAGGAATACACTGAGGGACAAAGAGAAGCATTTATTTCATGTTAGCAATCCAACGGCATAATTGTTGGCTGCCGTTTATTGACTTGGACTATCAGGGGAAAGTGGGAATAATTTGGGGGTATATGAACAGTATTTTTTTAAACAAAAAAATTCAGTGAGGACTAGATCCAGGTTTCCACCTGCCAAAGTCAGGGGCACTAATAAGTGTCACGGTCACGCGCTGGTACCTCTGAGCATGTCAAGAGGACCAGACAGCAAATAGGTCTTGTAGTAAAAAACAGCAAACATCAGGCTGATGAAATGAGCACACAGACACAGAGATTGTGCCTAAACTACTGTCCTTTACTTGTGCATATTAAAGAAATATATACAGCGAGTCTGAGACTCCAAATACATAGACTACATAACTCAGCAGTCATGGCAGTACTATCCAGCACTGTATAGCATAGAGTGCAAGTACAGAGTCCAAGAGCAAATATCCAAGTGCTTGATGAGGGTGGGAACATATGGTTATACAAGTACATGTTTACATTACATTCATGGGCCATGTGGTTACCCATTCCCATACACATGGTCTACCCAGTTTGTTCCCAGAGCAATAACAGTATCACTCTTCTGACTCTATTCTCATCTCTCTCTCTCTCTCTCTCTCTGGCTTCTCTTCGCAAATGAAGATTCAGGAAGGACTCATCCCGCGCTTTCTGTAAGCACGCTGATGACTAAAAAGGCCAATCCGAGATAGACAAGTCCGGTTGCAGAAAACACAGCAGAAGGTTTTCTTGGGTGATGTTTCCGGGTCGTGATTTTTTCTGCGTTGTCGTTTCTCTTCAAGCCTTGTTCGGCGTGAGTTCTCAAATAAGGCTGCAGCATTGTGGATAGTGTGTCTCCATGCCTCCCGATGTGAGGACAGGGCGGACCATTCTCATAGTGGCTAATATAAACAGTATCTTCTTGTTCTCGCCAGCTGCATGTAGCTAGCTCACTACTGGCCCCTGCTGGCAATAGTACTTAATATACCATGGTAGCTCTTTACAATATAAAATTCTCAGTGATTGTATATCCCAGTAACCTGGGATTTTTTTTTTTGAAAAGCCCTCCTGTTGCTTTGTCCATTGATACCCATGTCATTATGGTTATTCATTGACATCTGTAGTGAGTTCCTTGTAACTCTGGATTTGTTTCACTTCCTGCCTTGGAGGCTCCAGCAGTCCCACACTTGTGATCAAAGCTATTATGTAGGAGTTTTAAAGTGAACATGGTGTGTTAAGTGATCATCTGATTCTTCTGATCTGATCCTGAGATGTTGGCTAGAGTTTACCATCACAATTAGGAATGCATAACCTAGAGTTACCCTGCAGTTACCTAGAGTTACACACTCATGACTGGTTTTTATCCATGATCCCTATGTATTCAATAGTGTAGGGAAAATGTAGAGATTTTAAAAATCCCCCAATTATGATTGACTAGGCAGTAGCTGCGGCAAACAACAGGGCTCTGTTCTCCTGTTCATACGGTTGTAGCTGACTACCATTTTCACCCCCATCTGGTGCAAGAGGGAATTGCAACAGGGATCTGGCTTCTGACTGTTGCACTGGAGATGGCTTGCGGGAGGGAGGCGGAAATATCAGCCACTTGCTTCCCGATTGACAGGAGAGCAGACCCCTGTCTCTCATAGTGGCTGCTGCCCAGAAACTCAGGATTAGGTGGGATTGGACTGGGAGATGCTGCTTAGCTATGCAACTAAGGTAGTTATGTAATTAAGTAGCTGATCTAGACTCACAACCATTATTTTGAATCTGCTCTGGCTTTTATTCTGAACTTCAAAACAGCTACCCAGGATGCTGGATTTATTTTAGCAATTGAGTTCATCACCTTGGATAGTTCTATAATCCAGAGTGCATTAACTCTCCCTCCTGACAAAGGGGCCACCAGCTACCACAGCTGTAATGAGTTACTTTTTTAAAAAAATGGTAAGAGGAGTATCATGAAATTACAACTGAAAAACAGGGATATGGAAATGAACTCATTTTATAGCTGCAATGAGTAATGCTTTCTAGCGACTTTATAAAATTACTTGTCAAGGTAATTTTTAGAGGCATTTTGACTAAAATGTCTCAATATTTTATCAGGACATTTCTTAAGGAACAAAAAAAAATGGCAAAAAGTAACGAATTATAAACTTGAGTAGGGCAACAAGTTACTTGTCAAGCCATTGGACCTGGTGGTTTCCACATCTGGGAGAGTGTTGAATCTACTCCAGGGTTTAGTCTGAAGTTTAAAGGTGCTTTCTCACATATTTGGGGGATAGGGTACACTACCTTGGATAGCTCTTCAAAGTTTGGAGTAAGACCCAGAGCAGATTCGCCAGAGCCTTTGACATAGAAGCCACCTGTTGCCACTGTGTCAGACATTCTTATGAATAACTTTTCATGCACTAGAAAGAATAATTGTGATAAATAACTTTTTTTTATAAAAAGGAACATATAAATACTGTTACTTACACATCACTAAAAAAGCAGGCATGAAATTTAATAAAAATTGTATTTTCTAATTTCACACACACACACACACACGGGCCAGAATACTTTTGGTGTCATTCCAGAGGAGAGTGACCAAAATGGTCTAAGGTCTGGAAACCATGACATATGAGGAGCATCTTAGGGAGTTGGGTATGTTTACCCTGGAGAAGAAAAGGTTAAGGGAAAAGTGCACAGGGCTTGTCTAAACGAGAGGATATAATGCTGATTCCTGCACATTATTGCAAATTTGCAGCACTGTTCAATTGTCCCCACAGTCTTTTGGCAAAAGCAATAGTATGTGAAGCTATCCGTGTTTGAAGTGCACACACCTGTGACTCAAACTGGTGGTTGAGTAAATTAATGTATTATTTTCCCCCACACATTGTACAGTATTTTTTTAAAATTTAAAGCAAAGATGTACAAGTGTGACCTTCTACTTAAAAACACAATTTAATCACCTCAGAGCAGCAAAAAAAAAAAAAGTGCACAATTGGCAGTGTGAAAATAAAAAATGGTGCTTCTGGATGTTTCCTTGCTGGCAAGCCTGCCCCCCAGCGCATTCCAACCAATCCACTGTCCACTTACACTCCTCTCTGACAATGTGCAGTGTCTCAAATAGATTGTCTAAACAAGCGTTAATGTGCATTCCCTTCACATTAGCTGGGGTTTGGTTCCAGGACCCCCGTGAATACCCAAATCCATAAATACTCAAGTCCCATTATATGCAATGGCATAGCAAAATGGTGTCCCTTATATAAGATGGTAAAATCAAGGTTTGCTTTTTGGATTATTATTTTTTTAAGAATATTTTCCAGCCGTGAATACTTAAATCCGTGAATGCCAAATCCATGAATGTGGAGGGACAACTGTATTTTAAAAATGATCAGGAAAAGCCATGAAGGCTTTTGCCATGTAGTTTTTGGAGTTTTTGGCCCCCCTTCCTTCTGAATAGCACAAATCTTATACTAATCTCATTGAGACAAAAAGCACAGTTGCCCCTCCACATTCGCGAATTTAGCATTTGCGGTTTTGCATATCCACAGTTTTGGGAGGGCGTCCCCCCCACCCTCCCAAAAGCAGCAACTGGGCCGTAGAAGCCCCATGGCCCCTTCTGGGAAGCAAGCCGGGCAGGACATGGGAGAAGTGGCGAGGTGGCCTTCCAAGGCCCCCTCACCACTTTGGCAGGCCAGGCAGGGGGTGGGAGAAGTGGCGACAGGGTTGTGGGAGGGCGGTGGTTATTCATGTTTTTTTCACATTCGCAGGGGTCTTGCGACTCTAACCCCCACAAATGTGGAGGGACAACTGTATTCTCTTCAAATCCTATGAGTAGTAATTTCACCATTTAGACAACCCCACACTCTCTCATCCTAAGAGGAAGGCAATGACAAACATCTGATTAAAATTTGCCAAGAGAAACCTATGATAGGGTCACCATATGTTGGAGCTGACTTGAAGGCACATAACAACAACAGCAACAACAGGGCTGGTCCCACTAATAAAGCTTACCTGACAAAACCTTGTGTTGCTTGTTCTCTCAGTAAAATACTTGCAACTTGTCAGGTTGGAATAAGCTTGCAGGTTATCATATCACAAGACAGTGTGTCATGTCAACATGGCTGCCGACTCTCTAGCTGATATTTACGGCAAGCCAGCCAACAGAATTTGGAGGGTATTGTTTCTTCCATGATGTGTGTCTTGTAGTAAATGGGAACATTTTCAAGCAAATGCAATAAGCGGTCTGCACTATGTTGTGATTGTTTTTGTTAAATCTTCCCCCTCCCCTCCCCACAAGTCAAAGAGTAGTCCAATAATATCCCTCCATCCATTTCCCTCAACTGGCATCCTACCAGGCCTACTCGTCACACATTGTTTGTGTAATTATAAAATCAAAAGTGAAGATATGGCTTCCCAACTGTGCAGTAAGATAAAAACGAAGGGGGGGAATATCGATACAAACATGTAGAAAGAAAGAAGAAAAGACAGCAAAAATGGCATAGATCAGCCTCCACTTCTGTAGTGCATACATAATAAATGTCTCAGGTTGAGAGCGACCACCACTTCTGTAAAGGCCTCACTGCTGAAATAGTGCACATTTTAATCACAAGCCTTTACATTCCTTTCAGCTATTTTGCTTCTGCTCTCCTATAGTTATTTCTTCAATGTTCTAGGAATGCTTACATTCAAAAGAATAAAAGGGCAGAGATCCTGCATCAAGAGTGTAACTTTACAGTCAGGGAGTTACATGATGATTGTGCTTCAGTAAATTAAACTGCTCAATGGATTGGGGAAGCAAATGTGAAATGTGTGATTGTGATGCGCCATATGTCTCTTCATGTGCTAGGGATAGAATGGAAATTCATCATTTTCCTGACTAGGGTTAAATCTGGAGTTCCCGACGCCTTGAGAAACTTATGTGGGAAGAAAAATAGCACATCAAAAATTCCTGTAATTTGCAGGGGTTTGGTTGTCATTGTTGCTCTCAGCGCAACTGCTGAGAACTGTGCATGAGTTTGAGAAACTGCACAGCTTGCAATAAAAACCTACACTTGCTGTCTTTTTCTGACACAGAGAAAACGGCAGCTTTTTGAGAAAACTCTCACACACCTACATTTTTTTTCACTGTGAACTTGGGAAAAGTGCACAAAACAAAAACTTAATTGCATTCTATATTCCTATACAAGCAATGTGGTGAAGTGTTCAGCATTGTGGCTGCAGCCTTGGCCTGTTTGAAAGTTATGCAACCCAAATGTTAGGCAGCAAGAACAGAAACTCAGGCCGACTGAAGCTGTAGCTGCACATGGTTTTGTTGTGCAAGATTACTGTTTTTAATATAGAATACAGCAATGTTTCAAAACAAAAAGATGTTGCACAAGAAAAATGTGGTGGAAGGTCTAGCAATGTTATACACAAGGTAGGCACATGGTTTTGCTGTGTAACATGGCTGTTTTCTGTGCAACATTTCTGTTGTGCAAGATTTTTCTTCTGCCACATTGCTATTTTCTACAGTTTTAATGCAATTTAATGTGCAATTTCCTTTCCATATTGAAAGCTGCACAGTTTTCAGGGAAGGTTGTGCAGTTCTCAGGAGAAGCTGTGTGATTTACAGAAAACTACAGTTTTCTGGACCAGCTGTGCAGCTTTTGTGGGAAAGCTGCATAGTTTCCCATCACTAAGGTGGGAGGAATTCCCAAGTATGTTAAAGCTATAGAACATCATTGGAATACTGTGTACAGTTTTGGGCACCACAATTCAAGAAGGATATTGACAAGCTGGAACATGTCCAGAGGCAGGCAGCCAAAATGGTGGGAGGTCAGGAAGCCATGCTCTATGAAGAGTGGCTTAGGGACCTGGGTATGTTTAACCTGAAGAAGAGAAAGTTGAGTGGTGACATGATGACCACATTTAAATATTTGAAGGGATGTCATACTGAGGATGGAGCAAGCTTGTTTTCTGCAGCTCCAGACCTAGGACATGGAACAATGGACTCAACTCAAGCTACAGGAAAAGAGTTTCCATCTAAGCATTAGGAAGAACTTCCTGGCAGTAAGAGCTGATTGGCAGTGGAATGCGATGGCTGGATGGCTATCTGTCAGGAGTCCTTTGATTAGGTCTTCCTGCATGGCAGGGGGTTGGACTAGATGGCCCTTGTGGTCTCTTCCAACTCTATGATTCTGTGATTCTGTGATCATCATTCTTGACATCCGTTAGGGCTCAGAAAATCAGGATTTACCATCCCTAGCATGTGTAATGTGCAATTGCAGCACATGGTAACTCTACTTCCAAAATTTTCAACTGAATGCAAGTTCAGCATCAGACTAAAATGTCCAACTTCTTCTGTAGGGGAACTTATGCATGTACAAGTCACTGACTTATGTTGGATAATGGACTGATATTGGATGAATAATGGACATATCCTCTGACATACATTGGATAACGGAACACATGAAAGAATTTCAGAAGAAAATCAACCGACGCTTTATAGATTACAGCAAAGCCTTTGATTGAGTAGATCATGAGAAATTATGGTTTGCTCTGAAAGGAATGACTGTATCACAACATCTGAATATCCTTATAGCTTATACTATGGAGAAGAGGCCACTGTCAGTACACAATATGGAGAAACAGAATTGTTTCCTATTGGCAAGAGGTCAGAAATTTATATGCAGAATATATCATATGGAAAGTAGGATTAGACACAGAGGAAGAAGGCATGAGAATTGGGGGAAGGAATATCAACAATTTAAGATATGCAGATGACACCATGTTACTTGCAGACCTTCTGCTGCACTTTTTGCAACCGGACTTGTTTATCTCGGATTGGCCTTTTTAGTCATCAGCGCGCTTGCAGAAGGCGCGGGATGAGTCCTTCCTGAATCTTCGTTTGCGAAGAAAAGCCAGAGAGAGACTTGCAGAAAATAGCAAAGACTCGGAACAGCTGATGATGAAAGTTAAGGAAGAAAGTGCAAAATCATGGTTACAACTGAACATTAGGAAAACAAAAACATTAGCAAAACAAACCTATGCAACTAAAAATGGGTAAGAAAGACATCAAAACAGTTAACATTTTTGTATACCTTGGCTCAGTCATAAATAAAAAAGCAGATTATAGTCAAGAAATTAGAAGATTAAGACTTGAAGGGCAACTAGGAAGGAATTAGATAAGATCCTCAAGTGTAAAGATATATAATTAAATACCAAAGTCAGAATCATCCATGCTATAATGTTTCTGATTTCTGTGTATGGTAGTAATCCTGGACAGTGAAAAATGCTGACAGGAAGAAGGTCAATTAATTTGAAATGTAGTGTTGGAAAGAGAGTCTGATGGATACCATAGACTGCTAAAAAGACAAATGAATGGCTCTTAGAGCAAATCAGACCCGAACTCTTAATAGAAGCAAAGATGACTAAACTGAGGCCATTGTACTTCAGACATATCGTGAAAGGACATGACTATTGGCAAAAACTATAATGTTCAGTAAAGTGAAAAGCAATAGGAAAAGAGGAAGACTACACTACAGGTGGATTGATTCAGTTAAGGAAGCCACAACACTGAGTTTGCAAGATCTGAGGAGGGTGGTTGATGACCACAGGTTTTGAAGGTCTCTTCTTCATGGGGTCACCGTAGGTCAAATTTGACTTGATGGAAACAACATAACAACAACAATGTAACTGACAAGATGACAGACATATTGTAAATATAACCTCTACAGATCAGTCTGAAAATCCATTTGATCCAGGGATGGAGAAAACTACCATGAGTGAGCAGTGCGATTCAGCAGCTAAAAAAGCCAATGTGATTCTAGGCTGCATTAATAGGAGTATAGTGTCTAGATCAAGGGAAGTAATAGTGCCACTGTATTCTGCTTTGGTCAGACCTCACCTGGAATACTGTGTCCAGTTCTAGGCACCACAATTAAAGAAGAAGGTTGACAAGCTGGAACGTGTCCCGAGGAGGGCGGCCAGGATGGTGAGTGGCCTGGAAACCATGCCCTATGAGGAATAGCTTAGAGAACTGGGCATGTTTAGTCTGGAGAAGAGAAGGTTGAGAGGGGACTTGATAGCCATGTTTAAATATTTGAAGGGATGTCATACTGAGGATGAAGCAAGCTTGTTTTCTGCTGCTCCAGAGACTAGGATACGGAGCAATGGATTCAAACTACAGGGAAAGAGATCCCACCTAAACATTAGGAAGAACTTCCAGACAGTAAGAGCTGTTCAGTAGTGGAATGCACTGCCTCAGAGTGTGGTGGAGTCTCCTTCTTTGGAGGTCTTTAAACAGAGGCTGGATGGCCATCTGTTGGGAATGCTTTGATTGTGTATTCCTGCATGACAGGGGTTTGGACTGGATGGCCCTTGAGGTCTCTTCCAACTCTATGATTCTATGATTCTATGATCACTTTTGCTTTCTTCCAGAGTTGTTTCATGAATAGTGGAAAGTTCTTACTTAATAACAACAACAAAAGAAATCCTCAAAACTTTATTCAAAAGGCACAGCTCTTGCTGGCATATAGAGGAACACAAAGGCAGAATTTAACCTGTCACACAGCTGTTAAAAATGAGGAATCTGACAGAAACAAAGAAGTGGCAACTTTAACGTCATATCTACAAACATAGTTGAATATGGAAGGATCCACACCCAGACTTTTCAAAGCTAACCGCTGAAAGCCTGCTGTCTGGACGAACAGATATCTTTATTTTACCTCCCTCCACAATTACATTAAAAAACAACTCATTTTTCTTTCAATTTTTTTTGAAGGACTTTATGAATTCCGGAAAGTTCTTATTTTTTTTTTTAATGATCCAAACAAAATTCTCACCTGCTCCTATAGTCTAAGCCAGCATCCTGTTTCTCACAATGGAACATAAAGGTTCAATTGTTAAGACATACTGAAACCATCTCCCTCTGGGGTGTGCTAATAAGAATTCTGCCCACCCAAAGGAAATGTTCCTTCAGCCCAAAGGAGATGTTCCTTTAGAAAATTATTCACACCTTGGAACTCTTATATTTGCTGTGTTTGCATTCCTTTGGTAACTTTGCCTGCTGCTTTTCTTTGGATGCCTGAACTATATTTCTAAATGCTCAACTGAAGTTTTATATAATTGCAGTGCTAGAAATTTGAGGAATAAAGGAAAATTGCATGGCAAGGCAGAATTCTTAAGGGGAGTAATGCCATCCTTTTTGTCTCCCTCCCCATGGCTACACCACTAACCTCCCCATATGATAAAAGGTTATAATTCTTTCGTCTTCGCCCCAAAAATGCGAAGTGCCCCCGCAAGCAGCTGTGACTTGTCTTAATGGCTTTACAGCCCCCATAAAATTCGAATGCCGTCTAGCAACAAGATGGCAGCCATGAGTGCAAAAAGACACACCCCATTTTATTGCCTTAGCAATTGCTGGTAGGGGGAGAGAGTCTTCCTCCCTTACCTGGTCCCCGGGGACGAGGACAACAGCGGCATGGAGGGGACTGGGTAAGGGAGGAGGGCTGTCTTGTCCTCTTCTCCCTCCTCTCTTACCTGGTCCCTGCAGCAATGACGACAACAGTGGCATGGGGGCAGGAACCGGGTAAGGGAGGGGGGCTGTCTTGTCCTCTTCTTTCTTCCTGGTCCCAGCAATGGCAACAGCAGCATGGGGAGGGGGGAACAGGGAAGGGAGAAGAGGACAAGACAGCCCTCCTCCCTTACCTGGTCCCTGGCAGGAAAAAATGGCGGCGGTGGGGGTGTAATCAGCTTGCGCTGTCTCCGCATACAAACATGAATGTGACTGTCTTAATGATCGGACATTCGCATCACCTACGGAGCTTTTAAAAAACTCTGGGAAAAAACTCCGAAGGCTTCCCTTCAGAGCTTTATGGTGGATTTGCCTGCCCTCCTTCCAAATGAGACACATGGATGAGAATGTCCATTTAGATGGATTGTCTCCCATGCTATTTCTGTGAGGATTATTTTCACTGTTTAGACAGGACCTTAGTTTAAAAACCAGGGCTGAGATCCTACATCACCAACCTAGTTAAAAAGGTATAGCTGCATATCGTTTCCTGGTCTGATTCCTCCAAACCTACCTGAATAGCCAGCAGCCACACTAAGCAAGGGAGGGTCTGTTCTGCTGGTGATCAGGGCACAGTGTAATGATGTTTCCATTCCCCTTCTACCAGCAATGGGCAGTGGGATGAGGACTTGTGTCAGTGGTCCTGCTTCTGACTGTTGCCGCATCACTCATTGGTGGGAGGGGGTTGGAAATGTCATCATGCTGTGCTGCATTTACCAACAAAACTGACCTGGAGTATTCTGAGCATCTCACTGGAGTTTAAGGTGGGATTGGGGGGGGCACATACAGTCTTGGCAATAGTGCCATGATCCTGAATACATTGTTGTTGTTCTGTGCCTTCAAGTCATTTCTGACTTATGGTGATCATAAACTGAGGCTATCACAGGGCTTTCTGAGGGCTGAGAATGTGTGACTTGGCCAAGTTCACCCAGTCCGTTTTCATGGCTGAGTGGGGAGTTGAACCCTGGTCTCCAGAGTCATAGGAGATAATCAGATGAGTGCCTAAAAATGTTGTTATGGCTCTATATTTTACAGCATTCATGTTCTGGCACAATGACACATGTTTTTGCATGCTGCCATGATAATGATAAAAAATCGTCCCAAGAGTCTGGTGATATGCGCGCTCGTGCTGCTTACTTCCATGTGCCATTTACTTCCATTTCTCTGTGAATGAGATTTCGGCACATCTCGTGAGAACATGCAAGCATGCTAAAAAGCCCCCAAACACCAGAATTAAAAAAGACAATGTTCAGAAACATGTTTAGAAACTTGCAAGAAAGATGTGGAGGTTCGTAAAGAGAGTGCACATTACCTAGTATTCCCGTTTGCATCCGGAAATGTTCTGACAGGATCACCCACTGAAGCTGGAATCACGCCAGCAGAACGGGGCACCTTTTTGCACATACGAGAATCCGGAACACAATTGCTATGGGAGATCAATTTTCGACTTCTCCCAACAATAATAAAAAAAAGAACTCCCTTATAACAGCAGCAGAATGCTTGCGTAATGATGGGGCTTGACGTTGTCTGATAAGGAAGCCCTTTTGTGATCTCATGGCATCATTATAATGCCATTTTTGACGTGTCTGATAATCTCCATAGTCCAACACTCAAACCACTACACCACGTTGGCTCCCCTGAATACATAGTAGAACTAAATATGGGGCAGTTATAGATCTGTAATTGTAGGTTACAAGATGCCCACCCAGGTAAGTAAATGAGTGATATGGAAAAAGGTATATCAAATTATACATAATGTGGAGAAAGTGGATATGCAGATATTTTACCCCTCTTTCATAATACTACAGTCCAAGATCATTTGATGAAGCTGAATGGTGGATAGGGATGCAAAAAAAAAAATCTTGCAAATGTTCTCATTCTTTATAAATCATTTTTCCTCAAGTGATCAAGACATCCCGTCCCACCCACCCCCCCCAAAAAATAGCCAACAAACATACGGTTTTCCATATCTTGGGACTTTTTGTAGGTGAAAAAATCATGTGCATCAAAAACTTGTTTTTGTGCGATTACCTGCTCACTATGTTTATGTGAAACAACTGCTAATGTTTTATGAAAAAGTGTATTTTCAGTAGAAAAAACATTTTTGTACAAAACCAAGGGGCTTGTTGTACAACTGGATTTTTCACCAAAATACATCCCCAATGCAAAGCAAAACAAAACAAAACAAAAAATCTCAAACCAAACCAAACCAAACCAACAAAACGAGCAAAGTTTTAAATCTCTAAGTTAATGGGAGATTCGGGATATAAGGGAGTTTGTATTTTTCCATGCTACAGATGATTAAAGCATAGAATTCACTACCCTAAGATGCAGTGACAGCTATCAATGGATTTAAAAGGAGATTAAACCAATTCATGGAGGATAAAGCTGTAATGGTTACTAGTCATGAAGACTATTTATTGGCTGAGATCCTATATAGAGGTTGTGTAGCATAAATCTCCGTATGTAAAAGTTATGCATTGATTGTGCAGTGCAATCTTTGTGTTGAATGGCAATGTTGTGCAATTGAACACACATCAAAATATGCATCTGAATTAACAATAAAATGAGCACACGCACATCTCATGTGGATCTCATGGCTGCCCCATGTCCATACATGCACATGACCATTTGCATGCACACTGAATGTGCAGCTCTGCTTCTGCAACCTTGAACTGAATGCAGATGCTCTACATAGGCTAAAAATTTCTAGTCACTTGCATTGGGGAATTTACCATATATATGCATTAGATACCAACAGGATTCTAGTAATTTTTTTCAGTAGCTTCAAGCAAGACATGGTACCAGTTGCTGGGGAGGATGAATCAAAGGACACCAGTGTATTCATCTCCTCTTTGCAGGTTTCTAATAGCTAATTTGCTCAGATCTAAAAGTATGACATGGAAATAATACAGAGATTCCAGGCTTATGCTTCCAAGCACAATCTGGAAAGCCAGCTCCAGTGAAACTTGGGAGTTACTTCCATGTGTCACATGGATCATGGTGTATCTGCAAATTCAAGTATTCTTACTGGAACTGGCTTGTGGACCATACCCCTGATAGTATTGCAGTGCAGTTTTGGAAATGCTGTACCATTTATGTCGATTTGGAAATGCCAAGCAAATTCAAGTTCTGCTTTGAAATCATCATTCAACACTTTCCCCTTCTATTTTTAATTAAAAGTCTGTTTGGTTTATTAAAACAGAATAAAACACTACAAATTAACAAGTCTGGACTGCAGTAATGAATTCTAAGAAGCACTGGGCTTAATTGTGCCAAATGAAAAATAGCCTGAGCAGGGTGGTGTTTTTTTGTTTTTTTTTTAAATGGGGAAGAAAAACCCACAGTTAATTCCCATGCAAGTATGAACAGTGGCTGCTGAGTGAATGTGTTCAACTCCAAGGTGGTGCTAGACACAACAAGGGACATGGCTCTATTGTTTCACTACATCCCACCTCAGTGTATAGGTACACCGTGTGGTAATCCCACCAACAAGGAAGGCTCATGGCTTTCATGCTAGTGGGGTGATGATCTCTTCTGTGTTTTATCCCAAAACTGTCCAACATGCTAAACTCTGTTTCTCAAACAGCATGTTGGAGCTCTCCTTTAAAATTCAGACTAAAGCCTGAAATGAGATTCACTGTCCCACTGATATAGGAACCATCACACCTCAAAGCCCATCAAATCTACCAGTACTTTCCCTGTTAAATTATTTCCTCATACCAGTAACTCCACCCATCCACTAGCCATTTGCTTTTCTCAAAGCTTCTTGATTAGTATGGGACCAATGATGTAGTGGACCAAAGGTTGTTATTGTTGAAATATCAGTATATTTTTAGTAGCAGGAAATAATGTAATAGATGTCATAGAATCATAGAGTTGGAAGAGGTCATAAGGGCCATCTAGTCCAACCCCCTGCCATGCAGAAATACACTATCAAAGCATTCCCAACAGATTACTATCTAGCCTTTGTTTTAAAACCTCCAAAGAAGGAGAGTCTAACACTCTCTTAGGCAGTGCATTCCAGTTTTTGCCCTGTCTTTGCCCCCAGGGGTTCTGATGACTGCCCGGGGAAAAAACAGGACAAATGCCCCGCATTGTCTGGACTGCAGGGTTCCAAGAATGGATCAAGATGGTGTATATAGCCCATCTAGACAAGGCCTAGGACTTACAAGGACAGCTATGAATACTAAAGTGAGGATTGTCCATGCCATCGTATTTCTAATTTCTATTTATGATTTTGAAAACTAGACAGTTAAGAAAGCTGATAGGAAGAGAATCAACTCATTCAAAATGTGGTGTTCCATAGATACAGTGGACTGCTTAAAGGACAAATAAATAGGTCCTAGAGCAAATCAAACCTGAATTGTCCTTAGAAGCCAAGATGACTAAACTGAGACTGCTGTACTTTGGCCATATCATGAGAAGACATGACTTACTAGAAAAGATAAGATATTTGGTAAGGTAGAATGCAATAGAAAAAGAGGAAGACTACATTCTGAATGGATAGACTCAATCAAGGAGCCACGGCCCTGAATCTGCCGACTGTTGATGACAGGGTGACTTCGAGGTCTCTCATTCATCGGGTTTGCATAAGTTGAAGCTGACTTGAAGGCAGTTAACAATAGCAACAAATAATATCATTCATTGAATGAATCATTCAATTTATGCTATGTAACCCTAATGGTGGATCTTGGCCACAGTGTGTTAACATCACATGACTGATCATGTGGAGTGGGTATTTGCAAGGAAGAGGGAAGGAGGGTCGGTAGTATTATGGCTTCGATAATATCCAATTATATCCTCCCTTCTAATCGTGTTGGTTGCTACTTCAATTTCTCACCTTCCTTGCTTTCTTCATGCTCTGACTCTTCGTACAGGTTTACTGAGCCTTTGCCAAGTTTAATTCACCCAGCTTATGATTTTTCTTCAATAGTGTTAAATATTCAGTTCCAGGCTGCTAATTCATGTCTGTTTTCCTAATTAATGTATTGATGGATCAGATTCCAGCTGTGCTGATTTCTATGTAGACCTCACTGTTGACTAGGGGCCAGATACACTGGAAGCTTCCATAGTAACTGAGCATTGTTACATATAACAGCAAGTGTCATTGTTCTGCTCTCTTTTAGCTATGCTTATTTATTTAATTATATATTTTATTATCAGCTTGTAGCCTATGTTTTGGGGTGCATTCCTCCTAAGACAGCTTTCAGAATTAAAAAGAGCACAAAGCAAATAAAAGCAAATTAAAAAGATCATAAATCAATTAAGCTAACTTAAAGCTATTAAATAAAAGAGAGTCTTCTCTCTGTGTGTCCTTCACCCAAGCTTCAAGACTGGGACACCTAGATACCTGAAATTTAGCAGAAATACTAAGGGGATGCTTATCTCTATAGATGCCTCAAGGTTATTAGTTTTTTTAAAGCATAATTAATTGCAGTTAACTAAATCTATCTATAATGGCTTTCTGAACCATTGAAAAGAATTTTTTAAATTTTTTAAATTTTTAATTTTTTTTTTTTTTTATTCCTTTCTCCGGAGGGCCTCTAGAGTTAGTTCCATGTGGGCCAGAAGCAAGGCTGGGATGGCAAGTGTAGCTGCTACTTTCTTCTGCAGGACTGAACTCTTCAGAATGGGAGAGAGAGAGAGAGAGAGAGAGGATCTTTATGCCTACTGAAGGGGGAATAAAGTGAGGAGACAAAAAGAGCATCAGGGTGGATGGACAGAACAAGCAGCAACAAAGAAACAGTGTGAGAGGGAGGCTTTGCATCAAGAACAAGAAAGAACAGAGGGAAAGAGCAAGAGGAAGATGGATTAGGGAAAGGATCTTACCTTGGTAGGTGCGTAAGGATAGAGAAAGAACATTTAGTTCCACAAAAGGGAAAGGTCACCAGGGTAGGTGGTGGGAAAGGAGAGAGGAATCATAGAATCATAGAGTTGGAATAGACCACAAGGGCCATCTAGTCCAACCCCCTGCCCTGCAGGAATACACAATCAAATCATTCCCGACAGATGGCCATCCAGCCTCTCTTTAAAAACCTCCAAAGAAGGAGACTCCACCATGCTCCAAGGTAGTGCATTCCACTACTGAACAGCTCTTTCAGGAAGTTCTTCCTAATGTTTAGGTGGAATCTCTTTTCCTGTAGTTTGATTCCACTGCTCTGTGTCCTCGTCTCTGGAGCAGCAGAAAACATTTGCATTTGAAGACCCCTTGATCAGTGTGGGTATGCTTTGGGGGATAGAAAGGGTGTCTAGGTGCATGGAATAGAAAGAATGCTGGGCATGTGGGGGACTATGGAGGTTTATAAGATCAGTATTTTGACTATTAATAAATAACCTCACTCCTAATTAAACAAAACAACAACAACCCCAAAGCCAGCAGTAATTAACATCTACCCCAGGCAGACTGAACCAGGAATGTCTTTTGAGTCCATCATAGTGTATTGGAAGGTTGGACTAGGATTCCAGGAGAGTAGGGTTTGAATCTCCCCTTTACCATGGAATCCCACTAGGTGATGTTGGAGAAGTCACACTCTCTCAGCCTCAGAAGAATAAAATGGCAAACCTCCTCTAAAAAAAGGAAGAAAACCCTAAGATAAGGTTGCTATAAGTCATAGTGGACCTGAAGGCACATAAGAACAACAATCTGACAGTAGATACTATACATATGACTCTTTGGGTGCTACCAGTAAAAAAAAAAAGCCCAAACCATGGCCTGGATGACCCCTTGCTGCTTGGATAAGTCAACATGTAAGCCATATACCATTGACGTATTGCCTAGAATTGCCTACCTTGGCTGAAAATGGGTCTCTAATAACTATACCTGAGTTTTTAAACTAGAGATACTAACAACTGAACATCCATGTGACATCACCTCTGGTACTATAGAAAGAATGGCCTGGAAGATGAGAGAAAAGAGAGCAGTGGCATTTTTGTGTTACTTGCATCATAGCTCCACAGCAAATGTTCCATAAACAGGGTTCATGGAAAATAGCTGGGGAACAGAGCATTTTTAGATCATCCTAGGTTCAGTCCTGAACATCTCCAGTTAAAAAATGGCAAATAAGCTCTGCCTGAGACACTGGAAAGCTACTGACAGATGGCATGAACAGTATTGACCTAAGGATAGGCCATTTTTGACCCTTGAAATGTAGTTGGGTTGCAGCTCATATAATCTGTTACTGTGAGGTGTGCTAGCTAGAGAGTCGCGGCCCAATGATCTGTGGAGGGCCACAAACAGCCCACCCCATTCATACCCTCCAATATTTCTCAGATGAAAAATGGACATGATTGTGCCAAGCCACATCAGAGTTATTAATGAGGAAGAACATACAAGCTTGGACAAGGCTAGAGCAGTTTGTTTTTGCCTGAGCCTACTGGGAAGGACAAGATTTCCCCCTCCTCTCCCTCATGCTGAGTTAATTGAGTGCCAACTATTTTTGCACTTTGAAATCAGTTTGTAGCAATTGAAGTAAGCTGAAAACAAACAGGAGAATGGGAGGAAGAGGACAGAGAAACTAGGACATTTTAAAAGCAGCTGAAAAAATGGGATAACAGAGGATTAATCAGGACTGTCTCTGTCAAATTGGGACAATTGACGGATAGGATATTTTGATGAGAGTTTTAGTCCAACAACAGCTATAGGGTTATAAATGTCCCACCCTTTGGCTAGTCAGGTGGAAAGCAGTTTCCCCACATTACAGAGAAAATAACCTTCCTCAAGATTTGACTGATATTTCAATTAGGTGAAACTAGAGCTTGGAAAAGTTACCTTTTTTGGATAACAGGTTCTTGCATTCCTGACCCTGCATGGCTACTGGCCACTTTTTACTTCCTGGGGGATTCTGGAACTTTCTGTCCAAAACAGGAACTTTCTCAACATCTGGATAGGGGAAAAAACCCCAAGTCCAAATCCCCTTGAATTTTACTTATGACTTCACTTCAGTAGAATCTGAATTGTTTCTCCCTCTCCTTGGAAGAGATATTTTCCTGGGGATCTATTGTGGCTTCTAATAGGAGGTTTTTAAAATTGAATTAAACTGTAAAAACCTGAAGGCCTAAGAGTGAATATAATTTTGCTTCTGTTTTAGGTCATTGCGATGGGCTAAAATTGGTTATTACAGTTAAAAGAAGACGTGGGCAGATGTTAAAAATATCCAGGCAGCAATGTTTATTTATCTCCTGGCTGCCTGGCATATTTCTGTGACATGCAAGAAACCCCCTTTATGAAAGATTATAAAAATGAAGCAATGAGCCTGTGAATGATAGAGACCAAACACAACCTCCCAATTACATGAAAAATGACCATAATAACCTCTTGTTGCAATAGCTGTCAGTTGGCAAAGAGTTTGATCCTTTTGCAAAAGCCTCTGACAGAACCACTGCATTAAATAAACACCATCTCTCTCTCTATATATATATATGCTTGCATCAGCCCCCCCCCCTCTGATCCTACAAATGAATGCGGTCACTTTAAAAAGAAGAAAAAGAAGTTGTTAAATTGGTGTCCTGAAGGGAAGCTTACTAATCTGTGTAAAGTAGCTATTATGAAAATGTTTAGCCTTTTGAATGTATTTCAGACAGCCGTTGCCGTGCCAGAGTTTTCAGCCAAAAAAATTCTCTAAGCAGATTTGTCAAAGGCTGAAGCCATAATCTGTAAAACAGACATTGGCATAGAGATTAAAGATCAAGAGACTTATATAGGTTTTGTTACCATATGGCAAGATTCAGGGTTTTCCTCCCTTCCTTTTCCTTTCCTTTCCTTTTTTTAAAAGTTTTTTTTGGCATGTCTTTGTCTTTCTTTTTTTCACAGTACATTTTACATTGCTGCTCTCTCTTCTGTTTGGATCAATTTGTCTCCCCCCCCCCTTTGAAACACTGGCTCAGATTGTACAGAATTGTCTGCTGGAGAAAGGAAAGAATGAAAGAATTCCATTCATTGCATTCAGTTATAATAGTTGGGAGGGCTAGAGTTGTGACTGCAACTGCTTTGTTGTTATTGTTGTTGTTGTTTTGTGATGTCAAGTCAACTCTAGTTTATAGTGATGCTGTCAGAGGGTTGTGGAGACAATATTGATTCAGAGGAGGTTTGCCATGTCCTTCCTCGAAGGCTGATAGTGTATGAATTACCCAAGGGCACCCAGTGGGTTTCCCTGACTTAGGGCTCATCTACATGAGCCAGGATACGCCGGCTCCCCACCAGTATAATCTGGCTGTGGCTCAGTCCCATTGCTCCCCCGTTACCACCTCCAAATGGGAGAAAGTCTTGACAGGCACGCTGGGCCATCTCTTCAATTGCCACTGCTGCTGTTTCCCTTGTTATCTCAGAAGGCAGGAAGGGGGCCCTGCAACATGCGACCAAGGCCCCCTGCATGTGACCAGCCTGTTATCTGAATTGCATGGGGTCTGTGAGGCTCCCACTAGTGTCCAAATTCTAATATGTTTTTTTTTTAATTAGCTTCAGATGGCAGCAAGAGGTTGGGTTACTGGGGTATCTTTTGACCTATGTATACCCAGCAGTAACTGTTTTGTGAGCCTTCTCTGTCAGAGAGCTCTGGTACCACAACACACTACGAATCCCAGGATCCCATAGCATTGAGCCATGGTAGTTAAAGCAGTGTCAAACTGGATTATTTCTGCAGTGCAGATGCAGCTTCGGTCTTCTGTTCTCCAGGCTAAGCCTATCCAATTCCTTCAACAATTCCTCTCAGGGCTTTATTTTTAGAACCTTTGCCCTCTTGGGCATGATCCTCTAGGCATTCACTAAGTCGTTACTAAAAAGCATGTTTTCTCAGAAGTTGGAGGTACTATATGGCCACTGTGCCGTATAGATATTGATGCCCACTGGAGATCAGAGCTTCACTTTGAATCCCTCCTGGCTATCTGGGAAGGGGAAAGGAAAGGTCCCTTCCCATTGCCTCTTGTGACAAGTGAGGAGGTTTGCTAGTGGCAGCAGGATAGCCTGAAGATGGATGGGGTGGTTTGGGGATCCAAAGGAGTGAGAAGAAGTGTGAAAGCTGTGCTGGAGTGACCAAACAAGGTGAGGGAAAGAAGCAAGCATACTGGAGATGCCTTGGTTGGAAATGACACAACATGGGGGAAGAAGGCTCAAAGAGATTTGGGGTGAGAGGCAAATGAACTGCTAGTGCAACAAAGGGCTAGGGAGATTGGAGTTGAGCAGCATTAAGGGGGAAGAGAAAGTGTGTCTATGTTTTGCTACATGTGGGAAGTAGCTAATTTGGAATAGCTAATTTGGAATTAGCTAATTTGGAATCCTGAAAGAGGGAGGGAATTAAATCTTTGGGGTGAGTAGATCTTGATTACTGGGAGTGTGTGGGTGGAATCCTATTGGTTGGTCCCAATGGGAATAGACTCACTGAGGGCTTGCCTAGATGGACAATTTACCCCCAACATGGAGCCCCACAGTCCAAACGACATGGGGCTCTTGCCCTGTTTCACCTCTGGTCAGTCCTGATGACACCTAAGGCAAAGTCGTGGGAAGCCCTTTTACACCATTTTTAAAAAACACCCAGGGAAACCATCATCATGGAAGAAAACCTGGAGGAGTCCAGCGTGGGAATGCAGGGTCATACTTGCACACTGGGCTCCATTGCCAGACACCTCCGCTGCCACTGTTGGTCTCGATCTGAAGCTGGGAAGGAGGCCCCCAGCATGTGATCAAGGTCCCCTGCATGTGCCCAGCCTTGATCACATGCTCAGGAACTCCTTCTCAGCTTTAGAGAGTGCAGCGTGGACAGCAGAGGAGGTAACTGTCTATATGATCTGGCATGTGTATGAAGACTCCTGTTTCATCATGGTAAGGGGGTGGGGGACGGCCAGTTCTAGGGCCAGAATGCACCAGCAAGAAGGCGGCATATTCTGGTCAGTGTAGACAGGCCCCAAATCAATTGTTGAATATTGAGTCAACACTTAGGTAAGTCCCATATGGTCAATGGGTCTACTCTAATGGGGATAAGAAAAAAGATTCAGGCCTCTGTGTGTAGGTGAGGGAGTTGGCATTTTGAAGGAATGATTCTGAATAAGACAGAGAATTATGGGCCCAAAGAATATGTTTATGTCTCTGTTTTAGGAGTTTTTGTTGGTTATATCTACTATGTATCCAGGACCTTGGGCCCCTTACTTGCTTTAGCCTTACCCATTTATATAGTATGTCTGTGAATGGGTACTTTTCAACTGGCTACAGCCACTATGGGAACTATTTTGTGAAAGGGTACTCTATAGCAGCCATTTTGCAATGCTGGCCATGACATTTTCTCAGGCTTTTAGTTGTGCTGATCAGATCCAAACAACTGGAGAATCCTAGGTTAAGCACTCTCTGCCACCCATAATTTTTTGGATATAGATTGTCCCCTTCCCTTTCCTCCCCCCTCCCCTCACTGTTTTGCAGTCATTAATTATACTACACCCAGCTTTGCAGACTTTAGTTTGTTGATGAACATTTAATCCAGGCGTTCAGTGATTGAGAAAGGCCCTTATAATGGTTATTCTTACATCCAGTCCACATTCAACAACATTGCAGGCCTGTGATGTGCAAACTGCAGTGAAAGGAGGGTATGTGTTGAATTGACAGATACCACACAGAGCACTAAGTGGCCAAGACAGCCAAGGACTAGGTGAGCCAACACTGGACCAGCTGAGCCAAGCAGAATCAAACCACCATGCAATGTAGAAGTATCAGGCCTGCCCTCACCTTGGCTTAACTTTATACAGACATTGTGGCTGTGTCCCTAGTCTGGAGGAGGTTTGGATCTTCCATAAGTGAGCACCTCCCTGCTCCCACCCTTTCTCCTGGCAGGGGATGATAGGACACTCAATCCCCAGCAGAAGCCAAAAACTATCTCAGCAGACTTAGTAGTAACCTGTTCCCAAGAATACTCACACACAGAGTGACATCCAAATAAACAGGAGTTACCTTTATCTTCAAAGTCAAGCAATTGCAATATGTACAAATATTTACAACTGAAAGACAAACTGCTTTGCCAGACATCAGCATTCACAAGAAGAGAATGAGCTCTAGACTGAGCTCCCTTATATACACAGCTACAGGGTATTGGCTTACTCAACCACATGGGTGCATTACATCATATCTTGCACTCTGAAGCTATGCCCTCTAGTAATCCTTTTCAGCAGCTGTGGCTACATGACTTGGCACGACTTGGCAGTTCCTTGGCTTCAGCCATCATGACTCAGCATGACTCTGCAGTTGTTTGGCCATTTTCAATGGAGTTCTGTCTCTAACTCCTGACATCTCCTCCCTCTCCTGCAGAGCAGTTCTGCCAGCAGCTTGCTGTGTCAGTAGATCTCTAAGATCAACCAACAGAAGAAGGTCCAGGGTAGCATTTCTGCTTATGGAAAAAGCTTTTGCCTTGTTACTCAAATTGCTTGGGGTCCACGGGAACCCTCTGATGCCCTAATATTAATTTGGGTGATTTAATTAACTCAACTTGGCATTTGAGAGGCTGGGCAATGGTGGGACTTTTTAACCTATGTATACCGGTAATGAAAGAGGCGATTCTAAGCCAAAAGGTACAATTAAATGATCTTTATTAGAAGTTAATATCAACAGCATTTACAGATACATTCAGGCTTTAGACAGTTACATAAGACTATTGAAGATAGTTGGAAGTATTTGGATAGAGGAATAGAATAAGGGGAGGGCGGGTTATAATGTACAGATCCTGCAGAGCTGAGATCTCAAAGTAAACTGGCAGAGAGGAGGTCCAGGAGGCAGAATGGCTACACAGTCTGACGTGAAGTCAAGAGGAAGATGAACTGTACACCTGGCTACTCAGACTGGTGTGGAGTAGATAGGAAGGGGATCAGCCTGAACCTAACTACCTACAGCCAACACCTCTGAGTTAGGTTTGAATTATTCACAAGGTGCTTAAATATCTCTCATTGTAATCAATTGGAGTCCAGTGTGCTTAACAGGAGCTAGTCAATGCCCTCTATAGTTAGGTAATAGGCCTTTGTGGCATTTTTTAAAATCCTAGTTTGCAAAGCATTCCATTATAGTTGGGAGTGTGTGAGGGGAGGCATAAACACAGCAGCTCTTTAATCTATACAGTGCTGCATCACCCAGATGTTAACAGCAGTACTAGGCTTCTTAATTGTAATTTAAGCTATCCCTGCCTAAGGGCTTGCAATCAAATTATTAGACTGTTGCGATGTCTGTGGATCTGTACTTGTATTTTGTGAAGGGGAGCGGGGTGGTTATTTTCTGCAATGATGAGACTCCCTGGCTTCTCCTGGGAAGCAAATGTACCATTATGGACTTATTAGGTCCTTGATTAGATCTACTACTGATTAGCCAGGAGACTTTGTGTGTGTGAGAGAAAATACTGCATTTTGGGCTTTGCATGACCATTGTGCAATTCAAAAGGAGACGGCAAAACAAAGGCAAGTCATGACATTCTTTGTTTGGTTTTAGACTTTCTTGGTTAACAGGCTGTTACTACTCTCCATTCAGCCATTTGCTTACTTCAATTAATTAATTTTTTTATTTCCAAAAATACCCTCCAAAAGTAGGTGAAAAATCCATACGAGCATCTCAGGGTCTGCGTTATTACCCAGAGTGCAGGATGGACGGTATCTTGGGAAAGCACTTTCCTTCTATACTTTTGAACTAATAGATCCCATATAGGTCAAGGAGGAGGTGAAGGATGGAGAAAGAAAAAGAATAATAATACATTTAAAAGTAATTATGTCATTCATTGATGCTTCACCATACAGAGGAGATAATCAGACAGGAACAAAAAAAGCATTCCTGTCCCAGAATCTCCACTCCTACCCCTGTCCCATTCCTGTCATGCCACAGTCACCCTCCCCACCACACTTACCTCCTCCCCCTTCGTTCTGGAAGCCCAGGAGTGAACAGAGCTCTAATAGAGCTCCGTTCACTTCCTGGAGCGAAATCCCACGGATTCTCACGAGAAGATGCGATTCCTTTATCAAAAATAAAAATAAAAAGAACACACCAAAAAATGACAGCAAGCACAAAAACACAATTTAAAAGGTAGAAGTAACATGGGAAGGGTCATAAAACGTGTGTCACATACCTGGATGTCCCGATCTCACCCAGAAGTGTTCTGGCAGGGGCCGCCCATTGACATTGGGGCACGTTTTCACTCTCAGGAACATACGTGACAGAAACAGAATGGGGGATGTATTCTTGGCTTATCCTGTCAATAAAAAGCAGCGCCGGCAAAACGGCAGCATAACAGGTGCATAATGAGGAGGGAACAACATCATCTGAAAAGGGAGCCCTTTTGCAATCTCCTGGTGTTAGTGTCACAGCACTTTTAACTGTCTGATTATCTCCAGAGCCACAAGAGGGCAGGACTGTGTTTGCATAGCAAAGCTAGGAAAAGTTCCTTTTTCAGACTACAGTCCCCATATTTCCTCCACTGGTGGATTCTGGAAGTTATAGTCTAAAGGAGTATTTCTATGAGTTCTTTCGTAAAGGCAACTGTTGACCTGTCTTTTCTCAGCTTTAGAGTGCCACAAAAATTCCGGTTGGACCCCTGTATCCACAGGGGTTTGGTTCCCAGACTTACCGTGGAAACCGGAAACTGCAGATAACAGTGAACCTTATTAAAATAAAGGACTAATGGTAAAAAATATACCATAGAGTTGCACTGGAGGACTTAGAAGGTGCCTAAAGAGGATGCCTCCCTAGGCATTTTCCAGTGTGACTCTATGATATGTATCCCCTATTTTGTGTCCTATGAATAATTCATATTGCAGATATTGGTTCCACAGATACAGGGGTCTGACTATATATCTGTATTCACAGTCCCCAGCCATCCCATCTTTGTGATATGCTTTTCATCAGGACAAAATGATTTTGAAATCAAAATGGTGTAGGTAAAAGATATATCTGAATTTCTTGGTAGATGTCTGATTAGGATGTAAATTAACATAAATTTTGTTCTCATGGCAAGAACAAATATTTAAACTTTTTTTCTCCCTGAAGCGAGAATGTCCTCAAAACCTGCATAATTTTGAGGACATTCTCGCTGCAGGGAGAATTTTTTTTTAAATATTTGCTCTTGCCCATGAGAACAAAATGTATGATGATAAATTCATAAATTTACCATAATTTGGGATTTATTCTACTTAAAAACCATACTCCTTCACAGAAATGTTGTTTTCCTTGCCGAAAAGCAGGTTTTATACACAAAAACTGACTCTCAATTGTTTAACAGTATTAGCGACAAAGTTACCCTAGCCCCACCTTGGCTTTGTTTTTAATTTATACTGCTGGAATAAGGAAAGATCAGGGTAACCAGGAGAGGATTTCTTTGTGGAAGGGTTGGGAATTCTATTCATTACTGACACACAAATTCCTGGACTCCTAGATTTCATTGACTCATTATGTATATCTTTTGCACCAAGCAAAAGTGAATTTCACTGGTGAATCTGGAGGTTCTAATTTAAAAAGAAATCCTGCAAGCCTGATATCTGCTCATCCCCCTCACCCCCGCTTTTATTGGTGTTCAATGCAACATTGATATTATGCTTTATAGGGTAGCCAAGATAGTCCCCATCCAACAATGGTAAGGTCCATGATAGCCAAACCTCGCCAAACTATTTTGACACAGGAGTCCTCAAATCCCATGGGGTTTCTCTCCCCATCCCTGGCAGAAAAATAATATAGTTCAGAAATTATGGACTTTATCAGACAAGGCAAATAAGGCATCATAAGGATGCCTAATGATTGTGAAGGGGCATACGTACCACATGATGTCACCCTTTCACAATCATGTCCAGTTGAAAAATGTACTTTTTTATTGACCGCTCATGCCATCAATTGATCCCCATGGCGCTTTTGTGCTGGCATTGCTGGCATTTGAAACTTCGCACCATTGTACTCACATGAATGGCCAGTCAGGTGAGAACATGTCCGGGTGATTTCGTGACATCTAGGTAGGTGACACACTTTTTATGACCCTCCCTGGTTTACTTGGAAGTTTTTTAATGTTTGTCTGTGCTTTGTGAAACTTTTTGAGTGTTCTTATTGTTTTTGTTTTTTTAATTTCCGACACTAGATATTCTCATGAGAATCCACAGGATTTCAAACGAGGAAGTGAACAGAGATCCATTCACTCCTTGTTCATTTCTGGGAAACTTTTTGCCAGGCTAGAAGGTAAGTGTGGCATGGGGAGTTCTTTTGCTGGCATAAAAATGGCAAACTTATCCCGGCAAAAGAACAGGGTTTAGGGGGGTGGTCTTATAAAGTCCTAAATAGTTAAGAATTTCCTGGCTTCCATGACTTGAAAATTTTCCACCTGTGCTCACCACCTCATTGACACATCCTAGTGAGTGGGGAACCACCAAGGGTATAGGATCTATGACTGCAGACCCATTCTTCCACCACACACTCAATTGAATGTCCATTAAGATGGCCAAAGAAAATAGCACTGGATAGCTTCAAACAATAATGGAAATTTCAATGTCCAACCCAGGGCTGGGTTGAAAAATCCTGAGGGTCTAATAGCACACCTCTGCAGAAAAATCATGTTTTCTACAGAGAAAATGCCGTTTTCTGTCCAAAATTCCCATGTGTCTTTTTTTTTTTTTTTGCAGAATAAGTCCCAAACTGTGGAATGTCCTTCAAAGCCACACAGTTTTTGTAGATTTTATCACAGCAGGGAATAAAACGGTAAAATTAGTTGTTGTTGTCTACAAGAAATGTTTTTAACAAAGATTTGCAAATCCCCCCCCCCTTTTAACCTTCAAAATGTGACCTTTGGGGCTGAACATTTTTTGGGGTGCTGAGACCTTGGGGGTGTTTGTGGGGTTCGAGGGCTTCACAGCCCCCGCAAATGTTTGCATATGCCCCACCGACCATTTGCTGCTCCCTCTTGTCCTAAATTGTACCTAGCTCATGTGTAAATCCAACATTTGTGCAGCCACAGTGGGAGGAAAGACAGATTTTATATTAAGCTTGATGAGAAGGGAGAACCTCTGTATTAACTTAGAGTCCCCCACCCCACCGCTTGTTCTTGTATCCTAATCACTTGCATGTATATAACTCTGTTTATATTTAATTCCGTACTTTTATGGCTTTTTGTTATGACCCATGTTACAGAGTAATAAACACTGACATTTTTTTTTAATGGCTGGGGTTAAGGAGGTATGGACTAATTTTAATTCCTTTGAATGTGCAGTGTTTTATATATTAATGGGGATTTTATCTCCTTGGCTTCAATGGATTAGTGTCGCTTCCTGCCCTGAACCCTGGGGCTGAATTAAAAATAAAAATAAGATAAAACTCTGAACTTAAATAGACCTCCATTCATATAGCAAGCTATAGATGTAACATTAATACCCGGGGAGTGGGAAGCACAGCCAATTCCAGGCAAAAGAGAAGTTTCTAGTCCAGAGCTGGCATTGTCTAGAGTCACGCCCAGACAAAAGAGCCCTAAGATGGGTCTCTTTTATGTGATTTGATGAGCTAATTTCTTTCCTTAAAAAAAAAAATAACTAGTTAGAGCATTGCAATCATTAAAAATAATTGGTTACAGGTTCACCAAGTAGTTAGCAATTGTTATGTAGGCTAAGATCCTACACTGGGATTGCGCAGTGTAAATGCCCACATGCAGAGTTATGCAAGAGTCAAAATCCTGTTGGTGACTTATGCATATGGAAGTTCCCCTGCCGAATTGGTTTGATGTTTTTGGGCTTGTCTATACGAGGCAATAAAATGTGGATTGATGCACAGTAATGCCAATTCACAGCAGCAATTCGTCTCCATGATTTTTTGGCAAGATCTCAGGCATGCAAAGCCATATGTGTTTGATGTTCAAATGGACATGCCTGTGGAACAAGATGGTGGGTGCAAGTGAATTACTCATGTTTTTATTCCCACCAGTTGCTGCAGCTGAACAGTATTTTTTTTTTTTTTTAAAAAAGCCAATCCAAGGTGCGGAAGTGCGATCTTTTCCTTAAATAATGGGGGGGTGGGAGGCTGTTTCATCACCTTGGTGCACGATCACTACAGCAAAAATTCAACATGGCAGTTCTGGGTGCTGCCTGTGCACATCCGACCAATCAGCTTTCCACTTCCACTCTTACCGGGAAAGTTCTGCAAAGCAAATTGGTTGTCCCAATGAGTGGAAATGCACATTTCCTTCAGAGTTTTTTTTTTTTTTTAAGTTGGGAAAAGCCACAAAGGCTTTTCCAGTGGAGTATTTTGCCTCTCTCCTTCCGAATACTGTGAATCAACATGGGAACTTGTTGGGATAAAGGGTATTTTCCCTTTATCCCAACTGAGGAGTATTTTCACCATCTAGACAATCTCTTTGTCTGATAAACTAATGTGGTGTAGTGGTTTGAAACTGGATTATAGGAAACCAGGTTTCATATCCCTACTCAGACCTGGAAACTCACTGGGGGACCTTGGGCAAGCCACATTCTCTCAGCACCCAAAATACAAGACAATGGCAAACCTCATCAGGATAAATATTGCCAACCCCCTCCCCCCATGAGAATGTTGACATAAACTAGAGTCATCATAAAGTCGCATAAGAACAACAACACATTGTACAACACAACCCTTGTGCTGAATAAAAAATGTGGCACAACGGGATCAAGACACTAAACATGCAGACAAATGCACAGTCAACACTTCTGTGCTCAGTACCCTTCAATTTGTGTCCATGTGCAATGTGCAGCTGCATGCTTATGTGAAATCGCAATTCTACTTCTGTAACCTTCAAATGAATGCAGACGTTCCACATCAGGAAAAAAAAGTTGAACCACTACCGTAGGGGAAATTATGTGTATAAGCCACCAGCTAGATTCCAGCCATAGTTATAATTGTACATTTTGAAGACACAGGTAAATTCAATACTTTATGGTTACATTTAAAAGGCAATTTTTTTCCAGAATGTTGTTGGCACACTACATGGACATTACTACACCAATGGGAGTGGTGGCAGTAGAAAAAAAAAGCTGATGGTGAAGCAGTCATCAAGGAAGTAAGTTATTACAGCCTATGAAAACAAGGCTGTCGGTGACCTCCCAGAGGGCCTTCTCTGCTGCTGCTCCCAGATTATGGAATGGCCTGCCGGACGAGATCCGTCTTATTACCACCCTAGACAGCTTTAAAAAAGCTGTCAAGACGGATCTTTTCCGGCAGGCCTTTCCTGAATAATTATCCCGGCCCAAGACTCAGCTGTCCTTTCTAGGCTGTGATTGTATGTTTTAATTTTTTTCTTCTAATTTATATATATATATAATTATTGTCTGTTTTTAATCCATCATAATTTAATATTATTTTAAGGGGTGGGTGGGCTAGGGTATTGTGATTATGGAGTTTTTATATTGTAAGCCGCCCCGATTGCGTTGCAGAGGGGCGGGATATAAATAAAATATTATTATTATTATTATTATTATTATTATTATTGGAGAAATAGGTTGCTCAGAGGCAGTAGATACTGGTGGGCATCCTGTTAGTGACAGACATAAATTTAATTCCACCCTGTGCTTGCATATGCATTTTCCTTTGTCATTGCAGAGGTTAGAATTCTCTTTCTCCCTCTGCAATGTCCAAAGTGCCAACCCACCCAAGGCTAGGCTATAGCCTTCCCCAAGCTATCCCATTGCTGGTGGAGAGTAGGAACAGGATTAACAAAAAACACCCACCTTGCTATGTTCCCATAGGCAGGTGCAAATAAATGACATGATCTGCTAAGACCTCTTGAAGACTCTATGAGATCTCAGGGGAGGGTATCCTCATAGTCAGAAACTTCTCTGATCCTCCCTCCCCCAACATGCCTAGAGCACAACAGTGAGTCCTGAGGGTGGTGACAGGTGAGCTGTAGTGGAGTACTGCAAGCAGAATCTAATGCTACACTTGACAAGATAGGATTTCAAAATTCGTCTGCCTTCACTCAGCATTGCTGCACAACTCTGGAAGGAGTGCAACCACTGTCATAATGCTCCAGTAGTCTTCTGGACATCTGAGATCATTATCACACCAGTCTCGTGTCTTGAGGCAATCACATTATTACAGAAACGGGAACATACCAGTTGTAAAATGTTTATAATCACACCTCTCTTCATTTTGCAAGACTGTGCTCCTTTTGCAACCACGTGATGCAATAGGTCCCTTCACTTCAGTTCCGGGATGTGTATAGTCACATGGCATGAGGGGGCCAGATTCCCCTCCTCTCTCCCCCCTCTATCACCCTCACGACACGTGACTGCAGCCATACTGGAATTGAAGCAAAGGGACCTAACACACAAGGGGCAGCCACAGAACAATATTGGCAGGTACAGTATTGATGGGATTTCCCCATCAACTGAAAGGGGTGCAACAGTAACAACTCAAATGCGAAGCAGCAACAGGATAGCCATGGCATCATCTGATAAGTACTGGCCAAATTCATTACTGTCCTGTTGAAATTCCATTTTAGAAGCCCTGTGTGATAAAGTCCTGTATGACATAAGTCTCTCGGTCATTCTCTTGTGGCTTCAATTATTGTGACTGCTAGCTTCTCACGACAGATTCTGGAATGGTTGAGACCTCACTACTGTGCTTCCCTTCCACCTTGGGAAACTCCCTTGACTACTTTTGTATGACCTTGACTGGGCTTGAGTTGCCCATAACTGCTTCTCCTTACTACAGGTTGCCTCTCTTGACCCTTGCTGCCACAGGTTACCAGAATCCTCTAGCCAGCAAGATCAATCAGCTGTGCCTGTTTAGGTCCCATTGATCCAACATATTCACCACCATACCTGATTAGATATGTGTAAATCAGTTCCTGGAACTGACTTCTGAACCTTTCCTCTTCCTCTTGCATAAAGGACCACAGCAATCAAAGGTTGTTATGTACTCTTTATCTCCTAAAATAAATAAATAATTGTAACTACCACCAGGGAGGCCTTTCTTTATGAAAAGCATAATTCTGCCAAGCAGAGGAATTTTATGAATTCAGCCTTTTGTTCATAATATAGTTTTGCCGGACATAATTTGTTTTACATTTTATGTGCAATTGGGCATATATATATATATATATATATATATATATATAATTTTAGTTTTCTGGGTTGGCTGGTTCAATGACAGTTCAAAAATCCAACCAACCAACCCACCTACAAAACAATACTGACAATCTTATTTTGACTTTTGTTGGTTTTGCCCCAATTCTTCTTGAGCATCATGACCTTGACAGAGCTGGGTTTAATGCTTGCAATTGCATTCTGCACTGATTCTTGTCTTCCACATGTTTGTGGAAAATCAAGCAGTGGCAGCTCTGGGCTCTGATGCCATAATCTACTCTGGGATTTAGGAGCTATCCCAGGTGCTGAACATGTTTGGAGGACAAGGTTCAGAATATGGACATCTCCTTTCCCTATTTGGACTAAAACCCAAAGTGGACTCACCAGCTCACTGATATCAGAGGCAACAGCAACTGGGACCCCACTGCCCACCCAAACGCTGTTGCACAAAGCATTTCTACTGTACAAACAAGCCACGTTGTTTGTCAGTCCTCCTTCTGAGCCCCCTATGAAGCTGAGTAAATACACCCTCTGTCGCTGTCCTTTTCCAGCACATAATTTAAGTACATTAGAAGATTGTTGGCAATTGTTACTTGAGCTGTTTCTACATTGTTATCCTAATTAGATAGGATTACTCTTGCATTCAACCCTCTAGACCTTTTTAGCTTGTAAACGGAATGATTTTTATTAAGGCAATAATAGTTAGTCTTGTAATCACGGTACTGAAATTAATACTTTAAGGACAGTTGTGTGTGCTTCCCCCCCCCAACTACTTCATATCAATTTGTTATGGGAGGCATCTTTGAGGTCTTTTCTTTCATCTCTGCCTTCCGTCATCTTCTTTTTCTTTGCCTCTTTCTTTCTTTCTTTCTTTCTTTCTTTCTTTCTTTCTTTCTTTTTACAGTGAAAACTGGGAGAAAGAGTTTCCTTTATTATCCTTGGTTTGCCACACAAGCTCATAACTTTTCTGGACATTCATCTTCTTGAGCTGCAATTGTCCAGGGTATTTTAAGAAAAATCAATATGCATTGGACTCTAATATTGCTTGCCATTGGGAGCTGGAGCAGGCCAATTATTCAGCGTAAGGTACTCCTTTAATGAATTGCTATGGTTGAGACTACGCCTGTACCTCAGAAAGAAGGCCAAGTGCTTATGATGTCACGGTTTCTGTTTATTTATACGAAGCTAAATTTGGGCATTTATTGTATGAAAACTTGTTACTGAAATTGCCTCTTAAAACCAGTACAGCTCTGAGGCCCTGGAATGGAAAGATGCATACATGCCTTCCATTTTTGTATGTTTTTGGCAAAGATACTCAAATGAAGCCTACAGTGAATGTGACTACATCAAGGCAGATGGGTTCTAGAATCCTTGTCAGCATCATGACCAAACATTAACTGTTGACTAGGGGCACAGAAAATGTTATTTTGGCTGAGATCATATGTTGTGCTTCTGAGGTCTAAATTGATACACATGATTTGTGAATTTCAATATTGCTAATGTGTGGGTTTAACAGTGTTATTCTGTAGACTCTTCATGGTGCTTTTAAGGAAGGATGAGAACACATTGAAGATGCATCAATAGAAGACTGAGGGGGTGACATGATTGCACTCTTTAAAATACCTCAAGGGCTGTGATAGAGAGGAGGCAGGCCTGATCTCTGCTGCCCCAGAGGGAAGGACCAGGTCTAATGGTTTGAAGTTACAGGAGATTCCTTTTTGATTGAATATTAGAAGTAACGTCTTGGCAGGAAGAGCAGTTTGGCACTGGAACCAATTTCCTAGAAAGGTGGCGGGGGGTCTCCTTTTCTGGATGTTTTCATAAAGGGGCTGGACAGCTACCTGCTGAGGATGCTTTAGCTGGAGGTCCTGTATAGAGCAGGAGGTTGGACTCAGTGGGCCATGACGCCCCTTCCAACACTATGATTTCATGATTCTCTAAACAATATTAATTGTGTTGCAGCAATATGAACAATTCCTGATTCACTACTGTGAAAGGATTTCTGGTGAACGGTAGCTTACACTATACCATTCCAGTCTCTGTGTAGGAAGTACCATTTTTGAATGCTGACCCTTTAAAAATAAATAAATAAATGAATGAATGAATGAATGAACAAACAAATGCTCATGTGATAACAGCAATTCTAACACACACACACACACACACACACACTGCAAGGTCAGTGAGGCAACTAATAGAGTCAGAAGAGACCACAAGGGCCATCTTGTCCAACCCCCTGCCGTGCAGGCATACACAATCAAAGCATTCCCAACAGATGGCCATCCAGCCTCTGTTTAAAGACCTCCAAAGAAGGAGACTCCACCACACTCTGAGGCAGTGCATTCCACTACTGAACAGCTCTTACTGTCTGGAAGTTCTTCCTAATGTTTAGGTGGGATCTCTTTCCCTGTAGTTTGAACCCATTGCTCCGTATCCTAATCTCTGGAGCAGCAGAAAACAAGCTTGCTTCATCCTCAGTATGCCATCTCTTCAAATATTTAAACATGACTATCATGTCACCTCTTCACCTTCTCATCTCCAGACTAAACATACCCAGCTCCCTAAGCTGCTCCTCATAGGGCATGGCTTCCAGACCTTTCAACATTTTGGTCACCCTCCTCTGCATATCTTCCAGCTTCTCCACCATCACTTCCGGAAGCATGTAAAAGGCCCTCCTTCCATCCCAACTACCATTGCTTTGGCCTTGGATGGAGAAAAGAAGAGACAGTATCTGCTGGACTTAATCCCCTGCTCACTGCCATTCCCTTTTCTTTGAGTGTCAAATCTTATTTAAATTGTTAGCCTAAGGGCATGGAACTGTCAAATGAACAATTTTTAAGCTGCTCTGAGAGCCTTTTTGGCTGAATAGTAGGGTATAAATACTCTAAACAAACAAACAATCTTCCTGGCACTTGATGATATAGACCTGTCTACTGTCTAGCTCATTCTGGTGGCCAGCATGCACCCCCCAATATTTCACAGATGAAAACCAAGACACATGTGGCCAGACAACATCAGAGTGTGATCAAGATGACAAAAATTATTAATGAGGAAGAAGACACAAGCTAGAAGAGGCTGCAGCAATTTGCCTTTGCCTGAACCTACAGAGAAGGGCAAGATTCTTGCCCCTTCTCTCCTCTCCTCCCCCTACTGAGTTAATTGAATGGAAGCTATTTTTGAACTTTGAACTCAGTTTGCAGCAGTAAGCTGAGGAGAAAGGAGGAATGTGGGAGAGGAGAGAGAAACTGGGACATTTTTAAAACAGCTGAAAAAAAATGGGACAGCAGAGGATTAATCAAGACTGTCCCTGTGAAATCAGGAAAGTTGGGGGGTATGACAGCATTTTAATACTAATGAAAGGTTCCAGTTCAACCTTCTGGCATGTTTTGTGCTACTTTGCTGGAAGCTGGTGCTTTTATTGATGCTGATGACTTTCCTCCTCCTCCTCCTCCCCCTCCTCCTCGCATAGGGAGGCATTCAGAGGTGTGGTTTTTCCACCTACAACCTGAAGTGGTATCATTCACTCTGTCCATTGAGAACTTTGTCACCTCATTTCTGCCTCATCATGCTGTGTGTATAAGGCAGGTCCCTCAAAATCACACCTATGAAAGATTCTGAAGGCCCTGAATATCTCAGACAACCCTAAATACCTCAGCCAAACTTGCTCAGCAGAGGACACTGTTTCCGTCTGTCTTTTGCTATTTCCCAAAACTTTGCGAATGACAACCGAAGAGAAATTGAAAAGCAGTGGGCTTCCATTGCCCCTCCTGCTCTCTGCTAGTGCCGACCAGTTCTGTATGCTAAGGATGGGGCATTAGCATAAATAATTATTGATTTTTCTTCTTTCCATCTGCATATCTGATCTAATTATGTTTATAAAAAAGGAAGACAAAAGATATTATCTTAACAAGAATTTTTTTTTCATTGAGGGAGACATATTTCTCTCTCCACCACACACTGAACACACACACACACACATACACACACACACTGCCCTTTAAATTGCTATTTCATGTCTTCTGCCTCACAGCAGGAACTGGCATTGGCCACCCCTTGGCGAAATGAATCGGCACGCCTCTCTGTGTAGTCTCTCTCTGTGTGAATTAGCTTTGGAGTTGTATTGTGTTTCTTCTGCTAATATAATATTGTTCTAGTGGTTGCCCCTGATTAAAGAAATACATAAATAAATAATTTATAATTTAATTAATAAGGTATAATATGCAAAGCGCTGTAATTTCAAACAGCTTGTAATGTCTCTAATGTACTTTCAATTTTTTTTTTATTCTACATAAGGGCTATATTCATTATGTGGTTATGATAAACATACTAATGAATTTTATTACGGGAACAAATTTAAACATGTAAATGAGATCAAATAGTATTAAAATGCAAACGACAGAGGGAAACTTATTGCAAACTAACCTTGTCGATGTGCTCACAGGGAGGGTGGGGAAGAAGTGCTGGGAAGAAAAGTTTCCAGAAATATGGATGATGAATAAATACCCATTTCATGGGAATCTGAAAATGTGTCTTGAGGATCATTTTAGCATCTTTGTGGACACTATTACTGTCTTTCACATTGACAGTTCCCTGTTAGGATTTTGGTGAGATACTTTGGTTACCTTGGAAATGGTGGCTACAATCCAAGTCACATGACTTCAAGTATGCATTCAATGCTCTCTTAGTTGGATGTGGGCCTTTTCAATGCCATAACACTCAATCTCTTGGTTCTTTTGATATCAGTGGTGATTAGATGCCCATAACTACAGTGGATTGTGTCCTCCTAGAGAATGATTTTTAAAAGAATGCAGTCTTGTGCAGTCTAGTCAACTTTGACTTATGGCAACCCTATGAATGAGAGACCTCCAAGTCATCTGGTAATCAACATCCCTGCTCAGGTCTTGTAGACTCAGGGTCATAGCTTCCTTGATTGAGTTTGTCTGCCTGTAATGGGGTCTTCCTTTTTTCCTAGTGTCTTCTGCCTTACCAAGCCCCGTTGTCTTTTCTAGTGAGTCATGTCTTTTCATGATATGGTCAAAGTACAACAGTCTCAGTTTAGTCATCTTGGTTTCTAGGAAGAGTCCAGGCTTAATTTGCTCTACAACCCATTTACTTGTCTTTTTGCAGTCCAGGGTATCTGCAGAACTTGCCTCTAGCCTCACATCTCAAATGAGTTGATTTTCTTCCTACCAGTTTTCTTCACTATTCAGCTTTCACAACCATGCATAGAAACTGGACATACAATAGCATGGACAATGCTGACTTTAGTATTCAGTGATATATCTTTACACTTCAGGATCTTGTCTAGTTCCTTCAGCCCCTCCAAGTCCTTGCCTTCTGCTGATTTCTTGACTGCAGTCCCCATTTTGATTAATAACAGAGCCCAGGTATAGGAAATCTTTCACTATCTCAAGGTCTTTGTTGTATACTTTAAAGTTACATAAACCATCTGTGGTCATTATTTTTGTTTTCTTAATGTTCAGTTGTAAACCTGCCTTTGCACTTTCTTCCTTGATTTTCTTCACTAATCATTCCAAGTCTGCTGTTTTCTTCTAGTAGTATGATGTCATCTGAATATCTTAAATTGTTGAGGTTCCTTCCTCCAATTTTCACACTTCCTTCCTCCAAGTCTAATTCAGCTTTGCATATGATACATTCAGCATACAAGTTAAATAGATAGAATTATCCTCTTGCCAATTGGAAATCACTCTGTTTCTCCATATTCTGTCCTAATGGTGGCCTTTTGTCCTGAGTACATGTTACACATCAGGACAATCAAATGTTGTGTATATTCATTTCCTTAGTTTTTCATGATCTACACAACCAGAGACTTTGCTATATCTATAAGCACAAAAAAGTTTTCTTCTAAAATTCTTTGGTGAAATTCTTTTACACCTTTACCTGGGAGTAAACTACACTGAACTTTATGGGATTGACTACTAAATTGACATAGATATGCTTTTAGTATTTTTCTAGAAATGTTGCAAGTGTTGTTAGTAAACTTACCATTATAAGTATCCCATTAAAGTCTTTACTTTGGTCAAGATGCTGCATCAACAGACATATGCCAAATCCCTGGTACCACAAATAATCCAGTTTGAAACTGGATTATTTGCCATGGCTCCTTCCTATGGAATACTAGGATTTGTAGCTTTACAAGGTCTTTTGTCTTCTCTGGCAAAGAGTGCTGTTGCTTCACCATACTACAAAACGCCAACACATTTCTCTTTTGTTTTTTTCCTTTTCTTTTCAGAAAAGGGAAAGGATGATCAACCTGAGGATAATGGGACAGAGGACACAATAGGGGAAATCCAGCACAGAATAAGCAAAGAAGAAGTACAGGAATACCTTCTTAATCTAAATGGACCAGATGAACTATATCCAACAGTATTAAAAGAGCTTGCAAATGTAATCTCACAGCCATTGGCAATAATCTTTGAGAACTCCTGGAGAACAGGAGAAGTCCCAGAAGACTGGAGGAGGGCAAACGTTGTCCCCATATTAAAAAAGGGGAAAAAAGAGGACCCCAACAATTATCATCCAGTTAGTCTGACATCAATACCAGGGAAGATCCTAGAGCAGATCATTAGACAGAGAATCTGTGAACATTTAGAAGGCAATGCCATAAACACAAAAAGTCAACATGGCACTCCACATGGGGCTACCCTTGTGCCTAACCTGGAAACTTCAACTGGTACAAAATATGGCAGCCAGGTTAATTACGGGTACATCTAGAAGAAAGCATATAACACCTGTGCTTAAATCTCTCCACTGGCTGCCAATTAGTTTCCGGGCACAGTACAAGGTGTTGGTTTTAACCTTTAAAGCCCTACATGGCTTGGGTCCATCTTATCTCCGGGACCGCCTCATCCCATATGATCCCCCCGCGCCCTTCGGTCCTCTGGGAGGAACCTGCTGCAGCCTATGAAAACTAGGCTGTCGCAGACCTCCCAGAGGGCCTTCTCTTCTACGGCTCCCAGACTTTGGAATGGCCTGCCGGATGAGATCCGTCTTATCACTACTCTTGATAGCTTCAAGAAAGCGCTAAAGACGGGATCTCTTCCGGCAGGCGTTCCCGGAATAACTTCCCGGTTCAAGTGGACTGATTGCTACCCACCCCCTCGCCGTCGTTGTTTTTATTTATTTATTTATTGTATTTTATCTTTGTTTTAACTCTTCATTCGTTTAATTTAGTTTTAAGGGGTGGGAGGGTAGGATGGGGAAGGACTGTTTTAACTTGATGTTGTTTTAATCTTGCTGTAAGCCGCCCCGGTTGCCGAGCAGAGGGGCGGGTTAAAAATAAAAATTTATTATTTATTATTATTATTCAGAGAAACAAGTCATGCCAGACTAATCTGATCTCTTTTTTTGATAAAGTTACCAGCTTGGTAGATGAAGGGAATGCTGTGGATATCGCATACCTTGATTTCAGTAAGGCCTTTGACAAGGTTCCCCATGACATTCTTGCAAACAAGTTTATAAAATGTGGTCTAGACAAGTTAATTGTTAAATGGATTTGTAATTGGTTGACCGGCCGAACCCAAAGGGTGCTCTGCAGTCTTGGAAAGATGTGACCAGTGGAGTGCCACAGGATTCTGTCCTGGGCCCAGTGCTATTCAACATTTTTATCAATGACTTGGATGAGGGAATTAGGGGCATACTTATCAAATTTGCAGATGACATCAAATTAGGAGGAGTAGCTAATACCCTAGAGGACAGGATCAAAATTCAAAATGACCTGGGTAGACTGGAGAGCTGGGCCAAAGCTAACAAAATGAAATTCAATACAGAGAAATGTAAGGTACTGCACTTAGGGCGGAAAAACAAAATGCACAGATATAGGATGGGGGAGACCTGGCTGAACGAGACTACATGCGAAAGGGATTTAGGAGTCCTAGTAGACCACAAGTTGAGCATGAGTCAACAGTGTGATGCAGCAGCTAAAAAGGCTAATGCAATTTTGGGCTGCATCAATAGAAGTATAGTGTCCAGATCAAGGGAAGTAATAAGTGCCACTCTATTCTACCTTGGTCAGGCCTCACCTAGAATACTGTGTCCAGTTCTGGGCACCACAATTCAAAAAGGATATTGACAAATTGGAGTGTGTCCAGAGGAGGGTGACTAAAATGGTGAAAGGTCTGGAAACCATGCCTTATGAGGAAAGACTTAGGGAGCTGGCTATGTTTAGCCTGGAAAAAAGACAGTTAAGGGGCAATATGATAGCCCTATTTAAGTATTTGAAGGGGTGTCACATTGAGGATGGAGCAAGCTTGCTTTCTGCTGCTCCAGAGACTGGAACATGGAGCAATGGATGCAAGCTCCAGGTACAGAGATTCCACCTCAACATTAGGAGGAACTTTTTGTCAGTAAGAGCTGTTCGGTGGTGGAACACACTCCCTCAGAATCTGGCGGGGTCTCCTTCCTTGGAGGTCTTTAAACAGAGGCTGCATGGCCATCTGTCAGGGATGCTTTGATCATGATTTCCTGCATGACAGGAGGTTGGATGGCCCTTGTGGTCTCTTCCAACTCTACTATTCTATGATTCTATGTTTTTAAAATGCATCAAAAGTTGTGGGCATAGCAGAGGATTTGTTTCTCTTCCTGATTTTGTGAAACTTTGCTTTGTATTTATCAAGTCTAGCAGTTTTAAAGTATCAGTCTCTAGTGTAGGAGTTGTCAAGTGTGAATGCCTAGGGGGCTACATTAGCACCCCAGGAGATCTTGGAGGGCTGCATCCCTGCCACTGCACCTGCTCCTGCAACACAAAAAATCGCCAATCACCCCCCCCCAAATGCCCTCTAGGAGACCTGAGGGCATTCGTACCATGTTTTGAGGCCTTCCTGGGCCAATCTCAGCCTAGGAGAGGCCTTTTCTAACAACAGGAACTGAGCAGAAGTCACTTTGTGTTTCAAAAAAGTCATATTCTGGGCATAAATTGGACCAGTGTGCCCCCAAAATGTGGTGGAACTATCCTCCACACCATGAGAAGGCATTTTGGAGCAAAACATTTGACCCAAAGGGGCCTAGAGGGCTACAAAAATGACCCTGGCAGGTTGCACATTGCCCACCCTTGATTTAATGAGAAGGGAATTCAACAGTTGTGGCACCATCACCAAGAAGACTCTGTTGATCTCATGTATACCAATTTCTATATTAAAATATTGTAAGCTACTTTGGATCACTTGATGAGAGACAGACCTGGTATAAATTGAATGAATGAATGAATAAATGAATATAAACAACAACATAAAAGCCAGGCCTGTGTGGCTGATCTTACACTTGATCTTAGACAAAAGGCTGAGAAGCTGATCTTACAACCTAGGCAGTAAAGTACTTATTCTTAGATGCAAAAGGGAGAAAACTATCAATTTTGGGTCACTCTCAGTATTTGCAAAGGCTTGTCTCTTTCTGACCTAAAAACCATAAAGATGTACAGGTACAGCAAACAGCTCCACCTTCTTAATTCAAGTGACGAAACTTAGTTATTCCTTAGCAATGCACACACATATTAACAGATCAACCTGAGTACAAACTGAGGACATTTCTGTTATTGTTGGGTTGATTATGAATATCCCATATACTCTCCAAAACACTCCTCCCTCATGACTGCTCCAAGTTAACTAAAATCTATGGATTCTGCATAAATTTGGGTGACAATTAAAAATCCCCTTTTTTCTGGTTCCAGTGAACAGTAATCTGTGCATAATTACATTCAAATGAGATATTAGCATTTTTTGTGCTTATTCTTTGTTAATTGCAGAGTTCACTCACCATGGTGATGCTTCTGATAGAATCAGGCAACCTTAGTGACCTGATGCTGCAAGGCATGTTTGGAAATTCTGCTGTATTCTTCATTTTTTTTTCTTGTATTTTGGCATTTTGAGGAGTCCCACTGCTTTTATTACATTCCTGACACTTTTGTTAATAAATCATTGCAAAGTTAATGAAAATTGCATTCAGGCATATCCAAAATAATTGTGTCCTTTGTCATGCTAATAAATTGAAAGATGTTGATCCAATGGCTGAATGCATGCCCATTATGGTGAAGTTTGTGATACGTCTGCCTGTTGCACTCCTGAGCTTGGGCTTGGAGATCATTCTGTGAAGAAAAGTGTGCATTCAGGGTTGTGTTGTGTGTTCTGTGTCATGCAGTAAACCCAGTAGTCAATACCTTTTTGTTCAAATGTTATACAACCTCCCCTTAATTAAGCTTGCAAGTGGCAAAGAATAAAGGAATTTAGATTGTGATGCAGAAAGAATAATTGTAGTATCTATAGAAATCAACAGTCTCTTTGGGCGAAGCCATATACAATGTGCAGCTGCATGTACATTTCCACTAATATTGTCCCCCCTCCCTTAACTAAAGCAACCTTATTTGGGGAATAACTCTGGCCAGGCTACATCACCAGGTTGTCAGTGCTACACTTCAGGGCCAAAATCTAACTGGTAATCCCAAACAGGCCAGAACCATTGAATCGACTGCTGAAGCTTATGTTAAGCCCACCAATTTGATGGATCTGTTCTAAGTAGGACTAGCAGTTAGATTTAGGCCTGGGTTCTTGTATACAGAGATATAAAAGCTCACATGTTTACAGTCAGGTCTTGTTTATACGGTCAAAATAATACAAACAGAATGCAAACGTATGATGATCCATTCATAAGGATATGCATATAAGTACATGTCATTCAGAAGGGGGGTAACCAAATCCATCACAAAGTCCATGTGCGTCACGTCTGGGGCATCATTCGGATTTTTAAAAAAGCTCAGTACGATGTGCAAATGTACAATCATTTGAACACTTGCGTTCGCACATATACTAACAGGCAGTGTAGTCTGATTGGCTGGATGAGCATGGAGTGAGTCTAGCAAACAGGGAATGAACCTGTTGCCACCATGTTGGATTTTTGACTAAGCAAGGGACCGGTAAGTTGAAAACATGGCGATCTTATACCTTTCTTTCTTTCCTTTTTTTTGGGGGGGGGGGAATACAAACCATTGCTTGTGCGCACCATGGGAAACTTTAAAAAAAATAGTGGCAGCAGATTTAAAATCTCAAGTAAATCATTCACAGATGCCATCTTGGCTAGGGGGTCATGCAGACTTTAGGGGAGATCTTTTGACTGTGAAGACAGGTCAGGTTGTTATGAATGGCTGCTTTTTTGGATGTGTTTGTATTCCTCCCGCCTCGTATAGACAAGACCTCAGTTACAGAAAACAGTAGGGTTCCCAGATCTCGATGCCTGAGATCGATCTATCTATCTATCTATCTATGAATAAATTTCTCATTTGTTAAGCTTTGGTGGTTTTTTTATTGAATAGTATATTTGGTACCACTGTAATTGACACTTAAGGAATCATGCTTAATGGCATTGCGAGGGACTTCCCCTTGTAACATCAGCCTTGTAACATCAACAGGGCCTGCGTGCTGTGACACCACAAGGGGTCAACAACCCTAAGTCTCAAGTTTTGGCCCAGGAATTTCAGGGCCTAGGATAGTCTTGACCTTACACCAGGACTGACCTTACAACCTTACACCAAAGTATGCCTGAGCTCCAATGTGTCCTCTGTTCCTCATAGTTCCTCTTCATCACCCTTTCCTCATTCCCCATTCCTGCCTTTGGGTTTGCTCTCTAAGGGATTGTCTGAATGGTAAAAATAACTCTTATGGAATTTGCTGGGAATACAATCTGTCTAAATGGGATTCCATATCAACCCACTGTATTCAGAAGGAGGGGGGCCCAAAATGGCAAAAACACTGCAGGAAAAGCCTTTGCGGCTTTTCACGTAGTTTGTTTAAAAAAAAAAAAACAGCGAGGGGGAGGTACATTCCTGCTCATCAGGACAAATGATTCAATATGAATAATTTTCCCATAGGAGAGGAAGCACAAAGTTGATTAGCTGGGCAAACTCAGTGGGAGGGGCTTGCTAATAGGGCAAGTGCCCACTGCCACCATTGCATTTTCGCCTTAGCGAATGATTGCTTAGGCGACAAAACAGGGTGGTTTTTTTGGTTTTTTTTTTTGCTGTCCTGTTAAATTGAAAAATTGCTCTATTGTTCTAGTGCACCCTAGACATCATTGTTGTTTTTTAAAAGTTTAGTGGTGGCTAAGTACTAATGCAAGTAAATCACTCATAGCTGTCATCTTGCATGTGAACCATATGGGGGCTTATGGGGACAAGCACAGTAAGGACATTTTTAGACACGTCTTACTGTGCAAGAAGACTCCGGGAGAGGTACGCAGCTATCCCATGGCAGGGGGTCCTTTTTGGACAACGCCGTCCCTCTTGTGGCATTGTCCGTGACAATTCCAGGCCCTATCTACAGCAACTGCACCATTTTTTAATCATGGACAACTTCCGTGAGTAAAAAATGGCACAGTTGTTGTAGATGGGACCTGGAACTATCATGGGTGATGCTGCGAGAGGGACGTCGTCGTCCAAAAAGGACCCCCTGCCACGGGATAGCTGCATACCTCTCCCAGAGTCTTCTTGCACAGTAAGACGTGTCTGAAAATGTCCTAAGATAAGTCACTGCTGCTCCAAAATGCCATTACTGTGAGGTACTCTCTTCCTCTCACCTCGTATAGATGGGGCTTTGTGCACCACCCTCCCTGGACTCTTTTCACTGGCAGGTGAAGACATTTTTATTTAAACAGGCTTTTGAAATGTGAATTTTAATTACAGAATTATGTGTGTGTGTGTGTGTGTAATTGTTGTGCTGTTTTTAATGTTTTTAAATGTTTTTAATTTTATTGAAACTATGTTTTTAATCTGCGTTGTGTTTTTAACTGTTATGTTTTAATAATGGTAATTATTTAATTCTTTTTCACTTTTGTACTGTTCTAGTTGTATTTTTAAAATTATTGTAAGCCACACTGAATCCTGTCTTGGGAGAAAGGCAGGATAGACATCCAACAAATAAATAAATAAATAAATAAATAGGCAATGTCAAATGTTTAGTGGACAGATAAGTGAGTCATGTCTTAAGAGAACTGGAAGAGGGCTTGGGTTATGGTAACATCTGCCCATCATTGTGACTGTCAGGTGGAGGCTTTTGATCATATGAATCCTTTTTAGCACCTTCCTTATGTCACTGATAAAAAAACAATCTTTAGTAACCAACATACCTGAAACAAACATTATAGCTGAGGTTGAAAGGTATATACTTATTATCACAAGCTTCCCATATGAATGGTCTTCCCATGTTGTACAAACGATACAGGTAATTCTTCTCTTGTGATTACAAACTGGTATCTTTTAGTTTTTTACTTCTTAGGTATATAATTGTGGATTCAGTTTTATTTCACCGCCAGCGAGTGCAGCTGAAACAATCAGAAACAGGATACAGTAATTCCTCTTTGTAGCCTTGGTTGCTGGTGGGAGGGGGCTGGAAATAGCACCCCATTCACCAACTGACAGACCTCCTTGTTGGTTGCTGACTGTTAAAATGGGTTGGGGACATTTACGATCATGACTACATTGTGTTATTGAACAGGGAGCAGTTACAAATCCATAACTGCATACAGAATACCATCCCATTGTTTGAATATGTTAAAAATAATCAGTTATTTTAAAACAAGGGTGGGCAACTGCAGTAGGTTTGGGATCACCACCAGAAAGCTCTTTTAAAAACACTGTGTTTTTAAACATGGTGTCTTAAATGTACAGTTGGCCCTCTGTATCCTCGGATGTTATATCCATGGATTCCACCATCCATGGATTTAAATATATCCCCCCAACCCCCCCCCCCAAAGCAAACATTGCTGTTTGCTATTTTATATAAAGGACACCATTTTGCTGTGTCATTGTATGTAATGGGACTTGTGCATCCATGGATTTTGCCATCCGTGTGTATATGTGTGTTCTGGAACCAACCCCCAGTGGATACCAAGGGACCATTGTATTCCTGCATGGCAGGGGGTTGGACTGGAAATCTCTTGTGTTCTCTTTCAACTCCATTTCATAGAATCAACAACCTATTTAAAAAGTGAACTCCAACCTCACAGTCTATTTAGGTATGTTCGTGAAAGCTTCCAGAGGAGGCAGTTTACCCCTCCTTTTTTTAACAAAAAAGGGGGAGATCAGGGGGTTGAGGACCAAAGGAACAGTCCTGGGGCCACAGACAGTCCAAGGGCTGCATGTTACTCTTCCCTGTTTTAAAAGCATTATCCCTCTCTTGGTGTCTTATTTACCTTTTTGTTTGCCTCTGAACAGCATATGACTACATCATTTAATTTTAACAAAAGCACAGAAACTATTCAGGAGGTTAGTTCTGTACATTTTTACATCCCTCCCAATTCTCCCCACTCTTGACTTAAGCTGGTGGAGTCACATTATGCACTCTGACATCCCCGTCATGTTCACTTTGCTCAGCTGTTCTGCTACTAGTCAAAGCCTAAAAGTCTTTGCCCTCCAGTCGTCTCTGAAGGGTCAAGTTGGCTTTAAAAAAGCGGTTCTGTCTGCTATCAATTTATACATCATCATCACTAACAATAAACATGCCAGCCTCTGAAATGGCATTTTGTTATCTGACCGTTGTTGATAGCGCAAAAAGACAGCTTGGCTTTCATTAGCTGCCTTGACCCTGCGGGACTAAGAGCAACGGGGACAAGAATGCATTTTGACAAGAAGTAAACTGAGGAAACATGACATGGATGCTAGCAAAGGGTTCTCTCGGCATCCCTAAGGTGTCATTTTTAATAAACTGAAGGGTTGTTGTTGTCCCCCCCCCCCAATTTCCAGATGGTGAAGCTAAACTCCAAGCAAATCATTGAACTGCTTTTCATAAATGTCCACTTGGCCAAAGGCTGTGGTCTGGCTGTGTAGAATTATGGCCATCCTCCCTTTTTATTAAAATCCAGGGAAGTAGACATGAAATAGAAGAAGGCATTTTGTAATATATGTATTTATTATCGATTACAATAGTTATGCACCACTTTATTTCCTAAGACCTCTGGGCAGTATACAGTAAAATGAGCTTAAGCATTTTAAAGTGCAAACAATAAAAAATAATTTAGACATCCAGAAAACATCTTAAACAACTGGATAATTTAAAAATTGAACAATTGAAAAAGTTACTATGGACATTATCATACCAGCCTTGTGTCTCACAGCAATCATGTCATTAAAGGAAACAGGAACATACTGATTGTGAAATGCTTATTATCACACCTTTTTGTTCAAGTAACTGTGCTCCTTTGGCAAACTCCCTGGTGTGACAGGTCCCTTCACTTCGGGTTCCAGGATGAATGCAGTCACATGGCATTAGGGGGCCTTCTCCTTCTCCTCTCCCTCTCTCTCCCCTTCCCCCTAGCTATTCCAAAGCGGGACCTCTTTTGTTATTTGGAATAGCAAGGGGGAGAGGGGAGAGGGGGAGAGACGAGAGGAGATTCAGGCCCCTTCATGCCATGTGACTGCAGTCATCCCGGAACTGAAGTGAAGGGACCTATCACAGCAGGGGAAGCAGTGAAACAATAGTGATATTGATAGGTATTGATGGGATTTTCCCATCAATTGAAAGCAGTGCAACAGTAACCACTAGAATGTGGAGCAGCAACAGGATAGCCATGCTGGCATCTGGTAAGTACTGGCCAAAGCAATAAGGTTCAGGTCAGCATACCCTCTAACAGTTCACAGATGAAAACTAGGACACATGGGGCCAAGCAACATCAGAATGGAGTCATGATAGCAAAAGTTGAATATGAGGACGAGCACACCAACTAGGAAATGCTGCAGCAGTTTGCTTTTGCCTGAGCCTACTGGAAAGGGAAAGATTCCACCATCTCCCCTCTCCCTCCTTGCTGAGTTAATTCAGTAAAAACTACTTTTGCACTTTGAACTCAGTTTGCAGCAATGGAACTAAATTTTGGACAAAGGAGAAAGTGGAAGAAGCAAAGAGAAATGGGGACATTTTAAAAGCAGCTGAAAAAGTGGAATGACAGAAGGTTGATTGGGACTGTCCCTGCCAAATTAGGATGGCTGGAGGGCATTCCTGAAAGCAGTGAGCATGGGAATGGATTGCATCTTTGAGAAGAGCACATTTCACAGTCCGGTAGCAACATAGAAGAAAGCCTTCTTCTGTGTCATCAAAGCAGTCATCTGCAGGCAATATTTCTCAAGAAGATTTCTCTTGGAGATCTTATTGTCTGAACAGGTTCACAGTTTTAGACCGAGGCAGGGCCGGTTTAACCTGTCTGCCAAATCAGCATTGGCAGGGGGCCCCGAGGTCAAGAGGGGCCCCCGTGTTGGCCTCCTTAATCTGACGAAGGAGACAGCCAGGAGGAGCCCCCTCTTACCCTCCTCCTCCAAAAACCTCCTGCTGGCTTTTTTTAAAAAAACAAACAAAACAGCCTCTCCAAAACTAAAGAGAAAGAGAAAGAGAAAGAAACAGCAGCCCTCCATGGCAGAAGCTGGAGAGAGAGGCACGTCAGAGAGGGTGAGTGTGTGTGTGAGAGAGAGACAGGGAATTTCAGGGTTGTCTCCCTCAGAAAGGGCTCCTTTCCTTTCCTTTCCTTTCCTTTCCTTTCCTTTCCTTTCCTTCCCTTTCCTTTCCTTCCACATAGATCCCCTCCATCCATTTTTCCAGCTGCTTTTAACATGTCTTGGCTCCTCTCCCCTCCCTTTCCCCCTTGGTCTTCTTCAGCTTCCTCCCCTTGCTGCCAACTGAGTTCAGCCTGCAAAAGAAATTTGTGTATGTTTCCCCATGTGCCTTCAAGATAATTTCTGACTAAGGCCAACCTACCATGGGGTTTTCTAGGTAAGGTTTGTTCAAAGGGGGTCTGCCTTTGACTTCCTTTGAGGCTGAGAGAGTGTGACTTGCCCAAGGTCAGCCAGTGGGTATTCATGGCTAAGTAAGGATTCAAACCCTGGTCTCCACAGTCATAGGGCAATGCTGAAACTTCTACAACACTCTAGCTCTTTTAACAGAAGAATATAAAGAATATAAAGAAAAATTTGGAGTAATATTACTGGGAACAATGGTTTTATTGTTGTCACTAAAACACCAGTATCCCATTAGTGTTATGTGAGAGACATTGGCCTAGAGCAGTGGTTCTTAACCTTTTCTTTACCAAGGACCCCCTTTAAATATCTTTTGTTGCCCCAAGACTTAACTCAACGTTTAAAACCCTAATAATAATAGCTAATAATAATAGCTAACAACAACAACAATACAATTACACCATCCATTAAACTTTCCCTCAGAGACACTCTTGCTTCTTCCTGCAAGTTTGTGGCTGGAGTGGATTGAATGGCAATGTGCAGGCCAAGCCAGCCAGCCTTTGCCTTCGTTCCTGTCACATGGCTGCTCCACTACAGGGAGGAGGTGGGCCAAGCAGCCTTCAAGCCTTTGTGGATCCCCTGTGAGGACATTGCAGACCCCAAGTTAAGAACCACTGGGCTAGAGAATGCTGGAAAAGGAACAATGCAACCAGACCTTGAGAAGGGTGCTGGCAGGAGGATTCTGGGAGGTGTAATCCAAGAGTAACTTTCCCAGGCTCTAAATGCAGCCTAGAATCATAGAATCATAGGGCTGGAAGGGACCCCAACAGCCATCCCATCCAATTGGCTTCTGCCCTGCAGGAACACACAATCCAAGCATTCCTGACAGATGGCCATCCAACCTATGTTTAAAAAAGCCCAAAGAAGGAGATTCCACCACACTCCAAGGCAGTGTGTTCCACTTCCAAACAGCTCTTACTGTCAGGAAGTTCTTCCTAATGTTTAGGTGGATTCTCTTTTCCTGTAGTCTGAGTTGATTGCTCCATGTCCTTATCTCTGGAGCAGCAGAAAACAAGCTTGCTCCATCCTCAGTATGACATCCCTTCAAATACCTAAACATTGCTATCATGTCCCCTCTCAACCTTCTCTTCTCCAGGCTAAGCATACCCAGCTCCCTAAGCCATTCCTCATAGGGTGTAATGGCTTCCAGACTTCGCACCATCCTTCTCAGTATCTTTCTTGAATTGTTGTGCCCAGAATTGGAAATGGTATTCCAGGTGAGGTCTGACCAAAGCAGAATGGAGTGATACTATTACTTCCCTTGATCTAGACACTACTCCTATTAATGCAGCCTAGAATCGCATTGGCATTTTTTGCTGCTGCATCACACTGCTACCTCATATTTAGCTTGTAGTCTACTCTTTATTTTCTTTGAGGAAATCTATACCATTGCATTAATTGCTAATAAACAAAAAATATTATGTTAGTGCCTATAATATAGTTTTTAAACTAAATTACTGGTGGCAAATTATGTAATATAGTAGGCCCCTCTTATCCACTGGGGATTGGTTCGGCGGGGGCGTGGATTCTGAAAACTATGAATAATAGTGAACACCATTGAAAATAATGGGACTGCTGGTTTAAAATACCACAGAGTTGCCTTGGAGGGCCTAGAAAACAACTAGGGAGGACACATTTTCTAGGAAGACTCTATGGTAGGTGTGCTGTTTTGTGTCCCATCGATAATGAATCCATGGATACAGGGGTCCTACTATAATCTGAACATCCTGTACGATGAATAGATTAGGTTACATTGATCTGAGATAAACATATGGGGGCCCCAAAGTAAAGCATTGCAGGGGCCCCCAACATTCCTTAAACTGGCCCTGGACAGAGGGTCCTTTAGATAGCCAGGTCCTAAGCCATTTGGGGCTTTAAAGGTAAAACTCAACATCTTGAAGTCTGCCAGGAAAGCAACTGGGAACCACTGCAGGTTTTTCATTAGATCTTGATGCTGTGAACCTGTTAGCAGCTACATGTTGAAGCAACGGACATTTTTGCACATTCTCCCAGAGAAGATCCACATAGGGTCCATTGTAGTACTCAAGATAGCTACTGAGAAAGCCCAGGCCTTATGAGGCTGGTTTTGTTCATTTTGATTGTGTGCAGGTTGCCTTCCCCCACCGTATCTGTGGAGGTTCAGTTCCCGGACTTATCAGGGATACCAGAAACTGTGGATAATAGCAAACCCTATTAAAACAAAGAACTTCTGGTACAAACATACCATAGAGTTGCATTTGAGCTTCTAGGGGGCTGCCACACTGCAGAAATAGTGCAGTTTGACACCACTTTAGTTATCATGGCTCCATCCTATGGAATGTTGGGATTTGTAGTTTGTTATCACACCAGAGCTCTCTGAAAGAAAAATATCTCACAAAACTACAAATCCTAGAATTCTATAGCATTGAGCCATGACTGTTAAAGTGGCGTCAAACTACATTATTTCTGCAGTGTGGCAGCAGCCCTAGTGATTCCTAGAGAAGACACCTCTCTAGGCATTTTCCAGCATGTCTCCATGGTACATGTCCCTGTTGTTTCAGCTGTGGATAATTGAAACTATGGATATGGTTTTGCGGATATGGTGGGCAAGCTGAAAACTTCAGGGTCCACACACCAACCCAAATGTACCAGCGCCTCATTCTTGCTTTCTAAGGGGTTGCGTTTTGGCCACAATTCTAGTGACAGTGAGCAGCTGTTTTAAGTTTAAATGGCCGTTTTCAGTTATAGATGCTTCTGGATTTATGCATTTTGAATCTAACACATGGCAAAATGCAACATCCATACCTGGAAACAGCTATTTAGATTAGAAAACCAGAATTTGATCTTTTTTCCAAAGTCTTCTAATGTGACATTAATTGAATCATAATTCGTCTTTCCAAAAAAAAAAAAAAGAAAAAAAAAAGAAAAAGAAAAGAAAAGAAAGGTAGGATATTGTGAAACTTGATTTACCACTCTATACTTTGAGTGCAGAAAGTGGGAACTCAGAGAGAGGGGGGAACCAAAATGAACTTCAACATGGATAAATGTAAGATACTAGGCATTTAGACAGGGAGAATGGAATGCACAGACACAGATTGCTGACACATGGCTTGGTAATGTAAAAAGGATCCAGGGGTTTCAGTAGAGCACAAGTAAACATGTCAGCAATATGATGTAGGGGCCAAAAAAGCCAATGCAATTCTAGGCTTCCTCAACAAGAGCATAGTGTCCAGATGGAAAGAAGAAATGGTCCCAATCTGTTCTGTTTTGTTCAAATCTCATCTGGAATACCATGTCCAGTTCTGGGCACAACAGTTCAAGAAGAATTTTGACAAGCTGGAATGTGTCCAGAGAAGGGTGACCAAGATGATCAAAGGTCTGGAAATCAAACCGTATGAGGAATGGCTTAAAGAGCTGAGTATGCTTAGCTTGGAGAAAACTGAAAAATGATATGACAGCTATCTTTAAATGTATAAAAGGATGTCAGGTAGAAGATGGAATGCGCTTGTTTTCTGCTGCTCCAGGGACCAGAACACAAACCAATGGATTCAGATTACAAGAAAAGAGCACAAACTATTTGGCAGTGGGACAGACTCCCTCAGATAGAGGTGGGCTCTCCTTCTTTGGAGGTCTTTAAATAGAGGTTGGATGAGCATATTTCTGGAATGCTTTTGTTGTGTATTCTTGCATGGTAGGGAATTGGGCTAGATGGCATTTGTGGTCCCTTCCAGCTCTTTCACTCAATGATTTTATAATCTCCTGACTTCTGAGAGTTAGCTAACCTTCCCAAAGTATTGATCCTCTGTCATCATGGACCAGTACCTGCCAACATACCAGTATATATGTGAGATCCCACTATTAGAGCTCAGGAAGAGTATTTGAGACTCTTCCTGCATAAAGCATTTCCCATCCTCCCCATTTGGGGAGAGAGAAATTGGATCCCAACTGTAAGAATTCAGCTGTAAAATGAGAACTTGAATTTGCTTTTACAGTTTAACTTTTAGTCCTAAGAAAGGGCCACATAACCTTTTTCCTCATCCAGTCCTTATCACATCCTTAAGAAGTGATATTTTATTCAAATCTATCTATCTATCTATCTATCTATCTATCTATCTATCTATCTAGAGTATTATTGGGTTGCTAGATGTTACAAGTCACTATAAACTGTAATAATGCAGAAAATTACTTCCCTGCATGATAGCTTCAAGTTACAGTAAAAGCTGCTGTACATTAACAGTTAAAATTACAGTAAAAAGAGAAATACACCTGCTTGTCCAAATTCAGACATAGTGTCCTTCCAAACTACACAATTATAGCATTATGATTCCGCTAATTGCCATGGATCAGCTGAATACACTGTCCAAATTCAAAACAGCATTAAAGATCAGTCTCTTCCGGCCAGTCTATCCAGGTGATTTTTAAGTTGTGTTTTTAAATTATGTATTTCAAATAAGGATTAATTGTTTTAATAGGTTTATCGTATTTACTTTTTAAATTGATGTTATGTGTTTCAATATATGTTATGTGTTTTTAATGGATGTTATATGTTGTATGTTAATCTGTTTTGTTCCCTGTCTTGATACATAGGGAGAGGCAGGTAATAAATAAATAAATAAATAAATAAATAATAAAAATAATTCTGTCCTATGAAATCCCAGAGTTTGTAGTTTGTTGAAGCACTAAAGCTCTCTGGTTGAGAATGCTAAATACCCTCTCCCTAAACTGTGAATCTCAGAATTCCATGGGGTGGACTGGAACCATGACAGTTTAAGTGGGTTCATAGGGCTATAATTGTGTTGTGTAAAATGGGCCATCAAGAAAATGCTCTAACTGCATCTAGCTACATATTCTGATCTAGGGGGTAGAGATCCTTTGGCCCTCCCCATGTTTTGGACTTTAACTTCCAGTGGGCCCATCCAGCATGGCCAATGCTAAGGAATTATGGGAGTTGTAGTCCAAAGCTTTTGCTCTTGCCTATAGAAGGGAGAAAGAAGAAGAAGGATGCAACACCAGAGGAAAAAAAGGAATGAAATAACTGGTCCATGACTTGCTTTTTCCTGTTACCAATCAAAGCTAGAGTGATGCAGCAATAGTGATGGGGTGACAGCAGTGGTAGGCCTCTCTTTCTGTGGTAGAGGGAAGGGGCAAGGAAGGGGTAGAAAGAGATGCATGTCCGAACAGGTGGTATCTACCCAGAACTTCTGGCTTCTGTGAGTTGCATCAATGGCAGATGCACAGAAGCTTTCATACAAGCGATGCCTCACTGAAAGATTGTTGTCAACTGGCTTGTACTCAAACATGCAGTCCCATCCACATTAGGACATGTGTTATGTGAGCACAGACTCTCTTGATAACAATGGTAATCTTTCCCTTTATTCTTCCTTTGATATTACAGTGGGCCCTTGGTATCCACTGGGGGTTGGTTCCAGGACACTGCCCCCTCTCATAGATACTAACATTTGGAAATGCTCAAGTCCCAATATATACAAGAGTGTAGTAAAATGGTGTCTCTTATATAACATGACAACATTTTGGAATTCTCTTCTTTTTTCTTTTCTTTTCTTTTCTTTTTTTTTTTTTTTTGCTGGGGGTGGGTGGGTATATTTTCAAGCCATAGATGAATGAATCCGTGGATGCAGAATCCATGAACGTAGAGGGCTGACTGTAGGCCATTTTAAGAGGATACTTGGCCTAAATACCCTAAAGGCACCAAATCCTGTCAGGTCTTGGAAGCTAAGCAGGATCAGCTCTAGTTAGTACTTGGATGGGAGACTGCCAAAAAATACTAGGTGCTGTAGGCTATATTTCAGAAGAAGGAACTGGAAAAACCACCTCTTGGGTATTCCTTGTCTAAGAAAACCCTATGAAGTTCACGGGGTCGCCATAATTTGACAGGTGATTTGAAGGCATACACATGCATACAAACAACCACACCCTGTTCAGGGGTGATGGAAACTAGAAAAGCCATCACCCAACCATGGATGGGGCTGCACTGGATATATGAGACAACATACTCCATGTAGCTTCACCCTCAGGTATCTGCAGAAATAGCACAAACATCTATTGGGAAGAGGAGAGCTTTTCCGTTTATACTTATGTGCAAACCTTGAAAAAGTTACATTTTTGAATTAAAACCTTCCACAATATTCCAGACAACTATTAGACATGTAGACTGGGGGATTCTTGAGTTGATTTCAAAGAAATAACTGCCTCAATTTGTTGCTTTATGTGAAAGCTTACATAGAGTTTGGAACCATGAGCTACTGGAATTCCAAAATGCATGAAACCCTCCATGCATACAGCAGACCTCATACTTTACATATTTTAGTTTTTTACTGGCTTTTTAGAAGTATGATTACAAAGTAAAAAAGGAGAAGGAAAGAAAGAAAGAAAAAAGGAGAAAGGTAGAATACATAGGATATAAGATGACCATGGGTGTCATCCTATATGGTCATTAGAGATTTGTAACCTAAAATTACAGATCATAGAATCATAGAATTGCAGAGTTGGAAGAGACCACGAGGGCCATCCAGTCCAACCCCCTGCCATGCAGGAAATCACGATCAAAGCATCCCCGACAGATGGCCATCCAGCCTCTGTTTAAAGACCTCCAAGGAAGGAGACCCCACCACACTCTGAGGGAGTGCGTTCCACTGCCGAACAGCTCTTACTGTCAAAAAGTTCCTCCTAATGTTGAGGTGGAATCTCTGTTCCTGGAGCTTGCACCCATTGCTCCGTGTTCCAGTCTCTGGAGCAGCAGAAAACAAGCCTGCTCCATCCTCAGCATGACATCCCTTCAAATACTTAAACAGGGCTATCATATCGCCTCTTAACCGTCTTTTTTCCAGGCTAAACATACCCAGCTCCCTAAGTCTCTCCTCATAAGGCATCATTTCCAGACCTTTCACCATTTTAGTTGCCCTTCTCTGGACACACTCCAATTTGTCAATATCCTTTTTGAATTGTGGTGCCCAGAACTGGACACAGTACTCCAGGTGAGGTCTGACTAAGGCAGAATAGAGCGGCACCACTACTTCCCTTGATCTAGACACTATACTTCTATTGATACAGCCCAAAATCGCATTGGCCTTTTTAGCTGCCGCATAGCACTGTTGGCTCATGTTCAACTTGTGGTCTACTAGGACTCCTAGATCCCTTTCACACGTAGTCTCATTCAGCCAGGTCTCTCCCATCCTATATTTATGCATTTCATTTTTCCGCCCTAAATGCAGTACTTTACATTTTTCCGTATTGAATTTCATTTTGTTAGCTTTGGCCCAGCTCTCCAGTCTATCTAGGTCATTCTGAATTTTGATCCTGTCCTCTAGGGTATTAGCTACTCCTCCTAATTTGGTGTCATCTCAAATTTGATAAGTATGCCCCTATACTTATATAATTGCTCTGTTTTTAACCATGTTCTGTATTAATGATTGTGGCACCATTGTCATGATTGCAAATGTCCCACCTCCATCTTAATAGCCAGCAGCCAAACCAAGTGATGAAAGCCTGTTACAACTCCTCATTGGACCACAGATGCCTGGCAGGAGGGGTCTGGAAAATCATCCCACTGTGTCCCAATTGCCAGCAGAAAAGACCTCTGTTGCTTGATGCAGCTGCTGGGTGTTAAGTTAGGTTTAGGGAGTTGGGTCATGAGATGTGACATAGTTATACATTTATAACTACATCTGTGATGTAGGATCTCAGCTCATATTTCCAAAAACACATTTTCTTGGTGTCTATAAAATACATTTTCATGAATAGCTAAAGCCATGAGATCTTCTGAGCATTGAAAAACAGATGGCAAATGTTAATCTTCCCAGCCTTGGAGCAAAAGTCTCTTGTAGCTACAGTAAGTACATGCAGGATCCAATCATGCTGACCATTGGTTTAATTCCATGTCTCAGAGATATAATATAGAAGAACATGTGTGTCTCCAAATATCAAAGATTTTTCCAGTACAAAGTTGATACACAGAACACACCCACATCTGAAGGACCATCTCTTCCCAAGTGAACCTGCCAGAATTCTAAGATCTTCAGAGGAGGACTTCTCTCAAACCCACCAACTTCCCAGAAATGTTTGGTGGGACCATGGGACAGGACCTTCTCTGTGGCTTCTCCAAGACTCTGGAACTCCTTTCCTAGGGCAGCTAGGCTGGCTCCCTTCTTGCTTTTCCTTTGACATCAGGTGAAGATCTTTCTTTTCCAGCATGCATTTGTGAATGCTTGCTTTAACAATGTTTTCCCCATCTTGTACTGTTTCTAATATATAGTTTTAAACTGATGTTTTATATGATATTGCAAATATTTCTGAATTTGTAAATAGATCAATATGAAGAAATATTGTAAATATTTCTAAATTTGTATATATCCATCCAAATTAGCATATGCAAATCTGGACCATCTCTTGTTTTCTCTCTCTCTCTCTCTCTCTTGGTGAGGGATTGACTCTTTGTTGAGAGGCTACCCCAACACACTACTGGATCCTGTTAGCTAAAGAAAGAGACAACTTCATAACTGTATTGTTTAGTGCTGAAGTATCACAAATGAATAGTGATGAGTTTTATGTAACTGCCCATTATTTGAAATAAATAGTTCTTTGTGTATTTTCTTAAGAAACTGCAGGTCCTTAGGCTTTTGAACTCTGGGCACTCATCATGTGAACAAGACTCCAGGATGTGTGCTTTCCAACACACACCCTGTCAACTGTGATCTTCTTTATTTTTAATTTTACTTTCAATGTCAGAAAGTTGAAAAAGCATTATAGGTTCAGGGCTGCTGAACCGTAATGTTGGCTCTAAAGCTACAGTCAATGAGATTTCATTTAATGGCATATTGATGATGGTTGAAGGGGCAAGAGACATCTGGTGAGCTAGGAGGGGGGGAAATAGACCCAGCTAATTATTAAAGGGAGGCAGGAGAAAGCATTGTTTGGTAAAAACACTTTCATTAGGTAGGGTCTTCTTCATTTTGGGTCTACAGGGATATAATCCTGGAATCCCTATGGTTTGCTAATGATTAGTTTATATATCCCTGCTGGGAAATGTGCAGTGGCAAAAAAAACAAAAAACCCAAACCTGTTATGCACCAAGGCAAAGAGTTCCTCTGGCATGCACAAGTGCATTAAAGTGAAACTCTAGCATGTGCATCTGCATTAAAAGAAGCACTTGCTCATCCCTGACCATTAAGTATCTTTTTGAATACTTTTGAGGGTTTTTTTAAAAAAACTCCAAGTACTTCACAATTACAGCTTTCACTGTTTCTAGGTATCTTTTTCTTTAAAAATATGCAAAAATGCTCATTATAGCCCATTTGAACAACCAATTCAAATTGGCACATCCTGGAAATCCAAACATGATTGGTCAGATGTGTGTGTGGGGGGGCAGGCTTACTGGTGACAAAGCGGCTACAGCCACCATTGTTTTTCATGGAAGCAATTGTGCACTATTTTCAAGTGGCAGAGAAAAAAAATGTTTTTAAAGCAGAAGATCACTTTTCCGCATCTCTCATTTAACAAGGCAAAAAAAAAAAAAAAGCAAATGGAGGGAGGTTTGGGGTAATAATAATGCAGATAATTCACTCATGGCCAATATCTTTTCTCACAGGCATGTTCCATGTGAACTTCAAACTCAGATAGCTTCCCATGATTTTGCAAATGGATTGTGGGGATTCGGCAGTGGAACACACTCCCTCGGAGCATGGAGGGGTCTCCTTCCTTGGAGGTCTTTAGACAGATTCTGGATGGCCATCTGTCAGGGATGATTTGATCGTGATTTCCTGCATGGCAGGGGGTTGGGCTGGATGGCCCTTGTGGTCTCTTCCAACTCTACAATTATATGACTCTATGAATAGAAAGATCTTGCAGCATTTCAAGATACTTTGGGCTGTGCCCCATAACAATTCACACGTGGGCCTAAACCCTATCTTAGGACTTTATCACATGAGTCTTTTAAAGTAGAATTAAAGCTGGATAATAACACCTTTGGCGATATTTATCACATGATGTCGCCTCCAAATGGTTGCTGCTGTGCCTCCAAAGTGTGGTTAGGGTGTCCCTTGCCACTGATGGGGAACACCCACCAAGAAGCTCCCAATTGCGCTACTGTGCCATGAATCCTCAGGTGCGATAAATTTCTCCAGTTGCAGACCCGAGACAGGGCAGCAATGTAGTCTCAGTCTTCTCCTCTCTCCTGCTCCCCACTTCATCCTGCTATCTCCAAACAGGCCGGGTCCCTACCCCCTCACTTTCTTTCCTTTTCTTTTTTCTGTGTTTCACTAAATTGCATTGCCATAATTGCCAAACTACATTACAACTAAAAATAATAATAATAAAAAAAAAACCATGAAAGGCATGCTGGGTAGGGAAATAGGACGAGGAGGAGGGGTTAAGGGAGAGTCTAGAAAAGAGCCAAGTTATCATCAGTGGCTGAAACTGTCCCAGGCACACAATTAAAGGGGTGTGCAATAATGAGGGCTGACAAGCCGGTTTCTATCCATTCACTTTTGCAATTGCAATTGCAGAGACAACGGGGCTTGTGTGATAATGTTCTTAGTCTTTATTAAAATATACACTTTGAAAGAACTGAGTTTACCTAAGTCTTTACTCCATTCTGCAAATGATCTCCTGCTGTACTTTAATGACTCTAATGGGTCTACTCTATATAGGACTAACCAAGAGGATTCCAGCCAAGATGTGGCAATGTGCACTGTCTTTGAAAGCTTATGAGCATGGATTCATTCATTAACTGACTTAGACGGGTAAATTTTCTAAAGCAATGCTACTCAAAGTGATGGTCCCTGAACCAGTGCCAGTCCTTGAGCCAGTGGCTGCTGGTCCCTGGAGACTTTCCAGGAAAGAAAGAACCAACTGTAGCCAGCGGGGACAAAGATGATGCCAGTTTCTGGCACATTGGAAAAAACCTAAGTGCTAATCCCCCAACTCAGACAGCCAGAGAAGAACTGTTCTAGATGGATTTCAGACTGGTGTATAAAGCTGAGATGTGCTAAAAACTTTTATATATTTTAGGAACGTTGGAAGCTGGGTTATATTAAACCAAACAATTGATTTCATATCAAACAGGATCTTCTGCTCTACACACAGGATCAAGATTGCTGTTGGAAACATTCTACCAATGGGAAAAACACATTGTGTGAGGATGTAAGGGAGGATTTTCTCTGTACCCTGATTGTGGAATGCCCTCCCCTTGGAGGACAGACTATACCAATACTGACTGTTTTCTGGCACAAAGTTAAAGCATGACTTATTATCAAAGGCTAGCATCTTGTTTGTGTCATATGCATTCGTACGTTCCCTACAGAAGTGGTTGGACATTATTGCTCAATGAAGAATGGCCATATTCAGTTCAAGGTTATGGAAGCAGAGTTATGCAGGTGGTGCCATTGTGTATGGATGGGCATGCACATTTGGTTGTGCATTTGATTGCATATTTGGTGTCTTGGTTTAATTATATGATGTTGCCATTCAGCACAAGGGCTGCATAGCGCAATTAATGTGCAACTGTACATGCAGAGATTTATGATACGCAAACCTAGTGTAGGATCTCAGCCAAAGCATTAGAAAAAGAACAATCCAAAAGACAAATCAATGGGCCCTAAAGCAAATCAGGCCTAAAATCTCCCTAGAAGCCAAGATGACTAAACTGAGACTGTCATACTTTGGACATATCATGAACGAACATGATTCACTAGAAAAGACAATAATACTTGGTAAGGTAGAAGGTAGTAGGAAAAGAAGACAACATTCCAGGTGGTTAGGCTCAATCCAGGAAGATACAACCCTGAGTTTGCAAGACCTGAGCAGGGAGATTTGGAAGTCTCATCCATAGAATCACCATAAGTCAAAGTTGACGTGGTGGCAATTAACAGCAACAAAGGATGCTGTACCAATTGGTGCCACAGGCAGACTCTCACCCATCCAAATCCTCCACCGTTGCATGTTGGAAGCAGAACACTCCCCAAAGTCCCTAGAGAACTATCTAGACACTCGTAGAGAGAATCATCTATCTTGTTTGCATCCCTTATGACATGCTGTCCTTTACAGCTGTGCTCCCCTACATGCAAACTGTTAAACTGCAAGACCCAGAAAGAGCCACCAGTGCCTCCAGTTTGTCCCTGTGTCTAATAGTACAGAAAATTTTAAAAAGACTTTATATTTTTATATTAGCTGAAGAAACATTTCGATGCATTTATTTCCCCCCACAATTGTACTTGCACATTATTTTAAAATACTGCTGCTACTGTTGCTGCTGCTACTACTACTAATTTACTCTCCTAGAATCATAGAACTTTATCAGAAATGTGGAAAAACCATGTTATAAGGATGCAACAATAACACAAAAGGGCAAAATTATCAGATGACGTCAACATTCAGCCATTCTGGGGGTGACGTGTGGGTGTGAATAAGGCATCTCACTTTTTATTGATGGCTTAGCCTGTCAGTAAAAAAGTGATGCCTCATCCGCACCAGTGCTGTGCCCCGGGAACAGATGAGGACACAGTCATCTGATAATTTTGCCCTTTGAGTTTTTGTCCTGTCCTTATACAATTTGGGAAGTGTTTTTTGCCGTATTTTCCTGTGTCTGATAAAGTCCATAGAATCATAGAGTTGGAAGAGACCACAAGGGCCATCTAGTGCAACCCCCTGCCATGCAGGAATAAACAATCAAAGCACTCGTAACAGATGGCCATCCAGCCTCTCTTTAAAAACCTCCAAAGAGTCTAGCCACTTGTTAACAAGCCAGTGGGGGCACCTGATGATTAGTCCCTTCAATTGTCTGGCATCCACAATACAATTAAATGCAAAATTCTCTTTGTAAAATTGTCATACTTCTAAAAAAAATACATTTCTGGTATCACTGTATTATTTCTTCACATGGAAATCCTAAAGCTTATTCAACAGGCCTTTGTATTCACTTGCGTTTTATCGCTGATAATGTTATTTTAGGAATTCCTGTAAGGTATAACACTTTGACTCCGTAATGGGGTAAGAAACAAAAGAAAACAAGAAAAAATGCTATTTTGTATGTCTGGACTGCGAGATCATGGTAGCTCAATAAGAGTGTGAGTCTGTTTTGTGAAAATCAATGGGAGATTTCTGGTGACCGCAGGGCCTGAATTTCCTTTGCATTTAAATAGCTTCATACTGCAGTCATCTGTTAGGTTTGTATGTATAAAATTCTGTTGGGAGGTAGAGGAGAGGAATGGAGCATCTCCCACACAATACTCATTGAACTTTAGCAGACATTGCCCTGTTCCCATCTCTATGTTCTTTCAATGTGAGTTTATTCCCTTTTTTATGGGCCATCCATCTCTTCACTTCTGTATCTGTGCATGTGTTTTAAATTATTCATAATTGGTAGAATAAACATATCCTCCTCCCAGTGATGAAAGGCTCTTTAAGCAGTATTTTGTGACCATTATGAAATGTGTGGGTGCTTTCTTGGGATGTAATTCTTCACTAACTTTCTTCCTGAAAGAAGCAATAGCAATTTTAGCAATTTTCATCCCTCTGTGAGAAAGCCTTCAAAAACTGCACCATTTTGAAAACTACCATATTAATAATTATGGATTTATTCTGCACAAAATTCACATGTGGTTGTTTTGTGCGGAAAACAGCATTTTCTGTGTAGGAAACAGCATTTTCTGTGTGGAAAATAATATTTCTGAGCATAAAACATTTTCTGTGCAAAACCACGACATACAAATTTTGGATAATTTTGCACAAATTTTGAGCAAGCCTCAAACTGCAAGGATTCTGATCAGTCCAGGGTGCCGTTTACATGATGAAAATGTAGTGGGAAGAATTCGTGTCGAAGCCTGGTTGTTTAGATGTACATCGGGTCGGACATGTGATTTTCGGAAGGGGGGCCACCTTTTATCCCACAACCTGTGGGACTTCCAGTCCCACCGTTTGTGGCGGGTTTTAAAAAAGTCACTGGAGGATTCAGAAAATCGGAAATGTAAACAGCCCGGGACAAGCTATCTCGGTACTAGGTGATGACCGGAAATGGTTATGGGGGGCGGGCGTAGAGATCAGCAACCAGAAAAGGAGGGGTCAGTCACCCATTCAAGAGATTCAGCCTCACCAGCTGAAAACAAAGGCATCCCTTCCAGTTGCACGAAGGTTTGTGTGTGCGCGTGTACTAAATCACCCTGTTCAATGGATTTCTACACTGCAAACCCTTCAGCTTTAACCTGTTCCTCTCCTGCATGCTGGGTTTAAATTTGAAAGAGAGAGTAAATTATAAAGAGAGTGTGGGCGAAGGATCACCCAGTCATCCCCTGCCTGTATCTCCTCCCTGGATCTGAACGGATAATCACACATTCATCCACCGCCCCCAAGGCACAGTAAAAAATGCCAGCATCTGAGTGGATGATCACACATTCATCTATCCCCCCCAAGGCACAGTAAAAAATGCCAGCATCTGGGTCTTTCAAAATGCCTTGTGTGTCCTCTCTTATGATCCCCTGCACTGGCTTGAAACCTTCACTCCACAGCTGCCTCTGCTTAAAGGGATAACCGCAAGCCTCTGGCCCCCTGCACTTGGCTTCCTGGCTGAAAGCATACTGGCTTGGGCTTGTGTGTGTGCGTGCATGCTGGGGCTCCAGTCCGCTCTGCTTTTGATCTCTCTCACACTCCCCAGCACCAACTGATCGCTCCTTCCTCCCCAGTTTAGCTGGCTTGAAATGGTGTTCTTTCAATTCTAAAGGAAAGCACAGGGGTTAGCCACTGATCGCTCCTTCCTCCCCAGGATTCCTCCCCTCATCCCCTCAGCACCTCATCCCCAATGCAACACTCATTCATCCCCTCATCCCCAACCAGAAGTCTGAACAAACATTTGAGCCAGCCAATAGCATCGCTCGTGGTGCGGAACTCTAAAGGAAGTATGTCACTGAGGTTGTGGAAAAATGAGTAATCACATCCTTGATTGACAGCTAAAAAAAAATCCCGGGACCATAAACTCGTGTAAACAAAAAACAAAACAAAACAAAACCAAAAAAAACCAAAAAAACAAAAAAAAAAACCCAGGGTAGTATATAGTGGGAGAAGGTACATATCATGGGACGGGATGCCATGTAAACAATGATCCCAGGATCTCCTGGGATATCCAGTTCAGAGACCAAAATCAAGTAAACAGGGAGGGACGAATACAGGATCAAAAAATCTCAGGACGCCCCACGACAAAAACTACCATCTAACTGGCACCCAGGATTCTTCTAGTCAAGGTTTCTCAACACTAAAGAAATATGGTTTTTGGCTTTGGCGCAGGAGTATTTTTCAGATATTCTTTCCATCCCTAGCACCTTATGATGCACACTTTGCAAATGTCCATGGCTGAGATTCTGCCTCAGAGGTAACAATGTGTAACTTTCCAATGGTAGAGCTACATTGCTGACACAATGCACAACCATGATCATGAATTGGCATGATGTACAATTGGACACCATGCAAGATATCCCATTGTGCAAGGAGACACATTGTACATTGGGCCATGTGCATCAGAGCTGTTGTGCAATAGCCACACTGAAGGCGTAGCTCTGTCTCCCCTCCCGTCCTGAGAATATGAATGTTGTGTAGTCCTGCATTTCAACTTTATGTGATTGGAGGTCAGTTTATGATGATATAGCTTCCACGCATGATGCTAACCATATATATATATATATATATATATATATGCACACACATACATATATATTCCTGGATATATGTGTGTGTGTGTGTGTGTGTGTGTGTATGTATTCCACAGCCTTCAATCAATGTAAAGATTCCAGCATGAGAATTGCATCTACCTTGTAGACTGTCTGGGGAGTACAGACTGTCAAACTAGACTCCCCACAGATTCCTAGATTTTGTGTCACTATTTCCTGAATGGGTTACATGTTTGTCTGAAACTGTAGGCCTTCAGTCATGCAGGTTCTATTAGATTCCAAATTGATGACAATCTATAACAATCTGTAACAATAAGTATATATTGAGAAAGGTCTAAGGCAGGGATCGGCAACTACCAGGGGTTGGGAGCCATCTGCTCAATGTGACGCCATCTCTGAAACTTTTTAAAAACTTCTTTTGGGGGTGAAAATTTGACCTCAGGCACCTCCCCAGGCACCTAGGAGCATTTCTGCCATGGGGCTGAGCCATTTCAAGCCTAGGAGAAGCCTTTTTTCCTCCAAGGTCTGTTCTGACCCTAAAATAGCCCAAAGGGGGCAAAAATGTAGTAGAAGAGATATGGGGAGCATTTTGCAAACGTTTTGGGAGGGGATGCTGGGTCCTTCAAAATTCTTCTGGGGAGAACTGCATGTGGCCCCAGGCTGCACCTTCCTCAACCCTGGTCAAGGAGTGTTCAAAAGCTTCAAAAGTAATCTCCATCTTCACCAAATTGGAAGGTTATACCTCCCCAAAGTAATAATATCTGTTATAAAGCTGCAGAAATGGAGCACAGGGTGGGCAAACTGTACTCTGGAGATTATAAAACGTGCTAAATATGGCATTATCATGAGACTAGGAGATCGCTAAAGGGCTTTCTTTTCAGATGAACTCGTTTCCATCTTGTCATGCACCCATGCTACTGCTATTCTGCTGGTGCTACTTTTTACTAACGAGCTAAGCTGTTAATAGAGCCCCATTCCATTTCTGTAATGGAATGTCCTGCATCTGAAAAGGTGCCCCATTATGCTGGTGCGATGCCAGCATCAATGGGAGGTCCGTGCCAGAATACTGCTGGGTGAGATTGGGGCATTAAGGTAAGTGATACACTTTTTTTGTACCCTCCCTGGGTTACTTGCTATGTTTTAAGTATGTGTAGGTGCTTGGTGTAACTTTTTGTCTTTTTATTTTACTTTCTATGTTTGAATTTTCCACGCACTTGTCTTCTTGCAAGAACAGCCGGGATTTGAAACCAGGAAGTGAAAGGAGCTCCGTTCACTCCTGGGCTGCCCTGCCGAGGGAACAACATGCAAATAAGGTAGGTCTGAAAACTTTTTTTTCTATTACAGAGATGGGAGAGGGGCAGGAGAGGAGATTGCAAGATGGGAACACTTTTTTTGTTCCCATCTGATAATCTCCTTAGTCTCAGTATGGAAAGGGATCTTGTAGCATGTACCCCTAATGAGGCCCCACCTCCAGAAACCCCCAAAACTGGCTTATAAATAATTTGGCTTATTAATGTGGTCTTCTACTGGGAAGAGCAGTGAAATATTCTAAGAAGGCATGTACTGAAAGCCATGCATCGCCCGAAGAAAGGACTATTGACAAATTCCAAATATAAGGTCAAAAGGACATTGCCTCCATCACATACCCAGGGACAGACAATTGATCCTATTATAGATGGGTGGAGTATCCTTTGTTTGCTAAGGCTGGGTTGCTGCTAATTTTCCCGACATATTAGAAACTCTTTGGATAACAGTAACATAAGCATTTGTAGACTTCAGTCTAGTCTACGAAAGCTTATGCTACAACTTCTTTCACTCAGTTTCAAAGGTGCTACAAGATCCCTTTTCATGCAGGTCAACCCTATCTGCGGGGGATATGTCCCAAGACTCCCTCCCCGTGGATACCTGAAACTATGGCTAATAAGAAATCCTATTATTTTCAATGAGATGAATGCCGTAAGTTGACCATAGAATCAAATTGGAGGACCTAGAAATGCCTAAAGAGAACATTTTTTTCCAGATAGGGATAAGTTTAACCGTGGATTCTGAATTTATTTATTTATTTATATTTTATTTTTATTTTATTTATTTATACCCCGCTCTTCAGCCACAAGGCTATTAGAGAGGCTTACAAATTGTTTTAAGCAATAGCAATTTACACATCTACACTGCATTAAGCAGTTTCCAATGTGTATTAGCTAATTGCCCCATATAGAAATGCAAGGAGGATTAGCATCTGTTTGGCTAATGGTTGGTTGATGGCCCATTAACTGCTGGAAATCATCTTGTCCCTGGGTGGGATTCTGTGGATAAAGGAGTCAACCTGTACTGTAGTCAATCTGGGAGGATTTGTTTTACATTTAAAAGGCATAGGGAGGCTCCACTACCAATGTAAAAATCAAATGTTCATCCTGGAGGCTTCCAGAAAAAGCCATTCAGCCTCAGCCTTGACCTCAGCCCCAACCACCAAGCTCCCCAGCTCCCCCTTTTTGCTAGAAATGATGCCATGTGGGGAGTCTGGATTGGTCAAGGGCAAGTTTATGAAGCTGCCTTCCACTCAATTGGATTTTTCAATCTATGTAGCCCAGTACTGTCTATGATGCAAAGAGGAAGTACTTTTTAAAAAAACAAAAACTGGAAAGCATTATCATGCCCTGTTTCCAGGACCTGGAAATGGACTCAAAGACTGAAGCTATGGACATGCCAGGACCTGCTGAACCAGAGTAGGAGGATGTTCCACAGCCACAGGTCTTAGACACAGGAAATAGTGCAGGGTTATCAGTACCTGTTCTGGCAAGTGTCCTGCCCATTCAGATACAGAGGACAACTGACCTGTACTTACCTTTACAGAACATCAACAACAAAAGGAGGCCTTAAGACATTCTCAGTGTCTTTATAGGAAGCAGCAATTAGTTAAGCAGCAGCTGTGTTAGCTACTGATCTATAAGTATGCAGCACTGCCCTCCAGGGTTTGTTAGAGATTATCTGACCTATTTGACTACACATCATGTTCCTGACCTCTGTGTTGTTCCTGAACTTCTTGTTTGCTCTGGACTCTGTTTGCCTGACCTGGACTTTGTGTATTGGACTATGTATGTGGATTTGTGGTTTTGCTTGATAGTAAAGCAAGTGAATGACTTCAAGCTGCCTTGATTCCTTTGCCTAGTAATTAGTTGGACTGTGCTGTGTCTTTGCTTATCAGCTGTGTAGTAGCAAGCCTTTGGCTGACTTCCCGGACATTGCTTGGACAAGCATCCAGTAGAATCCATGAAGAAAATGAAGACATATCTTAGGTTTTTAAAAGGATAGTCTTTATTTTCTGGAACCCCCAATCTGTTTTGGCCTATGGGTGCTCTTTAGGACTTCTTCAGAAAGGGTTTTTTTTTTTAATTGTTAATGGTTTTGGATTTCCTGCTTTAGAAATTTCTGCAACTTTGATATGAAGTGGCTCCTGAAGGAGCAATAAATAGTATTTGCTGGCCAAAATAGGTTGGGCTTTTTAGAAAATAATGACCACCTTTTTAGCATCCTGATAGTAGGGAGGGCCAGTGAATTTGTTACCATGGAGGCAGTGACTCCACACTCTGTATTATGGCTCCTGCAGCTGTTTTGGTTTGTACAGAGGTTCTCCTGGTGTGGAACCTCTGTCAGAAATAGAATTAGCACCTGGATGACTCCCATACAATTTGGGCAGTGGTAGAAGGAATGGTCATAAATCTAGGTATGGATTCACCAGCTGCCCCTGCTAATGTCCTGGTATAACTATGTGGCATCCCCAAATAGCTGCTATACTAGCCATGGTGCCCCCTTCAAGGCCAGCCCTGCTACTATGATTACCAGAAGATGAAGGTGATAGTGGTGGTGGTAGCAGTGGAGGACAGAGCACTGGGATAAGCAAACTGTTGTATGCTCTCTTACCTGGCCTATTGCCTTCAGGATGTTATCTGATCCCAACTATTACAGTAAGATTCAGTTGGGAGTTCCCATTAGTATGTAGAGGGTGACTGCCATCTTGTCTGCCTGAGGCTGCAAAATGTCTTGGGTTGGCCCTTCACCTCTTTCAAAAATGAATACTTTCATTGGTGCTCAGGGTGGAAAAGAAATACATTTGATTAGACAGTCTCAATAAAAGCCATTTTTGCACCTCATTGAGAGAGGAAACTCACCTCCTCTCAAGAATTTGCACATTTGCAAGGTTTATGGGGTATTCTGGGAAAAGCAAGCAATGCATGCATTTTAAAAGTATGAATTGCTAAAATTAGCATCATTGGAAAAATTTGCATGAGCATGCTTTAGTCAATGGTAGAATTCATAAAGCAGGATAAATATAAATAAATAATAGAACCATAGTATCATAGAGTTGGAAGACATTGAAAGGGCCACCTAGTCCATCCTTTGCTTTGCAGGAAAACACAACTAAAGCACTCTCAAAAGATGGCCATCCAGCCATTGTAGAAAAACCTCCAAAGAAGGAGAGCCCACTACCCTCTGAAGCAGTCTATTCCATTGTTGAACTGTTCTTACTTTCAAGAAGTTTTCCCTAGTGTTTACTTGAAATCTCTTATTATTTGAAACCTTTCATTCATGTTACAACCTCTGGAGCTGCAGAAAACAAGCTTGTTCTATCGTCTCCATGACAGCCCATCAAATATTTAAAGATAGTGACCATATCACCACTTAATCTGTTCTTCTCCCAGCTAAACATATCCATCTCCCTACGGTATTCTCCATAGAGCTTTGCTTCCAGACTGTTTACTATCCTGGTAGATCTCCACTGGACCCTTTCCAGCTTGTCATCCTTCTTGAACTGTGGTGCCCAGAATTGGACACAATATTCCAGGTGAGATCTGACTGAAGAAGTATAGAGTGGCACTTTGACTCCACTTGATCTGTAAACTATATTCCCATGGATGCAGCCCAGAATTGCATTGGCTCTCCCCCCAGAAGGCACACATTAGGAAAATGTATACGAAAAAAAAGTGCATGATTTCCCATGTGATTCCTCCCTCCTGAATATTTTTCTATCTGTTTGATAGAAAGAGAGAAAGAAAATGTAGCAAAACTGATACTGCAATATTTATATATCCCTAACTGGAGCAGTAGTGGCACCGGGGATGTGAAGAGGCCAAAATGCAGCAGGTGACACTGTCAGGGGGCAGGGTGATATCAGCCTTAGTGACATCACAGAACTGGAGCAGCTCTGGGCATCTGGGTTCAGCTGCCATTTTTATTTCCCATATTCCCCTCCAATGATCCTATATAAGGAGAATTGTGGGAAATTTAAATAGACGCTGGGGCCAGGGGATTTTTGAAGATCTATTCCTGCTGTTGTCACCTGCCACCACTGGGTAAATCTACCATGGTCTTCCACCAAGAAGAGGAGACCCACCAGAAAGCAGGTATGACCTCTCTTCAACCTGAAGACATCCTTGATGGTTTACTGTTAATAATAATAATAATTATTATTATTATTATTATTCTCCCTCTTCCTGTGGATCAAGGTGAGCAACAACAACAAATAACACAACATATATAAAACATATATAAAAGCATATAAAACAAATACAAATTAAAATCCATCAACAAATATTTTAAAACTATAATTTAAACATAATTCAGATAGGCCTACTAGAAGAGACTAGTCTTTACTGCTGATTTAAACTCAGACAGCATCTCAAGCTGATGAATCTCTTCTGGCAGGTCATTCCACAGTCTGGAGGTAGCTGAAGAAAATGCCCTCTGGGTAACAGTCAGCATAGTTTTGGCTGACTGAGTAGATGTCTCCCAGAGGACCTGAGTGTACAAGTTGGATTATACGGGGAAGGCAAACTTGTACGTAACCTGGACCCAAACCATGTAAGGCTTTAAAAGTAATAACCAAACACTTTGTACTTTGCCTGGAAAGTAATTGTCAGCCAGTGGAGTGATTATAATATTGGTGTAATATGATCACTTCTAGACGATCCAGTAACCAGTTTGTCTGCCATGTTTTCAACTAATTGAAATTTCTGAACTTGGTAAATAGATAGCCCAATATACAGCGAGTTACAGAACTCCAGCCTTGAGGTTACCAGCACATGCACTACCATCTTTAGGCCCTCCACTTCTAGGAAGGAGCACAGCTGGTGTAGCAGCTGAACCTGATAACAAGTACTCCTAACCATTGTGTCTATCTGGGAGGTCATTTGGAGGTATACCTGTCAAATATTCCAGAGGTTGTTGATCTTGATAATAGCTTTTAGTCTGAACATTAAAGTATCTATACAAACTGCTGAATCTCTTTGGGGGAGCTATCCAAAGCTCTGAACCTTGTTCCCTAAGTAGGTTCAGCACCTTGGATAGCTCTTGGGTTTTTCCTCTGGAACAAGATTGAACAGAACCTGCTGTCAGGTAGCCTGTCTGTCTTGGGCTTTGAGTACAGCCAGGTACCTGCCATGGAGAGCAGGATAAGGTTGCTAAGCGATTGGGCATGGAATGTGTTTATGTACTGGAAGCCTACAGTGGGGACATCTCAAGGACACACAGATGTGAGTTGTCTGGGAAGAAGATGTGGGAATTGGTGAGGGTGGAATGTGTGCCCAAGAGAGGGGGGAAACAAAGAAGTCAAGCCTCTATATAACCTAGACCTGATGCTTTGAATCTTTAGATCTGCCAATAATTTGGTGACATTCACTTCGATGCCTTTGCAATAAAACACTTCAATAATGATTACTGTCTGAATGATCTGAAGTTTAGACTCCAGAGATTGACTACCGCTGCCATCATGCATGCCATCCGAGCCACCAGCCTCTACTGGTCAAATATCTATAATTAGAGGTTCTGTTCCAGGTCTGCTAAGTGAGATGCTCCAGAACCCATGTCCCACAGAGGAAGGAGTCACTAAGATGGTTTCACTTGGGCTAACTCAGAAAAACCCTTGTATTTCTTTAGAATTTTGTGCCTTGGTTTCAGAAAAGTAAGCTGACAGGGCTAGAGTTACAACCCCCCCCCAAGTGTCTTCCTCATGACACTTAAGACTTCATAGAATCATAGAGTGGGAAGATACCACCAGTACCATCTAGTCCAACCCCCTGCCTTGGAGGAATACATAATCAAAGCATTCCCAACAGATGGCCATCCATCCTCTCTTTAAAACCTCCAAAGAAAAAGGAGACTCCACCACACTCCAAGGCAGCGCATTCCACAGCCAAACATCTCTTACTGTCAGGAAGTTCTTTCAAATGTGGAATCTCTTTTCCTGTAGCTTGAATCCTTTGTTCCATGTCCTTGTCTCTGGAGCAGCAGAAAACAAGCTTGTTCCATCCTCAGTATAACATCCCTTCAAATATTTAAACATGGCTATCGTGTTACCTCTTAACCTTCTCTTCCCCAGGCTAAAGATACCCAGCTCCCTAAGCCACTCCTCATAGGGCATGGCTTCCAGACCTCTCACCATTTTGGTCACCCTCCTCTGGACATGTTCCAGTTAAAAGCCTTCTGATAACAAGGAGTCTGGAAGAGGTCTGTGGAAGGTCAGTTTTGATGCCTAGCCTGGGAACATAGTGTAAACATCTAGTCAGGAAAGTTAGTTGGACGGAAACTTACTTTGGCACATGCACAATGTGACCTGGCACTTTCTATATTAGACTCCATGAGTACTGAACTCAGGGCCTCCATTCTGTTTGATTCTGGTCTGCTGGAGTGCAGGACACAAATGCATTTCTTTCCATCAAACTAGATCCTTGATTTGCTAGCCTGGCCTTGTAATTTCTCCTGGAATTATCAGGGAAGGACATTCTCCTCCAGATATTGCTTGCCAAGGATGATGGGAGTTCTAGGTCAACATCTGGAGGGAAACCAGTTCCTGGCCCCAGTTCTAGCTCATGATGCTTTTCCAGAGATTGAACACAGGATTTTCTGCCTGCAAAGCATATGCTCCAGCACTGAGTTCTAGCCCCTCCCTGGCACTTGGCTAGAAGGGGCTGTCAATGCTGAGTCATGTGAATTTTCTTGGAAAGGCTTACTTCCCAAATAACAAGCTGTATCATCTATTGTGTGCAGAGAAGTGTTTGTTTAAGTACTGGAGGTTATCCCAGTGGCAAGTTCATCCTTATTTGACAATAATGAAACATAAGTTCGATGTGTTTGCTTCAGTGAAATTGCCATCTGGTAAATAATATGTTTTGTGAGTGTTTATGACAATCATGATTTAAGCCAAAATTGACTTTTTCGTGATTGCTGCAAATAACACTTGAGTGTCCTAACTTAGTTTGATATTTCCCCCTCTCTTTGTTGAATTGACTAAATGTATTTTGAGAAGCTTCCTGTATTTATATATATTAAAAGAAAAAAAGAGAGAAGGGTTTTGCAAAATGTAAAGCTCACATTTTCAAAAGCAATAATTACTGCTGATTACACGGTCTTTCTACTTGGCTTGGGAAGGAGGAGGAAAAAATAAAGTTGTTTATATCATTGTAAGTACTGATGTTGATACACAGGCTTTGCCTTTTGGCTGGTTCAAGCTGTACGTTCTTTGGAATCTGAAAAAATCTGAAGGTTGGATTCTGGCCTTCACAGGGACCAAACCAATCAGTATTCAGACAAATTGATTGCTTGTGACTTTCTGTAATCAAAGACACATGCTTAAGGAGAAGACAGGTCATGTGTGGAATCATAGGGCAAGTCTGGAGGGATCCACATTGTGCTTAATCTGCCCATATTCTTTTTCAGAACAGAACTCAAGAGTGGATGGTGGTAAACATTCTTCTGGCTTGCAACAGAAAATGGCTGTTCGTGATGTTGATTGGCTGCCACCTTCTGATCTCACGAAGACATCTCCACCCAAGCTTTCATCGTCAGACCTGCTTCTTTCATAGAATCATAGAGTTGGAAGGAGCAGGTCCAACCTGCTGCTCAATCCAGGATCTCTAGCTAAAGCAGCCCCAGCAGGTAGCTGTTCAGTCTCTTTTTGAAGATATCCAGAGAAGGAGGCCCCACCGCATCTCTAGGTAATTAGTTCCATTGCCAAGCTACTCTTACTGTCAAGAATTTCCTTTTCATGTTAAATTGAAATCTCCTCTCCTGTAACTTGAAAACATTAGACCAAGTTCTACCCCCTGAGGCAGCAGAGAACAAACCTGGAGCCTCCCAGTTGGGGCAGCCCTTGATGTGCAATCATGCCATTCCTCAGTCTTCTCTTCATCAAGTTAAACACGCCCAGCTCCTTCAATCTCTCCTCATATATCTTGTTCTCCATACCTATTATACTCGTTGCCCTTCTCTGAACTTGCTCCAACTTGTCTTTATCCTTCTTAAAATGAGGTGCTGAGGGCTGAATACAATACTCCAGATGAGGCCTGACTAATGCACAATATAGGGGGAGGATTACTTCCCTCAAATTGGAAACTATGCTTCTATTAAGGCAGACTTAGATAGCATTTGCCTCCTTTGCTGCAGCATTACATGACTGGCTCATGTTTAATTTATGATCAACAATAATCCCAAGGCCCTTCTCACATGTAGTACTGCTGAGCCAGGTATCCCCCATCCTACACCTGTGCAATTGGTTTTTGTGGCCTAAATGTAGAATTTTGCATTTGTCTCTGTTGAATTTTATTTTATTAATTTCAGCTGAATTTTCTAGTTACCAAGGTCCTTTTGAATTCTGTTCCTATCTTTCAATGTGCTTGCCACTCTTCCCAGTTTTGTATCCTCTGCAAATCTGATAAGGATTTCTTCCAACCCATCATCTAAATTATTGATAAAACTATTGAAAAGCATGTACTCCTCTCTCTCTCCCTCCCTCCCTCCCTCCCTCCCTCTTTTAAAGTAAAACTGTAAATCAGGGATAGTGAAGTTTAGGCCATGTGTCTCTTTGGGGGACATACAACAGCTCCACAGACTTCCCCTCCCATTTGGAGGATTTATTTTTACTAAAATGTTGACAGAGTAGTGGACTCTCCTTGTTTACAGGTCTTTAAAGAGATGTTGAGTGGCCATCTCTGAAGAGTACTTAAGTTGTATATTCCTGTGTGGCGGGGAGTTGGAGTAGATGGTTTTTGTAATCCTTTCCACTTTTCTGATTCTCATCTCTGCACTAAAGTAACAACCACATTTATTTGCTTGCATTTGAAGTTGCCTTGTATGACATGACATTGTTGTTCCATCTTGCTAACTCTGATGACAGCCATTTTCCAATGTTTTGGCAGTAATCTCTTCCAAGCTGGTACCCAGGTTTCTTTCCACCTACGATGCCTTGGCCTTCTGACCATCTTGGCCTGCCTTCAGTTTTGAATAAATAAATAAATTTATTACTATAATCTCTCCCCCGCTTGCAAGTTACTTGATTTTTTTCAAAAGAATTCCAAGGCCACAATCCCATTAGAATGTAATGCTAGTGTAATCATGGGTTATGCTAGGGAAGGTGTGGATCATTACAACAGGCTTGGAGGCCCCATTGGGCTCCATGACATCTTGGAGGACTGCACTCTGCCACATCCCCTAAAGACCATGGAGATCTTTTTACCATATTGTGTAAGGAGGTATCGGGTACCTCCTCATGCAACAAATTTGTTCAATGGTATAAAAGCTGCAGGCCAGAACTGGGGCACAGCTCTGCCCCTGACCCAGATGGCCATGGATTGGCTGTAGAAATGCACCAGGAGAGCATCCTTATGCCTCTGCTGGACTAGCCTCCTTCTCCAGCAGCCCATGCTGTGTGTAAGTGTGCTGGCAGAACATTATGTTGCACCAGATTTAGCCAGGATCTTAGCCTCTGTCTTGAGCAGAAACAGAAGTAGGGAAAACCTGCCTCTTTCTATGACCCAAATGAAGTAAATGCTATTAAGATGTTTATCCTTTCCTATATCAAAAGAACTCAGGGCATAAGATCCATTAAATAGTGCAAGATCCATTAAAATAATTATTTTTTAAACAGCAAAGAGATATTTAAACAGCCGAAAAACACTTTAAGCAATATGACACTTTAAAAAAAACAAACAGTTAAAAGCATTCATGTGTGCATAGATCATTAGATCCTAAAGGATTTAATAAAAGCTTGGCACTGGAATGAAACCAAGATTGACACCAATAGGATCTCCAAGGAAGGGCACTCAATGACCGGGGACCTACAACAAAGGAGACCCCCTTTCTCATCATCCCACAGTGTATTGCACCCACTGATATAAAGTAAAGCAAGTCCCTTAGCAGACCTTAATCCTCTGGCAGGCATATATAGGTTGCCCACCTTATCTGTAGGGGTACATACCCAGACTTACTGCAAATACTTTAAGCCATGGGTAATAGTGAACCTGATAGAATCATGCTGGAAGACTTAGGAAATGCGTAGACAGGCTGCCTCTCTAGGCATCTCCAACACAACTCTATGGGAACTTCTGGCAGAAGTTGCCATAGAGTCATGCTGGAGGACCTAGGAAATGTGTAGACAGGGTGCCTCTGTAGACAACTCTAGCACAACTCTATGATAACTTCAGCTGGAAGTTTCCATAGAGTTACACTAGAGGACCTAGGAAATGCCTAGAGAGACCATATTTTTTGGATGGATAATTGAAACCTCGGGTACCGGTTCTGTGCCTGGGGTGGGTGGGTGGTTTGACCTGTATATAGGGAAAGACACCAAGTATTGATGCACCAGACTGTTTAGACAGGAGGTATATTTTTTAAGTTACTTTATTAATATACAAGGGAGTACAATAGAGCAAATAAAAATAGCATGCAGACAAAATACTACTAAAGAGGGGTATATGAAAGTGTCTAACAAACACAACCACATAAATATATTATTATTGTTTGTCTTCCATGAAAGCACTTTTCCGGAAATGTAAATGCTGATCTGGTGGTTTTGGCTGATGAGGATGATTGTTAATGTACTCTAAAAAGAGACAAAATTTCTCTTCAAAAGAAGTACAGTGGGTGTTATTTATCCTTAGACAGGAGGTATATTGACAGCAGTAGAAGCAGAAGTCCCTTAAAATTAATTTATAGTGGGCCCTTGGTTTGGTTCCAGGACACCCCCCACCATGGATATCAAAATCTTTGGACGCTCATTATATACTCCCATTATATACAACGACATAGTAAAATGGTGTACCTTATATAAAATGGCAAAATCAAAGTTTGCTTCTTGGATTTTTTTTAAAGGGGAGGTGTTTTCAAGCTGTGGATGGTGGAATCTGTGAGTGCCAAATCCGTGGATACAGAGGGCCAACTCTAATATGGTTTCTGTAATATGTTCTGTTCAGCAGTCTAGCTGCTGTGTTTGCACTGGTTACAGCTTCTGAGTTGCCATCAAGGGCAGCCCCAAATAGTGCACCTTGCAGATCAGAAAGTTACTATTAAATGAGCTACTGCGACTATGTTATCCCAACCTCATGCCAGTAACAGACTAGTCATTGGATAATGCGAGGTCAGAAACAGGTGGAGTGGCGTGCCTCTCCTACTCAGGACTCAGCTGTTAGTGTTACAAAATTGAGCCTAGTACCCCACCATCAGCCTCACGAGCTCCCTACTTTCTCCAGCATGGTCACAGGGAGAACTTTAGAAGCTTCCATTAGATTAATTGTAGTTTGCTGTCTTGTCTGAATCCAGAGAAACAGTACTCAATCTTAACTAGGGTGGGTGGAAATAAGGCAATAGCAAACCCTAGTTTATATAGCTGGTTTGTTTTACTTAACCACTATTAAGAATAGCTACATTTTGGGCATTGGAATGATGGACTAAATTGTGGCATAAAAAAGAGAAAGGGATGGGGGGGGGAAAGAAATGTGGCAGCACCTTTAAGACTTTTTTGTTTGTTTGTTTGTTTTAGCATGAGCTTTCATGGATGTAATCTTATTTCTTCAGATGCAGTAATGAGTAATATTAAGGCCTCAGGTGTAAAGCAAATTTATACAGTCATGGGAGTGGGATAAAGTGAGGGCTCTTGTATGTGGTGTGCCATGAAGTCATTATCTTAGTTCATAGTTCTGATAATGGATTGGAATGTGCAAATATAATTCAATCCAGCTGTTCCTATTTCTAGTCTTGCTTTGTAATTTCCTTGTTCAAGGACTATGACCTGTAAATCCTTTATTGTATGTCCAGGAAGGTTCAACCTTGTCTTCCTGGGACCCTACATATATTAATACAAGAGTTCTTGCTATTGCACAGGTAATCAAAAGAATCTTCTCAGAGAGAGTTTTGAACCCAGGGAAACTAGCTTTTGGTAAGGAGATTTATTGCTTTCACACATCAATACTATGGACCACTGTAAAGAGCTGAAAGTCCTGTATTCACCTCAGCCCTTAGAGCAAGGGACATGATTTGCATCTTTCTGGGTCCTGTTACATTCTATCCCACTTCCACAACTGTATAAATATGCTTTGTACCTGAGGCCTTAATACCACTTGGCACCACATCTGAGGAAGGAGGCTTACATCCATGAAAGACTAAGCTAAAATAAAAACCAGTTAGTCTTAAAGATACTGCCACATTTCTTTTTCATTTTCTTCCCCACCTCCTCCTTTTCATGCTGCAAGAGATTAACAAGGCTACTTCTTTGAAGCCTAAACTGTAGCTACCCTGAAACAGAAGTGGATGATACTTCGTATGTCCTCACAATCTTACCATGGGAGACAAGTAGAGAGAGATCATACAACCCTGTGAGCTGTTGTGGGAGGGAGGAATGAGTTTCACTTAGCCTGAAAATGCTAAATCATGGCTTAACGTTATGTCTGAAGCACACAGTGAAGAGATGGGGAATAGTGGCTTGCTAAGGACAGAAACCAGTAAACAGGAACATCAGGAGTATATGTGACAGCCCTCCCCAACAATGTTCTCTCCAGGCTGTGGATGATGGGAATTAACTATAACACATCCAGAGGGCACCAGGTTGGGTAAACCTGGCATCTGATAATAGCCCTGGAGAGCTAAGAGTAAAGGAAGGTCAGGCAACTAAAAGGATTTTGATTGAAAACTAAAAGAGCTTTCTGCAATTCCTTCCAGCACACATGCCGATAAATGCTTCAGTTGTAGGGGGGGGGGAAGCACTCCAGGAATAAATGCTGCTTAATAATGTTTGTTTATTATTTTTTAACTTAAAGAAAGCAGTATCTCAATTATGTCTCAGCCTTAGGTAGGTGGAGTGGCTAGGACCCTTGTTAGCAGCTTTAGGATTTAATGAAGGGCTTTGAAGGGAATTCGAAAGCTAAGTTGCACTTGACATTTTGATGTTCTCTGCACTTGGTAATGGGAAATATATCCACCCCCCTTAAATTAAAAAGTGTCTGTCTTCTGATAACGGGGATGTTAGGCCATGGGTAGCTGCTGAATGGAAATGATTAGTGCTTTGAAAATCATGCCAGAGACAGATCCTTGGAAAAGTAAAGTGCAAAATAGGGACAGGAAGTGTAGCCCTCCAGATGTTGTTAGACTGTCCTTCCCATCAGGCCTAGTCAGCACAGTGGATGGTGAGAGACAATGGGACTAGCAGTCCAGTGGCACCTGGGAATTACATTTCCCCACGCCTGGACATAACAATTTCGACAATGTTTTCAGACCTAAGTGGATCCCCCTCCCCAATAGCTCTACCATTTTCTACCTTGTTATTGTTGGGTCCCTTTGAGCCATTCACAACTTATGCAGGGCCGGTTTAAGGAATTTTGGGCCCCCCTGCAATGCTTTATTTTGGGGCCCCCATATGTTTATCTCAGATCAATCCTATACCTATTCACTGTATAGGATATTCAGATTACAGTAGGACCCCCGTATCCATGGTTTCATTATCCATGGGACACAAAACAGCACACCTACCATAGAGTCGTCCTAAAAATTGTGTCCTCCCTAGCCGTTTTCTAGGCCCTCCAAGGCAACTCTTTGGTATTTTAAACCAGAAGTCCCATTATTTTCAATGGTGTTCACTATTATTCATGGTTTTCAGAATCCACACCATCCCCCGAACCAATCCTCAGTGGATAAGAGGGGCCTACTGTATTACATAATTTGCCACCAATAATTTAGTTTAAAAACTATATTATATAGGCACTAACATAATATTTTTTGTTTATTAGCAATTAACGTAACAGTGTAGATTTCCTCAAAGAAAAGAAAGAGTGGACTACAAGCTGAACATGAGTTAGCAGTGTGATGCAGCAGCAAAAAATGCCAATGTGATTCTAGGCTGCATTAATAGGAGTAGTGTCTAGATCAAGGGAAGTAATAGTATCACTCCATTCTGCTTTGGTCAGGCCTCACCTGGAATACTGTTTCCAGTTCTGGGCACAACAATTCAAGAAAGATACTGAGAAGGATGGTGGGAGATCTGGAAGCCATTACGCCCTATGAGGAACGGCTTAGGAAGCTGGCCATGTTTAGTCTGGAGAAGAGAAGGTTGAGAGGTGACGTGATAGCCATGTTTAAATATTGGAAGGGATGCCATACTGAGGAAGGAGCAAGCTTGTTTTCTGCTGCTCCAGAGACCAGGACATAGAGCAATGGGTTCAAGCCACAGGAGAAGAGATTCCACCTGAATATTAGGAAGAACCTCCTGACAGTATGAGCTGTTCAGAAGTGGAATACACTGCCTGGGAATGTGGTGGAGTCTCCTTCTTTGGTTTTTTTTAAACAGGTTGGATGGCCATCTGTCAGAAATGCTTGGATTGTGTGTTCCTGCAGGGCAGAAGCCAATCGGATGGGATGGCTGTTGGGGTTCCTTCCAGCCCTATGATTCTATGATTCTAGGCTGCATTTAGAGCCTGGGAAAGTTACTCTTGGATTACACCTCCCAGAATCCCCCTGCCAGCACCCTTGTGAAGGTCTGGTTGCATTGTTCCTTTTCTAGCATTCTCTAGCCCAGTGGTTCTTAACTTGGGGTCCACAATGTTCTCACAGGGGGTCCACAAAGGCTTGAAGGCTGCTTGGCCCACCTCCTCCCTGTAGTGGAGTAGCCACATGACAGGAACCAAGGCAAAGGCTGGCTGGCTTGGCCTGCACATTGCCATTCAATCCACTCCACCCCCAAACTTGCAGGAAGAAGCAAGAGTGTCTCTGAGGGAAAGTTTAATGGATGATGTAATTGTATTGCTGTTGTTGTTAGCTATTATTATTAGCTATTATTATTAGGGTTTTAAATGTTGAGTTAAGTCTTGGGGCAACAAAAGATATTTAAAGGGGGGCCTTGGTAAAGAAAAGGTTAAGAACCACTGCTCTAGGCCAATGCCTCTCACATAACACTAATGGGATACTGGTGTTTTAGTGACAACAATAAAACCATTGTTCCCAGTAATATTACTCCAAATTTTAATTTATATTCTTTATATTCTTCTGTTAAAAGAGCTAAGAGAGTGTTGTAGAAGTTTCAGCATTGCACTATGACTATGGAGACCAGGGTTTGAATCCTTACTCAGCCATGAATACCCACTGGGTGACCTTGGGCAAGTCGCACACTCTCAACCTCAAAGGAAGGCAAAGGCACACCCCCTTTGAACAAACCTTGCCTAGAAAACCCCATGGCAGGTTTGCCTTTGTCAGAAATGACTTGAAGGCACATAGGCAAACACACACACATTCCTTTTGCAGGTTGAACTCAGTTGGCAGCAAGGGGAGGAAGCTGAAAAGGGCCAACGGGGAAAGGGAAGGAGGGCAGAGACCCCCAGGAAACCATGTTAAGAGCAGCTGGAAAGATGGGCTGGAGGGGATCTATGCGGAAGGAAGGAAGGAAGGAAGGAAGGAAGAAAGAAAGAAAGAAGCAAGCCCTTTCTGAGGGAAAGAGACAGCCCTCAAATTCCCCCTCTCTCTCACACACAACCAGCAGGGTTTTTTTGGAGGAGGAGGGTAGGAGGGGGCTACAAAGCAGCGGCTCCTCCCGGCTGTTTCCTGGCTGTCTCCTTTGTCACATAAGGAGGTCAGCAGGGCCCCCCTTGACCTTGGGGCCCCCTGCCAATGCTGATTTGGCAGACTGTTTAAACCAGCCCTGAACGTATGGTGAACCTATCATGGTGTGTGTGTGTGTGTGTGAGAGAGAGAGATTGTGTGCATGCCAGGATTTCTTCAGAGGAAGTTTGCCATTGCCTTCCTCTGATGCTGAGAGGCCATCTTGCCCAAGATCACCCAGTGGGTTTAAGTGACCCAGCAGAGATGTGAATCGTGGTCTCCCAGAGTCCTAGGACATTATGACACCAGCCTCCTTTCTTGCAGCCATTGTGTTAATGAAGCAAAAGGGGAAGATGCCAGTATTGAGGCTGAAATTATTGCACCTCCTCTTGACATGCTCAGCAGCAACCCACTCCGCATGGCCCAAAGGCAGGTGTTTCCACTTTACCAAATACTGTAACCCTCCCCGGTGAAGTCTAGAGTCCAGAATCTCAGAAATTTCAAAATGTTGGTCCTGATCCACCAGGATCGGCTGAGGAGCAGGTTCTGGAGCCGGGTGGTGTTTGTCCGGAGGGTTCACGGGCTTGAGCAGGCTGGAATGAAACACAGGATGTACATGACGGTACAACTTAGGCAAAGACAGTTCAAAAGCCACAGGATTTACCATCCTAACAACACGCAAAGGCCCAATGTATTTGGCTCCCAACTTTTTAGAGGGTTGGGGACACTTAAGGAATTTGGTGGACAAATAAACCAGATCTCCCACTGCATATTGGGGGGAAGGGTCCCGTTTCTGATCAGCATAATGTTTGTAGCGTGCTTTGGCAAAGTCCAAGGCCGAGATTACATGAGGCCACGCATCCCTGACCTTTTGACTCCACTGGGAGACCGAAACGGGGTCAGACTTGGGGGACCCCTCCAACAAGGGGAGGGGACCGAAATCATGCCCAGACACAACCTTGAACGGCGAGAGCCCAGTGCTCTGGTGAGTGGCATTATTGTAGGCCACTTCAGCAAAAGGCAGAAGATCAACCCAATCAGATTGTTGGAAATTCACATAGCATCTTAGGTATTGTTCCAGAGTCTGATTCGTTCGTTCCGATTGTCCATCCGATTGGGGATGATGGGAGCTGCTGAGACCAAGCTCCACCCCCAGAAGATTTGTGAAAGCCTTCCAAAACTGCGAGGTAAATTGTGCCCCCCGATCCGACACAATCTTGGCCGGAATGCCATGAATTCGATAAATATGCTGAATAAACAATTTGGCTAATTGGGAGGCCGTAGGGAGTTTCTTACAGGCCACAAAATGCGCTTGCTTTGAGAACAAATCAGTCACCACCCAAATAACCGTCTTTTTCCTACTCTCTGGTAATTCCACAATAAAATCCATGCTAATGAACTCCCAGGGCTTGTTTGGGGTAGGTAGAGGGTGGAGCAAACCTTTGGGCTTCCCTGACCCCCCTTTTGACACTGCACAAGTGGTACACCCCTTCACATACTCCTCCACCTCCTTCCTCATACGGGGCCACCAAAACTGTCTCCGGGCCAAATGTAAAGTTTTGAGATACCCAAAATGTCCCGCACTCTTGACATCATGGCACTGTTTGAAAATACTCGCTCTCAAGACCTCAGGAACATACAGGCGATCCCCTTTCCAGGCCACCCCATCCTTCACAGTCACCTCATTGGGGTGAGCCAGGAACCACTGGTCCAGGGGCAGTTCCGAGGCCAACTGAGAATGCCACCCTCCTTTCTCCCCTTGAGAAACAGTGGGCGTGGCAGAGCCATCTGCCGTAGGGGACACTGCCCGGGTCCCCGGATCGGGGGAAGGTGGTTTGGGGTTCAAGGGCTGGGGCACCGGTCCAGGCGCCAAGGGTGAATCACCGCCAATTTCAGTAGGACCCGGAACCTGAGCAGGGCTAGCAGTGGATTTCTGTTCTTTGGCTTTGCTCCGAGTGAGGACAGCTAGCCCCAAGTGGGAAGGAGAAAAAATGGTATCAATGACCTCCTTGCGCTTACTCTCATGCTGTGGTAGCCTGGACAAAGCGTCAGCCAGAAAATTCCTTTTCCCCGGGATAAATTTCAAGGTGAAATTAAATCGGTAAAAGAAACTGGCCCACCTGACCTGCTTGGGGCTCAACCGCCTAGGGGTAGCCAATACTTCCAAATTTTTATGATCAGTCCAAACTTCAAACGGTTTGGGTGAGCCCTCCAGTAGGTGGCGCCATGTCTCTAGTGCCAACTTGATAGCACCTGCCTCTTTCTCCCACACTGGCCAATTTCGTTCCGTGTCATTGAACTTTCTGGATAAATAGGCACATGGCCTCAAATCCCCTTCCTCCCCCTTTTGCAACAAAACACCACCCATAGCCACATCAGATGCGTCCACTTGGACCACGAAAGGTTGGGAGGGGTCGGGGTGTTTGAGAATAGGCTCAGAAGTGAAAAGGGATTTCAATTTGTCAAATGCTTGTTGTCACTGTGGTGACCACACAATTTTTTTGGGGGGGGGGTTGTTCCCTTTACCGTGCTTGGAACCTTTGGTTTTCCCTTCTTTGGTTTTTAACAAATCTGTCAGGGGAAGGGCTACCGACGCAAAGTCAGGGATGAAGGACCGATAAAAATTAGCAAACCCCAGGAAGCTCTGCAACTGTTTCCTGGTTCTAGGGGCTTCCCATGCCAAGACCCCCCTAACCTTTTCTGGGTCCATTTCAATCCCTTTGTTTGAGATGCGGTACCCTAAATAATCCAGATGGCTTTGGTGGAACTCACACTTGGACATTTTCGCATACAGATGATTTCCCCCCAACCTGGTAAGCACTTTTTTCACCAGTTTCACATGGGACGTGTAGTCCTCAGAATAAATCAACACATCATCAAGGTACACCAACACCCCTTTGTACAGAAATTCACGTAACACATCATTAATTAAGTTCTGAAAAATGCCAGGGGCCCCTTTGAGGCCGAAAGGCATGACAAGGAACTCAAAAGCCCCTAGGGGGCAATTAAATGCAGTCTTCCACTCATCCCCCTCCCGAATCCGTACTCTGTAGTAGGCCTCTCGCAGATCCAGCTTCGTGAAAATCTTCCCTTTGGAGAGATGGGCTAATATGTCCTTCATCAAGGGCAGGGGGTACTGGTTGGAGACACTAATCGCGTTTAGCCCTCTGTAATCCTGAATCAAACGAAGCCCGCCATCAGCCTTGCGCCTAAACATCACCAGGGCCCCCACAGGCGAGGTTGAGGGCCTAATGAACCCTCGGGCTAAGTTTTTATCTATGAACTCTCGGAGCGCCTCCATTTCAGCTGGTGTCATAGAATAAATGCGAGGTTTGGGTAGGCTGGACTCCGAGAGTATCTCAATGGCACAGTCAAAAGCCCGGTGGGGTGGCAAAATGTCACATTCCCTCTCCTCAAACACATATTGCCACGCCTTGTACTCCACTGGCAGCCCTTTCAGCTCCCCTTTTACTAAGGCAGTTGTGTAATTCTGCGGCTCATCCACCAGGGGGCCCCCGCCCCCTGGGGATCCTCCCCCCGCCCCGTGCTCCTTGGTACACAATGGGTCTGTAAAAGTCAGTGTTTCTTTTATCCAGTCTATGGTGGGGTTGTGGTACTTTAGCCAGTTCAGGCCCACAACTGCCGCGGGGACTAAACCTGGAGCAATCACAAACTGCAGTTCCTCCTGGTGGTTGCCCATCCTCATGTGCATGGGACCAGTTATGCACCGGGCGGGGCCCCCCTTCATCATCCCCCCATCCATCTGAGACAGCCACACAGGCTTGTCCAGCTTAACAGTATCAACGTCCAGTTCACTGACTAAGGAGGGATGAATAAGTACTTGGGTACAACCAGAGTCAATCATTAACATAACTTTGCAGGTGGGGCCCTCCCCTCCAACCCCCACTCGAGCTTTGATAAAGAACGGGCCCTTCACTCCACTCACCACGGCATCTGGGCGCCCTTCCGGATTAGCCCACCCTCGGGCGCTCAGTAGGGCGGGCTGGGCCCATTTCCCGTCGGCTCAGCGTCGGAAGAGTAGGACCCACTATCCTCGGGATCATCTGAGGACTCCCCTGCCGCCTGGCCCGCTGCCAGGGCCCTGGCCGTCGCCTTGGACTTGGGTTTGGAGGGGGTCTTGGCGGACCCGGATCTCCCCTCGCTCCGCGCTGGCTTGGCGGCGGCGGATTGCTCCCGTGGGCTCCTCTCTGGGCACTCCGCTATGCGGTGTCCGCTCTTCCCACAATGCAGGCACAGCCCCTTTCTCATCCTTCGCTCACGTTCGGACTCTCCGGTGGTGCCTCCCCCCGAGCGTGCTGTCTTGGTCTTCTTCCCGGGGCCCCCAGCGGACTTCCCCTCCGTCCCGGCCTGGCGGCGCAACATCTTGATGCTGGCCTTCACCGACTCCACTTCCCCAGCTAGCCGTATCCACCCCATGAGGGTTTCGGGGTCTCCCTGGAACTTGGCCCACTCTAGAATGTCAGGGTTCAGGCCCTCCTGGAAAAACTGCACCTTGACCTCCTCAGGCCACTCCGGCACTTGGCTGGCTAGGCGGCGGAACTCAGCCGCGTACTCTGCCACTGGCATCATGCCTTGCTTCAGGCTCCTAAGCTTGCTTTGAGCCCGCTTCCCTCTTAAGGGATCGTCAAACTGGGCCCTGAGAGCCATCAGAAACTCTTGGTAATTACCCAGTTCAGGGGCTCCCATATCATACAGACCCACCAACCACTGGGCCGCCTCTCCCTCCAGTTGGTTGGACACATACTGCACTTTCTCAGCCTCAGACTGGAACTCCCCTTCCCACTGAGTCATGTAACTCACCACTTGAGTCATGAAGTAGGGTAGTTTTGCTGGATCCCCATCGAACTTCGCCTTCAGATGCCGGTGTTTCCAGCCCCGGGGTCGCTCCTGCGGCTCAACCGGGCCAGCCCCCCCGGCGGTCTCGGTCTCGGCTGGCGCCTCCAGCTGCGGCGGCTGCAGCACCCCCCTCTGCCCCGGCCTCCTGCTTCGAGGCCTCGGCTTCTCTGGCGCTGGCTGCAATCAGATCTTGGTCCGACTGTGTGCCAGTCTCTGCGTCGTCAGACATTGCAGGTAAAGGCTCCACAGTTTCAGGACAGAGAAAAAAAAATAAAAATGGAGTTTGCAGAGTTTGAGTTTCTGGAGGAAGTTCTGGTTCCTCCAGAAATCCAGGAACCATACAATACAAAGTCATTGCTGAGACTGAGAACCTAATGAACATACTCTAGGTTAAAAGCGTTTTACAATCAACAAAATCTGGTGGGCTGCATAACTATTGATTGTCCATCATCCATTGACATAAGCATTCCTTAAACCAAAAGTTACCATCTTACTAGCATTTCTAGCCCTGAAGCTAAAGCTGGTAAATTGCAGATGCCTTGTTATTTCCTTACCCAAACAAAGTTCAAACAGTTCCACATACAGTACATTATGGAGATTTTCACACAGGGCCAAAATGCCCCATTACTGCCCCGCCACCTCCTCTCCCATTCCTGCCATAGAGTAACGTAAATCTTTCATACACTTACCTTAATTCCGCGGCAGTAACGGACTCCACCCCCCCTCACTGGCTGGCCATAAATGCAGCTGTCGTAAGGCTGCTTTTATGACTGGCCATCTGAAATCCTGGCCGTTATTGCGTGATAATGGCTGGGCAGTAAATTTTAAAAATAAAACTCCCCAAACATAAAATCAGTTCACCAAGCACAAAAACACACTAAGTCATACAATCAAAACAGAGAGGGTAAAATAAAAGGTGCAACTTACCAGGATGTCCAGATCATACGAGGAAGCGCTCGGAATGGACCTCCCCTCTGCAGCTGTCATTTCGGAATAGGAACAGGGCTCCTATTCGCACACCCATGATTGCATGATAGCGATGGAATGGGAGGTCTATTCACGATGAAAAATCGTGATTACATTGTTCCGGAACAGTCACAGGAGCAGGATGGATGCAGGACAGAATGGGGTCAACGTCATCCAAAAGGGAAAACCTTTCCCGACCCTGTTCTTTTCCAGCCATGGGTTATATAGCCCATGTGAAAATCTCCTATATCTCCCCAGTGTAAACTGCTATGCATACTCTACACCATGGCTACAGGAAAACTAATGAATATGGCAGGAGCAAGAGCAAAGGCGACCGATTCTGACAGGAAATGCCCTCATTTTGCACACTCCTGCCTACACTACTCATAGCAGTGCACAATTTTTCCTGTAGATTCTTACTGCTTGTTCATCATAGAATGGTGTAGGAGCATCACTGTGCTGCATCATGTCACTCCTAAAGTATTCTGGGTAATGTGGCCATTGGAAAGTGGTACAAGGTTCTCTTCCCCACTTCCCATTGGCCAAATTTCTTGGAATGCCTTCGGAGAAATATGGTGCATATTCATTTTGTATCACTCTTAAGCCAATCTTTGAAGTAATGAGTTGGTTATAATTGATTTCTTTTTGCAACCATTAAGCTCTGACTAGGTTGCATTATGATAGAATTCAAAGATATATATGGACTTTACTACAGTACACTTTTATAGTACTATTATTCCACTTTAACTGCTATGGCTGCTTCCTGTGGAATTCTGGGGTTTGTAGTGAGGCCTAAGAGCTCTCTGGCTGAGAGTTCTAAATGCACCCTATGACAGTTTTTCTTGAAAAACCAAGAAGTAAAACATTACTTTAAAAAGTTACTTTGATAGTAACTAATTACCTTTGGGGGCTTGCAAAGATACATGGAACCAATTACTTTTAAAGAATAACTTCTCAGCTCTACTCCCAAGATAATTGGCCTGTTGGCTATAAAGGATCTGGTGTAGTGATGTGTAGACAGTAAGAAGTTGTGGAGAACAGAGCTTTTAAAAGTTACTTTGGGGGGGGGGGCTCCAAAAAGCTAGCATATGTTCTGAATATACTGACGAGAGGATTGTGGAAACTAATATAAAAAGAAACATTTTCAAACTGCGGTGGAAGCAGCCTTGTGTCACCATGATGGGTTTAAAAAACCCAGAAAAATAGAAAAAGTCAAGGAATGCAGCCAGTAACGCCTACCTGAAAATTACAGAGAAATTCTCCCCACCTCTGCTAACATTTAAAGAAATTTGATCCTTAGTGAAGGGTGTGGAACCCAATGCACATAGTCCAACTCTGGCCCTGACCAAGCATATATATATATATATATATATATATATATATATATCATAGAATCATAGAATTGCAGAGTTGGAAGAGACCACGAGGGCCATCCAGTCCAACCCCCCTGCCACGCAGGAAATCACAATCAAAGCATCCCCGACAGATGGCCATCCAGCCTCTGTTTAAAGACCTCCAAGGAAGGAGACCCCACCACGCTCCGAGGGAGTGTGTTCCACTGCTGAACACCTCTTACTGTCAAAAAGTTCCTCCTCATGTTGAGGTGGAATCTCTGTTCCTGGAGCTTGCATCCATTGCTCCGTGTTCCAGTCTCTGGAGCAGCAGAAAACAAGCCTGCTCCATCCTCAGCGTGACATCCCTTCAAATACTTAAACAGGGCTATTATATCGCCTCTAAACCGTCTTTTTTCCAGGCTAAACATACCCAGCTCCCTAAGTCTCTCCTCATAAGGCATTGTTTCCAGACCTTTCACCATTTTAGTTGCCCTTCTCTGGACACGCTCCAATTTGTCAATATCCTTTCTGAATTGTGGTGCCCAGACTGGACACAGTATTCTAAGTGAGGTCTGACCAAGGCAGAATAGAGTGGCACTATTACTTCCCTTGATCTAGACACTATACTTCTATTGATACAGCCCAAAATTGCATTGGCCTTTTTAGCTGCCGCATCACACTGTTGGCTCATGTTCAACTTGTGGTCTACTAGGACTCCTAGATCCCTTTCGCACGTAGTCTCATTCAGCCAGGTCTCTCCCATCCTATATTTATGCATTTCATTTTTTCGCCCTAAATGCAGTACTTTACATTTCTCCGTATTGAATTTCATTTTGTTAGCTTTGGCCCAGCTCTCCAGTCTATCCAGATCATTCTGAATTTTGATCCTGTCCTCTAGGGTATTAGCTACTCCTCCCAATTTGGTGTCATCTGCAAATTTGATAAGTATGCCCCTAATTCCCTCATCTCTCTCTCTCTCTCTCTCTCTCTGGCTTTTCTTCGCAAACGAAGATTCAGGAAGGACTCATCCCGCGCCTTCTGCAAGCGCGCTGATGACTAAAAAGGCCAATCCGAGATAAACAAGTCCGGTTGCAAAAAGCGCAGCAGAAGGTCTCCTTGGGTGATGTTTTTGGGTTGTGATTCTTTCTGCGTTGTCGTTTCTCTTCAAGACTTGTTCGTCGTGAGTTCTCAAATAAGGTTGCAGCATTGTGGATATTGCGTCTCCATGCCTCCCGATGTGAGGCCAGGGCGGACCACTGTTGGTGATCAATTTGGCCAAGCCTGAGATGTTGTTTCAGGGAGTCTTTGTATCGCTTTTTTGGAGCGCCCCTCTTACGCTGACCCGTGGCGAGTTCACCGTAGAGTAGTATTTTTGGGAGGCGATGGTCCTCCATCCTAGAAACGTGCCCTGCCCAGCGCAGCTGTGTTCTCAATATCATGGCCTCAATGCTGGTGATCCCTGCTTGTTCAAGGACAGCAACATTCGTCACATAGTCAGTCCAGTGTATATTTAGGATTGTGCGTAGACAGCGCTGATGAAAGCGCTCGAGGAGTCGTAGGTGGTGGCGATAGGTGACCCATGTTTCAGATCCATAAAGGAGGATAGACAGTACGATGGCTCTATACACACTGATTTTTGTGCTTTGCCTCAGGTGTTTATTGCTCCAGACTCTTTTGTGAAGTCTTCCAAATGCACTATATGCCTTTGCTAATCTGTGATCGATCTCTTTGTCAATCTTGGCATCTGAGGAGATGATGCTTCCCAGGTAGGTGAACTGCTGAACGGACTTGAGCACTGATTTGCCGACGGCAATGTGGGGATGGTGGTGTTCGTCCTGTGGTGCAGGCTGGTAAAGAACTTCAAAGAACTTCTGTTTTCTTCAGGTTGACTCCTCCCAATTTGGTGTCATCTGCAAATTTGATAAGTATGCCCCTAATTCCCTCATCTAAGTCATTGATAAAGATGTTGAATAGCACTGGGCCCAGGATAGAACCCTGTGGCACCCCACTGGTCACATCTTTCCAAGACGAAGAGGAGCCACTGCTGAGCACCCTTTGGGTTCGGCCGGTCAACCAATTACAAATCCATTGAACAGTTAACTTGTCTAGCCCACATTCTACAAGCTTGTTTGCAAGAATGTCATGGGGAACCTTGTCAAAGGCCTTACTGAAATCAAGGTATGCAATGTCCACAGCATTCCCTTCATCTACCAAGCTGGTAACTTTATCAAAAAAAGAGATCAGATTAGTCTGGCATGACTTGTTTCTCTGAAACCCATGCTGACTTTTTGTGATTATGGCATTGCCTTCTAAATGTTCACAGACTCTCTGTTTAATGATCTGTTCTAGAATCTTCCCTGGTATTGATGTCAGACTAACTGGACGATAGTTGTTGGGATCCTCTTTTTTCCCCTTTTTGAAGATGGGAACAACGTTTGCCCTCCTCCAGTCTGCTGGGACTTCTCCTGTTCTCCAGGAGTTCTCAAATATTATTGCCAATGGCTCTGAGATTATATTTGCCAGCTCTTTTAATACTCTTGGATGTAGTTCATATATATGAGTTACAGCATATAAGGAATTCTAACTTGTGTGCCTTCAAGTAGTTTTTGACTTTTGGTGACCCTACGGGGAACCTATCATGGGATTTTCTTGGCAAGATTTGATTGGGGAGGGGCTTACCTTTGCCTTCCTCTGAGGCTGAGAAATGTGACTTTCCCAAGGTTTTCCCATTGGGTTTCCATGGCTGAGTGGGAGATTTGAACCCTGGTCCCCAGAGTAGTAGTCCCAATGCAAAAAGGTGACTTGGGGAAAGTCAGTCACATAGTCCAGCTTCTTCCCTGAGCCTGCATATATTTCTGAGTTACAGCAGATGATGAATTCTAACACAAATTTATAAAATTGGGCAGAGACATTGTAGAAATGACCTGGAGTTAGGCAACAAACTGATGTACATATTTAATAGGTGAGGAACATTGTAATGCCATTAATCCTAGGGTCAGCATGGCAGACATACATTGCAACACATGGCAGATATATATAATGTCTGTTTGAGATCTAAGATGTTCAAGGGAGGCACTACTCTTTATCTGACCACCTTCACAGACATGGTTGGTGAGAGTGTGGGAGAAGACCTTCTTTGTGGCTTCTCCTACACTTTGAAACTCCTTGCCTAGGGAAAATAGAACAGCTCCTTCTTTGTCGACCTTTCAGTAGGCAGGTTAGTTCTTTTCAGCAAGCCTTTGGAAACTGATTTTTAACATAAAAAGGGCTTTTGTTGGTACTCTACTAGTTTTCATCATTGTTTTACATTGAGATTTAAAATAGCTTTAATTTTGTTGTTGTTTAACATGGTTTGAAACTTAATTTTCTGTGTTTTTAAGTATATAGGTTTTTATTGCATGCCCCACCTTTTTGTAAGCTGCCTTTAGTTTTAGGACTTTTTCAAATGGGGGGAAAAAGCCCTGAGGAGGCTGGGAGAAGAACGGGGCTGTTGTGCTTTCACAGCCCCATTTCAGATGACGGAGTCCTCCTCTATCCTCCGCCCAACCTCCTCCCGACCTTCCCCCATGCTGCAGGCACTGCTTTTTATTGACGGAAAACCTCTGTCAATGTAAAGCAGTGCCTAGTCTGGGAGATAAATGAAGTGATGGATAGATGGATGGATTTAAAGATAAATATTTAAAGTATTGGGATTCAGAAAGTTTTGGAAATGTACTGCAAAACCACTAAGAGATGTACCAGTAAATTCCAAAATACCTTCTCCCCACTCCTGTTTTAGGGCCCATTCACTGAACACAATTAAAGCACTATGATTACATTTTAATTGCCATAGCTGTATCCTATGGAGTCCTGGGGTTTTAGATTGGTGAGGCATTCGCTAGAGCTTTCTGGCTGGGAATTCTATATACCCTTTCCTAAATTGCAAATCCTAGGCTTCCATAGGATGGAACCAGGGCAGTTAAAGTGGAATCTTACTGCTATAACTTTGAATGTGAATGGGATACCATAAATATCCTGGTAGCTTTCTGAGTTGAGTCCAGAAGAATAAAAAAAAACTTGAGTATTTGAAAGACCATATCTCTTGATACGAACCTGCCAGAATTTTAAGCTCATCAGGGGAAGGCTTTCTCTCGGTCCCACCATCGTCACAGGCTCACTTGGTGATGGCGTGAGAGAGAGCCTTCTCGGTGGCTGCTCCCACCCTCTGGAATGCCCTTCCATGGGAGGCTTGGCTTGCTCCTCCCTGCTTTCCTTTCACTGGCAGGCAAAGATGTTTTTATTCCAGCAGGCTTTTAATTCATAGCTGAAGGCACAGAAGCTTTTATTGGGAAGAGCGACATTATCAGATGCCATGTCCTTCAGCTGTTCCAGCAGCATGGCACTGCTGTGGACAAGGCTTCCCTTTCTTATTGATGGAAATAATTCACGAATAAAAAGGCACACCTTACTCATGGCTGGACTATGCCTCTGGGGACACTGGAGGACATTATCATCTGATAATCTTGCCTGTTCCGGTTCTCGGCGCGATCTTCTGACACAGTATTTGCCACATGTCATGATCTCCTATTCCAAGCTAACACAATGTTCACAAGGCATTCATTGAAGCCCACAAAATGTGTGTGTATGTCTGTGTGTAAGAAAATTGAGATACTGATTTTGTATGCAAACGGACCAGAAAATCAGAGCTTGGATAAGTAACTCTTCCAAGGGCTGCTGAAAATAAGGCCTCTCCCAGGTCAATCAGGACAATTGGAGCATATGATGTAGTTGTCAAGTCAGCATCTTTAACATTAAGTACTGCCTGCTCTTACCTTATATGCTCCCATGGAATAATGATCACGTTCCTTAAAGTTGCCCATGGTGTGCCTTTTGGTAGATTGACTTTCACCGACATTGTGCCCAGTGAGACACACTTTACACACTAGATACATGATAACTCCTTCTGACATGCACCTGTCCATGTGTCCCCACAATACCCCACTCCAAATTCCCATCCTGTTTAAGATCCAGGTCTGTTTTCATTCATTGCATAAGTCTGCAGTTACCCTTAAAAGGGGGGGGGAGGGTGCAAGAGAGACACGTTTGTAGAAATGTGACCTCTTTAAGTTAGTTTTTATGCATCAAAGCTGCTTGACATTTGCCAAAACAAATTTGAGTCCCTTTGGAGGGATTTTTTATGACAAAAACACCATTGATCTGACAGCTGGCTCTCGAGGGAAGAGATATTGTAGCTGGCAGTAAAGACTTAATGCTTCTAAAGTCCTCCTTTAGTAGGAGTCCCAAGGCATAATGTCTAGGCCTGGGCAAAAGAAGGAAAAGGGCGGGAGGGGGGAGGGAGGAAAGGCGAAGAGGGGGTGTTGGTGAAAAACAACAACAAGGAAGTCTGGGTTGGCACAGTGGCAGCTGGGAGTTTGACAGTGCTATGAAGAACTGCAACTGTTGATCAGTGAATTGTTACGCCGTTGATGACAGCCTTGCAAATTAATTCTGAAATTAACTGAGGGGACTCAGAGAGGTCCTACTGTTTATCTGAAGGAAGGAGGGCAATGTAAAAATTACAAGTGAAGCAGAAATGGAAATGGTTCTGTGGTTTTCTGCAGCCGAGCAGCTGGCCAAGTCTCAGAGATGTGGGTGCCTTTGGAAATTGGCATCCGCCAAAGGAAAAGGAATGGTTGAAGAGGAGGCAAAAAAGAAGATGGGGTGGAGGGGAAAAAAAGTGCCCTGGCAATGGTGAGCTGCATTACAGGCTGCATTACAGACTGAAACTGGTTTGATGGGCTTCTTCACTTTCTGCAAAGAGCCCTGGGAACAGCCATTCTGCGAAAAGGACATTCCTTTTCACAATACATTCTCAGGACAGGCATGAAACTACAGCTCCCAGGATTTGTGTGTGTGTTTATTTAAAAAGAAAAAACAGTTGAAGTATGTAGTATGGAAATGGCATACTTCATTATCTGAGGCATGATGTTTTACAGGCAAGAGCCTACTTCCAACCAGTGGAGCTGTAGCAGCAATGGAGCCATGTGCTCCCTGTAGTCAGTCCCAGTTAACAATCCCGCTAATCACCCCACTCCTTACTAGGGATGGACATCTTCACTTATTATTGCGCATTATTTCAAAAGTTTTCTACCAGCTGGATGGAATTACAAGAGTTTTTGCACATTTTCTGATGATTTTCCCCCCTCTCATTTTTCTCATCTTGTCTGCAAATAATGTGCAGCAGGTGTGTGCATGTGCGTGTGTATGCATGCAGAAGAACTTGGCTTTTCTGTAAAATACAACAGCCTTACATAAAATACATTGTGGAACAGTGTTTGTTTGTTTGTTTGTTTTTTTTGCATAAAACTTTGCTAAATATTGTGCTATCCTCTATTTAAATACTCTCTTCAAGAAAACAGATCATCACACCTCCTCATGTTGTTTCAAGGCAGCTGGCTGACACTGAGCTACAATGGAATTTGGAGAGGAAATTCAACTGGACACCAGGGTTGTTAATGCTCCTACATTTAGAATTTGCTAGCATGATAAAGATATATGATCCAGATTTCCTTGCTTTTGAGAGGTAGAGCCCTACAACCTCAACTCTGGCTTTAAACCAGAGGTTTTAAACTCTTTTGGAAGCAAAGACATCATCTTTGTTCACATGAAGTGGAAGTTAAGGTACAAGAAGGGCCCATCAGTGTGTCCATGGTTTGAGTTAGTTTGGAGAACAGTTGATCTGTGGTAAAACATTCCTTGCTTTTTACGGTATAGCTTCAACTATAGCTTTTTTTTTTTTTACTTTAAACCAAAGTTTATTTTGTATTTGAGGAATTTTTCTCCCCCCTCTTTTTTTTTGAAATGTAGGAAGATAGCCATGTCTATATTTTAAGGAGGGGGGAAGGGATTATATTGTTTTACTTGTATGTTTTTTTAACGTTGTGAACCGCCCTGATTGTATTACCAAAGGGCGGTATATAAATAAATTTTATTGTTATTGTTATTATTATTATTATTATTATTATGTAGTGGCTAGAGCCATGTCAATACGCAAAACTAGTCAACAGGCACTTAACTGCTTAGATTCATCGCAGACCAAATTCCCAACAAATTCTAGATAAATCAGAAAACCAACCCCACTCACAGAAGAGAGGGAGTTGCTATTGCCATTTAAACCTCTCTCTGAAAAAGAGAGATCCTGCCCAAACACAATGTGTTGATCAGACATGACCCCCACCCTGAATGTTGATGTGCTGCTCAGTGTTTATCCCTGGGGAACACATTCATGGATCAGGAGTATTCCACCAAAAGTTAGTTTTACTTAAGGGGAAGGCATTAGAAACCACAATCTCCACCCTGCTATTGCTATTTTACCCTGTACAAGGCTCAAGATGGTAACAGGACTGAGAAATAGACCTTCAGTATCAGTGTATAATAAAAGCAAACTATGCAGGAAATGACATGGAAACAAATGTGTGATCTTCCAGATGTTGTTGGGGTCTCCTATCATACTTCATCATTGGCTGCTTTGGCTGATGGGAGAGATAGTCCAAGAGCATCTAGAGGGCCACACATTGCTCCCCTCTCATCTTGTCCATTGGTCTTCAACTGCTTAGTCAGGATCTAAGATAGTTCTAAGGTGGGGAGGAGGGCAACTGGAGCACTGCTACTAGAGAAATATTTGGTAAAAAATTAAGTGGGTACTCAGACTTGTGTCTGGGTGGATACATTTTTTAATAGATGCTGTGTTCAAAGAGGCTTAAGAATATTAGTCCAACATCATCCTTCCTATAGTCAGTCTAGAATGCAGGGGGTGGAGACTCTATGTTTCCTACTCTGTTGCCCCACCTCATCCAAGGTATTTTGCTGCTTTGTAAATGACATCCCCTCACCCAAGTCAAGGTGCATAATGCCTAAAGCCAGCCTGGTTATTCTGGGGCATGAGGGATAATGTTACCCAAAATGCTGGGGGCCCTGGGGGCCCTCTAATAGCCTAATATTAATTTGAGGAATTAATTAGCTCAGCTTGGCAATGTGAAAAAGGTTGGGCAATGGTGGGACATTTTAACTATCAGTAATAATGAAGGTGACTCTACTCCAAAAAAAAGTACAATTAAATGATCTTTATGAGAATTAGCAGTATCGGCGTTCATGCAGACACTCAGGCTTCAAGCAATCAGACAAAGCTAATGATGAAAGTAGGAAGGATTTGGATAGAGGATTAGAGTGAGGGGATGATGGGTGATATGACACCTGTTTAGTAGAGCAGAGATTCCTGCAGCAATGAGGGCGCACAGCAGATCAGCAGCATGGAGGGAGAAAATTGAATTGTGAGCAATTTGGTGGTGTTTTAGAGTGATATTTGTATGAAAGAGTTCCCCTGAAGGGATGGAAGTTTGGGTGAAATACAGGGGTTCTCGGAGGTTCCCAGGATGAAACAAAGGGTGGTCTGAAAGAGTTAACAATTATTAATGGTTGGGTACTTTGGAATTGAATAGGAACAGGCAAGGTCTTTTGTTGGAAGGGAGCAGGAGAGGAAGGACCTGTTTTTATGAGCATTACTGTCTTATGCTATCATTGAGTGGATTAGTGACTGACTCAACTCCAGGTGTTCATAGAATCATAGAATCATAGAACTGCAGAGTTGGAAGAGACCACGAGGGCCATCCAGTCCAACCCCCTGCCATGCAGGAAATCATGATCAAAGCATCCCTGACAGATGGCCATCCAGCCTCTGTTTGAAGACCTCCAAGGAAGGAGACCCCACCACGCTCCGAGGGAGCGTGTTCCACTGCCGAACAGCTCTTACTGTCAAAAAGTTCCTCCTAATGTTGAGGTGAAATCTCTGTTCCTGAGTTTTTTTTACTTGAGTATCTGTTTGGGGAATTTCCAAAGGCCCCACCCTAGGTCTTCCATGAATCCCATTTTGGTATTAGAGGATCCTGGGTTACCTGAAACCACATGGATGGCCACCTTACCAATTTATTAAATATATCCAATTACTTGATATTCCAAGATGGGGCTATCAGGGTATGTAACAATAAAAATCCCATAAACACTCTGTCCCCATTCATGGAAGCAAAAATACAATAATAGCAAAGTATATAATTAACAAATTACTCCCCCTCCCTGCTGCACCAGAGACCAGAGCATGAACCAATGGATTCAAATTACAAGAAAAGAGATGTCACCTAAACATAAGGAAGGCCCTCTTGATGGTAAGAACGGTTCAGCAAGGAACTCAACTGCTTCGGAGGGTGGTAGACTCTCCTTTTTTGGGGGGAGGGCTTTAGACAGAGGTTGGGTGGCCATCTCTTGGGCATGCTTTAGTCGTGTGTTCCTGCATGGCAGTGGGTTGGACAAGATGGTCCTTGTTGTTGATTCCGATGCTATGATTCTGTGATTCTCTGAATTTGCTGTCCCTTTATAAAACCCTGGATCTGCTGCCTGAGTCTGCTGCTGGCCCTCCCCACACCTCCAATATCCTGCCTCCAAACATGGGTTCATTCTGTACAGCCATGCCAGTGTCTCTTATCTTTAGGAAATCACATCTTCCTTCTGCACTTTGTGAAAACAACAAATGTTTTACTTCTATGTCTGCTGAATGCTATGTACAGAAAACCACCGCTATAGTGCACAATGGTTTTGTAGTAGCCATTAGCATACACTTTTCCCATGGCCTGTGTACTTATTCTAAGCATGTGCTTTTTTACAATGCAGAACACAAGAGACTTGTTTTGTAAGATTAATGAAGGTCACCAATATTCTCCAAAGGATTCTGATAATTAAGGCTTTGTTTATCAAAAACAAGTTATATTAAGAGCAAAAAAGATTCATGGTAATTATTCATAATCTTAACAATTCAAGTGTAGCCACCTCATTTGTGCATTTAATTCTTCTTGTTAATGTTTTGCATAAATCTGCATAATTACTTGAGTTGCCTGTTGTAATTTTGACAGCTACTCCGTTCATGTGCACCAAAGTATATCAAACGCTTGAGGTGCTGAATATTTATAATTTTACGTATGTTCTTGGGATAATATTTTTTCAACATTTTTTTTAAAAAATATAAAATTGACATGGTATACATGAAGTGATTGCCGAACACAGATTTCCACTGCAGAGGGCCTCTGATGAGAAAACAAGCCGGCATTTTAAATATAGGCTACTAGGTTTTGAATCGTTTGAATTAAAAAAAAATGCATAGGATTATGTGCTTGATGTCTTTGTTCATACTCCTTTAGCTCTTTTTTTACTGTGAGGCACATACCTGGCGATGACATTATCACCACCATTACCACCACCACCACCACTACCGCCATCATCTTATATTTTGTTTCAGGATAGAGGTTGCCTTCCTCTGTATCAGTGGAACCAATATCCGTGGTTTCAGTTATCTGCAATTGAAAATATAGGGACACATACCATAGAGTCACAATGGAAAATGCCTAGGTAGGTGTCTTCTATAGGAATTGCTAGGTCCTCCAACACAACTCTATCACAGAATCATAGACTTGTAGAGTTGGAAGAGACCACAAGAGACCACAAGGGCCATCCAGTCCAACCCCCTGCCATGCAGGACATTTTCAGACGGCCCTTACTGCGCTTTGGAAGCGGCCGCATCATATTTCAACCACGGAAGAGGGATGGCGGCATCCGAAAAGGACCCCCTGCCACGCAGCAGCCTCGTTACTGCTCTGGAGGCTGCTTGCGCGGTAAGGGCCATCTGAAAATGTCCTATATCAGAAGTCTTTTATTTTAGTAGGGTTGCTATTATCTATGGTTTCACTTATAAATGGTAAGTCCAAGAACATAACCCCCAAGAATATGGGGGATGACCTGTACTTCACTTCAGGCAATCCTTGCTATCTATCATAGTACGTACACAGGCCAAAATCTTGTTGACATATATACTTTTCCCTATGGAAGTGGTTGGGCATCTTTGTCTGATGCAGAACATCCACGTTCAGTTCAATGTTGAAGAGACAGAGTTGCTCATGTACTGCTATGGGGCACTCATATGTCCGTTGCACATGGACCTGCTTTGCATGCTGCACATTGCTGCACATTGCACATGGATGGGTATGCACATTTGGTTGTCCATTGGTGTTTTGGTATAGTTGTGCAATGTTTTGCCATTCAGCATAAGGATCTCTTAACACAATTAATGTCCAAACACTGTCTGGGCAACAAGCCAAAGGCTGATTACTACACTACTGATAGCAGAGGCACAGCACAGTCAAGCGAATTACAGGCAAAGGAACCAAGGCAGCATGGAATCAGACACTTACTTTACTAGCAAGCAAATCCGAGTTCATAAGCCAAAATCCAAATAAGGTGTAGGTCTGGCAAACAAAGTCAGAGCAGTCCAGCACAATCTATGTCAGGCAAACAGAGTTCAGAGTATCAAACACAGTCCGAGTCAAACACAGCAAGCAAGAACACAATGAGGCACCAGATAATCTCCCACAATGCTTGGAGGTCAGGGCTGTGTATTTAGAGCTGTGTAATTGCTGCTTCCCATAACTACGCTGAGACCGCCTCAAGCCCTCCTTTTGTTGACTCCACGCTGAGAAGGTGGGTATAGGTATGTTGTTCTCTGTATCTGAAGGTGCAGGACCCTCGGGCAGAGCTGGTACTGCACTATTGTCTGTTTCTGAGGGCTGTGGCTCTGGAACATCCTCCTGCCCTGGTTCATCAGGTCCTGGCATGTCCACTGCTTCAGTCTCTGAGTCAGATTTTATTTCCATGTTCTGGAAGCAGGGCATGACAATTAATGTCTAACTATACTTGTGAAGCTTTATACTACACAGTCCTAATGTAGGATCTTGACCGTTTCTCAACCAATTTATCGGCTGTGCACCAGCCACTGGCCCTGCTGGCTGGGGATTGTAAAGTATGACCTGTTGACCATATATTAATCACTGCACATACTGGCTAGGTATCATACGTATATGAGTATGGGTATGAGTATCATACTCATGTGGTCAGAGACATCTGAGGATATAAGGTTGGTGAAGACAGATCTACAGGTCAGTTAACGTACTCTGGATACATGTGTAAACACATCTGATAAGATATGTTGTGATGTCCAAAGTACTCTTAAGTGGACTTTGAATAGGTATTGACAGGTGGTAATTCATATACACTGATATTCTACATCAGCAAATTGGTTACATATATGTAACTAAGTAACATCTCCTGGACCAACTGCCTCCCCCTCCGAAGCCCACCTCTTCAGCCAGCAGTCACATTGGACAGAGGAGATCTTTTCAGCTGCCTATTTAGGGCGTAAGGAAGATGACATTTTCAGCCCCCTCCCACCAGCAACTGAGGAAGCACTGAGGAATTGCAACAGAGGTCCTGCTTCTGATTGTTGCAGCCTTACTCTCTGGTAGGAAGGGGCTGAAAATATCATCTTTCTTGCACCCCGATTGGCAATTGAACAGAACACCTTCTCCCAGTGCAGCTGCACTTATAGGAAGCCCCGCTTATCTGATAGAAATCTGGGCCAAAACTAACAAATGAATTTCAACAGGAAGAAATATAGGATACTACACTTGGGTAGTAAATCTCTCTTTCTCTCTCTGGCTTTTCTTCGCAAACGAAGATTCAGGAAGGACTCATCCCACGCTTTCTGCAAGCGTGTTGATGACTAAAAAGGCCAATCCGAGATAAACAAGTCCGGTTACAGAAAGCACAGCAGAAGGTCTCCTTGGGTGATGTTTCTGGGTTGTGATTCTTTCTGCATTGTCGTTTCTCTTCAAGACTTGTTCGGCGTGAGTTCTCAAATAATATGCACAGATATAGGATGGGTGACACCTGGCTTGATGGCTGTACCTGCGAAAGTGATCTAGGAGTCTTAGTGGACCACAAGCTGAACATGAGTCAGCAGTGTGTTGCGCCAGCTAAAAAAGCCAATGCGACTCTAAGCAGCATCAATAGGAGTATAGTGTCTAGATCAAAGGAAGTAATAGTCCCACTCCATTCTGCTTTAGTTAGACCTCACCTGGAATACTGTGTCAGGTTCTAGGCACCACAATTCAGGAAGGATATTGAGAAGCTGGAACATGTCCAGAGGAGGGTGACCAGGATGGTAAAATTATGGAAGGCTTGCTCTTTGGGGAGTGGGTTAGGAAGCTGGGTATTGTTAGCCTGGAGAAGAGAAGTTTAGTGATAGCCATGTTTAAATACTTGAAAGGATGTCATATTGAGGATGGAGCAAGCTTGCTTTCTGTTGCTCCAAAGATTAGTACATGGAGCAATGGACTCAAATGACAGGAAAAGAAATTCTATCTAAACATTAGAAAGAACTTCCTGATGGTAAGAGCTGTTTGGCAGTGGAATAAACTGCCCGGGATTGGGCTGGAGTCTCCTTCTTTGGCAGTTTTTATACAGAGGCTGGATGGCCATCTGTCAAGATTGCTTTGACAGTGTATCCCTGCAAGGCAGGGGGTTGGACTGGATGGGCCTTGTGGTCTCTTCCAACTCCATGATTCTATTATTCTATGAATTGTGAATTATCAGGCTGCTGTGGGTAGTTCTCATCTGCCAAGGACATTGGTGACAGTGTAGAAATTCAAGGACAGAATTAAATTGGCACAGGTGAAAGGCCAAGATTGTGTACAATTAAAAAAAAGACTTTCTATTTTTTTAAATGACTCTTAGAAAAATAGACAGCAGCTATTGAAGATATGAGAAATAACTGGGGTTTGATGGCTAATAAGAAATACTAGTAAGTACAAAATAAAGTTTTGTTGTGGATGTATTAGTTGCAAACTAATATAGGTATAGGTAAGTTTTGGATAGTAATTGAGAAGAATGAGATACAAATTAATTATATTCTTAGCTTACAAATTGGAAGTCGTACATACCCTGTATTTTATTTTATGTATGCAGTTGTTGATTGTTCATTGGTTGCTTTTTTTGCGATGTGTAGAGTTTTGTAGTGTGTTAGAGTTTTGTAGTATGTTAGAGTTTTTCCTGCGTATGTTGCTTTATATTATAAAAGCTTTGTCTTACCTTAATAAAAATACTGTATTTTTTTTTTTAAAAAAAAGCCTGAACTGTTTCTCACTAGGACACGGAGCAATGGATTCAAATGACAGGAAAAGAGATTCCACCTAAACATTAGGAAGAACTTCCTGACAGTAAGAACTGTTTGGCAGTGGAATGCACTGCCTCGGATTGTGGTGGTCTCCTTCTTTGGAGGTTTTTAAACAGGGGCTGGATGGCCATCTGTTGGGAATGATTTGATTGTGTGTTCCTGCATGGCGGGGGTTGGACTAGATGGCCCATGTGGTCTCTTCCAACTTTATGATTCTATAATCTCAGCCAATATTTTTAACAAGCTGCTTGCTTCAAGCATTTGATCATGTTTCCAGGGCAGTTTATTAGTAAGATTGCACTGTTTCCTTCAAGGAACTGAGAACACCATGTGCACTGTGTTACAACTTCTCCCCAACTAGCTCTGCAAGTTAGGCCAGCTGACCAATAAGCTAAACTGAGCCCCCACCCCCACCACCTTGCTGAGACCACACTCTATTCATTATATCACTGTTTATTTATTTAAAAATGTAGAAGGTGGTGGCTCCTCACAACTGCATATATTTAGTCATGGATATATATGTGTGTGTGTGTGTATATATATATATATATGTGTGTGTGTGTGTGTGTGTGTGTATTTCTTTATGGAACACCCTGCATTATTCCAAATCATTTCCAGCTTGAAAGATCAGGGGAGGTCAATGGCTGGCAAGAACCCTCCCTCCCATTCTAAACAGTTCAGATCTTTTTACCGTCATAAGGCAGTCAACGCGTTGCTGTATGACTGGTTTAATTGTGGGCTGTAATAAAGGTCATAATTAATATCCCAACACAGACACTAACAAACAATTTTAAATTGCCAGCATAATCAAATGATGCAAACATCTATGAGCTACAAAAGTTCATTGCCGCAACTGACAATTTCTTAATTGTATTCAGTCATTCATGGAAATTTTATTAACATCGAACTGATGTATCCTGCCCCGTCTTTGTCACAACACCAGGGATCTAATTTCATTATTTTCCACAAGATTTGCTTGACTACTGCCATGATTCTAATATTGCTTTAGTCCAGATGTTTATGCTATTTAAATTAGGAAGAAAAGGCTTTTGGGTAAACACAATTAAAGAAGTTTTTTTTTTTCAAATTTAGTTTAACAAACTTCTTTTAATTAATGCATATAGCTGCAGAGTTGATGCCTTTTTGCCTTGATTCTTTATTTAAATTCAGTCATCCTCTCCTCCTGCTCACCCCCCCCACTGCCATGATGTGAAATGTTCATGGTGCATTCTGCTTATAAAAACCTTTTAATCCCCCCCTTTCACTTATATTTGAGTGCTCATTAGAGTGAAAGATATTGGTGCTCTAATTTTTTTTTTTTTAAAAAAACCCTCCTAAATCACCTCCTACTAAAATTTGTATTAAAATCTTATTCACCCTCTTCATTTATGTTTTACTTTCTGGAAGGAAAAGGCAAAGGGAGAAATCCCATGGCTGGAATTTGGGACATCATCAGATGTGGCAAAAATCATGGGATTACAACGTCAGGGTAGCATGAATGGGCCCTGCTATTTCACAGTGTTGTCCTCCTCGCATTATTACCCCATGCTCCAGCCACAAAAAAGGCAGTCTTTCTCATTCACAGGCTAAGTTGTCAATAGCTTGTCAATAGTGCTCTTTTCACAGTATTGACTGTATGTGAAACCATGGCCCATTGTAATCACGAGATTACAGTGTAAATGGGCGGTCCTCAGCAAGAAAACTTCCAGGTCAGAATGCAAAAAAAGAAGCACAGGACACTCTTCATATAAACTGTCCCTTTGAGTTAGCACATTTTTAGGTTTTTTTCAGGGCTTGTGTGTTCATTTACTTTATTAATTAAGGGGTTGGGGGAGTTTTAAGCACAGTCACGTCTTCTCATGAGAACCACCAAAATCTTGCCCATGCCAAATTGCAGAAGTAAACTCCCATTCTTGAAGTTCTAGTAGTCTTCATGCAATAATTCCATGGTGTTTCTTTCGTATGATTAGAGCTACATGCAATGATAAGTATTATAATGCCATAATGTTCCCGCTAACTTCATTTTCAGAATTACAGTATTTTTAGATACTAGTCTGATAATGTCCTTTGTTGTTGCCTTACAAATGTGTTAATTCCTCTATGGAAGCAGTTGGACCTTTTTGACCAAGGCAGAAGGTCCATATTCCATTTGAGATTGTGGAAGTGGAGTTGTACATGAGGGACCATGGAGTCATGTATTGCACATGGATGTGTATGTGCATGGTACACAGTTGTACATGATGCAGTTGTACACTGTGCTGCAGATTTGGATGTGTAATGTCACAATTCACTAACAAGATCACATTGCACAAGGGCTGTGTAACTCCTTGAGTGCAAAGCTATACTCCATCTTTTCAATTTAGGATTACAGGCTATAATGTCCATATCTTAGTCTGGGGTTATAGGAAATCAATGACCAAATCTGAGTCTGGCCACAAGGTAGAGAAAATGTGCATGTAGAACCTGGCTGAATATGCACATTGCACATTCCCGTTAACACCTTATGTTAAAAAAAATATTATTCACCTCATTTTGAATAACAACAATGTTGACTCAGCTTCTGCAAGTGTTTTAAGAATTAAGCACTCATATTGCAACATTTACTATATCGTCATGGTGGAGATCCTACATCACTGGCTTATTTATGAGTGCAGAGGAAGAAATCCTATGGCTGGAATTCTGTTGTTGCCTTATACATGCGTAAATTCCCCAAGGTAATCAATTGGACCTTTTTGTCCAATGCAGAATGTCTGTAATCTGTATAAATGTAACATGAGTATCATCTCCTGGCCCAACACACAAACGTACCTTAAGAGCCACCACCTGCACTGAGTGATGGAAGTCTCTACTCCTGGTGATAAGGGTGGTGCAGGATGAAGTTTCAAGCCTCTTCCCACCAGAGATCTGTGGAATGACAAGGAATTATGATGGGGTCCTGATTCTGATTTTTGTAGCCTTGTTCTGTGGTGGTGGTGGGCTGGCAATGTCATTGTGCTATGCCCTGATCACCAACAGAGCAGACCTCCATCATTTGATGCAGCTCTCTGGAATTTAAAGTAGGATACAGAAAGCATTTACTGTTGCGGCAGAGCCTGATTCTAAGTTCAGGATACTCTTTCTCCATAGAGGACAAGAACCAAAGAAATAACCTGTTTGCTGCTGCAGAGGTATGACCTGAACCAATGGAGTTCAGTTATAAAAAAGAAGATTCCAACTGAACATCAGGAAGAACTTCTTGATGATAAGAGCTGTTTGTCAGTGGAATAGATATTCTTGGAAAATGGTAGTCTCTCCTTCATTGGAAGTCTTTGAACAGAGGTCGGGTGACCCTCTCAGGGGTGCTCTAGCAGTAGATTTGTGGATCTCAGAGGGTTGCACTAGGCAGCCCTTGGTGTACTTTGCTAATCTAGTATTCATTGAATAAGAAGGGCTGAGAAGGAGATTTTGGATCAACTTCCAGTGGCAGCTAAAAAAGCCAATGTGATTCTAGCCTGCATCAATAGGAATATAGGGTCTGGATTGAGGGATGTAATAGTATCGGTCTATGCTTCTTTGGTCAGACCTCATCTGGAATACTGTGTCCAGTTCTGGGCACCACAATTCAAAAAGGATATTGAGAAGCTGGAATGTGTCCAGAGGAGGGTGACCAAAATGGTGGAAGGTCTGGAAGCCATGAGGAGCGGATTAGGGAGCTGGGTATGTTTAGCCAGGGGAAGAGAAAGTTAATAGGGGATATGATAGCCATGTTCAAATATTTGAAGGGATGTCATACTGAGGATGGAGCAAGCTTGTTTTCTGTTGCTCTAGAGACTAGGACATGGAGCAATGGACTCAAACTACAGGAAAAGAGATTCCACCTAAGCATTAGGAAGAACTTCCTGACAGTAAGAGCTGTTTGGCTGTGGAATGCACTGCCTTGGAGTGTGGAGGAGTCTCCTTTGGAGGTTTTGCAATATAAGCCAGATGGTCATCTATCAAGAGTGCTTTGAATGTGTATTCCTGCAGGGCAGGGGATTGGACTGGATGGCTCTTGTGGTCTCTTCCAATGCTATGATTTTATGATTCCATGGTTCCTAACAGTAAAAGCTGTTCAACAATGAAACAGAATACTGTACCTGAAAAGGTGGCAAGCTCTTTTCCACTCAAAGTACTTAAGCAGAGACTAGCACACTATGTGGTAATACAGATCCTATATTAGGCAGGGAGTCAGAGTAGATGACCTTGCTGGTCCCTTCTGGTTCTGAGACTTGAAACTCTAAGATGGCTTCTTGTTCTTACTGAAATCCAGATCTTGTCATCAAATTCAGAACATTCATACAACCAGAGAGCAAGGTGCTGCTTGGATGAAGAGAATCACTGTCGCAGGCTGTGTTCAGTGTACTGTTGAGGAGCTATAAGCAACTGTGGAGATTTGCATATGACCAATGGCATGGAAGTAATTAATCTGCACTAGCTTTTATTCTAAATTTTAATGGAGCTATTCAAGGTGCTGAACCCAATAACCATGGGTTCAGCCCCTTGGTTCATTGCCTTGGCTAGCTTCTTTAAGAGTTTGGACTAAAATCCAGAGTGGATTCATCATCTAATCGACACTGAAGCTGCTACTGCCTGGTAATCATACATTTAGGGCATAACAGTATGGCAGAGCCTAAATTCAATTGTCGACTTGCAATAGACAGCAGGATGACCAGCCATTAGAATGAGGGAGGGCACTACATGCTGAGCAACTGAACTGAGTGCTGAGGAAATTCTTGGTTCCATGTATTACTTGGGACACATGCTTAGAAACTGCAATGTAAAGACTATTTTCTCATGTTACAGTCACAGCATGGGAAATGCTGCAGTGAAGCTCCATCCTGGGACATGAAGTTTGATGCTGCAGACAATTGGATCTGTTTATTCATTTCAGCAATTGATGTCTTGCCACAGAATTGAGATAAGCCAGGGAAATATTGGACTCTCAGTGTTCAGGATACTTCACATGTGTTGGCTACTTTGCAGTCCTTACCAGAGCAATCACTCCAGTAAAGCAGGTCACATTCATCATGCTTGTACAGTTGTCCCTCCGTATCCATGGATTTAAGTATTCATGGCTTGAAAGTATTCTTTAAAAAATAATAATCCCAAAAGCAAACCTTGATTTTGCCATCATATATAAGGGACACCATTTTGCTATGCCATTGCATATAACGGGGCTTGAGTAGTCACAGATTTTGGTATCCATGGGGGGCGGGGTTCCTGGAACCAAACCCCAGTGAAGGCTATTGAGAAGCTGGAATGTGTCCAGAGGAGGGCGACTAGGTGGGAGGTCTGGAAGCTATGACCTATGAGGAGCAGCTTAGGCAGCTGGGCATGTTTAGTCTGGAGAAGAGAAGGTTGAGAGGGGACATGATAGCCATGTTTAAATATTTGAAGGGATGTCATACTGAGGATGGAGCAAGCTTGTTTTCTGCTGCTCCAGAGGCTAGGACATGGAGCAATGGGTTCAAACTACAGGAAAAGAGATTCCACCTAAACCTCAGGAAGAACTTCTTGACAGTAAGAGCTGTTCGGAAGTGGAATACACTGCCTCGGAGTGTGGTGGTATCTCTTTCTTTGGAGGTTTTTAAACAGAGGCTGGATGGCCATCTGTCGGGAGTGCTTTGATTGGGTATTCCTGCATTGCGGGGGTTGGATTAGATGGCTGTTAAGGTCTCTTCCAACTCTATGATTCTATGATTCTATGAATATGAAGGGGCAACTGTATTTGATATTGACAGCAGGGGTGAAAAGAGAACTGTGCCACAATACACCCCACACAGTCTGAGGAACTGGATGCAGAAGAGTTATATGCAGAAAAGCATCTGGCTCCAGATATTGGTCCCCCCTGAATCTGAGCAGCTAGTAGATGATGGAATTGATAGGGAACTTCAGCAGGGTGAGCTCCTACCTCAGCCAAGTTGAGGGACACCAAGGGGACACCCTCATCATTTGTGGAACATTGCCATGACAAGGAGTAGAGCTGAGGACCAATGCCTCTGAAATAAGGAATGCAAAGCAATCCAGCAGATGGTCAGGTGGCTATAAATCCCACAGCAGCAGCCGGAGTTTTTGTTGTTTGCATCAGTTCATTCTCCCTGGCTTTTGTGCACTTCCAAATAAATCCACAACAAAAACTCCCAGCCGCTGTTGGGAAGTTTATAGCCACCCAACCTTGAGACACCATGCACTTGATTGCTCAGCATTCCCACATTAAGGTCTCAGCCTCGTTGTCTGACCAGGTTCCTGACATTTCCTTTTCTTGCACTTTATATGCTTCTATACTCCCATGGGTGTAAGGAGTCTCCCAAGTGTGGCTTTCTTTTTCTGATGGCCCCATTCTGCTTGCAGACCAACAGGTATTTAACCACCCATCTTTGCTGTTCATGATTATTAAATAATTGATTAAGCTATAGGGTGACCAGAAGTAAAAGAGGACAGCACTACTGTATCTTTAGTTATGTGTACAGGAGGAGTAATATTTGGCACATGTCACTTGCCATGCATGAGAGGGGGGGGGGAACAAAAAAACCACAACAGCTGCAAAACCTCCTTTATGCATGCCAGTTAAAAGCATATGAGCAGTGCCTTCTTTTGGTTTCACTTGTTCATTTGTCCAAACAGCATTTCTGCAGTTTCATCTTACCCTCTCCTGCAATCTTTTTCCAGTTCATTGTTTGCTTCTAGAAAATAGCCATGTAAAGAAAATGAAATATACAGTGGTTATAGAATCTGAGCATACCAGCACTATGTCTGAAATGCTACGAGAACCTAATCTCATCTTCCATTTGGAGTTAGGGATAGTGACTTTCTAGGACTGAACCTCCCAGAATCCCCCTTTGAATAAGACCTATGACCATGTCAGTTATACAGCATTATGGAAGATGTAGCGCCCCCTCCCCAATCACTTCCCCCAGGTCTTCCTGCAATGTTGTTCTACAAAGAAAGCAAATAAAGCCAGTTGCTACAGAATTGACTGGGAAGCAAGTTGGAAGCCCTTTGAATTTGGATTACACCCATTGAGCCACAAGAGGGAGTACAAGTCCATGGGGTGGTGTTTCTCAACAGTTGGGGTGGCAGCTGGACTGGCAAAACTCAGCTGTGGGGGTGTGGAGGAGACCATACTTTACTCCATCTTCTGGAGGAACTGTTAAATGCCAAAGACGAGCTGTGTAACTTGGTTCTTTTAAAAATGTCCCTTTGGTTTTGTTTGCCCACAGAGCCATCCCTCTTTCTCCTCGTTTCACAATGTTCCCTTGTCATAAAGAAACCACACATTAATTCTCAGATGAATAGAAACCCATGTTAGACCCCAGACCCCAGGATTTTATCAGATGCAGCAAATATGGCATCATAACACCTAATTAATGTGAAAGGGCACACATATCAGATGACATCCTTTCGCATTAATGTCTTGTCAATAAGATGTACTTTTTAATTGATGGGCCATGCCATCAATTGATCACCCGTGGTGCTTTTTTGCTGGCATTGCTGGTGTTTGAAACCGTGCATCATTGTGTGTCAGGTTATTGGAGCATACAGTACTTAGATTTATTCTGTGAAGAGCTCTGATATAGCAAATAGTTTGCACAGATCTGCAGAGCTAGCTGACAGTTGCAAATGTATCAATGTTGATGAGCTCTGAGCTGGTGCACAGCTCACTGGAGGGAGGTGTTAGGAATTCCGCAGAGCTGGGTAATTTAGTTTGTCCTATGAAGTTGAACTACGCAGTTCTGATTTGACTCTTGAAGTGTGAAGATGGTTTTTCTTCTGTGGATGCTGTAATATATTGCAAATAGTCTTTATTATGTTCAAGTAAAGAACAAGAAGATTTTAGACATAAGCCTGTGTCTTTGCCTTTGTACTGATGTCTGAAGGAACATTTACTCTGCTACCATTTTATGCTGCTTGGACCTTTTGAAGAGATTCCCAGTGCGTGCTACCACCTGATATTGGAAAGATGTGACCAGTGGGGTGCCACAGGGTTCTGTCCTGGGCCCAGTGCTATTCAACATCTTTATCAACAACTTGGATGAGGGAATTAGGGGCATACTTATCAAATTTGCAGATGACACCAAATTAGGAGGAGTAGCTAATACCTTGGAGGACAGGATCAAAATTCAAGATGACCTGGATAAACTGGAGAGCTGGGCCAAAGCTAACAAAATGAAATTCAATACGGAGAAATGTAAGGTACTGCACTTAGGGCAAAAAAAATGAAATGCATAGATATAGGATGGGGGAGACCTGGCTGAATGAGACTACGTGTGAAAGGGATCTAGGAGTCCTCGTAGACCACAAGTTGAACATGAGTCAACAGTGTGATGCGGCAGCTAAAACGGCCAATGCGAATTTGGGCTGCATCAATAGAAGTATAGTGTCCAGATCAAGGGAAGTGCCGCTCTATTCTGCCTTGGTCAGACCTCACTTAGAATACTGTGTCCAGTTCTGGGCACCACAATTCAAAAAGGATATTGACAAATTGGAGCGTGTCCAGAGGAGGGCGACTAAAATGGTGAAAGGCCTGGAAACCATGCCTTATGAGGAAAGACTTAGGGAGCTGGGTATGTTTAGCCTGGAAAAAAGACGGTTAAGAGGCGATATGATAGCCCTGTTTAAGTATTTGAAGGGGTGTCACATTGAGGATGGAGTAAGCTTGTTTTCTGCTGCTCCAGAGATTGGAACACGGAGCAATGGATGCAAGCTCCAGGAAGAGAGATTCCACCTCAACATTAGGAGGAACTTTTTGACAGTAAGAGCTGTTTGGCAGTGGAACACACTCCCTCAGAGCGTGGTGGGGTCTCCTTCCTTGGAGGTCTTTAAACAGAGGCTGGATGGCCATCTGTCGGGGGTGCTGTGATTGTGATTTCCTGTGTGGCAGGGGGCTGGACTGGATGGCCCGCGTGGCCTCTTCCAACTCTGCAATTCTATGATTCTGTGATTCTATGATTCTATGATATTGTGCTCATGTGAATACGGCATCAATGGGCAGAACACTTCCGGGTGAGATTGTAACAGCCAGGTAGGGGACACTCTTTTTATGAACCTCCCTGGTTCACCTTTTAGTTTTAAAGTGTGTGTCTGTACTTGTATGAACGTTATGTGTCTGTATTTTAGTTTATTTTTTGAATTTACCACGCTTGCATCTTCCCATGAGAATTGGTGAGATCTCAATTCTGGAAGTGAACGGAGGTCTGTTTGGACTCTGTTCATGCTGTGGGGATGCCTTTGAATGTTACGGAAGGTAGGTCTGGTAGGAAGGGTTCTTTTGCTGGCAGAAAAACACTTTAAAGTATGCCAGCAAAAGAACTATTTTAGAGGCTTGTCTGATAAAGTCCTTAGAACAGTCAGATTGCAAAGACACTGTAAACTTTGGGAGGAGTGGCTAGGGACTAAGAATGGGGAAATACGGCTGAGATCCTGCCTCGGGGTTGTATAGCATAAGTCCCTGATGTGAAGTTGCACATTAATTGTGCTACACTCCCCCTGTGTGTAATGGCAACATTGTGCAGCTGAACCAAGACATGGAGTTACCAGATCTCAGGGACTGGCCCTCAGTCTCTAGTTTTCATGGGTCATCTCTAGGTAGGAGATAAAGCTACAAATTCCCCAGTTTTGGTGGGCTGAGCTCCGGGTAAGAAGCAAGGGCTGTATGCAGATCTCCAGCAGCCAGTTGCTACAGTTTGCAAGGCTTGTTGCTGCAACTTTCAAAGAGTCTTAGGGGTGGTGGTGGTGGAGGATGGTCTGTGTTTGCATCCTCCTTCTCTCCCAGTTACTGGGGTGCCAGGATTCACCTTCCCCAGCAGGTAGCCACCCAGCCTCTTTTTGATGATGTCCAGAGAAGGAGACCCCATCACCTCTCTAGGTAATTTGTTCCATTGTCAAACTGCTCTTACTATCAAGAAGTTCCTTCTAATGTTCGATCAAAATCTACTCTCCTGTAAATTAAAACCATTAGACGTGGTCCTGCCCTCTGGGGCAGCAGAGAACAAACTTGACTGTTTCCCTCTGTGACAGCCCTTGAGGTATTAAAGAGTGCAGTCAGGCCCTCGGTCTTCTCTTCACTAGGCTGAACATACCCAGTCCCCTCAACCTTTCCTCATATGTTTTGTTCTCCATACCTCTTTTCATCCTTTCCCTTCTCTGAACTTGTCTATATCCTTCTTAAAACAAGGTGCCCAAAACTCTTTGCAGTATGCCAGATGAAGACTGATTAGCACAGAATACAGAGGGACTATTACTTCCCTTGACTTTGGCCACATCCACACTCTACAAATAATTCAGTTTGAAACTGGATTAATTGCCATAGTTCCTTCCTATAGAGTCATTGGATTTGTAGTTTTACATGGTCTTTACCCTTCTCCGCCAAAGACTACTGGTGCCTCACCAAACTACAAATCCCAGGATTCCATAGGAAGGAGCCATGACCAATAATCATGCTCATGGCTCTTTCCTATGGATTATTTCAAATTGGATTATTTGTGTAGTGTTGATTTGGCATAGGAAACCCTATGGTAAGGGTTACCATAAGTTAGAGGTGACTTGAAAGGATATAACAACAGTCTTGGATAGCTTCTTTACAGTTCAGACTAAAACACACTGTTACCCAAATGAGTGGGGGTCCGTGGGGAGCCCATTCATCATGTCAAGTCTAACTGATTAACTGGGGGAATTATTGTAGCTCAAACGGATGGCTGTGAGAGGTTGGGTAACTTTACCATTGCCAACTGCAGAGATTCCAAGTTAAAGTGAAATAAAATGTTTTTTTATTGGAAAATAACATAGAAGCATTCACATACACATTCACACTTACAAGAGGCATACAAGGCTAACAAAGAGCATTGAGGCAGAAAGGTTGGACACAGGAATAGATTTGGAAAACTGGGTAATAATTACAAGTCCTGAAGAGCAGAGTTCCATGCAGCGAAGAAACTTGGAGCTGAGGGTGGCACAGAGGTCTGACAAAGTGACAGTGTCCAACTGTGGCACACATGGCTATTGTTTGGGGACTAATATTTATACTGTATTTTGTGTCCTGGAAGGGTGTTTGGGCTTAAAACAAAACATAGATGGGTTTCCCTCTGTTAAACAAAGTAAATCATGTTTCTGCTGATTGCTGTTAATGGCTGAAATATTGGAATTGATGGGTTTATGGAGCCCCATCAATATGCAACCTCCATATTGTGTATTAGGAAAATGTTTATTGCTTAGTCCAAAGACCATTGCAAAGAATAAAAAAATAACATAAAATAGTATGAAACATCATACCATTACAACATCATAATTAAAATTAACTAAAAAAAATATATACATAAACTTGAAGTAACTTGAAGTAAGTAGCATATATTATAAAACTAATCACATTACAGTCACAAAGGAAGAGTAAAATTTAACCTTTTGTGTCATACAGAGGCAATATTGTGGAATAGGAAAGGCTTTTTGTGGATAATAGTAGTTATGATCATTTGTTTGTTTGTGATATGACTCATCGCCAAAGGTGCCCAAGAGGGGATTGGCATATTCCATCTTGATGGCTCTGTTTACTAGGGGATTTGCTTAATCATATCTTGGGTGTGTCTGCTGGTAGATTTCCATGACACCTTCTTTAGGTCCTGGTGACCTCCATCTGATCTCCTATGGTCTACCTCAGTCCACACAATATTGCCAATTATGAAATATTATAGGGAGCGGGCTGTGAGGCATGATAACAATACAGTCCGATCACCACCCTACTGAAGCCACTAATCACAACTGCAACCATCCCTCTTTGCCTGGCAGTGCCCACCATGCTGGCAGTGCAGGGGCAAAGAAGAGTGTCTCTGCATATGCTCAGTAACATACTCTCTTTATCTCTACCAGTGAAGCAAGGTGGGAAGGAAATTTGAAAGTGAGACTGTATACGAGGTTGCACGCACATACAGCTCCATATGTATGTGTCACATAGAGGCAATAGGTCTGGTCCTTACTTAATTTTTTGTTGACTATGTAAGGAGATACAGAATAGCAACAAATACCTGTTCATTGCTCTAGCTCTTGCATTGTAAATACATATGGCTTTGATTAAATCGTTTTAATTAACCACCAAGCCCAGTTTTATTTCAGTGTGATGCCTTCACATTGTTTGCATAGGTACTGTGACATTCTGGTTGCCTGATAAGTGGTAAATAAAACTCTAGGTCAAACTGTACTTGTATGTCTTTCCAACTATTATCACTTCAGCTTTTGAATAACATTTATTCTGTAATTAATGGTTGTCAGCCTGTAATTTTCCTCTCCCCCAGTCATGACTTGGAACGCTTCACATTTTTCATTAATTTCCACAGTGTTTACAACATATAAATGTAGTTATAGTGTACATATTTTTAAAAAAAAGAAAAAGGAAAACATAATTTGTATTTGGCTTGTACAATATTCTCTTCCTAACTGGGCTAAGAAGAAGAAGAAAAAAAAAAACCAGAGAGAAAATGAAAGAGAAGGAGGGAGAGAGGTTGTCTTTGACAGTATGCTAGATTTTCAGCACTCCCTTTTGATCCTCTGTTTCTCCTACTAATACCTTCCTTGCTTTTCTCTTTGGACATTGTTTTCTTTTGTTGTTAAGAGTATGAGCTGTGAGTTTAGACCCCTCTTCCATATCTAAATTCAGCTCATATGTGATCTAACAGAGTAAACTACAAATCCCCAGATTCCATAAGATGGAACCATGGAAACTGAACTGTCATCAAAGTACTATCATTTTGTAGTGTGGATACACCCTAGATCAGTGCTTGGAAAAATTGTTCTTTTTGACTACAATTCCCAAGATCTCCCAGGGCTCATTTACATGGCAGGTTTTATTGCATTAAGTTGCACTTTAGTGCTTTCCTGCATCAGTGGTGGGTAGTTTACACGGTATATGTTCACACAGCTATATTTTGTGGCTCTTTGATTTTTTCCGCTTTGAGATTCACAAAGCCAAATGTGGTGGGGGCATAGCCAAGCATTGGAGAGGAGACAAAGGAATGCCATAGGAATGTCTGCCCTGGCCCCAACTCCATGTGCTTAACAGCTGAAGGATGAAGAATGTCACCCTTTGCCTCTCCCCCCCCCGTTCCTTGCCCACAAATCAAACTCCAAATGGAAGGTTTTTTCTCCTTGCTTAACAGCATTTTCTTGCCAAATAAACAGATTGCCAGAATAGCAGGGAGAAAGAGAAAAGTCTCTCTCTCTCTCCCTCTCTCTCTCTCCCTCCCCCAATCACAGTGCAGCTCTGCTGCAGCCCTTAGTGGAATGGTTTCTCTCTCTCTCCCTCCCCCAAGCACAGAATCACAGCTGACGAGACTGAGCTTTACAGATTTGCAAAATAGCAGAGAGGAGAAGGAATTCTTTTATGTGGGGAACAGATGTTCCCTGACTGAAAATTGTTGGGAATCCTTTTTGTTTGCAAACTGGCTTGCAAAATAGCAGAGAGGATTTTTCAAAGTTTCCTAATCGCTACTGAATCTCCCTCCCTCACTCCCCCTCTTTTAAGCCCACCCCTGCATCATAGCAACCAATCACAGTGCAGCTCCGCTGCAGCCCTTAGCGGAATGGTTGTTTACAATGCCAATAATGCGCTACATTGCAAATATACCAGCAAAAGTATCGACATCCCTTGCCACACTATATTTGGGTGGTTTACCTTCCCCCCTTCTGAATGAGGCGATGCTGTGGTGCGATCCGTGGGAACAATGAGCTATCTTTGCAGTATATTTAGAGGAATATTTGCCAGTGTAAACACCCCCCCCCAGACATGCACAACCACTGGTAATCCAAAAAGTAACTTTTCTAAACTTTAGCCTTTGGTCTGTTATATTATTTGGTGTCAGCCCACTCACCCCTGTCTGCAATGCTAGGATTATGATGAGATCATAGAATTACAGAATTAGAAAGGGCCAGTGGATGAACACACTGGTAAAGTACTCCTGAAGAGTATTTCAGAGGGCACTGGAGGGCTAGAGATTATCTAGTCCAACCCCCAATCAATGAAGGGTGTACAATAAGGGATACAACAACAGCATTAATGAAAGTTAACCCCATCCTCTGCTTACAGACCTCTGTTAGAGTTGTGTGAGCCTAAGGACGGTATAGAGTCAGAGGAGAAGGAGGACATGGCAGGGAAAGGCCCTAGGGACCCTGGCACAGGTTTATCTACACCTGTGCCAGCAGGAAACCCTGCCAACCTAGAGGCTAAAACAGAGGAAGAGTCTGGTTCAAATGGGTTGGCATCAGTCCCAGCAGAGAGTCCTGCCCATTCAGATAAGGATGACGAAGAAGAGAGGAACTTACCTCCACCATTGTATACTCAGCAGAGAGCTCAAAAGGAAGCTCAAAGGAAGTCCCTGAGACTTTATGAGAAAAACCTGCTCTTTAAGAAACACCTGACAAAACCTTAATTGATTTATATATGCTGGGAGAGGTGATGGAGGCTTTGTCAGAGATCAGCTGATCGTCAGTGTGATGAGGCAGCTAAAAAGGCCAATGCGATTTTGGGCTGTATCAATAGAAGTATAGTGTCTAGATCAAGGGAAGTAATAGTGCCGCTCTATTCTGCCTTGGTCAGACCTCACCTAGAATACTGTGTCCAGTTCTGGGCACCACAATTCAAAAAGGATGTTGACAAGCTGGAAGTGTCCAGAGGAGGGCAACCAAAATGGTAAAAGGTCTGGAAACCATGCCCTATGAGGAGCAGCTTAGGGAGCTAAGCATGTTTAGCTTGGAAAAGAGAAGGCTGAGAGGGGACATTATAGCATGTTTAAATATTTCAACGGATGTCATATCGAGGATGGAGCAAGCTTGTTTTCTGCTGCTCCAGAGTCTAGGACACAGAGCAATGGGTTCAAACTACAAGAAAAGAGATTCCACCTAAACATTAAGAAGAACTTCCTGATGGTAAGAGCTCTTTGGCAGTGGAAGGCACTGCCTTGTAGTGGTGGATTCTCCTTCTTTGGAGGTTTTTAAACAGAGGCTGGAAGGCCATCTATCAGGAATGCTTTGATTATGTGTTCCTGCATGGCACGGGTTTAGACTGGATGGCCCTTGTGGTCTCTTCCAGCTCTATGATTCTATGACTATATCTCTGGCTTTTCTTCGCAAACGAAGATTCAGGAAGGACTCGTCCTGCGCTTTCTGCAAGCGCGCTGATGACTAAAAAGGCCAATCCGAGATAAACAAGTCTGATTGCAGAAAGCACAGCAGAAGGTCTCCTTGGGTGATGTTTTTGGGTTGTGATTCTTTCTGCGTTGTCGTTTCTCTTCAAGACTTGTTTGGCGTGAGTTCTCAAATAAGGCTGCAGCATTGTGGATAGTGCGTCTCCATGCCTCCCGATGTGAGGCCAGAGAAGGGCAACTAAAATGGTGAAAGGTCTGGAAACGATGTCTTATGAGGAGAGACTTAGGGATCTGGGTATGTTTAGCCTGGAAAAAAGATGGTTAAGAGGTGATATGATAGCCCTGTTCAAGTATTTGAAGGGTGTCACGTTGAGGATGGAGCAGGCTTGTTTTCTGCTGCTCCAGAGACTGGAACACAGAGCAATGGATGCAAGCTCCAGGAACAGAGATTCCACCTCAACATGAGGAGGAACTTTTTGACAGTAAGAGCTGTTTGGCAGTGGAACACACTCCCTCGGAGCGTGGTGGGGTCTCCTTCCTTGGAGGTCTTTAAACAGAGGCTGGATGGCCATCTGTCGGGGATGCTTTGATCAAGATTTCCTGTGTGGCAGAGGGTTGGACTGGATGGCCCTCGTGGTCTCTTCCAACTCTGTGGTTTCTGTGGTTTTTTTCTGGGCTGTGAGACCGTGTTCTGGAACAATTTATTTCTGATGTCTTGCCTGCATCTGTGGCTGGCATCTTCAGAGAACGGTTGGCTCACAGTATATAACCCCCCCCACACACACTCCTACCCAACCATTCTCTGAAGATGCCAGCCACAGATGCAGGCGAAACATCAGAAATAAACTCTTCCAGAACAAAGCCTCACAGCTTGGAAAAAAACCATGGGAAACCTATGACTTTGTTGCCTTAATCCTTGCTGCCTTGACTCATGCCTTGACCTTGGACTGTTCCTGACTACAACTGTTGCCTGATCCTGCTGACCCATGGACCTACTTCTTGACTACGCTGCCTTCTGTAAGCCTTGACCTTTGGGCTGTATTCCAGACAATTCTCTGTGTGCCTTCTTGCTTGTATTGCTGCTTCTTTAAGAAACAGAACCTTGCTTGTTCCTAACCTTAACTGGCTCTGCCTAATTAATTTTGTTATCAGTGAGGCTTGGCTGCTTTCCCAGACATTGTTTATCTTGCTGGCATTTTGGGTTGCTTTCCTGGACAAGTTGCCACATTGAAAACTGGAGAACCTCTTGTACTTTTAACAGCTGTGTGACAATCAGCCATTAAAAGTACAAGCAGCCTGGCTTCATAACAAGCAACACCTACTGAATTTCCCTCTTTTACACAATCATTCAAGGTACAGGAGTCATCTCCAGTTTTCACTCTGGCAACCCTAAGAGCTTCTCTCAAAGGAGGCCCCACTATCTCTCATGATGAACTTGTACAGTTCAAAAGCTGCCTTTCTCTCTCTCTGGATTTTCTTTGCAAATGAAGATTCAGAAAGGATTCATCCCGCACTTTCTGCAAGCACGCTAATGACTAAAAAGGCCAATCCGAGATAAACAAGTCCGGTTGCAGAAAGCACAGCAGAGGGTCTCCTTGGGTGATGTTTCCAGGTTGTGATTTTCTCTGCATTGTCATTTCTCTTCAAGACTTGTTCGGCGTGAGTTCTCAAATAAGGCTGCAGCATTGTGGATAGTGTGTCTCCATGCCTCCCGATGTGAGGCCAGGGCGGACAATTGTTGGTGATCAATTTGGCCGAGCTTGAGTTGTTGTTTCAGGGGGTCCTTGTATCGCTTTTTTGGAGCAGCCCTCTTACACTGACCCATGGTGAGTTCACCGTAAAATACTATTTTTGGGAGGTGATGGTCCTCCATCCTAGAAACGTGCCCTGCCCAGCACAGCTGTGTTCTCAATATCATGGCCTCAATGCTGGTGATCCCTGCTTGCTCAAGGACAGTAACATCTGTCACATAGTCAGTCCTTGTATATTTAGGATTGTGTGTATACAGCGCTGATGAAAGCGTTTGAGGAGTCATAAGTGGTTGTGATAGGTGACCCATGTTTCAGACCCATAAAGGAGAATAGATAGTACAATGGCTCTATACACATTGATTTTTGTGCTTCGCCTTAGGTGTTTATTACTCCAGACTCTTTTGTAAAGTCTTCCAAATGCTCTATATGCCTTTCCTAATCTGTGATCGATCTCTTTGTCAATCTTGGCATCTGAGGAGATGATGCTTCCCAAGTAGGTGAACTGCTGAATAGACTTAAGCACAGATTTGCCGATGGCAATGTGGGGATGATGGTGTTCGTCCTGTGGTGCAGGCTGGTAAAGAACTTCTGTTTTCTTCAGGTTGACTTCCAGCCCAAACAGCTCTGCAGCTGTTGCGGAGCAGGATGTTAGGTGCTGCCTTTAATGATTATCCAAAAAGGTGCCTTTAATGATTAGCCAAGAATCTGCTTCATTGAAATGCCTGTTGGTACTACAGTTGCCCCTCCACAATCGCGAACGTAGCATTTGTGGTTTTGAATATTCGCGGGTTTTGGGAGGGCCCCCACCCTCCCAAAAGCAGCGACACAGGACCTCTGGAGGCCCCATTAAGGGCTTGGGCAGGAGGGGGGAGGGCTGGGGAGGCAATCATGGGGCCTCCGGAGCATCTCCGGAGGCCCCATGAAGGCCTGGGGAGGGAGTGGGGAGGGCCGGGGAGGCCTTCAAGGGACCTCCGGAGATGCTCCGGAGGCCCCATGAAGGCCTGGGGAGGGGATGGGGTGAGCTGGGGAGGCCTTCACGGGACCTCCGGAGACGCTAAGCTGTTGTCCACCCCAGGCACATGGAGCTCCTTGAACAGAATATTACAATGTAAGCCCTGCAAGGTGAATTCCTTAACCAACGTCACCACCCCAACAGATCTAGAAGTAAGGGAATTAATAACCTGTACTGTGGCCATATTATCATACCAGAAATAGACAGAGGAGTTGGATAACTCCTTGGCCCATAACTTAACTGTGACCGAAATTGGGGGAAAAAACTCTAAAACGATGAGATCCATCATGTTGCCAGTTGTGGCCCAATCTGTGGGAAAAATCTGGGTGCACCAGTGGCCATTAAATTACACCCCAAACCCTAAGGAACCCACAGGATCTGAAGAGACTTGTAGTGCATCCCTGAACATCCTCTTCCTGCCAAAGGAAATCCCATTTAATCCAGCAAAAACTTCTTGCCATACCCTGAGGTCCTCTCAGCCCCCCCCCATTTACTTATAATCCTATGGTGGGGTTTACTGAACCCACAGATAGCATTACAGAGATCCCCAAGGAAGGCCCTACCTCTTGCCACCACCGTACACACACACTGTGCTCCTGAAATTCCTTGAGTGTAGCCTTCTTACATCCAAGAACCCCAGCACCTCTCTCCCTCATATTCAGAACTATCTCCCTAGGTAGCCTGCATAACTGATTGAGTGTGTCAATTTCAGTTCTCAGTAATACCAATTGATGAGCAGGGCCTTCTGTCTTCACTTGGGCCAAAGCTTCCTGATGAACAAAAATTAATTGAAATATTGGATTACCCCTCAAGACCATGTCCTCAATTTGATAGCCACTCTCAGAATGTAGTGAACATCTCCAAGACCGCACATGACACTGACCACCCCATAGGAAGGGCCTGATCCATGTAAAACATGCCATCAAATGAAAAGTCCAGCAACTTAAAATCATCAGTGTGGACCTGCAAGAGACAAAATGTCACATTTTGCCAATTCTTCATGGACTCTGTGCCTCCAAATCTCTCTATCTGCCATATTGAACGAAGTATACCAAACAGTACACAACTCGGAGGGAATGGCATCATTAGCATACTCACCCCTGAGATGGTGAATAATTCTATATTTGCCTTGGGCTTTCTTGGGCATGATTCCCAACAGGAAAACCCTTAAACTGGGAACAGGAGGAGAGTAGTATGGGTCAACCATCCTCCTCTCAGCAACCTCTTTCTGGATCTTCTTCCTACCAATGTGTTCCAAACCAATTACAGACTATAGATTCCTAGCCTTAAAGAGAAGATGGTGACCCTGAAATGGGATCCTGGAACCAAACTTGAATCCTTCCCTCCAATAATGGGCTTCTAGCTGGACTGGATTTGGCATATACCTTTGGCCCCTGGGAGGTTGTCTTCAGGAGGAGGTGCACCACAGTTTCCTTCAAGGCAGCAGACACCTTCCCTGATGGAAAGAATCATTCCCCACCCACTGGACCCGTCCAGCCATTCCACCATTACTAGACTGTATCAGACAAGATGGGCAAGTGTCAAGCCTCCATGTGATGAGATGGAACAATTCAAGCCTTCTGTCCACATGACCTGGCCACAGTCTTCTGATCCCATGAAAACTGAGGATTTAGATTGGGACGAAATTCTCACTAATCTGCAGTGGCTAAATTCAGTAAATATAGCTTGCGGTAACTAGTGGGCCCCAAGTTCTTAACTGCAAAAGAGCCATCCAAGTTGCTGAACATACAGTATTTTGGGGCTAGGATTCAGTACTTTGATTAGCTTTTTTAGAGTTTAGGTTAGAATCATAGAATCAGAGAATTGGAAGAGAACACAGTAACCATTCTGTCCAAACCCTTGCCATGCAGGAATACCCAAAGCACTCCTGCCAGATGACCATCCAGGCTCTGTTTAAAAACCTCCAAAGAAGGAGACTCCACCACACTCAAAGGCAGCGCATTACACTGCTGAACAGCTCTTACTGTCAGGAAGTTCTTCCTAATGTTTAGGTGGAATCTCTTTTCCTGGAGCTTGAATCCATTGCTCCATGTCCTAGTCTCTGGAGCAGCAGAAAACAAGCTTGCTCCATCCTCAGTATGGCATCCCTTCAAATAGTTAAACATGGATATCACATTACCACTTAACCTTCTCTTCTCCAGGCTAAACAAATCCCAGAGCATGTTGACTATCTCACTGAAGTCACATTTGCTTTTGGCGACAGCTATTCCAGCCTGCTGTACCTGCCCTGCATGTAGCTGTTAAAGCTGTGGACATTGTGCTCCAAAGAGAGATGTTATAGTGAATCCAAATCCCTCCACTTTGCACTGTGAATCCCATGTGCAAACACCATGTGCAATATCCTGAAGGCACCAGATTCTATATGATCTTGGAAACTAAGCAAGGTCATGGTTGGTTAAAACTTAGATGGGAGACCACCATTGAATATCAGGTGCTGTAGGTTATATTTCAAAGGAAGGCAATGGCAACCCACCTCTTGGGTATTGCTTGCCTAAGAAAACCCTATGCAATTCATGGAGTCATCATAAGTCAACAGACAATTTGAAGGTGCAAACGCATGCACACACACAAACACAATTACTTAAGGGTCCCAGAGGGATGCTGTAACAGGTTTTCCTGCATTGTGCAGTGGGTTGGACTCTATGGTTTTTGGGGTCCCTTCCAGATCTATGATTTTATGATTTGCTGTTGGTGCTCCCACCTTCCCCAAGTACAAATCTCATGAACATGATTGTGATTTGTATGACATCTGTCCTACGTTTATTGGGAAGAGAAACAAAATGTCAGTGTTATTAATTCTCTTTTATAAATGAGAAGGTGGCTGGTACCTGATTGTAAAACCGATTAGCACAAATACTTCTTTGTTCACTAATAAGCTATACAGATTAAATGAAATGGGGTTGTCCATTTCTCTTTCATTACAAGGGAATCCTAGAGAGGTTCAAGGGGGAAAGTATTTCTCATATGACCATGTTGGAATGGCAGTTAGAAATAATTTCATACAACAGTCAGTCAAACAAATTTGTGCTGATTCTCTGCATTTTATTTGTATTTTATTTTTTTTTAAAGAGAAAGAAATAAATAAAAGAAAGAGCCTGGCGTGGAGAGTAGAGTAAATCACAAAAGTGATCTCAAGTGAACAGAGATAGATTTCTGGAATACGGTGTGCAATGAAACCACTGACCTCTCTTAGAGGGTTCATGTCTTTCTCTACAGAAACAGATGGGTAATAGCATAATGCCGAAATCATGCGCTACATAATATGGACCCCGTGATTGCAGACCTGATTGCTTGCCATATGGTAACTGAAGGGTTGAAAAAGAAAATGGGATGATATGCAAACCTTTTAAAAAGCAACATTTTTATGGAATGGCCATTACATTAAAACTCCAAACTCGGCAAATGGAAGAGAAAAGAAAGCGCAGTGAATAATGATGGAATAACAAAGCAATAAAGGGGAGGGAAGAAGGAGCTGAACCGTACGGATTTTCCCACTCATTGTTTTCCGTATGCAAAATAATCCTGCCCTGAAAGTTGTTGGGGGGTATGTTTTATTTTTGTTGTTCCGTGTCGCATGATAGGCATTGGGTGTAATTTGGTGGGACGTTTTATGCTGCAGGGCAAAGACACGGTGCGTGGGAGCAATGTCGAATTGAGAGCTGGCCAGGAAGAACAAAAAGAAAAGGAAAATTAATATGGGAAAGAGGCTGAATGGATCATTTCTGACTGACCCACCCATCCGAAGTGTATATCCTCCAACATTTCACAGGCAGTAACTTGTGTAGTTATATAACAACATCCTTGTTCTTCCAATGAAAAGAACAGGGTAAAGGCAGACTTAGGTTGGATAAAGGATACAGGGAAACCCCACACTGAGTTTCTTCCTTCCTTTTGTAATTTATAATTGCATAATATGTCGTCATTGCATTGTATCGAAGATCCTACATCATGCTTGTGAAGGGTAAATCTACACTCTCATAGTTATGCAGTGGTTTGCTACAGCACCCTTTTGCTGGATACAGATGTTGTGCAACTGACTGTGTGTATCTTCCAATGTCCCATTGTGCAATGGGAAATGCACAGTGGCAGTTTTTGCAATCCCAGTGAATCAAATGGGACATTGAAGGCACTGAGGAACACCTACACACCATCCAGGAATGTGTTACTGCACACTTGAAGAACTCTGGAAGAACAACAGCTTATTGTGAAGAATTTGCCCACCATTTTGCAGATAAAATCACTTGGATTTGCTCTGAATTAGACACCAGAGTTGATACAATTCCAGTGCGTTTAACCTTGGCACCCACTTGTCCAGTATTGATGGATACTTTTCTATTTGTGCAGCCTGAGGATATGGACAGGATCTGTGGAGAGGTAAGAGCCACCGTATATGTACAAGACCCTTGCCTTTCCTGACTGATTAAACAAGCCAGAGAAGGACTGGTTGAGTGGGTAAGGGGAGTGATTAACACATCTTTACAACAGGGCAGGGTCCCAACACACCTGAAAGAAGCAGTGATAAGCCCTCTTCTGAAAAAAAACTTCCCTGGATCTTACTATTTTGTTGTTGTTGTTGTTGTTGTTTGCCTTCAAGTTGTTTCTGATTCATGGCAATTTTAAGGTGAACCTATCATGTTGTTTTCTTGGCAAGATTTGTTCAGAGGGAGTTTGCCATTGCCTTCCTCTGAGACTGAGAGTGTGATTTGCTCAGGGCCACCCAGTGGGTTTCCATGGTCTAGCCGGGATTCAAACCCTGATCTTCAGAGTTGTAATCCTATGCTCAAACCACTATACCACACTGGCTCTCAGATCCTACTATACTGGATAAGTATAAGCCAGTTTCCAACATTTTGTTTTTGGGCAAGGCACTAGAGTGTGTGGTGACTTCTCTACTACAGGGGTTCCTGGATGAGGCAGAATATCTAGATCCATTTCAGTCTGGTTTTAGGCCTGCTTATGGGATGGAGACAGCTTTGGTTACCTTGGTGGATGACCTATGTAGGGAACTGAACAGGGCAGTATCCTTCTGAGTCACTTCTCTGGGATGGAGTTTAGAAGTATTGCTCTACAGTGGCTCTGTTCTTTCCCAGAGTGGTGCTCTTAGAGGGTGGTGCTGGAGGATTCCTGCTTGACTCCTTGACCATTAGCCTGTGGAGTCCTCCAGGTTCAGTCTTGTCCCCTATGCTTTATAACATCTACATGAAACTACTGGAAGAGGTTGTCCAGAGTTTTGGATTCTCATGTCAGTAGTACACTGATGATACTTAGTTCTGTTACTCCTTTCCATTTAATTCCAAGGAAGCTGTTACAGTGTTAAACTGGTGCCTTGCAGCTGTAACGGACTGGATTAGGGCAATCAATTTGAAACTTAATCCAAAGACAGAAATGTTCCTGCTCAGTCGAAAGACAGATCTGGCAAGAAGGATTCAGCCTATGTTAGATGAGGTTACACTCTCTCTGAAAATGCAGGTTTGAAGTTTGGGGGTACTCCTGGATTCAGCTCTGAGCCTGGAGGCCCAGGTTTCAGCAGTGACCAAGAGTACAAATTTTTGCACTCTTAAAGCCAGTGTGCCAACTTCACCCACAGCTGGAGAACTTGGATCTGGCAATGGTGGTACATGCCTTGGTTACATCGTATTTGGACTACTGTAATGTGCTCTATGTGGGGATGCCTTTTAAAAGGGCTCAGACACTTCAGTTGGCCCAAAGAGCTGCAGCCAGGTTAACTGGTGCTGGCTACAGGGAGCAGAAAACTCCCTTGTTGCAACAGGGCCGCTACGTGGAGAAGATGGCAAAATGCTAACAGGGGACAGAGAAAAGGCAGAATTACTCAACACCTTCTTTGCCTCAGTGTTTTCAGAAAAGGAAAAGGAGGACCAACCTGAGGAGAATGGAACAGAGGACACAATAGGGGAAATCCAGCTCAAAATAAGTAAAGAGGTAGTACAGGAATACCTTCTTAATCTAAATGAATTTAAATCTCCAGGACCAGATGAACTACATCCAAGAGTATTAAAAGAGCTGGCAAATATAATCTCAGAGCCATTGGCAATAATCTTTGAGAACTCCTGGAGAACAGGAGAAGTCCCAGCAGACTGGAGGAGGGCAAACATTGTTCCCATCTTCAAAAAGGGGAAAAAAGAGGATCCCAACAACTATCGTCCAGTTAGTCTGACATCAATACCAGGGAAGATTCTAGAACAGATCATTAAACAGAGAGTCTGTGAACGTTTAGAAGGCAATGCCATAATCACAAAAAGTCAGCATGGGTTTCAGAGAAACAAGTCATGCCAGACTAATCTGATCTCTTTTTTTTTGATAAAGTTACCAGCTTGGTAGATGAAGGGAATGCTGTGGACATCGCATACCTTGATTTCAGTAAGGCCTTTGACAAGGTTCCCCATGACATTCTTGCAAACAAGCTTGTAGAATGTGGGCTAGACAAGTTAACTGTTCAATGGATTTGTAATTGGTTGACCGGCCGAACCCAAAGGGTGCTCAGCAGTGGCTCCTCTTCGTCTTGGAAAGATGTGACCAGTGGGGTGCCACAGGGTTCTGTCCTGGGCCCAGTGCTATTCAACATCTTTATCAATGACTTAGATGAGGGAATTAGGGGCATACTTATCAAATTTGCAGATGACACCAAATTGGGAGGAGTAGCTAATACCCTAGAGGACAGGATCAAAATTCAGAATGACCTGGATAGACTTGGAGAGCTGGGCCAAAGCTAACAAAATGAAATTCAATACGGAGAAATGTAAAGTACTGCATTTAGGGCGGAAAAATGAAATGCATAAATATAGGATGGGAGAGACCTGGCTGAATGAGACTACGTGCGAAAGGGATCTAGGAGTCCTAGTAGACCACAAATTGAACATGAGCCAACAGTGTGATGCGGCAGCTAAAAAGGCCAATGCAATTTTGGGCTGCATCAATAGAAGTATAGTGTCTAGATCAAGGGAAGTAATAGTGCCACTCTATTGTGCCTTGGTCAGACCTCACTTAGAATACTGTGTCCAGTTCTGGGCACCACAATTCAGAAAGGATATTGACAAATTGGAGCGTGTCCAGAGAAGGGCAACTAAAATGGTGAAAGGTCTGGAAACAATGCCTTATGAGGAGAGACTTAGGGAGCTGGGTATGTTTAGCCTGGAAAAAAGACGGTTTAGAGGCGATATGATAGCCCTGTTTAAGTATTTGAAGGGATGTCACGCTGAGGATGGAGCAGGCTTGTTTTCTGCTGCTCCAGAGACTGGAACACGGAGCAATGGGTGGAAGCTCCAGGAACAGAGATTCCACCTCAACATGAGGAGGAACTTTTTGACAGTAAGAGCTGTTCGGCAGTGGAACACACTCCCTCGGAGCGTGGTGGCGTCTCCTTCCTTGGAGGTCTTTAAGCAGAGGCTGGATGGCCATCTGTCGGGGATGCTTTGATTGTGATTTCCTGCGTGGCAGGGGGGTTGGACTGGATGGCCCTCGTGGTCTCTTCCAACTCTGCAATTCTATGATTCTATGATTCTATGAACAGCTCCCCTGGTTGTTAGTCCATTTCTGGGCACAATTCAAAGTGCTGATTTTGACCTATAAAGCCCTATAAGTTTGAGTCCAGGTTATTGAAAGATAGTATCTCCCTTTATGATTCCATTAAAGCTCTTAGATCATCTGGATAGGCTCTTCTTTTTGTCCCATCACCTTCCTCAGGCTCATTTGGTGGGAACAGTGGTGAAGGCCTTCTTGGTGGCTGCTCACAGATTTTGGAACTCTCTCTAGAGTAGGTCAAAACTTTTTTGTGCTATCAGGCTTTTTCAAGCTGACTAGAGTTGGGCTTTTAATACTGTGTTGTGCTGTTTTTAAGGTTTATATATAGTCATAGAATCATAGAGCTGGAAGAGACCACAAGGGTCATCCAGTCTAACCATTGCCTCCCAAAAATACTACTCTACGGTGAACTTGCCACGGGTCAGCGTAAGAGGGGCACTCCAAAAAAGTGATACAAAGACTCCCTGAAAAAACATCTCAGGCTCGGCCAAATTGATCACCAACAATGGTCCGCCCTGGCCTCACATTGGGAGGCATGGAAACGCACTATCCACAATGCTGCAGCCTTATTTGAGAACTCACGCTGAACAAGTCTTGAAGAGAAACAACAATGCAGAAAGAATCACAACCCAAAAACATCACCCAAGGAGACCTTCTGCTGTGCTTTCTGCAATCAGACTTGTTTATCTCGGATTGGCCTTTTTAGTCATCAGCGCGCTTGCAGAAAGCGCAGGACGAGTCCTTCCTGAATCTTTGTTTGCGAAGAAAAGCCAGAGATATAGTCATAGAATCATAGAGCTGGAAGAGACCACAAGGGCCATCCAGTCTAAACCCGTGCCATGCAGGAACACATAATCAAAGCATTCCTGATAGATGGCCTTCCAGCCTCTGTTTAAAAACCTCCAAAGAAGGAGACTCCACCACTACAAGGCAGTGCCTTCCACTGCCAAAGAGCTCTTACCATCAGGAAGTTCTTCTTAATGTTTAGGTGGAATCTCTTTTCTTGTAGTTTGAACCCATTGCTCTGTGTCCTAGACTCTGGAGCAGCAGAAAACAAGCTTGCTCCATCCTCGATATGACATCTGTTGAAATATTTAAACATGCTATAATGTCCCCTCTCAGCCTTCTCTTTTCCAGGCTAAACATGGTCAGCTCCCTAAGCTGCTCCTCATAGGGCATGGTTTCCAGACCTTTTACCATTTTGGTTGCCCTCCTCTGGACACTTTGCAGCTTGTCAACATCCTTCTTGAATTGTGGTGTCCAGAACTGAACATAGTATTCCAGGTGAGGTCCGACCAAAGCAGAATAGAGTGGCACTATTATTTCCCTCTATCTAGACACTATAGTCTTTTAATGAGTTTTAATAATTTTAATTTTTAAATCTTATAGTTATACTTTTCTTAATGCTTTTGTATTTTTTTTAATTTTTATTGTTTTAAATATGTTGTTAGCTATCTCAAGTCTCATTATTGGGAGAAAGGTGGGATATAAAGGGATAAAAGGAAATAAATAAATTAACTTCTCTTATGCAAGCATTAACTGACTAGTCAATTGGGCAGCAGCCAAAAAGTTTAGCCACTTGTGTAAGGGCACTTAGGTGTGTGTATGACACCAACAGGATTCTTGCCTGAGTCCAGATTCTGGTCTCCACATCCCCATGCTGCAACAGACAATGATGCGTAGAAGGGGTGGTGATAGGCATATGAAAGTGTCAAAAGATGTTCCCAGCATTAGAGAGAAGATGGCTGAGGGTGGGGGATGACATGGGCTCACCACAGTGGACTAGGGATGTAACTCTTTACTAAGTTTCTTCTCAAACATAGCAACAAGTAATTTCAGCAATTTTCTTCACACGGTGAAAAAGTCTTCGAAAACCAGACAGTTTTTGAAGGCTATTCACAATTTGGGACTTATTCTGTGAAAAATTTGCATGAATTTGTTTTGCACAGAAGGCAACATTTTCTGCACAGAAAGCAGTATTTTCTGCATAGAAAATAACTTTTCAACCCAGAAATATTAATTGCTGTGCAGTAAATGTTGTTTCCTGCACAGAGAAAAGCTGTTTTTTATACAAATCAAGCACGTGTGAATTTTATGTAGCATAAATCCCCCATTGCAGCTTTTTCTGCACAGAAAACAGATTTTTTTTCCTGCACAGCCATTAATATTTCTGCATTAAAATATCATTTTTCTGTGCAGAAAAATGCTGTTTTCTGCATAAAGCAAGCATGTGTGAATTTTGTACAGAATAAGTCCTGGACTGCAAAGATTCTCATCAGTCCAGGATTATTCTCATCAGGGCTGAATCCACACTACAGAAATAATCCAGTTTGAAATGGGATTATTTGCCATGAATCCTTCCTATAGAATCCTATGTGCCAGTTAGATGCTATTTATTGTCATGGGGCGTCATGGGATTTCTTGATCCCGAATTCGTCCCTTGTTGTTTAAATTTTTTTTAACTCTTCTCTGGATATCCTGGGATCATTGTTTAAATTGCATCATATCCCGGTATATGTTTTGTCTCCCATGGTAAAGTATCCCGTGTTGTTGTTTTTTTTATACACCTTTAAGATCCTGGGGTTTTGTGGGTTTTTTTGCTGTCAATCAAGAATGCAATTACTCGGTTTTTTACAACCTCGGTGATGTACTTCCTTTAGAGTTTCCCACCACGAGCGATGCTATTGGCTGGCACAAATGTTTGTTCAAGCTTCTGCATTGGTCAGAGAAGGAGGGCGAAGGCAACCCCCTCTGCACAATTTCATTAAAAAAGCAAAAAAACCCTGATGGGCTTGCCACAGAGGTAAATGCCCCAAAACTGTTAAAATCTATTTAAAAAGAGAATGCTGGTACAGACACACAAGGCATTTTAAAAGACAAGCCTCAATTGGTGATGGGGACAGTGAGAGAAGTCAAAAGCAGAGCCAACTGGAGCCCCGGGCACACACGTATGCACACACACACACACCCTGCACCTGCTTTGCCTTCAGCCAGGAAGCCAAGTGCAGGGAGGAATTGAATGAGTCGATCGTGAGCCCAGAGGCTTGCAGTGTGACTGTCCCTTTAACAATCAAACCCTCTAAGCAGGGGATGGTGAGGAGGGAATGAATGAACTATCATGAACCCAGAGGCTTGCAGTGTGACTGTCCCTTTAAAAAGTAAACTCACCATGCAGGGGAGGGAAAGGTTACAGCTGAGGGGTTTGCAGTGTAAAAATCAATTGAACAGGGTGACTTATGGCACAGACACACACACAAACCTATGTGCAGCTGGAAGGGAAGCCTTTGCTTTCTGCTGGTGAGGCTGAATGTATTGAACAGGTGACTGAGCCCTCCTTCTCTTAGCTCAGTGCCCGCCCCTGCCCAACTCAATTTCCAGTCATCAGCTAGTCCCGTGATATCTTGTCCCAGGCTGTTTACATTTCCGATTTTCTGAATCCTCCCGTGACTTTTTTTAAAAACAGGACAAACTGCAAGACCGAAAGTCCCGCTGGTTGAGGGATAAAAGGTGCCCCCCTTCCGCAAAGCTTGAGACTGTCACGCTGTACGTGTAAACAACCAGAGATTGACACGAATCCATCTCACTACATTTTCATTGTGTAAATGGCACCCTGGGCTCTATAGTTTTACAAGGTCTTTAGCCTTCTCTGCCAAAGAGTGTTGGTACTTTACCAAACAACAAAGTCCAGGATTCCATAGGAAGAACCCAGTTTTAAACTGGATTGTTTGTGTAGTGTGGATACAGCCAAGGTTTCCCAACAATTGAAAAACTTAAAAGAAAACATTATCCAAATATTTTCAAACATTCTTTCCATCCCTACTGTGGGCACCACTGATATATGCTCCATCACAATTGGTTCACTCTTCCTACCAGCCACAGTTACACACGCTGAAGAATAATTGCTACTTGCTACGTGGAGCTTTTGTTTAATCTTCAATCACTTGCCTCTTTTTCCTCCTGAAATGAATGTGTGAGAGGACAGACCACAGCAGTTGCATGAGGCTGTTTAAGAGAATGTCTCCATAATAATTGTATCTGTAGATTTTCCCCTTGTAAACTTCTACTTCCTCCATCACAATCCACTCCTAAGGGGCTCATATTATTAGGAAGTGGCAACATATCACATGTTTGGGGCTTTTTGATATTTGAGGTTCATGTGAGCCATTTCTTTGGTAGCCTAATGATACCATTATGATTGTCTAAATACATGAGGTAGTTGTAGCTTTTAAATAACATTTTAGTATAACAGAAGAAGAGGAGGAGAGCTTCTCATTTTGTGAGAAACATGACCTAAATCCAATTGTTAGTGGTAACTGGAGGGGACTTAATAGATCAACACTCATATAAGTTTCATTGATTCTATGTGTTTACTCTAGCTGGCAATAGCAAATGGATTTAGGTCCAGGTGTTCTTAGAGATATCTATGATCTGGGTACCACACCTGTGTCATGTCACTGGTATTCTCTTCTGGCTTCCCTTGAAAAGCCTCAGATTCTTTGCAGACAAGGAACTTATGAAAGAAACTCACCATTTCATTTCTGGTACAAATGATCTTCATTTCAATGGCACTCCTTCCTTTTGTAACACAATTTGCATGCACTGGGACCCTGATCCATGTTCAAGACCCCAGTAGGAGCAAAGAAATAAGGTCCTCCTCCACCCATTCTAGAGTCTTGATCAATTGCAACCCCCATGGCAATTCAAGGACAGAATTCTTGTACAATTCATGCATAGTTTAGATTAGTGTGACTCAAAGTGGTGGTCCCTGGACCAGGCAAGTTTCCAGGCAAGATGAGGACAATGCCTAGGACCTCACCTGGAATACTGTGTCCAGTTCTGGGAACCAAAATTCAAGAACGGATATGGACAAGCTGGAACGTGTCTAGAGGAGGGTGACCAAAATGGTCTGGAAGTCATGCCCTATAAGGAGTGGCTTAAGGAGCTGGGTAAGTTTAGCCTGAGGAAGAGAAGGTTGAGAGGGGACATGATAGCCATGTTTAAACATTTGAAGGGATGTCATACTAAGGATGGAGCAAGCTTGTTTTCTGCTGCTTCAGAGACTAGGACATGGAGCAATGGACTCAAACTACAGGAAAAGAGATTTCACCTAAACATTAGGAAGAACTTCCTGACAGTAAGAGCTGTTTGGTAGTGGAGTACACTGCCTCATCGTGTGGCAGAGTCTCCTTCTTTGGAGGTTTTTAAACAAAGGCTGGATGGCTATCTGTCAGGAATGATTTGATTGTGTATTTCTGCATGGTGGGGGGTTGGACTGGATGACCCTTGAGGTCTCTTTCTACTCTATGATTCTATGATTCTATGATCCTGCTGGGCAGTTATGAATGTATAACTTAAAGTTACACACTTGAGACTATTTTGTATTCACCATCCCCACATAGCCTCAAGTGTAGGAGATACATTGGGACCTTGAAAGTCCTACAATCCCCTTTTAATGGGCAGCAGTCATGTCAGTCAATGGGGGTTCTGTTTCCCTGTCTACTGGGAAGCAGCTGGCTGATAGTCCCATCCCCTTTGCACGAATGATCTCTGGCACGAAGCAGAATTGCAATGGAGTCCAGTTTCTGCCTGTGTTTTGCTGGAGCTGGAGATGTGATGGAAAAGGAAGCACAAGGTTCCTGTGCCTCTTATTCCGTTTGCATCATCATGGCATCCAAGGTTGCCCTACCTAGATGACAACCCATCTGGTGTGGCAGCAGCAGTAAGTTTTGAATCCCTTTGAAGCGCCTATTCTGACCTACTTAAAAAGCAAGCAAAGCTTACATCGTGTATTTAGGTCAGGCATTGTTTCTGAGCTTCTCATTGCTCTTGTCATCACCCGACTTGCTGTGGCAACCACAAGTATATAACTGGTATAAACACTATTTTAGACAAAGAATGCCATTCTCAGCTACAAGGACACATATGCATACAGAGAGTCAAGAGCCCTAGCACCACCTCTCTGGGCTTTTGGTGTTAAGGAGACTGAATTTTCTTTGGGTCTTTTGAACCTTAATACCTTGTACAATCTCAGGAGTTTTCTGTGCTTTGGGCCTGCCAGGTATGGCTATTCAGGGAAGCCCCAAGCAGAAGGAATGAAAAGTTTGGACTAAAAAGCAGGTCAGAGCTAGCAATTATCTAAGGTCACATGGAATCTTATTCACTCCCTCTAGTCAACTGATCCATGCTGGTCTGAAAACTGCAGTATACCTTCCAACCAGCTGCAGTGATGCTCTAGAGTTCAGGCTAGCTGTTCCTCTTACTTGCAGGTTGGCTATTCTAACCTGGATGTGCCCCACTGACCTATTTTAAAGCCTCTGGTAACTTATATTGAGTTTCTTTGGAGATCTGAGACAAGGATTCAAATTCCTGCTCAGCCATGGAAACCAACTGGTTGCCCTTGGCAAGTCACACCCTCTCAACCTAAGAGGAAGGCAATGGAAAATCTGCCCTGAAGAAATCTTGCAAAGAAAATCCTCGGAGGGGGTTTGCCATAACTCAGAGATGACTTGAAGGCACAAAACAATGAGAAGATAATGTTCTCCCACTATTTGATTGTAAATGTAATAATACTTTTGATTGTTACACCATATTTAATGGGTTTTTGAGATCTTTAGTCTAGCCTCTCAGCAAAAACCTGTTTCATGTGAAGTCGAAGGCTTTCATGGCCAGCATCCATAGGTTTTCCTTGATTTTTTTCCAGGGTGTGAGGCTGTGTTCTGGAGTAGTTTCTTTCTGACGTTTCACCTGCCACTGTGGCTGGCATCTTCAGAGAATGGTTCGGTAGGAGTGTGTGTGGAGTTTATATGCTGTGAACCCCTGTTGGGGAAATTTGTGTAACTGAATGGTTAGATTCTGGGTATCGAAATGCAAGGCTTGTTAGTGTCTGTTTGGCTAATGGTTGGTTGATGGGCCATTATCTGCTGGGAATCCCCCTGTTCCTGGGTGAAATTCCTTTGTAAGTGTTGAGTTTTGATTCTATTGTTTTTCAAACCTAGGAGCCAGATTTTGTTTACTTTTAAGGTTTCTTCTTTCCTGTTGAAGTTGTCCAGGTGTTTGTGGATTTCAATAGCTTCTCTGTGCATTCTGACATGATAGTTGTTGGCCTGGTCCAGAATTTCTATGTTTTTAAATACAATTTTTGTCCAGGTTGGTTAATAACATGTTCTGCTACTGCGGAATTTTCTGGCTGGCCCAGTCTGCAGTGTCTCTCATGTTCCTTGATTCGTGTTTGCACACCACATTTAGTGGTCCCTATGTAAATTTGTCCACAGCTGCATGGTATGCGGTAAACTCCTGCAGCTGTGAGAGGATCTCTTTTGTCCTTCGCTGAGCATAGCATTTCTTGGATTTTCTTGGTTGGTCTGTAGATTGTTTGGAGGTTGTGTTTCCTCACCAGTTTCCCTATTCTGTCTGTGACTCCTTTGATGTATGGTAAAAATACCTTCCCTTTAGGTTGCTGTTTTTCTTCTTCATTCTTGTGTTTTTTTTCTGGGTCTGGCTGCTCTTGTGATGTCTGATCTGGAGTAACCATTAGCCTGTAGGGCCCAATTTAGGTGCCTCAGTTCATCCTTCAGGTAGTGGGGTTTGCAGATCCTGTTTACCAATGTTTTTATTGTACTTCTTTTTTGTCCTGGGTGATGATTGGAATTCTTGTGTACGCATCGGTCTGTGTGTGTGGGTTTCTGTATACCTTGTGGCCTAACCATTGGTTTGGTTTGCAGATGACTAAGACATCCAAGAATGGCAGTGTTCCTTATTTAAAAACAGAAATTCTGGACCAGGCCAACAACTATCATGTCAGAATGTACAGAGAAGCTATTGAATCCACAAACGCCAGGACAACCTCAACAGGAAAGAAGAAACTTTAAAAGTAAACAAAATCTGGCTCCCAGTTTTGAAAAACAATAGAATCAAAACTCAACACTTACAAAGGCATTCCACCCAGGGACAGGGGGATTGCCAGCAGATAATGGACCATCAACTAACCATTAGCCAAACAGAAACTAATCAGCCTTGCATTTCTATATCCAGAAAGTAACCATTCAATTACACAAATTTACATATACTCCCCAGTAGGGGCTCACAGCATATAAACTTCACACACACTCATACCCAACCATTCTCTGAAGATGCCAGCCACAGATGCAAGCGAAATGTCAGAAAGAAACTATTCCAGAACATGGCCTCATACCCTGGAAAAACCCAAGGAAAATCTATAAAAACTGTTTGACTTGGGAGACTCTCTTAGTACCATCAGCATAGGCTCTTGCCTTAGAGGAGCATATGAACCCTCACTGCAAAAATGTAGTACCAATGGACACTATCACTACTACTAGTAGTACTGATTCCTAGATTCTTTGATAGTCCAAATCACTGATAGTCCAAAATTCCATTCAGTAATTCCACTTTACCTACCATGATTCTCACCCACAAAATCCTGAAAGTTGTAGTTTGATGAACTACTTAGAAAGCTCTGCTTGCATTTCTCCGACACTACAGCACTAGAGCTCTCTAACAAAGAAATCCAAGTCCCTCACCAAACTACAAATGCCAGGATTCTGTAGGATGGAGCCATCATGGATAAAGCGATATCAAACTGCTAGCATGGTATGGTGTAGATAAACTCTAAGAACTCCTGAGCATCTTCAGGAATAATAATATGCCGTCTACCTTATAAAGCAAGCATTTATTGAGATAAGACATGTGAAATGCTTTTTAGTACTTAAGAAGAACATTGGCTAAGATCCTACATGGAAGAGGTAGAGCATAATTTGAAGTTCATAGAGTTCTGAGGTGCTGTATCCTTAGATAATTGCAACATTCTAGAATCACATATGCCTGTCTTCACTAAAGTTGTTACTCAAAAGATCGTTATATGTGCAACATGCAATAGAAAGAGATGTGCAACTCAGCTTCTTCAACCTTGAATTGAATACAGACCTTTCAAATCTGACAAAAATGCCCAGACACTTCTGTAGGTGAGTGTACATAAAAATAAGGGGAGATAATGTAACAGAGAGATAAACTGTTCTCAGGAAAGAGAAATGAGAGAAAGCACACACAACTGATTACCTTGCACAGTGTAGTCAGACAACTGGTGTATCACACCTGTTAATCCAGCCCTGGCAAAATCAAAAAGTGGTGTCCCAAGGGTTATACAGTTGGCACTACTTATGCATGGATTCTGCACCCACTGATTCAATCATCCATAGTTTGAACATATTTTCTTTAAAAAAAACAATAATAAAAGGCAAACCTTGATTTTGCCTTTTTGTATAAGGAAGACCATTTTACTACGCCATTGTATATGGCGTATATGCATTGTATACGCAGAAAGAATCACAACCCAGAAACATCACCCAAGGAAACCTTCTGCTGTGCTTTCTGCAACTGGACTTCTCTATCTCGGATTGGCCTTTTTAGTCATCAGCGCGCTTGCAGAAAATGCGGGATGAGTCCTTCCTGAATCTTCGTTTGCGAAGAAAAGGCAGAGAGAGAGAGAGAGAGAGAGAGAGAGAGAGAGAGAGAGAGAGAGAGTATATAATGAGACTTAAGCATGGATTTGGGTATCCATGGGAGAGGGGGTGTCCTGGAACCAAACCCCAGCAGATACCAAGGGCCCACGTATAAATATCAATTCTCAGAATCGGTCTTCTTCACAAAGCATGAGGGAACAATTTAGTTTAACTGGACCTATCAAATTAATTTGAAAGGTCAACACTTATGTAAATCCTATTGATTCAATGGGCCTATTCCATACCCTCCAACATTTCACAGATGAAAAACAGGATACGTGTGGCCAAGCTACATCAGTGTGTGGTCAAGAGGGCAAAAATTATTAATGAGGAAAAACACACAGCTTGAAAGCAGGTGCAAAAGTTTGCTTTGGCCTCATCCTACTGGAAAGGGGAAAATTCTATCCCTTCCTCTCCTTTCTCCCCTGCTGAGGTAACTGAGTGTAATTGACTTTTGCACTTTGCTCTCACTTTTCAGTCACTGAAATAAGCTGAAGACAAAAAGGGAAAGCAGAAGAAAGAGAAATGGGAACATTTTGAAAGCAATTGACCAAGTGGGATGATAGAGGATTCATTGGTACTGTCCCTGGCAAATCAGGACAGTTGAAGAGTACGCTATTCATGTTGGGACTATCAAGAGAATTCAGGTCAATTAATCAGAAAGCGCATTAGAAGCCAACAAAGAGTGCTTCTGTAATAATGGTATCCTATGATCCTATGATTGTTCAGATTATCTAGGAATGACAGAGATCTGTGTAGCAGATTGGACATCTGGTCAGCCACCCAAGGCACCAGAGAGAGGTGGTAGGGGGCTATGCAGACTACAAACAACAAGAGCATGCCCAGGACCAGGTCCTGCTGCCTTTGTCCACCTTCACAGATGCTGGCAGCAACTGAGAGGAATCTCATGATGGAGATGTAGGCCCCTAAGACCACCAGGAAAGAGGCTGCAAAGTGAAGGACCATGGCATAAGCATAGCTCCTCTGCCTTGTGTGTTGCTCAAAGCCTTTTTTGCTGATCAATTCAGCCTGGTAGGTCTGCTGCACAGCCAAAGAAGGGATGACACAAGCTACACACAGCCCCCATGCCATGGTACACCACACCAGTTGGGGGTTTTCTGTGGTTTTTTTCCAGGCTGTGAGGCTGTGTTCTAGAAGAGTTTATTCCTGATGTTTTGCCTGCATCTGTGGCTGGCATCTTCAGAGAATGGTGGGGTAGGGGTGTGTGGGGTTTATATGATGGGAGTCCCTGTTGGAGAGGATATGTAAATTTGTGTATCTGAATGGCTAGTTCCTGGGGGAAGATATGCAAGGAACTAGCCATTCAAATACACAAATTCACATATCCTCTTCAACAGGGACTCCCATCATATAAACCCCCCACACCCCTACCCCACCATTCCCTGAAGATGCCAGCTACAGATGCAGGTGAAACATCAGGCATAAACTCTTCCAGAACACGGCCTCAAAGCCTGGAAAAAAAAACACCACAGAAAACCCAAGGATGCTGGCCGTGAAAGCCTTTGACTTCACAGTTGGGGGTTAGTTCAAAGTCAGTTCCAGCTTGGCAACAGTGCAGTAGCAGTTCAAGTTGATGAGAGTCATAACAGTCATGGTGATGTAGGTAGCCAAATACTAAGTGGGACCAGCCAGGTGGCAGAAATCTTCAGGCAGAACCCAGTGTCCTTCTGCCAAGTAGTAGGGGATCCATAAGGGCAGAGTGAGGTTGAAGAAGATGTCCACTAGCATGAGGCTGATGAGGTAGATGCGGATGCACCCGTCTGCTCTGAAGAAAGACAAGTAGGGCCACCACATTATTTGGCAAGCCCTCACACATAAGGATGCCATAATTCTCTGCTACAAAAAGGGGACAGAGGACCCATGGGGGGAGGAGAAAGGAACCATCTTCCCTCCCCCCTCTCCATGAGGCAGGCACTCAGAGCACCTGTGGGGGGAGAGAAGGGAGCCCTTTTCTCTCCTTCTCCCTGAAAGCAGAGCACACATGGTGGAGGAGGAGGGAGTCTTCTCCCCCTCCCCATGAGCAGAACATAAAGAGCACCCATGGGGGGGATGAGAAGGACATCCAAAGACTCATCTCCACTCTGTAGGAAGGGAGGTCTTTAAACAAAGGCTAGATTGCCATCTGTCAGGGATGCTTTGATCAAGATTTCCTGCGTGGCAGGGGGTTGGACTGGATGGCCCTCGTGGTCTCTTCCAACTATATGATTCTATGATTCTATGAAACAAGTGGGCAGGGGTGTGTGGGCACACAGGGAAGGAAGTGGTTGGTCATGGGAGTGAGGCAGGAGGGAGTGCTGCCCCAAAAAAAACTGCCACCCAGGGAGGACCACCCCCTGCCCTCCCTCCCTCCCTTGCTATGCCAGCCCATCAGGCTGGGCTGCTCAAAACAGCAGATCCCAGATTCCAACAGCACTGGAAGGAAGAGAGACTCTTCCAGGAAGCTGAATCCAGGATCTGCTGTTTCAAGCAACCCAACCAGATGGGACAATTTTAATTACCTTTAATCTGGGGAACCCTACACACACACAGCACCGGGCAGTAGATGGCTGGTACCAGGATGAACTTCACAGGGTCATTAAGAGGGCAGTAGCCTCCCCCAAGCCCTGTGCTGATGGAATTATTCACCCTGATGCCTCCAAGGCAGCCAGAAGAATCCCTTGATGCATGTCTCTGTGTCAAGAAAGCACTTCCAGAAAGCCTCCATAGGCATACGACTAGCTCCACAGTTTAAACCCAGGCTAATAAATCCAGTGATGATTATGATGATCCCAACTTTTTCCCTCAAGGAGACTCAAGGTAGCTTAGAACAGTCAGAGATCTTTTGGGTCACAACATCAATGAAAAATAGGGACTATGGATAGATAAATCCTTTTAGATTTGTAATGTTTCTTTGCAGTGTGGCTGAATATTTGTTTATTTTATTTATTTATTAGAAAGATTTCTGGGACAGCCAGAGTTTGATAAAGGATCAAAATAGACCCTGCAGTGATAACCAAGCCTTTCACCAACTTTGGGTGCCCAGAAAGAGGCAGCCTGATAGTGGAAGTTACTCAGGAATTACCTAAGGCAGAGACTCTCTCTTCAACTAGAGGGTGGAGGACAGGAAGCATCATCCCTCACATGGTGGACTGCTGGCCTAGGCCTTCCCTTTTAAACAAAATGTCATACCTTCCAACTGTCCTGATTTGGCATTAAAGTGGATTTCATTCCCTCTCATTCCACTTTTCCAGCTGCTTTTCAAGTATCACAGTTTCTCTCCCCTCTTTCCGCTTTGTCCTCAGCTTACTTCAATTGCTGAAAACTGAGTTCAAAGTGGAAAAGCAGGGTGTGTGTGTATGTGTGTATGTGTCAGGATCATGGTCCAGCCATAGCCCTGCCATGCTTGTTTGACATGTTTGGTAATGAAGGATGATGAGACATCCTACACAGCTGGGATGGTGCTAGGAAGTAAGATTGTGTATCAGCTTACACCTGGGATAATGAGCAGATGTGTGGAGATGAATTAGGAGGTGAAAGTGGCCAAGGTTGTTCTTGTGGGAAACTTGGTACAGGGGAAGAAGGAGGGGTAAGTCTGGGAAGACGGAACGTTTTGAGTTACTGACAAATGGAATGAAAGCTTTTGTAATTGTGTGGGCTTTAATTTACTGTGTAAATAGAAAAAAACCTTCAGTCCTGACAACAACTGTGTACTGTGATCAACTCTGCTTGCTAAATAAAGTTCTTCTGGATCTGCTTAGAGCTTGGTTGGCCGAATTTATCCAGAACATTACAAGGGGAGAGGGGAGGAGGGGAAAGGATTTTGCTCTTCCCAGTAGGTTGAGCTAAAAACAAACTGCTGCAGCCTCTGCTAGCTTGTGTGCTCTTCCTCATTAATAACATCTGCCATCTTGTCTACACTCTGCTCTTGCTCAGCTATATCTCTCCCATTTTTCATCTGTGAAATGTTGGAGGGTATGGAATGTGGATGTTTCTTTGGGTGTGAGAGCAATTATTGAGGGAGCCCTGGGACTTGTAGAGTAAAATGCCCCACACCCACAGCTCCATGCTACGCTTGCCCCCAAAGGGTAGCTTTCATGCCCCGTGAGCATAGCCATAGATGTTTTCTGGCTGGGGGAACTTAAAGGGAGGTGACCCTTAAGCACTTGGTTATAATTCTGCAGCTGGAGGAAGAGAAGTGATTGCTTTCAGTCTCTGGCACTTGGTCATTCCCATTCCTCCCTCCACCAAACCATAGCAATGTACCCTTTGCTTGAAAGGTGTAATGGAGGGGAGTGGTATTTGGATGTTGTGTGAGCACCTTAAAGATCCCATCTGATATTGGAAGCTAAGCAAGGTCAGCCCTGGTTAGTACTTGGATGGGAGACTGCCAAAGAATACCAAGTCCTGTATGCTATATTTGAGAGGAAGGCAATGGCAAAACCACCTCTGAATATTCCCTGCCTAAGAAAACCCTCTGAAATTCATGGGGTCACCGTAAGTCAACAGCCAACTTGAAGGCGCAGGCACAGACACAAGGAGCTAGTGAATACATTCCCAGGCAAAATAAAAAAGGAAACACATGACCGTCACCCCACATTATATATACATATGCCACCAACTGGATTCCGGCCAATCTCTGTAGAACAACATGAAGTACATTGTCCTGTGTGCCATGCTTTTTTTAGAACCACAAATCCCACAACCCGTTAGTTCTTGTTAACATTTCCAATGGCAGAAGAGCCATCAGGGCCTGGTAAAAGGAGGATGAGAGATGCAGGATAATAACCAGAGACAATGAGGGAGGGGGTGGTCAGTGCTGCTAAAGTAATTCATACCAAAATACATTTGAGAGTAAACAAGCCCAAGCTTTAGTCCCCAAGATGCACAAGAGAACTATGCAAGGGAGAAGGCTGGCTCCAGGTGTGGGAAGCTCTAGGTACAGTGGCCTCTGGTGGCTCCATTCCTGAATCGGTGGGCCATCTGGCACACTTACATAGTGACAGCAGTAGGCAAGGGAATGAAAAGCTCTCAGTTTTGATCTTGCTGGGTTTCTCCAAATTGCAGCTGCATTTTCTTTCCATCCTCACTTTGGATCAGTTTTCAAGATTTTGTGCTTTCTTCCCACATTGATATTTGTGTGTGTTTATTTGCATAGTTTGCCCAATTTATGCAACTCTTCTCCATTGTCTAAAACGTGCTTGGTATATCCTCATGCCCCCCCCCCCGTTTCCCACTTTATTTCTCAGAAATGTAATCACTACTACGCAAATGAGTGAGGCATGCATTTTCTCATGAGCAGTCTTGGGAGGTATTAAAATACTACCTGTCGAGCCCCAAAGATATTTCATTCCATCCCTACCAGTGACCAATGGCAGCAGTATTCCAATTAGCCTTAGGTGATCGTCACTGGCCATCTGGAAATCATAATGACCACAAAGGCACTGAACAGAAATAAAAATGGGAGCTCCTGCTTTGTTTGAAAAGAGACAGGGCAGGGATAAGCAAGCTGCAAGCCCTGTGAAGTGATGAAACCTTGGCAGCTACCCAAGAATGCTATATACTAACACTGAGCCTCATGCTATATCCAAAGGACATGGGCCACATGAACATCCTCTTGCATTAAAAGGCTGACAGGAGGGACTGTGTGGGGCCACAAGGGATAGTTTCCCTCCTGTCACCACTGCTGATGGTAGACATACTTCAGTAGAGGTTGGAAAGGCCAGTGCTGTCTGAGCGATTCTGGGAACTTCAATCCTAAAAAGTAATTTTCTCAGGCTCTGATGCTTCCACACAGGCTCAGGGGTGATGTATCTTCTCTAGGGGTGCATCTACACCGTAGAAATAATGTGGTTTGGCACCACATTAAGTGCTGTAGAATCCTGGGATTTGTAGTTTTACAAGCTTTTTAGCCTTCCCTGCCAAAGAGTGCTGGTGTCTCACAAAACTAGAAATCCCAGGATTCTGTAGGATGGAGCTATGATAGTTAAAGTGGTGTCAAACTGTGTTATTTCTACAGTGTAGATGCACCCTAGGTTTTAGTTTGAACTTTAAAGGAACTACCCAAGGTGCTGAATTGCACATCCCTAAAGAACTGGTATGGTGTAGCGGTTACAGTGTCAGACTAGAACTCTCGGAGACCAGAGTTCAAATCCCTGCTCAGTCAATGAAACCCATTGGGTGACCTTCTGCAAGTCACCCTCTCTCAGCCTCAGGAGATTTTCACACGGGCTATATATCCTGTGGCAGGAACAGAACAGGGTCGGGAAAGGTTTTCCCTTTCGGACGACGTTGACCCCATTCTGTCCTTCATCTGTCCTACTCCCATGACTGTTCCAGAACAATGTAATCACGATTTTTCATCATGAATAGACCTCCCGTTCCATCACTATCACGGAATCACAGGTGTGCGAACAGGAGCCCCGTTCCTGTTCCGAAATGACAGCCGTGGAGGGGAGGTCCGTTCCGAGCACTTCCTGGTACGATCTGGACATCGAGGTAAGTGGCACCCTTTATTTTACCCTCCCTGTTTTGATTATGTGATTTAAAGAGTGCTTTTGTGCTTGGTGAACTGATTTTATGTTTGGGGGAGTTTTATTTTTTAAATTTACTGTCTGGCGTTATCATGTGATAACGTGATAACGTTTCAGATGGCCGGTCGTAAAAGCAACCTTACAACGGCTGCATTTACGGCCAGCCAGCAAGTGGAGGGGGAGCCCGTTCCTTCTGCGGAATTAAGGTGAGTGTGCGAAAGATTTATGTTATTCCGTGGCAGGAACGGGAGAGGAGGTAGTGGGGCAGTAACAGGGCATTTTGGCCCCGTGTGAAAATCTCCTCAGAGGAAGGCAATGTCATCCTCTGAAAAAATGTCTGATAAAACATGATAGGTTCTTAGGGTCAATGTAAGTCAGAAACGACTTGCAGGCACACAATACCAGATAGAGAAGCCACACCCTAATTTCAGAGCTACATTGGATTATTGTCCCATTTCAAGGTCTTTACTGCTTGTGGCTGGAGTCCTACATCATAGCCAGTAGTGTAGTGAATTGAATATTGCTTCTCTTTTGACTAGACAAGTTTCTTTTTAGTTAGACTAGGATTGGCCAGTCGACAGTCTTCACTTGCTGTCTACCAGTTGTAAGCCAACCCTTGACACAGACCTTATTCACTAGGCTTTCCAGCCTCAGTGCACAAGCAATCCTGATTTAGGTTCATGAGCACCCCTCTCCAGAAAAACCCTGAAATAACCATTCCTCTTGAGCTTAGACCTCTTCTTGTTGTAGCATTCAAGACAGAAGAAGAATTGAAGACATACCAAGGTGCCGTCTTCAAAGGTGGAGGGATTATTATTATTTTTTTAAAAAAATTATTATTACTGCATCAGAACAGGCATGAGGGAGCTGAAAATCAAATGCATTCAAATGCATTTTTGAAAAAAAGCTGTGATAAAAAGAAGCTTAGAGAATTACATAAAAGAGGCAGGCAAAACTTCAAAAGTACATCAGATAGGACTGGAATAAATAGCTTTTAGCATTTGCTTTTTCTAAAGCCTGCTAATGTAGCAAGCTGTGTTGTGGGTTTGTATTCTAGCTATGAGAGAATATGGTTTGCTTAAGTTGAGCTTGTGAAGTAACTGTCCTTTTTTCTTATGTATCCATCCCATTCCTTTATTTGTTAACATGCCGTTCCTTTATTTGTCAACCTGTTTGTTTTCACAGACTCCCTTCCTCAAGGAGTTTAGAGGGGCACCAGCATATCAGCGGATATCCTATGTTGTGCTTGTGTAGTGTACATCTACACTCACTCAGGGCTTGTCTACACTGGCCAAATACCGCAGCTTGCCCCTGTTCCAGAGCCCTGCAGTCCAAATAACACAGGACATTTATCCTTATCTGCTCCCGGGCAGTCCAAATGACCCCTGGGGCAGATACAGGGCTGAAATGGGGGCAAGTTGCCATGTTTTACCATGTTTTAAGAAAATACCTGGTTTACTCCATTTCTGCCAGATTGGGCCTCATGTGTCTGTGGGAGTCCATCCCAGCATGTCATCCCTCACTGCCACTGCCAGCTACCTGGCTCTCCCAGAAGCCAGGCAGGGGTCCAGCAGCATGTGACCGAGGCTGCTCATATGTAGTGGGACTCCAGTCCCATGTTGAAGGACCTCTGCCTGGCTTAGCAAGTAAAAATGGTGGTGGCAGCTTCATAGAATCATAGAATCATAGAATTTCAGAGTTGGAAGAGACCACGAGGGCCATCCAGTCCAACCCCCCTGCACACGCAGGAAATCTTGATCAAAGCATCCCCGACAGATGGCCATCCAGCCTCTGTTTAAAGACCTCCAAGGAAGGAGACCCCACCACGCTCCGAGGGAGTGTGTTCCACTGCCGAACAGCTCTTACTGTCAAAAAGTTCCTCCTCATGTTGAGGTGGAATCTCTGTTCCTGGAGCTTGCACCCATTGCTCCGTGTTCCAGTCTCTGGAGCAGCAGAAAACAAGCCTGCTCCATCCTCAGTGTGACATCCCTTCAAATACTTAAACAGGGCTATCATATCACCTCTAAACCGTCTTTTTTCTATGCTAAACATACCCAGCTCCCTAAGTCTCTCCTCATAAGGCATGGTTTCCAGACCTTTCACCATTTTAGTTGCCCTTCTCTGGACACGCTCCAATTTGTCAATATCCTTTCTGAATTGTGGTGCCCAGAACTGAACACAGTATTCTAAGTGAGGTCTGACCAAGGCAGAATAGAGTGGCACTATTACTTCCCTTGATCTAGACACTATACTTCTATTGATACAGCCCAAAATTGCATTGGCCTTTTTAGCTGCCGCATCACACTGTTGACTCATGTTCAACTTGTGGTCTACTAGGACTCCTAGATCCCTTTCGCACGTAGTCTCATTCAGCCAGGTCTCTCCCATCCTATATTTATGCATTTCATTTTTCTGCCCTAAATGCAGTACTTTACATTTCTCCGTATTGAATTTCATTTTGTTCGCTTTGGCCCAGCTCTCCAGTCTATCCAGGTCATTCTGAATTTTGATCCTGTCCTCTAGGTATTAGCTACTCCTCCCAATTTGGTGTCATCTGCAAATTTGATAAGTATGCCCCTAATTCCCTCATCCAAGTCATTGATAAAGATGTTGAATAGCACTGGGCCCAGGACAGAACCCTGTGGCACCCCACTGGTCACATCTTTCCAAGACGAAGAGGAGCCACTGCTGAGCACCCTTTGGGTTCGGCCGGTCAACCAATTACAAATCCATTGAACAGTTAACTTGTCTAGCCCACATTCTACAAGCTTGTTTGCAAGAATGTCATGGGGAACCTTGTCAAAGGCCTTACTGAAATCAAGGTAAGCAATGTCCACAGCATTCCCTTCATCTACCAAGCTGGTAACTTTATCAAAAAAAGAGATCAGATTAGTCTGGCATGACTTGTTTCTCTGAAACCCATGTTGACTTTTTGTGATTATGGCATTGCCTTCCAAATGTTCACAGACTCTCTGTTTAATGATCTGTTCTAGAATCTTCCCTGGTATTGATGTCAGACTAACTGGACGATAATTGTTGGGATCCTCTTTTTTCCCCTTTTTGAAGATGGGAACAACGTTTGCCCTCCTCCAGTCTGCTGGGACTTCTCCTGTTCTCCAGGAGTTCTCAAAGATTATTGCCAATGGCTCTGAGATTATATTTGCCAGCTCTTTTAATACTCTTGGATGTAGTTCATCTGGTCCTGGAGATTTAAATTCATTTAGATTAAGAAGGTATTCCTGTACTACCTCTTTACTTATTTTGAGCTGGATTTCCCCTATTGTGTCCTCTGTTCCATTCTCCTCAGGTTGGTCCTCCTTTTCCCTTTCTGAAAACACTGAGGCAAAGAAGGTGTTGAGTAATTCTGCCTTTTCTCTGTCCCCTGTTAGCATTTTGCCATCTTCTCCACGTAGCGGCCCTATCATTTCCTTCTTCCTCCTTTTGCTGCGGACATACCCCAAAAAACCCTTTTTATTGTTCTTAACCTCCCTAGCAAGCCTGAGCTCATTCTGCGCTTTAGCTTTCCTGACTTTACTCCTACACGTGTTCGCTATCTGTTTGAATTCTTCTTTGGTGATTTCCCCCCTTTTCCATTTCCTATACATGTTCCGTTTAAAACTTAGCTCCATTGAAAGTTCTTTAGTCATCCATCCTGGTTTCTTGAGACACCTCCCATTTTTCTTCCTCAATGGTACTGTTTGAAATTGTGCCTTCAGTATCTCCCTTTTGAGAAAGTCCCATCCGTCTTGAGGTCTCTTCTCTTTTAGTATTCCTGACCATGGGATCATCCCCAGTATTTCCCTGAGTTTACTGAAATCAGCTCTCCTAAAGTCAAGAATGCGTGTCTGACTATGCCTGGCTTCTCCTTTCCATTGTATAACAAACTCCAGGAGAACATGATCACTCTCACCTAAGCATCCCACCACTTGCACCCCATTAACCAGGTCGTCTCTGTTGGTTAGGATCAGATCTAAAATAGCTGACCCCCTTGTTGCCTCTTCCACCTTTTGGACCATGAAATTGTCTTCCAGGCATGTAAGGAATTTGCTAGACCTAGTAGTTTTGGCTGAGTTAGATTGCCAGCAAATATCAGGATAGTTGAAGTCACCCATCACCACTACATCTCTCCTTTCTGCATCTATGTTCATCTGTTCTAGAAAGGCAACATCCAATTCCTCCGTCTGATTTGTGGGTCTGTACTAGAGTCCCACAATAACATCCCTGTTGTTTCCCTCCCCTTTAATTTTTATCCAGATGCTCTCCACCTGGCTTCCAGTATTGATGTCGTGGATCACTTCACTGGTGTAAATATCCCTGACATATAATGCTATTCCTCCTCCTTTCCTGTCTGGCCTGTTTCTCCTATAAAGGTTATACCCCTCTATTCCTACATTCCAATCATGAGACTCGTCCCACCAGGTTTCAGTAATGCCTATTATATCATATTTGTTTTGTAGTGCTAGGAGTTCAAGTTCATCTTGCTTATTTCCCATGCTCTGTGCATTAGTGTAGAGACATCTGAGACCATGTGTTCCCTTTACTTGCTCCCTGTGCAAGTTTTTTTGCCTCCCACTGTTGGGTCCTTGTGCTGTTTGCCTTGTTCCCTCTATGACAGTTTGACTATTTTCTCCAGCCCTTTTGCCTTCCAGAATACTGTCTCCCTCCCCCATTTGACTCAGTTTAAAGCCCTCCTGATCAAATTCTTGAGACTGTTGGCAAAAATGTTTCTTCCAACTGTTGTAAGATGCACCCCATCTCTTGCCAGAAGTCCCCCCGCATGGAAGCGCAGTCCATGATCCAAGAATCCAATTTGTTCTCGGCGACACCATCTACGGAGCCAGTTGTTTACATCGGCTATTTTCCTCTCCCTTCTTGGACCATGCCCTTCAACTGGCAGAAGAGACGAGATGACCACCTGTGCGTTCATTTCTTTCAGCTTCCTCCCCAGGGCCTCATAATCTCTTCTGATCTTGGGAAAGCTGTGCCTTGCAGTATCATTGGTTCCCACATGGACCAAAAGGAAGGGGTAATGATCCGCAGGCTTGACGAGTCTTGTCAGCCTCTCGGTCACATCACAGATCTTTGCCCCAGGGAGACAACACACCTCCCGAGTCATCTTGTCAGGCCCACATACCACTGCTTCTGTACCCCTCAGCAAGGAGTCCCCCACCACCACCACACGCCTCCGCTGAGGCTTCGCAGCTGCTGTTCCTTGCGGTGGTCCTCTCAAGGTCCCCTGCTCTACCCCTGAAGTCTGTCCATGCTGTTCTTCCTCGTTGTCCTTGATAAGGGAAAGGGCTTCAAATCGATTGTGTAGCTGTAAGCTGCTGGAAGAATCCCTGGATTTTCTTGTTCTGTGTGTGACATTCCTCCAGCTGTCTACTTCCTGTGTCCGTGAAGTGACCCTCTCCTCCACAGCCACTTCCTCTGTGCGGTCCCCATCCAAGACTGTTTGTTCTGTTCTGTCCAGGAAAACCTCTTGCTCACGAATCTGTTGAAGTGTAGCTACCCGTGTCTCCAGCTGCTGTACTTTCTCCTCCAAGAGGGCTACCAGCTTGCATTTGGTGCATGTGAAGTTCTCCACGTCTGTAGACAAGAATACAAACATCGCACAAGTGTTGCAAGTGACTGCTGCAGTCCCCTCAGTGTCCATGATGAGAGCTTTTAGGTAATCTAAGAACTCTTAGTTAACGCTGAGAATGCTAAGCTGTACTTTTAGGTCTGCTGTATTTTTGTTTGGTTACTGAAATTCTCTGGCTCTTGAGGGTAAAAGGGCAAGGTCAGAAGTTCAAGCCCCTCAGCAACAAGCAGCCTCTCCCAATAGTTTTTTTAAAAAATTCAATCTCCCCAGTCAGAATGGCTGTCCAGAAGTTGCTTCCTTCTTCTCCCTGGCAGGAAACTTGCTGTCCAGAAGCTGCTCTCCTTCTCTCTGGCAGGAAACTGGCCTGGAAAGCCTCTGCAAGGACTTATATAGAGCTAGGCTTCCAGCTCCACCCGCCTAATGACTCACAGGTGTGACTCACAGGTGTGACTCACAGGAAGGCTCTTGAGGGTAAAAGGGCAAGGTCAGTGATGGACCAGCATTTTGTTTGGACATTGGCCCATTTTCTGCAGGTAACGGGAGTGGGGAGGGAACTGGCCAGCTCTAGAGGCAGGATACTTCACCGGGGAGCTGATGTATCCTGCCTGGTGTAGATGAGCCTGTAGTTACATAGTAGTTGCACTACACCACAATCCCGATGAATCAAGTTGTACATTGAAGGCACAAGTGCATGTGAAATGGTTACACTTGTGAAAGTCTGCTTATAAAACCATGAACTGAATAAATCCATTGCAGGGGGGCAAAAAAGTACAACCTTAAGTCTTGGGTGCATAGCATCAACAAGATTCTAGCAACAGATCTGTGTGTAATTCAAGAGACCCCTTATTTAACACCAGTGACAAGCATCTGTATAAAGCTGTTGGGAAAAAAGTTTTCAGATCATACATGCCCTTTTACCAAGAGAATCGATAGACAACACAAATTAGCCAGAGAATTTGAAAAGTACAGCCCATGGATTGCATGGGCTGTGGCCATAAGTTTCCACATAGCCAGTGTCTTCCTGCACAATTCATGGTAAAATGGAAGAGGCTGTTTCTACTCCTAGGGCCAGTCCAGACAGTGAAATAAATCCTCATAGAATCCAGGGGAATCCCATGTGTCCAAATGGGATCCCACAGCATTCTGTCATTTTTGGAGGGAGGGGGAAAACATTTGGGAAACCTATGGGGGAAAAGCCTTCAGGGGTTTTCTCAAGTTTTTAAAAAACTGCAGGGGAAATGTGCACTCCTGCTCATTAGGACAACCAAATCATAGCGCAGCACATTCTTGAAGAGGATAGCTGATTGGTCAGAAGTTTGTGGTGGTGGTGGTGGAGCTTGCTAAGAAGGCAGCGCCTGGAACTGCCATGTTGGATTGTCACCAAAGTGATTGTGCACTGAGGCAATGTAAAAGCCTCCCCCCCCCACATTAATTAATTAATAATTAATAAAATTTATTTGTATACCGCCCTTTGGTAATCCAATCAGGGCGGTTCACAACATTAAAAGACCATACAGTAAAACAATATACTCCCTTCCCCCCCTTAAAAATTTATTAAATGAATTACAAATTAAAACAAGAATTAAAACATTTGATAAAAACACATACCTACATTTGGCAATAACGGATCATTCTTCCACACTTTGGATTTAGGTTTTTTTTTAAAAAAAACTGTTTGGTGGGGGCAAGTTGGGAACTATACAATGGCGAGTAAATCACTCACACCGACCATCTTGATTTGCTGGCCTGCTTCTATGTGAACAGCAAACATGGATAGCTTCACATACCAGTGACCTTGCAAAAAGATCATTGAGGCAGATGAAAGCTGCTACGAATTGGCATAGGTTCTCACCAGTCCACATTTCATTCCCTTGCCTAGACCACCCCTTATTGTTCCCCAGGAGTGACGAGTTTTATTTTAAACCTTTTTTTTGGGGTGGGGTGGCAACCCCCAATCCCCAAATCAAAACCAGTAGCAGACATGCAGACATTCCAGTTATGATTTTTTTCCTACTTAATTTTTTTTAATGTTTCCACACCGGGTACAATTCATGGTGAGTGTTGGGACTGGCAATTGGGTGCATTTATTTATTAGGATTAGGATTATTATTTATTCAGTTTATACCCCCTCTCCCCAGTTAAGAGTTCTGGGCAGCTAAGATGAAAAATTTCAGACTTGTACCAAGGCAATATTGACTGTTTTAATTTCCATCTTAGAATTTTACAGTATGCTAACATCATAGATATTCCTTGATTGTAGCTTCCTTTTAAACACCATGGGTTTTATTACTATAGGACAGAGAGTTCTGCAGTATGAAATGTGCTTGCAACTGGCTTCTTAATGTATCCTCTATACTGTAGAATAAAAAAGAAGAAATCATTTCTTGTCATAAAAGACGTTGTGTATGTCTTTTGTAAAAGTATCTTCGCAGACTGAACATTACACATACAACAATCCCCTAGGAGAGAAAGCAAATGTATTGTATATATTTATTAGTTATATTCCCATCTTTTGCCCCAAAAGAAGCTCCATATATGGGTTTAACCCCACTTTTCCTTATTTTTTGTCATTGAGCAAAACTGCCGTAAAGACACAGAAAAAGAACAAAAGAGAAAAGAAAACAAAGCCCTAAAAAAGGATGCACTAAAAACAGAAGTACGGTAATGAAAAGAACTATATACCAACTTCAATAAAAGGTGGGCAAACATCTGAAAGTGTTATCAAAATGAAATTGGCATCCATAAACCACCTCTGGAAAGACTTGTCAATTGAATGACAGAAGGTAGGTACTTAGTACTTTGAGTGTTGGACTAGGACTCCAGGAAACCCATGTCCAGATCCTCATTCAGCCATGGAAACCCACTTGGTGACCTTGGGCAAGTCACATTCTCTCAGCGTAAGATGAAGGCAATGGCAAACCTCCTCTGAATAAAAACCTTGGCAAGAAAATCCTGTGATAGGTTCACTGTGTAAGTCAGCGTCGACTTGAAGGCACATAGCAACAAAGGTGCTTATCTTTCCATTGCTGCTGTATAAATCTCTTCGCTCAGTAAGAATACATACTTCTCATGCCCTTATTGTGGTTTTGTCATGCCCTGTGAGTTTGATGAGAGTATGGAATCAGAGAAGGAGGAGGACATGTCAGGGAACACGCCTAGGGACCCTGGCACAGGTTTATCTACACCTGTGCCAGTAGGGAACCCTGCCAACCTGCAGGCTCAAGCAGAGGAAGAGCCTGGCCCTAGTGGGTTGGCACCAGTACCAGCAGAGAGTCCTGCCAATTTTGATAAGGACAAAGAAAAAGAGACGGACTTACCTCCACCATCATACACCCAGTAGCGAGCTCAAAAGGAAGCTCAAAGGAAATCCCTAAGACTTTATGAGAAAAACCTGCTCATCGAGAAGCACCTGACAAAGCCTTGATTGCTATATATATGCTTGGGAAGCAATAGAGGCTTTGTCAGAAACCAACTGATCTTCCTGGAGAAGGCTTTCTGCTGTCTAGATCAAGGGAAGTACTGTAATAGTGCCACTCTATTCTGCCTTGGCCAGGCCTCACCTAGAAGACTGTGTCCAGTTCTGGGCACCACAATTCAAAAAGGATATGGACAAATTGGAGCGTGTCCAGACGAGGGCGACTAAAATGGTGAAAGGTCTGGAAACCATGCCTTATGAGGAAAGACTTAGGAAGCTGGGTATGTTTAGCCTGGAAAAAAGACAGTTAAGGGGCAATATGATAGCCCTATTTAAGTATTTGAAGGGGTGTCACATTGAGGATGGAGCAAGCTTGTTTTCTGCTGCTCCAGAGACTAGAACACAGAGCAATGGATGCAAGCTCCAGGAACAGAGATTCCACCTCAACATTAGGAGGAACTTTCTGGCAGTAAGAGCTGTTCTGCTGTGGAACACACTCCCTCGGAGCGTGGTGGGGTATCCTTTCTTGAAGGTCTTTAAACAGAGGCTGGATTGCCATCTGTCAGGGATACTTTGATCGTGATTTCCTGCATGGTAGGGGGTTGGACTGGATGGCACTTGTGGTCTCTTCCAATTCTACAATTCTATGATTCTATGACTTCATTGCCTTGATCCTTGCTGCCTTGACTTGTGCCTTGACCTTGGACTGTTCCTGATTACTCTGCTGCCTGTTTTCCACTGACTCACAGACTTTTTTAGACTCATGCTGCCTGCCATAAGCCCTTGACTTTCTTGACTGTGTTTGCATTCCAGTGTTCTCATTAAAAACTGGCCACCTTCCCAGCTACTTGCTGTTTGTATAGACTTTGCTGATTGGTATCAAGCTTTTCCAGACAGGTTTTAACTCTTCCTCTATCCACATAGCAACCCTACGAGTGGCCCTAGATGAGTGAGCCGGATTCAAATCCAGGCTACCTCAGTCTAAATTCAGCACTGAAATTTTTGTCCGGTATATTTCAACATACTACACTGGGCCATATTCTTAGCAATATGGGTGCTGTGACTGCTTTGAAGCTTACATCCACGCCAGTTTCAGTACACATAAAAGCGTCCAGATGGTATCTCCAATACTATTTTTACCCTACCCAATATAATCCTTGATATTAAAATGTGACATCTTCAAGAGGAGAAAGAAGGGGAGAAGGCAGGGCAGTATCATATGTATTTATTAAAATACATACATCCTATGTTATTAATATCTATAGATCTTGTGGTGGGGGGCAGACAGGAAAACAAAAAAGGAACCGTGGTGGCACAGTGGTTAAATGCCAGTACTAAAGCCACTACGTTATGAGTTCATTCCTAGAGGGCTCCAAGGCTGACTCAGTTTTCCAACCTTCTGTAGTTCAGAAAAATGAGTACCCAGCTTGTTGGAGGCAATTAGCTAATACACATTGTAAACCGCTTAGGGAGTGCTTTGGCACTGATAAGCGGTATAGAAATATAAATGCTATTGCTAACTATGAAACCATTTAAAATAATTCATTACAATGAAACCATATACCAATATCCAGAACTGAAGTGGTCAGAGTCAAGAGTTAAGGCCACAAATGCACAGCAAAGAGCCAAGTTGTAATGTGTTGCTAAAATGAGACTAACATTCTAGCCACTTTTGCCTCATAAAAGGTGGACATTCTGTAACTGTTGCACAACATCCCCAATGCTAGGGCAGATCAGATTCTAGAGACATTCCAGTATTTCAGATTGTCCTGATCCATTATATATAAGACCTATACTAGACTGGACGACTGTGGGGAAGAAAAGAAATGTCTGGAAAATTATATAAGAAGGGAACCAAAGCATTAAACTAAATTTCTGATAAGCTTGATCTGCATCCAGATTAAAATTTCTACAGTCATGATCCTATTTGATAGGAGGAAGAGGAAGAATATTAAAGAATATTTTTTTAAAAAAATGCTTAAAAACATTTTTCTTTAATGCCAAGAAACTGTGACATGAATCCTGGAACTGATGAGAATGTTCGCAGTTCTGAAGGTATTGTCCATAAAATTCATGCATAGCTGTTTTATGCAGAAAATGGCATTTTCTGCACAAAAATATTATTCTCTGCACAGAAATAATTTTTGCAGCAAAAAATTAATAATTCTGTTTCCTGCACAGAAAATCCTGTTTCTTGGCCAAAACAACCACAAGAAAATTTTGCACAGAATAAGCCCTGATCTGCAAATAATCCTTGAAACAAACCTTAAAATGTGAAAACTAAAAGGGACAGTTCATAAAAAGAATGTCCTGTGCTTTGTTTTTGCATTCTCACCTGGAAGTTTTCTCACTGAGGACTGCCCATTCACACTGTAATCTCGTGATTACAATGGTCTGTGGCTTTGCATGTAGTCAATAGTGTGAAAAGAATGAGAAGGAATACCTTTTTCACAGCTGCAGTAAAAACATGAGGACAAGGATGTTGTGTGATAGCGGGGCCCATTCACACTACCCTGATGTCATAAAACTGCAATTTTTGTCACATCTGATGATATCCTATATCTTCTATTTCTGTCTTACAGTGGTGACAGTCATGGTGTTGCTGCTGACCAATACTGCTGATTGTTTTGTTAGAATCTAATACGACTCAACACTCTTAAACATATTAGAAGCTAATAGGATTGAGAGGAATCCTCCACATGTTTCTAGATCTGCACTTCAGTTCATTTCTGATCAGAATTTAGCAAAATTTGCTAAATGAAGGGGAAGTAAAATCTACAGTCTTGTCCATTCCAAGTGTAGCTGAAACTGGGCATATCTTTTGAGGGCAAATGTTTTAAGAAGGATTTTGGAACTTGTAATCTTCTGCACTCATTTCAAGCAGAGTCCACTCAGCAGTGGCAACTTGTGGATGTTTGTTTGTTTGTTTGTTTAAGATGATCATGTTCATTGCTCTGTAGTTTTGATTTTCCAAAGGATGAGCAAAGCAAATTACATGAGCTCAAGAAATAATCACTCTTTAAGGATAAATATTGAAGCCAGTACTCAAAAACTATTCATATGTGTATCTACATAAACACTGTCACATACAAGCTAGATGCTAGATAGACAGATAGACAGACAGAAGATACACACACACACACACACACACACACAAAGAGAGAGAGAGAGAGAGAGAGAGATGACCTTATACATTATTGCTGAGCAAACAAAGAAACAAAACCAGCTGAAGAACACAAAGAAAAACACACAGATCCAGAATGGCCGAACATGAGAACAAAATCCGTTTGTCATGCCAGATTTTGGTTTTGTTACTGACATCTTTTAGTGGTATTTTGATGCCTGTAATTAAATTGCTAATTAGGTGTCTCTCTTGTGGTGGTCACAGTTGTATTACTTAATTGCAGCAAGTTTTTTCTCCTGCCACCAACACAAGGCATTTAGCCTCCCTGACGGCTGTTTTTTGCGTTCGTTTTCCCCTTGTAAAGCTTTCTGCAGAGCTCAACTGGAGCCTCTGATTTACCCAGAATCAAAGCAGTTCAGAGTTCTTTACCGTAAATTCAATTTTGTTTTGTGCTAAAGAAATCCGGAATAATGGGAGGGGTGAGGAGGAGGGCATGTGGCACAAAAAGAGCAGTGTTTAAACAATAAAATGTAAAGGTAAGCAAAGAGGTAAACAGACCCAACTGTGCCACAGTCCAAAACAGAATGCTGAACTGGCTTGAGGGGATATAAGAAATAAATGCAGTCATTTTGCATTGTGTCTTCTTTGCTTTGGTGTATTTTTTTCCCAATTCATAAGATGAGATAAAATTCAGTCACATCCTTTCTGATTCCTTTTCCTTTACTTTTGAGTTCTGAATGTATGCTTTTTTCTCCCTTTTGTCAGTCTGTTTCAATACATTCATTAAATCCCCCCCCCTCATTGGTGTTATTTTATGCAAACCACAAGATGGTTTCTTTTCTCCCTTCTTTCCTTGCCAAAGATTGCCTCTTTATTTTATTTTGAAATATTTGTATATTTATTTCATTAGATGAGATAATGCTTTTTCTTATTAACATAATTTCCAGTACATTAAACATATTTCTCCACAGACAGAAGAGAGGAATCAAATTATATGACAGTTAAATCACTCGCAGCCATTTCGACGGTTAAAAGAAATAAAAATGTTTCTGCATTTCTTTCCCCCTCTGTCTCTCTTTGTGATCACGAGATGGATGCCGTAAAGGGAAATGAAATACTAAAGCGAAAAGAAGAGAAACATAAAGAAATAATGACTGACTGACTGCAGTAATACCACTGAGGGGAAGAAAAAAAAATTGTTACAAATGAAAGAGGAAAATATATATATATAATATAGCTGTTTGAAAGTTATCAAAATTCATTTTTTATTGATGAGGGCCGTGCAATTCTAATACTAAGTAAATGGCAAAGAAAAAAATCAATGCTATAAATACTGAACGCTGAAAGGAGAAATAAATACTCTATGTTTGGAGGGGCCATTATTCTAAATAGCTTTAATTTTTAAATAATTTATACTTCAACATATATAACTGGAGAGTGGGTAGAGAGAATATAACAAAGGCTCTCAGTTCTGTTCCTCAAAACTGACCAGGCATACCAAATCATGTCTTAACATAGGCTTAGGCCTGTAGTATTCTCCAGTCCTTCTCCATGCTGATGTCTGGGACTCAGTGCAAACTCTGATATGATTCTTAAAGTTGGAATTTTGGAACAAGGAGAAAGGTGGTAAATGAAGTTGACTGGAGCATATAGGTAGTATCTGAATGCCTTAGAGATATAGGAGATTATCAGACATGGCCAAAACGCCCAAGAGGAGCAAGCAAGGATGATGTTACTGTAGTATGAATTCAGGTGTCATCGCCATCCTAGCATGCTGAGTCTGTGCTGCAGCTGTGAATAAGGCACTGCTTTTCATTGACAGGGAGGTCCCATCAATGAAATGTGACACCTTATTTGTGGCTGCAGCACAGGCTCAGCACGCAAGTATGACGGTGTCATTTGAAACCGGGACCCGTTTGCAATACAGTAACATCATCCTCGTGTGCTCCTCTTGGGGTTTTTGCCACATCTGATAACTTCCATAGTTAAAGATGTGGTGATGTCCATTAAAATTAGAGCCCATAACTGTAACCCAGAGTGACTTGCTAGATTCTTTCTTTCTGCCTACTTGAGGGATACAAACATTAGAAGAGCCAAGCTGGATTAGATCAAGGTGCTATCTAATCCAACAGTCTGCTCACATAGTGGCCAACCAATTGTTTATGGGCAACCTTCTTGAAGTTTGATGGCACTCTCTTTTTGAAGTACCCCAGTAACAGATATACTGGAGGAGTTACATAGTCATGCAGCCTTCAATAGTCTCAGATTAGACAGGAAAGCTTTTTTTTCTGGCAGAAATCAAGTCCTCGTGATAACCTATAGAGCCCTACATGGCTTGAGTCCAGACTATTTGAAAAACCATATCTTCCCATTTGAGCCTGCCTGAGCTCTAAGATCTGCAGGGATAGGTTTTCTCTGGATCCCACCACCATCATAGGTACACATGATGAGGATACAAGGGAGAGCCTTTCCTGTGGCTGCTTCCAGGCTGTGGAACTCCCTTCCATGTGAGGTCTGCTTGGACTGCTCCCTTCTGATTTCTACCAGCAGGTAAAGATCTTTTTATTTAATGGGTCTTTTGGCTTTTAATATGATGTAGCAGGCTGAGTTCTTAATGGGAAGTGGTGTTTTTGTTTTGTTTTATTTTTATATGTTTTTAACCTGCATTTTTAATTTTGTTGTTAACTGCCATCAAGTTGACTTCAACTTATCACAACTCCATGGATGATAGACCTCCAAGTCACACTATAATCAACAACCCTGCTCAGGTCACGCAGACTCAGGACCATGGCTTCCTTGTTTGAATCTATCCATCTGGAATGCGGTATTCCATTTTTCTTATTGCTTTCTACTTTACCAAGCATTATTGTCTTTTTTTGCGAGTCATGTCTTCTCATGAAGCAGGCTAAGTAGGACAGTCTCAGTTTAGTTGGCTTCTAGGGAGAGTTTAGGAATAATTTGCTCTAGGACCCATTGATTTGTTTTTTTCTGCACTCTACGATACCCACAGAACTATTCTCCAGCACCACAATTAAAATGAATTGATTTTCTTCCTCTTAGCTTTCTTCATTGTCCAACTTTCACAACCATAAATAGAAATTGGAAATATAATGACATGGATAATACTAACTTTACTAATCAATGATATATATTTACACTGCAGGATCTCATCTGGTTCCTTCATAGCTGCCCTTCCAAGTCCTAATCATCTTCTGATTTTTTGACTGCAGTTTCCATTTGGATTAATGCCTGAGCCAAGGTATAGAAAATCTTCAATTATTTCAATGTCTTCATTGTCTGCTTTAAAGTTATGTAAATCATATGTGGTCATTATTTTGGTTTTCTCAATGTTCAGCTATAAACCTGCCTTTGCACTTTCTGCTTTGCCTTTCTTCAGTAATCATTCTAAGGCTTTGTTATTTTATTCTAGTAGAAGGGTGTCATCTGAATATCTTAAATTGTTGATACTCCTTCCTACAGTTTTCATGTCTCCTTCCTACAAGTCTAATCCTGCTTTATGTATGATACTTTCAGTATACAAGTTAAACAGGGTGATAAAATGCTGCCTTGCCTGACTTCCTTGCCAATTGGAAACCATTTCATTTCTCCATATTCTGTCCTGACAGTAGTCTCTTGTTCTGAGTACAGGTTGTGCATCAGGAAAATCAAATGTTGTAGCACACCCATTTTTTTAAAGAGCAATCCAAATGTTAGCTATGGTGCTACTGCTGTTGTCTTTGAGAGATCCTCAACAGTATCTCTCTCTCTCACACACACACATACAGACACAACTTCTGTTGTCCAGTAGCTGTTTGGCAATCATCAAAAGGCTGTCTGACATGGACAACCCTACCAGCAGCAGTGCTGCCATCAGCATAGCCTCTTGCCTTACAGCAGCATGTAATCCCACCATTGTGGGAAAGTTATGCCATTGGTGGGATTTTTAACCAGTATTTTTAAAATACAAATTTGATTTAATTGGTTTTAATTTTTATACTGAAAGCTTCTAATCATATTGTGTTTTTCAAAAGTTGTACACCACCTTGGATCCTATGTTGGGAGAAAGGTGGGATATTAAGTGAATGAATTAATGAATGAATAAAAGCAGGAAAGCTACACTTACTTCTTTGCATTCCTGCCTTTCCTATTTCTTTTAAGAAGTCCTGGATTTCCAATCCTTTTCTCCACCCCCCAAAGAATCACTTTTCAGCTGACATCAAATATGGTACATGACATGCAGCCAACAATTAAATTCTTTCTACTTCATTGCCTTCCACACTCCCTGCAGAGGAGAAGAGGAGAGAGGTGAATTTTTGCCAGGACAAAATGTAAAAGAAGATGTGCTGTAGCCATTAGATCTTTGGACTATGTGACTCCAATTGCTTTCTACTTTCCTTGAAAGAAACCCCGTTCAATGATTATACCTACAGAATTTTATGCCAAGCTGTACCTCAATCTTTCTCTCACACACAGACACACAGATTTCCCCCTTAATGAATTTTATATTTTCACTCCATCTCTAATTTCCCTAAAATAGAATCAATATTGCAGAGAAGCATTCTAGATGCAGTTTTGGGCACCACAATTCAGGAAGGATATTGAGAAGCTGGAACGTGTTCAGAGAAAGGTGACCAGGATGCTGGGAGGTCTAGAATCCATGCCCTATGAGGAGTGGCTTAGGGAATTGGGCATGTTTAGTGTGGAGAAGAGAAGGTGGAGAGGTGACATGATAGCCATGTTTAAATATTTGAAGCAATGTCAAACTGAGGATGGAGCAAGCTTGTTTTCTGCTGCTCCAGAGACTAGGAAAAGGAGCAATGGGTTCAAATTACAGGAAAAGAGATTCCACCTAAACATTAGGAAGACCTTCCTGACAGTAAGAGCTGTTCGGAAGTGGAATGCTCTGCCTGGGAGTGTAGTGGAATCTCCTTCTCCGGAGGTTTTTAAACAGAGGCTGGATGGCCATCTGTTGGGAATTATTTGAATGTGTATTCTGCATGGCAGGGGGTTGGACTGGATGACCCTTGTGGTCTCTTCCAACTCTATGATTCTGTGATTCAGATTTGGATATATTTGTTTCCAGTCCTCTTCAGTCCCATCCCCTCCACCAAGATTTGCATAAATCTTATACTTGAAGGGTCAGTTTTGCTGGTTTTCTTCACCCCCTTTTGTATTTCTTCACCCCTTCCTTCTGATTTACTAATCAAACACTACTATGAAGTACGTCCCAATGAATTCAGTGGGGCTAACTTGTAGGTAAATGTGTGCACGACTGAAGCCTAAAGGCTCCATTCTAAAAGGGCATTGGAATACATGTGTTACTTCATGAAAGTCATTTTCTCCCAACAGTATCTTTAACTCATTTCATTCCATTTACCCCTGGAGAATCTATACCTATATTGCATGCATATATACAAATGATACATGTTTCAGAACAGTGCTCTTACCCTGAGATTCTCCCCTTGCCTTGAGGACTGGCGAGAGTCCAGGCCCTGAGATCTGTGGATCTTAGTTTGGCTCCCCCTCCCCGCTCCCACAAACCCCAAACCCCACAGTATTCCCGTGTCTCTAATTATAGTGCCACAGAAATACAAGACCACTGTTTATTAAGAGAAACTATGGGCAAGCAGGAGCCAAGAAATAATACTTTCATAGTGTCTAGATTGAGGGATGTAATACTGCCACTCAATTCTGCTTTGGTCAGACCTCACCTGGAATACTGTGTCCAGTTCTGGGTACCACAAATCAAGAAGGATATTGAGAAGCTGGAATGTGTCCAGAGGAGGGTAACCAAAATGGTAAAAGGTCTGGAAGCCATGCCTTATGAGGAGTTGCTTATGGGGGTGGGTATGTTTAGCCTGGAGAAGAGAAGGTTAAGAAGTGACATGATAACCATGTTTAAATACTTGGTGTCATTGAAGAGGGAGCAAGCTTGTTTTCTGCTGCTCCAGAGACTAGGACACAGAGCAATGGACTCAAACTACAGGAAAATAGATTCCACCTAAACACCAGGAGGAACTTCCTGATGGTAAGGGCTGATCGACAGTGGAATACACTGCCTGGGAGTGTGGTGGAGTCTCCTTCTTTGGAGGTTTTTAAACAGAGGCTGGATGGCCATCTGTCAGGGGTGCTTTGATTGTGTGTTCCTGCATGGCAGGGGGTTGGACTGGATGGCCTTGTGGTCTCTTCCAGCTCTATGATTCCTTGGAACACTGCCAAATTGGTACCACGTTGTGGCACAAAGGTTTGGCAGATTTCATCCACATCTGCATTCAAAGAGTTTAGAGACAAGCACAAACTTTTCATAATTCAAAGTCTTAGAAATCTATTCCACAGTCATTTATGCTCCACCTTGATCTTCCATGAAGAGATTTGTTGCATGTTTGCATGTTTCGAACTCCTTATGACTACTACTGGGTGCCAAATGTATTCTGAAGCCTGACAACATACAGGATGGTCACTTTGTAGAGCAGTTTATGTTTCTGGTCCCTCTCTGAGAAACAGAATGATCCTTGAAGTAAGTCTAGGGGTCACCTACACATTACCTGAAAGAAACGAGATGTAGTCCAGACCTCCACATTGGCCCATATCTGCAGCCACCACCGCTGCCATACATATCACTCTCTCCAAAGCCAGAAAGCCAGCCTGCAGCACATGATCAAAGCCTTCCACATGTGACCAGGGTTGGTCACATGCTGCAGGACTTCTTCCTGACTTTGGGGAGAGTGATGCAGACAGTAGATGCAGTGATGTGCCAGCATGCTGGTATGGTTTCCTGTGATCATGCAGGACCTGATCTGTTTTTTTCCTGGCTGAGGTACATTTTCCTGGGTATTTTAATATAACTGATGCTGACTGTTCCCCCCCTCCCCTGGTCTCTTTCCCAAAGGCAAATAAAGTCATCCCCTCCTCATTGCCAGGCTTCATCCCAGGGCTCTGGGACTGGATTCTGGATCTACCCAGTGCTATTGGAGGGATGCAGAGAATAATTTAAAGTAGTAGACTAGTAACTTTCTACTTTCCTGTTTCCTAATTTCCTTTTATTTCCAGAATTGGTTCCATGACAGAAAGCTACTTCTCCTGAAAATGGGATGGGTGATTTCAAGCTACTTTTACCACTCATAAGATATTTTCTCTCTCTTCATTTTAAGGCTAAAGATATCAAAAGGAGAGAACAGGAAACATGAATGTAACTGCATGACAAACAGCAGAAGATGGCAGTGGATATAAATTCAGACTGGTGTCAAAAGAGCCAGGTCCACTAGCAGTGGCTGTGCATTTGAGACCTGAATTACTTCATTGTCTCTGTTCATGTCTTTTCCTACAACTCCTTAAGTTGAAATATTGTTCACTCCTTGAGGTCCGTAGTATTACAGAAGCACAGCATCCCAGGACAGAAACTTTAGCCGTTGTGTTCCCTTCAGTTTCTGTCACCCCCCTCCGCAGTTACCAACTCCTCCTTGAAGTGGAAATAATTAGGATTCCACTATGGTTGAGGATTTTATTAATTACGTATCTTTAGAGACACGTGGGCCAGTCAAAAAACCAACCGGGCAAGTCTTGTGTTTAGAGATTTGTAGACAGAAGACTTAGCGTAAACAGAGCAATGTTGAACCTATTCATCTGTAACCTGCCACTGAGATAACAAGAAGGGTTCCGCTCCCAGCATGTGTGATGTGTAGAACAATGCTGAGTAAATATTCATCATTAATATATAATATCTGTTGCTTTGCTTTTTGCTCTTTTTTGTGTGCGCAGTTTCCTTTTATTAAATTTGATATTGTATCCAGCAAACAAAGGGGGGCATGGTATGTGGCACACTCCTCCACACCCCACACTTCCCCAATGATACAACTGCAGTTTCCCCATCATTGTTAAACAGAAGCAATGCAAGGAAAAGCTTCTCTCACACACACCCTTAGTTTTGGTGAGTGATAAAAGGAGAAGGTGCTATTAATCTTTATTGTCTGGCTTGCTTACTGTAATTGCATTCGATAGTCCACTGATTCTGATGTCTGTGCTAATGTCTGAAACACAGCAGAAGCAGATGCTCAGGCTTGGGCATATGCATCCACTGGCCACTTTGATACGTTGGCAGCAAAGTCCCCGGGTTTGATGATAAATTGTTAACACCGCAGATTATGAGCAATCAAACACATGGGATGCATCAAATGTTGTACATTGGTTGTGAACAGGAAAAGGGGGATCTGACACCGTGATGCCAGATAAAGGGCACAGCCTATATTATTAGACACGTTGCAGGCTGGTAAATGTGTCAACAGCTTGTTCTGTTGTCACATATGCAACAAAATGTGACATCTTAGGGCCAGATAATGGGGGCAGCTTATTTTATTAGAAAAATCACAGGCTGGCAAATGTGCCAATGGTTTGTTTTGTTGGCACACATAACACATAACACTTGAAGGTTTTACACCATGGCAGAGTTTTCAAAATGCATGAATGAACTCAGCAATCCTAACAACAACCCTTTGAGGTAGATCATTTCCATACTGGGGGTGGGATGGGTCAAAAGGATCTTCCCACCCCCTCGTAAAAGCCCAACGCCTGCTCTGGAGTAGGAGAGGGGATCCCCAATGATCATCTGGCTGCCACCACCCACTGATTTACCCAAGGTGACTCAGTGGGAAGTTACCAAAGGGCTTAACTTGGACTTTTTCCACCTTTGACTCTGCAGAGACTTTCCCTCCCCCTTCTGTGGGAGATGAGAATCCAATACTCTATGTGCACACACACCCAGCAAAGGCAAGTTTAGAGAGTGTGGAAAGAGGAGCTCTTTAAAGAAAAGCTTTTCTTCTAAGTAACCAATCTTACATTAGCAAAAGGGTATCTTGTGTATGAAGGCACTTTCCTTCAGGAGTAGTTACAAGGTTACAGAACAGCCTAGGTTATATTCAGCTGAAGTTAAAAGAAATGTAAGCCCTAACGCAACTAGCTGAACACTCCTATTCTACTCACAATACAAATGTTGTTCTGTTTCTTGGATGGTCATGGGAAGCTGAGAGTCTGGATCCCCTGACCAAACTTCCCTAGGAAGGTGAAGCAGGCAGCCTCAGTCCCTAAGTTTCAGTCTTTTTGTCTCTGTGCCTCCTGGCACCCCTGGCACTGGTTTTTTATAACTTCTCACTGGGAAGCATTTCAAAGCTTTAACTGTCTCCCCAAACTGGTAATCCCACTGGGCAATTGTCTCTTGTGATCTCTGTTGCTCCTCTCTGATGCTGACCCTCAATAAATGTAACTTAAATCAAGACATCATTAACTCTTTGTTTACCTGGAGGGGAAACTATACTCCTCAGCTGGAAAATGGGAGAGTCTATTCTCTCTCTCTCTCTCTCTCACTCACACACACACACACATACACCCTTTGGCATGGACTGCCAGGCAAGATCATGGTACAGGCTGAGTCTCCCTTATTCAAAATGATTGGGACTAGAAGTGTTTTGGATCTGGGAATATTTTAAATTTCATCAAAACACAAAATTCATTTATGTTTCATATACATACACATAGCTTGAGGGTAATTCTATACACAATATTTTTAAATAGTTTTGTGCATGAAACAATGATTGTGTAGACTGAACCATCAGAAAGCACAGGTGTCACAATCTCAGATACCCATATGGACAATTTGGGAATTGTCCCAATTTCGGAATTCAGAATTCCAGATAACAGACTCATATACAATATTTGGGTTCTGAAAATGGGGCTTTAAATCCTGACTTGAGCCATCCTCATATAGTCAATCTGGCAACTTCTAAATATTTCTCCTCAGTGTGAGTCAGTATCCCTTCCTCTCCCCCTCCCTCCATACATCGGTCCCTTTATTTATGACTTGATTGTGTATTTCTGCATGGCAGGGAGTTGGACTGGATGGCCCTTGTGGCCTCTTCCAACTTTATGATTTTATGATTCTATATCCTGCCTTTCTCCCATACTGGACCTCAAGGGGCTATGGGACAATGGGGCTTTTAAAAAATATGTTTGTTTCAGAGAACATGCTTGCATTTTTACAAGCAGTTTTTTGTGCATTTTTGTGCAGTACACAGCATAAGAAAATGTTGGAACTGTGAGCTGGTTGCCTGAACAAGGAAAAGCAGGAGCTCTAGGTGGGTTATCCATATGTTTGTGAAGAGTCTCTTTTCTTCCTTTGCAAAACTAATACACACACAACAAGAACAAAGGGATTTTCTAATTCTTCACAAAAGACTTGAAAAATCCATAGAATGTTGTGACTCAGGCAAGAATTTTATGCATATTATAATTTAGCTAAATTTCTAAGCCAGCATGATGTAGTGGTTTGAGCGTTGGACTGCCCAATGTCTGGGCAACCAGCCAAAGGCTGATTACTGCACAGCTGATAACAGAGGCACAGCACAGTCAAGCTTATTACACACAAAGGAATCACGGCAGCATGAAGTCAGACACTTACCTTACTAACAAGCAAAACACAAGTCACCAAGCAAAGCCCAATATACAAGGTCTACATCTGGTAACCACCCCCCCCCCAAAAAAAAAAACAAACAAAACACCACTTTAGGCAACAATAATGGATTGGTTCCTGTGTGACCTCAGGAGTCCGCACTGCCATGCTGGTCTGTCGCTGCATCTGCTATTGCTCTTCCAAAGCCAGGAAGCTGGCCTGCAGCATGTGGCCAAGGCTGGTCACATGTAGGGGGAATTGCTCACGTGCTGCAGGCCGGCTTCCTGGCTTTGGAGAGTTGGAAGCAAGCAGAAATAGCTGCAGTGACGGGCCAGTGTGGTGGTCCGGACTCCATCCCATTTCATGCCATTAATGAGGGGATGGGGGGGATGGGCCTGATCCAGGGGCAGAATATCCCAGACTCCAGATCAGTCAAACAGAGTCCAGAATAAACAAATACAGTCCAGGTCAAACACAGTGAGCAGGAACACTGTGGGTACTCAGTAGTGCAGTGCTGCTTATCTATAGAGCCTGCTTAACTAATTGTTGTTTCCTATAAATACGGTGAGACTGCCTCAAGCACTCCTTTTGTTGTCTCCATGCTGTGAAGGTAGGTATAGTTCATTTTTCCTGTGTACCTTAAGAGGCAGGACCCTCTGCCAGAGGTGGTTCTGCAGAATTGTCTGTGTCTGAGGCCTGTGGCCTGGAACACCTCCTGCTCTGGTTCAGCAGGTCCTGGCATGTCCACAGCTTCAGTCTCTGAGTCCATTTCCAAGTTCTGGAAGCAGTGCATGACACTGACTATGACTCTGCAGACTAGGGTTCGAATCCACACACAGCCATGGAACCCAGTGGATCACCTTGGGCAAGTCACACTTTCTCAGCCTCAGGGGAAGACAAAGGCAACCCCCCTCTGAACAAATCTTGCCAAGAAAAGGTCATGATAGGTTCACCTAAAGATTGCCATAAGTCAGAAAAAAACTTGAAGGCAAACAACAACAAACAACAACAAATCTCATAATTAATTTGTACAGTTTTCAAAGCTGGACAGAGAAGAAAGCTGTTTGGAAGAGAATCAACTCATTTGAAATGTGGTGCTGGATGAGACTCCTACAGATAACCTCTGACTTTTCTTTGCAAACAAAGATTCAGGAAGGACTCAACCTGTACTTTCTGCAAGTGTGCTGATGACTAAAAAGGCCAATCCGAGATAAACAGGTCCAGTTACAGAAAGCACAGCAGAAGGTCTGCTTGGGTGATGTTTCTGGGTTGTGATTCTTTCTGCGTTGTCATTTCTCTTCAAGACTTGTATGGCGTGAGCTCTCAAATAAGGCTGCAGCATTGTGGATAGTGCGTCTCCATGCCTCCCGATGTGAGGCCAGGGCGGACAATTGTTGGTGATCACTTTGGCCGAGTCTGAGATGTTGTTTCAGGGAGTCCTTGTATCGCTTCTTTGCAGCACCCCTCTTACGCTGACCCGTGGCAAGTTCACTGTAGAGTACTATTTTTGGGAGGCTTTGGTCCTCCATCCTAGAAACGTGCCCTGCCCAGTGCAGCTGTGTTCTCAATATCATGGCCTCAGTGCTCATGATCCCTGCTTGCTCAAGGACAGCAACATTTGTCACATAGTCAGTCCAGTGTATATTTAGGATTGTGCATAGATAGCGCTGATGAAAGCGTTCGAGGAGTTGTCGGTGGTGGCGATAGGTGACCCATGTTTCAGATCCATAAAGGAGAATAGACAGTACAATGGCTCTATGCACACTGATTTTTGTGCTTCGCCTCAGATGTTTATTACTCAACTCTTTTGTGAAGTCTTCCAAATGCGCTTTGCTAATCTGTGATTGATCTCTTTGTCAATCTTGGCATCTGAGGAGATGATGCTTCCCAGGTAGGTGAACTGCTGAACAGACTTGAGCACAGATTTGCCAACGGCAATGTGGGGATGGTGGTTTTTGTCCTGTGCTGCAGGCTGGTAAAGAACGTCTGTTTTCTTCAGGTTGACTTCCAGCCCGAACAGCTCTGCAGTTGTTGCGAAGCAGGATGTTAGGTGCTGCAGAGCTGCTTCTGTGTGGGCAACAAGGGCAGCATCATCAGCAAAGAGCAGCTCATGGACTAGATAGTTTAGAGTCTTATTGAGAGCCCTCAGACGGCTTAAGTTAAAAAAGCTACCATCAGTATGGTAACGTATATAGATGCCATCATCTTCTTTAAGCTCTGCCATAGCCCTTTGGAGCATCATGCTGAAGAAGATTGTAAATAAAGTTGGAGCAAGAACACAAACTTGCTTCAATCCATTAGTTATTAGAAAGGGCTCTGAAAGAGCATCGCCGTATCTGACTTGACTGCCCTGGCCCTCGTGTAGCAAGATAATCATTTTAAGGAATTTAGGGGGACATCCTAGTCTTTCCAGGATCTGCCACAGACCTTTTCTACTTACAGTGTCGAAGGCTTTGGTGAGGTCGACAAATGTTACACAGAGACCCTTGTTCTCCTCCCTACATTTTTCTTGCAGTTGTCTAAGGGAAAATACCATATCTGTAGTACTCCTATTGGCTCTGAAGCCACATTGGCTTTCAGGGGGAAGTTCTTCTGCAACAGCAGGAACTAATCTGTTCAGGAGTATTCTTGCAAGGATTTTTCCAGCAATAGAGAGCAGTGTTATGCCTCGATAGTTTGAGCAGTCGGATTTTGCTCCGTTTTTCTTGTACAGGGTGATGATGACTGCATCTCAGAGATCTGATGGCAGTTCCCCTCTTCCCAAGCAATTCACAAGGAGTTCATGGAATTTATCATGGAGTGCATGACCTCTGTTTCCAAACTTCAGGTGAGATTCCATCAATCCCAGCTGCCTTGCCATTTTTCACCTGCTGTATGGTCTTAAGGGTCTCTTCCAAAGTGGGAGCTATGTCCCATTCATTTTTCATCAGTTTTTGTATCATATGTTGGATAGCTGAGCCTTGGACTACTCGGTTGGCACTAAAGCGACTTTGAAAATGTTCAGCCCATCGATTTAGGATGGAGGCTTTTTCCGTAATTATCAGGTATCTACAGATACCATGGAGCACAGATACCATAGACTGTTGAAAATAAATGGGCCCAACAGGAAATCAGGCCTGAACACTCCCTAGAAGTAAGACTGGCCTTACTGAGGCTATTATACATTGGAGATATCATGTGATGATGCAAATGGGCACTGCAGTAGCAGGCAATAGTAACAGAGGGAGACTGCACCCCAAGTGCGTTGATTTAGTGAAGGAAGCCATGGGCCTGAGTCTGCAAAATCTATGCAGGGCAGCTAAGGACCATGGCTGTTCAAGCTCTCTCATTCATAGGGTTGCCACAAGTCAAAATCAACTTGACAGCAAACAATAACAACAAATCTCAAACTCATGATGAAGTTGACTACTCTTGAGAGGCTGAAGGTATTGTCAAGATGCTATCTTACCAGAGACGGTTGGTGGATTTGCTATGACAGAGATGGCAAACCCACTCTTCCCCCACAAAAAAATATTATTCAAAATTTGAAAAACATTTATGCATACATACATTAATCTCAATGTTTTACTAGTTAAACCATCTTGAATATATTTATACAAGAAAAAAAATCAAGAACAAAAGTGTAACACATAAAACATCTCATTATTCCTTCCAACTTAGATTCAGCCATAAGATCACTGGACTACCCTTCCTCATCTTCTCTAATTATCTTCAACCTTCCTTCTTCTTTCTCCTTTCTTTTTCTCTCTGCCCCTTCCCCTACTCTCTTTTTTTCTCAATTCCTTCATCACATGCTTTCACCTTTTCACTTACTTCTCCATCCATACAGACTTCCTCCCTACCAGGATTGCCTTCAAATATATTTCTATTTCCATCAACTATCTTGATATGTTATTAAAGCACCACTCAGTCAGCAATTTGTTATCATTAATATTTCTGTAAAATACTATATTGTAATTGCTCTTGTTGTTATTGTTATTAAACCCACTCTTGATGTTACTGTCATTCCTCCCACGCTTGCTCCAAGTTGAATGGATGCTTTGCTGGTGCTAGACCCAATTCTTTGGGAGATCTGACACAGGCAGAGTTCTCATTCAGCTAGGAGCAATTGTGGGATCATAGAATCATAGAGTTGGAAGAGACCACAAGGGCCATCCAGTCCAACCCCCTGCCATGCAGGAATACCCAATCAAAGCATTCCCAACAGGTGGCCATCTAGCCTCTGTTTAAAAACCGCCATAGAAGGAGACTTCACCACACTCCAAGGCAGCACATTCCACTGCTAAACAGCTCTTACTGTCAGAAAGTTCTTCCTGATGTTTACGTAGAATCTCTTTTCCTGTAGTTTGAATCAATTTCTCCATTTCCTAGTCTCTGGAGCAGCAGAAAACCAGCTTGCTCCATCCTCAGTATGACATCCCTTCAAATAATTAAATATGGTTATCATGTCACTTCTTAACCTTCTCTTCTCCAGGCTAAACACACCCAGCTCACTAAGCTGCTCCTCATAATGCATGGCTTCCAGACCTTTTGCCATTTTGGTTACCCTCCTCTGAAGCCGTTCCAGCTCGTCAACATCCTTCTTGAATTGTGGTGCCCAGAACTGGACACAGTATTCAAGGTGAGGTCTGACCAAAGCAGCATAGAGTGGCACTATTACTGTGTCCAGTTCTGAGCACCACAGCTCAAGAAGGATATTGACAAGCTGGAACATGTCCAGAAGAGGGCAAAAAGAAATGGTTCTAAGAACCAAGCCTGAAAAATCAAGCCTAGAAGTCAAGATGACTAAGCAGAGGCTGTCATACTTTGGACATATCATGAGAAGGCAAGGTTCATTAGAAAAGACAGTAATGCATAGGAGGTAGAAGACAGTAGGGAAAGGGGAAAACTCCATTATAGGTGGCCGGACACAATCAAGGAAGCCATGGGGCTGAGTCTGCAAGAACTCAGCAGGGTTGTTGATGACAGGGTGACTTGGAGATCTCTCATTAACAGCGTTGCCATAAATTGAAGTTGACTTGATGGCAATTAAGAACAACAACAAAAGTTTGGTTTGGTGTATTATTAGGAAAAGCCAGCTTCTAAATCCAGTACCTGGCTGTTTGGTTATTGTTACTGAATACTGAATCATAGAATCATGGAGTTGGAAGAGATCACAAGAGCCATCCAGTCCAACCCCCTGCCATGCAGGAATACACAATCAAATCATTCCTGACAGATGGCCATCCAACCTCTGTTTAAAAACCTCCAAAGAAGGAGAGACGACCACACTCCGAGGCAGTGTATTCCACTTCTAAACAGCTCTTACTGTCAGGAAGTTCTTCCTAAGGTTTAGGTGGAATCTCTTTCACTGTAGTTTGAACCCACTGCTCCATGTCCAAGTCTCTGGAGCAGCAGAAAACAAGCTTGCCCCATCCTCAGTATGATGTCCCTTCAAATATTTAAACATTAAGTGTGTAGCTTTCAGGAAAAAAAAACCAAGGAACACATATGAGGCATCCTATAACCTAGAATCCTAATACATCTTAGGACAGGCCTGGTCACAGAGGTATTTATTTGCTTTATACTCTAAGGACATATATAATTTGCACTCAAAGTTACAGATTAAAACTTGATATTTAATTCAATTATACTCCACCCCATCATTGCCCTCTCTTAGTTCACAGTTTCATGATCTGCTCTGTTGACACTTTATTCTCATTGTTCAAATTCAGAAATGCTAGTACATTTCTTGCATTGGGTATCCCTTACTTGAATGCTTGGGACCAGTTTTCTGTATTTTGGATTTTTTCAGATTTTGAAATACTTGCATAGATATAATGAGATATCTTGGAGATGGGACTCAAGTCTAAACATGAAATTAATTCATGTTTCATATGCACCTTATAGACATAGCCTGGAGATAATTTGTATATTGTTTTGGCTTGGGTCTGTTTGACATCTTTGTCTAAGGAGGAAAGGAAAAGGAGGACCAACCTGAGGAGAATGGAACAGAGGACACAATAGGGGAAATCCAGCTCAAAATAAGTAAAGAGGTAGTACAGGAATACCTTCTTAATCTAAATGAATTTAAATCTCCAGGACCAGATGAACTACATCCAAGAGTATTAAAAGAGCTGGCAAATATAATCTCAGAGCCATTGGCAATAATATTTGAGAACTCCTGGAGAACAGGAGAAGTCCCAGCAGACTGGAGGAGGGCAAACGTTGTTCCCATCTTCAAAAAGGGGAAAAAAGAGGATCCCAACAACTATCGTCCAGTTAGTCTGACATCAATACCAGGGAAGATTCTAGAACAGATCATTAAACAGAGAGTCTGTGAACATTTAGAAGGCAATGCCATAATCACAAAAAGTCAGCATGGGTTTCAGAGAAACAAGTCATGCCAGACTAATCTGATCTCTTTTTTTGATAAAGTTACCAGCTTGGTAGATGAAGGGAATGCTGTGGACATTGCATACCTTGATTTCAGTAAGGCCTTTGACAAGGTTCCCCATGACATTCTTGCAAACAAGCTTGTAGAATGTGGGCTAGACAAGTTAACTGTTCAATGGATTTGTAATTGGTTGACCGGCCGAACCCAAAGGGTGCTCAGCAGTGGCTCCTCTTCGTCTTGGAAAGATGTGACCAGTGGGGTGCCACAGGGTTCTATCCTGGGCCCAGTGCTATTCAACATCTTTATCAATGACTTAGATGAGGGAATTAGGGGCATACTTATCAAATTTGCAGATGACACCAAATTGGGAGGAGTAGCTAATACCCTAGAGGACAGGATCAAAATTCAGAATGACCTGGATAGACTGGAGAGCTGGGCCAAAGCTAACAAAATGAAATTCAATACGGAGAAATGTAAAGTACTTCATTTAGGGCGGAAAAATGAAATGCATAAATATAGGATGGGAGAGACCTGGCTGAATGAGACTACGTGCGAAAGGGATCTAGGAGTCCTAGTAGACCACAAGTTGAACATGAGCCAACAGTGTGATGCAGCAGCTAAAAAGGCCAATGCAATTTTGGGCTGTATTAATAAAAGTATAGTGTCTAGATCAAGGGAAGTAATAGTGCCACTCTATTCTGCCTTGGTCAGACCTCACTTAGAATACTGTGTCCAGTTCTGGGCACCACAATTCAGAAAGGATATTGACAAATTGGAGCGTGTCCAGAGAAGGGCAACTAAAATGGTGAAAGGTCTGGAAACAATGCCTTATGAGGAGAGACTTAGGGAGCTGGGTATGTTTAGCCTGGAAAAAAGACGGTTTAGAGGCGATATGATAGCCCTGTTTAAGTATTTGAAGGGATGTCACACTGAGGATGGAGCAGGCTTGTTTTCTGCTGCTCCAGAGACTGGAACACGGAGCAATGGGTGCAAGCTCCAGGAACAGAGATTCCACCTCAACATGAGGAGGAACTTTTTGACAGTAAGAGCTGTTCGGCAGTGGAACACATTCCCTCGGAGCGTGGTGGGGTCTCCTTCCTTGGAGGTCTTTAAACAGAGGCTGGATGGCCATCTGTCGGGGATGCTTTGATTGTGATTTCCTGCGTGGCAGGGGGGTTGGACTGGATGGCCCTTGTGGTGTCTTCCAACTCTGCAATTCTATGATTCTATGATTCTATGATTCTATGTCCTGTAAGTCTCAGGATCACCGCTGAATGACTGATTTGCTCAGGAGGGTCAGTGGCAGTTCTACATACCTGGTTGTTATTAAACTTTGGTAGCATGTTCAAAAGGTATCTCACTCTTCACACTTGTCTGCACTGGCAGAAAACCCTGAACCTGTTTTATGGCCCCCATGGATGTTTTTGATCTGCAGCAACCTCATCAATGCCACACTCACCAGGGCTTCTCCTGAGTATCCATCACACTGTAACCATAGGCAAACTCGTATCGGCATAAAAGGGTGGTCCAATGCTGATCACGTGTCCTATGCATTGCATTATTTCTGGCCATATGGCTAGGGCTGCTCCAGGTTTTTTTTTTCTGTTTGCTCATGCATGCAAATATACATTGTCCCAGAGTACTATATTACTGGAAAAGTGGAGATACACTTATCCAGATATGCACACAATAACTTTCTTTTTAATGGCCAGAATGGAATCCTATCCACTGGAAGTCCCACCCAAAGCTTTTATCTGAAGCCAATCCATAGCTGCCAAATGACCAATAATCTTGGTTTCTCCTCTCAAACATGGAGTGAACTGAGAATTTTTCAGACCTGGATTTTCCTTCAGAAATCCCAATGAACATGTGAATCATCACAAAAGTCGTATGGCAAATGCACCACAACTATGGGTGAGTTTGGGTTTTTTGTTTGTTTGTTTGTTTGTTTTTTGTTCATGTAGACAAGCCCTTGGTTAAATCAATGCTCATATAAAATGTTGATTCAGTGAATCTAATCTAGTTGGGCTAATTGGATTTAGGCCTCTGTTTTAGAGCTAATGCACTTAAACAGTATTGTGTGTGAGAGACAGAAGCTAACTATGTAGCTATTACCATTAAATAATTTTTTTTAAAAGACAGCCTTCAGAAAACCTTAGACAACTTGTTCAAGTGCACAGTCCAAAGGAGTACTAAGTTCTGTTCTGCATGTTAATCTGGGAGATATGTCTCAAAGAAGCTAGTTTGGGGATACAGAATTTACACATTATTCCAACCTTCCTAATTCCTTGGCTTTGACTGCCATCTTGGTCTCTTTCTTACATTTTAAGCTCTCACATCCCTCTTAACACTTTGCACTGCAGAATTATAGCACTACAATTCCACTTTAATGGCAATGTGTGCACTGTTTGGAATCCTGGAGTTTGTAGTTCAGTAAGGCACTGCCTTGAACTGCAAATACCATAGGATGGAACCATGGCAAAGTGGATTCATAGCACTATAACTGTGTACTGTGAATGGGCCCCTAGTTTCTTCTGTCGTGTCTCAGCTCTAACACTGAGGCCATCTTGCAAGTGCCACTACTTATACTGCTTTCACATCTCTTGGGAGAGAGATGAGCTGTTGTGGAAAGTAACCACATCTGAATGCAGCAAAGCAGCATGTGGAAAAAAACACACCACCACATTAAAGAAGTAACATAGTAATAGCTACTACTAGTAGTACAATAGTGATAGCTACCACTAGTAGTGAAAGCAAAGTAAGAATATAGCAGTGACATAGCAATTCTAAAGCCTAGGAAAAAACCACATTATAGTTCTGGATATGAAGGTATTTCCTATTGATTTCAGCAAACCTTGATTCATTCTCCAGAGTGGGAGCCCATATGCAGAAGGGTGTCCCCCCAAAATTACTTCTGAGCAAGGGACCCAAATCCAGCTAAAAGTTAAGCATAACAAACATTCCCCTATTTGAAGCCAATGTGTTTGATAGAAAATCAATGTAGCTGTCATATACGCTAATCAATTACGATAGAATTCTACTCAGGGTTAAGTTCAGTTTCATCCCATTGAAATCAGTGGGGTTGGACCCCCAATCCTAACCATGTTTAACTGGAAGTAATTGCAATTTATTTTAGTGGAATTTAGTTACGTAGATGGATTTAGGATTATAGCTAAATTGATTTAAGTGCTCCAACATAAGCAATCAATGGATTAGGCTACTTAGGATATTTTACAAATTATATTGAGGTAAGTATTACTTGTTGTCTGCAATTTGTCGCTTTTGTTTATTAATAGGGAGGGGGGAATCATTTAGCTGAGTGCTCCAAAAATTAAAATTGGTTTGTTAAATTCACATTACCTACAGTTGCTTTATTTTTTCCCCTTGATCTGTTCAAATTAATCAATTAAAGTGCACAGATGTTCAATTAAACCTATAAAAATTTTGCATAGCTGCAGCTGTTTTTCAAGCCTCATTGTTGGGAATTTTTAACATATCTAGCAACGACTCACTCTTGGAAGAAATTAAATTAATTACTCTTTGCAAGATTGTTTTTCCATTGATGAATTGAAAGAAATTAGAAGTAACCTATAAGAATATGTTTGCAGCTTGCTACATTTATTAATTAGAATGATGGACTGATGTATGAAGAAAAAAAGGGGAAGTCTAATAGAAGAAATGTCTAAGTCTCATTGATTTCAACATTGCTCCACTATATCCTATTGCAATCAATTGGCATGGCAGTAAATGGAGGAGCTTAATGGGATTTGTTTATCAGTTACATAATTTTTAGTTGTTTAATCATTAGTCTCTTAACAATTCTGTTTGTATGTTCCTGTCAACTTATGGTGACCCCATGAATATCATAGGCTTTTCTTAGTCAAGGAATATTCAGAGATGGTTTTGCTCGTTAATAAATAGCCTAAATAAATGGCCTAAATCCAATTGCTAGTGTGGCTAGAGTGTTCAACATTTGATTCAGTGTGTCATCTCTAGTATGGACTAGCAACTTGGGTTTAAGCCATGGTATTTCTTTTTTAATGCATGCATATATATTTTTGAATGTTCACATTGTCAAATTTTCTACAGAGGTATCTTCTTGTAGTACTAACAATTTACAAGTGGCCTTTCAAAATGGTCTTCCTCCTTATTGAAATTGTACCAACCATCTGAAGCCTCAGTTAATGTGTTTGTCACTGAAATTGACATACAGGCATGTGCAACAGGCTGGCATGATGGCCTGTACTCCATGTTGTTCCAGTAACAGGGGAGGAATGGGCCTGATCCACAGGCAGAATAAACCAGCAGGGAGTTGGCATATTCTGGCCTGTGTAGATGAGCCCCATATCTTCTTATATGAGCCTTTCTGAGTTTTAGGATCCTTGGTGGAGAGCTGTCTCTTGGTCCCTCTACCTGTGCAGGCAAATTTGGTGAAGATATATGAGCATGCCTTCTCAGTGACTGTTCGCAGGCCATGGAATTCCCTAGCATGGGAGGCTAGGTTGGCTCTCACTCTTTTTTTTTTCCACCTGTTGGGAATTTTATACATAGTCTAATGGAGGAGAGAGAAAAGAGAATATGTCTTCCGATTAGAGTAACACAAAAAGAGGATGGGTGTGAAAAAGCAAAATGTTCTACACCGGCAATGCCACACTGGGTTGGGAGGCCTGCTGGGTCCTAGAGAGAAGTGAGGAAGACAGAAATAACCATGCAACAGTTTTGGTCTCAAATAGGCTACTTTATTGAAGACAGCAGATAGACAGGCAAACAGGCATTGTTCTGGTTAGCCAATATACAAAGAAAGACAATATAGCAAGAGAAATGCACCTACCCTTCAGAGCTGCACACACTGAAAAGGAGGGCTCTGACCCAAATCCCTCCGTCCCTCCCTTATATGGGTTATCTTTTATAAACAGTATGAGGAGGAACGAAACTCATGAGCAGAGCTTGTTAGCAGAGAAAAATGTTCTCAGGCCAATTAGATGGAGCCAGGTGCTCTCAGACCCAAACATCCTTATTGTATAGGCCGTGCTGTCTCTCTCATTCCCAGGAGAAACCTCTCCTTGTTTGCCTCTTCTCACAGGCAAACAAGGCCTAGCACGTTCTCATGTATCCTGAACCAAACTTTTTGGGACTAAGCCTGCACCCAGGGCCTAACAGAAACAAACAGGAAGTCTGCAATCGTGCGAACTAGCAGTAAGTGAGTTTAAGTATGCAAAGGTGAGAGATTATCAGACATGGGGAAATGTGGGAAAAATGCATCCCAACCATGTCATCCCAACCATGTCAGAAGAATGCTACAAGAACAGAAAGGGCAACAGTATCAGATGCCCACAGCCTCAGCCATTCCCCGAGTGTGTGCTGCCACAGATGAGACTTCACTTTTGTATTGATGGGGACAAGCCTCCAACAAAAAGGGAAACCTTACTCATGCCTGCACTATGCCCCTGGAATGTTGAAGGATGTCGTCATCTGATAATATCCCCTGTTCCTGTTCTCGTCATGATCTTCTGATGCAGTTTTTGCCTCATCTGATAACCTCCGTAGTTAACACTAACTTTTCTGCTTTCAGGCCTTTATCATTTATCCAGGCTTTGGGCTGTCAACTGGTTGTTATGGGCAGGTCTTTTAAGAAGGGATGCTATTCTCATTGTTATCTTTTAAATGTTTTAAAAGGCTTTCAGACTAATGGCCAGTATTCTCTATCAGCTACTTAGTTTGGCATATTTAACATAATAACCTCTCCTGACTCAACTCACAAACCTGAAGGAAACATCATTCCCCCAAGCTAAGATTGCCAGTAGAATGGCCCTCCTTTCCCCAAGCATCTGATGCCCAGTATAGTAGGCTGGGATAGTTAAGATTGTAGCAATAGCATCACAACCATGACTAAGCAGTGATCATGAATACGGAATAGTTATGGATGAATAAATGTAGGTAACTGTTCTGTAGTCATGATTGCTACTTAGGACTTTAACAGACATGGCAAATACGGCATCATAACAACACCTAATGAACACGAAAGGGCATGAATACCAGATGAGGTTGTGCTTTTGCAATCATGTATTATAAATAAGGTGTCTTTTTTTATTGTCAGGCCAAGCCATCAATAGATCAGGTGTGGCTGTTTGTTGCCATGATTGAAAGCGTGTGAAACCACATCCCATTTTGCTGGCGTGATTCCAGTGTCAATGGCCGGTCCCCACCAGAACACTTCCAGGTGGGAATGCAAAAACTAGCCATGGGATGCTCTTTTTATGAACCTCTCCATGTTGCAGGCAAGTTTTTAAGTGTGTTTCAGTGCTTGTGTATACATTGTTATTTAATTTAGCTGTTTTAATACTTTTAAGCACACTCGTGTCTTCTTGCAAGAACTGCCGAGATCATCGTCGGCAGTGGATGCGGAAGTACAAGGTTTCTTTTTCACATGACCATTTGATATTTTGGGTTCTTGCCTGCAGAAAAATGGTATAAAATATGGTGCCAAAAGAACATTTTGAGAGGCTTGTCTGATAAAGTCCTTAGTCACAATTGTGACACTATTGCCATGACTGGAACTCCCCCACCCCACAACCTACTTTACTGGGCTTCAGCTGCACAAGGAGAAGGAAGTCTGTTCTGCCAGCAATCACTGCATGAGTGAATATTTCCATCAGGTTTTGGGGCATCAGGCCAGAAGACATGACTTAGTTAAATACAAATAACTAGTGCCTTTCTATACAGGCCAAATGAAATGGCCTCCCCCAGTTCCCATACCGAGTAGTCCGGATGACACAAGGGTTTTGCCATGAACCTAGTCCAAACTGTCCAGATGACATCTAGACAGTTCCAATGAGAATCAGGGGCAAATGTACATTTAAAGGGAGCAGACACATGGTTAAGGACTTTTTCAGACAGAGGAGGTCAGGAGAAGAATGGGGCTGCCGTGCTTACACAGCCCCATTTCGGACAGCCCCATCCTCCTCCTGACTACTCCCGGCCTTTCCCCAGGCTGCGGGTGCTGCTTTTTATTGTCTGAAATGAGGCTGTGTACGTGCGACAGCCCCGTTCTTCTCCCAACCTCCTCGGGTTTCCCCCCATCTGAAAAAGTCCTAAAAACACTCACCATTTGCTGCATTCCCCCCCCCATAGAAAACAGTGAATTCTGTTACCACAATAGGGAGGGTGTCCGCGCATGGTGCCAACGTGGTGCCCTGTGCAGCGAAGTGACCATGGCCACCTGCCTCATTCTTGGCCATGGAAGATGTGAGTGATGTGGAGAAGAGAAACACCAGTTTGTGCATGGGCTGCAGGTGTGATGACACCCCCCCATTGCTGCAATGGAAGGGTAGGTAATGGGGGAGCGGCATGCCATAGGCCTGGGGCTGGAAGACTCTGGCCAGAATGTGGAGTATTTTGGCCAGTGCAGACAAGCCATAAGTAGCTGATGGACAATACTGGCCGGCGTTTTTATAGCATTTTTTATACACACATGTGCACAAGCACGCGCGCACACACACACACACTTTTGAATAATGAACTGTTTTTAACTTGTGTTGTGAGCCACCTCTGATCCTATATTGAGAAAATGGCAGGGTAGAAAATGGGATAAATTAATGCAAGATGCCACACCAGCATGCCTGATAATGCATGGAATTCATGTTTCAGGTGATTGGAAGTCATTCCCAGTCACTTTCATATAGCTATGTAAGGACTGCACACCCTCTAACTGTTCCGGTTTGGCAGGGACCATCCTGATGAAACCTTTATTATCCCAATTTTAAACTGTCTTCGTTTGCAAAGAAAAGCCAGAGAGAGAGAGAGAGAGAGAGAGAAACTGTCTTGATCTGTTGTCCCACTTTTTGAGCTGCTTTTAAAATATCCCTGTTTCTTTCTTGTCCTCCCACTTTGCTCTTCTGTACCCAGACTACTTCAATTGTTGCAAACTGAGTTCCTAGTGCAAAATTTGTACTCAATTAACTCAGCAAGGAGGGAGAGGAGAGGAGGGAATGGAATCTTACCCTTCCCATTAAGGCTCAGGCAAAAGCAAACTGCTGAATCCTCTCCTAGTTGGCCTGTTCTTCCTCATTAATAACATTTGCCCACCTTGGCCACATTCTAATAGAACCTGGCTACACATGGCCCAGCTTTCATCTGTGACCTGTTTGAGGGTAGGAGTAGAAAATCAAGGGCTGGGAAGATGGCAGCGGCAGGATAGCGAGTGATCTGAAGAGCTCAGCATTTTCTTATCTTCTAATGAGTTTTTGTTTGTTTGTTTGTTTGAGGGTAATTGTTTATCACTTCAGAGGCCTTGGTGGAACAAGAGACAATAAATAAATGGCTTGAATGAAGGGATCTACAGTTTTCCCTCTGTATCCACAGATTTGGTATCCACAGATTTAAGTATTCACAGCTTGACAGTATTCTTAAAAAAATAATAATCCAAAATGCAAACCTTGATTTCGCCATCTTATATAAGGGACACCATTTTGCTATGCCATTGCATATAATGGGACTTGAGTATTCACGGATTTTGGTATCCACGGGGGGTCCTGGAACCAAACCCCAGCGAATATGAAGGGACAACTGTATACCCATGGCTGTTGGTTAATCCCAGCTAGAGTAGATCCATTGAGTCACTTGTGGCATGCTGAATGAACACATGGGTAACTCCAATTAAGGTCTTGCCTAGATGAGCTATTTACCCTGTCTTCACCCCATCTTGGAGCCCTGCAGTCCAGATGATGCAGGGCATTTTCCCTGGTTGTCCCCAGGCAGTCCACCACCCTGGTGACACAGTGGTTCAATGCCAGTACTTCAGCCATAACATTCTAAGTTCAATCCTACAGGGCTTCAAGGTTGACTCAGCCTTCCATCCTTCTCTAGGTCCATAAAATGAGTACTCAGCTTGTTGAAGGCAATTAGCTAACACATTGTAAACTGCTTAGGGAGTGTTTTGGCACTGATAAGAGGTATAGAAATAGAAGTGCTATTCCTATTACTATGATCCTCAGGGTCAAGACAGGGCCAAAATGGGAGAAAGCCTGTTACATGGGTTTTTAAAAATACCTGGGAAAAACCACTTTAGGCAACAAAAATGGATTGGTTGCCATGTGACCTCAGGAGTCCGCACTGCCATGCTGGTCTGTCGCTGCATCTGCTATTGCTCTTCCAAAGCCAGGAAGCTGGCTTACAGCATGTGGCCAAGGCTGGTCACATGTAGGAGGAATTGCTCACGTGCTGCAGGCTGGCTTCCTGGCTTTGGAGAGTTGGATGCAAGACGGGCCAGCGTGGTGGTCTGGACTCCATCCCATTTCATGCTGTTAATGAGGGGATGGGGGGGATGGGCCTTATCCACGGGCAGAATATGCCAGCAGGGAGCCAACATATTCTGGCCTATGTAGATGAGCCCTGATTCAATGGCTCTACTATACTCAGTGCTAACAATAAGAGTTAGGTCTCCCTCTCTGTTTCCACCTCTCCATTAATCTTACCCACCTCTTTCTTTACTGTTTCAAGGTTGCTGTTCTCAAAGCAGATTTTACAGGACAAAATGAGCCACCTGGAGTCTGTATTAGGCAAAAAAAAAAAAAAAACCCTTTTTTTTGTTGGGGGGCATTTTTAAAAATATATGTTTCAGCAGCAAGGCCCTCTGAAAGGTAGGCTATGGCCCATGGGTTACACAATTCCAACTCTCTGGTACATTAACTCTCAATGCTAAAAAAAAGGGGGGGGCGAGAAAATTTATTTTCCCATATACAGTGCTTTTTAAACCTGAAACTGCTTTTCCCTAGGGAGGCTACAGGCAGGCTAATGTGTAAGAATCCTTATTTAGTAAGTGCATCCATTTCAATTGTGAACAAGATGCTGCAAAGAGACTGAGACAGGAGTTCTGGTTTAGCCACTTAGCGAAGAGGGAAGGGAATTAATTACACTCCCCCTCCCCCTGCACAAAGAAGAGAAAGAGGAGCAGTCGGTTTCAAGACCAGGGAGAGTATCACACAAACACACACATACACACATTTTCATTTTTGTAGTTTATACCCAAAGAGGCTTGATGGGAGATTTCAACAGACGCCATCTTGGAAACACTAAGAGCCTTGACAGATGGAATCGTATTGTTCCCGAGGGACTGCAAAATGTCGCTTGTAGCCCAGTGGGAATGCCTCGCGGTTAACGTAATGGAAACATACTGCCGAGATTTTATGTGAATATCTGAGGAGTTATTATTTTTCAAATAAAATTTGGAATAAATAAAAGAGGGAGATAATGTCAAGGCAATTTCAGTGTAGCCATGGAAAAGTTGTGTTGGTGGTGGGGGAAAGGAGGAGGAAGGTGATGACTGAAATAGCAACCCCACATTTTAACTAGACCAAAGCATTGATAACTGTATGACAGAGTCCTGAAGTGTTTGTGTATGGGAGGGGGCACTTAGCAGTTTACTGAATGAGAGGCTACTAATTGGTGAAACATAAATGAGCAGTTTTGCCTCTATTTGGTGCTGCATGTGAACTGGATGTGTTCCAGCTGATGGATAATATGTAGAGCTTAATGAGGCATATTTCTTTACTTGGTTCTGTTATAAAGATGGAATTTCCTGCATACCGTTCAATCCATAGTAAATCCACCATTGTGGGTACTAACATCATCATTCGGGGTCATCTGCATCCCCACGGCAGAACCCACAATTCTGTAGTGATGCAAAGAATCAGCTGAGTAATGTAGGCACAGTCTTAAGACCCCCTTGCACCATGGCTTTGGCCGAATATTTTCCTGAATGGCTGTTCCCTTTCTGAACCATAGATGAGTCCAAAAGGCACAGAACTGAATGGCTATGAAAGCACAGCAGAGCTGCGCCAAAACTAACAAAATGAATTTCAACAGGGAGAAATGTTGGTTACTACACTTGGGCAGTAAAAATGAAAAGCACAGATATAGGATGGGTGGCACCTGGCTTGATGACAGTACATGCATCAGGGATCTAGGAGTCTTAGTGGACCACAAACTGAACATGAGTCAGCAGTGTGATACAGCAGCTAAAAAAACCCAATGTGATTCTAGGTTGCATCAATAGGAGTATAGTGTCTAGATCAAAGCAAGTAATAGTGCCACTCTATTCTGCTTTGGTCAGACTTCACCTGGAATACTGTGTCCAGTTCTGGGCACCACAATTCCAGAAGGATATAGACAAGCTGGAACAAGTCCAGAGGAGGGCAACCAAAATGGTAGGAGGTTTGGAAGCCATGCCCTATGAGGAATGGCTTAGGGAGCTGGGTATGTTTAGCCTGGGGAAGGGATGGTTAAGAGGTGGCATGATAGCCATTTTTAAATATTTGAAAGGATGTCATACTGAGGATTGAACAAGCTTGTTTTCTCCTGCTGCTCCAGAGACTAGGACATAGAACAATGGGTTCAAACTACAGGAAAAGTAATTCCACCTAAACATTAGGAAGAACTTCCTGACAGTAAGAGCTGTTTGGAAGTGGAATACACTGTCTCGGAGTGTGGTGGTGTCTCCTTCTTTGGAGGTTTTTAAACAGAGGCTGGATGGCCATCTGTTGGGAATGATTTGATTGTTTATTGCTGCATGGCAGGGGGTTGGACTGGATGGCCCTTGAGGTCTCTTCCAACTCTATGATTCTATTATTCTATGAAGGAGGCTTGGAGAAACACACACTTTTAGTTCCAGGTTTTAATCAAGCCTGTGCTGGGGAAAAATGGGATTCTACTCTAGTTGATCCTTCTGGAGCTCTCTGTGCCTGCCCACAACAGGCAAGGTAAATAGTAGCTGCCTTCAGAATCCCTTACTGAGCATATGTGAACAGCAAAACAGGAAAAGGAGAAGAGCAAACAAGCCTGCTTCACCTGCTTCCCTCAGCATTTTTAAATGGGATTGATATATAAGTCTGGATATCAAAATGGAAAGCATAAGAAAGGGCTTGCCTATATGGGCAATTTACTCCATCGTCCCCCCATCTTGGAGCCCTGCAGTCCAAATGATACAAGGCTCCTGCTGTCAGGATCGGTCCCGGACATGACCTGTTCCGGCCAATTCCAATGTTTCCATGTTATCTTACTGTTAATTGTGTTTTCATTTTTCTGTGCTTGTGAACAAGTGTTCTTTGCCAATTGTGGAAGAGAGTAATAACGATTGCAATGAGAATGGAGAGATAAGCTTGAAGCTACATACTGGGCTTGAGAAAAGCGAGTTGGATGCTTGTTCAGGAGGAGGAGGTCCAGGGATGAAGCTTATGGAGCAAAAACCCATTAAAACAAGTCGCAGCTACTTCAAAATGTCATTACTGCAGGGCACTCCAGGGTTTGTTTGTTTTTTGCCTAATATAGACAAGCCCTAAGTCAGAATGTTGCTGCTGGGAAAGAAGTGGAAAAAGTTCTTAATGAGGAAGAGCACACAAAACTACTATTTTAAGCAGAGAAACCACTGAATTTATGTACTGAGTTTAAGAAGGGCAGGGCTTCACCTCCTCCCTCCTCCTGAGTTAATTGAGTGTAATCATAGAATCATAGAATCATAGAATCATAGAATTGCAGAGTTGGAAGAGACCACGAGGGCCATCCAGTCCAACCCCCTGCCACGCAGGAAATCACGATCAAAGCATCCCCGACAGATGGCCATCCAGCCTCTGTTTAAAGACCTCCAAGGAAGGAGACCCCACCACGCTCTGAGGGAGTGCATTCCACCGCTGAACAGCTCTTACTGTCAAAAAGTTCCTCCTAATGTTGAGGTGGAATCTCTGTTCCTGGAGCTTGCACCCATTGCTCCGTGTTCCAGTCTCTGGAGCAGCAGAAAACAAGCCTGCTCCATCCTCAGCGTGACATCCCTTCAAATACTTAAACAGGGCTATCATATCGCCTCTAAACCGTCTTTTTTCCAGGCTAAACATACCCAGCTCCCTAAGTCTCTCCTCATAAGGCATTGTTTCCAGACCTTTCACCATTTTAGTTGCCCTTCTCTGGACACGCTCCAATTTGTCAATATCCTTTCTGAATTGTGGTGCCCAGAACTGGACACAGTATTCTAAGTGAGGTCTGACCAAGGCAGAATAGAGTGGCACTATTACTTCCCTTGATCTAGACACTATACTTCTATTGATACAGCCCAAAATTGCATTGGCCTTTTTAGCTGCCGCATCACACTGTTGGCTCATGTTCAACTTGTGGTCTACTAGGACTCCTAGATCCCTTTCGCACATAGTCTCATTCAGCCAGGTCTCTCCCATCCTATATTTATGCATTTCATTTTTCCGCCCTAAATGCAGTACTTTACATTTCTCCGTATTGAATTTCATTTTGTTAGCTTTGGCCCAGCTCTCCAGTCTATCCAGGTCATTCTGAATTTTGATCCTGTCCTCTAGGGTATTAGCTACTCCTCCCAATTTGGTGTCATCTGCAAATTTGATAAGTATGCCCCTAATTCCCTCATCTAAGTCATTGATAAAGATGTTGAATAGCACTGGGCCCAGGACAGAACCCTGTGGCACCCCACTGGTCACATCTTTCCAAGACGAAGAGGAGCCACTGCTGAGCACCCTTTGGGTTCGGCCGGTCAACCAATTACAAATCCATTGAACAGTTAACTTGTCTAGCCCACATTCTACAAGCTTGTTTGCAAGAATGTCATGGGGAACCTTGTCAAAGGCCTTACTGAAATCAAGGTATGCAATGTCCACAGCATTCCCTTCATCTACCAAGCCGGTAACTTTATCAAAAAAAGAGATCAGATTAGTCTGGCATGACTTGTTTCTCTGAAACCCATGCTGACTTTTTGTGATTATGGCATTGCCTTCTAAATGTTCACAGACTCTCTGTTTAATGATCTGTTCTAGAATCTTCCCTGGTATTGATGTCAGACTAACTGGACGATAGTTGTTGGGATCCTCTTTTTTCCCCTTTTTGAAGATGGGAACAACATTTGCCCTCCTCCAGTCTGCTGGGACTTCTCCTGTTCTCCAGGAGTTCTCAAATATTATTGCCAATGGCTCTGAGATTATATTTGCCAGCTCTTTCAATACTCTTGGATGTAGTTCATCTGGTCCTGGAGATTTAAATTCATTTAGATTAAGAAGGTATTCCTGTACCACCTCTTTACTTATTTTCAGCTGGATTTCCCCTATTGTGTCCTCTGTTCCATTTTCCTCAGGTTGGTCCTCCTTTTCCTTTTCTGAAAACACTGAGGCAAAGAAGGTGTTGAGTAATTCTGCCTTTTCTCTGTCCCCTGTTAGCATTTTGCCATCTTCTCCACGTAGTGGCCCTATCATTTCCTTCTTCCTCCTTTTGTTGCGGACATACCCAAAAAAACCCTTTTTATTGTTCTTAACCTCCCTAGCAAGCCTGAGCTCATTCTGCACTTTAGCTTTTCTGACTTTACTCCTACACGTGTTCGCTATCTGTTTGAATTCTTCTTTGGTGATTTCCCCCCTTTTCCATTTCCTATACATGTTCCGTTTAAAACTTAGCTCCATTGAAAGTTCTTTAGTCATCCATCCTGGTTTCTTGAGACACCTCCCATTTTTCTTCCTCAATGGTACTGTTTGAAATTGTGCCTTCAGTATCTCCCTTTTGAGAAAGTCAAAACCGTCTTGAGGTCCCTTCTCTTTTAGTATTCTTGACCATGGGATCATCCCCAGTATTTCCCTGAGTTTATTGAAATCAGCTCTCCTAAAGTCAAGAATGCGTGTCTGACTATGCCTGGCTTCTCCTTTCCATTGTATAACAAACTCCAGGAGAACATGATCACTCTCACCTAAGGATCCCACCACTTGCACCCCATTAACAAGGTCGTCTCTGTTGGTTAGGATCAGATCTAAAATAGCTGACCCCCTTGTTGCCTCTTCCACCTTTTGGACCATGAAATTGTCTTCCAGGCATGTAAGGAATTTGCTAGACCTTGTAGTTTTGGCTGAGTTAGATTGCCAGCAAATATCAGGATAGTTGAAGTCACCCATCACTACTACATCTCTCCTTTCTGCATGTATGTTCATCTGTTCTAGAAAGGCAACATCCAATTCCTCCGTCTGATTTGGGGGTCTGTAGTAGAGTCCCACAATAACATCCCTGTTGTTTCCCTCCCCTTTAATTTTTATCCAGATGCTCTCCACCTGGCTTCCAGTATTGATGTCATGGATCACTTCACTGGTGTAAATATCCCTGACATATAATGCTATTCCTCCTCCTTTCCTGTTTGGCCTGTTTCTCCTATAAAGGTTATACCCCTCTATTCCTACATTCCAATCATGAGACTCGTCCCACCAGGTTTCAGTAACGCCTATTATATCATATTTGTTTTGTAGTGCAAGGAGTTCTAGTTCATCTTGCTTATTTCCCATGCTCTGTGCATTAGTGTAGAGACATCTGAGACCATGTGTTCCCTTTACTTGCTCCCTGTGCAAGTTTTTTTGCCTCCCACTGTTGGGTCCTTGCGCTGTTTGCCTTGTTCCCTCTATGACAGTTTGACTATTTTCTCCAGCCCTTTTGCCTTCCAGAATACTGTCTCCCTCCCCCATTTGACTCAGTTTAAAGCCCTCCTGATCAAATTCTTGAGAGTGTTGGCAAAAATGTTTCTTCCAACTGTTGTAAGATGCACCCCATCTCTTGCCAGAAGTCCCCCTGCATGGAAGCGCAGTCCATGATCCAAGAATCCAATTTGTTCTCGGCGACACCATCTACGGAGCCAGTTGTTTACGTCGGCTATTTTCCTCTCCCTTCTTGGACCATGCCCTTCAACTGGCAGAAGAGACGAGATGACCACCTGTGCGTTCATTTCTTTCAGCTTCCTCCCCAGGGCCTCATAATCTCTTCTGATCTTGGGAAAGCTGTGCCTTGCAGTATCATTGGTTCCCACATGGACCAAAAGGAAGGGGTAATGATCCGTAGGCTTGATGAGTCTTGTCAGCCTCTCGGTCACATCACAGATCTTTGCCCCAGGGAGACAACACACCTCCCGAGTCATCTTGTCAGGCCCACATACCACTGCTTCTGTACCCCTCAGCAAGGAGTCCCCCACCACCACCACACGCCTCCGCTGAGGCTTCGCAGCTGCTGTTCCTTGCGGTGGTCCTCTCAAGGTCCCCTGCTCTACCCCTGAAGTCTGTCCATGCTGTTCTTCCTCGTTGTCCTTGATAAGGGAAAGGGCTTCAAATCGATTCTGTAGCTGCAAGCTGCTGGAAGAATCCCTGGATTTTCTTGTTCTGTGTGTGACATTCCTCCAGCTGTCTACTTCCTGTGTCTGTGAAGTGACCCTCTCCTCCACTAATCTATTTTGTATTTTGAAGACACCAATTCAAGTAAGCTGAGGATAAAGGAGGAACGTGGGAGAAGGCGAGAACAGATGGGACTTTTTAAAGGCAGCTGAGAAACTGGGAGAGGAGAAGATTAACCAGGGCTGTGTCCCTATCAAATTGGAACAGTGAGGGAGAGGGTAGGAAAATGAAAATGAATGCTACACATAATGGCCCGAATCCTGTGGGTATCATATTCATCTGTTAAGTTCCCTTATCTCTACTTTGCTGGCCTTTGTGTGACCGATATAAGAGCCAGCATGGTTTAGTAGTTTGAAGTGTTGGACTACAACTCTAGGGGACTAGGGGGCTGAATATACAGTGAAACACTAATAGAATTCGAGGAGAATACCTTTTATCCCAATGGGATCCCACATAATTTTGTTGTATTCAGAAGGAGGGGGCTCCAAATACTTTGCAGGAAAAGCCTTTGTGGCTTTTCCCGACTTTTTTTTTACTGCAATGGAAATGTGTATTCCTGCTGTTTGGGACAACCGATTTGCTTTGCTGTGCTTTCCCTATAAGATCAGAAGTGAAAAACTGTTTGATGGCCATGTGCTGGGGATGGAGCTCGCTGGCAAGGCAAGTGCACATAACCGACATGTTGGGTTTTCACTGTAGCAACATGTGCTGAGGTGATGAAACAGCCTTTTTTTTTGGGGGGGGTGTCCTGTTTATTTAAGTGTAAGATCACACTTCTGCACCTTGTTTTTGTTTTTTAAAAAAAAAACACTCGTTCAGCAGTGGCAACTGGTGACAATAAAAATGTGAATAATACACTCACGCCCGCCATCTTGATTCACACACATGCCTGTTTGAAACACATATAGCTTTGCATGCCTGCAATCTTGAAAAAACCCATAGAGACAAATGAAAGCTGCTGCAAATTGGTATTACTGTGCATCAATCCATTATTTATTGTTTTGCATAGACAAGCCCCAGGGTTCAAATTCTCACTCAGCCATGGAAACCCAATGGGTGAGCTTGAGAAGCCGTACTCTTTCAGCCTTCAAGGAAGGCAGTGGCAAACATCATCTGAATAATCTTACCAGCAGAACCCTAGGATATGGTCACCATAAAACAGTGGCAGTACTAGGGGGTATGGAGAGGCCGTACTATACCAGGTGACACCATTGGGGGGTGGGAAGGGTGACACCAGCCTTAGTGATGCCACAGCCATAAACTGGAGTTGACTTGAAGACATTTAACAAAAGCAGCAGGCAACAGACATATTCAGTTCATGGTTGCATAAGAATTCAACAAGTGTAGCCATTTCACAAAGGCTTAAATTCTATCATTATCATCATCATCATCATCATCATCCTGATCTTTCTCAATATTGGGATTCATTCCTATTGTTAGTTCTAAATAGTGTGAAGATATTGAATGAGTTGGGTTTACCTATGTGTTGACTCACCACCCAATTGGTTAAGTGTCTCTACTTTACTCTGTTAACTAGCCTGATAGCCCCCATCTTGATATATCATATAATTGGTAATATTTAATAATTTGGCTTGATATGGCCTTCCATGTGGTTAGTAGGTAAACCAGGGATCCCCAGATACAAAGCCTGGAGTCATGTACAACCAAAGGAGGGGCCTTTGGAAATTCCTCAAACAAATACTCAAGTCAGAGTTAACACTTGGAGGTGAATTATTCACTAATCAACTCAAAGATAGCAGAGTCCTTGATGCTTGTAAAATGGATTCTTCCTCTCCACTTCCCCTCCAACAATAGACCCTGCCTGCTCTTATTCAGTTCTGAACACATCACCCATTAACAATCTTTGACTCTTCCAAAGAACCCTTTGTCTAGTCCTGGGAAACTCCAAGAGACATTGCATTCTACTCGAACCCCCATCCCTTAGGTGAATTATAAAATATAAATATCATCCTAAAAACACCCAAAATATCCACAGTTCCTCCCCCTACATCCATGCTGCCAGTTTGCTATGAGGCCCTCAGAATGCATCTCTGAGAATCTTCTGCTGCACAAATATATGATAGGTATTGTATCACCCATCATCCCCTTACTCTATTCCTCTATCCAAATACTTCCTACTTTCTTCAATAGCCTTGTGTGATTGCTTGAAGCCTAAGTGCTAGCATGAATGCTGTTAAGATTAATTTCTAATAAAAAACATTCAGTTGTACATTCTGGCTTGGACTCTCCTCAGTGATTACTAGTATACATAGATCAAAAGATCCTGCTGTCACTGTCATTATGAGCTAATTAAATATTCTCCATATTAATTTCAGACACCAGTGGAATCCTTGTGGACCCCCATGCAATTTAGGTAACAAGTCTAGTTAGGACTAAAGAAGTCAGGCCATGCAGCCACACACTTTTTTTGTGTCTATGTCATCAGAGTGCCACTTTATTCACTGGGAAGGTGCAACCACTGTGAACGTAGATTTAGACCTCATAGGAATAATGTAGGGTTCAGCCTAAAAGTACAAGCTTGGCACACCTAATACCCCACCGAAAGTTAACCTTACCCTCCAAAATTTTGCAGAGGAAAACAAGGACATATGTGGCCAAGCAACATCAGAATGTGGTCAAGACAGCAGAAGTTATGAATAACAATGAACAGACAAATTAGAAGAGGTTGAAAAAGTTTGTTTTTGCCTGACTGTACTGGGAGTGGCAAGATTGTCTTTTCCTTTTCTCTTTTCCTTGCCGAGTACAAATTTTGAAGTCAATTTGCAGCAATTTAAGTATGCTATGGACAAAGGGGGGGGGAAAGGAGTTGGAGTAAGAAACTGAGACATTTTAAAAGCAATTGGACAAAGTAGAATGATAGAGGTATAATCAGGACTGTTCCTGCCAAATCGGGGCAGTTGGAACATATGTTTAACACAAACCTTTCACACCTGCAGTGTTACACTGCTAATCCTTCACTCATCTAAAAACTGTAATTGTGTTTCCTGATTTAAAAAACACAGCATATATTATTCCTTTTTGTTGGTATAATGTTTGGGGCAAAGTATTTTGGTAAAAGTAAGCATTTTTACCAAAGGCATGGAAAAGGAAGAATGTAGCACATGCTTCTACATATGCTGCTCAACTTTACCACCATGGATTGACACATCTGTGAAATTACCACTGTGTGAGGGAAAAGAACATGTTTAAAATTCATCTGCAGAAAATTATTCTAATTATGTTAATGTTTTCTTGTTTTCAATGAAAATAAGATGCCACCTTGTGGCAGGAGATATCTGTAAGACCATTTTTACACACATAGACACAAACATTCCCTGTGGCCTTTCTGCCATTGGCTGGTCCCAAACAGAACAGATCCATTAAATCAATTCCTGAATGGTGAATTGTCAGGTAGGTTAATCCCATTGATTCAATGAGCCTACTCTTTGTACCTGAGAGAGGAAGGTGAGTGGGTGAAAAAGGATTAACATGTTCAGATAAACAGCTAAAATATGTAATTCAAAATATGCACTAACTTTGGAAAGTCAACAGTTTTTAACTATTACATTGATGTTAGTTTGCCATTCAAATCCAAGTTAAATGCCCCAAACTAACACCTTTATCAGACTAGCATCTAAAAATGCTGTAATTCCATGATTGAGGAAAGCAGAAACATAGTGACATGATTACAGTAATTAACACATGTTGCCATACTCATGCAATACTACTGCCACAGAATTATTGCATGACCACCAGTAGCAGTTTAAGAACAGGATTTGAGCTCACGCTATAGTAATACTTGTCCTAGCATTGCCTTCTAATGAAAAAGTATTAACAGCTCCTGCTGGCAAGCACATGCACCTTTAAGAAAAAATTTCTCTTACTTTTTCAGTTTTCCATGGGCATGATTTCAGCTGCTCTCCTGAGAAGACAGGACTTCTGGAACATATCCAGAGGAGGGTGACCAGGATGGTAGGAGGTCTGGAAGCCATGCTCTGTAAGGAGTGGCTTAGAGAGCTGGGTATGTTTAGTCTGGAGAAGAGAAGATTGAGAGGTGACATGATAGCCATCTTTAAATATCTGATGGGATGTCATACTGAGGATGGAGCAGGCTTGTTTTCTGCTGCTCCAGAGACTAGGACACGAAGCAATGGGTTTAAACTATAGGAAATGAGATCCCACCTAAACATTAGGAAGAAGTTCCTGACAGTAAGAGATGTTCAGAAGTGGAATACACTGCCTCGTAGTGTGGTGGAGTCTCCTTCTTTGGAGGTTTATAAGCAGAGGCTGGATGGCCATCTGCGGGGAATGATTTGATAGTGTATTCCTGCACAGCAGGGGGTTGGACTGGATGGTCCTCGTGGTCTCTTCCAACTCTATGATTCTATGATTCACTCTAAGACACTAAAAACTAATAAATAACCAAAGAAATTCAGAAATAAACTCTTAAAACAAACATTAAAAGGTCCCAGGAAAAGGTAACAGTTGATTAAAAGTGTGTCCTGTAGGTCCTCTGCACATTTCCCCCCAGAATTATATGTTCTCATTGGGAAAGGGGAGAGGGAGAAGAGAGCTGCCCATTCATGCTGTAATCGCAGAATTACAATGGGATGTGATTATTGCACACTCATCAATACTGCAAAAAGAGCAATATTAAGGTCTATTGATGGGTTTGCCCATCAATTAAAAGTTATGCCTAATTAACAAATGGAGCATGCATGGACCACGGGAGGAAAATGACACCATGTGATGATGGGAACCCATTTGTGATAGTACTGTGTCATAATTCCACTATTTCAGCCCTGTCTGATAACATCCTAAAAGCCATATCACAAAGAAACTTGAAAATGCCATTCATTATTCTACTGCCCTTCTGTTTGTCTTTATTCTGAGCTGGGAACAGAAGGAAACAGCTGCATGAATTTTTTGAAAGTCCCCCATGGGTCCCTTACAATGCCTCACTATGAAGGAGGCTCCCACAGAGTGAGCAATGTGGGACAAAGTAAATGACAAGGGTCAGAAGGTGGTGGTTAAAACATACCCTTCAACATTTCACAGATTGAAAAATGGGACACATGGGGCCAAGTAACATCAAAGTGTGGTCAGGATGACCAACATTATTACTAAGGAAGAATGCACTAGCTACGAGAGGCTGCAGCTGTTTGCTTTTGCCTGAACTGCTAGGAAGGGAAAGATTCTTCCCACTCCTCTCCCCTCTGCTCGGTTAAAAATGAGTGCAAACTACTTTTTCACTCCCAATTAGGCTGCATCTGCACTGCAGAAATAATCCAGTTTGACACCACTTTAATTCCATAGCTCAATGCTATGGAATTCTGGCATTTGTCATTCTGTGAGATACCGTATATTCCTGCATATAAGACTGCTTTTTAACACTTAAAAATCTCCTCAAAAGTGGGGGGTTGTTTTATATGCCCAGCAGATCTTTTCCCCTGCTGTGAGAATGACTGCCTTGTCTTTGAAGTGGTAAAGACCCTGGGCAGTTTCCCCAGCAGATCCTTCCCCCTGCTGTGACAATGACTGCTTTGCCTTTGAAGTGTTAATTGCCCTCCATTTAGGGATTGTATTTTGGTAAACTTGCCAGGAAGATTTCCATTTGCATAGTTTTGGGGATTTCCTCTCCAGGAGTTTGGAAGTCTGCCAATGTGGCTCTAAAATCATTAATGTGCTCATTCAAAAATGTGGGATTTGATAGCTTCATATTAACCAACTTCATTATTAATTAAACCTTACTTTCCAAAGATTGAACACCACAGATATTTTTCAAAGTATCCCATGTTTTTTTAACTGTTCTCAGTCCTTTAATTTCACAGACTATTCCATCATCTACAGCCCCTGAGCTGGCTGGCTGGTGTGGGGCAGGCTTTCCAGCCAGGTGGCTGGCTGGATGGGGGGCGGGGCAAAGTCTATATTTTAACTTAAAAATTTTTTTGGGGGGGGCGTCTTATGTGCCAAGTCATCTTATATGCCGGAATATACGGTATTTAACCTTCTTTGTCAGCAAGCTCTGGTGCCGCAACAAACTAGAAATCCCAGGATTCCATAGCATTGAGCCATGGCAGTTAAAGTGGTATCAAACTGGATTGTTTCTGCAGTGAAGATGCATCCTGAGTTTGCAGCAATTAAGGTAAGATAGGGACAAAGGGAGAAAGTAGGAAAATGAGAGAGAAGCTGGGACATTTTAAAAACAGCTCAAACAGTGGGCTGGCAGAAGATTAATTGGGATTGTCCCTGCCAAATTGGGGCTACTGGAGGATATGTGAAAATAGTTTTTGGGCAGGAACAGTTGGGGCTGAGAAGTAGTTGGGGGAAAATATATTTCCTCTCTCCTAAGCTTTTTGGGTACCTTGCTGTACTCTGGCTTCCTCCCTGATTTCAAATGTAGAAAATGACATCTACTGGTTTTGCCAAGAATCCGCATGCAGTGGACCATGGGACTACACACTGTCTGAGCTTATTCAGATTTCTCGATAAGGTCTGTTCTCCTCCTACACAGCAGGCTTGTGTGCAGATGGCACAGCAAATTTGTTATCATACAATCATTGTGTCCCCAAGATAACGGTGTGAAGTAGCAAGCACTTTTGTACAGAACATTTTCTCTATTAAATACTGCCTCCCATCACATATTCACACACGCCACAGATTTGAGAGTGTGTGCTTAGCCCAGTTCTATTCACAGAGAAACAACACTCCATCATTTTGCAAGAGAGATGGTGTTAAATCATAGAATCATAGGATTTTAGAATTGGGAGAGATCACAAGGACCATCTAGTCCAACCTCCTTTCATGCAGGAATACACAACCAAAGCAATCCTGAAAGATGTTCATCCAACCTTTGTTAAAAGGCCTCCAAAGGCAGGTCTTACAGTAAAGAAATTCTTCTTAATGTTTAGGTGCACTCTCTTTTCTTGTAATTTCAATCAACTGGTTTGTGTTGCAGCAGAAAACAAGTTGGCTCCATCTTCTATGTGACTTTTATTTAAAGATAGCTATCATGTTAACCCTCAATCTTCTCTTCTCCAAGCTAAGCATATCCAGCTCCCTCAGTCATTCTTCATAAGGTTCAGTTTCCAGACCTTTGATCATCCTGGTTGCCCTTTTCTGGAGATGTTCCATCTTGTCAATAGCCTCCTTGAACTGTGGTGCCCAGAACTGGACACAGTATTCCAGGTGAGGTCTGACCAGACTCAGGACACCATACTCCTATTGTGCACCCTAGGGAACCCTGTTTGCTTCTTGCCTGTGGGTAAGGCCCATTCCTCCCCCGTTACCTCCATGAAATGGGCTGGAGTCCAGATGGGCATGCTTGCCTATCCCCACAGACTCTTCTATCCACATCCCACTCTCTGACATCAGAAAGCAGGTATGCAGCGTGTGAGCAAGGCCCCCTGCGAGTGACCAGCCTTGGTCACATGCTGCGGGCCACCTTCCTCGCTATGGAAATGCAAGGCAGAGGGCAGTTGAAGTGGTATGCCGGCATGCCCGGATGGGCTCCTGTGGTCACATGGAGCCTGATCTGTTTCCCCCTGGCTAGAACACATGTAAACAGGTATTTTATTTTTAAAAAAAACATTATATTGGGCCCTACTCCATTTACGTAGCCCCATCTTTGCCCCAGGGATCGCGAGGACTGCTTGAGGTCAAACTGGGGCAAAATTCCTGCATCGTGAGGACTGCAGGGCTCCAAGATTGGAGGGAAAGATGGGATAAATTGCCTGTGTAGACAACCCACTAGACTCTGATTGGCTCCTCTTTAAAACAACAGAAAAGGTTTTCAATAGATAATGGTATTTATGAATTAACACTTTTTTCAAAAACTAGTTGTAATGAGCCTGTTGTTTCCCAGGACCATAGCTGACAACCCAAAAGGAGTTTTTCAGGTCCCTTTTTCTCACCTTTTTGTGAAGCATCATCTCCTCAGATGCCAAGTTTGACAAAGAGATCGATCACAGATTAGCAAAGGCATATAGTGCATTTGGAAGACTTTACAAAAGAGTCTGGAGTAATAAACACCTGAAGCAAAGCACAAAAATCGATTTGTATATAGCCATTGTACTGTCTATTCCCCTTTACGGGTCTGAAACATGGGCCACCTAGCGTCAACACTTACGACTCCTCGAACGCTTTCATCAGTGCTGTATACACACAATCCTAAATATACACTGGACTGACTATGTGACAAATGTTGCTGTCCTTGAGCAAGTAGGGATCACCAGCATTGAGGCCATGATATTGAGAATACAGCTGTGCTGGGCAGGACATGTTTCTAGGATGGAGGACCATCACCTCCCAAAAATAGTACTCTACGGTGAACTTGCCATGGGTCAGCGTAAGAGGGGCACTCCAAAAAAACGATACAAGGACTCCCTGAAACAACATCTCAGGCTTGGCCAAATTGATCACCAACAATGGTCCGCCCTGGCCTCACATCGGGAGGCATGGAGACGCACTATCCACAATGCTGCAGCCTTATTTGAGAACTCATGCTGAACAAATCTTGTAGAGAAACGACAACGCAGAAAGAATCACAACCCGGAAACATCACCCAAGGAGAGCTTCTGCTGTGCTTTCTGCAACCAGACTTGTTTATCTTGGATTGGCCTTTTTAGTCATCAGTGCACTTGCAGAAAGTGCGAGATGAGCTTTGTTTGTGAAGAAAAGCCAGAGAGAGAGGTTTACCCCAGTCATCTTACTAGCAGTGCCTGAGAGAGACTTCTACTGTTTCCCCACCTTTTTTTAACCTCAGGTTTCTTAGCAGCAGTGTCTCAGAGGCTTAATGCACGAGGGAAGGAAAGTGGCAGTGTAGCCTGATAATAGTGCCTCCAGTGCTGCCTGATCACACAATGTTGATGTTCAACAGCTGTTTTTCCATTGCGGTCATATGGGAGATGCTGTTTTCTAGTTAGAAAAAAGACTTGCGTTTACCACTGTCTCCCACAGGACTGGAATGGAAGAACAGCTGTTGAATGCTGATGATGTGCAAAAAGGCAGCATGGGTGGCACTGTGGTCGGGGTACACTGCCGCTTCCCTTCCCTCTTGTGATAAATGTCTCAGAGAACGTGTTCCTGTTCTCCCACATATTTCCCCACCTTCCAGATCTCAGCAACTCTGCCTCAGACAGTTCTTTCCTGTTTTTTTAACTGTACTGTACCTGGTTTTGCCTGATCTGTGCTTAATACCACAAAAGAGATCCACGGGGCCTTCTCACCACCCCACCCCCTGCTTTATTTCAGGAATCCTACCATTAGAACTTCTTTCATTTTTCTGCTTCCTTTTTAATCTCAGCACTCTCCAGAGCAATGTAATTATCCAGTTTTCCTACCTTTTTTCATACCCTCTGGAATGTTAACAGAAGTGTCTCTCCTGTTTTTAAAAAGTCCTACAAAAAAAAGTCCCCACAATTTATGACAGGCTTCCTCTTTCTTCCGGCCAGCCCTCTGTTTTAAATGCCTACCTTGGAAGTGGCCATTGTAATTTGGTTGACAACCAATCCCTGTGTCAGATTTTGAAGCATTTACCATTATGACTTGATGAGTTATGGCAACTCCCCCTTTTGTTTCTTAGGTCATATCCACACTACACAAATAATCCACTTTGAAACTGGATTATTTGCCATGGCTGCTCTTGTGGAATTCTGTGATTTTTAGTTTGGTGAGATACCAGCACTCTTTGGCAGACTTTATAAAACTCCAAATTGCATTATTCAATAGGGAGGAGCCATGGCAAATAATCCTGTTTCATTATTTGTGTAGTGTGGATTTGGCCTCAGTTGCTCCCTCCCCATTTTGGAATATTGATTGTTTGATTTTCAACCAGGTGCTGCAATTTGGAGGAGGTTGTCAAATTCGAAAACATTTACCAAGACTTCTTGATCTGCTATGGATAGCCCCATTTGGAATTTCAATTTGAAGCTTAGCAGTTTGAATAGCCATCAAGGACACTGTCAAATTTTGAGGTCTTTTGCATGATGCCTTATGAGTTGTGGCTGCCAGAGATAGCCACATGGATTATTAAGGATGCAAAGTTTTACAATCACAGTTTTGGGATGATTCCATGCAGAGTGAGGTTCAAAGAGACATGACAAGTATATGAATGCAGGGAATATGTTTGATTTTTCTCCACCTCTTTTTATGAACAGCAGAGCTGGATTGGGAATGTGGTGTGTGGAATGATGAGTTTAACTCTTTCATCACATGATGTTCCTGCCCAAACCACTCCCTCTAACTTTCCTCCCCAGCTAAGAGTGGCTTTTGGCAGGTGGGGATAGGCAATGATTTTCATTGGAGCTATTGCACAAAGGCTTGTCTACACTAGCCAAATACCACAACTTGCCCCCATTCCAGAGCCCTGCAGTTCAGATGACATAGGGCATTTACTCTGATCTGCCCCTAGGCAGTCCAAATGAGCCCCGGGGCAGATACAGGGCTGGAACAGGGGAAAGCTGGGATAGGGCCTGATAACCCATTACAGGAAAACACCCAGTTTACCCTGGTTTACCCTGGTCTATAGGAGCACATCTGGTACACCACTCCCCACCCCTGCTGCCAACTCCCTGGTCACAAGCAGGGTGCCTGCAGTCTCATGTTGTGGGACCCCTGCCTGGCGTCCATGTTAGTGAGAAAATGGTGGTGGCTTCGTCAATGGGCTGGAGTCCAAAAAGGTCTTCTGCAGGTAATGGGGGGGACAGGCCACCTCCATAGCCAGGATACGCTGGTGGGGAACTCAAAGAGTAAAGAACCTAATCCTGTACTGGAGAGGAATGCACCAGCTATTATCAAAAGAAACCAAACAGTCACAGATACAGCATCCCTTCATTTACTGCCACACCTATTTGGGCCCTACATTTCTGTAAGGGAATCTCTCTCTGGCTTTTCTTCGCAAATGAAGATTCAGGAAGGACTCATCCCATGCTTTCTGCAAGCACTCTGATGACTGAAAAGACCAATCCAAGATAAACAAGTCTGGTTGCAGAGAGCACAGCAGAAGGTCTCCTTGGGTGATGTTTCTGGGTTGTGATTCTTTTTGCATTGCTGTTTCTCTTCAAGACTTGTTCGGCGTGAGTTTTCAAATACAGCTGCAGCATTGTGGATAGTGTGTCTCCATGCCTCCTGATGTGAGGCCAGGGCGGACCATTGCTGGTGATCAATTTGGCCGAGCCTGAGATGTTGTTTCAGGGAGTCCTTGTATCGCTTTTTGGAGCACCCCTCTCACGCTGCCCTGTGGCGAGTTCACCGATTTCTTTGTCTTTGACCACATCAGAAGATGCCCGTTGGCCGTGGCTACCCAACCAGGTAGATGGGGATGAGCTTTCATTAGGCCACCTTTTCTGGCCCCTCTCCATATGTAAGGGAAATTTCTTAGTTAAAGCAGTAGTGGCCCAAACTCACCTGCCCTCTAAGGCCAGAGGAAAACATTCTACTCCCCTGCCTCTGCTGCTAACCAGTCACATCTGATCTTGTCCCAGAGAATGGACTGACTTTGTAGAAAGCAGCCCTAGCTGTGGCACAGACCATCTCCCAGGACACTCTATCCACAATGCCTTTCTCTGAGGTTCCCTCAGAAAAAAAGAATTGGGATTCTGGCTGGCTGTGGAGGCCACATGTTGCTGGTATTCTGCCAGGGCATTGGCTGAGGCAGGAAAGCAGTTGGCTCAACTCTCCAGAGTTTCTGGAACTGTTGGGAGAGTGAAGTCTAAAACCTCATCATTTCCCATCATCTTCTTCCTTGATACTTCTCAGCTCAAAGAGCTGAGTCGCCAAGAAAGGGGGACTCAGCCCTCTTTCACCAGTAAGACATATTCATGCATTGATGTGCAGTGCACATGCTTGCAAACTAATGCATATTGTGCACGCAGATGCACATGCACATTTAGGCTGGCATCCTGTTCCTGACTTACATCAGTGTAAGTGCAGTTTATACATATGTAAGTCCCTTTTTGAATAGAGCACAGAGGGCTAATCTCTTGTCCTTGCATTCCACCCAAACCCAGTGGAGCCAGGCCCTGGAAGGGTCTGCTTCCTCTTCTTACTAGAGGGGAGGTGAGGTGATTCAGGCCATGAAGATCCTGCTGCTTTGAGCTCCTGGGGGAAGGGCAATGTAGTTGAACTCCACTTAAGAATGCACCTTCATTTCTTTCCCCCACTGAGCAGAGACCGGCTGCTTTCACCATGGCCTGAATTGCCTCCCCTCTCAATTCCTCTGTTACTCTATATGCTCGGGGATCATGAAGACCCTCAACATATTGATACTAATTTGGCGAATTAATGTACTCAGCTTGGCAATGCGAGAGGGGGGCAACAGAGCAGGACCTTGGACCTATGTTGACCGGTACTAAGGGGGAGACATTAAGCTAGATAGTACAATGATTGATCTTTATTTGAGAAAAACAATAATAACAACATTCACACACACGTTCAGGCTTCAAGCATTCACACAAGACTAGTGAATAATGTGGGAAGTATTGGGATAGGGGGATAGTGAGGGAATGGTTTGTGGGTGATACGACACCTGTCCTGTAGAACAGACATGTCTGCAGCAACGGGGGTATCAGAGCTGAGCTCTGAGGGTTAGTCAGCAAACTGGCAGCATGGAGGTAGGAGGAGAAGCTGAAGATGCTGAATACAGTTTTGAGAGTATTTTTTATAGGCAATAGTTGCCTTCAGGTATGGAATCTATAGGAGGAGACAATGCTCTGTGGTGTTGCTGAGAGAGCGACAAAGGCATTAATGGCATTTTACTGTGTGAATACTTTGCGACTGAAAGCGGGGAAGCAACTTCCTTTGTTTGGGAAGGGTGAAGGAATGAGGGTACTCTGCTGAACACGTATCTCAGCCCACGCTGACAGGATTAGCCAGCTATACTGTGCCTTCAGTTGCCTTGTGAATTAACATTTTTTTGGATTTTGGGCTTGTCCCCTCCAAAAGTGCACACCTGATTTGGTCTGCATGCTAGTCTGTAGTCCTTGTTTTTGGAATTTCCAAGCTTTAATGGTGGCACTACATGGAAGGCCCCAGTTGACCTAATTATTAAATATTTCCAATTAATTAATAAGGACAAGGGCAGGGGTTGTCAGTGTAGGTAAAACCTCTCCTCTCTTTAACTGTGAGCAACAGAAAAAGAGACTGCTTCTGGAGTTTGACAGCTGCCAGGCAATGGGAGGACAGAACTGTGCATGCCGAGGTATGTGCACATGTGGGTTCTTGGCCTTAGTTGTACATTTCCTTTTGTGACATCACAATGCACCAACCCCTCTTGCTCCACCAGCTGCGCAACTGCTGCATGAGTCTATGAGCATAAATTTGTCTTCCACCTACTGAACGTAGGATCCCAGCCAGAAAGGGCTTCTCCACCCCCAAGAGTAAAAATCTCAGGCTTGGTTGTCATGCCACCTTTAATTATCATTGCTATTAATTTGCCAGTGAAACATTCAGAAAGTGTTTTTCCTTGGGAAGAATGACCCTATTCATTGCAAAGGTGGGGAAAGACTAATTTTTTTAATCACCTCCATCTGAAGAGCTGTAATTGAGGTTAGGAAGTTAGGGTGGATTAACAGGTTACAGCTATTGTTTCAATGTGCGGGGAGGGGGGACATGTGGTTGGGTTCTTGGCTGAGTTGGATGAGTGCCTGACCTTTGAACGCTTGTCGCAAATTCAAGTGATTTTTTAAGTGAAGGCCCTAAGCTTCCCATTAGAAATTAATCATGAGATGTTTTGGTGATAACATCGTCCTCATTTGAAATGTAATTTATTAATCAGCATAATACCTGTTTCAAAGCTTTACCCAGGCCATAAGTAATAAGCTTGGAACCATTGGCGCCTTCATTCCATCCACTGTCCCCTCTGTCTGAGCAGTCGAAGGAAGGAGACAGTTTCTCTCCATCACCCAGATGGGTGAATTGTAGGGCTGCGATGGTTCTTACCTCTGTCAGATTGATGAATTTATTAATTTTAAAATCTTCATAGGGTGTAGAATCATAGCGTTGGAAGGGACCCTGCAAGCCTTCCTGCCTCACCCATCTACTCAATGCAGAAAATTCAAAGCAATGGGTGGAGGTGGGAAGATAGTTGTAGAGCTTCTGTTTGACTACTAGTGAGGAAAAGCTTTTCTTCTTGTTGTTGTTGTTGTTATTTATCTTTTTTTCTAACCCACTTTCCCCCCGATTTGGGACTCAAAGCAGCGTACAATAAAAAAAATTAAAATCAGCAAAATACAGAAGTTTAAACAGAATTAAACAAAAACGTTAAAAACAGCTAAAATTTTAAAAATGCACACATATGCATATACACATACACAACACATTGTTGTGCCCCAGCACAACAAACAGCAGAGCTCTGCAAAGGTCTGTTGAAAAAAGAAAATTTTGAATTGGCTCTGAAAGGAAGACGGAGGGTGCCAATCTGGCATCTCTGGGCAAAGCATCCCAGAGCCTGGGGGCAGCCACTGAGAAGGCCTTCTCCCGAGTTTCCACCAACTGTACCTGTGAGGGTGATGGGACAGAGAGAAAGGCCTCCTCAGTAGAATGAAGAGCCCAGGCTAGTTCATAAGGGAGCATACAATTCTTAAAATAACCTGGGCCTGAGTCGTGTAGGGCTTTAAAGTCCATAACCAGCACTTTGAATTGTGCCCAGAAACAGACTGGTAGCCAGTGGAGATGTTGTAACAAGGCGGTTGTATAATCCCTGTAGCCAGAAACTGTTAGCAACCTGGCTGCAGCTCTTTGAACCAGTTGGAGTTTCTGAACACTCTTGAAAAAGCCTCCTGCTAATTAATGAATTATTCCCCATGCCATCATGGATGAGGTAACAGCTCACTTCTCTGGCCAAACAAAATGGAAGACGAAGCTTAAGCTATATCGATAACTAAGGAGGACTTGATCAATCTGTTTTTTCTTTTGTTCTCTTTATTTGGGGATGGATTTCCTTTTTCTGAGTGGCCACCCCAGCCAGAGTGTGTATTCTTTGTATGAAGAAGGAGCCAGGTTCAATCATTGGTATCTCTGCTGAAAAAGATTGGGTATTAGACACCCTCCAACTGTCCCAATTAATCCTCTGTCATCCCACTTTCTCAGCTGCTTTTAAAATGTCCCAGTTTCTCTTTCCTCCCTTCATCCTGGCCTACATCAAATGCTCCAAACTGAGATCAAAGTGGAGAAATAGTTTACACCCAATTAACTCTGTGAAGAGAGGAGAAGGGGGAAAAGGAATCTTGCTGTATCTGGTAGGCTCAAGCAAAAGCAAACTGCTGCAGCCTCTCCTAGCTTCTGTGTTCTTCCTCATTAATAACTTTTGAATACTCTGACCATACTCTCCTAGATTTTGTCTGTGAGGTGTTGGAGGGTGTCATTATGGAGTGACTGCAACTCCCATCATGGAGCCAGAACTAAATCTGCCGGAACTACATTTCCCAGTATCTGTAGTCACCACCTCTCTGATCTTCATTATTGTTATTGTTATAATATTTTCTTACATCCCTCCTTTTCCCCAGTTTGGGACTCAAGGTGGCTTACATAGTTAAAAGAGATACAGCTAAGTTTACATTATGCAAAAGTCCAAAATATAATTAATCTATCAATGAAAGTAAAAGTAATCAAAAGCATACCCCTAAAGAGAACAACAAATATAAACAACACACCACATGAAAGCCCACTTTCTCCTGAGCAGTCAGCTCTCAAAGGCGTGCTGAAACAAACAAAATGTCTTCAGTTTCCTACAAAAGGATAGCAACAAAAGTGCCAGTCTAAACTCCCCAGGAAGGGAGTTTGAGAGCCTCGGAGCAGCCACCAAGAAAGCCCTCTCCTGTGTTTCCACAAAGGTAGGTCCTTTATTTCATTTACTATGCCTGGTACATAGCCGAGAGCACTTTGTGAATTACTGCAAGCAGCAGTACTCAGCAGCAGTGAGTACTCACAACTGCTGTGGTTCATTGCTATGAGCCTAATAGTGAAGATTGTGGAGCATCAAAACCCAGATTCTTCACACATGGCTAATAAGCTTGCATAGGATCACATTTACACAGGATGAAGCACTGCTGCTGCTGCTGCTCTTCCTTTTCTTCTTCTTGCTCCTCCTGGTCTTCCTCAACATCTTCTTGTTCCCCCTCCTCTTCCTCAACAACTTCCTCCACCCTCCTCCTACTCCTTCCCCTCAGCCTCTTCCTCAACTTCTTCCTCTTCTTCCTCAACAACTTCCTCCTCCTCCTCTTCCTCTTCATCAACATCTTCATCTTCTTGCTCCTTCTGCTCCCCAACAACTTTGTCCTCCTCCTCAACTTCTTCTTCTTCCTCCTCCTCCTTCTCAACAACTTACTCCTCCCTCTGCTCTTCCTCTTCCTCAACTTCTTCCTCTTCCTCCTTCTGCTTTTCCTCTTCCTCAACTTCTTCTTCCTCTTCCTCCTTTTCTTCATCAACTTCTTCCTCCCTCCCTCTTCCTCCTTCCCTTCCTCCTCTTCCTCAACTTCTTCTTCCTCCTCCTCTTTCTGAACAATTTCTTCCTCCCTCCTATTCTGCCTTCCCCTCCTCTTCCTCAATTTCTTCTTCTTCCTCCTTTTCCTCTGCACCCCCTCCTCCCTGTTATTGCACTTTTATCTTGCCTTTTCCTTCTCAGTGGCTGCTCCCACCCTCTGGAACTCCCTTCCTCAGGAAGCTAGCCTGGCCCCCTCCCTGCTTTCATTTTGCTTCCAGGCAAATATGTTTTTATTCAAGTAGGCTTTTGGCATTTAAGCAGAAGTGCTTTTTATGGGGATAGTTTATGTGTCTTTTTAAATTTGTGTCTGTTTTTCAAAATTTTTTATACTGTTTCATCTGGTTTTACTTTTTTATGATTAAAACAGTAAAAAGGGTAACTTTGGGAGCTACCTTGGGTCTCACTTTGAGAGAAAGGTTGCATATAAATCCCTCTGGCTTTTCTTTGCAAACGAAGATTCAGGAAGGACTCATCCCACGCTTTCTGCAAGTGCACTGATGACTAAAAAGGCCAATCCAAGATAAACAAGTCCGATTGCAGAAAACACAGCAGAAGGTCTCCTAGGGTGATGTTTCCAGGTTGTGATTCTATCTGCATTGTTTCTCTTCAAGACTTGTTCGGAGTGAGCTCTCAAATAAGGCTGCAGCATTGTGGATAGTGTGTCTCCATGCCTCCCGATGTGAGGCCTGGGCAGACCATTGTTAGTGATCAATTTGGCTGAGCCTGAGATGTTGTTTCAGGGAGTCATTGTATTGCTTTTTTGGAGTGCCCCTCTTATGCTGACCCGTGGCGAGTTCACCGTAGAGTACTATTTTTGGGAGGTGATGGTCCTCCATCCTAGAAACATGCCCTGTCCAGTGCAGCTGTGTTCTCAATATCATGGCCTCAGTGCTGGTGATCCCTGCTGGCTCAAGGACAGCAACATTCATCGCAATAAATAAATAAAATAAATTTCCCCCAAAACTGGAACTGATTTTTTTTTAAAAAAATAGATAAATGCACATGTACACTTGTAAATTAAAAAGACAGACAAAAATTGTTAAAATCTGTAGAACTGAAACTGATTAGAACAAATCCATTAAAAGATAAAAACCAATAGTACAACACCACTAATAAAAGCCCTTGCAGTCAATCTGTATCAGCCTATCCAAACAGAAAAAAAAAATCACTTCTTGACAGAAGAAAAGCAAGGAGAAAAGCACCCTAGCTTCCCAAGCCTGGGAACAGCCACCAAGAAGGACTTCTATCATGTTCCCACCAGAACTGTGAATTTGGTAGAACTGCAGGAAGCCAAATTCCTGAATAGCTTAGAGCTCAGGCAGACTCCTGTATGAAGAAAACAATTCTTCAATAGCCTGGACTTAAGCTTTGTAGGGTCATTTGTGGAGACATTTAAAGGAGAAAACAGAGTGAGCCTATATGCAAAGGAGAAAGTTGCAGCCATAAGTGACAGCAAGGGAGAAAATCTAATGATGCAACATTAATTACTGAAATTTTGCTTCTAATGCAAAAAACAAAAAGGAGGTAGGGGAGAGAAGAGTAATTATTTTTCACATCTGAAAATTTCTGCTTTCTCTTTTAAATATTGCATATTCCTGGCTGCATCAACAGCTTGCTCTAGCTTGAGGACATGCTTGCATGATAACTATTCATGAGAAGCACAGCTGAAAACAAAGTTGCCGTGCTTTGGCTTGGCATGTGGCTGAGGCTTTCATGCTCTGAAAGGTGTTCCTGTAGTCATGCTCTCAAAAGATATTTCCCATGCTTCAGACATTCAGGATGTTATATGGTGTGTGTGTGTGAGAGAGAGAGTGAGAGTGAGTGAGTGTGAGAGACCCAAAATGATTCCTGTATTTATATGCTTGATTTGATATTTCTCCAGCCAGCCCATCCACCATCCACTGAATGGCCAAGGGGGGTGCTACAGCAGGTTAATTGTGACCCAGGGGATGGGTGGCTGGGTGAGTTGGTTGTTCTGGAGGGGTAAAAAGAATACCAATCTCTGAAATCTCTACAACTCCCCCACCCCAAAAAAGACATTCACAGATATAGACAGGTAGAAGAGGAGAAGAGAAGGTTAAGAGGTGACATGATACCATGTTTAAATATTTGAAGGGATGTCATATTAAGGATGTTACAAGCTTGTTTTCTGCTGCTCCAGAGACTAGGACATGGAGCAATGGACTCAAACTATAGGAAAAGGGATTCCACCTAAACATTAGGAAGAACTGTCTGACAGTAAGAGCTGTTTGGCAGTGGAATGCAGTGCCCCAGAGTGTGGTGGAGTCTCCTTCTTTGGAGGTTTTTAAAGAGAGGTTGGATGGCCATCTGTTGGGAATGCTTTGATTGGGTATTCTTGCATGACAGAGTGTTGGTCTAGATGGCCCTTGTGGTCCCTTCCAACTCTATGATTCTAGGATTCCAGCCACTGCAATTGTAGTATCTGTGGCTTCTGAGTTGTCTTCATGGGCAGCCCCACATACAGTGAATCATAGAATCATAGAATCATAGAATTGTAGAGTTGGAAGAGACCACGAGGGCCATCCAGTCCAACTCCCTGCCATGCAGGAAATCTTGATCAAAGCATCCCCGACAGATGTCAATCCAGCCTATGTTTAAAGACCTCCAAGGAAGGAGACCCCACCATGCTCCAAGGGAGTGTATTCCACTGCCGAACAGCTCTTACTGTCAAAAAGTTCCTCCTAATGTTGAGGTGGATTCGTAGTACTCTAAGCAGGAGGTCACTAGTGCATGAACTGTTTTGCTCCGGTTATCTCAGTCCAGAAATGGCCATAGCTGGTGGACCAGTTGAAGTTGGCCTAAAGCAATCTGAGCCAAATAGTTCACTTGGGCCTTCAAGTGACAGAGATGGATCTTGGCATACTCCCAGAGATTCTCAACAAAAGTATTACTTTACACTATCCAAGTCTTGCTGAAAAGCAGAGTACCTTGCCTTGTTTGTGGTGCATTTTGGAGAGAAAAGAAATATGCACAAAACCGTGCATACATCTTTTATAATGTGAATGGATACTGAGGAGTTTTCTACTATTTTGTTGTCTTGGATGAACACTTCACGGTCACTTTAAACTTGCTGGGACTCAGAGCTTCTTCCGGGGTGAGGAACCCATTAAGATGGTCTACCTGAAGAGGCTTATAGATCCAGATGGGTTTCTGATGGCTCTTGGGGAGTTTACTTCTGCCTTGGCAGATGATCCTGTGGAAGCCCTTGGTTGACCTCTGAAATAGGAAAATGACCAGAGCAGTGGATACAATCACTCCTAAGGGCCCCTTCTCACAGAGTGGAACTAAACCAGCCCCCTGGTTTTCTAAGGAGATGGCAACAATGAAACAAGCAAGATGGAGATTAGTGTGACACTGACAGAAAACTCAGAGTGAGTCTGACTGACAACAGGCTAAAATCTATCTGAAGGAAATAAGGGTAGCAAAAAAGGCTTTTCTGGCTAATGCAATTACATCTGCATAGAACCATTCAGTGGAGTTGTTTCAAGTAGTCAGGGATATGTTATAATCTTGCCCAAAGGGGAATGCAAGCCACTCAACAGCCCGCTGTTTTTGCCCACCATTTAACAGGAAAAAAATAGGTTTTTTTATGTGTGGGGGGTTCCAGGCTGTGAGGTCATGTTCTAGAAGAGTTTATTCCTGATGTTTTGCCTGCATCTGTGGCTGGCATCTTTAGAGAATGGTGGTGTGTGGGGTTTATATAGTCCTGAAAAACATCAAAATAAAAACTCAACACATGCAAATGAACTTCACACAGGGACAGGGGGCTTCCCAGCAGACAATGGACCATGAGCTAAATAGAATCCCCCTCGCATATCCTCCCACCCTAAGAACTGAATATCTAACAACTGAATCCACAAATTTACATGCTAATTCTCTTCAACAGGGACTCATAGTATATAAATCCCACAAACCCACACACCACCATTCTCTGAAGATGGCAGCCACAGATGCAGGCGAAACGTCAGGAATAAACTCTTCTAGAACATGGCCTCACAGCCCAGGAATACCCCCCCCCAGACACAAAACCAATGGAAAGCCTTCGACGTCACAAAAAAAAAATGTTTGAATTCACTCTCACTTAGATACTAGAGTTGATGCAGCTCTGCTGGATGTAACTTTGGCTCCTGCTTGTCCAGTGTTGAGGGATACTTTTCAGTTTGTGCAGCCTGAGAATGTTGACAGGATGTTTGGAGAGGTGAGAGTCACCTCTACACTCTTGGCCTTCCGGGGTAAGTAAACAGGCCAGGGGAGGACTGGTTGAGTGGGAAAGGAAAGTGGTTAATGCCTCTTTACAACAAGGCAGGGTCCCAGCATGCCTGAAAGAGGTGGTAGTAAGACCTCTTCTTTAAAAAACAAACAACTTGCTTGGATCCTGTTATACTGTAAGCATAGGCCAGACTCCAACCTTCCTCTTTGGGGCAAGGTACTAGAGTGTGTGGTGGTTTCTCAACTCCAGGGGTTCCTGGATGAGGTGGATTATCTAGATCAGTGTCTCTTAAACTTTTCTTTACCAGGGCCCCCTTTAAACATCTTTTGTTGTTGCAGACCCCCATGACTTAACTCAAGATTTAAAACCCTAATAATAATAATATTAATATATGATGATGATGATGATGATGATGATAATGATAATAATAATAATAGTACAATTACACCATCTATTAACCCTTCCCTCAGAGGACCTGGAGGGGAAGGAAGACTTATCTCCTGCTTCTTCCTGCTCCTTCCAAAATTTGTGGCTGAGGCAGATTGAATAGCAATGCACAGGCCAAACCAGCCAGCCTTTACCTTGGCTCATGTCATGTGCAGCCTTCAAGCCTTTGCAGACCCCCTGTGAGGACATTGCAGCCCCTTGGGGATCTAGGGACCAGAGGTTAAGAACCACTGATCTAGAGCCATTTCAGTCTGGTTTCAGGCCTGGTTATGAGGCGGACAGCTTCGGTCACCTTGGTGGATGAACTAGGCAGGGAACTGGACAGGGGCAGTGTATCCTTGTTGGTTCTGCTGGACCTCTCAGCAGCTTTCAGTACCATTGATCATGGTATGCTTCTGGGTCGCCTTGCTAGGATGGAGCTTGGGGGCACTGTTATGCAGTGGCTCCGTTCTTTCCCAGAGTTGTGCTCTCAGAAGGTGGTGCTGAGTGAATCCTGCTTGACTTCTCAGCCACTGTCCTGTGGAGTCCCACAGGGTTCAGTCTTGTTCCCTATGTTATATAACATCTACATGAGACTACTGGGAGAGGATATCCAGAGTTCTGGAGTCAGGTGTCACCAGTATACTGCTGATACCCAGCTCTGTTACCCCTTTCTATCTAATTCCAAGGAAGCTGTTCCTGTGCTAAACTGGTGCCTTGAAGCTGTAATGGATTGGGTGAGGGCAAACAAATAGAAACTTAATCCAGACAAGACAGGGGTGCTCCTGCTCACTTGAAAGACAGATCTGGGAAGAGAGATTCAGCCTGTGTTAGATGGGGTTATGCTCCCCTTGAAAATCCAGGTTTGCAGTCTGCGGGACTCCTGGATTCAGGTCTGAGCCTAGAGGCCCAGGTTTCAGCAGTAATCAGGTGTGCTTTTGCATATTTAAAGCTAGTGCACCAACTGTGCCTGTGCCTGGAGAAGTTGGATCAGCCATGGTGATATGTTCCTTGGATACATCGTGTTTAGATTACTTTAGTGTGCTCTATGTGGGGGCTGCCTTTGAAAAGTGCTGGTGACAGGGAGCACACAAGTCCCTTGTTGCAACAGCTCCCCTGGTTCTGGTCCATTTTTGGACACATTTCAAAGTGTTGGTTTTGACCTATAAAGCCCTATATGGCTTGGGTCCAGGTAATGTGACTGTATCTCCCTTTATGACCACATTAGAGCTCTACTGTCATCTGGAGAGACCATTCTTCTTGTCCCACCACCTTCTCAGGCTCATTTGGTGGGGAAAATGAGATGGCTTTCTCAGTGGCAGTTCTCAGATTTTGGAAATCCCGCCACAGAGAGGTCAGGATGGTTCCATCCTTGCCTGCCTTCTGATGGCAGATTAAAACATTTTTGTGCCATCAGGCTTTTACAAACTGACTAGGCTTGGACTTTTAATGCTGTATGGTGCTGCTTTTAAGGTTTGTATATACAGGTTGACCCCTGTATCCACAGATTCAGTATCCACAGTTTCACTTCTCCACATTTGAAAAAAAAAAAAAAGTTCTCTCTAGGCATTTCGGCATCCTCCAATTTTCTATGTTTCTATGACCAACGTCCAGCATCTGTCTCATTGAAAATAATAGGGTTCCCTAATATTCATGGTTTCAGGTATCCATGGGTGTGTGTGTGTGTCTTGGAATATATCCCACATGGATACATGGGTTAATCTGTAGCCTTTTACTGAATTGTAATATTTTAAATTTATAAATTGATTTTTAAATCTTATATTTACATTTTCTTTAATAACTTTGTATTTTTTTTTATTTGTACTGATTTAAATATGTTGATAGCTGCCTTGAGTTCTGTTATTGGAAGAACAGCAGGATATAAATGAATAAAATAAATACTATAAATAAATTGATAAAAATGCATACAATTGAAAAATAGGTAGAAAACTATTCCAGAACCCAGGTGAAATGAACTTGGTTTCCTTTGCAGTTGAGTAGTGCTTGGATTGACTGGTCTTTGGCTGATATACTCTTCTTAGCCTCAGTTTTCTCGACCATAAAATCTGCATAAATGAAGCCTTCCTTGACAGAGGGCCCTTTCACACTACATAATTATAGAGCTACTAGCTGACTCAGCATAACATACACCGTTAGAGTAGATTTGAAAGGTTCACACGATTCAGCTACATGCTATTATTTTAGCTCCCCCAAACACACTTTGCAGTAATATCCCCAAATATCCCCAAAATACCTACATTTGACTGTATTTCCCATTGGAGACTACTTTTATGATTTATCATCTTTCTAAATTTCCAAAATATTGCCTTGTTTTACATGTGGGTGGTGAATGGCTGAGGGAGAGAGGGGCCCTTGTGAAGCTGGGGGTATAGATGCAGATTGAATGGCAGGAGTGGATTGTGAGGTGGAGAGGGAATTTGCACGTGGGTGGTGATTGGCTGAGGGAGCAAGGGGAGAGGGAAGGAATTTGTTGGGTAAGTGGCCAATCAGCACACTGGGAAAGGAAACATACCCAATCATTTTATATCGATCGATCGATAGATAGATGATAGCATGTTTTTTCTTCTATGGTACCCTGGGATTTTCAGTTTGGGGAGGGATGTTTTGAATTCTCAACTAGAGAGCTCTAGTACCTCAACAAACTCCAAATACCAGAAATCCATAAGGTGCAGACACTGCAGTTAAGGTGGAATCATAGGGCTATAATTCTGCAGTGTGAAAGGACACGAAAAAAGGCCAAGCAAATGAAAAGAAGGAAAGAAGTCCATGCACACTGTGGAGCAGAGAATAAAAACTGTGATCTATTAAATAAATTTGAGAACAGACATGTCCATCAATCTATTAAAAGTAATTAAACCATTCCCATTGAATGCTGAAGGAAAATTCCATATGTCAGGTTTATCATCCCCTTAGAAACTTCAGCTGGAAATCAAACATTCTTCTGTTTTCTTTCTGTTTCTCTCCCCCCGCTCCCCAACACAGTTTCCCATATGGCTTCTGAAACATTTCTCTTTCAATGGTTTTTAAAGCTCATTCCTCATCAGTTTTAGTGCATTCATTTCTTGAGGAGAAAAAAAAAATGGATTTTAGCATGTGCTATTTTTGTTATTCAAATTAGCAGGAAAAACCTGCAGCTGGCTATCAGAATCTTAAAAGCTCTCACCTCCCTACCCCTGTAGTTCTGTAACATTATTCCCTTGTTTGGACTTTATCAGATGAGCATTTTAAAATGCTGTAATTCCGTGAGTAAGGAAGGCGGGAACATAGTGGCATTAGAACTGAAATTATTAAATGACTAGCACTTGCGTTTTAAGAATAGGATTAAGGGCTGTAATACAGTAGCACTTGTCCTCACATTGCCTTCTAATGGCACTGTATTAATGTGAAGTCAAAGGCTTTCATGGCTGACATCCATAGATTTTCCTTGGGATTTTTTCCGGGCTGTGAGGCCATGTTCTGGAATAATTTCTTTCTGATGTTTCATGTGCATCTGTGGCTGGTATCCTCAGCCACAGATGCAGGCAAAACATCAGAAAGAAATAATTCCAGAACACAGTCTCACAGCCCGGAAAAAAACCAAGGAAAATCTACTGTATTAATGCTTTGTAATGGCCTGTGCATGAATCTTTAAGGGAAATGTCCACTTCCTTCTCTGTTAGCTGTGACATGTGATCTTGATGGTTCTTGTGAGAAGATGCAAGTTTGCGAAAAAAACACCAAAACACTTAAAACCACAAACAAAATATGCAGATAAACACTGAAACAAACATAAAAACTTGCCAGCAGAACAGGATAGTTCATAAAAAAAGCATCCTGTCGATCATCTTCACGTTCTCACCTGGAAGTTTCCTCACTGGGAATGGGGGAAAGAGGACTGCCCATTCACACTATAATCTCACAATTACAGTGGGACGTGGTTTCACATGCCTTCAATATTGGGGAAAAAAACTGATACTGAAGATGGCTTACTCTCACTCTCTCTCTCTGGCTTTTCTTCGCAAACGAAGATTCAGGAAGGACTCATCTCATGCTTTCTGCAAGTGAGCTGATGACTGAAAAGCCAATCCGAGATAAACAAGTCCGGTTGCAGAAAGCACAGCAGAAGGTCTCCCTCCATAATCATTATTTTGCCAGCATATTTTGAAATGTTTTTATGCTGGCAAAAGAACCCCCCCCCCCCACCAGACTTACCTTCAGCAGTGTTAAAGAGACAGCCCTGGCAGTAACAGAGAACAAACTCAGCTCCATTTACATCTGGGTTCCAAATCTCTGTGATTCTTATGAGAAGACACGAGTACAGCAAATTAAAAAATTAAAGTAAAACAAAGACATAAATTGTAGACACAAGCACAGGAACACAATTTAAAAGTTCCAAGTAAACTGGGGAGGTAAAAAAAAAAAAGAGTGTTCCCTATCTGGCTGTTCCAATCTCACCCAGATGTGTTCTGTCATTGATGCTGTATTCATGTGAGCACAATGGTGCAAAGTTTCAAACGCCAACAATGGCAGCAAAAAAGCACCATGGCTGATCTATTGATACTTGTCCCATCGATAAAAAGGAATGGCTTTTTGACAAGATATTAACATGAAAAGATGACATCATTTGTTATGCGTGCTCTTTTGCATTAATTAGGCATTGTTATGATGCCATATTTGCCTGGTCTGATAAAGTCCTTGAACTTGGATCTCTTTGATCCCATTCTGACATAGGGCTCTAAATCCACAACTACTTCCATCCTCACTTACGGAGATGAATAATTATGGTAGTTTTCTCCCTGCTGTAGGAGCAAATAAGTATTCCACTGCAATATTCTTCCTGTATTCAAATGTCCCAAGGTATTGTAAAACAATTATTCAGCAAAGAAAAACATACAAGAACTATCTTCTGCACGGGGGGGGGGCATTTCCTGTGCAGGAAACAGAATTTTCTATGCAGAAAACAGGGTTTCTTTTCACAACAGAGGCAAGCAATTGCAGCACTTCCATGGGGCCATTTTCTGCCCCCAGAACTGTCCAGGGGGCACATCAATAGCTAATAATGCAAAAACCTGGAAGAAGCTAGAAGATCACACTGTGTGTTTGTGTGTGATCTCTCTCTCTCTCTCTCTCTCTCTCAGGAAGGACTCATCCCGTGTTTTCTGCAAGCGCGCTGATGACTAAAAAGGCCAATCCAAGATAGACAAGTCCGATTGCAGAAAGCACAGCAGAAGGTTTCCTCGGGTGATGTTACCGGGTTGTGATTCTTTCTGCATTGCTGTTTCTCTTCAAGACTTGTTCAGCATGAGATCTCAAATAAGGCTGCAGCATTGTGGATAGTGTGTTTCCATGCCTCCCGATGTGAGGCCAGGGCGGACCATTGTTGGTGATCAATTTGGCCGAGCCTGAGATGTTGTTTCAGGGAGTCCTTGTATTGCTTTTTTGGAACTCCCCTCTTATACAATAGGTAAATCACCACAGGCAAAACCACCTTTAAATAAATAACCAAAAAACCAATTAAAGCACTCTAGGCTTCTCTTTAGAAATAGTTATAGAAACAATGTGAACTCAAAGGCTTTCATGGCTGGCATCCATACATTTGCCTTGTTTTGTTTTTTCCCCGGCTGTGAGGCTGTGTTCTAGAATAGTTTCTTTCTGATGTTTCGCCTGCATCTGTGGCTAGCATCTTCAGAGAACGATTGGGTGGGAGTGTATGTGGAGTTTATATACTGTGAACCTCTGTTGGGGAGTATATATAAATTTGTGTAATTGAATGGTTAGTCTCTGGGTATAGAAATGCAAGGATGATTTGTGTCTGTTTGGCTAATAGTTGGTTGATGGGTCATTAATTGCTGGAAATCCCCCTGTCCCTGGCTAGAATTCCTTTGTAAGTGTTGAGTTTTGATTCTATTTTATTTCAAAACTGGGAGCCAGATTTTGTTTACTTTTAAGGCTTCTTCTTTCCTGTTGAAGTTGTCCAGGTGTTTGAGGATTTCAATAGCTTTTCTGTGCATTCTGACATAAAATCATAGAATCATAGAATTGCAGAGTTGGAAGAGACCACGAGGGCCATCCAGTCCAACCCCTGCCATGGAGGAAATCACGATCAAAGCATCCCCGACAGATGGCCATCCAGCCTATGTTTAAAGACCTCCAAGGAAGGAGACCCCACCATGCTCCAAGGGAGTGCGTTCCACTGCCGAACAGCCCTTACTGTCAAAAAGTTCCTCCTAATGTTGAGGTGGAATCTCTCTTCCTGGAGCTTGCATCCATTGCTCCGTGTTCCAATCTCTGGAGCAGCAGAAAACAAGCTTGCTCCATCCTCAACGTGACACCCTTTCAAATACTTAAACAGGGCTATCATATTGCCTCTTAACCGTCTTTTTTCCAGGCTAAACATACCCAGCTCCCTAAGTCTCTCCTCATAAGGCATGGTTTCCAGACCTTTCACCATTTTAGTCGCCCTCCTCTGGACACGCTCCAATTTGTCAATATCCTTTTTGAATTGTGGTGTCCAGAACTGGACACAGTATTCTAGGTGAGGTCTGACCAAGGCAGAATAGAGTGGCACTATTACTTCCCTTGATCTGGACACTATACTTCTATTGATGCAGCCCAAAATCGCATTGGCCTTTTTAGCTGCCGCATCACACTGTTGACTCATGTTCAACTTGTGGTCTACTAGGACTCCTAGATCCCTTTGTCACATAGTCTCATTCAGTCAGGTCTCCCCCATCCTATATCTATGCATTTCATTTCATTTTTTCGCCCTAAGTGCAGTACCTTACATTTCTCCATATTGAATTTCATTTTGTTAGCTTTGGCCCAGCTCTCCAGTCTATCCAGGTCATTCTGAATTTTGATCCTGTCCTCTAGGGTATTAGCTACTCCTCCTAATTTGGTGTCATCTGCAAATTTGATAAGTATGCCCCTAATTCCCTCATCCAAGTCATTGATAAAGATGTTGAATAGCACTGGGCCCAGGACAGAACCCTGTGGCACCCCACTGATCACATCTTTCCAAGATGAAGAGGAGCCATTGCTGAGCACCCTTTGGGTTCGGCTGGTCAACCAATTACAAATCCATTGAACTGTTAACTTGTCTAGCCCACATTTTACAAGCTTGTTTGCAAGAATGTCATGGGGAACCTTGTCAAAGGCCTTACTGAAATCAAGGTAGTTGATAGTTGTTGGCCTGGTCCAGAATTTCTGTGTTTTTAAATAACATTTTGTGTCCTGGTTGGTTTAAAACACGTTCTACTACTGCTGATTTTTCTGGCAGGCCAAGTCTACAGTGTCTCTCATGTTCCTTGATTCATGTTTGCACACTGCATTTAGTGGTCCCTATGTAAACTTGTCCACAGCTGCATGGCATGCAGTAAACTCCTGCAGCTGTGAGAGGGTCTCTTTTGTCCTTTGCTGAGCGTAGCATTTCTTGGATTTTCTTGGTTGGTCTGTAGATTGTTTGGAGATTGTGTTTCCTCATCAGTTTCCCTTTTCGGTCTGTGACTCTTTTGATGTATGGTAAACATACCTTCCCTTTCAGTGGCTGTTTTTCTTCTTCATTCCTGTGGCTTTTTCTGGGTCTGGCTGCTCTTGTGATGTCTGATCTGGAGTAACCATTAGCCTGTAGGGCCCAGTCTGGGTGCCTCAGTTCGTCCTCCAGGTAGTGGGGTTCGTGGATCCTTTTTACGTGGTCTACCAATGTTTTTATTGTGGTTCTTTTTTGTCCTGGGTTCTAAAAACTTTTCTTTAAAACATCTTGTTTAAAAAGAGCTCTAAAAACAGTTTTAGGATCTTATGAGATGTGGGGGAACGTGCCAAAAAATCATGCCATCAACTGCGTCAGAAGATTGCTAGGAGAACAGAAAGGGTTACATTACCAGATGGCCACATCCTTCAGCCATTCCTGGGGTGTAGCACTGCTGCTGATGAGGCTAACCTTTTTGATTGATGGGGACCAGCTGCCAATAAAATGGACACCTTACTCATGCCTGCGCTATGCCCCAGGGACACTGAACAATGTCATTGTCTGATACTCCTAGCGATCTTTTATAGAACCATAGATTCATAGAGTTGGAAAAGACCTCAAGGGCCATCCAGTCCAATCCCCTGCAATGCAGGAATACACAATCAAATCATTCCTGACAGATGGCCATCAGGCCTCTGCTTAAAAACCTCCAAAGAAGGAGATTCCACCACACTTCCAGGCAGTGTATTCTACTTCCAAACAGTTCTTACTGTCAGAAAGTTCTTCCTAATGTTTAGGTGGAATCTTTTTTTCTTGTAATTTGAACCCATTGCTCTGTGTCCTAGTCTCTGGAGCAGCAGAAAACAACCTTGCCCCATCCTCAGTGTGACATCCCTTCAAATATTTAAACATGGCTATCATGTCCCCTCACAACCTTCTCTTCTCCAGACTAAACATGCCCAGCTCCCTAAGCTGCTTCTCATAGTGCATGGCTTCCAGACCACTCACCATCCTGATCGCCCTCCTCTGGACACATTCCAGCTTCTCAATATCCTTCCTGAATTATGGTGCCCAGAACTGGACAGAGTATTCCAGGTAAGGTCTGACAAAAGTAGAATACAGTGGCACTATTACTTCCCTTGATCTAGACACTATACTCCTATTAATGCAGCCTAGAATCACATTGGCTTTTTTAGATGATGCATCACACTGCTGACTCATGTTCAGCTTGTAGTCCGCTAAGACTCCTAGATCCTTTTCGCATGTACTGTCCTCGAGCCATGTGTCACCTATCCTATATCTGTGCATTTCATTTTTAGTGCCCAAGTATAGTATCCTACATTTCTCCCTGTTGAAATTCATTTTGTTAACATTGGCCCAGCGTTCTAATCTGTTGAGGTCATTTTGGATTCTGATCCTGTCCTCTGGGGTATTAGCTACCCTTCCTAATTTGGTGTCATCTGCAAACATGATAAGCATACCCTCTATTCCCTCATCCAAGTCATTGATAAACACGTTGAATAGCACTGGGCCCAGGACAGAACCCTGTGGCACCCTGCTGGTCACTTATCTCCAGGATGAAGAGGAGCCATTGGTGACTATCTGACACAGTTTTTGCCACATCTGATAATCTCCTTTGAAACAGCCAGAGCAACCATTGCTAATGTCAAAATCCAAAGGTCATCCAAAATAACACAGTTTTCACTCACCTCAGGGGAAATCTCCCTCCATCAGTTGTCTTTCTCCAAGGCTTCCAAGAGAGGCAGTTCAGCCCTTGTTTGACCCTCCCCAAAAAGGGGAGGGTCCTCTGTGGAATCTGGAAGGGTCAAGAGACATAAACAGTGTTTGGGAGGGGGCATAGCTTTCCCCATCCCAATGTACAGACAAATGGCATAGTGGTTAGATTGTGGGACTAGGACTCTTTGAGACCAAGGTTCAAATCCCTGCTTGCTCTTCGAAACTCACTGGGTGATCTTGGACAAGTCATGCTCTCTCAGCCTCAGAGGAAGGCAATAGTGGCAAATCTCTGAAGAAATTTTGCAAAGAAACCCCATAATAGAGTTGCCATATGTTGGAAATGACTTGAAAGCACACCACAACAAATGCCCCCCCCCCAAATATGGAACAACTGCCGCTTTGCCTCTGACGAGCCCTGTATCACTTATAAACAGACCAGCACAGGACAACTCAAGTTGGTTTTTAAAGGGAATGATAGTACTAGGGGCAATAAAGATACCAGTAGAAGAATTAATTGGTCCAGTCCAAAGAGCTCCTTTTACCATTTATGTGCAAGCAGAGCTCACATGAGATTTGTTTTGGAAATGTCAAAAGCAGTTTGTACATTCTTGGCAGGGCGAGGGACTGCTGTCAGAAGAGGCGTTATTCTCTGGCAGGGAAGTTCAAATCTTCGTTTGAGGATTTATGAGCCACATGGTTGTCTTTGTGGTCATCCTTGTCCTCTGGCTTGGCCAGCCGAAAGTGCGTTTATGAGCATATGAAACTGTCCATGACACACTTAGAGTATCTCCAGGTTATCTAATGTATGTGAAGAGGTTAGCTATTAATATTGCCTTCTGTACAGCTAAATTATCTAGCTTCAGAATCACTTGCAGATTCTATTAAAGACCCCTATGGAGGATTGCTTCTTGAAATAGGCATTTTAATTCATCCGGGTACACTAAGGTGTTGCCTTCCTTTCATTAATAAAATGGAAACTCATAAAGAAAACCAGATTATCCTGAATTTATGATCAAGTAATTTTGTTTCTCTTAGCTCTAGTAATAATTGCAGAACATCATTTCTATCTATTGCCACCTCCCTATCCTCCCTCCTTTTTTACACACCTAGACAATTTTAATTTCTCATGTTTATTTATCTTTTCTTCTCTTTTAATTTGACAGGGAAAGCTATCTAAGACCCCAGGAGGCAAACACAAAGAGCCAGGAATGAGGTCTTTCCATCTTCAGTTTAATGAAATAATAAGTAATTGATTTATATTTATGGGTGATTTGAACATTCAGGATTATTTTTTTGCACTTACACCTTTATTAGAGTTTTCTAAACAGCAACTATCTTTATGCTCCAGTGCTGGTATCTTCTAGGCCCTAATTCACTCTTCCCAAGCCTTTTGCCCTATAGGAATTTTGGGCTACGGCTCTCATCAGTTGGCCACTCTAATTCGTTGTGATGGGAGGTGTAGTCCTGAACATCTGGAAGGCACAGGGTCAGGGCACCCCATGCTTTTGCAGTTGAATTGCTTGTGGAGTAGAACAAAGCCAAGAGGAAGAGCCTGCTACTCACTGCATGCCCAGCAAGAGGAAGAGCACACATACAGCTGTTGCAATCCTGTTGGCCAGTTATGCAAATGTTTGGACTTTTACTGGTTTGCATACAGAGATCTCCAAAACCTCCTTATACACGTGTTCCACAACAGTGTATGGCACAGGGGAACAGTCCTGCTCTCCTTTCCATCAGAGCTGCCCCTCAAAATGCTATGAAGTTATGCCAACCTACTGTTATGCTTGACAGGCTCTCAGCTATACAGTCTCATAAAAGTCTACTCTGAGATGAGTCATACTGAGTTCAAGAGGTATAGTACATACCTTAGTAAGTGGTTGTACACTTACAGCCTTGAGATACCAGTCTAAATTTCAATGTTAGGATGCAGGTTTTAAGGAGTTCTGCTGAAGTATGGATATCCAGAGGAGGGTGAAAGGTCTGGAAACCATGCCTTATGAGGAAAGACTTAGGGAGCTGGATATGTTTAGCCTGGAAAAAAGATGGTTAAGGGGTGATATGATAGCCCTGTTTAAGTATTTGAAGGGGTGTCACATTGAGGATGGAGCAGGCTTGTTTTCTGCTGCTCCAGAGACTGGAACACGGAGCAATGGATGCAAGCTCCAGGAACAGAGATTCCACCTCAACATTAGGAGGAACTTTCTGATGATAAGAGCTGTTCGGCAGTGGAACACACTCCCTTGGAGCATGGTGGGGTCTCCGTCCTTGGAGGTCTTTAAACAGAGGCTGGATGGCCATCTATCAGGGATGCTTTGAATGTGATTTCCTGCATGGCAGGGGTTTGGACTGGATGGCCCTTGTGGTCTCTTCCAGCTCTACAATTCTATGATTCTATAATTATGATTCTATACTTCAAGGTCCTGCCTGGCCCAGTGATGAGAGTGGAGCCTGTGATCCAATATCTACCTGAAGGAGCTTGGTTTACAGCCTCAAGAAGCTCTGTCTGGGCCAAAACCTGGGAAGTCATCCCTGAGCCAGGTACTCAAAATAAGGAATGGACACCAGCAGCCAAGCTATCATTCTGAGTCAACTGGACAAGTCTGGGGGCTGGCTTCTGCAGTGACTTCCCATCAGAACTACAGGCCTTAGGGTCATCTTGCCAGGGACAGGGACCCAGGGAATAAGTGGCTTACACCCCCTCCTCAGTTTTCAGATCCACAGCCTGACATTAGTGTCTCTTGGCCTGGCCAACCAAGACATACATCATTTCCCTGACAAGAAGCTTCTGCTACATTCTCAAAGGCAAGGAGGTTGGAAGGGGCTGATTCTATGAAGTATCTGAGACAGTTGAAGCTCCATAAAAAGTGTCAACAGCCCCATGACAGTCTCATTGCATTATATCAGCAGACAATGACAGGGTACATCTTCCATGGATATGACTGGAGTCATTGTGCCACTTATGGCATTTGGTCCAAACTGTTAATTTACTGTTTTTATCATTGTTCATGTATTTAGTTTGTACGTTCTGCTGCAGACCACCTCAGGAGGTTTTACTTTAAAAGGTGGCTTATGAATCTTCTAATTACATAACCTGAATACATAATATTACTTACGTTAACCTTTTCTGGCCTTGTAGTTCCCTGATTTGAAGACCACCTGAAAGTAAGTTGCTCTCTGCTCTTTAGTGTAGGAGTAGCATGTCACTTTCACTCAAACTAAGTAAATGTCTGTGGACTGGGACATCAGTGTTGTATAGGCATCAATTGAATTTTGCACAAAGATAAGGAAATCTGTTGACTCTGTTGCCACAGACAAGCTGGAATGTGTCCAGAGGAGGACGACCAAAATGGTGGAAGGTCTGGAAGCCATACCCTATGAGAAGCAGCTTAGAGAGCTGGGTATGTTTAGCCTGGGGAAGAAAAGGTTAAGAGGGGACATGATAGCCATGTTTGAAGGGATGTCACACTGAGGATGGAGCAGGCTTGATTTCTTCTGCTCCAGAGACTAGGATATGGAGCAATGGACTCAAACTAAAGGAAAAGAGATTCCACCTAAACATTAGGAAGAACTTCTTGACAGTAAGAGCTGTTCGGAAGTGGAGTGCACTGCCTGGGAGTGTGGTGGAATCTCCTTCTTTGGAGGTTTTTAAACAGAGGCTGGACGGCCATCTGTCAGGAATGATTTGATTGTGTATTCCTGCAGGACAGGGGGTTGGACTAGATGGCCCTTGTGATCTCTTCCAACTCTATGATTCTATGACTTTATCCATTTGCTGCCATCAAGTCTGCAGATGTATTTTTTAGAAGAGAAAAAGAGTACCAGTATGTATTTTTGTGCATTTTTTCCAAGTGGAGTTGTAAATGAGCTTATATTTCCAGTGACTAAAAGATGTTTATGTGTACAGTTGTTCCTCCACATTCACAGATTTAGCATTCACGGATTTAAGTATTCACAGCTTGAAAATATTCTTAAAAAAATAATAATCCAAAAAGCAAACCTTGATTTTGCCATCTTATATAAGAGACATCATTTTGCTATGCCATTGCATATAATGGGACTTGAGTATTCACGGATTTGGGTATTCATGGGGGGTCCTGGAACCAAATCCCAGCGAATGTGAAGGGACAACTGTACTAAAGAAATGCATATAGTGGGGATTTTGTGCATTTTCCAACTAAAAGCATATGTCCAATGCACTTTTTCAAAATCAATTGAAACCAACAGCATGGCTTTCTAGTAGTAAAATGGACAGCATCCATGTCCATTCGGGGGAGGGGGGGTAAAAGGTGTGAATTGAGTAAATTCATTTTTATAAAACAATGCACATGGTTGATTTGTAAATATTAAAATCACTCCACTGGCTGCCAATTAGTTTCCAGACAAAGTGTTGGGCATTACCTTTAAAGCCCTACATGGTTTTACTCCAGGTTACTTTCAGGATCATCTCCTTCGGTACAATCTGCCCCATACACTCAGGTCCTCTGGGGAACATTTACTTCACTGAAGTAAATTACTTAATGCTAATGAGACAAAACTCAAAGGAAGGCTTCTGTAATGTATATGGTGCAAAATATATGAGAACACAGCAATTAGAACATTTACTTCAACCAACCAGGACTAGACTGGCAACTGTCACCTAGACAACCTTTTTATCAGCCACCTCCAAACTGTGGAATGACCTGTCAGAAGAGATTCAACAGCTAAACAAGCTGTCAGAATTTAAAACAGCACTAAAGATCTATCTCTTCTGGCAGGCCTACCCAGTTGATTTTAATCTATGAATTTTAAATTGATATTTTAAGTCTATGAACGATTTTAATGTTTGTTTTAATCCTATGTGTTTTTATTTCTGTTTTTAAATAATTTTATGTCATATATTTTATTCTATTGTACCCCACCTAGAGCCTTGGGGAGAGGCGGATAAGAAATTACTACTACTAATAATAATTTTGTTAAAGAAAACAGCATTTTCTGTAAGGGAAACAGCTTTTTCATGTTGTTAATTGCACAGAAAATGCCGTTTGGGTGCAAAATTGTGTATTTTGCACAGACTAAGTCCTGAACTGCAAATAGTTTTCAAAAACTGTGTCGTTTTTTTCAAAACTATTTCACAGTGGGAAGAAAAATCACCAAAAATGCTCATTGCTTCCTTTGAGAAGAAACCTGGTGAAGAATTACATCCCTGGTGGACAATAGTTGCATTTATGTTTCAGTTTCACTTGTAGCATGATAGTGGCACCATACTCTCTCAAACTGATGTGAGATGGCCCACCATTTCCAGGAGACTGGACAGCTGTTGATTGCTAAGATACTATAAGTAGAAAAAGTCCAAAGAAAAAGATCACTTTTTCCTGGGAGTCTTCCATAAAAATATCAAATTGAAAATATTTCTGTTCAGCAAATTCAGCAACTCTAAATTAATAAGAGATTGGGTTTTATTGGCTTTCAATGCTTGAGCAGGTTAAGGATGTGTAAGCAAGAAAATATTCCATTTTGGTGGAGAGGAGGTGAAATGTCCATGATGCCAATGGAGCCATTAAGAAAGATTAGGCCATCTCTGGAAACTGCTTAACTTCAAAGATTAGTGAAAAATAATGAAGGCTACTAATTAAAAGAATGAAAACAATTTTTGAAAGACAGCAAATGCATCGCTGGTTCATTTTGAGAATTTATGGATATTACAAAAAGCCGGGGAAAACCCAGAGTCAATTGAAGTTGCTTGAGTGCAAAATATGCTGAATCGAATATGGACTTTCAGCCATTCACAAGAGTTCCATTTTGAATATCAGCTCAATGGGTGGCCTTGCAAGAGTTCAACTTTGAAAGGCTGGATATTGTGGACTGGTGCCAAATATCTAAAGCATGTGAGGGTCCTGTTGATTTCAGTAGGATGTCCAGGACCAGATTATCAGTGGTCCAATTAGTGTAGTTGCTCCAGACCCCATCACTGGCTAGGGGCCCAGTTGTTGCTGTTGTTGCCAGGTGCCTTCAAGTCATTTCCAACTTATGGTGACCCTCGGATGAACCTATCATGGGGTTTTCTTGGCAAGATTTGTTCAGAGAGGGTTTACCTTTGCTGTCCTCTGAGGCTGAGAGTGTGTGACTTGGCCCAAGGTTGCCTGGTCAGTTTCCATGGCTGAGTGGGGATTCAAGCCTGGGTCTCCAAAGTCACAGTCCAATGTTCAAACCACTATGCCATGCTGTACAGCAGGAAAATTGTTTAGCTTGCTTTGTCTTCCTCCCCATTCAGTTCCTAAATCTCTCAGTATTTCTGTTATCTTCAACCTTTTGTGTATTGCTCGAGCAACTGGGAAATAATGCATAAGGTTGGGCTGCTTATCTCTTCAGTACTGCTGAACTGAAGTGGATTCGTGCATGAAGATTTTTGTGTTCTTACGTATTGTATGTGCCCATTTTTAAAATAGCTTATTTACATGCACAACTTACCTTGGTCTTCAGTAAGTCCCAAGTAATAGGTTAAAGTTGCAAACCTATATCTACTTTCTTGGGAATAAAAGTCCCATCAAAGCCAATAGGACTTGGTTTTGAGTAAATGGTTATAGGATTGAACTGGCAGGTTTCCACTCCATTACAACATTATATTCAGGAACTTAGGGCTTTATCATATAAGGCTACTATTCTGAAATTACATCAAGGTATTAGCAAAGTTGGCCAGTACTTATTGCATGACACCATCTCTATCCTATTGATGGTTTGCATTCCAGGCATTTCTGTAGCACACCTCTTCACTGATGGGGAAAACCCCATCAGTGGCTCTCATACCGCAGCTACATAGTATTCCCCTTTGAGTGATAAGTCTCTTCTGTGGCAGTAGCGCATGATGGAAATAACACAGCATGTGGGGGAGTGATGCCCCTCCTCTCCTCTTGTCTCCCCCTGCCCTTTGCTATTCCCAAGTGGCAAAGATTGTTTTTCCTCTGTGCCTTCCCCTCCTCTCTTTTTCTTCTTTTGCTGTGATTGCATAATTATGGGGAAACAATAACATATTTTTATTATTACCCCACAATTATGGAATTGCAACTATGCATATATTTGAAAAGAACAGCACACATGCACTGAAGACAGGGATATGGAGCCAGTGCAGAAGGACAGAAGATTGCCAAAGCAACAGAATCACAGCACACTTGTGTGGTTGAAGAAACAGTGTGATACGGAATGTCTTCAAGCAGGTATGTTCCCATTTGCTTCACTAGTGCAATTGCTGCAAGCAAACAGGCTGGTGTGATAAATTCCATACTTTGTCTCAATAATGGAACTTGCTTTTAAAGAAAAAAAAGCTCTGGGTTTATTTAATTTACTGTTAGCATTTCTGGACTGCATTTCCCATCCACCACCTACTGAAGATGTTTCCAAAATTTTAATAAAATAGCAATTAAGCAGAAGTGGCAAATACATTCTTGATTTTATGGCCACCCCTCCCGCAGCTGCTCCAAGCTTGTACAGGAACTCTGCCAGTGGTGACTCTCTGAAGGGATTGGGTCCAGCACCAACCGATTTCCCATTGAACTCAAAGCAGCTGATCCACCACTCTCATAGGAACACATCCATTGCTCACCCCTGCAATTAATGCAATAGATGAACTGAAGAATGAGCAATACACAGGTGAACTGGAATAATTTTCAAGTTTGTTGCATTTTTAAACATTCATCACTTTTAAAGAAAAACCTGTTCATAGCCAGAAGCATCCTTGTTCCTGCTTCCCTTGGGCATATCTAAAAGAGCCTCATTTTAAGAAGATATAGGCAAATTGGAGTGGATTCAGAGAAGGGCAACAAAGATGGTATGATGTACGGAGAACAAAACATATGAAGAAATGTTGAAGGAATTGGGCATGTTCAACCTATTGAAGAGAAGACTGAGGAGTTTGGGCTCTTTAAATATTTAAAGGGCTATTACAGAGAGTAGGGCTCAGGTTTGCTCTCTGCAGCCCTAGAAGGTAGGATGACAATCTCACAGTCATGCAACCCCTCCTTTTGATAGTGGACAAAGGAGATTTTCAGACAGGCAAAAATCGCTCCTTGCCGCGCGAGCAGCCTCCCGAAACTGCTGCGCGGCAAGGGTCTTCTTCGGACGACGCTGTGCCTCTGGCGAAACCGTCCATGTCACTTCCGTGAAGCTTGGGACGGCTCCGCGTCATATTTCAAGCACGGAGGCTGCCCGTGCTTGAAATATGACGCGGAGCCGTCCCAAGCTTCACGGAAGTGACACGGACGGTTTCGCCAGAGGCACAGCGTCGTCCGAAGAAGACCCTTGCCGCGCAGCAGTTTCGGGAGGCTGCTCGCACGGCAAGGAGCGATTTTTGCCTGTCTGAAAATCTCCAAAGTATGCTGGATTAGGCCACTGGGCAAACTAACCAAATATTGTCCCCTTTATTGTCTCCTCCTCACAAACTGTAGCTGTTGTACTTTGGGCAGATCATGAGACGACATGACTTACTCAAAAAGATAATACTTGACAAAATGCCAGTAGGAAAAGAGGAACACCACATCGAATTAAGATTCAATCAATCAATGAAGCCACAGCTCCGAGTTTGCAAAACTTGAGGAAGGCAGCTGATAATCAGAGCTCTTGGAACTCTCTCATTCATAGGATCTACATAAGTTGAAGTCAGCTTTACATCAACTAATGAGCAGTAGGTCTTATAGATTTGGTGTTTTCAGTTCTAAAATTTTCAGTTCTAAAATTTGGTGTTTTCAGTTCATAAAATTTCTAAAAACTTTTTAATTTGAAATGTTGAGGATTGAATATTGGTCCTTTGTTATGAAAAGTGTAGCCACAAGCACTAGGGAAAGGTGGTTCTAGCAGTTTTTATTTCTCCTACATTCCACCTTTTCATGACTTTTTAGTGACTTTTAATAAAAACTAACCAACCACAGCAACTTTCCTATCCACTTAGAGGGTGGTCTAGATGGTGAAAATAAGCCTTCACAGAGAATACCTTTTGTCCCAATGAGATCTGACTGAGATTTGTGGTTTTCGGAAAGAGAGGGTACAAAATCTCATTTACTGTGTGGGAAAAGCCAAGTTTTTTTCAATAATGTGTGGAAATGCACATTACCACTCATTTGGACACCCAATTCACGTTACAGTGTGTTCTTGGTGAGGGCAGAGGTGGGAAGCTGATTGGTCAGACGTGCAAGGGGGGGGGCTTGCCAGCAATGTAGTGGCTGGAAATGCCATTTTGGAATTTTGTGTTATCGACCATGTGCTTGTTTGTGTGTGTGTGTGTTTGCTGCACTGAGGCAACCAAACAGTGTTTTAAAGCAGAAGGTTACACTTGTGCACCTTTGATTTACAGTTTAAAAAAGGACAAGCTCTAGACCTACCAAATTCAATAGATCTAACTGTTCCCAGAATAGAGAGAACCATGTTGTCCTAACCTGCTCTGTAGATGTTTAAAATATGATGAGTCTGTCAGAAAGAGAGGGTTACAGCCCTAAACCAGCAGCAAGAACATGGCTGAGTATAACAAGATTAAAAGGTTGTCTTTTGAGAATTAAACACTTTTCAGGCTGCCCAGATGAGCAAATGTGTCAGTGTCGTATTCTCTGAGATTCACGTTTTTGATCTTTTTCTGTCTTGGATAGAGAGAACTTTCCAGTTTTTGCAAATTTCAATCAAAATTGCATGGAAAGAAAACATTCACCTGTTTCTGTTCACTAATATGTGATGGTTGTTCCTAAGTGAGAACTGTTCTTTTTATCCCAAACCAAAGAAATAATGTGGCTATTAAGGGCTGGAATCCTTTTGGTTAGTCCCAATTAGTCTGGACCCTTTCAATCAATAATTGAATCATGAATCAACACCTAGTTCATCCCACTGATTCAATAGACCTACACTAGTTGGATTCAGGACAAAGAATGAAATGCACCAGACCATGAATGGTTCTCAAATGTGTACCCTGTGTAGTTATCACTGTACATTTATAGATGGTCCATCAGATTACAATTTTTTTTGTGATACACAGTGTTATTCTTCCCATGGTTTATGGTTCTCAATCACATAGGCCAGAATCCTGTTGGTGCTATTACACATGCTGAAATTCCCTTACTCATGTACTTGTACTCTTTTGGTTGTTGTGTAACTGACATATTCAGTTCAAGGTAGCATAAAATTCTTCAAGTGCAACCATTTCACACACAGTTGTTCATTCTACCAAGAAAAGCCCATGGTAAGTTCATTTTAGGGTCACCATAAGTCAAAATGACTTGAGTCCAAACTTATTTGAACGCACACAATAACAACAATGTGCATATATACATGCACATAAAATAAAATGCTTTAATGATCAAAAACATTGGTTGAAAACCTACATCACGGCCTTCATTTCATAACTTTATGAATCTGTAGCTATATGCAGAAATGCAATGACACTCTGTTAGTGTATTGTGAAAATGTGCACCCAGGAACTGCCAAAAGTGCTCCAATGTGTATCAGGCCCTTCTGATGTACAGTGGGCCCTTGTGATGTACATTTGGCACTTCTGATGCACATTGGGTGCTCCTGTTTTGGTACTACTTGGGCAATGCCTAACCTGTTTTGGCACTTCCTACCTGGTGTCCAAGTGTGCATGAAGAAGAACCCAAATGTACATCAGTGCCCATTGTGCATTGGGCCATGGCACATCAGTCAACTACTGGCTACCATTTCACAACGGGTAACAATATGTTGTAATATCATAACAGCTCCTTAGGGAAATATGATCATTGTAAAACTACTCAATTCCGTTTCACACATACAGAAGGCCATATATGAACACTTAAGGCCCAAGCAGAATGCTAGCCATTATTTTGTACAAAATTCAGTATTTTTGTATATAAAAATCTTAATGATTGTTGTGAGGTGAGTCAAAAATAGGAAAAATATATGCATGCTGTAAACCCATCATATACAGTGGGGAGAAAACTTTTGAAAAGTTCACTGTCATATACACGAACAAAATAAATGAATATGTACATTCCTATTTGTATGAGCACTCATGGCCATAGTATCTCTCTCTGGCTTTTCTTCACAAACGAAGATTCAGAAAGGACTCATCCTGCACTTTCTGCAAGCACGCTGATGACTGAAAAGGGCAATCTGAGATAAACATGTCCAGTTGCAGAAAGCACAACAGAAGGTCTCCTTCGGTGATGTTTCCGGGTTGTGATTCTTTCTGTGTTGTTGTTTCTGGTCATAGCATAATACAGATCAAAATGTGCAACCCTGTTCATACCTTGCAGTGTATAACGTTGCATGTGTGTGCAGTGTAAGATGAGTCACAACCAAATATTCATCATACCTTAGATGCTTCTCCAACTAGCCTCTGTGCCCTGTTGCTATGCCTTTAAACAGGGAAGCATCTTTTTCATGTGAGTCTCCCTCAACTGATTGCGTTATGCACCTACAAGTCGCCATATCTGCCTGATGCTTCCTTGTCCTCAGGAATATTTGCAAATATTATTTCAAAACCTATTTACCATGTTTGGTTTTGATTCTTTACACAACTGCCTTCCTCCTCCTACAAGGATCTTTCTGTTTCTTCTATGTGCCTTAATAAGTGTGCTTGACAAATGTTTTACATTTACGGGAGCTTTAAAAGGCAGGTGCGATGTGACATATCAGAAGAAGCAAATTAAACCCTTGTAAAGCACAGCTGGAATGCTAAAAATCTGTATTTGTAATTTAAATACGTGACACCATCGCACTGTAAAAATCGGTTCATAATTAGAAAACATCTGTTTCCCTCCCTGTCCCCTCCTCAATATAATGTCTAATAGTATATTTAAATAATTTAGAATGCAATAAGACTGAGAAGTCAAGCAATAGAGAGTAACTCAAAGCCTTCCTTTCCTCCTTTTCTGTTTCAAGGTTCTGCTCCAACACTGTGGAGAGTAATATAATAACCATTGATGAGAAGCATATGCCAGACACAGGTACATGAATAACCTTTCTGTAAATGGTAAGAAAATCCATGATTTTTGTAGATCATGTCACCAAGAAGGATTTATACACTGTTGTGTTTTCCCTGCAATTTGTTTGGTTATGGCTAGACTATCACTTGATTACTTTAACAGCATGATGAATGTGGTCAGATCATAAATCCAGTCATGTTTATCAACAGTTTTGTGCTCTGGAAATCCACTTGAACTAGCTTTAGAGTTCAGATTTATGAGGATCAAGTGTTGAGCTGAACTTGTAAAGCCTCCGGCAAACAACAACTTGCCCAATGAATCAACCTTGGTAAAAGAACTAGTTTTGAATTCAGTATTGCTGGAAGAGGGCAAGCATGAATGTTCTTGCAACCAATAAACAAATACATCAAAGTATTCTTCTGGCTTATTTGCACTACTACATATTTTATAGTTAATGTTGCTGGGATTTCAAAATAGCAATAAGGGACAGTCAAAATTCATGGCATTCAGGATAGACAACCAGGAAGTAACTCTTAGGACTTTATCAGATGCAAAAAAAAAAAAAAAAAAGCCCCCCAGGAGGTCACAAGGATGATGCCACTGTACCACTACCGGCTGGCCATACTACACGATGTTGTCCTCCTCTCACCCTTCATTCGTTCTCCCTCCATGCTAGAGCAATGGAAAAGGCACCACTTTTTATTGACAGAAACTTCCAATTGGAAAAGGCACCACTTTTTATTGACAGAAACTTCTGTCAATTAAAAGTGGCACCTTTTTTGTCCCTCCAGCATGGAGGAAAGATGGGAGGAGGACGGGGTGTGCGGTATTGACCGCTGGAAGAAGGACAGTGGTGTCCTCCTTTCAACATCCACATGTTTTTTTTTAGAGCATCTGATAAAGTTATTAATGTTCGTGCTGTGCCAAATGATAAGTATTGATATCAGTTACTTTAGTCATGTATTTCTCTGTAAAATTAATATATTTTCCACGTTCATAAATGATATGATGCACACATTGCTGTCTTTATGAAGCGCAATACCCTGAAATACAGGATTTGGGGGGCATCTCATTCAACCTATATAAAAGGAAAAGCTTTCAAACCCTCAAATAAGGGACATCTAGAACCATTTTTTTGCACTATCAATTAATTATCCATTAGGACACATCTTAAGATAGTGGCCAAGATCCTTCATGAAAAATTATGCACTAATGAGAGCTTTCTGCCAAATATCAGTGTTGCTCAACTGAACCAAGACACCAAATGTGTAACCAAATGTACAACCAAATGCTAGCACACATCCATGCACAGTGCAAATATTCATGACTTGTGGCATCACTAAAGCTGGTGTCATCCCTACCCCCAATGGTGTCACCTAGTGTGGTTTGGCCTTTCTTCCCCCTAACCCCCCCCCCCCCGTGCCACCACTGTTTATGACACAACTCTGCTTCTGCAACCTTGAAGTGAATTTTGGAAATTCAGGCCTATATAGTTCACCTATCTGTAGCTTCATTCAGCTAAGAATGGAGAGTATCTGTGACACTTTCACATATTTTTACTTATAAGTCCATTCTATCTTAGGTCCTAAACACACTGAAGTCACTAGATCCTGTCTGATCTTGGAAACTAAGCAGCCCTGGTTAGTGCTTGGATGGGAGACTGCCAATGAATACCATGTGCTGTAGTCTATATTTCAGAGGAAGGAACTGGCAAAACCACCTCTGAGTATTCCTTGCCTAAGAAAACCCTATGAAATTCATGGGGTTCCCATAAGTTGACATGTGATTTGAAGGCACATACACAGAAACACACCTTTCTATCCTATATTTCATTAAGTTGCATTAAAAAAAAACTACTCAAAAACTCTCATTATCTCTAAGCTTCTCATTTGTACATGAATTTTATTTCCACATTTCTAAACATATGTTATCTCTATTTGGAAACATGTTTTACCTCCAGATATGCATTTCTAAACATGATTTACCTTAAGATAAGTACTTTAATGTATTTTGACATCTTTTTCAAGGTGGGAAAGACATTCACAGTGTCAGCAGTTTAATGGATTGTTATGTTCTGATCAGCATGTCAGTCTAGGAGGTGTGGATCAGGGCAAATGGAGGTCAGTGTGCAGATTTCTCAAGCTTCCTTCAGTGCAACTTTCCAAGACGTACCTCTATGGCTTATGGAAGGAACTTTGGATGATGCCTAAACAGAACCAGAAGTGGGTTGCATTATAATCAAATACCACTTCTTTTCTGTGATTTAGGGGTTGTCTTAAAAAAAAAAAACCCTCCTCATAGAATTCCTCATAGAATACCTTTTGGCCCAATGAGATCCTATGGTGGTTCACTGTATTCAGAAGGAGAGGAGATGAAAACTCTAATAGCTATGCAGGTAAGGCATTTGCGGCTTCTCCCGAGGTTTTTTTTTTTTTTTTATACGGGGAAACACACATTCCCACTTGTTAGGACAATCACATCACAGCTTGTTTTCTGCTGCTCCAGAGATTGGAACATGGAGCAATGGATGCAAGCTCCAGGAACAGAGATTCCACCTCAACATTAGGAGGAACTTTTTGACAGTAAGAGCTATTCGGCAGTGGAACACACTCCCTCGGAGCATGGTGGGGTCTCCTTCCTTGGAGGTCTTTAAACAGAGGCTGGATGGCCATCTGTCGGGGATGCTTTGATTGTGATTTCCTGCATGGCAGGGGGTTGGATTGGATGGCCCTTGTGGTCTCTTCCAACTCTACAATTCTATGATTCTACGATTCTATGATCACTGGACATTCCCAGATAAGAGCAGAAGTGGAAACAGATTGGTCAGATGTGAGTGGGGGGTGGGCTTGCCAACAACAAAATGGCCAGAAGTGCCATTTTGGAGTGTTATGGTATTGTTTGTGTGCTTTTTCGCTGTGCTGAGAGACCAAACATCTTTCTTTAAACAGAAGATCACATTTGCACACCTTAGATTTACAGTAAAAAAAGTATATATTGTGCAGCGGTGGCAACTTGTGGAGAATAATAATGCAAGTAATTCACTCCTGGCCACCATCTTGATTCGCAGGCATGGCTCCATGTGAACATCACATGGATAGCTTTGCATACCAGTGATTTTGCCAAAAACAAACACATGATAAATGAATGCTGCTGCAAATTTGTGTTAATGCACAGAAAACAGCGTTACATCTTCTTGTCTAGACAAGACCTTAGTTTCTTAATTTTGTACGTTCATATCCCACCTTTCTTCCATCATGGAACTTGTTTAAACCTGGAAGAACAGGCAGCCAATGTGATGCTGTGATAAGTGGTCCTGGATGGAGAGATGAAGATTCAAATCCCCACTTGGCCCTGAAATTTAAAGGATGGCCCTAGGCCACTTGCTCTCATGAACCCCTGAGATGGGAAAAGCTACTTTTTTTGCACTACTATTTTGCATTCTGATGAAAGAGGCATGTCTAAAGTTCCATAGTAAAGTATTTCAGTGGGACCCTGTCAAGGCTGGAGCCAGTAGATGTGCCAGGCTGGCTCAACAGACTTTGCCATTGTTAAGCTCTGAGCCTGGTGTCTGCATCCCAGAACCTCCTTTGTGTGTCAGACCTCATGGTCTGTCTCAAGCCATGTGCTCTCACAAAGCAGTTATACCCTATTTGGATACCCCTGTTTCAGAGTTGTGATTGGGCAGTTCTGTTCTACTGATGTGATGTCATTGATGATGCCATCTCAGGAGATTCTGTGGAGGTGGTGTTTTAGACCCTCCCCTCCAGTTAACCCTTTCCTTACCTGATGCCCTGCTGACAAGACAATACTGTTTGCAAATAATGGGAAATATAATCTTTGCAGAATGATGAGAGTGCATTACCCTGCAGGCAGGATGGTGGGAACTCCATCATGACAGACCCAGTGGCTGATTTAACACAAACCAAAGATTAAGGACTTTATCAGACTAACCCGCATTAATGTTCTTTTGCCAGCAAATTTTGTGCCGTTTTTTATGCTGGGAAAAAACCCTTCCTATCAGACTTACCCTGAGCAGCATGAAAAATCAGCCCCAATAAATTCAACATGTACATCTCATCTAGAAAGTAGAGCTTGAATCTTAACGATAGTTGCACTATTGGGCAGCTTGTCAAATGTGTATACATCCCACAGTTATATGTTTAATCTGTTAATATGTGTATAACCTTTAATAAAAATGTGAATGAGAAAAAAATCAGCCCCATGCATAAATGGAGCAGGAATGGAATGCTGTATACTTCCAGGTTCAAGATCTTGGTAATTCTCGTGAGAAGACGTGGGTGCAGTAAATTTAAACAATGAACAAAAGTACATGCACAAAACGTACACACAAGCACAAAAACACACTTAAAAACTGAAAACTGAACTGGGGAGGTTCATAAAAAGAGTATCTCCTACCTGGTTTTAGTGATCTCACCTGGAAGTGTTCTGCCCATTGATGCTGTATTCACGTGAGCACAATGGTGGAAGGTTTCAAACACTGTCAATGCTGGCAACAAAGTGCCCCAGCAGATCTATTGATGCCATGGCCAATCAATAAAAAGGAATGGCTTTTGGGCATTATCACGAAAGGACAATGTCATATGATATGTGTGCCCTTTTGGATTAATTAGGTGTCGTTATGACACCATATTTGCCGCATCTCATAAAGTCCTAAGACTCTTGATCATGAGAAAGACTGCAATCACATTAAGCTGAACACAGTTACTGATCAAATAGGCCTGATGGGTGGGTTGTTTGGGAGTGGATGGTCAGAGCCAACACAAAACATCTCTGTGTCCCCTGCAAGCGTTCCATTTTGTAACACTTACACAGCACATAGAGATCCAGCATGGTGTAGTGGTTTGGTTTGAGTACTGGACTAAGACACTGCAATATTATCAGTCAATCTGTAAAACAAGTCTTGTTTTCCATCCATTGACATCGCTGCTCTTAGTGAAGTTCATCTCCATGAGGAAGGCAGCCTTAAAGAACACAGCACCGGCTACACACTTTACTGGTCTGGCAAACCCAAAACTGAAAAACATCTTTCAGGAGTAGGCTTCATGACTAAAAACTCTGTTGCCTCCAAACTTGAAACCTTGCCAACAGGACACTCCGATTGCATTATTTCCTTATGCCTCTCACATGTTGTTCTCTTTAGTATATATTCTCCAACTATGCAAGCTGACCCTGTAGAGAAAGAAAAATTCTACGCAGACCTACGCCACCTCATACAAAAAGTCCCTGTAGAAGATAAAATTATTATCCTTGGTGACTTCAATGCCAGAGTAGGAAAGAACTCCAAAGCCTGGAAAGGTGTCTTAGGCAAGCATGGTGTTGGAAATTGCAATGATAACGGATGCCTCTTGCTAGAGTTCTGTGCAGAACAACAGCTGACTATTACAAACACTATCTTTCAGCAGCAAGACAGCTTGAAGACAACCTGGATGCATCCCCGATCCAAACATTGGCACCTCATTGACTATGTTCTAGTCCGCCAGAGAAACATTCGCGATGTCCGCCATACTCGTGTGATGCCCAGTGCAGAATGCCAAACAGATCATCACCTCGACAGATGTAAACTAAATCTTCATCTTAAGTTCAAACCTAAGAGGGGTGGCATGTTAAAGAAGAGACTCCAAGTCAACAATCTTCAACAAGCTACCATGAGAGACAACTTCCAGGCAAACCTGCAAACAAAATTTGAAGACCATCCTATAGATCCTTCTCCTACAGTGCTTTGACAACATATAAAAAACAGTATCCTGCAGTCTGCGGAAGAATCCCTCGGGTTCTCCCACAAGAAAAATCAAGACTGGTTTGATGAAAACAACTAAGAGATCCAGGAGCTGTTGGCAAAGAAGAGAACTGCTCACCAGGCATACCTCGCCCAGCCAACTTGCCATGTAAGAAAAGCAATTTTCCGTCTCACATGTAGTAAACTTCAACAAAAACTCCAAGACATGCAGAACAAGTGCTGGATCAATGTAGCAGAAAAGACACAACACTGTGCAGATCTGGGGGACTCTAGAGGATGTTATGAAGCTCTTAAGGCAGTGTTTGGACCTACTTATCAGGTCTAAAGCTCCTTATACACTACAGATGGTCAAACACTAATTACTGATAAAGCCTCCATCCTGAATCGATGGGCTGAACACTTTCAAAGTCTCTTTAGTGCCAACCAAGTAGTCCAAGGCTCAGCTATCCAACATATGATACAAAAACCGATGAAAAATGAATTGGACATAGATCCCACTTTGGAAGAGACCCTTAACCCTTAAGGCCATACAGCAGTTGAAAAAGGGCAAGGCGGCTAGAATTGATGGAATCCCACCTGAAGTTTGGAAACACGGAGGTCATGTACTCCATGATAAATTCGATGAACTCCTTGTCAATTGCTGGGAAAGGGGGGAACTGCCATCAGATCTCCGAGATGCAGTCATCATCACCCTGTACAAGAAAAAAGGAGCAAAATCCAATTGCTCAAACTATCGAAGCATAACACTGCTCTCTATTGCTGGAACAATCTTTGCAAGGATATTCCTCAACAGATTAGTTCCTGCCATTGCCAAAGAACTTCTTCCTGAAAGCCAATGTGGCTTCAGAGCCAATAGGAGTACTACAGATATGGTATTTGCCCTTAGACAACTGCAAGAGAAATGCAGAGAGCAGAACAAGGGTCTCTATGTAACATTTGTCGACCTCACCAAAGCCTTCGACACCGTGAGTAGAAAAGGTCTGTGGCAGATCCTGGAAAGACTAGGATGTCCTCCCAAATTCCTTAAAATGATTTTCTTGCTATACGAGGGCCAGCGTGGTCAAGTCAGATATGGCGATGCTCTTTCAGAGCCCTTTCTAATAACTAATGGAGTGAAGCAAGGTTGTGTTCTTGCACCAACTTTATTTACAATCTTCTTCTTCAGCATGATGCTCCAAAGGGCTACGGCAGAGCTCGAAGAAGACGACGGCACCTATATACGTTACTGTACTGATGGTAACTTGTTTAACTTAAGCCGTCTAAGGGCTCACACTAAGACTCTAACCTATCTAGTCCGTGAGCTGCTCTTGCTGATGATGATGACTTTGTTGCCCACAGAGAAGCAGCTCTGCAGTGCCTAAGATCCTGCTTCGCAACAGCTGCAGAGCTATTTGGGCTGGAAGTCAACCTGAAGAAAATGGAAGTTCTTTACCAGCCTGTACCACAGGACGAACACCCCCATCCCCACATTGCCGTCGTCAACTCTGTACTTAAGTCCGTTCAGCAGTTCACCTACCTGGGAAACATCATCTGCTCAGATGCCAAGATTGACAAAGAGATCGATCACAGATTAGTAAAGGCACATAGCGCATTTGGAAGACTTTACAAAAGAGTCTGGAGTAATAAACACCTGAGGCGAAACACAAAAATCAGTGTGTATAGAGCCATTGTACTGTCTATTCTCCTTTATGGGTCTGAAATATGGGTAACCTATTGCCACCACTCACAACTCCTCGAATGCTTCCATCTGTGCTATCTATGCACAATCCTAAATATACACTGGACTGACTATGTGACGAATGTTGCTGTCCTTGAGCAAGCAGGGATCACCAACATTGAGGCCATGATATTGAGAACACAGCTGCGCTGGGCAGGGCATGTTTCTAGGATGGAGGACCATCGCCTCCCAAAAATAGTATTCTGCGGTGAACTCGCCACGGGTCAGCGTAAGAGGGACACTCCAAAAAAGCGATACAAGGATTCCCTGAAACAACACCTCAGGCTCGGCCAAATTGATCACCAACAATGGTCCGTCCTAGCCTCACATCGGGAGGCATGGAGACACACTATCTGCAATGCTGCAGCCTTATTTGAGAACTCACGCTGAACAAGTCTTGAAGAGAAATGACAATGAAGAAAAAATCACAACCCAGAAGCATCACCCAAGGAAACCTTCTGCTGTGCTTTCTGCAACTGGACTTGTCTATCTTGGATTGGCCTTTTTAGTCATCAGCGCACTTGCAGAAAGCGCGGGATGAGTCCTTCCTGAATCGTCGTTTGTGAAGAGAAGCCAGAGAGGTACCCTCATGCAAAAGAAAGTGTCCTTGAATTTAAGGGCATGAGTTTAGACATTGGAGGTAAGGATTAAGAGGGGGCCCCAATGTGATATTATTGTAAATTTTTATTATGTAAATCAATTTAGTTTTTTTAAAAAAATAAATATTACTTTGGTGTCATCATTTAAACAGACTTATTTTAATTTTTATCTTAAATCCTAAGGAGCATCTCACTACCCTCAACCATAGCATAGGGTAGGGGGCCGGCCAAAGATCTGGGCTGGGGGACTGCTTCAGGATGTGGGGGCCATGTTTGGAAGATATTAAACCATGTGCATGGGCATAACGAGTTAGACCCCAAAGGCTATAACCAAGAGCCATCATTTTACTTGGATGAAATGAAGCCAACTTTCGTGCCCCAAGAGGAACACATTCCGCACTTCAGGTTGGCACAGCTGAGAAGGTCCTCACTCCTGTCCTTAGACAGTGTATTGTTCCCACTGCTGGAATTATTATTGTTATTGTGGTTGTTATTGTTATTGTGATTTATTTCTATCCCACCTTCCTCCCAGAATTGGGACACAAAGTGGCTTACCATTAAATGAACAGTACCATTAAAAACATGCAAAAGATGAGCATTAAAATAGAATTACTATAGTCACAGTATTAAAACACTTCAAATATCTAATTAAAAGAAAAAGATGACATTTAAAAAGATTAGAAAGCTATAACAGTACAGTTTAAAACAATATGCTTCACCCATCCTGTTCTTTAAAAACCTTCTTCCTCTGAGGTTGAGAGAGTGTGACTTCCCCAAGGTCATTAAGTGATTTTCTCTGGCCGAGCGGGGATTCAGACCCTGGTTTCCAGAGTCATAGCCCAACACTCAAACTGCTACACCACATTGTATCCTTATTTTCCCCCAAAATTGGGGCTCCACATGGCAAACAATTTAAAAGAGCAATATAGCTGAAAACATACAGAAAGCAAACAGTAAAATAGAATTAAACTACTCACAATGTTAAAACAATTCAGAACTAAAGTTGAAAGAATAAAAGCAATTAAAAAGATTAAAAAGCAATTAAAAACAGCAGTTTAAAACAATTCAGCCCCCGAGCCTGTTCTTTAAAAACTTTCTCTTTTTTTAAAGTAATTTTTTTATTGAATTTTCCCCTCGAATGAATACAAAAAAGAAAAAGAAAGAAAGAAATGGCATCAAAAATAACAAAAGAAAAAATGTACAAGGATTGACTTCCTACTTTCTAATTTGTTGGTTATTGTCATTTATTTTGTATCTCTCCCATCACATTGCTGCCGAACAAGACTGTCATCTCCCGGGTCAGCCTCGAGCGACCAATGTCCTGAACCGCCTGCATGCAGGGTTGGGGCTGCGGCTTCCAGTGCATCTTTACACCTGCCGGTTTCGTCCCTCGCCAGTCGCTACAGGGCTTTTTTGGAAATGGATTTGTCCTTCGAGCCTGTGCAATGGATTTTTCTGGTGGAGCGCAGCGTGCACAGAACTGGCCTCACCCTTTAAACCAGAGATTCATGTGCTGTGGCCTTGCAAGCATGGACGTGGCAGCGAGGTCCTCGGGCCGTAGGTTTGATTAGAGTTTCCTTCTCTTAGATGGTTGACCTTACAGGGTTGGACGAGCACCATCTGCCCGGGTTTGGGATTCGAGTTTTCCTTCTAGGACGGTTGCCACAAGGCTAGAGAGCCCATCCTGCCCTTTGACGCTCTTTGTCAGACCCTTCGGTTTTGACCTGTCTGGCATGGGAGACCCTACCAGTGGCTATTATGCCACCACCAGCATAGCTCAAAACATCATTAGGGTACGCAAGCCTCTCTCCCACTACAAGGGGGCGTCAATGGAGAGGTGTTTATCTACTGTTTTCTGACCTTTTACCAATTCATTTTTGTTCATTCTTATTATTAATCACTTCAGTTTTACATACTCATTCCACATCTTCCAGTCTTTTTCAAACTTTTGAATCATTTCCCTCTTTAATAGTCTAGTTAACATGTATATTTCAGCTAGGTCTCCTACTTTCAATATCCATTCTTCAAGAGTGAGTATTTTCTTTTTTTCCCAATAGCAGGGATATACTACCCTTGCAGCCGTTACCATATATAAAATTGTTTTTTCAGTATCGTTCTTTAAAAACTTTCTATATTAAATGCCTGTCGGTATAAAAAGTGTTTTGCCTGTTAATGGAAGGTCAGCAGGGAGGGGGCCATTCTGGTCTCCCTTGGAAGGGCTTTCCAGAGTCTAGAGACAGCCACTCTTATTTTCCCACCATATTTAAGGGCATGATTTTAGACATTGGAGGTAAGGATTAAGAGGGGGGCCCAATAACCAAGAGGATGCCAGCATATGTCACCAACAGAATTACAGCCATTAAGTGATGGGGACAGACAATAATGAAATACCATCACTATTTTTTCCTGCTTCTGACTTCTGGGAGGCATTGGCTTGTACTCTATTGGACACTTGGGATCTTAGGTTGATCCAGCAAGCAAGTTTTTATCACTAGCTTTTTGAGAGCATACAAACCTGCATGTTAAATGTGTTATTCTCTCCATGCATCTCTGTTTCAATTGCTTTGCTTTCACCTCTGGCATTGTGGCCCATAGCTACCTTTTCCTCCATTTCTGCATCAGGGGCCGGGGCAAATAATGACAGAATATCTTGCTAAAGAAGGGGGTACTTAATCAGCAATCAAGATTCAATTTGTTTTAATTTTAGCAGGTGTTTGTGAGGTGCATTGATGGGAGAGATAATATGCATTGCTTTCATTAGCTCTCTTGTTTTTGTGCTTGAACATTTAAGAGCCAGATGTTTGGAGGTGAGCTGATCAGAATATTAAGTCCCCAGAGGTTCATTTCCACAGTGTTTTACATTTCTCTCTTTATCTCCATCACTTCACCCTGAGCTGAGAGGTGCGAGAGCTCGCTGTGGCAAAGGACAATTTCGGCTTCCCATTCAGCCTAAAAGCACCAAGCGAGTGCCTAGTTCTCTTTCTCCAATACTTTTATTCTAATAATCTGCAATTAATTCATGGTCCTCGGGTCAGACTCATTTCCAGCCATTTTGACAGAGAAATATCTTTTGTAGGAATGGTTGGAGTTTTACCAGGGATTTTTTTTTAAAAAAAAAAAACTGAACACCACCACCAAATCCTATAAAAAAGAGAAGAAATTTTGCTAATATAGCATACAAAGGTACTGATCTCATCATCAGTGAAAGCTAAATATCATTGTAGATCAGCCCTTTGCAACATAACAGCTGAAATGTGACAGGGTCAAAATATATGGATGAAATGAGGAGTAACAGGAGACTTATGCAGAAAAATGGCAAAGCTCTCCATCACCAAGTTTAAACTCTACACTGCTTGTGTGTGTATGTCTAGTATGTGTGTGACAAACACCCAGGAAAGCAATAGAAATTACTCTGTATTCTCACTTTCAATTTCAGATTAAAATATACAAATAAAGTATTTTGTAATGCTTTCCTAACCTTCAAATACACCTTGATTCCTCATACTTTTTAGGATTCCTTGGACAAAGGCAGTGCTTCAGTTCTGTTGCTGAGGGTCCGTTTGTTGACTCCATTTCATTAAGTATTGGGCTTTTGCAAAACATCTGTCTGTCAGTGTAAACACTGCTGAATTGTGAGTCTGGCCATCTTAACTCAGAGATCAAACTTCTTTTGCCCAAGTGTGTTTGACATGCAGGCACACTGCATCATAAGCAATGTAGCTCTAAGGCTCATGGTTACTATCTGTAAGCATTCAAAAAGGGATGCTGTGATCTCTAAAAGTCAACATGGGTTTTCTCAAAAACATGTCATGCCAGAATAATCTTATCTCTTTTTCTGATAGAGTTTCAAGCTTGGTAGATGAAGGGAATGCTGTGGATGTAGCATACCTTGATTTCAGTAAGGCCTTTGACAAGGTCTCCTATAATATTCATGCAAACAAGCAAGCAAAATGTGGACTAGACAATGCTACTGTTAGGTAGTTTTTAATTGGTTGACCAGTTGAACCCAAAGGGGGCTCACCAATGGTTCCTCTTCATCCTGGAGAGAAGTGACTACTGGGGTTATAATTTACTTGGCTGATGGAATAGAGGGCATGCTTATCAAATTTGCAAATGATACCACATTAGGAGGGGTAGCAAATACCCCAGAAGACAGGATAAGAATTCAAAATGACCTTAACAGATTATAGAGCTGGGCTAAAGCTAACAAAATGAATTTCAACCAGGAAAAATGTAAGATTCTCCACTCAGGTAGAAAAAATGAAATGCAGAGATATGGGAGATTTTCACACCTGGCTAAAAGCCTTGGTTCTGTCCTGCTGCCTCCTCCCCCATTCCTGCAACAGAATGGAGGTAAATGTTTGCACACTAACCTCCATTCTGCTGCAGGAACCGGCGTCCTCCCTGGCCAGCTGTAAAGTCAGCCATTGTAAGGCTGCTTTTACAAGCAGCCAGGGGAAATCCCGCTCATTCTCGTGAGAGAACGAGCGGGAGGGAAATTCATTTTTTTTTTTTAAAAAAAAACCCAGCTGTGAAGTAAAAGAATTTTAAAAAATACAAGTAGCCTGGGGAGGGGAGAGGGGTGGCACTTACATGGATGTCCTGATTGTGGCAGAAAGTGCCTGCCACGGAGCTCCTCCCCCATACCTATCATTCCAGAACAGGGACAGGATCCAATTCTCACACCCGCGTTCCGTTACAGAAACAGAACCAGGTACTTAAAAACAACTTCTCCCCATGAATAAAATATCATGGGGAGAACACAGAATAATGACAAATAGGGAATGGAACAGGGTAAATGTGTCTGAAAGGATAAACTTTCAGCAACCCTGTTCTGTCCCTGTAATGGGGCTAATTGCCTGTGTGAAAATCTCCATACGATGTGGGACATCTGGCTTGATAGCAGTACATGTGAAAGGGATCTAAGAGTCTTAGCTGAACATGAGTCAAAAGTGTGATGCAACAGCTTAAAAAGCCAAAGCAATTCTAGGCTGCATCAATAAAAACATAGTGTCTAGATTGAAGGAAGCAATAGTACTGCTCTATTCTGCTTTGGTCAGACCTCACCTGGAATCTGTTTCCAGTTCTGGGCACCACAATTCAAGGAGGATATGGAGAGGCTGGAATGTGTCCAGAGGAGGGCAACCAAAACGGAAAAAGGCCTGGAAGCCATGCCCTATGAGGAGCAGCTTAGACAGCTGGGAATGTTTATCTTGGAGAAGAGAAGGTTAAGAGGCAACATGATAGCCATGTTTATATGTAGGAAAGGATGGCATATTGAGGATGGAGCCAGCTTGTTTTCTGCTGCTCTGGAGAATAGGACATGGAGAAATGGATTCAAACTACAGGAAAAGAGATTCCACCTAAACACTAGGAAGAACTTCCTGACAGAGCTGTTTGAAAGTGAAATATGCTGCCTCGGAGTGTGGTGGAGTCTCCTTCCTGGGAGGTTTTTAAATAGAGCCTGGATGGCCATTTATTCTGAGTGCTAGTTTCATTGTGTGTTCCTGTATGGCAGGGGATTGGACTGGATGGTCTTTGTGTTCTCTTCTAACTCTGTGATTCTGCTATGTTGGTTGGGACTTGGGTCTCTAAAGATTTCTGGTTCACATGTGATTATATCCCTTGCTTTATGCATTAAAGGACAGGTTGTTGCTGATCTGTTAAAGGTGATCCAAAGTGTTCTGCTTAACCAAAATGCCACAAAGAGCCACAAGCATGGATAAGTTTATGGTCATTTAGTCTCAGTAGTGGAGTGTCTACATAAAGTAATCCAGAGAGGTAGTGGAGACAAGCCAGAGCTTTCCAAGAAACAGAATTCTCTCTAAGCATCCAAAGTTTCCCTCACTATCCCCTTGCTTACATTCTTCCTTCTTCCACTGATCACGTGTCATATCTAGACTCATGCAACATTTTAGAGATTGGTTTTCAGCAATTTCCACTGAGCCTTCTTTATTATTATTTAGGAGTGGTAGTCAACATTCTAAAGTGCTTTGGTAATACTGGTTAACACCATATCTGCAGGGGATACGTTCTCAGACTTACCACAAATATTTGAAACTGTTAGTGAGCTGCATAGAATCATGCTGGAGGACCTTGGAGATGCCTAGACAGGCCACCTCTCTAGACAGCTCCTGTGTAACTCTATAGTAACTTCCAGCTGAAGTTACCATATAGTCCCTCTGGAGGACCTATGAAATGCCTAGAGAGACCATATTTTTCAAGTGATGGATAATTGAAACTGTGTGTGTGTGACATATATTACACTAGTTAAACATTAGTATTGTTTTGTTTTGGTGGAAACATTCCTCTTTCCCTTGTTTGATCTCTGTTCATTCTATGTCCTGGAAACAATAGCTGTGTGTACTGGTAGTAGCCATCTTAACTAGTCCTGGGATAATACAGACAGCCAAGTAGAGACACTGTAGGCATATTCCATTTTGGAAAATACTGGGTTAATTTTGACTAAACTGGGAACTTGGAGTGAAAAGTCCTTGAAAATGCCAAGAATTCCATGGAATTACTTTGGGATGAGAAAAAAAATCAGATGGATCTCCAAAATAAAATTACTTTGTATGGGAACAAAACCCGAGACCTTCAGAGTCTTTTTTCTCATATCTAGAACCTCTATGAGAGATATAACATTCAGTAATTAATTGCCTAACTAAAAACTTTCTTGGAGAATGAGAAAGAGAAGGAAAGGATTGAGTGATGCAGCAATGCAGTATGATACATAACAAGGAGAGAGAAAAAATGCCTTTGAGATTGGGATAAATCTCAGCAAAATGAAGACAGATATTTACATCCTTATTTCCGTGTCCATGTCAATTGGTTGTTCTGGCAAGAAACTCTTGATTTGGCAAAGAGAATGACAACTTGATTTGACTTATGGAGAACTAGCTTCCACTTATTATTTTTATTCTTACTAGGCAAATGGAACCTTGCAGTGCCAAGATGTTAGGGAAAAACATTCATAAAATTCTGACATAATATCTTCTTTTGGCAGTAATGTGATTTCATTTGTTAAGAGTGAAGCTACTTTTCAGGAAATGGTTGTAAGACAATCCTGAGAATGCAGAGCAATTCTGAGAAAGCAAATTTTTGGATGAATACATAATAATCAAGCACATAAGTGATGCCAGCAAAATTTTCAGAGTAATGCTCAGGAGGACTATCTGTACAAGGGGGAAAAAATTGGGTTGATGTGCACTAACGCAAATTCAAAGCAGCTTCTATTTGTCTTAATCGGTTTTTGGCAAAATCACAGAGATGCGAAGGTAGTTGCTTTTGCTGTCCCAATGGGCATCCCTGCAAATCAAGATGGCAAACATGAGTGGATAACTCATGTTTTTATTGTCACCAGTTGCTACCGCCAAACAGTATTTTTTTTTAAAAAAAAGCATATATAAGGTGCGAAGGTGTGATATTCTGCCTAAATAACTAAAAAAGAAAAGAAAAGAAAAGAAAAAGGCTGTTTTGTAGCCTGAGCACATGATCACAAAAGAGAAAATCCCAGATGGTGGTTCCATGTCCTTGCCTTGCTAGCAAGCTCTGCCCCTGCCCACATCTGACCACTCAGCTTCCACTTCTGCTCTTTCACAAATCCGATTGTCCAAACAAACAACAATGCCCATTCTCTGAGCTTTTTTTAAAAAAAAAACACAGGAAAAGCTGAGAAGGCTTTCCCAGTAGAGTTTACGGAGGATTTGTCCCCCCTTCTTTTGAATACTGCAATTTGATGTGGAATTCTATTAGGACAGGTAGGATTCCAAGCAAATTCTATGAGGATTATTTTGATCATTAAGACAACCACTCAGTTATGTCTGCATAACTAAGTAACAGCTCCTTCCCGGCCCACCTTAGGAGCCTGCAGCTGGATCAGGCAAAGGAGGTCTGTTCAGCTGCAAATTGGGGTGCAAGGTGAATGATGTATGTCCCCCTACCCAGCAAGCGAGGCTGTGACAAGGACTTGCGACTGGAGTCCTGGTTCTAGTCATCCAGCCTCACTTGCTGGTGTGAGGTGGTAGAAACATCCTCCTCCTTTCACCTTGATTAGAAGCGGAACAGATGTCCTTTGCCTGATCCCACTGCTGGCTCTTAAGGTGGGCTGTGGGGTGGCATTTACATAGGTTAACAGTACAATTGCATAGTCTTAATACAGATCAGTTAGAGATTCATAACTCTAGTCTGTAACATTGTAATGCCAATACTGAATACCAGCCAACATTAATGCTAATACTAATTTCTTATGTGTCTTCAGGTGGTGAACAACAATTAGAAACATAATACCAGCATATGAAACCAATATCTATTAAAACAATCAATGCATACTTTAAAAATTGTTGATTGAGAAATCATTTAGCTAGGCCAGCCAGAAGAGGGCATGCTTATCAAAATTGCAGATGACATCAAATTAGGAGGGGTAGCTAATACCCTAGAGCACAGGATCTGAATATAAAATGACTTTAACAAATTAGAAAGCTGAGCAAAAAATAACAAAATGCATTTCAACAGGGAGAAATGTAAGATACTACGCTTATGCAAAAATAAATAAGTAAAAATGAAATGAAATTCACAGATATAGGATGGGTGACACCTGGCTTGATGCTGGAGCAGCAGAAAACAAACCTGCTCCATCCTCAGCGTGACACCCCTTCAAATACTTAAACAGGGCTATCATTATCGCCTCTTAACTGTCTTTTTTCCAGGCTAAACATACCCAGCTCCCTAAGTCTCTCCTCATAAGGCATCGTTTCCAGACCTTTCACCATTTTAGTGGCCCTTCTCTGGACACGCTCCAATCTGTCAATATCCTTTGTGAATTGTGGTGCCCAGAACTGGACACAGTACTCCAGGTGAGGTCTGACCAAGGCAGAATAGAGCGGCACTATTACTTCCCTTGATCTAGATACTATACTTCTATTGATACAGCCCAAAATCGCATTGGCCTTTTTAGCTGCCACATCACACTGTTGACTCATGTTCAATTGTGGTCTACTAGGACTCCTAGATTCGTTTCGCACGTAGTCTCGTTAGGCCAGGTATCTCCCATCCTATATCTATGCATTTCATTTTTCCACGCTAAGTGCAGTACCTTACATTTCTCCATATTGAATTTCATTTTGTTAGCTTTGGCCCAGCTCTCCAGTCTATCCAGGTCATTTTGAATTTAACAGTTAACAAATCCATTGAACAGTTAACTTTTCTAGCCCACATTTTACAAGCTATGTTTTTAATTTTTTTTCTTCTAATTTATATATATTTTAATTAATGCATGTTTTTAATCCTTTGCAATTTAATATTATTTTAAGGGGTGGGTGGGCTAGGGTATTGTGAGTATGGGGTTTTTATATTGTAAGCCGCCCAGATTGCATTGCAGAGGGGCGGGATATAAATAAAATTTTATTATTATTATTATTATTATAAGAATGTCATGGGGAACCTTGTCGAAGGCCTTACTGAAATCAAGGTATGCGATATCCACAGTGTTCCCTTCATCTACCAAGCTGGTAACTTTATAAAAAAAAGAGATCAGATTAGTCTGGCATGACTTGTTTCTCTGAAACCCATGTTGACTTTTTGTGATTATGGCATTGCCTTCTAAATGTTCACAGACTCTCTGTTTAATGATCTGCTCTAGAATATTTCCTGGTATTGATGTCAGACTAACTGGACGATAATTGTTGGGATCCTCTTTTTCCCCCCTTTTTGAAGATGGGGACAAGATTTGCCCTCCTCCAGTCTGCTGGGACTTCTCCTGTTCTCCAGGAGTTCTCAAAGATTATTGCCAATGGCTCTGAGATCGCATTTGCCAGTTCTTTTAATACTCTTGGATGTACTTCATCTGGTCCTGGAGATTTAAATTCATTTAGATTAAGAAGGTATTCCTGTACAACCTCTTTGCTTATTCTGAGCTGGATTTCCCCTATTGTGTCCTCTGTTCCATTCTCCTCAGGTTGGTCCCCCTTTTCCTTTTCTGAAAACACTGAGGCAAAGAAGGTGTTGAGTAATTCTGCCTTCTCTCTGTCCCCTGATAGCATTTTGCCATCTTCTCCACGTAGTGGCCCTATCATTTCCTTCTTCCTCCTTTTACTGCGGACATACCCCCAAAAACCCTTTTTATTGTTCTTAACCTCCCTAGCAAGCCTGAGCTTCTTTGGTGATTTCCCCCTTTTTCCATTTCCTATACATATTCCGTTTAAAACTTAGCTCCGTTGAAAGTTCTTTAGTCATCCATTCTGGTTTCTTGAGACGCCTCCCATTTTTCTTCCTCATTGGTACTGTTTGAAATTGTGCATTCAGTATCTACCTTTTGAGAAAGTTCCATCCATCTTGAGGTCTCTTCTCTTTTAGTATTCCTGACCATGGGATCACCCCCAGTGTTTCCCTGAGTTTATTGAAATCAGCTCTCCTAAAGTCGAGAATGCGTGTCTGACTATGCCTGGCTTCTCTTTTCCATTGTATAACAAACTCCAGGAGAACATGTTTACTCTCACCTAAGGATCCACCACTTGCACCCCATTAACCAGGTCATCTCTGTTGGTTAGGATCAGATCTAAAATAGCTGACCCCCTTGTATATATAATCTTAGATGTGCATGTGCGTGTGTGCATGTGCAGGTTATGGGGTTGTCTAAATGGCAAAAATACTCCTCATAGAATTCAAGGAGAATAAGATTTGTCTAAATGCCATCCCACATCAATCCTCTGTATTTGGAAGGAGTGGGGGCAAATCCACCAAAAACTCTGCAGGTAAAGCCTTCATGGTTTTTCCCAACGTTTTTGAAAAGCTCCACAGGGAATGTGCGTTCCCGCTCATTGGGACAATCCGATTCACATAATTCTCATTCCTGATAAGAGTAGAAGTGGAAAGCTGTTTGGCCAGATGTGTGCAGGGGGCAGAGCTTGCTAACAAGGCAAGTACCCGGAACCACCATGTTGGATTTTCACCTTAGTAATTGTGTGCTGAGGTGGCAGAACAGCCTTATTTATTTATTTAGGCAGAACATTGTAATTTCACACCTTAGATATGCTTTAAAAATACTTTTCAGTGGCAGCAACTGGCGACAATAAAAACATGAGTAATTCATTCGCACCCGCCATCTTGATTTGCAGGCATGCCCGTTGGAACAGGGAAAGCAGATAGTTTTGCATGCCTGTGATCTTGAAAAAAAAAACAAATGTTAAGACAAATTGAAACTGCTTTGAATTGGTGTTAGTGTGCATCAGTCCACCCACCCCTTCATATAGACAAACCCTTAATTTGTTCCCACACATCCCCATAAGTCAAAATGATGATTGCAATATCGTTGGGCCAGGGACCTCATCCTTTTTCGCTGTTACTCTGTAGATTGCCAGGTGTGTGCTAGTGATGCTCTTTTAGCCTTACCACACTACACTGTTAGAGTGCTATTATTCTGCTTTAACTGCTATGGCTTCCTCCTGTGGAATTCTGGAGTTTGTAGTTTAGTGAGGCCTAAGAGCTCTCTGGTTGAGAATGCTAAATACCCCTCCCTAAACTGCGAATCCCAGGATTCCATAGGAGCAGCCATAGCACTTACAGTGGAATAATAGTGCTATAACAGTGTAGTGTGATAAAGACCTCTGAGAATGAGGATGTGCATACAAGGGAATATCAGTTCCGTTTCTATATACTCAGATGTATTCTTGGTTTTTTTCCTTCTTCCCTTCCCCACTCTGCCCACATACATTACTTTCAGACTGCAAGTTCAAGCTATTTAATATTGCAAAATAAGCCAGCAATAAAGGCTTAATAGACTTGCCATGGGCAAATGTTGTAATCTCCCCCCTCCTTCGGCAGTCCCCTCCACCCCTCCCATTAATTGTTCCCTGTTTACTTTGATACTCAAAGATTGCTCTGTTTTACAAGCAGATTGTCTAATTGTGTCACCTTCCACTGCCAGTGTGTCAGAGGGGGAACATTTGCAAGTGATTAGCTATGAACCTATGTGTTGCCAAATGTATGAGGTGCCTAGCCTTTTAGGATATAATTGTGATCTTTTAATATGTGCCCGTTGACCCAGGCTTGTTATTATCTATTATAGTTTATAATAATGTATCTCTTTATGATTAAATGATGAGGCTCGGTAGAACACTATGATTAGCATTTAGTTATTTATAGATTATGTCAGAGCAGTAATAAACATAAAATGCTGTTAATGTGTGGCTAATGAAATCTGGACATGAACAAGTTTATGAATTGATATAATTCATTTGAGTGTTCTAACTGGAGCTGCTAGTTCTTCTCATAATTCAAAAGCTTAGCAGGGTTCACCGATTAGGCGGTAGACTAATTTGCAACGAAAAGTCAATGGGTTTCCATCGTCTTGGGCTATCATACACAGCATGGCTGATTGCATAAGGACTATACAAAGTAATTCTCATAAATATATTTATTAAGCTTAATATGTTTGGCGGGGGAGGGCGAGAGGAGACAAAGGTGGAATCTGCTTAGCACTCAACCTACATGAGGAAGGAATGGTGGCCATTTGGGAGCTACTAAAACCAACCTAGTCACGATCAATGAGATTTCTATTTATTTATTCATATTTCAAGGGCTACTGATTCAGTACAAAACATAAACGAGGATGTAAAAAGCAGTGCCAAAGATTTGCAGATGAGACAAGAGAAAGATGATGCCCCCGCTCTCTCTCTCTCTCTCTCTCTCTCTCTCTCTGTGTGTGTGTGTGTGTTGCTGGTCATGCCTCATCTGGTGTGTTGCATTCAGTTCTAGGCACCTCATTTGCAGAAGGATATAGGCCTGTCTACACTGGCCAGAATATGCCACCTTCCAGCAAAAGTATTTTGAGCTGAGAGCTGGCCCTCATCCAGAAGTTTAAATATTTGAAGGGATGTCATAGTAAGGAGGAGCAGGCTTGTTTTCTGCTGCTCCAGAGACTAGGGAGATTTTCACACGGGCTATATATCCCGTGGCAGGAACAGAACAGGGTCGGGAAAGGTTTTTCCTTTCGGACAATGACCCCGTTCTGTCCTGCATCCATCTTACTCCCGTGACTGTTCCAGAACAATATAATCATGATTTTTCATCGTGAATAGACCTCCTGTTCCGTCACTATCACGCAATCATGGGTGTGCAAACAGGAGCCCCATTCCTGTTCCGAAATGACAGCTGTGGAGGGGAGGTCCGTTCCGAGCACTTCCTGGTATGATCTGGACATCCAGGTAAGTGACACCCTTTATTTTACCCTCCCTGTTTTGATTATGTGATTTAAAGAGTGTTTTTGTGCTTGGTGAACTGATTTTATGTTTGGGGGAATTTTATTTTTTAAATTTACTGTCCGGCGTTATCACGTCATAACCTGATAACGTTTCAGATAGCCGGTCGTAAAAGCAGCCTTACGACGGCTGCATTTACGGCCAGCCAGCAAGGGGAGGGGGAGCCCGTTCCTGCTGCGGAATTAAGGTGAGTGTGTGAAAGATTTATGTTATTCCGTGGCAGGAACGGGAGAGAAGGTAGTGGCGCAGTAACGGGGCATTTTGGCCCCATATGAAAATCTCCTAGGACACAGAGCAAGGGTTCAAACTACAGGAAAAGAGATGCTACCTAAACATTAGAAAGAACTTCTTGACAGTAAGAGCTGTTCAGAAGTGGAATACACTGCCTCGTAGTGTGGTGGAGTCTCCTTCTTTGGAGGTATTTAAGCAGAGGCTGGATGGCCATCTGTCAGGAATGCTTCGATTGTGTATACCTGCATGGCAGGGGTTGGACTGGATGGCCCTTGAGGTATCTTCCAAATCTATGATTCTATGATTCTATGACACACACACCCCAGTTACCACAACAAAATAGGCAGAAGTCTGCATGCACACAACGGTCCTCTCCCCCCACTGTCACACACCACACTCTCTGAAGCCACAAAGGAGGCCCTCAGCATGTGATCAAGGCTGGTCACATGCAGGGGGCCATGATCATGTGCTGGAGGCCTCCCTCCCAGCTTCAGAGGGACACCAGCGGAGGTGTCCGGTGATACAGCCTGGCATGCAGGAGCAGACTCCTGCATTTCCATGCTGGACCCATCTAGGTTTCCTGACATTTCCTGAGTTTTCACAAGGGGTTGTTTTGAAATGTTTTAAAAGGCTTCCTCCTGGCTTCACCTCAGACATTGTCAGGACTATCCAGAGGAGAAATGGGGCAAGACGTCTGAGTCATTTGGACTACAGGGCTCCAACACAGGGGAAGTCAGTAAATTTCCTATCTAGGCAAGCCCATAGACAAGTTGAAGTAAGTTCAGAAAAGGGCAAGAAGGATGACATAGCAAAATATATGAGGAAAGGTTAAGGGAGTTGGACATGTTCAGCTTGGTGAAGAGAAGACTGAGTGGTGACAGGGTCACCTTCCCTTTTTTTGATGATCTTCATTAAATATTTTTTATTAGTTTAACATACAATAAAAACATTGAATATACTAGGAATTAAAACAACTATAACAGTCATTACAGACAAAAGGACAATGTATATATCTATATATCTCAACACATAAACACACACACACACACATATATACACACATATACACATACATTCTAAAATAGACTTCCCACCTATCCTCCAAATACTTTCTTACATCATTATTTTCCATTTCCCCCTCTATATTACTAATATATCACTCGAGATCTATTACGTATTACTAATATCCTATTTTCTATTATCGTTAAAGTATTTTCAAACTATTAATTCACATTCCTGTCAACAATCTATAAAGATCACATACAGATTTTTTAATTTAATCTACTGATGTTATAACGTTATTGCTAATTTTTTATTACATTCTACTCTTTAAATCCTTCCACATACATATTACCCCTTAATTTTTTAAGATAAACTATAAATGGTTCCCAGTTTTTCACACACTCGTCTATTGAGTTTCCTTTCATAAAATTAGTCAGTTTGTCCAATTGTGCCATTTCTGACACTTTCTCTATCCAATCCATGGCTGTCACCCCTTTTAAATACTGTCTCAGAGAGGAAGGTGCAGTGTTGTTCTCTGGTACCCCAGAGGGTAAGAACCACGCCTAACAGTTTCAAGTTACACGAGGGCAGATTTCGACTGAGCATTAGAAGGAACTTCATTGTAGGAGTGGTTTGGCAGTGGAACCAGTTACCTAGAGAGATGGGGGTGGCTCCTCTGGATGTCTTCAAAAAGAGGCTGAACAGCTACCTGTTGGGGATGTTTTACAGGAGGCCTTGCACTGAGCAGGGGGTTGGCCTCACTGGCCTATTGGGCTTTGATGTCATGGATTTTTGATGGAAAATATTGCTTTCTTTATGGGGTATTAGAGTTGTTTGGTTATGTACATGCTGTGTAATGGAGGTAATAAGGTGAGGAGCTGGCAGAAGGGGATGAGCAAATGGGATATTGAGAGTAAATGGTGATGGTGGAATGCTTGAAGTGACTTTCATTAGGCTAGGGGTTGACAGTTCGTCTGGAGATTGTAGACTGGAATGAATGAGTGAGGTTTAGGGGTGAGAGGGTCACTTAGTCAAGCTTAGAAATTAATGAGTGGGGTTTGCGAGTTTGAGTTGGCTAGGAGCAGAGTGTGAGCGAGAGATGTATTTTCAATGTATTAATTTATTAATCTGTTTTCTTATGTTCAACTTAATAAAGTATTGTTTTTTGTACTATATGCTTTTGGCTTCTGAGAATGATACACACACACACACACACACACACATATATATATATATATATATAGAGAGAGAGAGAGAGAGAGAGAGAGAGATTGGGTTCAGAGTCAGGGCCAGCTTTATGATGGTTATATGGCCACTTCAGGCAGAAGGGTTGGCTTGTTTCACCCTCCTTTGAACCTTGCTTCTCTCTACCGCCCCCCAACCTGGAAAAAATGATCCAAAAATCAAAAGCAGAAGTGATGTCAGGTCACTTCTTGGTTGCCCAAACTACATGGGACGGGGTGGTGCCCACACCATCTTGACTGCAGGACTGGTTTTGCTCCTATCTGGAGCTCCCTTGCCACAACCTCTACAACTGAGAAGTCTGGATCAGGTTATGGCCAATGGCCTGTTTGGTTTATTTGTTGTATGTTGTTTAAAATATGTGTTCACATTTTTTGGCATCTGTTTTTGATACCAAAAACAAATAACAGAAAAAAAATGTATCTCTCTCTCTCTCTCTGGCTTCTCTTTGCAAAGGAAGATTCAGGAAGGACTCATCCTGCGCTTTCTGCAAGCGCGCTGATGACTAAAAAGGCTAATCTGAGATAGACAAGACCGGTTGCAGAAAGCACAGCAGAAGGTCTCCTTGGGTGATGTTTCCGGGTTGTGATTTTTTCTGCATTGTCATTTCTCTTCAAGACTTGTTCGGTGTGAGTTCTCAAATAAGGCTGCAGCATTGTAGATAGTGTGTCTCCATCCCTCCCAATGAGGCCAGGTCGGACCATTGTTGGTGATCAATTTGGCCGAGCCTGAGGTGTTGTTTCAGGGAGTTCTTGTATCAATTTTTTGGAGTGCCCCTCGTACGCTGACCCGTGGAGAGTTCACCATAGAATACTATTTTGGGGAGGCGATGGTCCTCCATCCTAGAAATAGCCGTGTTCTCAATATCATGGCCTCAATGCTGGTGAACCCTGCTTGCTCAAGGACAGCAACATTCATCACATAGTTAGTCCAGTGTATATTTAGGATTGTGTGTAAACAGCGCTGATGGAAGCGTTCGAGGAGTCGTAAGTGGTGGCAATAGGTGACCCATGTTTCAGACCCATAAAGGAGAATAGACAGTACAATGGCTCTATACACACTGATTTTTGTGTTTTGCCTCAGGTGTTTCTTACTCCAGATTCTTTTGTAAAGTCTTCCAAATGCGCTATGTGCCTTTGCTAATCTCTGATCAATCTCTTTGTCGATCTTGGCATCTGAGGAGATGATGCTTCCCAGGTAGGTGAACTGCTGAATGTATATAAGCACAGAGTTGCCGACAGCAATGTGGGGATGGTGGTGTTCGTCCTGTGGTGCAGGCTGGTAAAGAACTTCCATTTTCTTTAGGTTGACTTCCAGCCCAAACAGCTTTGCAGCTGTTGCGAAGCAGGATGTTAGGTGCTGCAGAGCTGCTTCTGTGTGGGCAACAAGGGCAGCATCATCAGCGAAGAGCAGCTCACGGACTAGATAGTTTAGAGTCTTAGTGCGAGCCCTCAGATGGCTTAAGTTAAACAAGCTACCATCAGTTTGGTAACGTATATGGATGCCGTCGTCTTCTTCAAGCTCTGCCATAGCCCTTTGGAGCAACATGCTGAAGAAGATTGTAAATAAAGTTGGCGCAAGAACACAATCTTGCTTCACTCCATTAGTTATTAGAAAGGGCTCTGAAAGAGCATCGCCATGTCTGACTTGACCATGCTGGCCCTCGTGTAGGAAGATAATCATTTTAAGGAATTTGGGGGGACATCCTAGTCTTTCCAGGATCTGCCACAGACCTTTCCTACTCACGGTGTCGAAGGCTTTGGTGAGGTCAACAAATGTTACATAGAGACCCTTGTTCTGCTCTCTACACTTCTCTTGCAGTTGTCTAAGGGCAAATACCATATCTGTAGTACTCCTATTGGCTCTGAAGCCACATTGGCTTTCAGGAAGAAGTTCTTCTGCAATGGCAGCAACTACTCTGTTCAGGAGTATCCTTGCAATGATTTTTCCAGCAATAGAGAGCAGTGTTATGCCTCGATAGTTTGAGCAATAGGATTTTGCTCCTTTTTTCTTGTACAGGGTGATGATGACTGCAGCTCGGAGGTCTGATGGCAGTTCCCCTTTTTCCCAGCAATTCTCAAGGAGTTCATGGAATTTATCATGGAGTACATGACCTCCGTGTTTCCAAACTTCAGGTGGGATTCCATCAATCCCAGCTGCCTTGCCGTTTTTTCAACTGCTGTATGGCCTTAAGGGTCTCTTCCAAAGTGGGAGCTATGTCCAATTCATTTTTTAATCAGTTTTTGTATCATATGTTGGATAGCTGAGCCTTGGACTACTTGGTTGGCACTAAAGAGACTTTGAAAGTGTTCAGCCCATCGATTCAAGATGGAGGCTTTATCAGTAATTAGTGTTTGACCATCTGTATGTATAAGGAGCTTTGGACCTGATAAGTAGGTCCAAACACCTACTTATCAGGCATAAGGAAATAATGCGATCAGAGTGTTCTGTTGGCGAGGTTTCAAGATTGGAGGCAATGGAGTTTTTAATCATGAAGCATACCTCTGAAAGATGTTTTTTGGTTTTGGGTTTGCCAGACCAGTAAAGTGTGTAGCCGGCGCCGTGTTCTTTAAGGCTGCCTTCCTTCATGGAGACGAACTTCACTAAGAGCAGCGATGTCAATATTAAGTTCATGGGCTATTAGAGCAGAACGACGCTCCGTCTGTCCACTATCTTCAGAGTCTTGCATGGTTCTGATGTTCTAGCATGCAAGCGTCAATTTATATACACCTTTGGAGGCCAGTGTGCACCTTTGTTTCTTTGCCTTGGTTTGACTGCTTCAGAAGATTCCCATTGGCTGTGGCTAGCCAACCAGGTAGTTGGGGATGAGCTTTCATTAGGCCACCTTTTCTAGGCCCCGCTCCATATGGAGCAAGCAGTGCTGTCCTTAAAAAAGGCTGCTTGGTCGTTCAGGATGCTGCCGAACAAGACTGTCATCTCCCGGGTCAGCCTCGAGTGAGCAATGTCCTGAACTGCCTGCATGCAGGGTTGGGTCTACGGCTTCCAGTGCATCTTTACACTTGCCGTTTCATCCCTTGCCTATCGCTACAGGGCTTTTTTTGGAATTGGATTTGTCCTTCGAGCCTGTGCAATGGATTTGTCTGGTGGAACGCAGCATGCACAGAACTGGCCTCACCCTTTAAACCCAAGGTTCATCTGCTGGCCTTGCAAGCATGGGCGGTAGCAGCGAGGTCCTCGGACCGTAGGTTTGATTAGATGGTTGACCTTACAGGGTTGGACAAGCACCATCTGCCCGGGTTTGGGATTAGAGTTTTCCTTCTCCTAGGACAGTTGCAGTAAGGCTAGAGAGCCCATCCTGCCCTTTGACGCTCTTTGTCAAACCCTTCAGTTTTGACCTGTCTGGCATGGGAGACCCTACTGGTGGCTATTGTGTCACCGCCAGCATAGCTCAAAATATCATTAGTGTACGCAAGCCTCTCTCCCATGACAAGGGGGCGTCAATGGAGAGGACCAAAGAAAAATAGTCACAGAAAAATCCCTTGAAATCAAACAAGCCCCATTGGTTAGATGAGTCGGGGATGCTTTGATCAAGATTTCCTGCGTGGCAGGGGGTTGGACTGGATGGCCCTCGTGGTCTCTTCCAACTCTACAATTCTATGATTCTATGATTCTATGAGTTGGGGCACAGGGTTAGGATCAGGTGCAAGCCTTTATTGCCAACTGAAATGCATTGCTGGCTGATCTCAGAGATCTGCTGACAGAATAATCAGTTAGCAGAACTGCTGTGCTGGCTAAGATCTGCTGGCAGAAAAGCACTCCCCAAACATACACAAAAAAGGGGTGGAGGAAAGGAGGAGCCAAGTTACAGCTAATTCAACCCTCATTCACCCCATTGAAACAGGCAAAGAGTTAGGCCAGGGTGAAGATAGATTTGAATTACTTCTAACACTCCTAGTTTGTGAGGAATTTGGATTCTGCTGGCCTAGTGTAAACTCAGTTGGCCATCCTGACTTAGTACTTCACTCAAATGCTACAATCACATCCATGCATACTTGGGAGTAAATTCCATTGAACTCAATGGTGGTTATTTCTGAGTCGTCACACGTATGATCATAGTGACATTTTCTCTGGGTTGGGGCATTTGCATTGTAAGTCATTGCAAGAACTATATTTAGACTAGCTGACAGGATTGTCATTTAGATATATACATATAAAAAATAAGATTCATTTATCTTTATTTACAGAGAATATTCCTTCCCCCTGCTCTTTCTCATACTGCTAGAGAACATCCCATGAGATTGATCGGTAGTAGATTTTGGGAAGACAAAAGAAAGTACTTCTTCACACAATGCATAATTAACTTTTAGAATTCGCTGCTGCAAGATGTGGTGACAGTTGTTGATTTATATGGCTTTAAAAAGAGAGATGAGGTGAATTCATGAAGAAAAGGTCTATCAATAGTTATTTGATATGATAGCTATATGGAACATTCACATTTAGAAGCAACATACTTTTGAAAACCAAGTAGAGAATGGAGAAAGAATAAATCATACAGAAGGACTATTTATTTATTAAGGATTTTTTTTTAATCATCTGCATGAATATCTTGGTTTTCTTTCACAAAGCTCAAGAAGGCTCCCTGTTTTCCCTATATATACCATGCCAACTGTCTTGGGAGTTAGGTCAGGCCAAGAGAGAGTGATAGTCTCCCAACACCAACTTAGTGGGAACTCAAGTCCCCGTCTATCAAGTAACAGCTAAACCAAACTGCATATGAACTTCACATCCTATTTATTTATTTGATGCATTAAGGTACCCCCTGCCCCCGCTGTCTCCTCAGAACCAATATCTGCAGTTTCCGTTTTCCACTGCTGAAAGTATAGGGACACATGCCATAAAGTTCCATTGGAGGATGCCTAGAGAGATGTCTTCTCTAGGAATCACTTCATCCTCCAAAGCAACTCTATGATATGTTTGTATAGGAAGTCTTTTATTTTAATAGGGTTTGCTATTATCCATGGTTTCACTTATAAATGGTAAGTCCAGGGATGTATCCACCACAGATATGGGGGGCAGCCTGTATACCTCTTTTCTCCCCAATAGGACTCAGTTTACAATATAAATCAAAACAGAACATCTAAAACCATACAAAACAGAAGAGTTTTAAAAGCCATCCATACACCCAATTAAAACACTGCTCTTAAGACATTGACATTAAAATCATTAAAACACTTAAAATGAACATTATACAGTACACCTAACTGCATGTCTCTTACCCTGGTCAGTTAAGGCTGAAAGCTTGTTAACTCATTGATGACCAACCCTGAAATAATGAGACCAGACACAGAAGTTGGATTAAACAAAGGCCACTTTATTTAACCTAAAAACTGATTTAAAACAAGCTGTGGATGAGCAACAGAGTGGGAGCAACCTGGTGCGATCCAGCTGAAACCAGTTGTCATCCTGGTGACAACCTCCTCAGCCTTCCCTTTGGCAAAAACACCTGATACCGATGGCAGTCCCAAGTTATGGGGCTGTTTCCCAGCTGGTCGTATTCTGGAAGGTAAAACTAGGTTGTTCCCTCCAAAGACCCAAGATTTTATAAGAGAGAGCAAACCCCAGAATAGCTCAAAGGGCAGACTCTTTCCCCACCTCCTGGGTTGGAGAATCTGTGGATGTAGTTCCGAAGCCCAACCCTTCACTAAAAGGGTGCCAAACACCAAACTATATAATTCTCCCCCTGTTACCTGCCAGGGGATAGCCTATTTAATGACCCAACCCAAGCCAATCAACCCAGGCCTGCAATTACAGTGTGGGTAGGTGGGGAAAAATATCAGTAAAGAAGGGGAGAAATTCCTACCCAGCCCCAGAGCAACCAGATAAACTCACACTGCACAAAGGGTGGGTGGGTGAGTTGCAAAAATGAAGAAAGAGGCACACAAGGTGGTGGCTAGGATTTTTTACTCCTCAGCCTCTGCCCCCCTCATATGTTCAGCTTGGTGTGAAAGTGCCAAGAGCAAAGCACCCAGGCCTCTATTCAGGGAGGCCATCAAACAGTCTCTTGCCCCATAGCACCCTTTGCCTGCACAGGTACAGGGACTCAGTATGAATTACTCAGTTTAAGCAGGAAGGTCTTTCTCTTCCAGAGAAAAGACAGCAAAGAGGGTGCACATTGAACCTCCCTCAGGAGTCAGTTGCAAAGCCTAGGAGCAGCCACAGAGAAGGCTCTCTCTCCTGTCCTCAACAACCAAGCCTAGGAGGCTCTTATGGGGAGATACAGGCTTTCAGATAGTAGGGACATAAGCCATATAGGGCTTTATAGGTTACAAAACAAACAAACAGCATTTTGAATTGTGCTCAGAAACGGACTGACAGTATCTATTGTCCTGTCTCTGCTCATTTCAAAGAAGGGACTTCATGGCTGAATCCAGAAAAGTTTTATTGAAGATCAGGTTCAGCACAGTAGTATAGCTTTTGCCAGAACTGAGGCTAGCATAGGTTTCAGTTTTAAAAGCTCTTCACTCCCTCTCCCAGAGGTTTGCCCATGCATTCTTTCCCACGCAACACCAAGAGGTTGTTTACATGGCAAAATAAATCCTCAAAGAATGTGACAAGAAGTCTGATAGTTCACACACATTTCAAAGCAACAGTGCCCTTTTCAGAAGGAGGGGGTGCAAAACCCCCATAAGTTGCTCAGTTTCGCTAGGGGCTGGTTCCACAACAGGAAAAATTTTGCAAGATTCCGGATTACCGTTCTTTCGCATCAGGAGCACATACATCACACGAATCCTGGCATATTCGGAAGATGCAGCCAGATGCAGCCACTTTCGGTTTTCCTTAGTTCACACAGGCAAAGGTGGGGGGGGGATGGCCTCCAGATGATTAAAGCCAGGCAGGAGGCAGGGAGGGAGCAAGGAGGGGGTCATGGAGACTATAAATAATGAAAGGAAAGAAAAGGACAAACAAACAAGAGATCGAAAGAGCGATCTGTCAACTTCCCCGTCTTCCCCAGCCCCGAAAGGCTTCTATAAAGAAAGGAGTGAATGAAAGCACGAACAAGCAAAAGCATGGTGGAGCGATCTCCTCCCCTCCCCTCCCCTCCCCTTCCCTTCCCTTCCCTTCCCTTCCCTTCCCTTCCCACATGCACACACAAACACACACCACAGAAGCAGTGGGCTAGCCTCATTCCTGATTGTTTTCCCTGCTTCCAAAGCCTTGAATAAAGGCAAGTGAAGGGAAGAACAAACAAACAAAAGGACGAACATGCGATCGACTGTTTCCCCGCACACACAAATGCAAACACACACACTCACACCAGCAAAGCAGGGGCTAGTCCCGATCATCTTCCCAACCCCCAAAGCCTTCCTTTGAAACAGACAGGAAGGGCTCAGAGCAGATTTTCCAAAGTGGGCTTCAAGCAGAACAAGGGTGAATTTCTTCTCTCCAACCCCTCAGTCTATTTGAATAAAGCAGAATGGTCACTCCAATCAATCAGGATTCAGCTCTGCTCACAGTAATTCGAAAAGGTCAATGCCAGTTTACATGATGGTTAGTTCCCATGACAAATTATGCACATTTTCGCGAACTTAATCAAAAAAGTCTGGAAAACTAGCGAAAGTTGATACTGCGCAACTTATGGTTTTTTTTCACCCCCTCCTTCTGAAAAGGGCGCTGTTGCTTCGAAATGCGTGGGAACTATCAGGCTTCTTGTCGCATTCTTTGAGGATTTATTTTGCCGTGTAAACGACCCCCTACAAGTATTTGGATGACCTGGGTTCCCACCAGCTCTAGTCTTCTCCTGGCTACCCCTCCCAACACATATAGTAAACCTCATTTCAACATGGCTTGCTGAACAGCTAAGTGTGTATGTGTATTTCCATCCCTACACTGCACTACAGATTTTGAGATAGCTCAGCAACCCACTTACACTAATGGAATATTTCCTCCCAATGCAAATTGACCCTTCATCCAGAGTTGGATTTTCCTCAGAACTTCAGTGTGTGTGTGTGTGTGTGTGTGTGTGTGTGTGTTCTGAGTTAATTTATTCTTTGATCTCATCTAGGATGACCAATGTTCGGCCATTAATTTAAGGGAGATTTAGTTGTGGCAAATTTTGTGCATTTTTAGCAGTGTGGCATCACTCCAGCAAATGTTCATTGGTATAGGATTACATCTCTAATGGCCAGGCCATATTGTTTAATATTTTGATTGGTTTTGTATGTTTGTGTCTGTATGCACTATACAGGGAACTTAAACAGCAGCAGCAACAAAAACTGATCTAAAAAGATCCCAAACACCTCTACTAACTTTAAAGAAAACTCAAGAACCATTACAGATATCTTATCAAAACAGACACACAAAGACACACACTCACCCCCACACAAATGAAAAACCTTATTTTATATACACAGATGCAAAAGCACACAATGCCCCATTCCCCCCTCTTACAGGGACATGCAAATGTACACTTCCTTTTCTCACATGCACACAGATGCAACAATAAACACATACCTCAGTTTCCCTCTCCCTTCCTCCCTCACACTCACACACACAGACACACATGTTTCCTGGTTTGCTTTTGATGACACACACACACACATTTCACAGGTTCCCTCTGTGTGCCGACTTGCTTGCCGTTGACATCTAAATATCAAATTTTGTAAATATACAGGAGAAATAGAAGGTCCATAAAGAAGCCGGGATGATCCAAAAAATTTAGCTTGAAAAACTGAGAGCCCAGGAAATAACGGAGAGTTGGGACTTTTTCAGATAGAGTAAAAAAAAAACAAACAAAAAAAAACCCAGCGGAGGTCAGGAAGAAGATGGTGCTATCCTGCTTCCAGTGATCGGTTTTGGATGAAGCTGTCCTCCTCCCATCCTTCATTCGTTCTCCCTCCACCCTTCATTCATTTCCCCTCCACCGCTTTTTATTGACGGAAACTTCCATCAATAAAAAGTGGCACTTTTCTCATCACTCCAGCACGGAGGGAGAACGAAGGATGGGAGGAGTACAGCGTCATCCGAAACCGATCGCTGGAAGCAGGACAGCACTGTCCTCCTCCTGACCTCCATGTTTTTTTTTTACCCCATCTGAAAAAGTCCTCAGACAGTGTGATCTCATTAATGATCCCCCCTCACTTGATTTTTTTTTAAAAAAACACACTGTACATGAGATGAAAAGATGAACATAATGCCATCCTTTTTCATCAACGTGTGAGGCCCATTCACACTACACAATTATAGTGTTACATTCTATTTCCATTGTCATTGGGAAATCCTATTGAGTTCTGGGATTTGCTGTATAAGGAGAAACATGTAGAATTTTCAGCCAGAGAGCTCCAGTACCTCACAAAACTACAAACCCCAGGATTCTATAGAATGGAACCATGACAGTTAGGGTGGAATGATAGCACTAAAAATGTGTAGTGTGAATGGGCTTCAGGATTTATTAAGCTCTAAAGGGTGGAGGGGGGAGCCAGATGCCACAGAAACAAACAAAAAAGCTAAAATATGACTGTTGATTATTATTCTAGGAAGAGCACATAGGAAAGTACTTATCATTCTCCTCCTAGCTTCTGCAGATTGACCCAACATTTCTACTGTTTATGGCCTTGAACTCTAATCTTCGCAATCTGGTTTTTCGCTGTGGCTTTGCAGTATCATTTGCAGGTTACACCACGGCTTCCCTTGCTGTACATAAATCTTTCCCTTTCTTCTCCAAACAAAGAAACAGGGATTATCATTATCATGCACACCCTATCCCATGGTTGCATTTCTTCGATTCTTTCCCAAATGGCCATGTACAAATCAAAACATCTCAATGTCTTTAAAGCCTGCATCAAGGATAATGGTGGAAGGAGGTCTTAATATCCTATGGTTTCCACAATGTGAAGCTCCTGTTTTTCTCATAACTAGCTGTACACAGCGTATCATACGCTGTTATCTTATCCCGCTCCTCCAACACTCTTTATGGGGGGCGGGGAGAGAGACCACGTTCTGTCAATTAGATTTTCCTTGTTTTTTTTTCCCGGGCTGTGAGACCGTGTTCTGGAATAGTTTCTTTCTGATGTTTCACCTACATCTATGGCTGGCATCTTCAGAAAATGGTTGGGTAGGAGTGTATGTAGAGTTTATATGCTGTGAACTCCTGTTGGGGAGTATATGTAAATTTGTGTAATTGAATGGTTAGTTTCTGGGAATAGAAATGCAAGGCTCGTTAGTGTCTGTTTGGCTAATGGTTAGTTGATGGGCCATTATCTGCTGAGAATCCCCCTGTCCCTGGGTGGAATTCTTTTGTAAGTGTTGAGTTCTGATTCTATTGTATTTCAAAACTGGGAGCCAGATTTTGTTTACTTTTAAGGTTTCTTCTTTCCTGTTGAAGTTGTCCAGGTGTTTGTGGATTTCAAGAGCTTCTCTGTGCATTCTGACTTGATAGTTGTTGGCCTGGTCCAGAACTTCTGTGTTTTCAAATAGCATTTTTTATCCAGGTTGGTTTATAACATGTTCTGCTACTGATGATTTTTTTGGCTGGCCCAGTCTGCAGTGTTTGAAAACACAGAAATTCTAGACCAGGCCAACAACTATCATGTCAGAATGCACAGAGAAGCTATTGAAATCCGCAGACACCTGGACAACTTCAACAGGAAAGAAGAAACCTTAAAAGTAAACAAAATCTGGCTCCCAGTGTTGAAATACAATAGCATAAAAAAAACCCTCAACATTTACAAAAGAATTCCACCCAGGGACAGTAAGAGTTCCAGCAGATAATGGCCCATCAACTAACCATTAGCCAAACAGACACTAACGAGCCTTGCATTTCTATACCCAGAAACTAACAATTCAATCACACAAATGTACATATACTCCCCAACAGGGGTTCACAGCATATAAACTCCACACACACACCTACCTAACCATTCTCTGAGGATGCCAGCCACAGATGCAGGCGAAATGTCAGAAAGAAACTATTCCAGAACACGGCCTCACAGCCGGAAAAAGCCAAGGAAAATTTATGGATGCTGGCCGTGAAAGCCTTTGACTTCACATTCTGCCAGTTACTCAGGAAAGGAAGCCCAGTTGGGCTTTACTCCAAAGTGAACCTACCTGGGATTGTGGTGCAGGTCCCCAAGGTAGCCGCGAGAAACCAGCCCCGGTGGCATGTGTGGGGTTTGGCTGAACAGCCCAGAGGAGTGCAGGAAGAAACTCTTTACTTGCAAGTAAACCCCCATGGATCTGCCCAGTGGTGCACGGAGGGCCTGTAGCTAGTGGAAGCATTCCACATATTTCCGCCCCCAGGGCACTGATTGGCCAGCCAAGAGAGAACTTTGATTGGTTGGGAAGTTTCCTAAGAAGCCAATCAGCACACTGGGAATGGCAACATACCCAAGAGAATTATATATATAGATAGTGGGAATTTTCGTCCATTCAGTAAAGTTCTTTGACTTGTTACTCGAATTGCATGGGGTCCTCGAGGATCCCAATAGTGTCTGAAATTAAGATGGGGAATATTTAATTAGTTCAAATATGGTAGCGAGAGGCTGGGGAATAGCATCATCTTTTAACCTACATATGGGAAGCATCATCTCCTCAGATGCCAAGATTGACAAAGAGATCGATCACAGATTAGCAAAGGCATATAGTGCATTTGGAAGACTTCACAAAAGAGTCTGGAGCAATAAACACCTGAGGCAAAGCACAAAAATCAGTGTGTATAGAGCCATCGTACTGTCTATCCTCCTTTATGGATCTGAAACATGGGTTACCTATCGCCACCACCTACGACTCCTCGAGCGCTTTCATCAGCGCTGTCTACGCACAATCCTAAATATACACTGGACTGACTATGTGACGAATGTTGCTGTCCTTGAACAAGCAGGGATCACCAGCATTGAGGCCATGATATTGAGAACACAGCTGCGCTGGGCAGGGCACGTTTCTAGGATGGAGGACCATCGCCTCCCAAAAATACTACTCTACGGTGAACTCGCCACGGGTCAGCGTGGGAGGGGCGCTCCAAAAAAGCGATACAAGGACTCCCTGAAACAACATCTCAGGCTTGGCCAGATTGATCACCAACGGTGGTCCGCCCTGGCCTCACATCGGGAGGCATGGAGACGCACTATCCACAATGCTGCAGCCTTATTTGAGAACTCACGACGAACAAGTCTTGAAGAGAAACGACAACGCAGAAAGAATCACAACCCAAAAACATCACCCAAGGAGACCTTCTGCTGCACTTTTTGCAACCGGACTTGTTTATCTCGGATTGGCCTTTTTAGTCATCAGCGCGCTTGCAGAAGGTGCGGGATGAGTCCTTCCTGAATCTTCGTTTGCGAAGAAAAGCCAGAGGGGGGGACTGGTAGTAACAGAGGAGTCTCTACACCAAAACATACAATTAAATTATCTTCATTGGAAATTAATGGTAACAACATTCACACAAACAATCAGGCTTCAAGCAATCACACAAGGCTATTGAAGAAAGTAGGAAGTATATGGATAGAGGAATAGAGTAAGGGGTTCTTGGGTGGTATGATGCCTCTCAGAGATTTGTGCAGCAGAAGGTTCTCAGAAAACGAGATCTGTCAGATAACAACCCTGAGTAGCTTTAAAAAAGCACTAAAGACGGATCTCTTTCGGCAGGCCTTACCTAATTAGATCCCGGCCTCAGAGGATCCTGGCTTCTTTTAGTCCGCTGGCCATTTATAGTATTTTATTGTATTTAATTTTTTTAATTGTGATTTTAGATCTGTTGGTTTTAATTTATAATTGTTTAATATTTTTTTATGGGGGAGGGTGGGGTGGGAGATGTTTGGGGATTTTATCTGTATTGTATTTTAATTTTTGTAAGCCACCCCGATTGTTTTAACAGAGGGGCGGGGTATAAATAAATAAATATTATTATTATTATTATTATTATTATTATTACTACTATTAAAAGCATTCTCAGAAATCAGAGGGTCTCCCCTTGGAACAAATCTTGCCAAGAAAACCCTGTGACAGGTTCACCTTAGGGTCATCATATATTGGAAATGACTTGAAGACACACCACCACCACCACAAAAACTGCCATTTGGGCAGCAAAGGACAAATCTGTACCCTTTTCTAGGTTACAGCCCTTTGTGTATTTGGAGTGGGAATAACTTCTTTGTGCACTCTGAAATTGACTTATGGGCTTCACCACCACTTTGTGGTGGAGGTGACGGCAGAAGCCATGTGCACTGCCTTTCAAAAACAGTTCAGGCAAATTGATGGAGCACATCACTTTCAAGTGAGTTTTAGAGAGGTGGAGTGGTCTTTCAAAAATAAATAATGCATTTGGGTGGGCAGTTAGAGATGTCTCCCAACCCTCCATTGCAGGCTTCTCTACAATTTAGTTGTCAACAGTCCATGATTAGCCTTTGGATAGGTTTTCCCTTTCAGATGACGTTGACCCCATTCTGTCCTGCATCCACCCTGCTCCCATGACTGTTCCGGAACAATGCAATCACGATTTTTCATCATGAATAGACCTGTTCCGTTGCTATCATGCAATCATGGGTGTGAGAACAGGAGCCCCATTCCTGTTCTGAAATGACAGCTGCCGAGGAGAGGTCTGTTCTGAGCACTTCCTGGTACAATCTGGACATCCAGGTAAGTGGCAACCTTTATTTTACCCTCCCTGTTTGGATTGTGTGATTTAAAGTGTGTTTTTGTATTTGGTGAACTGATTTTATGTTTGACGGAGTTTTATTTTTTAAAATTACCGCCCACTGTTATCATGCGATAACGTGATAATGTTTCAGATGACTGGTTGTAAAAGCAGCCTTACGATGGCTGCATTTATGGCTGGCCAGCGAGGGGAGGGGGAGCCCATTCCTGCCACGGAATTAAGGTAAGTATGTGAAATATTTACGTTATTCCGTGGCAGCAACGGGAGACGAGGTGGCGGGGCAGTAACAGGGCATTTTGGCCCCGTGTGAAAATCTCCCTAGTCTCTGGAGAAGAAGAAAAGAAGCTTGCTCCATCCTCAGTATGACATTCCTTCAAATATTTAAACATGGCTATCATGTCGCCTCTTAATCTTCTCTCCTCCAGGTTCCTAATTAGTTCCCTAAGCTCCCTAATTAGTTCCCTAATTAGCTCCCTAAGCTGCTCCTCATGGGACCTGGCTTCCAGACCTTTTACCATTTTGGTCGCACTCCTCTGGACATGCTCCAGCTGGTCAATATCCTTCTTGAATTGTGGTGCCCAGAACTGGACATGGTATTCCAGGGGAGGTCTGATCAAAGCAGAAAAGAGTGGCACCATTACTTCCCTTGATCTAGACACAATTCACCTAGTGATGCAGCCTAGAATCACATTAGCTTTTCTGGCTGCCGCATCAAACTGCTGACTTATGTTCAGCTTGTGGTCCACTAAGACTTTCGCAGGCACTGCTGTCAAGCCAGGTGTCCCCCATCCTATATCTGTGCATTTCATTTTTACTGCCCAAGTGCAATACTCTACATTTCTCCCTGTTGAAATTAATTTTTTTTAGTTTGGGCCTAGCTCTCTAATCTGCTAAGGTCATTTTAAATTCTGCATCAGTCCTCTTGGGTATTAGGTACCCCTCCTAATTTGGTGTCATCTGCAAACATGATAAGAATGCTCTCTATTTCCTCATCCAAGTCATTGATAAAGATTTTGAATCGCACTGGGCCCAGGACAGAACCCAGTGGCACCCCACCAGTCACTTCTCTCCAGAATGAAGAGGAACCATTGCTGAGTACCCTGTAGGTTCAGTCAGTCTACCAATTACAAACCCACCTAACAGTTGCATTGTCTAGCCCACATTTTACCAGCTTGCTTGCAAGAATCTCATGGGGGGGGGCTTGTCAAAGGCCTTACTGAATTCAAGATATACTACATTCCACAGCATTCCCTTCATCTACCAAGCTTGTGACTCTATGTCCCTACAAACAGGACATACCATGACAATGTCATCCTACAGGACCTCTGCATAAGCTCCAAGATGTCCTTGCCATCTTGTTATGTGTACAGCTATAGATGCGCAGACAGCTATATACTGTTTCATACCCTGCTCCCCCATCAATAAATGATCATATGGAGAGGGGAAGGGTGCAAGAGACAGCCCAGTTCCATGGTCAGGATCTTGTTGCATGAGGTAAGTAGTGAGTATCTCCCCTGTGCAACAACCATAAAAAAGTCATGCACAGACATAAGGTAGATTTAATGCCCATGCATGTCACCAACAGGATGCCAGTTGTAAGAGGCAGGGATAACATCGTCTTCTCCATGCTAGAAAGAGATGTATCTATCGAATTTGGTCAGTGAAGATGGATGAAAATTTCATTCACATAGCTTTCCACAGCCACTTGATGAATGTTTGCAAATTTCTTCCTAAATGAAGAGGAAGGAATTTGAGATTTTTTTTAAAAATCCAGATGTAAGGGACAGGGGGAAAAAACCCAATGGATATATCTATTCATCCTTATTCCCAGAAAACAATTTCATTGGTAGTGGTTGTACCATAGTGATCTGGTTTTAAAAATGTAGTACTAGCAGCAACTATATTTTTGATGTCCAAAATCCTATGACTCTGTGGTGTCGTGTACAAAGCTCTTTATACTATTTTTTATTAATATTATTGCCGGCATGACCAGTGCTGCAGTCAGTCTTGTAAAATGCTTAACAAAGGCATCTCTATAATCTGTATACTCCAATGCAAGTCAAAAGCCTTCAGGAAAAATATTGGACCTGGTATCAGTTTGAAAACAACATTAAACAATGAGATGGATATCCTCCCGGCACTGAGGGCAACGGCTAATTATTCAGTGTCCTTTGGACCGGGATATCTCATAGTTCACAACTAAAGGTTGAGAAGATAAATCTGTTTTCTCCTTATGTGGGTCTGATCGAGCGACTATTGAGTGTAAGAAAATGATCGTGCCACCCAACGTGAACAGTTGAAGCTTGATGAAACGGTCGAGGAAGTAGTTTATCAGCATTTGTTTAGCTCCGGAAAATAAAATATGTGAGCTCCATTTGAATGGGACACTGCATCCACAGGAATCATGTGTTTCATCAATCCAACAAAGCAGGAACGTTTGCTGCAGATAATATATAAAAGAGGCATTGTATTGAAGCAATATCTGCATGTTGCTTAACAGTGGGTGGCCCAGTATTTTTTTCAGATACATTATTGATTCAGTCTAGCAAGGGCTTATTCTCAACTCCACTGCAGGTTTGCTTGTGTATGTATTTGTGTGTGTGTGTGTGTGTGTGTGCTGTGTCCATAAGTATGGGCAGGCCAATTTATCTGTTTTCCTTTCCCTTCACTTTCTAATTTTGAAAATTTTGATAAATTCTAATGAGAAATTAACTACCGTAAAATGTTCTCCTCCCCAGTCCTAGGGGGTGGCCATGCAACGTAAGCTACTTGCTCCAGTATCAGTGGGACAGTAGCTCTGCTCTAGGTTTTAGTTTCAATTTTAAAGGAGGTGTCCAAGTAGGTAAATTAAATTTGGAGGCCAATTTCAGTCCTTCCAAATTTGAACTAAAACCTAGAGTGGATTCACTTCCCCATTAACATTGGTGTCATCAGTCTTCAGTGCTTTCAAATTCAATTTTTGGTAAATTCTCATCAAAAATGAAATGAAAGGAACTGACCCATTCCTAGGGGTGGGCAAATCTGCCAGCTTTACTTTCTCCCATGTTTGAATTTAAGAAGATTCTGATTTTTAAAAAGTAATAGAAACAAAATTCTTATCCATCTCTACTGATAGTATGGAGGCTTTGAAATTTTATTGATTTGATTTGATTTTTATGCCACCTTTTCCCCAGATTGGGCTCCAAGGCAGCTCACAACACATCCTGAGCATATGACAAGCTCAAGTGTTCTCCTGGACTCAGCCCTGAGCCTGGATACCCAGGTTTCAACAGTATAGGGCAAAAGCTTTTGCACAGGACTGCTTTTGTACAGTTAAAACCAGTGCATCAGTTGCACCCATTCCTTGAGAAGTCGAATCTGGCTACGTTAACACATGTCTTGATTACATATTGCTCTCTTGATTAGGCTGCCTTTGGAAACTCTTCAGAAACTTCAGCAGGTCCAGAATGCTGCAGCCAGAATGGTGCCTGGGGCCATTCACTTCATACCAGCAGCATCACAGGCTACCAGTTCATTTCCAGGCACAATTCAAAGCGCTGGTCCTGACCGATAAACCCCTATATGGCTTAGGTCCAGATTATTTGGAAGATGATATCTCCCTATAAACAATCTGCCAGAGTCTAAAGATCCTTGGGGGATGGCTTTCTCTTGGTCCAACCACCATCACAGGTCTATTGGGTGAGGACATGGGAAAGAACCTTCTCAGGGGCTGCTCCCACCCTGTGGAATTCCGTTTCATGGGAGGCTTAGATGGACCCCTCTCTACGCTCCTTTTGTTGGCAAGCAAAAACTTTTAATCACTAATTATTTGCAGGAAGTCATCTTATGGGTTACTCTAGTTTTCAATATTATATATTTTTAATGATTTGATATTGCTGAGTTTATGATTTTAAAAATGATGATCTTTTAATTGTGTTTCAGTGTTACTAGCTGTACCCAACGTAACATACACTGGTGGTATGTGAAGGGTGAGTTGCTCTGTTGCCCTGCCCCCGTTGCTGCTGCCACTTGACTGCCTGGGTACCATCTCAGTGGCAGCAGGGGCGACGGGCCAATGATGTGACCCCCTGGGTGCCGGGTAATATCAAAACCCATGTCAAAAGTTGGTCTAGTTCTATAACAGAGTAAATAATGTCTACTATTCCAAAAATCCAATTAATTAGTTGGGAGGTCCATTTTCACTGACTCAATTCTTACAAAATAAACCATCTGTCTATCTATATTCTATATCTATAATTCTCTTGGGTATGTTGCCATTCCCAGTGTGCTGACTGGTGGCTTAGGAAACATAGGACTTTTTCGGACGGGGTTTTGTAACGCAAGCAGCCTTGTCCCGGTTGTGAGGCTGCTGAGCAGCAGGGGGTCCGTTTCGGATGACGCTCTCCCCTGCCGATACTGTTGCGGAAGTGCTGGGAGGCTGCAGCACCATATTCAGCGATTTTCTAATCATGAAAGTTGATTGTGATTAGGAAATCGCCAGATATGGCGCTGCAGCCTCCCAGGACTTCCACAACAGTATCGGTGCGGGCACAGCATCATCCAAACCGGACCCCCTGCAGCGCAGCAGCCTCGCAACGGGGACGAGGCTGCTTCCATTACAAAACCCCGTCCAAAAAAGTCCATACCCAACCAATCCTCTCACTCCCTCAGCCAATCACCACCCACATGCAAATTCCCTCTCCACCTCACAATCCACTCCTGCCACTCAATCTGCATCTACACCCCCAGCCTCACAAGGGCCCCTCCCTCCTCTCACTCCCTCAGCCACTCACCACCCACATGTTAAAAAAATGCAATTCCACCACCCCCTAAAATAATACCATGTAGCTGAACTGTGTGAAAGGAACACTGCCACTCCAAGCTCCATGCTGCAACCACCACTTGAATCCCCAGCAGGGCACATAACAGTGTATCTTACTCCAGGCAGACCAATACTAATACTAATACTAATACTAATACTAATACTAATACTAATACCTCAGTAGCTCTTAACCTTTTCTTTACCAGGGACCCACTTTAAATATCTTTTGTTGCCATGGAATCCCAAGATTTAACTCAAGGTTTAAAACCCTAACAACAACAATAACAATAATACCTGATAACAACAACAATAATACAATTACAACAATGCCTCTTAACCTTTTTTTATCAGTGGCCCCTTTAAATATCTTTTGTTGCCATGGACCTTCAAGATTTTAGGTTTAAAACCCTAATAATCATAATAATACCTAATAATACCTAACAACAACAACAACAACAACAACACAATGACATTACACCATCCATGAAATCTTCTCTCAGAGGCACTGGAGTGGGAGGGAAGACTTTTCTCCTGCTTCTTCCTGCAAGTTTGTGGCGGGAGTGGATTGAATGGCAATGTGCAGGCCAAGCCAGCCAGACAGCCTTTGCCTTGGCTCCTGTCACAAGCCCACTCCACTTAATTAGTTGGGAGGTCCATCTTCACTGACTCAATTCTTACAAAATAAACACACACACACACACACACACTTATATATATATGACTTGAGGTGGTCTGAGCAGCTTTCAAGCCTTTGCAGACCCCCTGAGAGGACATCACAGACTCCTGGGGGTTCCCGGATCCCAGATTAAGAACCACTGGTCTAGATACTTGGCAAAAGTAGCATGCAAAAACTCTGCCTCATTTGGAGAAGTTTCTACCACTTGTTAAAATAGAAATGAACAGAAAAGGTAGCAAAGGTATCTCTCCAGCAAGGGACAGAATGGTCACCTCTAACTTTTTTGTGAGTCTTTGGGCTCGCCTTTGCCCCACCCACAGACTGTGGAGCCTCAGCCTTCTGCTCCAACACCAGCTGCCCTTTGATGGCAGCATGTTTGATTCCTATTGGGGGAAGGCCAACATGTTAAGGAAAATGCAACATGGGACATACAGTGAAAGAAATAAAATATGTATGTGAAAGTCACAATGACTAAGCAAGAGCAATTATGAAGCTACACAGGTGAAACTGCTAATGTAATCTAGAAGTCCTGAGAGCCAAGGACAGAGGTACTGAATGCAGATTGGAAACACCTGAGAATCATTAAGTGTACAAGGTGAAATGTTGAAATACATGGGTTGGTCTTAAGCATGGGTGGAACTATGTGGACCAATCAGAATGGTAGTACACACCCACTGGGTGGAAACTAACTAGTGGGTGGTGATAAACAATGGCTATAAAATTGCAATGTTTGCCAATGTATTTTTGGGGTTGAGTAGGTGTGGTGGAGTAGAGGTGGTGTAGTGTATAGAGATTGTGATTTGTTGACCATATAGTATATTTATATAGAAGAATAAAGTAGGTTTTATATAAAACTACTGAGTTGCCTGGGTGATTCCTGGAGATGTTTTGGAGACACCTGGAGAAGAGTGAGAAGGCTTGGAGAGTTTGTCAGGATCTTCAGCCTATTCTCTGAAACTCTGCTGCTTTGGAGGAAAGCATTAACCACTGATCTAAGCTGGTCAGCTCTGCTGCATAACAAGGTGGTGAGTTTGAGCCAGAGCTGAAGAGCTACAACTCCCATCATCCCTGACAAGGGTTATGGGCCCAGTTACTAGAGCACCCAGCATCCACAGAAGCTGAAAGTTCCAGAGAGTGGAAGAAAGCTTTGTGGACGACAGATCAGAGCAAGCTGTTTGTGCTGCACTGATAAGCCTCGTGAGTAAATCATTTTGTGTTTTGCTTAAGCCCAGACGGGTTGGCTGTGCATACTCAGAAGGACTGTGTCAAATTGAGTCACTGCACAAATCAAGATGGAAATTCTAAAGTTTAGTAAATTAAATAGAAACAACTACTCTACCTGGAAGATTTATGCCCAATCTCTACTAGTAAAGGAAGGTCTGTGGTCAACAGTTGAAACAGGGCTGGCAGCCGATGCTGATGAAGCCACTCAAGAGAGAGATAGTAAAGCAAAAGCCTGTCTTTATCTCATGCTTGAAGAAGACTTAATTAATGACGTCAGAGATAAAACGTCCGCCAAGGATGTGTGGGATACCTTGCAGAGATTACACACTCCTTCAACTGCTTTTGCAAAAATACTATGGTCTAAAAGAATATACAGGCAAAAGATGGCTAAAGGACAGTGTGTGATAGAACATTTAAAAATAATGCAAGATTTGTTTGTGCAAGCTGAACTGAGGGGAGTGCAAATTAGCAAAGAGCAGCAATGCTACATTTTAGTAGAATCACTAGACTCTTCGTGGGACAACATAACGAACAGCTTGCAGAACTTGCCAGAAGCTGAGCTTAATAGAGATTTAATTGTGGCCAGAATACTGGAAGAGAACCAGAGAAGAATGTCTGAGCAGGGTGACTCAGCAAGTTTAAAGACTGTGCCAAAACAACAAACAACTCCTGACTGGCGAACGCAGGAGGAAGCAGCCTCTACAAGGGAGCAACGGAGGTGCTTTTATTGTAAGAAGATTGGTCATCTGCAGAGACATTGTAAACATTTTGCAGCTGAGAGACGCAAGCAAGCAGAGAGCAGATGGCAGCTGCGGCAGTATCAAAAACAGTCCAGACCTCCATTTTTGAGGGACAGTGGTAATAAAAAGGGGTTTGCAACCATGATTAAGGAAAAACAAAATGCAAATTCTAAATGGCTAGTAGATTCAGGAGCCACATCTTTGATGTGTAATGATATAAATTTAATAAGTAATAGAAAATCAGCTAATGTAAATACTGTAGTTTTGGCTGATGGGAAAGAGCTAAGTACTGTAAATCAAATGGGTACTGTGTACATTCCAGGGCTAAAAGAGAATTTTAATGATGTCTTACATGTAAAGGAGTTAGAAAATAATTTGTTATCAGTAAGCAGATTAACAGAAAGAGACTACACAGTCATCTTTGAAAAGAACATGTGTAAGATAAAACTGAATGGGGAATTGCGTGGCATAGGTTTGAAAAAGGACAAACTTTATTATTTGGAGGACAATATTAATAGCTACAGGGTTGAAGAAGCTAATAACATAGAAAATATTCCAATCCACAAAGACTGCATACACGAGCTTCACAGAAAATTCGGCCATGCGAGCTTCAAATGTTTAAAGAATTTAATCAGTATGTGTCCAGATTTAAAAGTTACTGAATGCAAAAACCACTTAGATTGTACGGTATGTCAACAGGTAAAGGTCAGAGCTTTTCCAGTAGCTAAGAAAACAAAAAGAATTGCTCAAAGACCATTTCAGTATGTACATGCAGATGTCGCCCAAGCTAATTGCTTGTCCTTAGGGGGAAGCAAGTATTTCCTAGTAATTGTTGATAGGTATACAAGGTTTGCATTTGTGAGAATAATGAAAAACAAATCTGACGCTGGGCAAAGTTTAAAAGCATGGGTAAGAATGGTGGAAAGACAATTTGATAGCAGAGTAGGCGCCATCATAACTGATAGAGGAGGAGAATTTTTAAATAATCAATTGTTTAACTGGTTTCAAAAGGTGGGAATAAGGCATGAAACTACAAACCCTGCTTGTCCTAGTGAGGATGGGTTAGCAGAGAAGAAAATACAAGATATAAAAAGAATTACTGCTTGTATGATGGCAGATGCAGGGGTGAAAGATAGTTTTTGGGCAGAAGCAACTTTGACTGCAATACATATCAGTAACAGATTGTATCATTCAGAAATTGAAGACACTCCCTACAGGGTATTGTATGGGAGAATGCCAAATTACAAGTACTTAAGGGTTTTTGGACAATTTGCTCATGTTTACACACCTGCTTGTTTCAGGAGGAAAGGAGAACCCAAAAGCAAAAGGCTTAGGTTTTTGGGGTATTCTGGAAATAGCTACAAATTTCATTTGGGTGGAAAACAAGTGCAGTATTCTAGGTCTGCAAATTTCGAGAGACATGCTGGTTGGGACAAACTGCATGCCAATAAAGAAGTGTTTTTGAGATTAGGGAGTTCAAATAAGCCAGAAGCACAAACTGAACCAACCTCAGGAAACGGAGGGGTTTCAGTTAAGCAGGAAGCATCACCTAGCAGCAGTGGTAGTTCTTCCGATGATGAGATAGCATCTAGGCCTACTACTACTCGAATGACTGAAGACAAGAGATTTAGTCATAGAACTACAACTCCTAGTAGAGAAAGTGAGGATGAAAGAGAGAGAACAGCAGATTTTATTCCCAGGCGTAGTCATAGAGTTAGAAAGCCTCCAGATAGGTTTGTTGTGACAAAGGCAAGAGCTTGTTTAGCAGTAGAAGAGCCTGAAAGTTTTGAAGAGTTGGAAAGTTTTTCTAGAGAAGAACAGGAAAGATGGTTTGATGCAATGGATAATGAGTTTGGTTGCCTGGTAAATAAAGATGTTTTTGAAATTGTTGACAGACCCAAAGACAAGAAAGTAATTGGTTGTAAATGGGTATACAAAAGGAAAGAAATGCCAGATGGAAGTATCAAATATAAAGCTAGGTTAGTGGCTAAGGGTTTTGCACAACAGCAGTATGAGAACTATGATAAGACATATTCTCCAACTGCAAAGCCAGAAAGTCTGAGAATGGTTCTAGCTGTAGCAGTAAAAAGGAATTTAGTTGTAGAACATTTAGATTTTGAGACAGCGTACTTGAATGCGGTTCTGGATGAAGAAATATTTATGGAACAGCCACAAGGTTTTGAAGAAAATGGTAGTCAGAGAGTATATAAATTAAAGAAAGCGTTGTATGGTTTAAAACAAAGTGCCAGAGCGTGGAATCTGTGCATCAATGATGAGCTAGTTAAGCTAGGTTACAAGAGGAGCATTGCAGATGCTTGTGTTTATACAAAAGGAGACATAGTATTAGTGATTTATGTAGATGATTTGTGCGTAGCAGCAAAGTCAAAACAGGAAATTGAGTCAGTAAAAAGAGAATTGTCTGAGAAGTTTGTTTTGAAGGACTTAGGTGTATTGAAGTCTTATTTAGGTATTTGCGTTGAATGGACAGAAGAAGGACATTGTTTATTAAGTCAGAGAAATAAAATTGAAAGACTGATTGAAAAGTGTGGATTACAGAATGCAAAAATAGTAAGAGCTCCAATGACAACTGGTTTTGTGTCTGAGGAAACAACTAGAGCGTTTGAGGATAAGATTCTCTTCAGAAGTATAATAGGATCTTTACAATTCATATCTTGCCACACCAGACCAGACATTTCTTATGCTGTAAATGTATTGTCTAGAAGGGTTAATGATCCAAAAATTGAAGACTGGACAGCGGAAAAACATTTATTGAGATATTTGAAAGGAACCTTAGATAGGAAATTGATTATAAGAAACAATAGTTCAGATCTAGATTGTTATGTAGACAGTTCATTTGCATCAGAATTAGGAGACAAGAAGTCAGTTACAGGAATGATAATTAAATATAGTGAAAGTCCAATAGTTTGGAGAAGTAGAAAACAAACTAATGTAGCGTTAAGCACAATGGAAGCAGAATTTGCTGCTTTGAATGAGATAGTAAATGAGGTACAGTGGATTAAGCAATTGCTAAATGATTTAAATGAAAGTTACAAGATACCAGTGGAAATTCTGGAAGATTCACAGTCATGCATAGCGATGGCTGAAACTGAAAGTTTGAAGAACAAAACAAAATATGTTGGTGTAAGATATCAAAATGTACGAGACATGGTTCAGAAGGGTGAAATAGAATTGAGATATATAGAAACACAACACAACATAGCAGATTTGTTCACAAAAGCATTGACAGCAGAAAAACATGAAAGGCTGACACAAATGGTTGGAATGACATTGTAAGACACATACAATATTTTATTTCGGAGGGGATTGTTAAGGAAAATGCAACATGGGACATACAGTGAAAGAAATAAAATATGTATTTGAAAGTCACAATGACTAAGCAAGAGCAATTATGAAGCTACACAGGTGAAACTGCTAATGTAATCTAGAAGGCCTGAGAGCCAAGGACAGAGGTACTGAATGCAGATTGGAAACACCTGAGAATCATTAAGTGTACAAGGTGAAATGTTGAAATACATGGGTTGGTCTTAAGCATGGGTGGAACTATGTGGACCAATCAGAATGGTAGTACACACCCACTGGGTGGAAACTAACTAGTGGGTGGTGATAAACAATGGCTATAAAATTGCAATGTTTGCCAATGTATTTTTGGGGTTGAGTAGGTGTGGTGGAGTAGAGGTGGTGTAGTGTATAGAGATTGTGATTTGTTGACCATATAGTATATTTATATAGAAGAATAAAGTAGGTTTTATATAAAACTACTGAGTTGCCTGGGTGATTCCTGGAGATGTTTTGGAGACACCTGGAGAAGAGTGAGAAGGCTTGGAGAGTTTGTCAGGATCTTCAGCCTATTCTCTGAAACTCTGCTGCTTTGGAGGAAAGCATTAACCACTGATCTAAGCTGGTCAGCTCTGCTGCATAACAAGGTGGTGAGTTTGAGCCAGAGGTGAAGAGCTACAACTCCCATCATCAGCCAATGAGAGCCCACTTTGGTTCATTCTATTCCCCCTCCCTCGATGGCTTTGGCTCCTCCCACCAGCCAGAGGTTTTTTGTTTTTTTGTTTTTTTTAACCAGGCGGCAACCCATCCGGGTGCAGCATTTGTAAAGAAAGTCTTTATCCCCATAGGAAGCAGAGCCAGGGGTGGCCAGAGGATTCCCAAGGTGTTTCCCTAAGGAGGAAAAATAGGGCCTGGAACCTCAGGGGAGCCTTTCACCTCTTTCTCACCCTTTTCCAGGTATTTTGGGGGGTTGCCTGTAAGTTCCTCAGGTCTCCACTCAGTATAGCCTCACTGAGAGGCACCTGGCATAGCCTGGGGACAAACTAACCCAGGAGTAGCCAGAACAACAGAACTTTACAGCAGAAAGGGCACAAAAACAAAGGCTTCTGTTCCACAGCTCTGACCCACTTTCACACACAAAAAGACTTACAGACAGCAAGGTTCATCCAAAAATATCTGGAGGTATTTATCTTCAGTTTCAGTATAAACAAACACAGTATATATACAATAAACCTCATTAACAAACTCAGCAGCGACTCTCCTCTTTCTCCACAATACCAACCCACACACAGTGCATTGTGTGCTTTGGCTATATAGGAGTGTTTGCTAGTCATCCCTCTGCCTAGCCACAGATGTGAACAAGCCCACTTCAGCTGTGCTAGTCTGTGGTCTGTTGCTCCAACATTTTTCCTTTTGCACATAAAGCAATATTACTCTGACAGAAGGAGGAGGAAAGGGCTCAAGTTTTGGGGTGCAGAAGGGGTGAAGAGCGGAGGAAGGGGAAAAACCTACCCTGCAAGATAGGACAGGAGGAAAAAGAAGAAAGAAGAGGGTGGGGGGACACATAGAAAGCAATATTATTTTCCCCCATGCATGTATATTAAGACAGCAAGGGGAGCTGGGTATTTAGTTACTGCAGCTTAACAGGCAAAGGTGTGGCTGTAGGCAAAGGAGATGGTGCTGAAAAACTCCCTTAAGCTGCTGATTGGCTGGCTAACAGAGCAGTATGATTGGTTGGGTATGTTTCCTAAGTGGCCAATCAGCACACTGGGAAAGGCAACATACCCAAGAGAATTATATACAGAGAGTTTGGAAAGTTGAATGGGTTTTACCTAGTCATCTAAATGAACCTCTGTTCATTGAAGGAAATACAGCTTTCCTGTAGCAGGAAGAAAATTGCTAAAATTACTTGTTTCTTGCTTCCAGAATGACATTAGAAGAGAATTACTACTGTATATTGCTACTTCTCAAAGAGAACTCCATATGCAGACTGATAATGCAGTTTACCACCAGTTTAACTGCCATGGCTCCATCCTACAGAATCCTGGGATTTGTAGTTTTATGAGGCACCAGCACTCTTTGGCAGAGAAGGCTAAATACCTTATAAAACTACAAAGCCTAGGATTCCATAGGGTGGAGCTACCGCACTTAAAGTGGTGTCAAACCGCATTATTTCTATAATGTAGATGCATCCTGTGAGTACTATTGCCCTGAGGTCCTGCTTGGTGGCCTCCTAGAGATATCTGAGCCCTGTTCAGACTACATAATTATAGTGTTGTGATTACATTTTAACTGTCATGTTTCTAGCCTATGGAATCCTTGGATTAGCAGTTTACATCTGAGCATTTAGAATTCTCAGACAGAGGGCTCCAGTGCCTCACCAGACTACAAGCCCCAGAATTCCATAGGATGGGACCATGGTAGTTGAAGTGCAATAATAGTGCCACTGTTGTATAGTGTGAATGGTCAGACATTAGGGGAACAAAATTCTGGATTCCAGACCAGCTCAAGAGATTTTGCGGCCAAAGAGTTAGGCCACAATAATATTGGTTTTCTGATAATTGATTTTCTGATCTCTCACATCAAATTTCTGGATTTTGGAAGATGATCTTGATGGCGCTGCAGGGTGTGTGTGCAGAGAGCAGAATGAATATGCTGCTCCTAGGGGCTTCCAGGAATAGAAAATTATTATTTTAAGGCAATTACCTCCTCCCTTGTGAACTGCAGGCTGATGAATGTGCCTCACTTTTCAGCCCCATGAAGACACGAGAACATGCTAGGCATTATTACTACTGTAAAGCAATTTGCACAGGCAATAATGCTATGAAATTAATAATGCCAAGTCATTGTTAAACAGATTGCATGTTTGGATTTTACACACACACACACACACACACACACACACACACACACACTTTCCTTCAGCCTTACCTCCTTACTGCTCTGCTCTTAATCCTTGAACTGTGGTGCCCAGAACTGAATGCATCATTCCTAATTGTAATTAATTAATTTAAATCTATGCAAATTAAAATTGCCTAGCACTGAGGATGAGATAAAAGAAAATCACCCATGTGGCAATTTGAGATGCAGTATCCTGGATGATGTAATTTGAGATCTGGGCTCAGGAATGAAAACAGAGAAGCTGAGGAAAGGTTGCCAGAAGAATAGACAGGAGGCAATGCTGCTAAACTCTCAGCAAGTTCAACCTCTCTCTTTCCGTGATGGTCCATTTTGGTCAAGTGGTGTGGTATGAGAAGATATAGGCACACTAGCCTGATTTTAGGGGGGAGGGCTTAAAAACAGGCAGAGGATGGCCAGCGTAGGGACCTATGACAATGTGAGTGACTCCAAGGAGAAGTTAGTAAACAACAACAGTTGTCTTTGTATCCAGTAGTCTGATGTGCCCTAGGACATACAGGTCAGCTCCATTTACACGGGGTCAGTACCTGTGGTTTCACTTAGCTACAATTGGGGGGAAGGCCTCTCTGGGCATCTGGAGAACCATAGAGCCACACTGTATAGGTATACAGGTGATGCATCACAATATATAGGTGATGCCTAGGTGGTCTCGCTAAGCATCACCAGTGTGACTCTATGGTCAACTTCCTCTGAAAAATTACCATAGTGTCATGCCAGGCGCCTAGAGAGGCATCCTCTAACATGAAAGTCACTTCCTGTTAGGGAAAAAAAAGACTTTCCTGGAGCTAAAATGGCCCAGGCAGGGCAAAAATAAATAAATAAATAAATAAATAAGAAAAAAAAAAGAAAAAAAAGAAAAGAAAAAGAAAGAAAGAAAAAGATTTTTTTTTCTCATGGCCCCTACGGGGTATCTGTGGAGCATTTGGGGATAAACACACACACACACACACACACACGAGGGCTGGCAGGGGTGTGTGGCTCTGTAAGGTCCCCTGATGGCCTTGAAACAGAGCTGACCCACATTCTATCCCAAACATTTTTTAAGAACTTCAGCCCCTCAAATCAAAGGACAATTGCATGAAATGCTATAGGTGGGGATATGTTTTCTTGGAACAATTCCAGCTTAAGGAGACATAGTATTGAGAAATAACTTGGAAGGGATGCATGTCCAATTGTGCAGATGCCTTGTTATGCTTTTTCCAGAGATGCACTAATCTGTAAAATTCACTGAGACTCTCTTGTTTTGACCTCCGAGCCCCTTCTGAATCACATCTGCATCAGATTGTGTATTCTCCTCCTTCCCCACCATACACAGAAATTAGTATGTATTTCTATGTTAATTTTTCAAATTACACCCATATTTAGAACACATTTCTGAAAGGAGCACATTTTTCTTCTACAGACTAAAATATCCTCAATTTCCCATGTGCATATGTCAAACATAGGAGTTTGTCAAATGCATTTTGTTGTCGTCATTGTGCAAATCACATCAAAAGCTTGTAAATCTGTGGTCTTCTGATGGCATATTGTCTCCACCTCAGTGTTTGGCTCTGAATCACACAAACTTGCTGCCCATAAAGAGTCTGCACTAGTCAGATCTCATCTGGAGTATTGCATTCACTTCTGGGCACTTCATTTTGCGAAGGATATAGGCAAGTGAAGAGAAGATTGAGGGGTGTCATGATTTCATTCTTTAAATATCTCAAGGGCTGTCACAGGTTTGCTCTCTGCTGCCCCAGAGGGTAGGACCCGATCCAATGGTTTAAAGTTACAGGAGGGTAGATTTTGATTGAACATTAGAAGGAACTTCTTGACAGTAGGAGCAATTTGATAATGGAACCAATTACCTAGAGATGTAGCGGGGTCTCTTTCTCTGGACATCTTCATAAGGAGGCTAGATAGCCCCATGCTGGGGATGCTCTGGCTGGATTTTCTGTATTGAGCGGTGGGGGTGCAGGGTTGGACTTGATGGCCTATGTGTTCCCTTCCAATTGTCTTTTTCTATGAATCTATGATTCCATGTTTAGCATGGAGAAGACTGAGAGACAATATGATCATTGGTAACACTGGGCTTTACCCACTTTACTGGGTGAAGCAATTGCTTCAGGTGGCAGAAATGGCAAATACCATAGTCTCCCCACTTTATAGGACCCCAGTTGCTTGCCCTTTCTACCACCAAGAGCTCCCCATAATGCCCACCCTCCCTGTTGCCCCAAATGAGGAGGATGGTGGCACATGTAAACTCTTCTCACATACTGAAACTGTCAAACCATAGAGATGGAGGCCTCCCACATGGCAAAACCACTGCAGTTACATTCTTCTTCTGTTGGCAAGAGAAGAGGCAAGATGGAATCTTGTGTAAATTACATGTGTAAATTCCCTTACATAGGTGGTTGCACTTGGGGTTTTTTGGTGGTTGTACAATGGATGTTTTCAGTTTGTGGTTGTGTAAATGGAGTTCCACAGTGTCACATGGGCCTTAAACCTATGGCTAATACTGACTACAACAGAGCCATTCAATCAACTGTATTGACCTCCATGTTGATCCATCATTCATCAATTTGTTCGGTGAGTCCTCTAGCTGAAACTAACTATCAGGATTCCAGCTGTGTAGTTGTCCATTGTTTTTATGGTGCATAACTATTTGGCAGTGCCTTCGGTGTACCACTTTCTTTATTGGAATTGCCCAAACAGTCACTTTGCTTTCCCAAGGACACCATGCCTTGGGTGGCGCAGTGGTTAAATGCCAGTACTGCAAAGCCACCACGTTGCAAGTTCAATTCCAGCGGGCTCCAAGGTTCACTCAGCCTTCCATCCTTTCGTAGGTCGGTAAACTGAGTACCCAGCTTGTGGGGGCAATTAGCTAACACACATTGGAAACTCTTTAATGCAGTGTAGATGTGTAAATAGCTATTGCTTAAAACAATTTGTAAGCTGCTCTGATAGCCTTGTGGCTAAAGAGTGGGGTATAACTAACTAACTAAACATGCAACAATATATAGGTGCACTGGCAGATGCACAATTGGTTGCACAATATTGGTATTCAGCAGACATGTGATATAGTGCAACTGCTGTGTAACTATGTGAGTGTAGACAGATGCCTCACAAGTATGACATAGGATCTTAACCATCTTCGTGTGAAATTTTGACCAGTAGATCATAAGGAAGTGGGTGATTTGGCCTCCTTATGAACACCTTTTCCAGGTGTACAATCTTATGCTGGAGATGCAGAGCTCAGAACCATCCATAGGATTACATGTGTTACTTTGCATTTTTGGATTCAGATAGAGGCATGACAAGAGAATCAGACCCCCCATATTCATGGGGGTTTGGTTCTCAGATACCAGAAACCATGGAAAACAGGGAGCCCTGTTAAAATAGAGGAGTTCCAGGTTTTTTGTTTTTTTTTAAAAAAAACATACCATAAAGTTCTGTTGGAGGGCCTAGAAGGTGCCTAGAGAGGATGTCTCTCTAGAGATTTTCCAGCACAACTCTATAGTATGTGTACCCTGTTTTATGTCCTGCATATAACTGAAACCACAGATATTGGTTCCGCACATATGGGGATCCAACTGGATTGACATTATGGTATTGCAGTAGACATTGCGCAAGGATGAGCCTGTGCACATTTGGAAATTTCTGATCTATGTGCATGGTAATAGTGGCTTGATTATGTGTAGCTATTAGAAGGAGGAGGGAGCTGTAATTTCATCATAATTTGCTCCTATTATTGCTTAAAAACTAATTTAATTTTATCATTTTATTCATGCAGATTTTTGTCTTACCAAACCCTTTTTCCTTTCTTCTCTCTCGCTCTTTCTCCTGTTAACTTTCTTTGGTGGCTGTGTTCCACTCTACTTCCATGGTCCTGCTCTTCTCCATTCCTATCCAAACCTGATTAAATTAACTCCTGAATAATACTCCATATTGCATATGGGAAAAATAGGGGAGGGAGAAAGTTTTTTTTTTCTCACCAGTTTTTAATACGAGGCTGATTTTTATTATATTACCGGAGAAATAAGATTGCTCTTGCAGTCTCAATAAATCACCCATGAAGCCTCTTTCTTCTTTCACCCCCTCCCCTAAATTAAATTTTTATTTAAATAAAAGTGTTATGTTTGTATTTGAACTGACAGCTAAATCTGATAATTAGAGTGCATGAAGTTAGCTTTGATTGGCATTGTAATTGGATTGTCATTGGGCTGAAAACCTATTATCTTTGGATCATGCCCCATGAAATCTGTTGAAGTAACTTTGCTGCCAGTCATTAAAGCCACCATCTTGGCTTACAAATGAGGTTTTGAAAGGCTTTCCCCTTTTTTTAACCACTGGGAATGTAATTTAAACTGCTGCAATTGCACTCCCATTAATTAAAATTATATTAAAATCATGGTTCATTTTCTAAATATTTTCCCCCAGATTTTATTAGACATCCTTATTACTAAATGGTTTGAAAAGATTACATAGCACCGCTAGTAAAATTATATTTTGAGATAATCCGTCAGAAAAACACATGCTACTCATCAGCAGCAGGGGAGGGGTGGAAATTAGTCAACATGTTGATCATTAAAGGAATGTACTGTTAGGATTTTGTTTGATTAGCATCTTCTCCGAACCAAATAAAATGTATTAAAATAAAAATGTATCCTTTACTGATTGAGCCATTTCTACAATATATGATATGATGTGACATGCCAGTAGGGAAGAAACATTGTTAAAACCCATTGCTTGACCTGGATATAGTCTGTTACATTCCTAATGATTCTTTATGCTATCAAAAAAAGAAAGAAAAAAGGCCTATTAAGGTGTATTAGGACATTGTTCTAATGGAACTATTACAGATGCAGAGCTGGCCTTTTCATTCCTTGGAAAACCAGAGCTGATATGGCATAAGATGGCTGAGATCCTACATCAGAAAGAAGGTGGTGGTGCTGGTGTGTCTTCCTCTTCCTCTTACTTTTCTTTCTTTTCCTTTTTCTCCTCTTCTTCCTTTTTCCTCCTCCTCCTCCTCCTTCCTCTTCCTTTACCTTCCTCCTCCTCTTCCTTCTTTTGCTCTTCCTATTCTTCCTTTTCTTCCTCTTCTTTTTCCTTCCTCCCTCCTTCTTCCTCTTCCTTTTCTTCCTCCTTTTCTTCCTTTTCCTTCCTCCTTCTCTTCTTCTTCCTTTTTCTCTTCCTTTTCCTTCCTCCTACTTCTCTTCCTCTTCCTCCTCCTCATCTTCATTTTCTTTCTCTTCTTCTTCCTCTTCCTTTCTCATCCCCCTCTTCTTTTTTGTCAAGTCAAATTTGATTTATGACGACCCTATAAATGAGACACCCTTGAGAATCCCAAGTCACCACCTGCCTTCCTCAGGGCTTGCAAACTCTAGGCTGCTGTGTCTCCCTTGATTGAATCAACCCACCTCTTTTCCTACTGCTTTCCATTTTGCTGAACATTCTCATCTTTTCCAGGGAGTCATGTCATCTCATGATAGTCCAAAGTATGACAGCCTCCATTCAGTCATCTTGGTTTCTAGGGAGAGTTCAGGCCTGATTTGCCCAATAATGCATTCATTTGTCTTTTCAGATGCTCATGAATTGGCAGTCAAACCTTATTTCAACTCAAGCCGTAAGATGAGATCCCCAACCATATGCAAAGGCAACAGACTCATTTAGAGAAATACAGCAGGTTGTATGGAATAGGCCATTTTGGTCCTCCAGTATGGAATGGCTAGAAAAGGGGAGAAAAGGGGAGGGGTGTCCACCACTTCTTGCCCTCAGCATCTGCTACTTAAAGCAATTGTCTCATGATGTCTAATGCAGTGGTGGCATGTCATTGAGGCAGTGAATCTGCTCCAGCTATTGGTCGATCTGTAAAAGAGCTATCTAGGGTGCTGAACACAATTTGAGGGCTGAGTTCAGCACATTGAATAGTTTAGATTTGGAACCTGAAGTGGATTCACTGCTTCACTGACATGGAAACCACCAACTACCAGGGGCATAATGGTATGGCTGGCCCTCGTTTCTGTGCATGATTCAAAATTCTGGCTATGATTTATAATGAATAAAGCCCAACACACTTTAAGAACAGAAGATGTGAAAGACCACATTCTCCCAGAAGTTAATATTCTCTGTCAAAGCTCCTCTGTTGGTCCATTACTGGAAAGCCAACCAGACAATCCAACCCCCAGTCACATGACTTAAACTATGTCACATGACTTAAACTATGGGCTAAATCCTCTGGCCAGCCTCAAGGACAGTCTCCTTCTCCATCCTGGGTCACATGGCATGTAGGGGCAGTGCCAGAGACCTATTCTTCACCAAAGGGTTCCATAGGCATTTAAGAGACTCCTGCTCCCCCCCCACTACTGCCAGATTGGCTAACATTTTAATCATCAAATTAAACCCACACTGTTAAAGATTATAAATTTGATTGGGTATTCCTGCATAGCAGGGGTCGGACTGGATGGCAATTGTGGTCTCTTCCAATTATATGATTCATATGATTCATATGGTTTCCTCCTCAAATGACATCTGCCACCCTTTCATCACTTTCACATAGTTCTTCCATGTATTATTTCCATCACCTTTTTATTTGTACTTGGTCATGTAATGCGTTCCCCTGCTGGTTTTAGACCATCCCTACTCTTGGTTTAAATTTCCCTTTGATTTCTTGGATCTTGTGGAAGGGGTCTCTTGTTCTTCCTTTTCTGTTGTGATCTTCTATTCCTCTACATTGATTATTACAGTAGATCTCCTTGTCCCTAGTCATTTTACAACTGCATTCAACGCTCTGGCCCTATTTCAGTCATTGTACAACTGTGTTCAAGTCATTGTACAACTGCATTCAAAGCTCTGACCCTATTTCAGTCTCCTTTTACTTTTGCTTCTAATCTCTCTTTAACTGCTTGAACCATTGATGACTTTTTCTATATCCCTCCTCCCTAATGCTACCCCATTTCTTCTTAGAAAATGCAGAGCCTTTAGAATTACTTTGATATATACTTCAAATCTTTTGCCTCATCTCTTTCAAAAGGGTTAGCAAAACTATTTCTTTCTTTACTTAGGTTTTTATACCCTTCTCTTCAGCCACAAAGGCTCTCAGAGTGGCTTACAAATTGTTAAGCAATAGCGCCTACACATCTAAACTGTTTTTATGGTGCGCTAGGCACTCTCCAAGCAGTTTCCAATGTGTGTTAGCTAATTGTCCCAACAAACCAGGTACTCATTTTACCAACCAATGAAAGGATGGAAGGGTGAGTGAACCTTGGAGCCCCTGGAATCAAACTCACAATGTTCTAGCTGCAGTACCAGCATTTAACTACTGTGCCACCATGGCTCCTTCTACACAACCACAGCTCCTTCAGTGTCAGACTCTAGGAGGCTCATATAACTGCCTCATGCTTACATGCAAAGAACATGTGAAAAGGCTACAAGATTCTGTAGGATAGCCTCATCGGTCATGTGGACATTTGCTGTATGTCCAGCGAGCCACTTCTGACATGTGCAAATGTGTGTACAGTGTATGTGTGTGTGTGTGCATGTGTGTGTGTGTGATGGGGAAGATAGCTTGCTTGTGTGATGCTGCAACCCATATCATTAAGGAGGTCTGGTGGTACAGTAAACAGCACTGGTAGCACAGTGGTTAAAAGCTGGTACTGCAAGCCACAATGTTGTAAGTTCAATCCTAGAGGGCTCCAAGGCTGACTCAGCCTTCCATCCATCCGTAGGTCAGTAAAATGAGTATCCAGCTTGTTGGGGGCAATTAGTTAACACATTGTAAAACCACTTACGGAGTGCTTTGGCACTGATAAGCCATATAGAAATAGAAGTACTATTGCTATATCACATTTCTAAAAATGCATACTGGGGCAGTGGGTTCTGACACCTGGATTCCATTGTCTGGTATAGGTGGCCTGTAGCCATCAACATTTGATTGCAGTGGTGTTGTTGCTTTCAGTTTGTTTGTGACTGGGAACGTAGGGATGGCTACGTGATTGGTTGCCATCAGACTCACACTTGGTTGTCCTCAGATAGTTACTTACCTCCAGTGGCAATTAGAGGCTTCCATGGCAGTTGAGTGATTGACTCGTTTCTGGGTTTTAGACCCTTAGAGAAGATATCCAACGTGCTGAATCTATTTTAACATAGAATTCTGCACCCAATTTCATTTGGATTATCCCATGTTAGGTTTTTCCTGGTAAAATACATTTAGGAGTTGTCTAAATGGTGAAAATACTCCTCATGGAATGTGAGGAAAATGCAATGTGTCTCAATGAGATCCCACATCATTTTGCTGTATTCAGAAGGGAGGGGGGGTCAAAATGCCAAAAACTATGTGAGAAAAGCCTTTGCGGCTTTTCCTGGAGATTTTTTTTTTAAAATAAAAAAGTGATGTGGATTGCTTTACCATATGAGCAGAAGCTGAAAACTGATTGGCCAAATGAGCGTGGGGAGGTGGGGCTTGCTAACATGACCCAGAACCACCATGTTGGATTTTCACCTTAGCGAGCAAGCCCCCCTCTCTCTCTGGCTTTTCTTCGCAAACAAAGATTCAGGAAGGACTCATCCCGCGCTTTCTGCAAGCGCGCTGATGACTAAAAAGGCCAATCCGAGATAAACAAGTCCGGTTGCAAAAAGCACAGCAGAAGGTCTCCTTGGGGGATGTTTTTAGGTTGTGATTCTTTCTGCGTTGTCGTTTCTCTTCAAGACTTGTTCGGCGTGAGTTCTCAAATAAGGCTGCAGCATTGTGGATAGTGCATCGCATGCCTCCCGATGTGAGGCCAGGGCGGACCACTGTTGGTGATCAATTTGGCCGAGCCTGAGATGTTGTTTCAGGGAGTCCTTGTATCGCTTTTTTGGAGCACCCCTCTTACGCTGACCCGTGGCGAGTTCACCGCAGAATACTATTTTTGGGAGGCGATGGTCCTCCATCCTAGAAACGTGCCCTGCCCAGCGCAGCTGTGTTCTCAATATCATGGCCTCAATGCTGGTGATCCCTGCTTGCTCAAGGACAGCAACATTAAGCACTAAGGTGATAAAATGGGATGCTTTTTATTTTTGTGTTTTGTTAAGGCAAAATATCACTCTATCGCACCTTGGGTATAGTTTTTTTTTAAAAAGACTGTTTGGCAGTGGCAAATTGGTAAGTCGAAACTTGAGTAATTCACTCGCAGTTGCCATCTTGATTCACAGGCATGCCTATTTGCATAGCAAACATTCCTGGAGGGCCTTTTTGGCTATTGGTCCCAGATTATGGAACGGCCTGCCAGATGAGATCTGTCATATCACCAACCTAAATAGCTTTTAAAAAGCTCTTAAGACGGATCTCTTCTGGCAGGCCTTTCCTGAATAGATACCTGGCCATTAAAAAAGAAAAGGAAATCTAGATTGTCCCAAACTCGCTACGACCACTGTCTGTTGTTTATTTTTATTTTTTGTATTTTGTTTTAAAGTATGTTTTAATTCCTGTATTGTTTAATTGTATTTTAAGGGGGGTGGGATTGAGAGTCCGGGATGTATATTTTAATTGTTGTAAGCCACCCCAATTGCGTTCATAGAGGGGCGGGATATAAATAAATAAATAAATAAATAATCTGCCCCATTTCTCTTCAGGAGAAACGTAACTCAGAAAGAATCACAACCCAGAAACATCACCCAGGGAGACCTTCTGCTGTGCTTTCTGCAACCGGACTTGATTATCTCGGATTTACCTTTTTAGTCATCAGCGTGCTTGCAGAAAGTGCAGGATGAGTCCTTCCTGAATCTTCATTTGCAAAGAAAAGCAAAATAAATAAATAAATAAATAAATAATAAAAAAATCTTCCCCCAAATACGTTTAGACAAAAAGCAGCTGTTACAAATTGCCATTGCTGCGGAGCAATCCACTTTTTTTGCCTCGTATAGACAAGCCCTTAAGAAATGGCTAACTAGTGCCCCCTTCTGTGAAACACTAAGAAGAGTTAGCTAAAGTGCCACTGCTGTTGTTTCTAAGAGATCCTCCACTGGCGTCACTCCCCACTACTGCTGCCACCCACTAGCTGTTTGGCACATTGAGTCTTGCTCCTCAGCAAAAGCCTGCCTTATGTGAGAGACCCTATCAGTAGCAATACTGCTGTCAGTATAGCTTCTTGTCTCGCAGGAATGCACACTCCCATTACTATGGGAAGGTAGGAGATTTTCAGATGCGATTTTCAGCAGTATATATCCCAAAACATCTCCGTTGCTGCCGCACGTCAGGGGAGCAGTTTTGGATGATGGCGTTCCTCTGCCAAACCCCTCCATGTCACTTCCGTGAAAGAATGGAGGAAGCCGCGTCATATTTCACTCACGGGCAACAATCGTGAATGAAATATGATGCGGCTTCCTCCATTCTGTCACGGAAGTGACACGGAGGGGTTCGGCAGAGGAACAGTGTCGTCCGAAACTGCTCCCCTGCTGCGCGGCAGCAACGGAGCTGTTTTGGAATATATACTGCCGAAAATTGCATCTGAAAATCTGTAGTGTCATGGCAAGGGCCAAATAAATGGATCCGAGACCAAATTAAGTTGAGCTCTTTCTATAAGCAAAGATGACTAAACTAGGGCTCTCATACTTCCGACACCATGAGATGACATGACTCTTTGAAAAAGGTGATGAAAATGCTCTGTGAAGTGGAAGGAGTAGGCAAAGAGGGAGACCACACAAGGAAGCCACAGCCCTGAGTTTGCAAGGTCTGAGCCAGTTGATGACCAGAACTCTTTGAGGTCTGGGTAGCATTCACGTAGGCAAAATTAAATGTTCTCCCACTGGCAGATTGGATGGGTCAACATAAAGGGGTTCCTAAGCAGAACAGAGTATCTGGCTATAATTCTTTGTCAATAGAAGATATAATTCGTAGACTACTTGAATGCTCTTTTTACAATGATCTTAGAAATCATTGTTAAGATCAATGAAGGGAAGGTCATCTCTCGTAAAGGTTTGTTTTTTGTTGTTGTCTGATGTAGAGAAGTATATAACTTATAGAACTTTTAAATTTCTTGTTAAGGCTCTACAAATACATGCCATGAAGTTTAAAGGCAGTATGGAAAACGATTTAACTCTTAAAGGTTAATTAATAGAAATTTACATTGTTTAGTTTCTTTTCCTTTTTGTTTTCTGTAATTGTGTACAATGGCTGTTCGTTAAAATACAATAAACTTGAACTTGAACTTTGAGGTCATTATAGGGTCACCATAAGTTGAAGCTGACTTGAACACAATTAACAGCAACATTCTGCACATTGGAGAGGTTCAGATTAAAACCCAACAAGTTTCACTGTCCCACATGGAAGCCACAGATCACCATAGCTTACTTCTCATGGATTCTCTGCAGCTAGTAAGCCCTACACTTGGAAGATGAAGGAGAAGACAAGAAGCAGGAAGAGGAGGCAGTTTATGGTCCTGTGGTGATGATCACATTACTGGAGGATCATTATATTGGTTTGCGCTTCATCAGAGTTTCCTTTAGCGGACCATCACACTTTTTCTCAAGTGAGTGTTAAAATTTTTATAGTAACTATTAAGCAGAAAATGAATCTTCACAGCAGTCATTCCAAGACATTGTGTTAAGGACAGAAAATCCAGCTCTTAAATATACAAAGAAATCATGAATGTGTTTACAGCACCATTTTAGTTGGCTTACTTATTTCTTTTATTAGATATCATTTTTCTTGCATGGACTCAAGATGGTTAATGAATGATCGCCCAGTCTGAACCATGGGAAAACTCGCAAGAGTTGGGGTAGCATTTCCTTGAAATATGCTACATAGTTATAGAATATGGAGACTTAGAGAACTTTGGCCCTTGTTAGGAGGGAAGTTAGTTTTAAAAAATCTGAAGTCTCTTCATAGAATCATACAGTCAGAGAGTTGGAAGGGACCAGAATGGCTATCTAGTCCAATCCCCTACTATGAAAGAGTCCACAGCTAAAGCACTCCTGAAAGATTACTGTCTAACCTCTGTTTAAAAACTGTTAGTGTCACAACCCTGTGTATGTTCCCTTCACATGTAGCTGTATTTTTTGTCTGTTTTGTAAGGGACATGTTTAGTTCATGATTGCAAGCAGAGTTCTACAGGTACAAACATTTCACATAAGCCTAAATCCTATGGTTAGTCCCGAACTCAGCCACTGAATTACTTGTATTTATCTATGTATTTACTCACAGTTCAATGCAATTGATTCAATGAGTCTATTCTAGTTGGGCTTAACCAAGAGGATCCCAGCCACAAATTGGAGCGTGTCCAGAGAAGGGCAACTAAAATGGTGAAAGGTCTGGAAATGATGCCTTATGAGGAGAGACTTAGGGAGCTGGTTATGTTTAGCCTGGAAAAAAGACCGTTAAGAGGTGATATGATAGCCCTGTTTAAGTATTTGAAGGGATGTTACGCTGAGGATGGAGCAAGCTTGTTTTCTGCTGCTCCAGAGACTGGAACACGGAGCAATGGGTGCAAGCTCCAGGAACAGAGATTCCACCTGAACATGAGGAGGAACTTTTTGACAGTAAGAGCTGTTCGGCAGTGGAACACACTCCCTCGGAGCGTGGTGGGGTCTCCTTCCTTGGAGGTCTTTAAACAGAGGCTGGATGGCCATCTGTCGGGGATGCTTTGATCAAGATTTCCTGCGTGGCAGGGGGGTTGGACTGGATGGCCCTCGTGGTCTCTTCCAACTCTGCAATTCTATGATTCTATTCACCAGTGCCTTCAATTCTGCCCTGGAATTGCAGAAACAGCCACTGTGCATTCCTCCTTGCATTAAGAACAATAAGCTGGCACACTGGCAGTTATACAATGACAATATTCACCCAAAGGGTGGTATAGTGCAACCACAGTGTATCTACATGAGTGTAGATTTACACCTCACAGGTACCATGTAGGATCACATGAGTAAGACCCACATCATCTTGCCAAAGCCTCAGTGGATTCCTACCATCCACATGCTTCCCTTGTGTGAAAAGGGGATCTATGAATGTACTGACTACATGTGTGGCTTCCTCCACAAGAAAGAGGATCTAGGGTCTTTGTAGGAGCAGTGCTCTGTTCATGGGATGCTCTCATGGGAGATGCTCCCTTAATGCCAGCATCCTTGTCTTTTGGACAGCAGCTGTAGCCATTTCTTGGGGTTTTCATAGATGATCTTGTGTTGCTGCTTTTAGGTTTTATCCTGATGGTTTCTTTCTTCTTCTATTGTTTCCTTCTTACTTCTCTCATTGACAAATAGGGTCACCCCCCAAAAATATGTTCAAAGTAAGAGAATGACAAAGGAAATGGTGGGACTGCTGCTCAGCAAGGATGGTAAGATACCCGGAGATCACAGTGAAAAGGCAGAACTGCTCAATACCTATTTTGCTTCAGTTTTCCCTCCCAAAAGAGGATTGTGGGGTCAAGGCAAGGAATCCAGGTGGCAAATCAAGATCGATAAGGAGTTAGGGACCACCTAATTAACCTAAATGAGTTCAGATCTGCAGGGCTAGATGAACTGCATCCTAGAGTATTTAAGGAAATGGCTGGCATATTTGCAGAACCCCTTGCCATAATTTTTGAGAAACCTTCTTGTGGTGTGTACAAGATTCTTGATCCAATTTCCCATCTTCATCAAGTAGAAGTGTTATAAAGTAAAACTGAGTGAGTGTAAACTGTCACACACAGCCCTTGCAAAACAGTTTGTGCCTGCAAATATTCATTGTCTACATAATGGTTAAATGTTCAGTGGTCCTTGTCATCCTTTGCATCTGGTCACCCTAGCTTTAAAGCAGAGGTGGGGAAAGTATGGCCTATGGGTTGTATGTATTCCTCCCCTAGGCCCCAGTTTGGACCATTCTCTGTACCTCTAGCCCTACCACATTTTTTAAAAAAATAAATCTTGTTGGAAAAGCCCCCCAGGCTCTTTGGGGGCACTGGGGGCAAATATCCTAGGTTCTCGCCCCTTTCTTGCACTCTGCAACAGCTTCTTGTGGAATAGGGATCAGAGATGTGTAAAATCATCATTGCACCATTAAAGTTTGGTAAAAAAGGATGAGTTTGCAAGTTCTGTATGATTCTGGGAACAGAAGTCTCTGGGATCTCCACAGGACTGTTGGGATTGGAGTCACCATGAGCATGTTGGAGCTGAAAACCTCAATATTGGCCTTCAGGAGCCAGATGGGGAGACGGTAGGTCATGGGACAGATGACATTTTTTTTGTCCCTGTCCCAGTGATTGTGCTTTCATAATGCATGGACAGAGTGCCCATCTATGGTGATCACAGCAGAAAGTGCTAAGAGGGCTCACTTGAATCTTCCCTGAAACAGTTGTTCCCTCTTGGTATAATACACTGAAGTTGGATTGATAAAGGTATTCAGAAGAATCATAGGTGAGCTGCATGGTACTGGCTGAACACATCAGGATGTTTCTTAAAACTGAAGGGAAAAATGTAATGCCAGTATTCTGTGCTGCACATCCTTGCTGTCTCAACCAGTATGTAATATGCAATTCACTGGCAATTCTTTTTCAGCAACCAGGCAACTAAACTCTTCTGCAGCTCTGCAGAAGTGACCTTTTAATGATGTTCCTCACTATTAACTTTATTGTTAATCTTTAAATAATGACATGGGAGGTGTGCTGTTCTTCACTTGGTTTGTAGATTCCCTCTGTTCATCCTTCGGCATCTCCCTGGCAGTAAAGTCATCTTGTAGTTGCAGAAATCCTTGAATCCAAAATTAAGCTTTCTAACTGTAGAGAGTGGTAAAATCAAGGAAAGGCTTGGGGGCAAATGTTCAGGGCCTCAACAGGGCCACCAGTGAGAATCAGCTCACATATACACATATGTATGTATATTCAAATGCAACAGGTTTAAGTCATCACATTTTGAACTTAATAACGTATCACCTTGAAACCCATCTTCCACTTTTAATATATTTAATACCTTTTTTTTCTATAGTTCTTTCTCCTGACCTCAGTCTGATTTGGCTTTCTTATTATGTCGTGTCAACCCAAATCCAGTTAAGAGTGAAGGCAGAAGTAGGAAGCAATACTTTCTGCCTGGTGGCATCTCCTGTGCAGGAAGCAGACATTTCACAGAAGAAGAAAAATGGCACTCTCCTTTAGTGGTGAAAATCTAGTATGAGTAACTCTGTTTCTCTTTGTACTTCTCTATAGTAACCAAAATGCACTCAGTCTTCATCTAATACATGGAGAAGGAACATTTCAGCTCAGCAGGCCTGAGCTGAAATACATTGAGCAGGCCTGGGCCAAATTCAGTGGCTACTAAGTAACTGCCCCATCCAGCTAATTCTAAAGAGCTAACCTAGTCCCTCAGTTTAATTGAATAATTCTATCACTTATGTGTGTGAAGAAGCTTAAAATCCCCATCATGTAGCTTTGCAAGATACAGTTGAGAAAAGATCACACTTGATCATTTAAGTCTGCAAAATGCAGGAAACTGACCCTTGCTTTTCATTAAAGACTTAAGGAACATACATCTTCCAGTGCTTTTTAGTACTGTATAGGAGAAGTGGACAAGGTATGTTCCATGGGCCCCAGGTGGCTGTTTTTTGTGTTTTTATTCCCTTCTCCCATTTTTTGATCCCAAACGTCCTATAGCCATCTACAAATATCTGAAGGAATCTCCTGTGTAAAATGGAGAGAGAGTTTATTTTCTACTGGAATCAATGAATCGAAATGACAAAAAAGGAGATTCTTACTGAACGTTAAGAAGTTCCTGGTGGTAAGAGCTGTTTGACATTCTGTGAACGTTTAGAAGGCAATACCATAATCACAAAAATCAACATGGGTTTCAGAGAAACAAGTCATGCCAGACTAATCTGATCTCTTTTTTTGATAAAATGACCAGCTTGGTAGATGAAGGGAACGCTGTGGATATCACATACCTTGATTTCAGTAAGGCCTTTGACAAGGTTCCCCATGACATTCTTGCAAACAAGCTTGTAAAATGTGGGCTAGACAAGTTAACTGTTCAATGGATTTGTAATTGGTTGACCAGTTGAACCCAAAGGGTGCTCAGCAGTGGCTCCTCTTCGTCTTGGAAAGATGTGACCAATGGGGTGCCACAGGGTTCTGTCCTGGGCCCAGTGCTATTCAACATCTTTATCAATGACTTAGATGAGGGAATTAGGGGCATACTTACCAAATTTGCAGATGACACCAAATTAGGAGGAGTAGCTAATACCATAGAGGACAGGATCAAAATTCAAAATGACCTGGATAGACTGGAGAGCTGGGCCAAAGCTAACAAAATGAAATTCAATACAGAGAAATGTAAGGTACTGCACTTAGGGCGAACAAATGAAATGCATAGATATAGGATAGGGGAGACCTGGCTGAATGAGACTACGTGCGAAAGGGATCTAGGAGTCCTAGTAGTCCACAAGTTGAACATGAGTCAACAGTGTGATGCGGCAGCTAAAAAGGCCAATGCGATTTTGGGCTGCATCAATAGAAGTATAGTGTCTAGATCAAGGGAAGTAATAGTGCCGCTCTGTTCTGCCTTGGTCAGACCTCACCTGGAATACTGTGTCCAGTTCTAGGCACCACAATTCAAAAAGGATATTGACAAATTGGAGCATGTCCAGAGGAGGGAGACTAAAATGGTGAAAGGTCTGGAAACGATGCCTTATGAGGAGAGACTTAGGGAGCTGGGTATAATTAGCCTGGAAAAAAGACGGTTAAGATGATAGCCCTGTTTAAGTATTTGAAGGGGTATCACGTTGAGGATGGAGCAGACTTTTTTCTGCTGCTCCAGAGACTAGAACACGGAGCAATGGATGCAAGCTCCAGGAACAGGGATTCCATCTCAACATTAGGAGGCACTTTTTGACAGTAAAAGCTGTTCAGCAGTGGAACACACTCCCTCGGAGCATGGTGGGGTCTCCTTCCTTGGAGGTCTTTAAACATAGGCTGGATGGCCATCTGTCGGGGATGCTTTGATCGCGATTTCCTGTGAGGCAGGGGGTTGGACTGGATGGCCCTCGTGGTCTCTTCCAACTCTGCAATTCTATGATTCTATGATTTTATGACAGTGGAACAGCGGGTGATGTGCATATTCAAGGGACTTTAGGGTGGAATTTGAGTTTGGGACTTCCTGCTTAGCACTTGCAAACCATTTCACATATTAAACAGCAACAATAAAATTGCCTTGCTTCAAACCTCCAATGAAGAAGAGTCCACCACTCTCCAAGGCAGTGTATTCCACTGTCTAACAGCTCTGACCCCAGGAAGTTCTTCCTAATTTTTAGATGGAATCTCCTTTCTTATTATTTCTGACCACTTCTCCTTTTGTGTTAAAAATGAAATATGTGAAATGGCTTGCAAGTGCTAAGTAGGAGGTCCCAAATTCAAACTCCATTTCAAACTCTTAACTGTTGAATGTGTCCATATAAGCAGCCCCCGGGCCTCTTTGCACATGGAGCCCCCCACCCCTTATATTTCCTAAGTGGGTGATACTAGCTCAACTTGAATACAACACGAGTTTGGAATGCCCCCTCCTCCTATCAACACATTTGCTTTTTAAAACACACAGAGAGAGATGGTCAGTGTCTTGATGCCATGGCATCCACTTTCATTTGGGTTTGTGAGGAGAATGGATGAAAATTGCCATTTTCTTCAGCAGGTCATCCCAATGGGATGGGATTACGGAAGCTATAGTCATCTCCCTGCAACCCTCTGTATGCTTCTATCCCAATATCCCTGATATTATTCTGCAGTTGGGGTGGGGAATCTGGAACATCCCTTCCTTATTTCCCAAATTCCAGCCCCACCCCCAGGGTTGATTTTCCACTTCCATTCAAAATGGTTTTGGGGGAAAATATGTGTGGGGTGCATCTTGTTTTACTAATGATTCATAACCCCTGGAGGGTTCTAGAGGCACATTTTTTAAACAATGATGTGGAGATATTTTTGTGGTCTACATGTGGCCCACAGGGGATTTGTGTCTGGGGACTTTTTCGGATGTTTCAAATACACCGCAAGCAGCCTCCTCGCATTGCGAGGCTGCTGTGCTGGAGGGCGTTGCTTTCGGATGACGCTCTCCCCTGCCGGTACTGTTGCGGTACTGCGGGGACATTTGAGCATTATATTTCACCGGTTTTTAAGCATGAAAGTTGATTGTGATTAAAAACCGGCGAAATATAACACTCAAATGTCCCAGCAGTACCGCAACAGTACCGACAGGGGAGAATGTCATCCGAAAGTGACGCCCTGCAGCGCAGCAGCCTTGCAACGTGAGGAGGCTGCTTGCGGTGTATTTGAGACGTCCGAAAAAGTCCTGGATCTCCTAAGACTTCCCCCATCACATTTTTTTAAAGAATTGTGATGGGGGTCTCAGAAGACCTACATAAAAATCCCCTGTGGGCTGCATGTAGCCCGCAAAAAATCTCCACACCAATTCCAGAGTCATATAAAGGAGCATTCAGCATCATGTCACTTGGGTAAAAGCCTTCCGTGATTACCTCCTCATTCTCAGCTACTATAGAGTCTGAAACGTCAGGTTTTCCCTTTGTCCCCCTTCTTTACAATTCTTCCTCCCACCCATATTTTCACCCTTGCAATCCTCTTACCCTCGGTGCTGTGGATCGCAGTGACAGCAATGAGGAAAGCAAAACCAAACAATCACTACATTTGCTTTCTTCACGTTCATCATAGTCCACAACATTTCGATGTCCGCAAAACACACTAAGAACTATTTCCTTGAGGAGGGTGGTCAGAAGAGGGGGTGAGGAAGCAGCCCTCTGCTTTACATATCATTTGTTTCTTTGCCTTGCAAACCATGAATTGATATATAAGAAAATGCCCCATTAACTTTTTCATTAATGACACTAATATATTTTGAGCATCAACTGGAGGAGGAGGTTCTTGCGTCCAGCCGAGGGGACCTGAAGGATGAGCGGCAAGGGATGCTTTTGAAGATCAGAACAAGGAAGGCAGCCAGCCGACGTAGGTGGAGAGCAAAAAGGAAGGTGCATATATTATTTCTCCTGCATATATATATATTTATAATAGAGTGAGAAGCCTCCAGCCAGAGCTTGGCTGGGGATTCTGGGAACTGAAGTTTTTTTTTTTTTTTTTTAAAAGGTAGTATTGATCCAAAGAGCTGCAGCCAGGTTGTTAACTGGGGCTGTCTACAGGGAGCACACAAGACCCTTGTTCCAATAACTCCACTGGCTACTGGTCCATTGCCAGGCACAATTAACAATGCTGGTGATGACCTAGAAAACTCCATGCAGCTGGGGTCTGGGCTATTTGAAGAACTGTGTATGAGGCTGTTAGAGCTCTAAGATCTTCAGGAAAGGTCCTTCTCTCTGTCCCCCTCCCCATTCTCAGGTAGTTGTGGGAACAGGGGAGAAGACCTTTTCAACAGATGTTCCTAGGATCATTGACTCATAGGAAATTATCAGACACATCAAAACCGCCACTATAATGATGCCATGAGATTGCAAAAGGGCTTCCTTATCAGACAATGTCATGCCCCAGTGTTATGCAAGCATTCTGCTGCCGCTATAAGGGAGTTCTTTTTTAATGATGGGGAGAAGTCAAAAAATGATCTCCCATACCACTTGTGTTCTTGATTTCAGTGTGTGCAACAAGGCACGCCAGTCTGCTGGCGCAATTCCAGCATCAATGTGCAGTCCCACCAGAACACTTCCAGGTGCGAATGGGGAAACTAGGTACTTGTACACTCTTCTTATAAACCACCCCATCTTGCTTGCAAGTTTGTGAACATGTATCTGTGCTTTTCTGAACATTTTCTTTTTTAATGTTGGTGTTTGGGGGCTTTTTAGGGTGCTTGTGTCTTCTCGCAAGACACGCGGAAATCACATTCACAGAGAAATGCAGAAATAAGTGGTGCAAGTGCTGGTATTGCCAGACTCTTGGGGCAATTTTGTATCATTATCACAGCACTGTGCGAAAACATGTGTCATTGTGCGCTGTAAAATATAGTGCCATAATCATGTTTTAAGGCATTTGTCTGATAATCTCCATAGAGTTGGAAGAGACTACAAGGGCCATCCAGTCCAACTCCCTGCCCCACAGGAATACGCAATCAAAGCATTCCCAACAGATGGCCACCCAGCCTCTGTTTAAAAACCTCCAAAGGAAGAAGACTCCACTACACGCCAAGGCAGCGCATTCCACTTCTGAACAGCTCTTACGGTCAAGAAGTTCTTCCTAATGTTTAGGTGGTATCTCTTTTCCTGTAGTTTTAATGCAACCACACTACATTAACAATCCAGTTTGAAACCGTATTATTTTTCATAGCTCCTTCTTATGGAATCCTGGGATTTGTAGTTTGGGGAGGCACCAGCACTCTTTGGCAGAGAAGGCTAAAGACCTTGTAAAACCACAAATACGAGGATTCAAGAGGAAGGAGCCATGGCAAATAATCAACTTTCAAACTGGATTATCTGTGTAGTGTGCATTAGATTTTGGAATTCCCTCTCTAGGGAGTCTAGGATGGCTCTCACTGTGATCACCTTCATTCAGGAACTAGAAATATTCTGTCAGGCTTTCAGGAACTGACTGCGATGTGGGTTTTATTATTATTATTATTTTTTATGGTGTGCTGTGCTGTTTTGTTGATTTTTTATATGCTTTTTAACAAATTTTATTGGTTGTATCTTTACAGACAGTTCCATTGCTTTTGCCTCATTAATTCAGCTCAAATGTTATATATTGTTTTAAATCTGGATATGTGTGTATTTTCCCCATCATTATGTTATTTAATATGTTTTTAAGCTTATTGAAATTATTTTACTGTTTGAAACAGTTTGACCTGTTTTAAATGCCGTTTGTAACCTGTCCTGAGACCTTTGGGTATAGGACAACATATAAACATTTTAATAAAGAAATAATAAAGATTTTTTTTCCAAAAAATAACTTTTATATGTATACTTTTTACTGATATTTTAAAAAATATTTTTGACTGTACTGTTTTTAAATGGGTTTTAAGCCACCTTGAGTCCCATTATTGGGGGGGAAACAGGATATAAATAAATATAACAAAAGCCAACATTCCCAAGCTCAGCCATTAGACCAGATGTGAATAAACAGATCTCTTAGACCAACTGCATGGAGAGCAGGAGACACTTTTTTATCCCAACAACCACCAGCAGGAGGAAACAAACCACTACATTTGTGGATCATTTATGGCACTTAGGGGCCATTTTGGACTGTGAAATATCAATTGGGGGATACTCTGGGCCCTTGGGAGAGTACTGGGGGCTTCAGAAATAGGGGCTGGGGCCTGCATGTGGCATACAGGCCACAGTATACCCCATCCCTGATCTAGACCTTTGGATTCTCCCCAGGCTAACCCACTTTCCACGGGTCTCAATCCTGACCACTTCCCTATTGCAGTTTATATTGATATGAGCTAGAATCCTCTTGGTACATTACATTGACATATTTGCTATATAGGGACATGCACCAATAACTTTTAAATTAATGGCTGGCATCCTGTTAATGACTTAACACATGCATTTGTCCAATGCAGAAGTCCATCTGAATTTGAAGATTGGGGCAGCAGGATTGAACATGTGGTGCCATTGTGCATTTGGGGCCATTGTACATTGCACATGCAGATGTGCATCACACCTTGCACATGCTGGTATGCATGGTGCATTGCACGCATTGCAAAGTGTTGCAGTTCACTAATGCATAATCATCACATAACTTTGTGAGTATAAACTTACGTTATATCTCCTTGATGTAGGATCGTCGCCAATGAAGTAATACTTTGGCTTCAGCCACTGCACCAATGATTTCTAAGAAGTTGTGTAAGAAGGATAGTATCCTAATTGGGTGCAGTGCAAGGGGTGTAATGCCAGTGTTACTGTTGTGTAAGCCGACTAGCAGCTTTGGTTGAATGATGATGCAAACCATTTTTACTCTGGCATTTTCCCACTTGTGTATATTTATGCCATGTTACATGTGGACAGGATCCTACCCACTTTCTGCATCCAGTTCTGCCTCTAATTCTAAAGAAGATAGCCACACATCCATAAACCCTCTGACTTTTGGCACTGCCCCCGCCTATGTTGAGTTCTGGCCACAGCCTCTGCTTGAATGTGGTCCCACAATTGTGACATTATCAGATGTGGCAAAAATTGTGGGCTTGCAACATCATGCTAGCACAAATGGGGCCTGCTATTGCACGAAGTTGTCATCTTTGCATGGTTACTCCATGCTCCAGCCATGAAAAAGGCATTATTTCGAATTCATGGGACAAGCCGTCAATAGCTCATCAATAGCACTTTTCTTAGTATTGACAGCATCCAAAATCACGTCCCATTGCAATCATGAGATTACAGCATGGATGGGTGTCCTCAGCAAGAAAACCTGGGAAACGACAGCACTGTTTGTAGAGAATGACATTTTCGATACAGAAAACAAGTTTCATGCACAGAAAACAGCCTTTCCTATGCAGAAATTTATTTTCTATGCTAAAAAAATGCAAGTTCTCTTTCTCTGTCTCTGGAGATTTTCACACGGCCTATATATCCTGTGGCAGGAACAGGACAGGGTCGGGAAAGGTTTTCCCTTTCGGACGACGTTGACCCCGTTTTGTCCTGCATCCATCCTGCTCCTGTGACTGTTCCGGAACAATGTAATCATGATTTTTCATTGTGAATAGACCTCCCGTTCCATCGCTATCACGCAAGCACTGGTGTGCTAACAGGAGCCCTGTTCCTGTTCCAAAATGACAGCTGTGGAGGGGAAGTCCGTTCCAAGCACTTCCTGGAATGATCTGGACATCCAGGTAAGTGGCACCCTTTATTTTACCCTCCCTGTTAAGATTGTGTGATTCAAAGTGTGTTTTGTGCTTGGTGAACTGATTTTATGTTTGGGGGAGTTTTATTTTTTAAATTTATCGCCCGGCCGTTATCACACGATAACGTGATAATGTTTCAGACGGCCAGTTGTAAAAGCAGCCTTACAACGGCTGCATTTATGGCCAGCCAGCAAGGGGAGGGGAAACTTATTCCTGCTGCGGAATTAAGGTAAGTGTGTGAAAGATTTACGTTATTCTATGGCAGGAATGGGAGAGGAGGTAGCAGGGCAGTAACGGGGCATTTTGGCCCCGTTTGAAAATCTCCTCTGTCTCTTTGTCTCTGTCTCTGTCTCTGTCTCTGTCTATCTCTCTCTCTCTCTCTCTCTCTCTCTGTGTGTGTGTGTAGAGCAAGTTCTAAACTGTGAAGATTCTTGCCCTTCTTAGATTCTTCTTGTCAGGGTTTCCCAGTACTTAAGAAACCTGCTTTTCAACCATTTTCCTACCCTTTTCTAATATTTCCATCTCTAAACCAACACAATTTCATCCTAGATTTTCAAACTCAGCAAATGGTTAAAGAGACACCTTCAGCCTTTTCCGGTAATCTTCCAATCTCTGAGTAGAATTTTGAATATCAATTGTAGCAGAGAGTCTGGGAAGCAAAATAATGAAGTTGACTAAGCTGGAGACTTTATTACCTTCATATCCTACCGGTAGTCTTCTGTGAAGCATCTAGAGTTGTCCCTCCGTATCCACAGATTTGGTATCCATGGATTTAAATATTCATGGCTTGAAAATATTATTTAAAAAATAAAAATCCAAAAAGCAAACCTTGATTTTGCCATTTTATATAAGGGCACCATTTTGCTGTGCCACTGCATATAATGGGACTTGAATATTCACGGGTTTTGGTATTCACGGGGGGTCCTGGAATCAAACCCCAGTGAATATGAAGGGACAACTGAAGTTGGCCACTATGGGATATGTGATGCTGGACTCCGTAAGTCCGGGGTGTGGTTCTCCAGCATTCTTTTTAAAAGGTTCACTGAGGAGGGTTCTTCTTCCCATGCATCAAAAAAGCCCTACAGAAATTAAATATAACTGTTTATTATTAGATGTAATAGGCACACACCCTGCCCATTCATATGTATTTATGTATCTCCCCTTAATTTGGGAACACAACAAGGTCTTTAACATATAATTGAATAAACCACATTGTGCCTTTAGAGGTGATAAGACCAGGCATATCTGTCCCATTCCTAGGAATTCAGTCATTCCTGTTGTTAGATGACAAAATGTCAGATCACTTGCATTTCCTATCATTTTGATTAAAACCAAGATTAATAATTTGCCTATAACTGATACATCATGCACTCAGAGATAAAAGAGCATCTGATATTAAGCATGCAAGAATTATTATTTTTTTGGGGGAGGGAAGTCTTCAGTAAATTGCATTGAAAAATTACACAGTACATTTAAATTACCATTTGCTTAGCAACATGCCCTTGCCGACATTCCAGAGGGACTATAAAATGATCGATTTACTTTAATTTTCTACTGAATCCCAGGAATGAATGATACACCAATGCATACACGCACACACACATGCACACACAACTATCAGTAACCTATTCCTTTATCATGGCATGCTGATTCACTCCGTGTATTAAATTTTCTGGCAAGGAGCAAGGCATTAAAAAAAGAGTAACAGATAATGCAAATGTTTCATGCATAATCTGTAATATGAGATATGTATTAATAGGGAAATTATGATGCATTCAATTATTCTCAAATGCCTTCCAGAGATGTTTTGATTTGGCTGCACACTGATAGCAGAAGCACAGCAGGGAACATGTAGAGTGATGAATAACCTAATCTGGTAATCTTAAAATGGGCAGTGTTCACAGTTAGCCTGGAAAGAGACCAGAGTGGAAGAAACTCAGCTTTTTGCAGATAGAGCTATGTTTTTTAAATAAAATAAAATAAAATAAAGACTCTCAAGTCTCTTTACAACACGCATGCTGCTAATTAATAACACACCAACACCTCTGATTTGACAAGTGATGATTTTTATCTGAAAGGGGTGGAAAGCTTACTCCATTGTTCATTGGAAGGATACAAGGCAAAAATCATGGGGAAATGTTGCAGTTGAGATCCGACATTGTCTGTATGCAATGTAAATCTACACTGATGCAGTTACATGGTGGCTGCATAGCACCACCCTTCTTCTGAATTCTGGCATTGAGCAATTGATTGTACATTTGTCAGTGTTCCTGCTTACTGTCCCACTGTGCAATGGGAACTGTACAATGGTTGTTTCTGCATTCCTGGTGAATTCAAATGATATCCTGAGGGCACTGACAAATAAATAAGCACCATCAAAAAATCTGCACCTGTATGGCTGGAATCTTTTTGGTTAGTTCCTACTAGAGTAGAGCCATTGAATCAATTGTTGAATGTTGAACCAATCCCTTGTCATTATTGTTAACTGTCATCAAGTCAACTTTGACTTATGGTGACTGTATGAATGAGAGACCTCCAAGCCACCCTATCCTTAACAGCCCTGCTCAGGTCTTGCAGACTCAAGGATGTGGCTTCCCTCTTTGAGTCTATCCACTTGTAAAGGGGTCCCCCTCTTTTTCTACTGCTTTCAACTTGCCAAGCATTGTTGTCTTTTCTAGTGAGTCATGTCTTCTGATGATATGTCCAAAGTATGACAGTCTCAGTTTAGTCATCTTGGCTTCTAGGGAGTATTCAGGACTGATTTGCTCTAGGTCCCATTTATTAGTCAACCCATAAATGAGTCTAATTGACTTAATGGTTCCACTGCAGTTGCAAAGCATCCTAAGTGGAGCTCTTGGTTTTTGTTTTTGTTTTTAAATGGAAAACATCCCAATGACAACCTCTTCAACTGTTTGCATCACGAGCCATGACAGTTGCCATGCTCTTTGCATTTTCTGGTTCCTATACTTTCACGGAGTGATGGAAAATAATTTCCTGGAATTTCTCCATCTTGAGGAAATAGCCTTTTTGAACCTTTAAAAACTCATTGGGAGAAGAACTTCACCTTGCTTTGAGAATGTGCACATGTGCAAGAATTACAGTGTGTTTTTGGAGAATCATCATCATCATCATCATCTTTATATCTCACTCTTCTCCCCAAATTCAGACTACAAGGCAACTCAAGGTAAAATAAAGCATACCCATCCTCCTCCTTCATATATCTATCTATATCTATATCTATATCTATATCTATATCTATATATATATATGGTCCCTGAGCCTTTCAGATTTTCAGATCTACTTTTAAGATCTACTTTGATCATGGAATGTTGTTTGTTGTTTTTGTGTTGCTGCATGAGGGTTGCTGTTTCTAAATTGTTCTTTTTATTATTAGTTATTAGTTATTAGTTATTAGTTACAGTCCACTTCCTTCTAGGTACAGGGTGGAGCAGCGATCTGAGAGATGTAGTTTGACTGCATCTGGAGGACTGCATAATTACAACCACTGGCCTTGCCAGTTCACTGCAGAGACAAGTGTTGACTATATGTTTTAATTTTTCAAGCCACACTGTACTTTCCCACCTCTTTTCCCCACTATCTTGCCCCTTATTGAGGGATTGCATTGAAGATCAGAGATACGATTTTCTGTAAATTTCCAATAATGCAATTGTCAGACTCCTCTTTTGAAACTACATAGCTTGTGTTTCACTCAAAAATTATACAGCATGGTTAAGGTCCAGTCACGCTGAAAGCATGTAATTGCCCATCTGAGCTTGCCCAAGTTTATAATCTCTGGGGAAGGGCTTTCTGTCCATCCTGACTCACACACCCCAGGCCCATCTGGTGAGGACACCAGGGGAGGGCCTTTTTGTTGGCTACTCCAGGTCTATGAAATAGCCTCCTGAGGAAGGCTCAGTTGGTTCCCTCTCTACTCTCTTTTTGTTGGCAGGCAACAATTTTAAACAGGCCTATTTTAAACAGACCTTCAGTCTTTAATTGGTTGGGGTAGAGGGATAAGCAATGAGTATAATATTTTTGAATATATGTTTTATGTGTTTTTAATTGTTTTAATTTGACCTCTTACAATCAATGCCTTAATTGGATTGCTTGAAACTTTTTAAAAGACCTTTGTACCACATATTGTTTTAGCTGCTTTGTTTTTAAGTCATATTGGAAGCTGCTTTGAGACCCATTTTGAGAGAAAGGTGAGATGTAAATCAAATATATGGATCTTGAAACACCTTTGAGACTGAGTGAAAGAAGCTGGTAACATAAGTTTTCATAGACTTGAGTCTACAGAAGCTTATGCTGCCAACTTCTTTCTCTCAGTTAGTCTCAAAGGTCCTTTTGCATACTGATATTCCAGGCTGACATGGTTATGTGTTTGAATACAAGTGTGCATGTGCACACTTTCAATTGCCTGTTGACTTATGGAAATGCCTTGAATGGGTTTCTTAGGCAAGGAACAGGATTTGTTAGGCAAGGCATAGGATTTCTCAGACTTGGTTTGCCATTGCCTTCTTCTGAAACATAGCCTACAGCACCTGGAATTCCTTGGTGATCTTCTTCCCAGTATTAAACAGGACTTACCCTTAGCTTCTGAGTTCAGACAGGGTCCAGTGCCTTTGGGGTATTAAGGCCTCTGCATACTTATATGAAATATACCACCTCCAAAGGGCTAGAGGACTGTTTCTCCAGATATGCCCCTGCTGCCCTCTTGCACTATCATCTGGGCATTAGATGTACAGAATACTGTGGAGCTTTTTGGCTAAGCAAACACACATAGGATTAGATTTTTGGCCACCCCATAACACTTGCTCTTATTTCTATTTCATGGCCACATGGGCAGTGATTACACCGATGAGAATTCTTTACTCCATTTTGATGTGTCCTTTCTATTTAAGAATTTTTTTAAAAAATCTATCAAAGGTTGGTGTCTTATGCAAAGTTTCCCCATGGAAGTGGCTGGACATTTTTGCTGATGTGGAACAACCTTACTCACCCAGGTTGTAGGAGTGGAGTTGCTCATGTGGTACTCCTGCTCACAGTTACACATGATTCATGATTGCATGTTGAATCATAGAAGCAAAGAGTTGGAAGAGACGACAAGGGTCATCCAGTCCAATCCCATTTTGCCATGCATGCAAGAATACATAATCAAAGCACTCAAACAGATGGCCACCCAGCCCCTGTTAAAAACCTCCAAGGAAGGAGACTCCACCACACTCTGAGGAAGCATATTCCACTGTTGGACAGCTTTTAATATCAGGAATATCAGGAGGTTCTTCCTAATGTTTAGGTGAAATCTCTTCTCTCTCTCTCTCAATCTCTCTCTCTCTCTCACACACACACAGACACACACATACACACACGTATATGTAACTACATAAGTGTAACATCACACTCTGTCTACTTGATGCAGGATCTCAGCCAAGGGCCATAAACCTATTGGCTGGTGTAACTATGGCAATGTAAGTGGCACCAGTGGCATAGATACAGTGCCAGGGTTACAGTGGCCATGGGTGCTATGGTGATGGGGGCACAAAATAGTGCAAGAACTCATGTTTTGCAAAAGACAGAACTGGCCTGCTGGCTCCCCAGCTGCAGAGTGTTACACTGCCATTGGAAAAAGAATCACTGCCCACTATCCTCACAACGTAAATGTTGAATAAAAAAATCATTTTGGTTATCTCAAAATTACCTGATGTATCTAAAAAAAAAAAAAAATCCCACCTGTTATGACTTTATGTTTCTGGTCCATTTTTACTGCTCATCATCTCTGTTTGGTTTGTTCTTTTTGTTGTTCAGACACTTTGTTGCTATTCCTGGCAGATATGTCAATTTAACATTTTTCATATATTAATTGCAGCAAAATGGAATTTTAAAAAAAGAGAAAAGAAGGGTAATCTGGTCTTTGTGACTGTCAAGTATTCTCTACAAAGAATTGTGTGGGCCCCTGAAAACCAATAAATCTATTAGGACATACACTTTCATGGATTACAACCCACTATATCAGAGATTATGTGCTATCCTGCCATTGACCCAGAGAGAAAGAAAGAGAGGCCACCATACATACACAAACACACACACGCACACACACGATTAGGCTGCATCGATAGGAGTATAGTATGTAGATCTAGGGAAGTAATAGTGCCACTCTATTCTGCTTTGGTCAGACCTCACCTGGAATACTGTGTCCAGTTCTGGGCACCAAAATTCAAGAAGGATATTAACAAGCTGGAACATGTGCAGGGAAGAGCAACCAAAATGGTGGGAGGTCTGGAAGCCATGCCCTATGAGGAGTGGCTTAGGGAGCCCGGCATGTATAGTCTGGAGAAGAGAAGGTTGAGAGGGGACATGATAGCCATGTTTAAGTATTTGAAGGGATGTCATACTGAGGATGGAGCAAGCTTGTTTTCTGCTGTTCCAGAGACTAGGACACAGAGCAATGGACTCAAACTACAAGAAAAGAGACTCCATCTAAACATTGGGAAGAACTTCCTAGCAGTAAGAGATGTTCAGAAGTGGAATACGCTGCCTTGGAGTGTGGTGGAGTCTCCATCATTGGAGGTTTTTAAAGAGAGGCTGGATGGCCATTTGTTGGGAATGCTTTGATTGGATATTCCTGCGTGGCAGGGGGTTGCACTAGATGAGGTGGTCCTTGTGGTCTCTTCCAACTCTATGATTCTATGATAGTGTCTCTGTGTGTTTAATCATTGTAGAGATTGGTACAGTATTCTCTTTCTTCCTCTGCCACGTTCAAAGTTCCCTGCCAGGTGAATTGTCATAACTTATGTAGTACAAAAGTAGGGACATTTAATAAAAGTAGGCTTCAAGAATTAGGAGAATTAGTATTGTGTCAGCAGCCTAGATAGCTTGTTCTAAGCAGGGCAAACATCTGCTCAATTCATCCTTCAGTTTTTCAAACAATCACGTGTTTAAGAATCAGCTGGCATTTTATCAATTGAGATGAGGAAAGTGAGCAGTTTTTTAAAAAAATCATGATGCAATGTTATTATAGGGATCAAGAACTGTTTCAATTATTTTTAATTTTTTAATTAAATTATTTAATTCAATTATTTTTATAGCTGCTCCCATAAATTAAGGGATTGCCCCACTACCCATCCAGCCATTCAACAACAAAGGTTTGAAATGCATTCACATCCAGCACGTGTCAGCAATCTATACCTACTAGCTGTACCCCGTATAACATATGCTGTTAAAAAACTCCCCCCAAAATGCCCGGTAGACCTCACAACAACCCTGTAAGGTAGGCCACTGGATTTTTAAATTCCTCCTACCCCTTCTCAGCATTCCACACTTTTGCTGGAATTGCTGAGGGTGACTCACTCTGTTGCTCTGCCACGGCTGCTGCCAGTTGACTGCCTGGGTCCTGTCTCAGGCGACCTGTCACTGACGCCAGTTGACTGTCTGGGTCCCAGTCTGGGCCACAGATTGAGTGGCAGGATTGAGTGACATGAGTGGATTGTGAAGTGGAGAGGGAATTTGCATGTGGATGGTGATTGGTTCGGTGTGCTTCTTGAGCAGCCAATCAGCACACTGGGAAAAGCAACATACCCTAGAGAATTATATATATAGATTACCTGGGAAGCATCATCTCCTCAGATGCCAAGATTGACAAAGAGATCGATCACAGATTAGCAAAGGCATATAGCACATTTGGAAAACTTTACAAAAGAGTCTGGAGTAATAAACACCTGAGGCGAAGCACAAAAATCAGTGTGTATAGAGCCATTGTACTGTCTATTCTCCTTTACAGGTCTGAAACATGGGTCACCTGTCGCCACCAATTACGAGTCCTCGAACGCTTTCATCAGCACTGTCTATGCACAATCCTAAATATACACTGGACTGACTATGTGACAAATGTTGCTGTCCTTGAGCAAGCAGGGATCACCAGCATTGAGGCCATGATATGGAGAACACAGCTGCGCTGAGCAGGGTACGTTTCTAGGATGGAGGACCATCGCCTCCCCAAAATACTACTCTACGGTGAACTCGCCATGCGTCAGCGTAAGAGGGGCGCCCCAAAAAAGCGATACAAGGACTTCCTGAAACAACATCTCAGGCTCAGCCAAATTGATCACCAACAATGGTCCGTCCTGGCCTCACATTGGGAGGCATGGAGACACACTATCCACAATGCTGCAGGCTTATTTGAGAACTCCCGCCAAACAAGTGTTGAAGAGAAACAACAACGCAGAAAGAATCACAACCCGCAACCATCGTCCAAGGATACCTTCTGCTGTGCTATCTGCAACCTGGCTTGTTTATCTCAGATTGGCCTTTTTAGTCATCAGAGCGCTTGCAGAAAGCATGGGATGAATCCTTCCTGAATCTTCATTTGCGAAGAAAAGCCAGAGAGAGAGAGAGAGAGAGAGAAAGATGTACATTTGTATTTGCAACTGTATATTGGATTGCACAACTGTCAGGGCTTCAGGGGTGTAGCTATGGAGGCGAGGGGGAATAAGGGTATTGTCTACCCAAATAAAGAATTCGTTCCCCCCGCCCCATGACACTTCCCTTCAGTCCTCAAATTTCTAGCATTCCAGAGAGTGAGACATTGAATATTGTTCACACTTTACATTTGCTGTTTTTGCATTCCCTTGGCACCTTTGCCTGTCCCTTTTCTTGGGGGGCTAAACTGTATTTCGAAATGCCCAAAGGAAGTTACTGCAATGCAACATTTAAATTGCCACTACTAATTAACTGAACCAAATAAGTGAACATAGCTTACCACTCAATGTTCCTAGTCCAGTACCAACACTGGCATGCACACATAGGTTCCCTAACACCTGGATGTACTTTCTAAAAAACCACTACCCCATGGACATATTCAATTCACAGTTGTGTAAGGGGAATTCAGCAAGTGTATTTCCCATGCAACTGCACATTCCTGGAGGATGCCTACCTCTTTGTCAGGGGTTTCAACACATAATTTGATTTGCTAGGGTGTTATTTAGACGGTGAAAAAAAATCCTCTTGGAATGAGAGGGGAATACCTTTTGTCCAGTTGAGCTCCTCCAGGGATTCGCTATATTTGAAAGGGGGGGGCAAAAACTCCAAATACTCCGCAATAATTCTTGGGAAGTTTTTTCCCCCCAAAAAATACATGAAAATGTGCATTCCAGCCTGTTTGAACAACCAATTTGAATTGGAGCACATCCCAGAAGTCAAAATGTAATTGGTTGGATGTGTACAGGGGTGGGCTTACTGGTGATGAAGTGGCCAGAGGCACCATTGTTAATTTTCACAGAAACAGTCATGCACTATTTTTGGGCAGCAGAGCAAAAACAAAAATTATTTTTAAGCACGATATCTCTTTTCCATGTCTCTGATTTAACATGGGGGGGGGGAGGAGGAAACAGAGGGAGCTTTGGGGGAATAATAATGCATGTAATTCACTCGCAGCCACCATCTTTACTCACAGGCATGCTCCGTGTGAATTTCAAGCATGGATAGCTTCCCATGCCAATGATCTTGCGAATGTATCATGGAGACAAATGAACACTGCTGCGATGGTGAGTTAATGGGCTATTTTCCACAATTACTTCTCCCATCTAGCTGAACCCTAGGATGGTAGGCAGCCATTGTACCCTCCCACTTGCACGATGGGACAATAAGCAAGAGCATTGGCAAATATGCAATCCATTGCACGATTCAGCAGGGTATTCAGCAGAGCATAACACAGTCAACATGTTAAATAGGTGAGTATAGATTTATCCAATGTATGATCTCAGCTGCTGTGTTTTTCCTTACCCACCAGCAAAGAATTTGAGGCTTCCGAATGCTTTGGAAGAGCTGTCTTCCTTTGACAGTTTCAGCAAAAGACAAAGAGTGAAACTCCTTCCTTTTGCTCCGGTTCTCTCTTTGATCATTTCCAAATGAACCTTGGCTTATGAAATATGGTAGGCACTTAAAAAAAAAAAAAACCTTCTCTTTTTCTTGGAGAGTTTCCACATCTACACCTTTATTTTTTAAAACAACAACAACATTTTTTTCCTGTTTTCCCAATTGTGTACTCTTTCTCTTTGTATCATCACAGAGAACAGTTTAGCAAAGAAGGAGAGAAGCATCATCCCTCCGTCTTCACAAAAGTTTCCAGTGGGTCAGGTTTTCTGCTGATTCCAGACTCCTCAAATTGTACAATTGCTCTGAAGATAAATAAAAGATTCGGCTGGATGCCACTGGAGAGCATAGCAGCATGTCTCTGGCACTGCTCAAGTCTTATCTGATTTGGATTTGTATACCTCATGGGGAATGGCAAAATATTACAACAGACGGCATGATATTTCCGAAGAATATAGTGGGCTTTATTAGCACGGATTTCACTCTCTGACTGACGGCTTTGTTCAGATTCCACCCCCCATTCTTATTAATCCATGCTACTGTATGTAAATGTTATTCCTCTCTCTCCATAAGGGAGGAAACCAGCGATTTGTAATAAATGCTTATGAACGCCTGAGGCTGCACTTAAACTTTAAAACATCTATTATTAAGTTGCAAAAAAGAGAAAAGAAAAAAAGGACAAACCCCCAATCATAATGACCAAATGTGACCTCTGAGGAATTTAAAATGGGGCTTGGCTGTTCTGCATGAAAAACTCTCTCTCTCTCTCTCTCTCTTTATATATATATATATATATATATATATATATATATATATGAATGACAGAATGCAAACACAAATTGAATTGAAAGTTGTGGGCACAGCTTCATTCTGGTTCTTCAAGTTTTTTTTTTTACAACTCATAACATTTTTAATGTTAGATAAATAGATAGATAGATGAAAACAGTTTATTACAACATTGTCATCGTTTTTGTGATCTGGTTTTAGATAGATAGGTGATAGATAGGATAAACAGATGAAAAATATGATTACAAAGACAGACACTTTGGCACATTTCTGGCCGTGGCATAATGTGTGCACTGGCCAATTCATCTGATGTCCCAGATAGGTAAGGTTTCAAATATCAGAAGGAAAAGACCTCCTTTTAAAAAAAAAAATCTGTACCAATTTGGCTCGCTATAGAGCTTTCAGGTATTTTGACAGTTGGCAGTCCAAAGTGGCTGGCTCTCATAATTATTTTATTAATGTGACAAGAAGCCCTACAGATTTCCTGCGTAGCCAAGATGCATTTGTCCCAGAAATAATTAAAACTGTCTGCCCTAGAGCAGCAACAAGGAGAGAGAGAGAGAGAGAGAGAGAGAGAGAGAGAGAGAGAGAGAGAGGAAAAACAAAACACTTCCAGCAAATCATTGTTAAGAAATGCATCTGTTGTACAGAAGCCAAATATTTGCTCCTCTACCACTTCTGTCTCCCCCCTCCCAGAACTGATGTGCTATTCAGAGGCACCAGCAATCCATTTTGACCCCACAAATAAGAGACATGCTTTGCAAATGCCTTCCAAATGGATTTATCCACTGTGCTGTATGTTGGACACAGTATTTCTTGCAAGGTAGAGTTTTATTGTAGCCACCGCATCAGTTATGCTTCTCTCTCCCTTATTCGCCACTTCAACGTGAAAGTTTTCTATTTGGTTTCCACCTTTTGCTTCCCCCTCCTTTCCATGTTTAAGCGTTAAAATGTATACAATTCTGTGTTCGTGAATCACTCCCGGTATTCTCTCAGCAAAGAACTGGACAACAATACACGAATATGGTTTCTGAATGGCTGTGGGCTAATAAATGCAAAAAAGGGGGGAGAAAGAGGAGGAGAGAATGAAGATAAGTATAGAAAGCTCCAAATGTTTGACAAAATGTCACAAAGGATTGTATTTGTATGTAGTACCACGGGCAGGACATAATGATTAGTGTGCCGCGAGTCTTTTACCAGCGGTACTTCTAGCTCATTCTGATAACGCAGCAGCTCATAGCTTTGAATATTGTGTATGTACTTTGAACATATCTGTGACTAGCTGTGCTGTCATTCGCTTGAAAAATGAGGCTTCGATGAATGACAATTCTGCTCCAATTTTTCCCCCTTCTCTTTAAAGAGGACGATGTCGCCAAATAATTATTATCATGCTAATAACATTTGTATCCTTTTGTGGATAATTAAGATCTGCCCATCTGAGCATGAAATGGGGGTGGAAATCTCAGGGAAAAAAAGGGGGCTACAACCTATTTAGTAAATCAGTTCTTCTTCTGAATTTCTCCTTATTCAGAATAATTCTAAGTGACGAGGCTATGCCAGAATCTGCAGTCCTCATCCACTAACCTTCCAGGAACAATTCAAGATTTCCCCCCTCCCCTGAAAGTTAAGTTAGCTGCAATTTCCCTTTAATTATAAGAGGTGGTATTATTTAACTCCTACATTGCAGAATTTCATGAAATTTTATGACTTGCTTAGCATTAATGACTTGTAAACATTTTGTTTCAATTTAGATCCTGGATAGTTTTTAAAAGACACTTATAATATTCTTTATTAGCAGCTTTCTCTCCTGCTCTCATCCCTGTTGTTTCCTCTGTAATTTTATCTTGTGAACAGGACATTTGTCATTCATATTTAACTGGGGTTTGAATCTGTAATATGATTATTCTTTCATTCCCCTTCCTTCCTTCCTTCCTTCCTTCCTTCCTTCCTTCCTTCCTTCCTTCCTTCCTTCCTTCCTTGGCATTGTCTTTGCAGTCTTTTGCAAGGATGGGCCCCTGTTGTTGTTACTAGCAAACAGTTACGTTCACTGCCTGAACAGCAAATGCACTGCCACAGATGTAGGGATGTGCCATTTGCATGGTGTGATTTATACGATTATTGGGAAACACCTCCATTTATCAATTATGGGAGTGCACAAAGCTGCTCACAAGCAAATCAAGCAATATCACCTTCCAGCAAGGAAATATTTAAACTGGGAGTTAAGGGTGGTGGTAGTAGCGGGTGGAACAAATATCTGGTTGCATATTGTCCATTCTGCCACTAGCATTAGGTTTCTGGTAGATACTTACTGCTGATTATTAAGGTTTCAGAATTGCAGGGTGGAAGCTTTAAAAAAAAAAAGAACAAGGAACATTGCATATAAGTTTTCTTAGCAGTGATTTATCGACATAGGTATATGTGTTGAAATGGGTCTCCCCACAGCACACACACAAACTACATCTGGGGGAGGGGGAAGCATGCCAGTTGCTCTCAGACACAAAACTCAAAGCTGGCACTAAGGGGGGGGGGAAGTCTGTTTTTAAATCTAACCTCAGATCTTACGTGGTTAATGGGCGAGTGGAATTCCTGCAATATTTATCTCAGGGGGTTGTTGCCACAACGGTAGTTTGCATATCCCTACCTTGAATGACAGGAAGACTTATGGACAGCCCCCAGTTCAAATCTGACTTTGTCATGAAGGGGTGAAGAGGATGTTATCTGAGCCAAGAAGTATTCTTTCTGTCTTCTGTTTTGGTAGATGGTGGGAATGCAGAAAAAGACAGCATGTTTAGTTGAGATCAGGGGGTAAGAAGGAGATATACAACTTCTTCCACCCACACAAATTCTCTCCTCCAAATGTTCTCCCACTGCAAGGCACTTTTTAACCTATCTGAGCTCACATCTAGTTTCAGAAACCAGATAAGGGGAGAAGGAGTAACTTAAAATTGTTCCACAGATTCTGATGCCATTCTTGGCTCAAAAGTAAGGTACCAAAATGCAAATAAAATGCATTTAGAAGTACATCCTTTCCATTTGTAAACAATTATATTGGGGTGGGGGAAATCATTCTAAAGATATATCCATATATGTTTTTAGATATTATTTTTATGGATTTGGTGACATGGACAGAATATGCCAAATGGAAGTGGTTTGTCTATCAGATACTACACAATGCTTTGTTGTTGCTGTTGTTCACATACAATGGACTAATGACTTTATCAACCCCCCCGCCTTTTCTGTTATTTTGCTGGCATAATTTGTGATGTTTTTATGCTGGCAGAAGAACTCCTTTTACTACACTTACCTTCCATCCCATCCAAAGGCATCCCCTGCAATGACAGAGGGGTAAATGGAGCTCTGTTCACTTCCTGGAATGAAATCCCGCAGATTCTCGTGAGAAGACCTGAGTGCAGGAAATAAAAAAATAAAAGCAAAAATAACACGCAAAAAGTTCACAAAAGCACAGAATGAGTCTCAGACTCATTGTCTCTCTCTCTGGCTTTTCTTCGCAAACGAAGATTCAGGAAGGACACATCCCACACTTTCTGCAAGTGCACTGATGACTAAAAAGGCCAATTCGAGATAGACAAGTCTGGTTGCAAAAAGCACAGCAGAAGGTCTCCTTGGGTGATGTTTTTGGGTTGTGATTCTTTCTGCGGTGTTGTTTCTCTTCAAGACTTGTTCGGCGTGAGTTCTCAAATAAGGCTGCATCATTGTGGATAGTGCGTCTCCATGCCTCCCGATGTGAGGTCAGGGCAGACCATTGTTGGTGATCAATTTGGCTGAGCCTGAGATGTTGTTTCAGGGAGTCTTTGTATCGCTTTTTTGGAGCGCCCCGCTTATGCTGACCCATGGCGAGTTCACCGTAGAGTAGTATTTTGGGGAGGCAATGGTCCTCTATCCTAGAAATGTGCCCTGCCCAGCGCAGCTGCATTCTCAATATCATGGCCTCAATACTGGTGATCCCTGCTTGCTCAAGGACAGCAACATTAGTCACATGTATATGTCCAGTGTATATTTAGGATTGTGCGTATACATCGTGGATGAAAGCGTTCGAGGAGTCGTAGGTGGTGGTGATAGGTGACCCATGTTTCAGATCCATAAAGGAGGATAGACAGTACAATGGCTCTATATACACTGATTTTTGTGCTTTGCCTCAGGTGTTTATTGCTCCAGACTCTTTTGTGAAGTCTTCGAAATGCACTCTGTGATTGATCTCTTTGTCAATCTTGGCATCTGAGGAGATGATGCTTCCCAGGTAGGTGAACTGCTGAATGGACTTCAGCACAGATTTGCCGACGGCAATGTGGGGATGGTGGTGTTCGTCCTGTGGTGCAGGCTGGTAAAGAACTTCCGTTTTCTTCAGGCTGACTTCCAGCCCAAACAGCTTTGCAGACTCATTGTATATATTTCTTTAATATGCAAAAGTAAAGGACAGTAACTTAGGCATAACCTCTGTGTCTCTGCACTCTCTACCTGATGTCTGCTGTTTTTACTATGAGACCTATTTGCTTCCTCGTCCTCTTGACATGCTTAGAGGTACCAGTGCATGACCATGACAGCTTTTCCCTGATAGTTCTTAACCGTTACTGCTGTAGCCAGTATTGGAAAAGCTGCCATAGACTGTCCAGAAATCTCTCTTTCCATTGACTCATTTGTTAGACTTTGTTGTTTGTTGGTTTGCTAAAATAAATATGTTTAAAGACATCACCAAGACCTGTCCCTACAACATCAGCAGGTGTCAAGTTTGAGCTATGAAATATCTAGGCCTGGAATATGCGTGGCCTGAAAACCTATCTACCAGCTGCCCCCCCTGGATTGGAAGTAGGAGTATAATGCATCACTAATTTTCTTGTTAAAGAAATGATTGAGTAATTTTCTTCTTGCTGGAAGAAAGACTTTAAAAACCATGCAGTTTTCAAAGCCTGCTTGCAATTTGAGATGTATTTGATGCAAAACACAGACATGATTATTTAGCACAGAAAACAGCATTTTCTGCACAGGAAACAGAATTTCCTGTGCAGAAAATAATATTTCTACTTGGAGATAGTATATTTCGCACAGAAGAAACACACACACACACATGCTGTTTTCACCCGCAAATCAACAAAGTCCAAATTTTGCATGGAATCCCCCAGTTGCAGCATTTTCTGCACAGGAAGAATCTTTTTCTGCATAGAAAATAGTATTTCTGGGTGACCTTGGGCAAGTCATACATTCTCAGCCTCAGAAAACACCATGATAGGTTCACCTTAGGGTTGCCATAAGTCAGAAATGACTTGAAGGCACACCACCATCACAATACAATATTATTTTCTGAACAGAAAATACTGTTTCCTGTGCAAACCACCACCACCCCCATTGTTTTCTGTGCAGGAATACTGTTTCATGTGCAGAAACTGTTATTTCCTGTCCAAAAAAATGTTATTTCCTGTGCAAAAAAAAGCATGAAAATTTGCAAAGAATAAGTCCCGAACTGTAATGATTCTTGTCAGTCCAGGATTCTTCTTGTCAGCATTTCTCAATACTTGAAAATTTTCATATACATTGAAATATATTCAAATATTAGGCATTATCAGATGTAGCAAAAATTGTGGGATTACAATGTCAGGGTAGCAAGAATGGGCCCCACTATTGCAAAATGTCATCATCCTCGCATTATTACCCCTGCTCTTTTCGCACTATTGACTGTGTACGAAACCACATCCCGTTGTAATCATGAGACTACAGCATGAATGGGCAGTCCTCAGTGTGATGCCCCAGTGTGCCAGCCAAAATTATGTCACAATCATCCTGGCTGCCTTGTCACTTTGCTGCCACCATGCTTGGGTCACAGGGGATTTCCACCTCCCACTGCTGCCGCACAACGAATAACTGGTGAAATCTGTAGTTCCACAATTAAATGAATTGTACTTAAGTGTGGATGTTTATAGGGGTGGTGGACTAATTAACCGGACTGAAGATAACTAACAAACATGAAGAGAGATTTATTATTGAACAAAGATAACATAATGATTTACATATTCATTTTCCCTGCCCATCACAACATTCCAAGCCTTTAACTTCACCTTCTAGCCTCTAACCTCAACTGTCTGACTGCCATATCTCAAGCCTCCCATGTCAACTTATTCAGCTTCAACTGTCATACCCACTTAAGAACCTCCAGAAGGCCCTCCCCTTTCTGCCTCCTCTCAGAGGATTGGCTCCTGAAGCCCACTGTTTTCATTTGTCCCTGTAGCTGTCCGTCACACTCAGGAAGAAAATTTCCGGGTGAGAATGCAAAAATGAAGCACAGGATGCTCTTTTTATGAACTGCCCCTTTTGCACATTTTTAGGTTTGTTTCAGTGCTTCTGTGTTCATTTAGTTTCTTAATTAAGGGTGTGGGTTTTTTTGGCGTTTTAAGTGTGCTCGCATCTTCTCACGAGAATTGCCAAAATCTCACCTATGCCAAATCACGGAAGTAAATGCCCGTTCTTGAAGTATTACTGGTCTTTCTGCAATAATTCCATGGCATTTCTTTCATGTGATTACAATGTTCCTGCTATCTTCATTCGTGGAATTACAGCATTTTTAGACGCTAGTCTGATAATGTCAATTATTTCCATCTCTAATTGGAAGCACACTGACCTGTCCATTCTTAAAGGCTGATGGAAAGAACCAGGAAACAGAGGAAATATCACTGCTTCTCTGGGCCAGTTCAGCTCTGGAGGTCCCACTCCAGGCTTCGTTAGCATTATGAGAGAAATCCAGAGTCAGGAACAGCACTTTTATTTCATTTGTTTTCCACTGCCTATATTCCACTTTGCTGCAAGAGAAACTGATGCTGATGTACAGGAGATCCTCAAGAGGTCCCCGTTCCACTCCCAAACTAAGCCCAGTTCTGTTTAGCTGCAGCAAGACGGCTGCATCATGTCTCATGAGGGACCAATCTGTCAGTTTTGCTTTCTCCCTACCTTTCTTCTTCTTTTAAAGAAATATCTCAGATTTTTTGAAGATTTATCTGTACTTCAGGGTTACCCAAGGAAACCTTCTGCTGTGCTTTCTGCAACCGGACTTGTCTATCTCGGATTGGCCTTTTTAGTCATCAGCGCGCTTGCAGAAAACACGGGATGAATCCTTCCTGAATCTTCATTTGCAAAGAAAAGCCAGAGAGAGGGTTACATCAGTTTTGTACCACTTTAATGATCATGAGTCCTTTCTGTGGATTTCTGGGATCTGCAATTTGATGATGCACTTAGAAAATATAAAGCTACCCTGAGAAGAGAGGAAGTGAAGATTAAATCAGTTTAATTCTACACTCAGACAGACATTCAGGAAATCTCAGGAACTGTAGTTCAGGGAGAGGACTACGGCTATTTAGTGGGACAGTTTAAGTTCTTCTCTGCACAGTCCAAATGAAACAGCCTCACCCTGCTCCATGATATCCAGACAAGTCCAACTATAAACAAGTGAACCACCCCACTTAAAATGGCTTAAGAAAATACTTGGGAAAACCCAGACACAGTGGGGAGAAATTGAGCATTCCATGGTAGGAATGGGCAGGTGTCTGCACAGGTGTGCTGCACTATATCGGCAGTGTCTGGTACCACCACTGGTGCCATGCATCGTACTCTCTGAGCTCACAACAAGGCCTCCAGCATTAGATCAAAGCTGGGCACCTCATTTCCGGCTTCAGAAAGCATGACACGCAACACCAGCAGTGGTGGGAGATGTGCTCATCAATAGAGCGCAGCACACATGTGCAGACAGTTTCCTCTTCCCACCATGGAACACAAGGTAACAGGGAGGAATCCAGGGCAGCCCCAGGTCAGAATACTCCCACCAGAATGCAGAGTGCTCTGGCCAGTGCAGATAAGACCTAAGTAGCTCACCAAATTAAAACAAACAAACTTAGGATTCCTTATTATTGAAGCCTGGCAATTAAAGTGGCATGAAATTGATGTAATATATGGTTCAGATAGACTTTAAGTTGATTTTATGAAGATGTTTGCAAAAAAAAAATAGTTTTTAAAATTAAAAACAATTCAAATGACATGTTCCTCTCATGTCATATACCCCAGACCAATATTAGCTTTGGCTTAAAGGGGTGCTGAGAGCCAAATTAGACATTCAATTGACATATTGGACTTTATCAGACCACTCCCCCCATTATTGTTCTTTTGCTGGCATATTTTGAAATGTTTTTATGCCGGTAAAAGAAGCACCCCCCCCAGAAGACCTTACCTTCCGTAGTGTTAAAGAGGCAGCCCAGCACTAACGGAGAGTGAACAGAACTCCGTTCACTTCCACACTCATGATCTCTGTGAATCTCGTGAGAAGACGTGAGCGCAGGAAATGTAAAAATAAAAGTAAAATAAAGACGTAAACAGTTAACATGAGCACAGACACACACTTAAAAAGTCCCAAGTACATGGGTGTGTGTGTGTCATATAACGAGCATTCCCTACCTGGCTGTCTCAATCTCACCCGGAAGTGTTCTGTCATTCCCTCTGCAGTCACGTAAGTGCAATGGTGTGAAGTTTCAAATGCCAGCAATGCCTGAGAGGACACATTTTCTAGGAAGACTCTATGGTAACTGTGCTTAAACTGAAACCACAGATAATTGAATCAGTGGATAATGAATCAGTGGATACGGGAGTCCTACTCTAGTTCTGATATTATGGTGTGAATAGGAGTTCCTCCCTCTTTTCCCCTCCCCATTCCCAATGAGAATGCATAATTCATCTTCCGGTGGAGAGCATGAAGAGGACCTCCATGACGCCCTTTTAATGAACTGTTGCCTTTTCTTGGTACTTTTTCTGTTTGTTTAATTTAATTTGTTAATTTCTTTGTTTATTTGTTTGTTTAATTGAACTGGTATCTTCTTGTGATAATGGCCAAAACTGCATTCTTGTAAAATCACGGAAGGAGGAGATTTTTTTTAAAAAAAAGGCACATGGGCGGGCCATCTCAAAGTGGCACTGTTTAAATCCATTGCCACCAGCCAAAAGCCAGATCAGGCCCCACACATCCACAGGAGCCTGTCTAACATGCTAGCCCTTGCTGCTGCCACCAGCAATCTAGCTCTCACAGAAGCAGGCAGGGGTCCTGCAGCATTTGACCAAGGCTGATCACGTGTAGGGAGCTTTCAGTCACATGTTGTGGAACCCTTCCTGGCTTCTGAGATAGCAAACAAAGGGAAGCAGCGGTGGCTGAAGGGATGGGCCAGCATTCCTGTGTGGACTCCAGCCCATTTCCTCCAGGTAACTGGGGAAGAACAGGTCTCCTCCACAGCCAGGATATGCTGGCAGGAAGCTGGCATTACCTGGCTGGTGTAAATAAGCCCTATGCCTGTATGACTAGAGCCCTGGTGACACAGTGATTAAATGCCAGTACTGCAAGCCACCACATTGCAAGTTTGATCCCAGAGGGCTCCATGGTTGACTCATCTTTCCATCCTTTCATAGGGTGGTAAAATGAGTACCTGGCTTGTGGGGGCAATTAGCTAACACACATTGGAAACTGCTTAATGTGGTGCAGATGTGTACATTGTCATTGCTTAAACAATTTGTAAGCCACTCTGGGAGCCTTTGTGGCTGAAAAGCAGGATATAAATATCATAAATAAATAAATAAAAATTCCCAAGCTTTGTGCTTATCCCTGCTTATCCTTGCTTTGAATAATACTTTCATGGCCTCGTTGTCTATTTCTAAAGGCAGGAGAAGGCAAAAATGATATAGCACTCAGCAAATAAAATAGCAGGGATGGTGGCAGTCCCATGAATTAAAAGCTTGTACCCTCTCCCTTTTCCATCACACCACCCAAGATGCTCAGGGCAGAGTCATTCCAAGGCTGGTTAGAGCTTTTTTCCCTCCTGTCTTGAGTTGGAGCCAACTTCCCCCTAGCTTAATTCAACATTTAGTGCTGCTGGAAACACCAAAGAGCAAAGCCGCTCCCCCGCCCCTCCCAAAGTATGAATGTGTGGAGAGGGGAGAAAACCCTTTGGTTTTGTTGTACTTTTAAGCAATGCAGTCCTTTGAGTGTCCTACAACAAGGGGAGATGGTTTGGCTATCAGTCGTTCTGTGCTAAGCTGCTGATAATAAGAAGAAACGAAGAGTGTTGCAAACCTGAAATGGAATAATTTTTGCTGCTACTTCTGTTTCCGATGCTGGTCCTTAACATTCTGATTACTATGGTTTCCACAAAGGGATGCTTAAAAATAAAATAAGGTTGCATGGCAACCTTTGAAAATATTTAAATGTTTCTTCAAGTTTTTTCAGAGTCAGATTGCACAAGTGAAGGGGATAAAGCTTTAACAAGTGGATACTGGGGAAATATTTGAAGGGTTGTCATTTTGAGGGTGGAGCAAGCTTGTTTTCTACTGCTCGAGAGACTAGGACACAGAACAATGGCTTCAAACTATAGGAAAAGAGATTCCACCTAAACATTAGGAAGAAGCTTTCTGTGTTATTTTCTGGACTGTGAGGCCTATGAAAGCCTTCAACCTCACATTAGGAAGAAGTTCCTGATGGTAAGAGATGTTCGACAGTGGAACACACTGCCTTGGAGTGTGTTGGAGTCTCCTTCTTTGGAAGTTATTAAACAGAAGCTGAATGACCATCTGTCAGCCATGCTTTGATTTTGTGTTCCTGCATGGCAGGGGTTGGACTGGATGGCCCTTGTGGTCTCTTGCTACTCTATGATTCTATGATTCCATGAATACACAGAATTTGGGGAGGATGCCCAAAGATTTCTCTGAGTCCATTTCCCATCTACTCTCATGCATGCTTTCATATGCAACCATCCACATTTCTGTGACACACCCAGTTCACATGTACCTCCCATAGCACGCTGTTCATACACAGTGCTCAAAACATTGCTTAAAGGTATAATCAGATATGGAAAGACATATAGATATTTATTCTGTTGCTGCTGTTTCTATGTTCCTTCAAGTCAACTTTTTGCAAGTGCAAAACCCTAAAAACATTTGTGTAAAAACCTAGCATTTTGTGTAGGGAACAGTGTCTTTTTCTTTTTTTAAGAAAATGCATTGGGTTTTACAACAAAAATGATGGGGTTTTGAATACCCCCCCCCCAAGTTTATTGTAGAAAAACAGGTTTATTTGCATAAACTGCAACAACAATAAGCATCGCTGGGGAAAGGAAATCAGCACTTTTGGGAAAGTATACCATCCTGTTCGTGAGTCCCAGTAAGAATAGATCCATTGAATCCACTCAAGGTTCTGTTTTTGGCTGGGCGTTGTTCTCCATCTTTATAAATTACTTACATGATAGACTAGAAGGCATCCTTATCAAATTTGCACATGGCATCATTTTTTTTGTCTGTAGGGAGTAGCTAATAAGCTAATAAGTAGGAGCCAGCATGGTGTAGGGATTTGAGCTTTTGAACATGACTCTGGAGACCAGGGTTCAGTTCCCTGCTCAGCCATGGAAACCCAGTAGGTGACCTTGGGCAAGTCACTCTCAGCCCCAGAAAACTCTGTGATAGCTTTGCCTTAGGGTCGCCTTATGTTGGAAATGACTTGAAGGGACACAACAACAAGCTAATAAGCCCCAAGGCAGGATCAGAATACAAAATGACTTTAAAAGATTGGGGAGCTGAGCCAAAACCAACAAAACAAATTTCAACAGGGATAAAGTTAAGGTACTATATTTAGGTAAGGATCTAGGGGTCTTAGTAAACAAAGTTTAAAGATGAGTCAACAGTGTGCTGCTGCAGACAGAAAAGCCAATGCAATTCTGGGCTGCATCAACAGGAGTATAGTGTCCAGATCAAGAGAAGTAGTTTCCACCAAATAACTTTCTTACTGTAAGTACTGTTCCCCACTCTAAGATTATATGTTTCCATGAATCAAATGGTGAGTCGACATGTAGGTAAACCCAAATGATTCAGTGTGTCTGTTCTAGACAGAGCTAATAAGAATTAGGCTACTTTATTGTGATAATGTAGAAGCATTTTATAATTTAGGGAGAGCTTGGCAAAGCTACCTTTTTGACTATAACTCTCACAATCCCCTAGCCAGTTTGGCCACTTTTGCCCATGCTGGCTAGAGGAGTCTGTGGACTCATCTACACAATGAAAAAAATCCTCAAAGAATTTGCTAATGATACTAATAGTTCTCACGGACGATGTCCCACATTCGCCAAATTCAGAAGGAGTGGGGCAGAAAACTCCACATAGTCCATGATAACTGCTTTCACAGTTTTTTCTGATCTTTTTGAAAAAGTGTGCGGAAATGCACACAATAGGTCATGTGTACAACCAATTCACAAAAGGGGTGGCTTTGAAGGCTTTCCACCACCACCACCACCACCACCACCTCCGCCGGGATCGGGGTGCTCTGAGTGGCTTTTGGGGTGGCTTTGAAGGCTTTTCACACACATCCCACTGGGATCAGGCTGCTCTGAGTGGCTTTTGGGGTGACTTTGATGGCTTTCCATGCCCCCCCTACCAGGATCGGGGTGCTCTGAGTGGCTGATGAGGTGGATTTGAAGGCTTTCCATTGCCCCCCCCCCCGGAGCCTTTGGCACCCCTTTCTGACTCCCCTCCATCGGGGCCATCAGCTGTGTGAACTGCAAAATCGCTGCTTTTTCAATTCAACCAATTTTGAACAAAATCATGGGAACAAATAGGCACTGGAGCGAAAGGGAGGTAAAAGGTGATATTTTCCAGACTTAATTCTCCCATCTAGCTGACCCTTGGGAGTTGTAATAAAAAAACTAACTTGCTCAGGCTCTTAATTGTGGTTACTGTCAGCATCCCTGTATTAGAGATTGAGGGTATGAGCCTTCTGTGAAGCTGTTGTCTGAATTCTTTGCTGTTCTTTGGAATGAACTCCTGTTAGCTGTGGGACTCTAGAAACTGTGGTCCAGAATTGTAACTGTTCTAACCTTTGAGCTAGTGGCAGATGGAAGATTGAAAATGTGGTCTGCCTAAGTTACATCCTGTCTCTCAGCTTTCAGCGCCAGAGAAGGCGCTCTCTTTTGACAAAATAAATTCTGCTAAAAATGAATTCTTTAAGAGTCATCAGCAACTATGGCTGCATCTGCACTGCAGAAATAATCCACTTTGACTCCTCTTTAACTGCCATAGCTCAATGCTATGGTATTCTGGGATCTGTAGTTTTGTGTCACAACAAACTACAAATCCCAGGATTCATAGCATTGAGCCATGGCAGTTAAGTGGTATCAAACTGGATTGTTCTTGCAGTGTAGATGCAACCCAAGAGAGTAGAGTCTAATACTTCACTGAACAGTTGGCTAAAGGATAGGCCATGATAGCACCCTTTACTATCAACACTACCCATCTGTCCCTTGACCTTGTTTGCAGACAGATTTTGACAGTGCAACAACAAATGCACATGCACAAAATATTGGAACAGCTGGAGTCTTCCAATATGTAACATCTCCATAGCTGAGCCAATGGTCAGGGATTGCTCGGTTCAGTTTATTGCCTCTCTAATACCAATGAAGGTTTCAAACATTACAGTCTGAAGTTCTTCCTACTTTTGTCAACTTTTTCTTTTCTTGAGACAAACTGGCAAACCCTTAAATTTCAGCTTAATTTTTTACAGTATGTTATAATTTGATGATCCTATGGCCATTGCTGTGCTTTGGAAGAGTAACCATCATGGCTTTAACTTCAACAAACAAATACATGGCGATTATAACAGCTAGGGTTTGTGGTCAAAGGGTCTCTTGGCCTCACAGGTAGGGATGAAAGAATATTTGAAAATATTTTTTAAAAAATGTTTGAAGAACATGTTTCCTGAGTGTTGAGAAACAGTGAGAAGAAGAATGCTGGGCTCCTAAATCTCAGTTTGAGATTTAGGACTTTGTCAGACATGGCAAAAATTGTGGGATTACAACATCATGGTAGTGCGAATGAGCCCCACTATCACATGATGTCATTGTCTTCACATTGCTACTCCATGCTCCCGCCACAAAAAAACCTGTTGCTTTTAATTGATGGAGTAACCCACCAATAGATCATCAATAGCTCTTTTGCACATTATTGAAGGTGTGCAAAACCACATCCTGTTGTAAATGTGAGATTATTGTGTGAGTGGGTGGTCCTCAGTGAGAAAACATCCAGGTGAGAATGCAAAAATGAAGCACAGGATGCTCTTTTTATGATCTATCCCATTTAGTTTCAACCTTTTGGGGTTTATTTCAGTGCTTGTGAGTTCATTTACTTTGTTAGTTAAAGTGTTTTGGTGATTTTAAGCATGCTCGTGTCTTCTTGTGAGAACCACCAAAATCTCTCCCATACTAAATACAGGAAGTAAACTCCCATTCTTAAAGTGCTAGTGGTCATCATGTGCTAATTCCATGGTGGTTTTTTAGCATGATTACAGCAACATGTGATAGTAAGTATAATAATGCTAGGCTGTTTTGGCTATCCTCATTCACAGAATTACAGTGTTGTTAAACACTTATCTGATAATGTCCTTATTCTATGCAAAATTTACACATATTTCCCCAGCAGAAAACAGCATTTTTTTTTCGTATGGAAAATAATACTTTTGTGAAGAAAGATCATGTTCTCTTTCTGTTTTAATTTCTGTTTTAATTCTAGAAATGTGACACTTTTTAAAAAAGAAAGCTGTGAACTTCCATAAACTGGATAGGTTGACTGTTTCTACAATTTGGAAGTTGACTTTCCACATTTTTCTTTAGAGGATCTGCCACAAACTTTCATGGCTGTCCTGAGCAAGGAATTTTTCAAAAACAAGCTGGCACCCCTGTGAGTGATGTCTAATGGCAGTAGGGAATGAGTTTCTGAATAGATTAGTAGATGACGTCATGAAAAAGAGCCTATTTATCACCATAATTTAGTGCAAGATGCAACATACAGACTTGATGGATGCATTTCATGGTTTTCAGCCAGTCATAATAATGGATCTATTGACTAGCGTTTTAGGTGCCCTTTACTCACCCTTCATGACTAAACAAGAAAAACAAAATGAGGAACGTTTCAGGCTAGGATTATGTCGGAAAGTTTCCTTGTGATGCATTTTCAAAACTACCAAGACTCTTTCTCTTCTAGTGAAATTCTGAAAGAGGGAAGGTAGATTCTTTGGCAAAATTAAAAGCAAAATAAACAAGGAGGGAGTAAAAAGAAAGGTGGGGAATCACATGAATTGTAATACTCCTGCTTCTATCCCCTGAGGCAAAGAAGCTGGAGATTTTACTTTGGTAAAAGAGTTTATGTTAAAGGGCTTGACAAGCACTCACAGGTCCCTGGTTCAAAGCCATCAATAGATAGGCCATGGCCCTTTTTCGCCAGCATTGCTGGCATTTGAAACCTCATGCTATTGTGCTCATGTGAATACAGGTGAGACTGGGACAGCCAGATAGGGGACACTCTTTTTTTTTTACCTCCCTGGTTTACTTGGAATTTTTAAAGTGTGTTTCTGTGCTTGTGCATACTTTTTGAGTGTTTCCTTTGGTTTATTTTTTGAATTTGCCACACTTGCGTCTTCTTGTGAGAATAGGTGAGATCTGGAACCAGGAAATAAGCAAAGCTCCTTTTACTCTCTATTAGTGCCTGGCCTGCCTTTTCATGCAAGTAAGGTAAGGTCTGGTAAGGCGGGTTCTTTTGCTGGCATAAAAATGCCACAAAATATGCTGGCAAAAGAACGTTTAGGGAGGGTGTTCTGATAAATCCTTGGTCACATGCTTCAAGACCCCTTCCTGAACTCAGAAAGGTAAGGGTGACTGGCAGCTGGAGTGGTGAGCCGGCCTGCCAGGACAGGCTCCTATAGAGACACAGGGCCTGCTCTATTTTTTTCTTGGTGGCAGCAGAGTAAAGCAGGTATTAATCTTATAACACTGTATCAGGCCCTACCCTGGCTTGGCCCCATCTGAGCCCTGTTTCTGTCCCAGGGGTCTTAATGACTGCCTGGGGCAGATTGGGGCAAATGCCCTGTGTTGTATGGGCTCTCAGACAGGGGGCAAGCCGGAGTAAATTGCCCATGTACATAAGACAGAACTGGGATTTCTCAAGTGCCTGTCCAACTTTCTAAGCCAAGGATGGACAAAGTGCTCACAAGAGGTGGAAACATTTTTTTCCTCCAAAAAGCCCTCTAGGAAATCAAAGCTCTACATCACACAGGCTTCTATAGTGACACTCTAGCCTTTCCATAATTTTAATAGTAATAACAACAGTGTATTTGAAGTGCTTCTCATGTCTGATAATGCTGCCTCAAAGTAAAATCTTGTTCTGGTATTATTATTATTTTTAAGCTAGAACAAATTGCATCACACTGGGGACTGAAAAAGAAACACACATTAATGCTAACTGATGGAAGTTCATTTTTGCAGAGCATTCATTGTTATTATGTAAACGACCTGGAGAGCTTTGAAAAGAAAGGTTAAAGATGATTACTGCTTTTTGTTTGGGTTTTCAGTAGCTCAGGCTCAAAAATAATGAGCCACCAAACTCACTTTAGTTCCCACTTTACCAAACTCACTTTAATTCCCACTTTACCTTTGGCACCTTGGGCAACTGATTGCCTTAGCTTGCCCCAAGACTGGCCCACAATAAAACCATGGTGGCTGGTGGCTTATTCAAAGTTCTGGATCCTATCCCCAAAATTGGTTCAGCACCTTTAAAGTTCAGACAAAAAACCCAGAGTGGATTCGCCAACCCACTGAGATCATCACCATCAGTTGCCTCTCAATATAACACCGCTCTTAAATATCTAACCGTTAACACACTCCAACCAGCTGTGAAATAATAAGATGTTTCATCAGTACAAAAAAGTGGCAGTTGTTCTCAAACAGCTTCAAAAAGAAATGAATGCTTTGGTGAGGAGGTGCATCTTATGTAACTTCTGGAACTGAATTGCTTTTGATCTCTGATGCATCATTTTCCAAGGTTAGGTGGTCCATAATGAGGACTGAATGGGTCTTCACTCAGGTAGGGCCACACTGCAGATGGGGGCCAATAACAGGGCCTCCACCAAAGACTTCAAAGGATGGGCTGGTATTATATCCCAGGAGCTGTGCTTCAGCAAGCACTTGAGCCCAAGGTCATTCAAGATCTTACAATGTCAACAGCAATACTGTGAAGTAGCTGAGAAGTGAACAAGGCAGATGACAGATAACAGTTGTAACAGGGCACTGCATTTCATGTTATTCAATAACCAGTATTCTGGTGGCATTCTTAGCCTGGTGATGTTGCTGAACTATTGTCAAGGGCAGCCCTCTATGCCAGTGGTGTGCAACTGCTATGGGCCAGAGGACCATTTTTGGTACCTCCTGCTCCTCAGAGTACTGGGTGACCAGAATTCTGGTTTACTGGCTTTCATCCAGAGCCAAGCTAATCATCATCATCAGGAGAAGAGATGCTGTGAAGCCACTGTTGTTAAGTTTCGAATGCTTCTTTTTTAAATCCAGAAGATAACTGAAATGCCCTTGTTGGACCAAGCCAAGTATTTTTTCAAAATATCTGTCAGCTGCAAATAAAATTTAATAGTGTGATGGCACATATTCTGTACCTGAAATCCTGTTGCTTAGTCCCACCCAAAGTAGACCTATTGAATCAATGGCTGAATGGTAAGTCAACACAAAAATAATTAAATTATCCAGCCACTCTAGTCAAAAGCAACAATTAGGGTTGCTAGGTTGGGGCCCTTGGAAATATCATAGATGTAAATGGAGGAAATTTAGGGAGGATCCACACTATACAAATAATCCAGTTTAAAATTGGCTTATTTGCCATGGGTCCTTCTTATTGAATATTGAATCCTGGCATTTATAGTTTTACAAGGTCTTTAGCCTTCTCTGCCAAAGAGTGCTGGTGGCTCAGCAAACTACAAATCCCAAGATTCCATAGGAAGGAGCCATGACAAATAATCTGGATTATTTCAAACTGGAGTATTTGTGTAGCGAAATCCACCCTTAGCTAACTGTAGGGCTCTGCTAGATGGGAGAATTAATTGTGGAAAATAGCACATTACCTCACTATTTCAGCAGTGTTCAATTGTCCCCATGATCCATTTACAAGATCACTGTCATGGGAAGCTATCTGAGTTTGAAATTCACACAGAGCATGCCCATGAGAAAAGATGGTGGCTGTGAGTGAATAACCTACATTATTATTCCCCCAAAGCTCCCTCCATTTCCCTTTTTTCCCCTTGCTAAATGAGATGCGGAAGAGAGATCTTATGCTTAACCCCCCCCTTTTTATTTTTTAAAATTTATTTATTTATTTATTTATTTATTGCGATGCCACTCAAAAATAGTGCAAAATCACTTCTGTGAAAGACAACAATGGCAGCTTTGGCCACATTGTTGTCAGCAAATCTGCCCCCACACAATCACGTTTTGACTTCTGGGATGTGCTCCAATTTGAATTGGTTGTTCAAACGGGCTGTAATATGCATTTCTGCATATTTTAAAAGAAAGATTGCGAAAAACAGCAAAAGCTATAATCACAAACCTTGGAGTTTCCAACACCGCTCCTTCCAAATATGGTGAATCCTGGCTGGAGCTCATCTAGACAAAAGATATTCCCCTCGCGTTCCTTGAGGATTTTTTTCACCATCTAGACAACACCTACGTACAGGCACACTGTAATTTTTGCAAGTTGCAACAATTTAATTGAAATCAGTTAAGCTTTGCAAATTGAAACAAGGTGGCCAGCTGGAAGAACACTGTTTTCTAAAAAAAATAAAGATAAACCAGAGACTCATGGCTGGCAGAGAACTTTTGGCTGGAGATTTGCTGGAGAATTTGCACCCCTACTTCCTATTTGGAGTTGACCCATGAAATCTGGAGACATAAGCCGGTGTCTTGAGATCAGACAGCCCTAGAACAGACTGTTGTTTTTCTAAAACAAACTGATGCTATTGCTCCTGTGGACATGGAGATACCATTGGGCTAACTAAATTGTGAGTACAGAGACCCATTGACAACAACTGGTAGTAATTCCTACAGCATGGCCTCCCCTTCCCTGTCCTAATTTCATAGCCAATGAGAGGGAGAGAGAGAGAGAAAGAAAGAGAGCTGTTTCCATGTTTTCATGGCCTCCTGTTGGTTTGTTAGCCTCCCTAGGGCCTTAACCAAAGACAGTACAGAACTTCTAAGAAATACAACCAGTGGCTATACTGTAGTATACTGTCAAAAGCTGTGCGCATCAGTTTCCACAAGCAGATCTTTGCACAGAGATTTTCATGTGGGATTGCAGAAAGAGCACTTCTCTTAAGTCCTCTCTATCCCTAACCCTCTGTAACATACTGTCACCAGCTTTTCATAATGGAGTAGCAACTAATCACATTTCTTCACCAAGGACTGTGGAACCTTTGGTCCTCTGGATGGTTTGGGATACAACACCCACAACTTCTTACAAATGGTTGTGCCAGCTGGCACTTCTGGGAAATGAAATTCAAAACATCTGTGAGAGGAATGGTTCCCCATCCTTGGTGAATGACATCCTTACTTAGAATCATAGAGTTGGAAGAGACCTCAAGGGCCATCCAGTCCAACCCCCTGCCATGCAGGAATACACAATCAAATCATTCCCAACAGATGGTCATCCAGCCTCTGTTTAAAAACCTCCTTAAAAATACTTGCATAGTATTTTTAAGAAGATACCCTTGGTTGATCCCAAAGAATGCTCTATGATATCAGGAATAAGCCAGACTCTGTCTATGTTGTGTGAGAGTCATATTTCCCCTGGCAAAAATGCCATATGCCACTTGTTCAGCTAATGGAGATGGTGCTTATTTAATTCAATATAAACTAGGCTCGGAAATGAGTTCAAGCTGTGGAGGATTTGATTTGCAGCCTTAACCTACAATTAATATGTAACTTTTCTAGCACTCAATTTTTAGGAGATTGCTGTAATTATGTTGTGATTTCCTCCCCACCAAAACTTGGCAGTTATTCCAATGATATTCTTGACTAGGTAAAGCATAAAGTTGTAAATCTGGAAAACCAGGACTGCCACATCCAAGTGATGGTAGGACTAAATTCTCTAGGAGAATGTATTTGCATGATCCACTTCTGATGGAATGAAAATAAATGCACTGCAAACATGCATTGGATGGTTTGCAAAGTTCAAGGGATGACCCATGGCAAAAGTAGGCAAAGTGTCACCCGCAGACTGCATGTGGGCTCCAGGAGCTTTTTTACAGCCTCTCCAAGCCCTCTGAGACCCCCACTCCAAGAACAATTTTGTGGGATTGTAGTTTTTTTATTTGATTGGCAGTGTGGTGTGATGGTTTTGTTACCTACCCTGGCACTCCCTGTCCCATATTAATAATAATTGGCAGTATTTAATAACCTGGCCAAATATGGTCTTCCCAGAATGTGGCCATTAAAACTGGGAAATTCCAAAAATCAGGAATCCTAAAGAATAGCATTTAGACTCAGTCAGGTATGCACTAGGGAGGGGGCAGCCCAAATTCCAAAGAAAGATAATTTGCAAGGCAACTTCTTGCCTGAACATCTGGCTAATCCCAACAGCTAAGATGAGATACTCAAGTTCGTAAAGAGCCCTCATACTTTCTACCCTCCCCCAAATAAAGAGAGTTGCTTCCTCTATTCAATTACAAAGTATCAGCATATTAAGGGTCATTGGCATATCTGGAGCATCCATTGTCTTGAGAGCCTCCAAGAAGCATTGTCTTTCACTCTAAATTCCATCCTCTGAAGGAAATTATAGGCTATACCCCTTGAAAACAACACCAATCTGTCTTCAGTTCCTCCTCCTATGTCCATGCTGCCAGTTTGCTGATAGACCCTCAGAGCGCAACTCTGAGACTCCGTTGCTGCAGGAATCTCTGCTCTACAGGAAAGTGTCATATCTCCCAAAACAACCCCTTAACTCCATTCCTCTATCCCAATCCTCCCTACTTTATTCATTAGTCTTGCATGATTGCCTGAAGCCTGAGTGTGTATGTGAATGTTGTTATTATTGTTTTCTCAAATAAAGATCACATAACTGTATTATCTAGCTTAGCGTCTCCTCCTGATTACCAGTAGACATAGGTCAAAAGGTCCTGCTCTCTGTTGCCCCCCTCTCGCATAGCCAAGCTGAGTATAATAATTCCCCAAATTAATATTGACATTTTGGGGGTTCTCAAGACCCCCAAATATATATGGTAACAGTTTGAGAGTTGGACTAGGACTCTGGAGGGCCAGAGTTTGATGCCTCGCTTGGCCATGGAGACCTACTGGGTGGCCATGGGCAAATCAGGCTCTCTCAACCTCAGAGGAAGGCACGGACAATCTCAACTTGAACAAATCTACCTTAGGATCACCATAAGCTGGAGATGACTGGAAAGCACACAACAACAACAACAACAACAACAACAATGTTGCCCTGGAGTCACAAATCCCATTTGGATGAGTCTGATGTGGTCTACATAGGTCTGCCTTTGAAGAGTCTTCATAATCGTCACTTTACTAAACAGCTGCAGCCAGACTGTTAACTGGGGCAAAGTATGGGAACCATGCAACTCCCCTGTTACAATAGCTCTGTATTGTAACAGGCTGTCACTCAGTTTCCAGGCATAATTCAGGGTGCTAGTTATGCCCTATAAAGCCCTGTGTGTGTTACATCCAGGCTATCTGATGGACTGCTTCTCTCTGTATGAGATTCCCTGGGTCCTGAGATCCCCAGGAGAGGTCTTTATCAACATTCGAATATTTTCAAAGGCACATCTGTTTGTGATATGAAATAGGGGAGATTATCAGATGCAGGGAAAAAGCCCTCAAAAAGCCTGTGAGGATGATGTCACCATACCATGCAGTTTCACACATGTCGTCATCCTCACCTGCTGCCTATGTACAGACTCTGTGCTGCAGCAGACAGTAAACCATTGCTTTTCATTGGTAGAAACTTCCGTCAATGAAAAGCAACAGTTTATTCTCCACTGCAGCACAGTCTGAATGGAGCAGAACACGAGGTTGACAACATCGTGTGAAACCAGGACCCGTTCCCAGTACCGTGATGTCATCCTTGCTTGCTCCTTTTGGGCATGTTGGGGTGTCTGACAATCTTCAGGGTCTTCTTGGTGGTAGCCCTTAGGATCTGGAACTCCCCTCCCATGAAGGCCCAGATAGCCCATCCTTGCTGTCTTTCCATTGTCAGGCAAAGTCTTTTTTATTCCAACAGGCTTTTACAACTGAAGAATGTCAAAGAAAGAGCTTTTAAGAAGATGCCATATTGTTTTTATTGAACTGTTTTTGAATGCATTTTATCTTTTGAAAGTGTATATTTTAAAATTGTTTAAATATTGTGAATAGTCAGAATGTATTTTATTGTTGACCTTTGTATGTTTTTAGCCATGTTGTACTTGTCTCAAATCGTAAGCCAATGATGACGAAACGAAGACCTACCACCACCACCATCCAGCAGGAACACATATCAACCTCCAGCAAATCACTAAAAAACAGCTAAAACAGGAAACATGGAGTAACCGAGAGGTGACATGATAGTAATCTTTAAATATCTGAAGAGTTATCATATAGAAGATGGTGTGAGCTTGTTTGCTGCTGTCCCAGAGGCCAGAACATGAATGAATGGATTCAAATTATAAGAAAAGAGTTTCGACCTAAACATTAGAAAGTACTTTTTGACAGTCAAGACTGGTTTATAAATGGTTCAATTGCATCAATGGTTGATGCAATAGCTCTAGGACCATCACCACCTTGGGCCCAGGACTGAACAAAAAGGTATAGCTTGCTCTGACTTCTTGTTGTATGTGGGGAAATAATCATTGTAATGTAAAAGCAATCTTGTGTACCTCATTCACAATCTTAGATAAGTCTAGGGTTTTTCCCTGCATGCATTTTGTTCTCCCAAAATTCTCTTCTCTTACTTCACTGGGCACTTCTAGCCAACTAGAAGTGCTGGATGATTCACACATGACCTAATTTGAATTTTATTGCTTTTGTGTGACTTGCTTCTTCTGAATCTGACTCTCCATGAGAATGGAGGCATCCTAAGCTTTCTTGTAACCATGCCATGATGCATCGGAACCCCCGCCAAGGCTGGTGAGTCTTTCCTACCCATTCTTAGTCAGTTTAGGGACCTTTTCTTATGTTTGTTTTAGTATGTAGATTGAGACTGATATACCTTCAGTAAACTTTGTTTTGCATTTTAAACTGAATCCTTTGTTTTGTAATGAGTCTAATTTAACTGGGTGATCCCAGATCTCTGAATACACTTTCAAATGATAATAGAGCTTAAGTCTTCTTCTTAATCGCACTCTGCATAAAGCGTGAAGTCAAATGTGACTGAATGATTTTACCTTTTTTAAAAAGGAGATAATTCTTGTTGCTTTTAAAGGACTAGATCCTGCAATTTTATTTTTAGACTCATTACCTTCCAACAAAAAGGGTTAATGGTGCCCAGATTTAAAGACTTAAAAGCTCAATTTAATTTTTGTTTTTTGCAAAAGTTTTGTTTTTATTTTTTATCTGATCACCTCAGAGCTGCTGTTTTTGGTCTCCCTCTCGGCTTGAACACAAAAGCAGTAAAGCAATAAACCAATAAACCAATAAACCAACATGGCTGCTGAAGCTACCCTGCCTGCCTTTTTAGCCATGGAAAAGCTTTGTGGGCCGAATTATAAAAGATGGGCATTTTCTTTTGAAACATACATGAAGGCAATGGGATTTATTGATGTTTTACACAATCTCAGGCCTCCTCAGGGGAGACAAAGGACTGATTTTGATAGGATTGATCAAAAAGTACTAGCCTTCATACTTTTAACAACTGATCAGTCACTAATTTCTGAGATCAAAGATAAGAGAACAGCAAAAGATGCTTGGGACACTTTGAAAGATCTATGTGGTCAGAAATCCATGGGAAATTCTATTGCAATGATGATTAAGCTTGTGAACATGAGACTATCTAATCCAAGATGTCTAGATGAACACATTAATGATTTTAGAGCTACATTAGCAGAATTGCAATCTCCTGGAGAAGAGATTCCAAAGGCTATGCAAGTTGGGATTTTCTTACCAAGCTTACCAAAGTTTTACAATCCCATCATAAATACTTTGCAATTAAAGAATGATTTAACCCTACCAGAAGCTTATACTCAAATAAGGGAATTTCTACATAGGCAGAATTTGATGCATAATGACAAAGTTGAATCCAGAAATTCTAACTTTAACCAGCAAGTAAATTTGGCTGGAAAGGAAAAGAAACATTTTAAAGCCCACTCTAAGCCCCCCTCCTCTTCTGAGCCAAATGGGGTGCAATTAAACACTAAAGCTTCAAAGGGAAACAGGCAGTCATTCTCACAGCAAGAGATGACTGGCCAGAGGCAACAGAATGAAAAAGCACATAGAGCTAGTAACATAGGAGCTGATGCTAAACAGAGGTTTCACATTGGAATGGCTTATGAAAAAGTAATGCAAGCTTCTGGAAATGAATATAAAAATGCTCTTATCGTAGATTCTGGAGCCTCAAATACATTTTTCAATAAAAGGGAATATTTCCAAGATTTTAATGAAGAAGTAAGATTCCCTGTCTACCTTGCCAATGGAGATACTGTTTTAGTGAAAGGAAGTGGAACTGTATATCTTCCTATGAAATTGGGAGCTAGAACAGAGATATTGAAAATTGTAGACGCAGTCTATGCTCCAGAATTGAAGAGCTCCCTATACTCAGTAAAAATGAGCACCTCTAGAGGCAACAGAGTAATTTTCAAAAAGAATGCATGTTATGGTTTTCATGGCAAACAGTTGATTTTTAAAGGCACTCTAAAGGATGATTGCCTTTATCACATGGAGATCAGTGACTCAAATGCCAATGTTGCCACTCAATGTAAACACAAGGACTGCATAAATTTATGGCATAGAAGGTTTGCTCATAGAAATGTTGAATGCATAAAGAAATTGGCTAACCAAGAGCTAGCAAGAGACTTTCATTTCAAGAACTGTTGTGTGAATGAAAGGTGTGTGGAATGCATTAAAGTCAAGGCTACTGCACCTTCACACAAGCCTCTCACAGAAAGGCAATCTACCAAACCTCTTGAACTGATACACGCTGACATCTGTGGGCCATTTAGACAGAAATCAGTTGGTGGAGACCTCTATTTTCTCACCTGCACAGATGATTTCAGCAAATATACCCACTCTTACCTCCTAAAGGAGAAAAGTCAAGCTTTTGAGAAGTTCAAAGAGTACTTTAATTATGTCACTACTAAATTTAATTACAAAATTCAGAATCTGAGGACGGATAATGGGACTGAGTTTGTCAATCATCAATTTGATGAGTTCTTAAAGGAACATGGCATCAGACACCAGACTTCTGGGATTTATAGTCCTCAACAAAATGGTTTATCAGAGAGAATGAACCGAACCTTAAAAGAAATGGCAGTTGCAATGCTTGTGCAAGCTAACATGTCTAAAGCTTATTGGTCTGAGGCAATTCTCACAGCCACATACTTATACAACAGACTTCCAACCAGATCCAGAGATGTTACTCCATTTGAGTTGTGGCATGGTGTGAAACCCAGACTCAACCATCTAAGGGTTTTTGGATCAAAAGCTTATACATACATTCCCAAACAGAAAAGAGACAAACTGGACTGTAGAAGTGAAGAGGGAATTTTTATTGGCTATGCCAAAGGTGCTTACAAAATCCTAAACCCTGATGGACGCACAATGAGAATAACAAGTGCTGTTTATGTTGATGAAAGACCTCAACTTAATTCTAATCCAAACAAAGATTTCTATTCAGATGTGTTTGCAGTGGAAGAAGACCCTGACCCTGATTCTCAGCGGCAGCCACAGCGTGTGCAGCTCTTTCACCCTCCTGTGAGTGCTTCACATCCAGAAGGGGCTCCCTCAGCCCAGGACTTACCAGAGGATGGAGGACCGGACGGCGCGCCACGAGCAGAGCCAGGAACTGAAATCCAGGTGAGACAGTCTGCGAGGGGTAACAGGGGAGTGCCTCCTTTGAGATTCTCCTACCTAACCACAGGGGAAAGCCTTCTGGAACCCTCTGACTGGCAGAAGATCAAAGGGATGCCAAAATCTGATTCTGAAAAATGGGTGAAAGCTGCAATAGAGGAAATGGAGTCCTTATATAAAAATAAAACATGGACTTTGACAGAATTGCCAAAAGGCAAGAAGGCAATTGGATGCAGATGGGTCTTTACAACGAAGCAAAATGCAGAAGGGGAGATTGAAAGATATAAAGCCAGACTTGTAGCTAAAGGTTACAATCAGCAATTTGGAGAAGATTTTCATGAGACTTTCTCCCCAGTTGTTACACACACAGCTATTAGAACCCTATTGGCTGTTGCAGCTTCCAAGAGAATGCATGTACAACATCTAGATGTGAAGACAGCGTTTCTTTATGGAGATCTAGATGAGGAACTGTACATGGAACAACCTTCGGGATTTGTAGTACCTGGAAAGGAGCATCTAGTATGTAAACTTGAGAAAAGCTTGTATGGATTAAAACAAGCTGCCAAAAAGTGGCACGAAAAGCTAAATTTGCTCCTTATCAAAGAAGGATTTACCCCAGGCACTGTTGACCGATGTGTTTACAAAAGATTCAGAAACAATAGATGGACTTACATTGCAAGTTATGTTGATGATTTGATTCTGTGCAGTGAAGACAAAGCAGATAGTCAAGAGATACTCCTGAATCTCCAGAAAGAAATAGATATTAAAAGTTTGGGAGATATCTCACACTATCTTGGAGTACAAATTGAAAGAGACCGTGATGGAAGCTTCTTTCTTAATCAAAAGCAAAAGATTGTAGATCTTTTGGACTGTCTTGGTTTAAGAGATGCAAAGGATGCTCTAACGCCAATGGAAGTGGGCTTCTTAAAGAGCAATGAGGCATCTCAACCTTTGAGAGACAGTGAAAAGTACAGAACTGCAGTTGGAAAACTTCTGTACATAGCGAATTTCACTAGACCTGATATTGCAAGTGCTGTTGGCATCTTATGTAGAATGGTTAATTCTCCTACTCTTCGAGATTTTACTGCAGTGAAGCGAATTGCAAGATATTTAAAAGCGACTGCTGACTTCAAACTGATGCTGCCAGCATGTGACAAGCCACGACTGATTGCCTATGCAGATGCTGATTGGGGCAGTGATTTGGTGGAGAGAAAATCTACCAGTGGAAACATCATCTTCTACGGTGGTGGAGCAGTAAGTTGGACAAGTCAGAAGCAGAGTACAGTGGCGGATAGTTCCACAGGTGCCGAGTGCGTCTCAGCGAAAACAGCTTGTGATGAAATCAAATGGCTGCAGAATTTGCTTCTGGATCTTGGGATAGAGGAACCCAAGCCAACCATTTTGATGCAAGACAATCAAAGCTGTATCAAGATTTCTCAGAGTGACAAGCCTCTGAAGAAGAACATAGACATTGCTTTCCACAAGGTGAGAGAAATGTGCCAGAGTCAACTTGTTCAACTGGAGTACTGCAACTCAGAAGAAATGATAGCTGATGTTTTAACAAAGCCTCTCCCTAAGGACAGTTTCCTTAGACTACGAGAAGAAATGAAGATTGTTCCTGAAGCACCCTATGATTGAGAAGGGGAATGTTGTATGTGGGGAAATAATCATTGTAATGTAAAAGCAATCTTGTGTACCTCATTCACAATCTTAGATAAGTCTAGGGTTTTTCCCTGCATGCATTTTGTTCTCCCAAAATTCTCTTCTCTTACTTCACTGGGCACTTCTAGCCAACTAGAAGTGCTGGATGATTCACACATGACCTAATTTGAATTTTATTGCTTTTGTGTGACTTGCTTCTTCTGAATCTGACTCTCCATGAGAATGGAGGCATCCTAAGCTTTCTTGTAACCATGCCATGATGCATCGGAACCCCCGCCAAGGCTGGTGAGTCTTTCCTACCCATTCTTAGTCAGTTTAGGGACCTTTTCTTATGTTTGTTTTAGTATGTAGATTGAGACTGATATACCTTCAGTAAACTTTGTTTTGCATTTTAAACTGAATCCTTTGTTTTGTAATGAGTCTAATTTAACTGGGTGATCCCAGATCTCTGAATACACTTTCAAATGATAATAGAGCTTAAGTCTTCTTCTTAATCGCACTCTGCATAAAGCGTGAAGTCAAATGTGACTGAATGATTTTACCTTTTTTAAAAAGGAGATAATTCTTGTTGCTTTTAAAGGACTAGATCCTGCAATTTTATTTTTAGACTCATTACCTTCCAACACTTCTTTCCTTGTCTGTTCCCAGATCTCCTAATGTTCCTCTCACTGTACATATTTTGTGTGTTATTTGAATTATTGGGTACAAATTGTAGAGGTTCACACTATTGGACTTGTAGAAGTGCCAGGGCTAAAAGTGATTCCATGCATGAAGATTTTTGTGGTGATATCTACTGTGATTTGCCATTTAGGCATTTTTTTTTAAAAAAAAACACACCCTCATTTCTACCCCACTTTTTATGGGATGGCTTATCCATGCGGCACAAAGGAGGTCTTGGTTATAGAACTGCTTCAGTGCCCCAACTACATTAATCTAACTTTGCTGACAGTAATAGATAGTCAACAGTGGAACAGAGTGCCTTTGCGGGTGGTGGACTCTCCTTCTTTGGAGGTCTTTAAACAAACGTTGGATAGCCATTTATTGGAGTGCTTTATCTGTATGTTCCTGTATGTCAGAGGTTTAGACGAGAGGGTTAGACACATTACTGTCCCATCCAACCCTATGACTCTATGAGTCATTTCCCCCCCCCCCCCCGCTCTTCATTGGTTGATTTTCAGGAGGTGAGATCCTTCAGAAGCAGGATGGTCAAAATTTGCCCCCTATGTCACCTGCAGTTATCCACCTGTGGTGTATAGTGCAAGGAAGATTCTATGAACATTGTTTTCTAGTGATTCATCAAAAAAATATAAATCCCTCCTTTCTCTCCCCACCCCCCACAATATCAACTTTATCATAGCAAAAGAGCAGGAAACAGGGAGTATTGCCTGTTCAGTGGTGACTGATGACAACAGTACGTGTGAAAAGGATCTAGTAGTCTTTGGAGACCACAAGCTTAACATGAGTAAACAGTGTGATGCGGCAGCTTAAAAAACAATGCAATTCTGGGCTGCATCAGTAGGTGTACAGTATAGTGTCTAGACTAAGGGATGTAATAGTACCACTCTATTCTGCTTTGGTCAGACCTCACCTGGAGTACTGTGTTCAGTTCTGGGTGCCTCATTTTAAGAAGGATATAGATAAGTTAGAGCAAGTTCAGAGGACGACAATGAGGATGATAAGGTCTATGGAGAACAAAAACATGAGGGGAAGTTGAAGAAGCTGGGCATGTTCAGCTTGGTGAAGAAAGATTGAGGGGTGACATGATAACACACTTGAAATACAGTAGGACCCCCATATCCACTGGGGATTGGTTCTGGGGGTGTGTGGATACCAAAAACCATGGATAATAGCAAACACCATTGAAAATAATTAGACTTCTGGTTTAAAATACCACAGAGTTGCCTTGGAGGCCCTATAAAATATCTAGAGAGGACACATTTTCTAGGAAGACTCTATGGTAGGTGTGCTGTTTTGTGTCCTGTAGATAATTGAATCAGTGGATATGGAAATCCTACTGTACCTCAAAGGCTGCCACAAAGAGGACAGTGCAGGCTTGTTCTCTGTTGCCTCAGAAAGTAGGACCAGGTCTAATGGTTTTAAGTTAGGAGGATAGATTTCAATTGAACATTAGAAGGAATTTCTTGACAGTGAGAGCAGTTGGGCAATGGAACCAATTGCCTAGAGAGGTAGTGAGGTCTCCTTCTATGGGCATCTTCAGAGAGAAACTGGAGAACTACCTGCTGGGGATGGTCTTAGCTGGAGATTCTTCCTTGACCAGGGCTTGGACCTGATGGCCTATGGGGCCCCTTCAAATTCTATGATTCTATAGCTTATAAGGGTCGGTTGGCATCCTGTTAGTGAGTTCCAATGTTGTAAGGTACAACTGTGCAACTATTTCTTGTTCACACTTACAAACATGGCACTATTGCCACAATCATAAATGCCTTCCAACCCACAAAAAACAGTCAGCCACCCTGAGTGATGGAGTCCTGTGGTTTTGGCAAGCAGGCTGCTACAGGATGGCATGACCAGCCCCTCTTGTCCATAAGTGATGGTAAAAGGAACAGAAGAAGGGGCTTCTGCGGGGTCTTGTCACAACTCTTTGTTGAACTGTCACTCTCAGGCAAGAGAGGGCTGGTCACATCATCCTGAAGTGTCCTGCTCACCAACGCAGCAGAACCCTGTCACTTGGAATGGCTGATTGGCTTTTATGTGGGGTTGCAGGTGTTTGCGACTGATGGCCATTTTTGAGAATAGAACATTCAAGAATTATTTGGCTCTAACTGTAGATCTAAGAGAAACACAGAAGTCCCTTGCTGTTATGCTGAGGAAGTCTGAACAATGGGACACATTTGTTGCTAGCCATATCAGTGTCTCTGCTTGCTCCCATGCTGTCCATTTAAATGAATGGACAGGCCTCCTGTCTCCTGAGCAGTGGAATGAAGTCTGTGTGATTACGGAAGGTGGCATGTGAGCTTGGGAAAGTTCCTTTTTGGAATTACAACTCCCAGGATTCCAAGCCAACATAGCCAGTGGCTGGGGATTACAGGATTCATAGTGGGTAAAGGAACTTGTGAATTGACTGTGCTGTGAGTGGATTCTGGGAGCTGTAGTCCAAAAGCCACTTGGGAGAGGAACTGGCCATGCTGGTTAGGGATCTGGGGAGCTGTACAACCCCCACTCCCCAAAGGAATTTCCCCAAGCTCTGAGTGGTATGAGACATGCAACAAAATAGGCATTCAATAACCTTAAAAACATAGTGATTGTGGGATGGTAAATGTAGGTCTCCCATGCTGAGCTGTTGTGTAAAAGAGAAAAGGGGAGAAAAGACAAAATTTACCCAGGGCTTTTAATTTTAAAGGCAAGCAATTTAGGTGAAATGTATCTATGGTAATTTCCCAGTAAGTGCGTTTTCAACTGAACAACTGCCAAAATCTCTTCTCCCCCTTTCCTTTCCCCTCCATCCCCCCTCCCTTTGCTCCTTCTCATGTTGAGACATCTTCACTTTGCAGTCTGACTTATTTTCATAACCACTCAGCTCTCTGCCTCTTGTTTCCTAGGCTGTTATTCAAATTACACATATTCCAGTTATTATTTCCATCATTTAGTATGCGTTTGACAGAGATCTTATTTTTATGTGCTCCTGCCCCTGCCAAATGTGCTAACTGTTCTTTTCATGGAAAAGAATTATATACCTTGGGAAGAAGAAGAAAAAAAACCCTAGGTTTTTTTTTTAAACTTACAAGTCTCTCTCTCTCTCTTTTGTCATGGTGCTTTATAAAATTAACTGACAAAAAACATGTGATAAAGCTTGATCTTTTGACTTTAATAGCTAGTTATTTTAAATATTATACTCAGGGTTCTTAATTTACAGCAATTCACACATCAAAATTCAACTACGCTGAGACACAGTAAGCCAACAGTGTGCAGATTACATGAAGGCTTCTTGCTCCAATGGGCTTCCTCTGTGACCAATCAACACACAGGAAATGATGAAAAGTGCCTTGAAAGGTGGGATGCCTAAATACTCGATCTGTATAAATGCTAAAGGGAGAGACATGGAAGAATGCCTGGTTCTCTATCCTTCTGTAATCCCATTATAGCTGTTCTAGCATAACCAGTTGGGTTGTAGTCCTCACCTGGAGTATTGTATCCAGATCTAGAAACCAAGCCCTATGCAAAATGACTTAGGCAGCTGGGTACATTTAGCTCAGAGAAGAGAAGGCTGTAATGTGTCTGCTTTTTCAGAGTCAGTGGACAGTAGTTTCAAAGTTCAACTGTAAGCTTTATTGCCACAGAAAAAACTAAAGAGTCTAGACCACTGGCTCTTAACCTTTTCTTTACCAGGACCCTCTTTAAAATATCTTCTGTTGTTGCAGACCCGCCAAGACTTAACTCAAGATTTTAAATCCTTACAACAACAACAACAACAACAGCAGCAGCAACAACAACAATACAATTATACCATGCATTAACCCTTCCCTCAGAGGCACTGGAGGGGAGGAAGACTTTTCTCCTGCTTCTTCCTGCAAATTTGTTGTTTGAGCAGATTAAAGAGTGATGCACAGGCCAAGCCAGTCTTTCCCTTGGCCCCTGTCACATGGGCAGAGCAGCCCTCAAGCCTGTGTGGACCCCCTGTGAGAATGTCATGGCCCCCTGGGGGTCCACAGACCACAGGTTAAGAACCACTGGTCTAGACTACAATATTATTGTCTTGAACGAAGCTCATAGGAAATAACAGTGACATAAAACGTATTCACAATCAGTTGAAATCTGGCAGGCACTTCAGCCATTGGGTGCCCATCATCCACCCACCCCACTCTCCATTGTAGCTCCACCTAATGACTCCCAAAACAATCTGCAGATGCAAGGCCACTTTACTCATTACCAGCCAGACTCTATCCTCCCATGGCCATTCTCAGCCACCAAATTGTTTTATTTACAAAGAATGCAAAACAGCAGACAGTTCAAACATGAAAACTCAAAAGTAAGGTGCTACATTTTAAAACTTGTTGGCAGGAGGGTTGCTTTTACAGACCATTCTGACTAAGGAGATTTTCACACCGGCTATATATCCCGTGGCAGGAACAGAACAGGGTCGGGAAAGGTTTTCCCTATCGGATGACATTGAGCCTGTTCTGTCCTGCATCCATCCTGTTCCCGTGACTGTTCCAGAACAATGTAATCATCGTGAATAGACCTCCTGTTCCATCGCTATCACGCAATCATGGGTGTGCGAACAGGAGCCCTGTTCCTGTTCTGAAATGGCAGCTGCGGAGGGGAGATCTGTTCTGAGCACTTCCTGGTACAATCTGGACATCCAGGTAAGTGGCACCCTTTATTTTACCCTCCCTGTTTTGATTGTGTGATTTAAAGTGTGTTCTTGTGCTTGGTGAACTGATTTTATGTTTGGGGGAGTTTTATTTTTTAAATTTACTGCCTGGCCATTATCGTGCGATAACGTAATAACGTTTCAGATGGCCGGTCTGAGTTACGTTATTCCGTGGCAGGAACGGGAGAGGAGGAGGTGGGGCAGAACGGGGCATTTTGGCCCCATATGAAAATCTCCTCTCTCTCTCTCTCTCTCTCTCTCTCTCTCTCTGTGTGTGTGTGTAGAGCAAGTTCTAAACTGTGAAGATTCTTGCCTTTTTTAGATTCTTCCTGTCAGGGTTTTCCAGTACTTAAGAAACCTGCTTCCTAAATGTTTAATCAGAATCTTCTTTGTTGCCATTAGAATCCATTGGTTCTGGTCCTGTCTTCTAGAACAGCAGAAAATTCCTTTCATTCTTCTGCACATCCACACTTCATATATTTAAAGATGGCTATGATGTCACTTTTTGAATTTGGATTGGTGCAGATTAGTTTTGACTGGATCAGATGAATCTGAAGTAAATCAGATAGGTTAAAGTGTTCACTAGACTATACTGAAAGGAAGCCAGGCAGTGTGTCTCCAAAATGTCAAGCAACAGGCAATGGCAGCACTAGCGGGGTGCAAAGAGGTTGAACCACACCACGTGACACCATCAGAGGGAGGGGTGACAACAGCCTTAGTAATGCCACAGGTGACAGCCCCATATAGGAGAAATGAGAGGAGGAGGGACCTTGGTGGGTGTCATGCCCTCCTTCCAGAACGTGAAAATGGACTCTGACTCAAACTGAAGCAGTGGGCATGCCAGGAGCTGCTGAACCAGAGCAGGAGGATGTTCCAGAGCCACAGGCCTCAGACACAGACAATAGGCAGTGCCAGCTCTGGCAGAGGGTCCTGCCTCTTCAGATACAGAGGACCTATGCCTACCTTCATGCCCTCCTTTTGCTGTCTAGCACGGAGACAGCAAAAGGAGGGCTTGAGGTGGTCTCAGTGTATTTACAGGGAGCAGCAATTCGTTAAGCAGCAGCTGTGTTAGCTGCTGCTCTATAAATATGCAGCACTGCCCTCCAGGGGTTGTTGGAGATTATCTGACCTACCTGGTGACCTGTTGTGTTTGTGCTTGCTGTTTTTGACCCAGACTGTGTTTGTTACACTGAACTCTGTTTGCCAGACCTGGACCTTGTTTGTTGGACTTTGCTTGTGAACTTGTGTTTTGTTTGCTAGTAAAGTGAATGTCTGACTTCACACTGCCTTGATTCTTTTGCCTGTAATTACCTTGACTGTTCTGTGCCTCTGCTTATCAGCTGTGTAGTAATCAGCCTTTGGATGGTTGCCCAGGCATTGTTTACACAGTGGGAGTTTCCTATCAGGAGCATTGTGATTTGGATTTGGTTCCTAGTTGGGTTGGATCAGGTCTGAATCAGTGAGTCTGAACAGAATCAGGGGTCAATCAGAATCATCAGTTTGGTACCAAAGAGATGTTGCATGGCCTTTGCAATTCACATGACAAATTCAGAAGATTGAGCAACACTCCTAGACCAGAAGCTTGTGCATGTGCACATTTAAGAGTTCATTTCTCATAAAATAATAGAGTTGCAAATAGGCAAGTTAGAAAAAAAGAATGCAATTCTCATCTCCCTAGGGCAGGAGGGCCACCCTCCTCTCCCTAGGGCCATTCTCATCTCCTTAGGGCAGGAGGTCCAAAGTTTGGGAGCAGCCACCAAGAAGGCATTCTCTGTTGGTCCCACCAAACAATGCCTGAGAATGTAGTAGAACAGAGAGGAGGGCCTCTCCAGATCTTAGAAGTCTAATGGGCTTATAAAGGGCGACACAGTCCTTCAAATAGCCTGGACCCAAGCTGTACAGGGGTTTATAGGTCAAAACGAGCACTCTGAATTGTATTTGGAAATGGACCAGCAGCCAGTGGAGCTGTTGCCACAAAGGGGTTCTGTACTTCCTGTAGCCAGCCCCAGTTAACAATCTGATTGCAGCTCATTGGGTCAACTGAAGTTTTCAGGTACTTTTCAAAGGCAGCTCCATGCAGAGTACAGACATTTTCAGATGACATTTTTGGCAGGATATATTCCAAAACAGCTCTACTGCTGCCGCGCAGCAAGGGACAAGTTTCGGATGACACCGTCCCTCTGCCAAAACTATCGGTGTCACTTCTGTGACTGAATTGAGGAAGCCACGGCATATTTTACTCACAAAAGTTGCCAGTGAGTAAAATATGCCGTGACTTCCTCCATTCAGTCACGGAAGTGACACCGACGGTTTCGGCAGAGGGACAACGTCATCCGAAATCAGTCAACTGCCACGCGGCAGCAACTGAGCCATTTTGGAATATATCCTACCGAAAATGTCACCTGAAAATGTCCTACATTGCAGTCCTCAAAATAATATGTAACCAAGGCATGTGTTACTGTGGCAAGATCATACTTTTCAAGGAATGGTTACAGTGGGAATTCTAGCCTTAACAGTTCAAATGCACACCTGGGCACTGCCAAAATCTGGGCCTCCAGGCTCAGGACAGAATCTAGGAGTACCACCAAACAGCAAACCTGCATTTTCAGGGGAAGTGTAACCCCATCTAATACAGGCTGAATCCCTATTCTCAGGTCTTTTTTGACTCACCTGGAGCAATTCTGCCTTGTCTGGATTAAGCTTCAATTTGTTTGCCCTAATCCAGTCCATTTTTTGCTGCCAGGGACCGGTTTAGCACAGGAACAGCTTCCCTGGAATTAGATGGAAAGGAGTAATAGAACTGGGTATCATCTGGTTACACCTGGCCCCAAAATTCTGGACAACCTCTCCCAGCAATTTCAATATATGTTAAATAGGATATAGGACAAGACAGAACCCTGGGGGACTCCACAGGCGAGTGGCCAAGGAGTTGAAAAGAAACCCACCAATACTACTTTTTGAGACTGCCCTTCAAGGAAAGAATAGAGCCACTGTAGATGAGTACCTCCAAGTGCCATCACAGTGAGGCAAACCTGAAGGATATCATGACCAGTGGTATCGAAAGCCACTGAGAGGTCTAGCAGAACCTACAGGGACGTACATCCCCATCCAGTTCCCAGTGTAGGCCATCCACCAAGGCAACAAAAGCTGTTTCTGTCCTGCATTACCAGGAAATAACGATCATCTCCGCTTGTCCTTAAATAAGCTATTTTAATCATCTCTGGCTTTTCTTCACAAATGAAGATTCAGGAAGGACTCATCCCGTGCTTTCTGCAAGCGCTCTGATGACTAAAAAGGCCAATCCGAGATAACAAGTCTGGTTGCAGAAAGCACAGCAGAAGGTCTCCTTGGGTGATGTTTCTGGGTTGTGATTCTTTCTGCGTTGTCGTTTCTCTTCAAAACTCGTTCGATGTGAGTTCTCAAATAAGGCTGCAGCATTGTGGATAGTGTGTCTCCTGTGAGTCAGTTATGATGTTGCAAGTTAGTCTTACAACATCATAAATGTTTCTATTTACATTTATGATCATGTTAAATTCTCTCTCTATCTCTCTCTGGCTTTTCTTCACCAACGAAGATTCAGGAAGGACTCATACCACGCTATCTGCAAGCATGCTGATGACTAAAAAGGCCAATCTGAGATAAAAAAAGTCCAGTTGCAGAAAGCACAGCAGAAGGTTTCCTTGGGTGATGTTTCTGGTTTGTGGTTCTTTCTGCATTGTCATTTTTCTTCAAGACTTGTTCAGAGTGAGTCCTCAAATAAGGCTGAAGCATTGTGGATAGTGCGTCTCCATGCCTCCCGATGTGAAGCCAGGGCAGACCATTGTTGGTGATCAATTTGGCTGAGCCTGAGATGTTGTTTCAGGGAGTCCTTGTATTGCTTTTTTGGAGAACCCCTGTTATGCTGGCCCATGGCGAGTTCACCTTAGAGTACTATTTTGGGGAGGCAATGGTCCTCCATCCTAGAAACGTGCCCTGCCCAGCGCAGCTGTGTTCTCCATATCATGGCCTCAATACTGGTGATCCCTGCTTGCTCAAGGACAGCAACATTCATCACATAGTCAGTCCAGTGTATATTTAAGATTGTATGTACACAGCGCTGATGAAAGAGTACAAGGAGTTGTAAGTGGTGGCAATAGGTGACCCATGTTTCAGATCCATAAAGGAGAATAGATAGTACAATGGCTCTATAAACACTGATTTTTGTGCTTCGCCTCAGGTGTATATTACTCCAGACTCTTTTGTAAAGTCTTCCAAATGAGCTATGTGCCTTTGCTAATCTGTGATCAATCTCTTTGTCAATCTTGGCATCTGAAGAGATGATGCTTCCCAGGTAGGTGAACTGCTGAATGGACTTAAGCACAGATTTGCCAACGGCAATGTGGGGATGGTGGTGTTCGTCCTGTGGTGAAGGCTGGTAAAGAACTTCCATTTTCTTCAGGTTGACTTTCAGCCCAAACAGCTCTGCAGCTGTTGCGAAGCAGGATGTTAGGCACTGTAGAGCTGCTTCTGAGTGGGCAACAAGGGCAGCATCATCAGTGAAGAGCAGCTCATGGACTAGATAGTTTAGAGTCTTATTGTGAGCCCTCAGACGGCTTAAGTTAAACAAGCTACCATCAGTAGGGTAACGTAGATAGATGCCATCTTATTCTTCGAGCTCTGCCATAGTCCTTTGGAGCATCATGCTGAAGAAGATTGTAAATAAAGTTGGAGCAAGAACACAATCTTGCTTCACTCCATTGGTTGTTAGAAAGGGCTCTGAAAGAGCATCACCATATCTGACTTGACCGTACTGGCCCTCGTGTAGCAAGATAATCATTTTAAGGAATGTGGGGGGACATCCTAGTCTTTCCAGGATCTGCCACAGACCTTTCCTAAAACCTTTTAGTAAATGAATCACTAGTTCTTTGAATGAGTGTGAATACTATGAAGCGTAACAGTGAAATCCACAGTAGTGACATACCACCTTCATCAGGCTTCCTGGATTCTAACAATATATTGCTGTGAGCACTCGCTGTTGTAATGCGAACTATTTATGGGAGTGGCTTGTCTTTGAAAGGACAATTAGGAGCTGCTGGCTTTACAGAAGACCTGCTCCTGGAGAAGATGAAAACAAATAGAATCTGTTTGCTTTTGTGGATCAATGTAGTTTGCATTTTTGTACTGTCATTGAGGCAGAACTATGGAAGCTCAGGGTTAGCAGGTCAGAATTTACCAGGATGCTTGTTGCAGCCAAAAGGGTATTTCCTTCATGTTTTTAAAGAAGGGCATTTTTTGGCTTTGGGAATTGTAGTAGTGAAAACAAAAGGCAAAGCTCTTAATGCACACTTTAATTAATTAATTATTTGATTAATCCTGGAATTTATGCCTTGCGCTCTGACCAAAGCTCCTAGCATGGTTCACAGTTAAATGATGATTTTACAATAAAACACTAAAGCTGTCCATTGTAACACAATAAAACAAGTCATAAAATGTCAGTACACCATGAATCAGTTACAGAGAACCATGAAATCAATCTCAGAACATGGCCACATATAGCTAATCAAATCAATTCTGGCAAAGAAAAAAGACCTAATAAGAAAGAGTGTCTGAACCATCATTTAGTGAAATGATCATGCAAGGTTCTCTGGACAGGAAGTTCTACAGCTGGGGTGTCACAATCCGAAAGGCCCAAGACCTGTTAGTACGGTCTATTTTACAATGATCAGGCCAGTATTTAAAAGATGGTTAGAGGAGAAATCTTTTGCTTAAGCACCTCTTCTCTTTGAAGGGTTTTTCCATCTAAGGGCTTGTCTAAACCTGACAGAATTCAATGGCTTCCCACTGGTGTATTGTGGCCCTGGGTCAGGCCTGTTCCTCCCCCGTCCCCATTACCTAAATAAAACAGTAGGAAGTTTGCATGGACAGATTGACCCATCTGCATTCCTCCCTCCGATGTCAGGATGAGGCCTGCAATATGTGAGGCCTTGATCACATGCTGTAAGCCTCCTTCCAGGCTTCACAGAGAGTGATGTGAATGGCAGCCATGGCTGCAGATATTGGCCAGCATGCAAGTATGGACTCCTATATACCCCCACGGCCCTATCAATCTTTTTTTTTTCTTCAAATGAGGTGGGTTTTTCCAGGTGTTAAAATAAACAATAAATAAATAAGACCTGGTGGCACAGTGGTTAAATGCCAGTACTACAGCAACAACATTGTGAGTTTGATCCTACAGGGCTCTAAAGTTGACTCAGCTTCCATCCATTCATAGGTTGATAAAATGAGTACCCTGCTAGTGGGGCTGTTAGCTAACATATTGTAAAGTGCTTAGAGAGTGCCTAGCACTATAAAGTGTTGTAGAAGGGTAAGTCCTATTGCTAACAATTTGTAAGCTGCTCTGAGAGCCTTTTGTTGGGGCGTAGAAAGATGCACTGTGTCCACCACGACCACCTGCAGAGTTGTTCCACATCAACAGGATGCCAAGGAGAGGTTTCTGGAGAGACTTCTGCAAAAGACTTCAGACTGAGAAGGAAAAAATCCTTCACCCCAGCACATTGCCTTGAGCTCTGGCTTGCCAAATAAAGACAGCAACAAGGCCAGCTTTCACTCAACTTGAGGGCTTTAATCTTTGTTTGCAATATATTTACAATATATATACAGAGTATAGGACAGCCATCTCTAATACTCATAAATCTCTCTCAAACCAACAACTGCTTCACCAACCACCATCCACAACAAACCCACACTGGAGATCATTCCCATCTCCTTTTTATAGGCAGTTAAACAATGCCTATTACATCAGGCATCTCAGATGTACATATTCTCAATGCTGACTCACACACACACCTGGCACTGGAGCGTAACTACTTTCATTACTAAGCTTACAGCTCCATCTTGTGGTCACGTCCATGTCATTTCCTGACACCTTTGTGGCTGAAGAGTGGGGTATAAATACTTTAAATAGCTAAATAAATAAATAAAAGGGGGGAAGCAGCTTAATGGGCTTTACCCTATCTTCCGCCATTTTTGCCCCAGGCATCATCTGGACTGCCTGGAGGTAAAATAGGGCAAAAGTCCTGTGTCATAGGGACTGCAGGGCTCCAAGATGGGGCAAGACAGGGTAAACAGCACATCTAGACAAGCCCTATGTCTAGATTTCAGAATAAGAAGGGAAAACAGGGGGTTGAAGTTGTCCATCAGACAGACAACATAGACAGCAGACTGGGCAACCATGTAGGTCACTCTGTGATAACCCACTAGACTGATATATTTTATGTTTCTATTTATATTATAGCTGTTATTTAAACATTTGCACATATACATAGAGGGCTGGTATCCTGTTAGTGAATTATAATGGCATAAGGCAGACTTACACCTCATTTTTGGGCTATTGTGGAATTCTCTTCTCACCTTGAAATGACCAACGTCCCTCCCAAATGCAGCTTGTAAGCAGTGCAACCCCTCCCCAACATAGCCATTTCTGTGTTGCCAGAAAGCAGGGTGATCGGGGGGGGGGGGATACACCAGCTATTACCCTGTAGCTGGACAGGCTGAAAGGATGTCATCTGCAGGGACTTCCCCAGGTTCCAGTCAATGTCTGTTGCAGCATAATTTTGGAATGGGTAACATCAGGAAAAAAAAAGCAATGGATATACAAGTATTATCTTTACCTTTCCCCTGTTTGGAACTCAAGGCAGTTTAGAACAATTAAAATAATCACAGTTAAAAATTCACCACATAAAAAAGTTTAAAATGTGATTAACTGTCAACAAAATTACAACCAGTAAAAAACATATCCCACCATAGCACATAGCAGTCTACGAGCATCACATAACTTTACACATAGCACAGGAGCTACAAGACCCTCCAAGTGAACTGCAAAGATACGTGCCAGGGCACTGGCAAGAGTGTCTCAATGTGCATGGGTCTCTATCCATGTACATAGGCCCTCCCTGGCCAGGGTCCTGATGTACATTGGGAGTGACTGATGTCCAACAGTGATGGACATTGGTCCTGACGTGTAATAGTCACTTCACTGGCTTCCCTATGTAGTAACAGCAAAGCAACTCCTTGCTGAATACGGATGTTGTGAAACTGCTGGATTCTACTTCCCGCAATTGCAAGTCCATTTCCATAGATATAAGCCCCATACTGGATTCCAGTCATTAAAAAGTAACAATGCAAAACATCAGGAGCCCTGGTGGTGCAGTGGTTAAATGCCAGTACGGCAAGTCACCAAGTTGCAAGTTCGATTCCAGAGAGCTCCAAGTTTGACTCAACCTTCCATCCTTTCGTAGGTCAGTAAAATGATTTCATCAGCGCTGTCTACGCACAATCCTAAATATACGCTGGACTGACTATGTGACGAATGTTGCTGTCCTTGAACAAGCAGGGATCACCAGCATTGAGGCCATGATATTGAGAACACAGCTGCGCTGGGCAGGGCACGTTTCTAGGATGGAGGACCATCGCCTCCCAAAAATACTACTCTACGGTGAACTCGCCACGGGTCAGCGTGGGAGGGGCGCTCCAAAAAAGCGATACAAGGACTCCCTGAAACAACATCTCAGGCTTGGCCAGATTGATCACCAACGGTGGTCCGCCCTGGCCTCACATCGGGAGGCATGGAGACGCACTATCCACAATGCTGCAGCCTTATTTGAGAACTCACGACGAACAAGTCTTGAAGAGAAACGACAACGCAGAAAGAATCACAACCCAAAAACATCACCCAAGGAGACCTTCTGCTGCACTTTTTGCAACCGGACTTGTTTATCTCGGATTGGCCTTTTTAGTCATCAGCGCGCTTGCAGAAGGCGCGGGATGAGTCCTTCCTGAATCTTCGTTTGCGAAGAAAAGCCAGAGAGAAAATGATTACCTGGCTTGTGGGGGCAATTAGCTGATAATAATAATAATAATAATAATAATAATAATTTTTTATCCCGCCCCTCTGTTAAAAACAATTGGGGCGGCTTACAAAGATTAAAATACCAATACAGATTAAAATCCCCAAATGCCACCCACCCCCACCCACCCCCATAAAAAGACATGAAACCAAAATACATTAAAACAACTGATCTAAATCACATTAAAGTAATAAATAATAAATAAGCAGCAGACTAAAAAGGGCCAGGAGTTCCTGAGGCTGGGAACTAATTAGGAAAGGCCTGCCGAAAGAGATCCGTCTTTAGTGCTTTTTAAAAGCTACTCAGGCTCTTCATCTGACGGATCTCGTTCGGCAGGCCATTCCACAATTTGGGAGCGATTACCGAAAGGGCCCTCTGGGAGGTTGCATACAACCTAGATTTTTTGTGGCTGAAGCAAATTCCTCCCAGAGGATCGGAGTGCGTGGGGAAGATTGTATGGGAGGAGGCAGTTACGAAGATAAGTTGGACCCAAGCCATTTAGGGCTTTAAAGGTAATAACCAACACCTTATACTGGGCCCGGAAACTGATAGGCAGCCAATGGAGAAGTTTTAATACTGGAGTTATATGGTCTCTCCGTGATGTTCCCAAGACCACTCTGGCTGCCATATTTGTCAGGGATGATGGGAGTTGTAGCTCTTCACCTCTGGCTCAAACTCACCACCTTATTATGCAGCAGAGCCAACCAGCTTAGATCAGTGGTTAATGCTTTCCTCCAAAGCAGCAGAGTTTCAGAGAATAGGCTGAAGATCCTGACAAACTCTCCAAGCCTTCTCACTCTTCTCCAGGTGTCTCCAAAATGTCTCCAGGATTCACTCAGGCAACTCAGTAGTTTTATATAAAACCTACTTTATTCTTCTATATAAATATACTATATGGTCAACAAATCACAATCTCTACACACTACTCCACAATATCTCCAAACTACTCCAACTCTACTCCACCACAATACATTGGCAAACATTGCAATTTTATAGCCATTGTTTATCACCACCCACTAGCTAGTTTCCACCCAGTGGGTGTGTACTTCCATTCTGATTGGTCCACATAGTTCCACCCATGCTTAAGACCAACCCATGTATTTCAACATTTCACCTTGTACACTTAATGATTCTCAGGTGTTTCCAATCTGCATTCAGTACCTCTGTCCTTGGCTCTCAGGCCTTCTAGATTACATTAGCAGTTTCACCTGTGTAGCTTCGTAATTGCTCTTGCTTAGTCATTGTGACTTTCACATACATATTTTATTTCTTTCACTGTATGCCCCATGTTGCATTTTCCTTAACAATCCCCTCCGAAATAAAATATTGTATGTGTCTTACAATGTCATTCCAACCATTTGTGTCAGCCTTTCATGTTTTTCTGCTGTCAATGCTTTTGTGAACAAATCTGCTATGTTGTGTTGTGTTTCTATATATCTCAATTCTATTTCACCCTTCTGAACCATGTCTCGCACATTTTGATATCTTACACCAACATATTTTGTTTTGTTCTTCAAACTTTCAGTTTCAGCCATCGCTATGCATGACTGTGAATCTTCCAGAATTTCTACTGGTATCTTGTAACTTTCATTTAAATCATTTAGCTTAATCCACTGTACCTCATTTACTATCTCATTCAAAGCAGCGAATTCTGCTTCCGTTGTGCTTATCGCTACATTAGTTTGTTTTCTACTTCTCCAAACTATTGGACTTTCACTATATTTAATTATCATTCCTGTAACTGACTTCTTGTCTCCTAATTCTGATGCAAATGAACTGTCTACATAACAATCTAGATCTGAACTATTATTTCTTATTATCAATTTCCTATCTAAGGTTCCTTTCAAATATCTCAATAAATGTTTTACCGCTGTCCAGTCTTCAATTTTTGGATCATTAACCCTTCTAGACAATACATTTACAGCATAAGAAATGTCTGGTCTGGTGTGGCAAGATATGAATTGTAAAGATCCTATTATACTTCTGAAGAAAGTCTTGTCCTCAAACGCTCTAGTTGTTTTCTCAGACACAAAACCAGTTGTCATCGGAGCTCTTACTATTTTTGCATTCTGTAATCCACACTTTTCAATCAGTCTTTCAATTTTATTTCTCTGACTTAATAAACAATGTCCTTCTTCTGTCCATTCAACGCAAATACCTAAATAAGACTTCAATACACCTAAGTCCTTCAAAACAAACTTCTCAGACAATTCTCTTTTTACTGACTCAATTTCCTGTTTTGACTTTGCTGCTACGCATAAATCATCTACATAAATCACTAATACTACGTCTCCTTTTGTATAAACACAAGCATCTGCAATGCTCCTCTTGTAACCTAGCTTAACTAGCTCATCATTGATGCACAGATTCCACGCTCTGGCACTTTGTTTTAAACCATACAATGCTTTCTTTAATTTATATACTCTCTGACTACCATTTTCTTCAAAACCTTGTGGCTGCTCCATAAATATTTCTTCATCCAGAACCGCATTCAAGTAAGCTGTCTCAAAATCAAAATGTTCTACAACTAAATTCCTTTTTACTGCTACAGCTAGAACCATTCTCAGACTTTCTGGCTTTGCAGTTGGAGAATATGTCTTATCATAGTTCTCATACTGCTGTTGCGCAAAACCCTTAGCCACTAACCTAGCTTTATATTTGATACTTCCATCTGGCATTTCTTTCCTTTTGTATACCCATTTACAACCAATTATTTTCTTGTCTTTGGGTCTGTCAACAATTTCAAAAACATCTTTATTTACCAGGCAACCAAACTCATTATCCATTGCGTCAAACCATCTTTCCTGTTCTTCACTAGAATAACTTTCCAATTCTTCAAAACTTTCAGGCTCCTCTACTGCTAAACAAGCTCTTGCCTTTGTCACAACAAACCTATCTGGAGGCTTTCTAACTCTATGACTACACCTGGGAATAAAATCTGCTGTTCTGTCTCTTTCATCCTCACTTTCTCTACTGGGAGTTGTAGTTCTATGACTAAATCTCTTGTCTTCAGTCATTCGAGTAGTAGTAGGCCTAGATGCTATCTCATCATCAGAAGAACTACCACTGCTGCTAGGTGATGCTTCCTGCTTAACTGAAACCCCTCCGTTTCCTGAGATTGGTTCAGTTTGTGCTTTTGGCTCATTTGAACTCCCTAATCTCAAAAACACTTCTTTATTGGCATGCAGTTTGTCCCAACCAGCATGTCTCTCAAAATTTGCAGACCTAGAATACTGCACTTGTTTTCCTCCCAAATGAAACTTGTAGCTATTTCCAGAATACCCCAAAAACCTAAGCCTTTTGCTTTTGGGTTCTCCTTTCCTCCTGAAACAAGCAGGTGTGTAAACATGAGCAAATTGTCCAAAAACCCTTAAGTACCTGTAATTTGGCATTCTCCCATACAATACCCTGTAGGGAATGTCTTCAATTTCTGAATGATACAATCTGTTACTGATATGTATTGCAGTCAAAGTTGCTTCTGCCCAAAAACTATCTTTCACCCCTGCATCTGCCATCATACAAGCAGTAATTCTTTTTATATCTTGTATTTTCTTCTCTGCTAACCCATCCTCACTAGGACAAGCAGGGTTTGTAGTTTCATGCCTTATTCCCACCTTTTGAAACCAGTTAAACAACTGATTATTTAAAAATTCTCCTCCTCTATCAGTAATGATGGTGCCTACTCTGCTATCAAATTGTCTTTCCACCATTTTTACCCATGCTTTTAAACTTTGCCCAGCGTCAGATTTGTTTTTCATTATTCTCACAAATGCAAACCTTGTATACCTATCAACAATTACTAGGAAATACTTGCTTCCCCCTAAGGACAAGCAGTTAGCTTGGGCGACATCTGCATGTACATATTGAAATGGTCTTTGAGCAATTCTTTTTGTTTTCTTAGCTACTGGAAAAGCTCTGACCTTTACCTGTTGACATACCGTACAATCTAAGTGGTTTTTGCATTCAGTAACTTTTAAATCTGGACACATACTGATTAAATTCTTTAAACATTTGAAGCTCGCATGGCCGAATTTTCTGTGAAGCTCGTGTATGCAGTCTTTGTGGATTGGAATATTTTCTATGTTATTAGCTTCTTCAACCCTGTAGCTATCAATATTGTCCTCCAAATAATAAAGTTTGTCCTTTTTCAAACCTATGCCACGCAATTCCCCATTCAGTTTTATCTTACACATGTTCTTTTCAAAGATGACTGTGTAGTCTCTTTCTGTTAATCTGCTTACTGATAACAAATTATTTTCTAATTCCTTTACATGTAAGACATCATTAAAATTCTCTTTTAGCCCTGGAATGTACACAGTACCCATTTGATTTACAGTACTTAGCTCTTTCCCGTCAGCCAAAACTACAGCATTTACATTAGCTGATTTTCTATTACTTATTAAATTTATATCATTACACATCAACGACGTGGCTCCTGAATCAACTAGCCATTTAGAATTTGCATTTTGTTTTTCCTTAATCATGGTTGCAACCCCCTTTTTATTACCACTGTCCCTCAAAAATGGAGGTCTGGACTGTTTATTATACTGCCGCGGCTGCCATCTGCTCTCTGCTTGCTTGCGTCTCTCAGCTGTAAAATGTTTACAATGTCTCTGCAGATGACCAATCTTCTTACAATAAAAGCACCTCCGTTGCTCCCTTGTAGAGGCTGCTTCCTCCTGCATTCGCCAGTCAGGAGTTGTTCGTTGTTTTGGCACAGTCTTTAAGCTTGCTGAGTCACCCTGCTCAGACATTCTTCTCTGGTTCTCTTCCAGTATTCTGGCCACAATTAAGTCTCTATTAAGCTCAGCTTCTGGCAGGTTTTGCAAGCTGTTTGTTATGTTGTCCCACGAAGAGTCTAGCGATTCTATTAAAATGTAGCATTGCTGCTCTTTGCTAATTTGCACTCCCCTCAGTTCAGCTTGCACAAACAAATCTTGCATTATTTTTAAATGTTCTATCACACACTGCCCTTTAGCCATCTTTTGCCTGTATATTTTTTTTAGACCATAGCATTTTTGCAAAAGCAGTTGAAGGAGTGTGTAATCTCTGCAAGGTATCCCACACATCCTTGGCGGACGTTTTATCTCTGACGTCATTAATTAAGTCTTCTTCAAGCATGAGATAAAGACAGGCTTTTGCTTTACTATCTCTCTCTTGAGTGGCTTCATTAGCATCAGCTGCCAGCCCTGTTTCAACTGTTGACCACAGACCTTCCTTTACTAGTAGAGATTGGGCATAAATCTTCCAGGTAGAGTAGTTGTTTCTATTCAATTTACTAAACTTTAGAAATTCCATCTTGAATTGTGCAGTGACTCAATTTGACACAGTCCTTCTGAGTATGCACAGCCGACCCGTCTGGGCTTAAGCAAAACACAAAATGGTTTACTCACGAGGCTTATCAGTGCAGCACAAACAGCTTGCTCTGATCTGTCCTCCACAAAGCTTTCTTCCACTTTCTGGAAATTTCAGCTTCTGTGGATGCTGGGTGCTCTAGTAACTGGGCCCATAACCCTTGTCAGGGATGATGGGAGTTGTAGCTCTTCACCTCTGGCTCAAACTCACCACCTTATTATGCAGCAGAGCCAACCAGCTTAGATCAGTGGTTAATGCTTTCCTCCAAAGCAGCAGAGTTTCAGAGAATAGGCTGAAGATCCTGACAAACTCTCCAAGCCTTCTCACTCTTCTCCAGGTGTCTCCAAAATGTCTCCAGGATTCACTCAGGCAACTCAGTAGTTTTATATAAAACCTACTTTATTCTTCTATATAAATATACTATATGGTCAACAAATCACAATCTCTACACACTACTCCACAATATCTCCAAACTACTCCAACTCTACTCCACCACAATACATTGGCAAACATTGCAATTTTATAGCCATTGTTTATCACCACCCACTAGCTAGTTTCCACCCAGTGGGTGTGTACTTCCATTCTGATTGGTCCACATAGTTCCACCCATGCTTAAGACCAACCCATGTATTTCAACATTTCACCTTGTACACTTAATGATTCTCAGGTGTTTCCAATCTGCATTCAGTACCTCTGTCCTTGGCTCTCAGGCCTTCTAGATTACATTAGCAGTTTCACCTGTGTAGCTTCGTAATTGCTCTTGCTTAGTCATTGTGACTTTCACATACATATTTTATTTCTTTCACTGTATGCCCCATGTTGCATTTTCCTTAACAATATTTTGTACCAACTGAAGTTTCCAGACCAAGCATGAGGGTAGCCCCATGTAGAGCGCATTGCAGAAATCTAGACAAGAGGTTACCAGCATGTGCACCACAGTCTCAAGGTCCATTACTACCAGGAAAGGATGCAGCTGGCATATCAGCTGACGCTGATAACAGGCGCTCCTGACCATCACATTACCTTGACTAGTCATCTGAAGCGAAGAATCAAGGAGCACCCCTAGACTGCGAACACAGTCCTTAACGGAGAGTGTGACCCAGTCTAGGACTAGAGGTTGCAACCTAACCGGGTTTTGGGGCCACTACCATGAGCACCTCCGTTTTGTCCGGATTTAATCTCAATCTGTTTTTCCTCATCCAGCCCATTACTGCTTTAAGACAATCATTAAGGGGAGAGACGCCATCGGAATTTGAGTCCGACGATTGGGACAAGGAGAAATAGATCTGGGTGTCATCAGCGTACTGACACACAGCTAACACACATTGGAAGCTGCTTCTTGCAGTGTAGATGTGTAAATTGTTATTGCTTAAAACAATTTGTAAGCCACTCTGATAGCCTTGTGGCTAAAGAACAGGGTTTAAATAACTTAAAAAAAATCATGTTAAGGCTCATTCCCCTGGAGCAATCAGTCTTTAAAGGCTGCCAACACAAAGTGTCTTCACTTGCTTGTAGAAAAATAGCAAGGAGGTACCAGTCTAACCTCTCTAGGAAGGGGATTCCAGATCCCAGGAGCAGCCAGTGAAAAGGCCCTCTCCTGTGTTCCCACCAGATTTAACTGTGAAGGTGGTGAGATGGAGAGAAGGTCCCCCCCCACAGAAGATCTCAAAACAGGGTAGGCTTATATGGGAGAATATAGTTTATCAGATCACTTGAATATGTGCCAATAAAGTGGAATGAAACTGTTTTAATTGTGCAGTATGAATGCACCCCACTATATTTTCCTGTTAGGCCATTTCATGTACACAATTCTAAAGAGGAGCAATTTTAAAGAGGAACAAAACAAGCAGGAATGTCACCTGAGGAGGTCACCCAGAGGAGGGTGGCCAAAACTGGGAGGTCTGGAAGCCATGCTCTATGAGGGGCAGCTTAGGGAGCTGGGTATGTTTAGCCTAGAGAAGAGACGGTTAAGAGCTGGCCATATTTAAATATTTGAAGGGATGTCATACTGAGGATGGAGAAAGCTTGTTTTCTGCTGCTCCAGAGATTAGGACACAGAGCAATGGACTCAAACTAAAGGAAAATAGATTCTACCTAAATGTTAGGAAGAGCTTCCTGAAAGGAAGAGCTGTTTGGCAGTGGAATGCATTGCCTTGGAGTGTGGAGGAGTCTCTTTGGAGGTTTTTAAACAGAGGCTGGATAGCCATCTGTTGGGAATGCTTTGATTGTGTATTCCTGCATGACAGGGGGTTGGACTGGATGGCCCTTGTGGTCTCTTCCAACACTATGGTTCTATGATTCTAAGGAAGGAGAGAGAGAGAGAGAGAGAGAGAGAGAGAGAGAGAGAGAGAGAGATTGAGACAAGAAAGACAAAAGGGACAACATCTTTGTCAACTACAGCTCTTACCCACAATAGTTCCAAGGGTTCCATTTGGTTGTAACTTGGCTTGACCTTGTTTAGCTGAGCTGCCGTCCAATCGACAGGCCCTCCCTACCAATTTCCACACCCATAATAGAAAGCTCGTACCCCGTGTGAGTGTATCCTGCTAGAGATGTGCCAATGGACGTAATTACATGATGAAACTATTTAACGTTGACTAAAATACTCTCCCCAGGTTCTTTCAGACCCTGTGTCTTATATCTTGTCGAAGTAATTTTATATCATGCCTTTCAAGTGCTGTAATGGCCAGTTGCATTGACAGAATCCTCGTAAAAAAGGAGACCGAGACCTTGCTCATGAAGTGTTATTGATTTTTCCTTTTCCTCCCTTGTTCCTTCTTCTTCTTCTTTTTCTTCAAGTCCCTCTTAGAGTTGACAAAGATAGGACAGTGTTGTTAAAGAACTTTGGCCTTGAATACTGCAGAATGGTTCCTGGATAAGCAAAGCATCAGTACTTTGCCATGATAAAGAATACATTTGGGTGATAACTATCCATATTCATTGTCTGTGTGATTCACCACATGTAAAATGCTTCCTTTGTGCCTTCCAGAGACTGCAGAAAATTTGTGTGAATGTACATGCAACCCATAACCAATGTGTACAAGGCATGAAATGGACATTTGACAGTTTCCTGATTGGAGTTGAACTGGGAGTTCCCAACTTCTCGAGAAACTTGCACAGGAAATAAAATGGCATGCAAAAAGTTCCCACAAGCCCTGGAACCTTTTCAGTGTTCTTGGCACAACATGAACTGCACAATTTTCGAAAACTGTGCAGGAGTTTGAGAAACTGCACAGCTTTGCTATAAAAATCTATGTTAGCTGTCTGCCCCCCCCCAGCCCATTCTACACAGAAAACTGCAGCTTTCTGTGTGTGTGAAATAACTCCACTTCCTACACTGTTTTTCAATATGTCACTTGGGAAAAGTGCAAACAACATGGTTGTTTGAAAAATTGCACAGCTTTGATATAAAAACCTATGCTTATGGTCTGCCCCCCCTACAGATAACTGACACTTTCGGGGGGGGGCAGTAACTCCTCCTCCTTACATTGTTTTTCACTATGTCACTTGGGAATTGTGCAAACAACATGGTGAAAGGCTTGACATTGTGTCCATAGGCTTTGCTGGTCTGCACATTCTAAAAACCAAATGTTATGCAGGAGGGAAATAAATTTGGGTTGACTGAAGCCACATCCTTTGCCTGTTGAAATGTTGCAACATTTCCTTTCCATGAGTAAATCTGTGCAGTTTTCAGTTTCCTCCCCAAAGCCATACAGTTTCTGGAAAACTACGCAGTTTTTCGGGCAAGCTGTGCAACCTTCATACAAAAGCTGTGCAGCTTCCCATCATTGTGGGGGACAAAAAAAATTGAGTGTCCTGAAGCTATGGGATGAAAAACTTTCATTTTTCTTGGTGTCCATTGAGAATTAGAACTATTGAGATCATCCGCAGGGATTACATAATGAGGTCAAAAGGAAAACATCAAAGGCATTCCATAGGTTAATACAGTCCATGAGCATCAAGCGAGAGAAACGATGCCATAAATTAATTTGTTGTCCTACTGATTTATTTATTTATTTATTTATTGGTAAAGTTTTACTGCCATTACATGACCTTACTACATTTTTAGCAGCATGAAAAGATATAAATTTAATAAATGAATACAAATAATATTCTTAAGGTCAACTAAAATGTCTTATCCTCTTCTAGAAAGATGTATTTTAAAAGGAAATATTTATATCCTGCCTTATATCATCATATCTCTAGATACCTTACAGTTAAAGTAGCTTAATCAATTTAAAATGCAAAACAATATAAATAGGTTTTGCATTCAAAAAACATATCCAGTGATTGAATAATATAAAAAGTTGAATAATTTTAAAAAGTTGAATTGTTTTGAAAGTTTAAAACAGTTTAAAACCATGTGTGTGTACAGATTTGGATAAATTCACTAGGCAGGCAAAACAGGCAAGAGCCCTGCATTTTTTTGACTGCAGGGCTCCAAGACGGGGGTGAGATGGGGTCAATAGTCTGTCCAGACAAACCCTAAAGGTCTTACTGTGAGTTATGAAGACTTAGAAGAGGCATTTTAATCTGTACAGAGATTATTTCATGAAGCAAAGAAAAAAAAGTAGAATAAAATCTCTATGGCTGAACTTTATTAGATGATGTCATTGCTGCCCTATTTCTGGTGTGTAATCCCCCCTTTAGTGTGGTGCTCCTTTTTGTTGATGGGAAAACCCATCAATAAACTCCCAATAGCAATGCTATTCCAGGATTTGGCTGGTGTGATAAGTTTCTTTACTTGAATGCCAGCATTACAGCAGTCATGGGGCCTGATTGTCCTCCCTTCCCCCTCCCCTTGCTGTTCTAGAGCAGGCTAACACCATGCCAGTCCATTTTTTTTTTTGCTGTGTTTGCATAATTACAGCAAAATGATAAAATAAAAATAATTTTCAAATCATTTTTTGCTGTATTTATGCAAACACAGCAAATAAAAAAATGACAGGCATGGAGTTAGCCTGCGTTGGAATTGCATGGGGGAGGGAGTAGAATCAGGCCCTGTCCTGACATGTGACTTCTGTAATGCCGGCATTGCAGAAAGAGACTTATCGCACTAGGAGTGTTTTCAAAGCAGAGCAGTTGTGTGAAAAAAGAGAGGTGCGATACTCAACGTTTTCAAAGCGGTATGTTATTTGTTTCATTTTATAATGCTAATGGCACGGCGAAACAGCCTCCTGTGATAATCTCATCAGAATGAGGGAAAACATAGAAAAGCTGGGAAACCACCAAATGCTCATATCATAGGGTTGGAAGCATAACCACATGATGAAAAACAGAATTCCAGGTTGGGTGCCCAGGAAGCTCAAATGTGGTTCCAGGGTCTGAGGTTTCACAGTTCTGTTTTAAAAGAAAAGAACAACACAGCTGAGATCCTACACCAAGGAGATGAAGGGTAACTTTATGCTCATGGAATTATATGATTATTGCACAATGCAGTGCCACAATTACAATATTGTACAACTGAACATGGTGTCAAATGTGAATGCACACGACATGCAATCGACATCCGTATGTGCAATGCACAATGGCATCATATGGGCATCTCTATTTCCACCATCTTGAACTGAATACAAATGTTCTGTGTGAATTGTATGCCTTCAAGCACTTTCTGACTTACAGCAAAACTGACAAAGGAACTGGCACTACCACCTCTGAGTATTCCTTGCATAAGAAAACCCTATGAAATTCATGAGGTTACCATACATCAACAGGCAACTTGAAGGCACAATCACACAGAAACAAAAGTTGAACCTATCATGGAGTTTCCTGGCAAGATTTATTCAGAGGAAGTTTGCTGTCATTGTTTTCCTCTGAGGCTGAGAGAATGTGGCTTGCCCAAGGTCACCCAGCAAGTTTCCATGACTGACTGGGGATTTGAACCCTAGTTTCCCAGAGTCCTGGCCCAATACTGACTCTCCCACTCCCACCCCCCATGCTGGCTTTGTATCAGACAATAATGTCCAACTGCTTCCACAGAGAAATGTATGCAAGCACGAGGTAGCAGCTAGGCCGTCTCCAAGTCCAAAAGGGAGGATGTCTACTCAAGCCTGACAATCCTTTGCTGTATTTTCTTTTCAATTTTGGTTTATCTTCATCTTCTCAAGAGAATAAAGCAGACTCTGAAGCCTGACAAGTCAATCACAAAACAATTTGTTGGGTGTCTTTTGGAACTGGTTTGATAGAAATGGTCTGTCCCATATCAATTTAGGTGGAACTAAGTAGGAGGATTAGGCCACCAGCCAGGAAGAGAAACTTAGTGGCCCTGAGGGAAGGCACAGATGAAGAGAGCAGGAAAGAACTCAGCAACAGCAACACAGAAACAAGTGCAGGAAGGATAGATAGAGTTAAGAAAAGCATGCTTGCTTAAACAATACGGATCTGTGGTGCAAGGCACTGCTGGGAAGACCTGCTTTTGCTGGAGGAGATGGAGGAAAGGCCACGGAGGAATTGTTGATGTCAGGTGCAATGTGCCATGATGCTAGGCATTTGGGGCAGAGTTAGGGTGTTTATTAGCTCCATCTGCCCTTCTTTGCTTCCTCTTGGATGATGCTTCAACCCACTCCGCCAACTTCAATGAAATGTGCAAGTCACTTCAGGCAGGGCTGTTGTAACAGCATTATAGGCCCCCAGGCAAAGCACTGGGCCCCACCTACACAACCACTGACAGGAATAAAAATGTAAATTATTGATAAAAGAAACTTACACTTATTGGTACCTCTCACAAAATCAGTGTTTTGACCCTCTTCCTGGTGTATAGCTTCATTGGGAGCCAAATCCCTTCCCATCCAGACTTCAGATTCCCTGATGTGTAAAACAGCAAAGAATGAAGAAAAAGAGAGGAGAGAATCGCCTTCCAATGTGGGAAGGGAGGGGGGAAAGCAAAAGCAATGGGTCAGAGGGCATCTCCACAATGAGCTGGCATCTCCGCCTTGGGCCAATGGGAATGGAGGGAAGGGGAAGAGAGGCTGGGAGTGGGCTGGCAGCCTCTATTTCTGGGAGAGGGAGAGAGAGTGCAGACTGTAGAGATGGAAGGAGGCACCCTCTTGATAGGGCTGATGGAGAGTGTGTGTGTGTGAGAGAGAAGGAAGGGTTGCTCGGTGGCTCATGGCTGCTCCAGGCAGAGCCGAGGAGGTGGTCGAACCTCCCTTTCTTGGACACTGCTGGGCTTTTCTGCCTCTTCTGGCAGGGTTTCCCCAGTGCCTCCCTTGCTTTGCTCCTCAGTCAGGACTCCCCCTCCAAACACCCGTCCCCCCTCATAGAATCATAGAATCATAGAATTGTAGAGTTGGAAGAGACCACGAGGGTCATCCAGTCCAACCCCCTGCCATGCAGGAAATCACAATCAAAGCATCCCTGACAGATGGCATCCAGTCTCTGTTTAAAGACCTCCAAGGAAGGAGACCCCACCACGCTCCGAGGGAGTGTGTTCCACTGCCAAACAGCTCTTACTGTCAAAAAGTTCCTCCTCATGTTGAGGTGGAATCTCTGTTCCTGGAGCTTGCACCCATTGCTCCATGTTCCAGTCTCTGGAGCAGTAGAAAACAAGCCTGCTCCATCCTCAGCGTGACACCCCTTCAAATACTTAAACAGGGCTATCATATCGCCTCTTAACCGTCTTTTTTCCGGGCTAAACATACCCAGCTCCCTAAGTCTCTCCTCATAAGGCATCGTTTCCAGACCTTTCACCATTTTAGTTGCCGTTCTCTGGACATGCTCCAATTTGTCAATATCCTTTTTGAATTGTGGTGCCCAGAACTGGACACAGTATTCTAGGTGAGGCCTGACCAAGGCAGAATAGAGCGGCACTATTACTTCCCTTGATCTAGACACTATACTTCTATTGATATAGCCCAAAATCGCATTGGCCTTTTTAGCTGCCGCATCACACTGTTGACTCATGTTCAATTTGTGATCTACTAGGACTCCTAGATCCCTTTTGCACGTAGTCTCATTCAGCCAGGTCTCTCCCATCCTATGTCTATGCATTTCATTTTTCTGCGCTAAGTGCAGTACTTTACATTTCTCCGTATTGAATTTCATTTTGTTAGCTTTGGCCCAGCTCTCCAGTCTATCCTCCTCCTCTCTTTTCTCTTTTCTCTTCCCCATTGCCCATTCTCGTGAATGCAGACATGGCTACTTGCTGCTACAAGTCATATTTTTTCTCCTACTAAATTAGCGGGAGATTTGAGTGTTGAGGTGGGTGATCAGAAAATTTGTGTTAAATTCTGGTCTGTGCATAGATTATCATGGGGGCCCTATGCTTGTGGGCCCTCTGGGCAACTGCCCGGCATGCCCATGCATTAAGATGGCACTGACTTCAAGGCCAGGTAGGAATGTTTTCCCATTTTACCTGGGGGCATTTTGCCTAACCTACACTGTATTTAGGGGACTGTGACAATTGGCTTGGGAATGTGTCTAAGGAGGTGGTCACTTGGCAGGTGACGGTGGGAGAAATAAGAGTTAGAGTGAACAGTTTGTCACCCTTTTGGTGAAAGCAAAAACTTTGCATCTGCCTCCATAGGTCCAGGAGGTGGGGAAGAAGACTAACCTTGGGGCTAGCTGTGGGGGTTTTGCCCTCACTTAAATCCTGTGACTTGGGGGTTGGATTCCTTGGGTCTGCTTCCAGTTAATGAACAGATGGGGAGCAACCCAGTTATTGGGTTGCCCTTGGGGCTCAGGTGGTTCACCCAGGGGAAGGTTGAGGAGGAATTCATGGAGTGATGCCTGGTCTCAGCTGACACTTTGTTAGGTTGTAACCTGCCAAGGTTCAACTCAGTTTAAATAGGTTTCAGGTTAATATAAAATGGCCTTTTTCAACCCAGTTCTCTGTACCTCATCTCATTAGTCCATGGTTGCCCAGCAAAAGGGCTTTGCTCTAGACAATGCCTGTTTGATTCTTTTAGTGATATCCAACACCAGTTTGTTTTTTACAGGCTACCCCATATGAACTTGCCCAAGGTGTTTGGGGAGGAGGTCTTTGGGGAGGAGCTTATCTCAAACTCACCGCTCTCACAGGTATGTGTAGTGGGGATGTGAGAGAGGGCCTTCTCTATGGTTGTTCCCAGACTCTAGAACTCCATCCCTAGGCTTGCTTGCTCTTTGCTGTCTTTTCATCAGCAAGTGAAGATGTTTTTATTCCAGTAGGCTTCGGGGAAGTAATTATTTTACCTGAGATTGGATTTTTAGATTGCTATAGTACCCTTCTTTGTATTAACGTTCTGGAGCTTCTTAACTTTGACGTAAGTACTGCCTCATTGGATCAGATCAAAGGGCTATCTAGTACATTTTTTCACACAAAAGGCTAATCAATTGGCCAGCAGGGAATGAATCAAGTTGCTCTCTGCATCTTGTGCTCCCAGAACTTAGGCTGAACATTGACATCAGATGACATATACATATCCTCCAACTGCCCCAATTTCATAGGGATGGTCCTGCCAATTAATCCTCTATTGTTGCACATTCACAGCTTCTTTTAAAACATCCTGGTTTCTCTCTTCTCCTCTCACTTTCTCCTTGTGCCCTCAGCTTACTTCAGTTGCTGCAAAGTGAGTCCAAAGTGCACAAGGAGTTTGTGCTCAATTAACTTAAGAGGACATGGAGGATGGGACAGAATCTTGCCCTTCCCAGTAGACTCAGGCCAAAGCAAACGGCAGCAGACTCTCCTAGCTTGTGTGTTCTTCTCCATTAATAACATTTGCCATCTTGCCACACTCTGATGATACTTGGACCCATGTGCCCCAGTCTGTACCATTGAAATGTTGGAGTGTATGCCCCGTCAGGATGTCTATATGCATACTCTCCAATGTTTCACTGTTGAAAACTGGGGCACATGGGTCCAAGTATCATGAAATCAGTTTTGCAAGCCAAGAGTGTCTAGCTGCCTTGATGGGATTTTTGAATGACTCATTTCTATGTATGTCCAGGAGACCAGCCCATTTCCTCCCTAACTCACCTGTTCAAGGGGGGTTCTTTAATCCGTACTGTGATGTGTTTTTTAAGGAATTTTAGCAGCTACTTCCTTAGATTTTCTGAGCAAACCTTGATTCCTTTTGCTTGGGAGTCCCTGGTCTACTGCCAACCATGTGGAGTGCCGGTAATAAGCCAATACATGAAATTTAGCCAATTGATGAATTATTAAAAAGAGTTGGGGTGGATGGGTGTCAGGGAAGGTAACACAAATCACTGGAGGTAAGCACTACTGAACCCTGTATTGTTCAACTGCAGCTCTCATCAGTCCTATCCAGCAGAGGAATGCTAGGAGTTGATGTCCAACATCCAATGGAAGGCCATGTGATTCTCACCACTGGTGTGTATTCCTCAAAAATGTGCAGAACTACCAGTTGAGTAACTAAATAGCATTTCCACATTTTAAAACAATATGTAAAACAGGACTAATAAAAGTATCATTTTTAGGCATTGTCATGCTGCAGTCCCTCCCATATATGTTAATCCTATTTCACTTGCTTAAATCAGTAGCATTCCTTTGTTGGGTGACAGGCAGCCTTACATGATTCTGTGTCTGGCATCTCTCCTTTAGCTTTACATAAGAAAAAAATGGCTGCCTTGGGGAAGGTGAGAGCAAATTCCAAAGCCAAATCTGTCCTTCCCCTTCATTAGACATAGTTTAAACTGTCCACTGGGTGCCTTTGATCCTCTTTTTGCTTGTTTTTCTCCTCCTAGAGAGTATCCCATATCCTCCAACATTCACCCAGAGTGTACAAGAATGCTGAGTTGTCATGCCAGATTTTTACCTCACGCTGGGGAGGTATTACTTGATAACATCCACCTTGTTTTGGATTTACTGCTTTAGCATATTTCATGCTGGAAGTATATTTTTTTTCCCTACCATCTGCTAAGATTAGCACTCTAGTGGTGTAATAAATTTACCTACTCTGCTCCCATAGTGTAGTCTGGAACTGACTTACACTTTACTCAGGCCTAATTGAAAATAGGCGAAGATAAATGATGCACTTTGAATTTCTCTCTCAGACGTACCATTGTTCATTACTACAACAAGGGAATGAGCAGATCTGATAAGAAGATCAATTGTTCAGTAAAACAAAAGTTACCATGGTGAGGGGATGGTACTGACAGCTGTAATTGTCTATGGGTAACTTGTAAAATAATAATAAGAAGAATAATCTCAACATTATCATCGTACAAAGTTGTCTTTCAGATTTGCATATTTGTTTGTCCTAGGTGCAAGTGGGTGGGGCAATCAAAAGGGGTGGGATTTTTAAAAAAATAAAATAAAAAGTCTGCTAAGTTCAGAATATGAAATCAAACAGAGGTTTTAGAAGAACTGGAAAAGTTATGGTTTTTAAAAAAGTAATTGGTTGCTGTTAGAGTGCCAAGGACCAAAAATAGTTAGTGTTGCTTCAAAAAAATGTATTCATTTCCATGTTTCTTATAAGTAAATAAAATAATTAACTTTTGATATTTAAAGGAAATTGAATACTGCAAGCAGGGCTGTGGTTACCCAGTGAGTAAAATCAGTATATTGCTCCCCCCACCCCATAAAAATCAGGACATTGCTCCCCTCTGTTCCCAACATGAAATTTTCCTTCAGGTGCAGAAATAATTCAGCTGGCTTTGATTGCTATATACCTTGACACGGAGGGGTGCAGCTATTGGTGGGGAAGGAATTAATGTATATAACCCCAAATAAAAATTCCCCCCTTCCCATGAAAATTTCCTTCTGTCCCCAGCTTTCTACTATTGCAGTAACTTAAAGTTTCAGGTGAGCATTTAGAAATACAGTGTAGGCATTGAAGAAAAGCAAACACAGCAAATAGAAGAGTTCTAGGTATGAATGATTCCCCCCCCCCGGTGTCTCACTCTTTGAAGTGCTAGAAATTTGGGTGAAAGCGAAAGGTTTATTTGCTGGGGTAGTTTTCTTATTTTGTGGGAATGCTCGCATTTTGTCCTCTCTATAGCTGTACCCTTGGCTGGAAGCCTCTAGCCTGTCATAAAAAAGTGCACACTCCTTAATATCACCTCAGCACCCACAATAAAGCACTCTTCCCCCATTAACTGAGGGCACATCCACAACTGTTGTGAGGCCACAACTATAAATGTATCTAAAAAAACAATTGCAATTATACAATGAAGTTAATAAAATCATTCCTTATTCAGTTATAATTGTAATGCAATGTGGTCATCTCCTCAAGACTGGAGGAAAGGAATTAATGACAAGTAACTAAGTGCTCCATGTACATATTCCCAGTCTCTTAAACACTCTAAGGCTTTGTCTAGAGGGCTCTTTACCCTGTCTTAGCTTCATCTTTGAGTCCTGCATTCCTAACAATTCAGGGTTTTTGCCCTGTTTTGCCCCCAGGCAGTCCTCACGATGCCTGGGAGAAAGACCAGGGCTATGATGGGGCTAAGACTGATATAGCCTGATAAACTGCTATATTTAAATACCTGGAAAAAAAAGTTTCCCTTCGGAGGCCCTACCAACATGCTGGCCTTTTGCTGTAGCTCCCATCTGTGTCTCACACTCTGCATCCAGAAGGCAAGCCCATAGGCTATGATCAGGCTGGTCATATGCAGGGGACCTTGGTCACATGCTGTGGGCTGGCTTTCTGGCTTTGGAGAGTGGGGCACAAGTGGTGGAGGCTGCAGGAATGGGCTGGCATGGCAGCCTGTACTCCATCCCATTTCGTGCTGGTATTGCGGGAGGAACGGGCCACATCTGCAGCCAGAATACACCAGCAAGAAGCTGGCCTAGCTCAATGGGATTTCTCAACAGTCGTGCATAGCATTACTCTTTTAGTGGTCTGGATTATAGATGTAACAAAATGAAATTCAATATGGAGAAATGTAAGGTACTGCACTTAGGGCGAAAAAATGAAATGCATAGATATAGGATGGGGAAGACCTGTCTGAATGAGACTACGTGTGAAAGGGATCTAGGAGTCCTAGTAGACCACAAGTTGAACATGAGTCAACAGTGTGATGCGGCAGCTAAAAAGGCCAATTTGGGCTGCATCAATAGAAGTATAGTGTCCAGATAAAGGGAAGTAATAGTGCCACTCTATTCTGCCTTGGTCAGACCTCACCTAGAATACTGTGTCCAGTTCTGGGCACCACAATTCAAAAAAGGATATTGACAAATTGGAGCGTGTCCAGAGGAGGGCGACTAAAATGGTAAAAGGTCTGGAAACCATGCCTTATGAGGAGAGACTTAGGGAGCTGGGTATGTTTAGCCTGGAAAAAAGATGGTTAAGAGGCGATATGATAGCCCTGTTTAAGTATTTGAAGGGGTGTCACGTTGAGGATGGCGCAAGCTTGTTTTCTGCTGCTCCAGAGATTGGAACACGGAACAATGGATGCAAGCTCCAGGAACAGAGATTCCACCTCAACATTAGGAGGAACTTTTTGACAGTAAGAGCTGTTCGGCAGTGGAATGCACTCCCTTGGAGCGTGGAGGGGTCTTCTTCCTTGGAGGTCTTTAAACATAGGCTGGATTGCCATCTGTCGGGGATGCTTTGATCGTGATTTCCTGCATGGCAGGGGGTTGGACTGGATGGCCCTCATGGTCTCTTCCAACTCTGCGATTCTATGATTCTATGATTCTATGATTCTATGATTCTATGTATGGGTTCAATTCTGTTCAGTGATGGAGTGTGCCTCTGAGCGATGGACTGTGCCTCTGTTTAACATTTCTTGTAGGATGGTTTAAAAAGATAAAGTGATTAGAACAGAAGCATACTGGGGAGGCAGGCCCTGATCAAATTCTCCAGGATAGATGTGCTATTTATTTATTCATTTTGTACCCCACCTTTCTCCCAATATGGGACCCAAGGTGGCCCATATTACTTATAGCAAAATGCTGCTTTAAACAATCACCTCAAGCAAAAACAGTTAAAAGGAATTAGATAAGCTAACCTATTCAAAACAGCACCAATTTAAAACAGCTTAAAAGCATGTAAATTATCCTGAATGAGGATAAAAGTGCAGGCACTCCCCATTCTTTGCATTCCAAGTTGATACATAACACTGCTACCTTCAAATCAGTCAATGAGATTTTAAAACAGTCCTTTGACTTTAAATTTTAAAAGCATTTTTTTTTGGAGGGGGGAGGTTAAAATTGGGAAAGGCTGAATAGAAAAAGAAAACTATAATTGCACCCTACTTCAGGCTTAGCATGAAATAATTTGGAGTGTGGTGGAATCTCCTTCTTTGCGGGTTTTTAAACAGAGGCTGGATGGTTATCTGTCGGGAATGATTTGATTGTGTATTCCTGCATGGCAGGGGGTTGAACTGGATGGCTCTTGTGGTCTCTTCTAACTCTATGATTCTATGATTCTAATCTCCAATCTCACATAGATTATCCTACATCCTTTTGAAGAGGTTGGGGGGTAAGTTCAGTTCAACCTATAAAGCCCATAGTTTGAATCATTGGTGGCTGCCAGTGGGGTGATTAATCCATGCCAGGTTTTGGCTAGCTTTAAATCAGCTCTCTGAGATGCTGAATCTATTAAGGAATGGTGTTTAGCATACTGGAAAGGTCCTGGATCAAAACCTAGAATGGATTGATCACCCTGGTGACATGGGAGCCACCAGCTGCCACTGGTTTGAATGAATATAGGACCTGGTAGTCTCTTTCTGAATGATGTTTGAGATGCAGGACTGAGCTCCCAATGTTCGCCTACCAAAGCAGTATGCTAGGAAGTCCTGTTGCAACTGGTGCCTTTTGGTTAATGTGACTTAGTTGCTTCTGGTTTGGCCATTGTTGGGCAACATGGAAACTTACACAGAGCTGGATTTTGAAGTGTATATGGAATCTGCAGACTTTCAATATTGGTGTGCAGTGCCTAAACTGGATGTAATTTGCAGGCCAGAACAGTGCTACTTAAACGGGTGGTCCATAGATCTGTGCCAGCATGTGAGCTGTCAGCTGGTGTTCTATGGCAAGTTTCCAGGAAACTATGCATATATGATAACAATATGGCACAAACATGGTACTGGTCCCTGGCACACTGGGGAAAATGCTTGTGTGCTACATCAGTTAACTTGAGGGGCACCAGTTTAGAATCCACATGTGGCTGGAAGGGTGTAGATGCATCTGATAAATTACACAGATTTGGAAACAGTGGATGATGATGATGGTGGTGGTGATGATGACGATTATAAATTTTATTTCTTACTTACCACTCCCCAAGACTCAAGGTGGGATACAACATAAATTAAAATACAAAATATGACATAAAATCATATAAAAACACATAGGATTAAAACAAACATTAAAATCATTCATAGACTTAAAATACCAATTTAAAATTCATAGACTAAAATGAATATGGTAGGCCTGCTGGAAGAGATAGGTCTTTATCGTTTTCATCCTGAAGTCATAGCTTCAGGATTCTCACAGCAGGTTTAGCTGTTGAATCTCTTCCGGCAGGTCATTCCACAGTCTAGGGAATAGAGAAACGCACACATTTGAAATGTACACCAAAAGAGGTGTACATACACACAAGCAATACATATAACTCCAAAGATAACCAGAAGAAAAGTGCCATTTTTCAAGAATTATGTAAAAATGGGGACAGAGTTTGACATGAAAGTGAAACCAAGAATGGATGGAAAGAGTAACAGTATGGATGGTGGATGTAGTTGTGATAGATAGGGAAATCTCTTGGGGAATTTGGCCAAGCAGTTGGCGATCCCTACCTAAGCTGTTGCCTACTACAGTAATACTGTACACAGTCTTCCCCGAACATTCAACATTTGTATGTCAAACATCTGCCTTAGGTAGAAACCACACTTGGCTCCTGAGATGCCAGCCCCAGAATATGCTAAGTAGAGTTCCATCAGAAATGCTCCACACCCCTTAAAATGATGACTGGCATTCTGTTCACTAGTTATTAGGGATCTAATTCTTCACTAAATTTTCCTCTTGAAGAAGCAATGAACAATTTTTCCAATTTTATTCCTACTATGAGAAAACCATACCATTTTCAATGCCTATTTGCAATTTGAGACTCATTCTGTGCAAAATTCACACCTGATCGTTCAGAACAGAAAATGGCATTTTCTGCACAGGAAACAACATGTGCAAAAAGTAATATTCCTGATTAGAAAAGGCTGTTTTCTGTGCAGAAAATGCTGTTTTTTATGAAAATCACCCATGTCTGAATTTTGCGCAGAAAAAATCAGTTACAGCAAAGAGTTTTCTTTTCTTTGCAGAAAATAAAATTTCTGCATAGAAATATCATTTTCTGCACAGAATATGCTGCTTTAATGTGCAAATCATCCACATGCATATGGGTGAAGAGTTTTCCAAATGGTGAATTCTCATCAATCCAGGACTGTTCTCATCAGATTCTTCTCGACAGAGTTTCTCAGCACTTAAAAACATGTTTGTTGACCATTTTTTGAGTATTTTAAATATTTTTAATATTCTTTCAATTTCTAGTAGTTATGAGATCTTATAATCTCATTATTATCAAAATTCATGTTTACCGTCTTTAAGAATCAAATGTGACCCCCCCCCCAATAATAACCCCTACCTTTTCGGCTAGGTTTTGAAGGCGCTATAGATCAGAGGACAGGGAAATGACATGTCATAGAATCATAGAGCTTGAAGAGACCACAAGGGCCATCTGGTCCAACCTCCTGCTATTCAGGAATACACAATCAAAACATTCCTGACAAATGGCCATCCAGCCTATGTTTAAAAACCTCCAAAGAAGGAGATTCCACCACACTCCGGGGAAGTGCATCCCCCTGCTGAATAGCTCTTACCATCAGGAAGTTCTTCCTAATGTTTAGGTGGAATCTCTTTTCCTGTAGTTTGAATCCATTGTGCCATGTCCTAGGACTTTTTCAGACAAGCCTCTAAAATCATTCCTTTGCCGGCATATTTTAAAACATTTCTCTGCCAGCAAAAGAACCCTTCCTATCAGACCTACCCTTTGCTTGCATCAATAGGCAGCCCCTCAGCACAAACAGAGCACAAATAGAGCTCCTTTCTGTTCCAAGATCGAGATCTCACTGATTCTCTTGAGCATGGTAAATTAAAAAACACCCCCCAAAAAACCCCAACAAAATACAGACACAAAACATTAACACATGCACATACACACACTTTAAAACTAAAAAGTGAACTGGGGGAAGGTTCATAAAAAGACTGTCCCCTACCTGGCTTTTGCGATCGCACCTGGAAGCGTTCTGCCCATTGACACTGTATTCATGCGAGCACAATGGTGCAAAATTTCAAACGCCAGCAATGCCAGCAAAAAAGCACCACAGGAGATCAATTGATGACTCAGCCTGTCAAGTATGCCTTATTGACAAGACATTAACATAAAAGGACAATGTTATCTGATATGTGCACCCTTTTACATTAATTAGTCATCGTTATGTCATATTTGATGCATCTGATAAAGTCCCTAGTCTCCAGAGCAGCAGAAAACAAACTTGTTCCACCCTCAGAATGACATCCCTTCAAATATTTAAACATGGCTATCATGTCACCTCTTAACCTTCTCTTCCCCAGGCTGAACATACCCAGCTCCACAAGCTGCTCCTCATAGGGCATGGCTTCCAGACCTCCCAACCATTTTGGTCACCCTCCTCTGGACACATTCCATCTTATCAGTATCCTTCTTGAATTGTGGTGGCCAGAACTGAACACAATATTCCAGGTGAAGTCTGACCAAAGCAGAATAGAGTGGCACTGTTACTTCCCTTGATCTAGACACTATACTCCTACAGATATGCAGTGCTATCTCAATCATGGGGCATATTGCAGCAGAACCCAGAGGAGCTGCCTGTTCTCAATGTGCTCCATGACTGGGAGAGTGTGAGAGAGACATCATTTCCCAGTGCTCCAATCTACAGAACCTCAGAAACCTTCCATTTGGGCCCTGCCTGGTTGAAAGTTAAGGGTTTTTTTTGGGGGGGGGGGTATTATCAGATATAGCTACAATGTCTCTTTCATTGTCATTACATGCAGAATCTCAGCTGATGAGTTTTTGTTTCATTTTTTTCCCCAACAGTATTCCTTGGCGCTTTCATCAGCACTGTATACGCACAATCCTAAATATACACTGGACTGACTATGTGATGAATGTTGCTGTCCTTGAGCAAGCAGGGATCACCAGCATTGAGGCCATGATATTGAGAACACAACTGTGCTGGGCAGGGCACATTTCTAGGATGGAGGACCATCGCCTCCCAAAAATAGTACTCTACGGTGAACTCGCCACGGGTCAGCGTAACAGGGGCACTTCAAAAAAGCGATACAAGGACTCCCTGAAACAACATCTCAGGCTCGGCCAAATTGATCACCAGCAGTGGTCCGCCCTGGCCTCACATCGGGAGGCATGGTGACGCACTATCCACAATGCTGCAGCCTTATTTGAGAACTCACGCCGAACAAGTCTTGAAGAGAAACGACAACGCAGAAAAAATCACAACCCAAAAACATCACCCAAGGAGACCTTCTGCTGTGCTTTTTGCAACCGGACTTCTTTATCTCGGATTGGCCTTTTTAGTCATCAGCGCACTTGCAGAAAGCGTGGTATGAGTCCTTCCTGAATCTTTGTTTGCAAAGAAAAGCCAGAGAGATTCCTTGGCACCATTCTTCAGGGCCGAACTCCATTCCGATCCTTCCCATTGCTACCGTTCCCACTTTGCTGTGCTATCCCTTTTCTGGGGTCTGTTAACTGAAATTGGTATTGTATCTAAAACAATTGCTGTTATTAACAGGTTAAGCTGCCGAGATGTTAAGAGAGAGGCCAACCTGGCTTTTAGTGCATTTTGTTGTAATCATCTCCCAGATGCCTTGTCGGAAATCAATTCAGGTTCAAAACTGGCTGGAATTGGGAGGTCAAGGCTTTGGCAGACTAAATATTTTATCTTCTGCTCATGTCTGGAGCTTTTAAAGAAGCATATCAGGGCTTTTTCCTTGTATCCCTTCTGGACAAAGACCGTAGGCCTAGCCACGCCACCCAGGTTAGGACAAGGTTAAAATCAATTATAATCAATTATTAAGAGTCTTCTGTGACTGCGCCGCTTAAAAGGGATTTTTTTTAAAAAAAGAAAAGAAAAGAAAATGATGTTGCTGGAATCTGAAACATAAATGCCTTAGTTGGTAGTAAAAAGTCTTAGTTATTTGGGAATATCAATCGTATGCTGAATGGTAATAAATTCATAGAACCTCTGTATATTATCTCTCATTGGCCATATCTTAGGACATATAGAAATACTTTGGGGGGGGGGCTGGGGGGAGGGAAGGATGTGGTGCAGAGAAGATGGGGAAATAATTTTTGGTCCTTGCTTGGGGAAAAAAAAAACCTTGTTATTGTGTCTGAGCCATTAGACACTAGGGAGTGATTTATAATTTGGCAAGCCCAGTTAGTTTTTCAAGATTTTATGCCAATTTTACTCCCTTGCTCACTATCTAAATGCTAATTTTACAATATGGTAGTGGGCTCTCATGTTCTCTCTGTGTGTGTCTCTATACTCTCCCCCCTCTGTCTCTTTCTCAAAGAGTTCAACATTACAATCCTAAAATATATATTTTAAAATGCACACATGCATACATCTCACAATCCACCATGTTTTCCTAGGGCTGTTAAAAATATCTTAAGTCGCTTTCTATTAAATTAGGGATGGATGAGTTACTTTACATTACATTACATCTTCAGCTCTGGTGTACAGACTGGTATCCTCCCCTCTTGCCTGACAATCACCATTGCTGCTTTCTTTATGGGGATTCAATTGATTGCTTTGCCCTTCCTAAGAAAGACTCTTCCGAAAGTTCCCCTTGGGCCACTCTCATTTCCTCATGCCAGTGGGTTTCCACTTAGAAAATTTTAGGGGGCAACTCATGGGAAAGGATCTGAAAAATCTAGCCCTTCGTATCTACAATGGCTCTTTCTTGGGTTATCAACTGTTTTAAAGAATGGTATCTTACACCTATGGCTCTTAAACTTTTCTTTACCAGGGATCCCCATTAAATATCTTTTGTTGCTGCAGATCCCCAAGACTTAAGATTTAATAATAACAACAATACAATTACACCATCCATTAAAACTTCCCTTAGAGGCACTGGAAGAGGAGGGAAGACTTTTTTCCTGCTTCTTCCTGCAAGTTTGTGGTTGGAGCAGATTGAATAGCAATGTGCAGGCCAAGCCAGCCAGCCTTTGCTTTGGCTCCTGTCATATGGCCACTCCACTGCAGGCAGGTAGGTGGGCCGAGCAGCCTTCAAGCATTTGTGGAACCCCTGGGTCCCCAGACCACAGGTTAAGAACCACGGTCTTAGACTGAATCTTTCTAAGGATGTTTTATAAGGGAAACCTCTCTCTCTCTCTCTCTCTCTGAAAAACACTTAATGGAGAAGTGTCTCTAAGCATATGAAAAAGGACCATCCCATCCCATATGAACTGGATCATGTTGTGAGATCTTCCAGGGATGCCCTTCTTTCTTTCCCACCATCCTCACAGGCACATTTGGTGTGAACAGAGGAGTGGGCATTCTCAGTGGTTGCCCCCAGTTCTGGAAATCACTTCCTAGAGCAATTAGACTGTTGGCCTCCTTGCTATCTTTCCACAGACAGATAGAAAGCCTTCTTTTTGACAGACCTTACAAGACTGATTGCTCAAGGGGGGGGGGAAATTTGTACTGAATTTTCTATTTGCTTTTTTTTTCTTTTTATGTTTTTTTCCTTAACTTTTTGATGTTGCAAATTTATAGCTGTGCTTCTTTTAACTGTTGTAAGCTACCTGGACTCCTGACCTGGGGAAACAGGTAGGAAGGTAATAAGAACAACAGCAACAAAAACCCCCAACAATATGCAATATCATTTTCCTTTCTGAAGGGAATTCAGGCCTGACATCAATACCTTGCATATATGGGTGCCACGTTTTATGTGGAGGAGGCCTCCTGTGATGAGGAAGGGGTAGAGGAGAGCCCAGATAACAGGTTCCTGTCAGACCCAGAGGTGGCCAGCTGTCCTGTCATGAAGCCAGAGGAGGTTGGCAGACTTGTGTTGGAAGCAGAGCCTGGACTGTCCCATATAGACCCTGAAGAGCAGGGGTTAGAGCCACTGCACCTTTTTGAATGAGAGAAACTACAGTAGGAACAACAAAAGAGCAGGCAGTGCCTTGGTGCGCTTTAAAAAGGGAACACTGAGATAATTTGGCCAGTTGTATCGATTTGCCCTTGGAGGGAGAGAAGAAGAGGCAGGCATAGCTCCATCATGCCTAGGTCCAGAAGCAGATGAAAGGCTATCCCAACTGCTATTGCCCTGACCTGAAGGGAATGAAGAAGAGGCAGGCATAGCTCCATCATGCTTAGGCCTGGTAGCAAATGGAAGGCCCTCCCTCCATCCCAACTGCCACTGCCCTGACATGGAAGGAGAGAAGAAGAGGCAGGCACAGTTCCATCATGTCTAGATCCAGAAGCAGATGAAGGGCTGAATCCAAACATGGTACCCCCCAGTCCCCATATACTCTAATAATTGGCAATATTTAATCATTTGGCCGTAATGTGGCCTTCCATGAAAGCTGAAGTAGACCAAGGACCCCTGAAAGATCCCAAAGAGACACTCTGGCTGGGAAAAGCCTAGTCATACATCATTTTAAGGAGAGACCATGGGAAATTCCAAATCTCAAAGCAACACAAAGGTCAAACCAGACCTAAGGAAATGTTTTCTGAGCACACCCACTGGCAGACAATAAATCCCATCAACTGTAGTTGAGATATCCTTTGTCTGTGTGCAACATCCTCCCTGAATCCCAAACCTAGCAATCAAAAAGGTAGTCACTGCTTTCAATATTTGACATCTCCAGAGATCCATTGTTCAGTCAGGAAAATCTCCTGAAATGTATTATTCTTACTCGAAATCCCATCACCTCAGGGCACATTTTCAGGTATAAATAATAGCCCAAAGCCACCCACACCTCAGCATGCACAGTTCACTTTCTTGGGGACACTCTGTCCATCTGTGTAGTCACACGTGTACAGATCATTTTCCTGAGGACACTTTGTCCCTCTGTGTAGCCACTCCTGCTTCATCCATCCATGTGACCAGTCTGCTTTGAGACTTAGGACTACAGGAAAGGTTGTATAACCCACAACATCCTTCTTCTATCCCCTCTATCCAAGGGCCTTCCAACTTTCCTTCATTAGCCCTGTGTGAATGCTTCCTTGTATGAATGTGTGCATGATTGGTGTTAATATTATTGAACCTTCAATTAATATCATTGTTAGCCTTGCATATTGTGTGTGTCCTTTTAGAGCTATTAGGGGTATACATAGGTATAACAACTTCCTTGTTGCTCACTATTGCATTGCCAAGTTGAGTTGCTGCTAATTTCCCCAATTTATTAATAACTGAATTTTGCATGGAATTTCCACATCACTAGCAGTTTGGGTAACAAGGTGGTCCCTCCATCCCAACTGCCACTGCCCCAGCCTCAGAGGAATAGAAGAAGAGGCAGGTGCAACTCCATCATGCCTAGATCCAGAAGTAGATAAAGGGCCCTTCCTCCATCCCAACTGCCACTGCCCTAGCCTCGGAGGGAGAGAAGAAGAGTCAGTATCTACTGGACTTAGGCTCCTGACGCACTGCAGAAATAATGCAGGTTGACACTGCTTTAACTATCATGGCTCCACCCAATGGAATCCTGGGATCTGTAGTTTGCTGTAGCACCAGAGCTCTCTGACATAGAAGGCAAAATCTCTCACAAAACTACAAATCCTGGAGTTCCATGGCAGTTAAACGGGTGTCAAACTGCATTGTTTTTGCAGCGTGTCAGCAGTCTTAATCCCTTCCCACAGTGGCATCCCCTTTTCCTTTTGTGTCATGTCTTAATTAGCTTGTAAGCCTGAGGGCAGGGGACTGTTTTTTTGTTCTTCTACTTGTAAAGCGCCATGTACAGTGATGGTGCTATATAAATAAATTGATGATGATGATGATGATGAAGAAGAAGATTTACACCTAGGTATAAATGACAGGAAGAATTTCTGCCTACTACATCTCTTCCCAATTGGATGATGTCAGCCCATCATCCAAACACACACACACACACACACACACCTACACTCTGTGGATGATCTTCCCTTGTGGTGTGCTTTTGGATGGAAGCTGAACAGTCCCTCAGCTCCAAGCACATGGTGGCAGCCACTTCCCAAAGTATAATTCTGACATTCATGGATTTGGAGATATAGAAGATGGTGGACATCAGGAGTTGAAAGGGACTACACTCCCATCCAAAGTCCCCAATACCACTCACATGCCTGGAAGGGTGTGGTGATAAATCCATTGTGATGAACAAAAGTATATTGAACTTTCAACGTCAGAGGTGGGCAACTTTGATTGGTCCAGAGGTCAATTTATGACCCATGAGAGCTTCTGGAGGCTTCACGGACTTCCCAAATTGTCCGTGACAGCCAACAACAAAAAGTCCAGAAGTACCTGAAACTTCATTTCTGATTGTTGAAGAAATGGGTATGTTTGGTGTTAAATGAACCTGCACCATATTTAAAGGGAGTCTTGTAACTCTTGGGGGCATCCGGGAACAAAAGGAACCTTTTTTTTTCCTGTTAAAACAATAGAGTTTTTCTCCAAGATCTCAGAAAGTCTGGGGATATGCTTTTTGTCACTCATAAATTAAGTTTACATGCTTTGATTAAGCCCCCAAAAGGTGAACTGGGAATTGTAACCCATGTAGTTGGCTGTATTTGCGAAAACACTGGGCTGTACATTTTAAGGATTAATTAATGTGGAGTGCAAGAGTATTCTGTTGAGCATATATCAATGGGGAGCATAAAGAATTACAAACACACTTACTTTCTTAATGCTCCAGTATACATAGTACAGTTTCTTTGCATTCCATTATCCTCCTGAAATCTGAACCAATTACCCTGTTCTCAAAAGCGTATTTTGTTTCTGTTTTTTTAAAAAAGAATTGTTATTTATTTTTTATTTATTTATTTTTGTTAGTGTCTAGTTCATTAAGCAAGGTTTTCAAGTTCCTGGTAACAGGATTACTATTGACAATTTCATTAGAACCATAATTCAGCCAGAAGTAAGTCTTCCAAAGAGACCTGTCATTGTCCTAGCTACAATCTGTGCACCTGCTATAGAACACCATTTACAATAGGCAAAAACACATTTCTGGATACCCAAGATCTCAAAGTCAAACATATACTGCTTACGAACATTTTACCACTGTTCCATGGGTTTCCCACAGCTGTCCAGTGGCTTGTCTATATGAGGGGGAAAAACATAGTGCTCTGCAGTAATAGCAAGTCACAGCAGCTGCGACTTATCTTAATGGTGTTTTTTGCCCCCAGCAGCCCCCATAGGCTTCGCATCCAAGATGGCAGAAGACAAGAGAGCCCTCCTTCCTTCTCCAGTCTCCTTGGCAGTGGCGACAGCAGTGTGGGAGGACTGGGGAAGGGAGAAGAGAATGAGAGATCCCTCCTCCCTTCCTCGGTCTCAGCAGTAGTGGCGACAATGGCACGGGAGTGGGGGAGATAGGGGAAGGGAGAAGAGGTGAGAGAGCCCTCCTCCCTTCCCCGGTCTTGACAGTGGCAATATCAGTGGCACAGGGAGGGCATGGGGAAGGGAAAAGAGGATGAGTGAGACCTTCTTCTTTCCCCAGTCTCAGTGGCCGTGATGACAGTGGCACGGGGGGGGGGGAACCGTGGAAGGGAGATTAGGATGAGAAAGCCCTCCCCTCTTCCCTGGTCCCTGTGGCAGCGGTGATCCCCAATCGCTTGCCGAAGGTGGAAAAAAAATGGCAGCTGAAGGTATTTGCCCTGTCAGCAAGACCCACCCCTGCACTTGTCCAGCCAATCAGGGTTATGCATCATGTACTATCAGGCAGTGACTCCTATTGAATCACTGTCCTAACGAGGTGGGTTCCCCCCCCCCAAAAAAAAAATTCAAAATGTTTTTCAAAAACTCCAGGAAAAGGCTTTCCCAGCATTGTTTTTGGAGATTTTTTTTGTCCCCCCTACCAAATAAGGTGCCTTGATGCTGGTTAACCACTAAAACAGGTAGCATTCCATATGAATTCCATGAAGATTTGTCTCACCATTTAGACATCCCCCAGGAATAAACACTAACAGAAATGTCCTTTCCTTGGCATCTATTTGAGATTGTTTCCTCCCTTGCTGTCATGTATTGGCTTCTTCAGACTCAGTAACCAGTAGTTTCAGAATTCAACAGTAAACTTTATTGGTACAGTAATCTAAGGAGCTATACCTACAACATCTTACTCAGAATGAAACTTAATTACAAAGCATTCAGTTAAAAAGTATTTATAGTCTACAAAATCCTGCAGGCTATGCAGTCATTGGTTATCCATCTTCCCCACTCAAAATTCCCACTGAGACTGGGCTCATCCCATCTTTCCCATGGCTAAGGCCAGGTGCAAACTTTAATCAAATAGTTACAGACATAGACTATATCTTCCCCTTTTCCAGTTAGACTATAGGCTTGTTAGCAAAGGAATGCAAATACAGTTAGCCACAAAGCAATAAAACAGAACTGAAGTTGGCTGGAGAAGGTCATGTCTGGGACTGATTCTGACACTTGCATTTCAACACATATTAACACACTGTCTGAAAAGGATAGTTTGGGCCTTTAATCAAATAAAGCTTAACTGAAATATGCAGGAAACAAGTTTTACAATCAATTTTTATCTGAGCCAAAGGCATGCCCTTCCCCAATATTTTAGCTCAGCACCATGTGAAAAAGATAATTCTATGTCTCTTTCACACTGCACAAATATTGTGTTTTACTATCACCTTAACAGCCATGGCTGGATCCTATGAAATCTTGTGATTTGTAGATCAGCAAAGCACTGAACTTTCCCAGAAGAGAATTCTAAAATACCCCATGGAACTACATATCCCTGGATTCTGTAGGATGGCTTCAAGGCAGTTAAAGAGGTATCAAAGTACTAGTAATGTGTAGTGTGGGTGAAAGAGACATCAGTGATCTTTTGACTATCTAGCACCATAAATCTCTAATTGCCTTCATTTGCCCTTAATGATGTAGGTACATAGCTAAATTTGGTTTGCTACACTGTTGTCATATCATGACATCAGGACACAATCCCTGATTAGCCTGGTCAATGGAGGATAATTGCAACAAAGGAGCTATAACAGCTAAAGAAACAGCAGAGGGAAAAGACATCAGTGGAACAGTGACTGAAATCATTCGAGCTATCATAGTTGGTGTCTATGAGCCAGAATTTCTACATTCTTCTCTAAGAAAGTACTGTATGACCCTGACACAAGCATTACCTCATTTGCCCATAGTGAAGTGGTCTAGCTTAGAAGCTGGTCAATGCATGGACACAGTTCTATTATCCCCCCACCCCATGACACAGAAGCATTTTTGGAATGTCTGAAATAGCCACTAGAATGTTGCAGATGCTTCCTTTGTAATCAACTGAACTTCAGTCATAGACTCCATTCTCAGACCATATTCCATCAACGAATCCAAACAATGTATAGGATGCCACTACAGTTCATGACATTCTCCCAGAAAGACATAGGTGACCTGAGGGAAAGAGATGTGTTCAGTGTTGGCAGTGGGCAGCAGCTGGGGAGGGAACCCACTGACCACCACTACCTTCTACTGACCCACCTGGTGTAGTGTGAGCCCAACCAGCCTGCCTGCCAAAAGCTCTCAGCCTGATGGGATGTTCAAGAACACATTCCAGAGTGTCTTCCTCTCCATTTCATCCAGTATCAGGGGAAAGCACAAGAAGTTATGGAATGACCACATCAACAGAACCACAAAAAAGACTATTCAGTCTCTGGTGCTCAAGACTGAAGGAACCGACATAAACACCGTATACTACATACGTCCTGCTGACCAACGAAGGCACTGGGCTCCAACTGCATGTCATGGTGATGCTAATTAAGAGCTTAAAAAATTACTTTGCTTTTTACAAAAATACCATACAGTTATGTTGGAGGACCTAGTGATTCCTAGAGAGGAGACCTCTGTAGACATTTTCCAGCACAACACTATCGTATGTGTCCCTTTTTTTTTCCAGCCGTGGATAACTGAAACCATGAATATTAGTTCTGCGGATACAGGGGGCATCCTGTAATATAACTTTAAACATTTCAGAAAGAAAACTAAGCTTACATATTTATTTTCCCACTAGACCCTCTCGCTCCACCTCGCCCCCTCTCTCTGTGAAATTGGGTGGCCAGTTCAGGATTATCCCAGGCCTTGAGGTTTGTGTGGAAAAACTTCAGACCTAGGGATGGCTCTTGTTGATGTAATTAAGTCTTATGCATTAAGTTCCAATCACAGTGACTCACAGCTTGTCATTCAAACACATAGAGAGAAAACATACTTTCCTATTTGGAAGTTAAGGATTTTATCAGACCACCCTTCTAAACACGTTCTTTTGCAGGCATAACTTCTGCCATTTTTATGCTGGCAAAAGGACTCTCTATACCTCACTTACCTTCCATCCCAGCAAAAGGCTTCCCTGGCAATGAACGAGGACTGAATGGAGCTCCATTCACTTCCTTGTCTGAAACCCCATGGATTCTTGCAAGAATACCTAATGCAGGAAATTAAAAAAAAAACTCAAAAAGTAAATGAAAGCACAGAAACAAACTTTAAAACTTTCAAGTAAACCATGGAGAGTCATAAAAAGAGTGTCACCTACCTGGATGTCATGATCTCACCCGGACATGTTCCAGCCGATCCAGCCATTCACGCTGCATTCATGTGAGTACAATGGCACGCAGATTCAAATGCTGGCAATGCTGGCACAAAAGTATCAGAGGGGATCATTTGATGGCTTGGGCCAGCAATAAAATAGGACAGGTTTTAAACTGGACATGATCACAAAAGGGTGACATTGTCTGGTACGTGCACCCTTTTGTGATCATTAGGCATCCTTATGATGCTGTATTTACATGGTCTGATAAAGTCCAAAAACAAAAGCCTTAGCTAAAGAGGCTGTTCCCAGAGGAAGATGAAATTAGGGGATTATTCCTTCTCAGTTAGGGAGACAGGGAAAAGAATGTTTAACCTACTTACTTCTAGTCAGAAAATGGATTTAGAGAAAAATGGAGGGTACACCCTGGTGCAATGACTGGGAGGGAAGGAGTAAGCTACTTAAGCAAATAGATAGCACCCCTCCCAGAGAGTGTTTGTGGGTTACAGTAAAAACCAATGAAGCCTTGCAAACTTTAGCTAGCTACTGCTTTAACAGTTGAGCTGGAGATTTACACACAGTCCTTTCTTCTTGCCTTAAGCTAAGCTCACCAAAAGTGGAGAATTTGCACCCTCACCTCTCACTTCATGACCCATGAAAACTGGACACTCAGACCCTGAGAGCTGGCAACTTAGAGATCCAGAACTATCTCACATTTCCGGGCATTCATATCTACTACTCATCAAAGCTTCTCCTATATCTGAGATATTTTTATCATCTATAATCATTAGCAGAAGATTCTTAAGAAGTTCCACCAGTACTTCAGTAACTTTATCTCCACCATCAATTTAAATGACACAATCGAGCAACTTAAGGACTGACAACAGGCATTCCTCAAACTACACGGACCAGCCAGCACTCATGCAGTGAAGTGAAAAGTGTAGATGAACAAGGCTAGCCTGCCATAAGAATGATGCTAATGAATGAACCTTGCTCTCTCAAGACCATCTGAGCCAATAGCCATCACTATACCTCATAGTGATGAATTCTGGAAGATAATTTAATGATTTTCTCAGCTCAGGTTTTCTAAGACATGATCTTATAGCACTGAGGTGGGGAAGGAAGGTTAATGATTCAAAAGTATTGAAAAAGATCTAGTTAGAGGGCATGTTGAGTTTCTTAGATCTTCAACAAGTGATTTCCGCCCCCCTGCAAGAAACTATTGCATGCTTCAGTGATCAAAACAGAAACACCTGAGTAGGCCTGGGGGCATGCTTGTCTATTTCAGCATGCAATTTCAATTTTCAGCTTTTCCAAACTGTGATTAGTTATTTAATTGTGCATCCAAATTTGGTTGATGCATTTGCACATGTAATTAATTATGATTTATTTAAAACCACTTGGTAGGGCTTTGTTCATCAATTTTTGACAAATCAAATTATGGAAGGGTAGATCTATTCCCCTCCCCACTTTTCAAATATTCACAAATTGTTTTGATTTTAGTCTTTAAATGGCTGCCCAAGGGTAAAGAGAAGTCCTTCACCATCAAAGGCTACAAATCATAGAAAGGAAGGGGGAATGCTAAGCCAGGGAAACATTTGGGATTCCAAACCAGAGATCTCTCACAGGTAGACTTCTTCCCTTGGAAAAGGGGCCATGCCATCTATCATACAAATGTCAGAATCTGCTTGTCACCCATCTTTGTTTAGGATTAACAAAAAATTACAAAGATATGCAATTTTCCATATTTGTTTGTTCATCTATTGAGTTATTTGATTTATAATCCAGCTTTCTGCAAAATGGGACTCAACATGGCTTGAATGGAAAGAGCCTGAGATGTACTTATTTTGCTTAAAGTAACACTGAGTATTGGAGAAACTTAAATTGACAAATTGGCTCATCTAGGCCTCAAACTTTTGTGTGCTTAATTCTTAAATGCTACGATTGAATCATTTTTATATTCAAACTCACAAATGTTGAAGTTGGTTATTATTCCTACTGGATAAGATCACAAGATCTTTTGCACAGTTTTCAGTGATTTTCTCTCCTCATTTTGGGAAAAAATGAAAAAAAATCATTTGTATAAAAAATCATTTGTATAAAAGAATGCTAGGTTTTGTGTATGAAGAAATGTTTTGGGGGGGAAATGCCTAACTTTTTAGGACTTTTTGTGAAAATTTTGTTTGAGCACAAAACACAAGAAATGATCAGATGTGGCTAATATGGTGCCAAAATGATTCCAGCAGAACACAAAAGGATGCCAATATCACATGATGTCATCCTTTTGTGTTCCAGTGTCATTCTTGTGGCATTTCTTTTTATTGACAGGCAAGAGCTGTCAATGGATTGCCTGTCCTGTTTTGGTGTTGGCATTGCCAGCATCTGAAACTTTGCACAGTTTTTGACTCGTGAATACTCTGTCACTGCAAGGTCCTGCCAGAACACTTCTCAGTGGGATCATGAGATCCAGATACACTACCCTCTTTTTTGTACCCTCCCTGGGTTACTTGTTATTTTTGTAGTGTGTGCTTTTGTGAACTTTGTGTGTATTTTTCTTTTTCTTTTTGAATTTCCCACTCTCACATCTTCTCACAAGAACAGGTGGGATATCAGTCCAGGAAGTGAATGGAGTTACATTAGTGCTCCGTTCATACCTGGGCTGTCCTTGGACATAAGAGAAGGTAAATCTGATGGGGACGCTTATTGTGCCAGGACAAGGATGGTTCTGGAGACTGTGGGACAGGAATGCTTTTTGCATTCCCGTCTAATAATCTCCAGTATTCTGTGCAAAAAACAGAGCTTTCTGCACAACACACTTCTTGCACAAAACCCATGCTCACTCTGCTCACTTCTTTGTTAAAAATGATGAGCAAAAAGCCTTCTATCCACTTTTAGAGATATAAAGATGAGCAAGGATTGTGTGTGTGTGTGTGTGTAAAAAAGTATGCTTGACTTCTGCAGCACCAGGGATGTGATTCTACACTCATTTCATTCTAAAAAAAAACAACAAAAAAACCCCAGTATTTTGTTTTGTTTTGTTTTTCCATTTTTTTCCCACTGCAAGAAAAATCTTCAAAAACTATATGGTTTTCAAATGCTACTCGCTCTTGGGACTTATTCTGTGCAAAGATGCCATTTTGAAATTTTAATGTTCAGAAAATGATGTGATTGGGGACTTTGTTGCAAAATTTGCACATAGTTTCCCTGTGCAGAATACAACATTTTCGATGAAGGTAATGACATTGCACTAACTTTCCATGGTGGTGGGACTCTGTGCTCCTGTGAGGCAAGAGGCTATGCTGATGGCAGCAGTGGTGTACATAGGGTCTCCCATTTCAGGTTTTTGCCGAGGAGCCAGACTAAATTTGCCAAACAGCTACTGGGCAGCAGCAGTAGTCAGGGGTGACACTGGCCGAGGAGCCCTCAGAGGCAACAGCAGTGGCACAATAGCTAATACTTGTTAGTACTGCACAGAAGGAGGCATGATAAACCCCTTTTGAATGTTCTTTACCATAACAACCTTATGATGAGACAATCCAAAATAAAACAAGATATAGGACTTTATCAGATGATCCCCTTTAAATGCTTTTTAGCTGGCATAAAAAAATCCACCCCCTCACTGCAGTTATCTCTAATCCCGGCAGAAGGCTTTTCTGGCAATGAAGAGGAAGTGAAAAACTCCCTGTTCACTTCCTCCTTTGAAATCCCACAAGACTTCATTGTGTGGGAAATTCAAAAATAAAATCAACAATAAAATACAAAAAGTTACAAAAAGCACATATGCTCACTTTAAAACTTCCAAGTAAACTAGGGAAGGTTTTAAAAAGTGTGTCATGATCTGCCCCAGATGTGTTTGCACCAGACCGGCCATTGATGCTGCATTCACATGAGTTAAATGGCCTGAGGTTTCACACGCCGGCAATGCCAGCAGCAAAATGGGATGGGCGATATATTCATGGTTTGGCCATGAAATAATAATACCAGCTAGTGATGGGAGGACAGTTCAGAAGTTATTAGTCTGTTGCCATCTTGCCCCTCCTTTCTTCACCATCAATAAAAAGAAACTGCAGATTAATGACAGCGGAATGCAAAAGAACATTCTGCTGTTGTTATTCTGCTGCCACATTAGCCACATCTGATAATCTCCAATGTGTTAGAATATGAGACTCCCAGGTCAGAAGGAACTCAAGGAGTTACTAGGGAAGAGCAAAGAACAACTACAAGTAGTACTGTGGCTAATGATTCAACTGGACTCAAGCCAAAAGGACATTCAGCCCCCCCCAATCAATTTTCCCCCAAAAGACTATTTGGGTCCTAAAGAATGACTGATAGGGGAATACCCTTTCAAAAGACAATTACACCCTCCAAAGACTTCTGATCATGTGGTCAGCCATTTTAATGTTTTTTGTTTGTTTGTTTTTTTAAGTATGGCAACCCTAATAGGTTGCACTTGGATCATCTCTGTCTTAAAGTGCACCGTGCCTGCCTTACTTCCACTTCTATCAATGAACATGAACATTCATTTAAGTGATCATCCTTACTTGAATAGATCACCTCACGTGTAGTATAAACCTGCCCAGTACATCCTTGGCATTCATACCACAATGTGGCATGCTGTTTCAGTAGAGGACAGAGTAAAATTATTTGCCACAAAATGAATGTAATTTCAAGTCTGACTTTGAAAGTTAACTAAACCCAAGATTTCAACCCAAGTGGGTGGTCTACTATACGTTTCCCCTCCATTCCTCCTCCCACTGCTTTGGGTAAATTGTCAGCATTTCGATGTTGCCCAAAGAAACTTACACTATAGGAATCTTGTTCTCATACTCTTGTGGTTACTAAATATGTTGCATTATATTATCTTTTTTTTTTAAAAAAAAAATGAAGGTTCTTCTGAAATGTGGGTAGTTAAAATTCAGAAAGAGAAATTCCTTAATTAACTTAATAAAATTACTAATGGAAGCATTTTAACTGCTAAATTTAATTTACTTGTCAAGATATCCGGCTACAAAGAGTAGGGAAGAGTGGGGACTCTGCTTTCCATTATGATGTGCTCTATTATAGAATAAATTTGCTTAAAATGAAATATATCACCAAAAGCCATCAATGACATCTTAATTTGGAACAGCCAGTTGAAAAGTAATTAGACTGTGAAGCAATCAGTTCTAGTAAATCAGCGCTTCCCTTTACATAAACATACATTTTCCCTATGCATCAATAGGAAAAGGCATCCAGGTAGTCAAGTCACAAGGGATTTTGATGAGTTTTGAAAGGAACACTATGCATTTTCTAGTTCATGTCATGCATTTCTTAGGATCAAGGCTGCAGCTATAAACAGGCTGCGGATGTGGGAGAAATTCATTTGGTTTTCATTATAACACAAAATTGCAGTTGCCCAGTGGCTTGTATGTCAGCAGTACGATGAATCTGCTCTGGATTTTCCCCTGAGCCTTTAACTGAGCTATCTAAGGTGCTGAACCTTACGCTCAAAATAGGTGTGGTACCTTGTCTAGCCCATAGGAAGTCTGGGTAAAACCCAGAGTGCACTACTGACATGGAGTCTGACCTAATTTCATGCTTACTAGAGGTGGGAATTCTGCTGCCCTCCAGAGATCGGTGGGCTACATCTTCTAGCAGCCCTCAAACAATTGCTTTGGAGTGCTGGGAGCTGACAATTGTCAGTATCTGAAGGGCCATATAATTCCCATCCTGCAATACATAACCTGAAACTTAATTATCCGTTCATCTCTAAAGCTTCCATGAATTAGAATCATAAAGTCCTAGAACTGGAACGAGCAGCAAAGGCAATCTAATCCAACGCCCTGCCATGTAGGAACACACAATTATAACCCACTACTGGAAAATGCCCACCCAATCTCTCTTCATTCCAAAGATAGGGAGTCAACCACCCTCCCAGGCAATCTATTCCACTCTTGGACAGCTCAAATTTTGCAATGTCAGATGGCATTTGGTACTTGATTATTACATGAGATATTATATCAATATTAGAAGACTTCTCCAAAGTTCATGATGACTTTGATAGCATACCAAGTGGGCCATACAGTGGGTTCTTAGAGCAGTCACAGCTGAGAGACTGAGGACTTTATCAGATGGATCAAATACAGCATCATGATGATGCCAAATTATTGTGAAAGGGCACGCATATTGGATGATGTTGCCCTTTCGCAGTTATGTCCTGGCCAAAACCTATAGTTTTAATTGGTGGCTTAAACCATCAATAGCTCCCCTATGGTGATTTAGTGCCAGCATTGCCGGCGTGCGAAACCTCAGGCCATTTAAATCTCATCACTGCAGTGAGAATGGCCATTCCAGTGCCAGACAAGATCAGGATATCCAGGTAAGTTTCACTCTTTTTATGACCCTCCCAGGGTTACCTTTAAGTTTTAAAGTGTGTTTTTGTGCTTTGTGTCACTTTTTATGCTTTATGCATTATTTTTATTTTTGAATTTCCCATGTGACAAAGTCTCACTGGATTTCAAACGAGGAAGTGAACAGGGCTCCGTTCACTTCCTTTTTATTGCCGGTGCCGCCTTTGCCAGGAGAGGAAGGTAAGTGCTGGGGGAGTGTTCTTTTGCTGATGTATTTTTTTTTTAATGCTGACAAAAGAACGTTTTCAGGGGAGCATCTGATAAAGTCCTAACACTCTAACCTAATTCTGTATTGAAGTTTATAGCATGACCATACAGCAATCGCTCTTTTCAGACCTGCCTCATGGGTTTTCGTTTTAGCAAAAAGGAGGAGACACAGACATACACGCACAGAAAGTTACTGAACTGTTTGGAAATAAGAGCTGATCAGTACATAGGCTACAGGGTTATATTACTAAGATAAAACCTGCATTTCTGACTCCTCACTGTTGGGTGTATCTGTTGGCTACCAGAGACAGAGTTCTCCCTTGATGGATGACTTCTTCAAAGAGCTGGACAGCCTTTTAATATCCTGCTGCCCTGAATTTCCTAAGAACAGCAGGGTTGGACTAGATGGCTTAACATCCCCCCTTCCAAAATAATTCTATTGTTGTTGATATTTGCATTAAAGACATTTCCAGACAGTTTTCTTGGCAAGATTTTGCTCAGGTGGGGAGTTGCCTTTGCCTTCGTCTGAGGCTGAGAGAATATGACTTGTCCAAGGTCACCGAGAAGGTTTCTATGGGTGAGCTGGCATTTGAACCCTGGCCTTCAGAGTCAGAGTCCAACTCTCAAACAACTACTCTGTGCTGGCTACCAACCCAAAATCTATAATTCTCTCATTTGTAGACAAATTGAAAATGAAATTCCAGGACATCCAAAGGTGTAGGTTTTTGCAGATAAGTTAATAAAGATTTTTCTAGTATCTGTTTTTGTTGCTATGTGTCTTCAAGCTGGCTTTGATTTATGTTGATCCCATGAATGAGAGAACTCCAAGAGACTCTTACTAAGAGCCCTGCTCAGTCTTGCAAACTAAGGGCTGTGACTGCCCCAACTGAAACAATCCACCTGTACTGAGTTCTTCCTTTATTCCTCTGCCTTCAATTATTTTCAAAAAATTGTTGTCTTTTCCATTGGCTCCTGACTTCTCATGATATGTCCAAAATAGGATATTCTCAGTTTAGTCATCAGCACATATTTTTAAAATGCTAGTGTTCACAAATTGTGGAACTACTAAGGCATAAGGTTTTGACCTACAGTATAAAACAATATATGCCTTGGGTCTAGGTTATTTGAAGGAGCTAATCTCCATTCATGAGCCCATTAGAACTCTAAGATCATCTGGAGAGGCCCCACTCTCTGTCCCGCCAACCTCTCAGGCTCGTTTGGTAGAAACAAGGGAGAAGGCCTTCTCGGTGGCTGCTCCAAGACTCTGAAACTCCCTCCCTGGAGAGACCAGGATGGCCCCATCTCTGCTCTCCTTTCACCAATAGGAAAAACATTCTTGTGCTATCAGGCATTTATAATCTGATGGGGTTTGGGTTTGTAAATGCTGTGTGATTTGGATTTGAAGGTCCATATATAGTTTTATCATATTTTAATTTTAATGGGATTTTTTTGATGTTTTTAATTTTATAAATTGTTTAATTTGCATTTTTTTTAACTTCATATTTGTAATTTAATGTTTATGTATTGTTTTAAATTTGTATGGTTTTAAACTCATTGTTACCTGCTTTCAGTTTGGGAAAAAGGTGGGATATAAATAAATACAATAATAAGAATAATAAATAATAATAAGATATTTGCTAGTCACCAGAAGACATAAATATGATTTGATCGCTTCCACCCAAACTAGAAAGCTGAAAATTGCTATGCAGACGAACCAAGATGCAAAAACATGCCCACCAGCACCATCAGGCGCATCAGCAATAAAATACAATGCATAATCGCTGTGGAATCTTCTCTCTGGACTCACAAAAGCAAATGTGATTCTAGGCTGCATCACAGGAGTATAGTGTATAGATTATCTTGCCTCACCCCAGAAGCAGAACAGTCCTTCCTCCATCTCAACTGCCATTGCCCTGTCTGCAGAGAGAGAAAAGGAAAGTCAGGCATTGCTCCATCTTGTCTTGGCCCAGAAGCAGAATGGCCCTCCCTCTATCCCAACTGCCATTGCCCTGGCCAAGGAAGGGAAGAAGAGAATGCTAGACTTAACCCCTTTATCTACTGCCACCCCCTTTCCTTTTGTATCATGTCTTCATTAGATTGTAAGCTTGTTTTGTGTTTTTTTTTCTTGTAAAGTGCCATGTCCATGGATGGCACTACAGAAATAAAAGATCATCATCATATGAAGCAATAGTGTCACTCTACTCTGCTTTTGGTCAGACCTCACCTGGAATACTATGTTCAGTTCTGGGCACCACAATTCAAGAAGGATGTTGACAAGCTGTAATGTGTCCAGAGGAGGGCGACCAAAATGGTGGGAGGTCTGGAAGCCATGCTCTATGAGGAGTGGCTTAGGGAGCTCCAGGGTATGTTTAGCTTGGGGAAGAGAAGGTTAAGAGGGGACATGATAGCCATGTTTAAATATTTGAAGGGATGTCATACTGAGGATGGAGAAAGCTTATTTTCTGCTGCTCCGGAGACTAGAACACAGAGCAGTGGAATCAAACTACTGGAAGAGATATTCCACCTAAATATTAGAAAGAACTTCCTGACGGTAAGAGCTGCTTGGTAGTGGAATGCACTGCCTCTGAGTGTGGTGGAGTCTCCTTCTTTGGAGGTTTTTAATCAGAGGCTGGACGGCCATCTGTCGGGAATTATTTGATTGTGTATTCCTGCATGGCAGTGGGTTGGACTAGATGGCCCTGGTGGTCTCTTCCAGCTCTATGGTTCTATGAGTCTACATGCAGCAATCCCAGACTTTTTTATCCCCCTCTCCCCCGTGCTATTTTTTTGTTTGTTTGTTTGTTACATCTTGAAACATTTCAATTCCTGGCACATTGTGCATCTGCAATTTACTTCTAATGACACTGATTGTTTCAAATTCTTTTCAAGATATTTAAAGCAGTTTGAAACTGTTTTGTACTAACTTTTAATAATTTGTAATAATCAGCCAGAGAGAAGGGATTTGCGCACTTCCAGGCTGGATTAGAACAAGACACTGATACTCATTGAAAGCAATCAAATCGGCACTGGTTTCCAAGACACCATCCCAAATGCTATTGTTCATAAGGTAAAATTTAGAAGCATTCTGTCATCGTGCTTCCAGCTGCTTTGGGGAGGGAAATGAACAAATCAGGTCCTACCACCTGCTATTCCATTCCCCCCCCCCACTCAGTTAGCTGATTGTTTTAGACCAGTGGTAGGCAGACTTTAGGCTAATGGGTCTATTTTGTGTTTTTCTTACAATCCTGAGACCCACCAGCTAAAGCCTGGTACTAGAAACATGAACTTGCACCCTATATCATCAGGGTTGCACTATACCACCCTTCTACTGAGTGCTGACATTGTGAAACCTATTGTATATTGGCCAATGTGCCTGCTCATTCCCTGAATGAACATAAGAACCTGGAGACACATCTCAAGATGCTTAGAAGATGGGTGTTTTATTTGTGAAATAGCCCAGCGTGTTTTGCCCTGTGTGTAGTCTTAAGACCTGCTTCAGGAGCTATACCAAGTCTTTTCTATGAAAGTTGTGCAACTTGCCTAGAAAACTGCATAGTTCTCTAGCAACTGCACAGCTTTTGGCACAGAAACTGGAAACTGCTCTAGGAAAGGAAATTGTGCAACATTCGAAGTGCCAAAGGCTGTGGTGTCAGTCAGCCCAAATTTCTTTTCATGATGCAGAATATTTGGTTTGTGCCACATTCAAACCAAGCAAAGGTTGTGAGCTGAGGTTAAAAAGGTTAATAAAGCTGCACAGTGTTTGAAAATCCACTTGGTTTCTCAAATTCCTGCAGCTTTTTTTTTTAAAGCTGCAAAAGTTATGTTGTTCCAGGAAGAAAAAAAATGTTTCTGCATGTTTTGGGAAAATTTTGATGAGCCATTTTTCTTCCCACACAAGTTTTTTGAGGTGTCGGCAATTCCAAATATGACCCCAGTAAGGTAATTAGCATTTTTTTTGTTCCATCCCTCATCTGAACTATTTGTGTACCAATGTGAACTTTCTATCTCACAGGGGCAAAGGGATATTGAGGAGCTAGAATGTTTCCAGAGGAGGGTGACCAGGATGGTGGGAGGTCTAGAAGCCATGCCCTATGAAGAGCGGCTTAGAGAACTGGGCATGTTTAGTCTGGAGAAGTGAAGGTTGGGGGGGGGCATGATAGCCATCTTTAAATATTTGAAGGGATGTCATACTGAGGATGGAGCAAGCTTGTTTTCTGCAGCTCCAGAGACTAGGACACAGTGTAATGGACTCAAACTACAGGAAAAGAGATTCCATCTAAATATTAGGAAGAACTTCCTGACAGTATGAGCTGTTCCACAGTGGAATGAGGAGCCTCAGAGTGTGGTGGAGTCTGCTTCTTTGGAGGTTTTTCAACAGAAGCTGGATGGCCATCTGTTGGGAATGATTTGATTGTGTATTCCTGCACAGCAGGGGGCTGGACTGGATGCCCCTTGAGGTCTCTTCAACTTTTCTGATTCTATGCTTCTAAGTGCCTCAACATTTTTGATACTATGAGATAGCACCAGGTACCATCTTCAAAGTGGTGCTTCCCAGAGGCATTGGAACATGGGCCATGATGACTGCAAATGAGGGTAGGACATATCAGGGGCAGAAGGTGGCACCCAGGACATATCAGGGGCACAAGGTGGAGGAAAGCAGAAAAAATGTGTTTTCGCTCATTATTCCTGAGTTCTCATTCAAAAGGCAGGTTATCTGAAAAAGTATTTATTACGATCTCTTTTATTTTATGTACATACTTCTTGAAGTGCACATTCCCAATGCCTTCAAACAAATCCATGGGGTCTATTGTTTTACCTCCACATTTTTAACACCATGAACTTGACCAGCAGTGCTAAGAGATTCATCTCTGGTCTTTTCTTTTATCTTTCAGCATTTTAGATTTCCTTAATCCCCTTCTGATTTCCAACCCATCTTTACAGCCTCTGGAATCTTAGCAGTGCCTCAAACAGCCCTTTCCTGTTTTCTAGCCCTTTAAAAATAATTTCCTGATAAGTTATGGCAAATCACCCTCATTTGATTTTGGCGTTTCAGCTTGGAACAGGCTACTGCAAATTGGTTTATAACCAAAACATTTTTGGATCAATCCATTTTTGGAACATCTATTATGGGTTCATCTCCACCAGCCAGGATATGCTGGCTCCCCACCAATGTATCTTGACTTTGGAGATGGCCCATTTTCTCCCAGCCCCCCCCCCCCCGTTACTTGGAGAAAACAGGCTGGCATGCAGATAATGATGTCAGCCTCTCACTGCAGCTGCTGCCATTTTCTCTGCTGATGTGGAAGTTAGGAAGGGGGCCCAAAACATTTGACTGCAGACACCCTGCATGTGACCAGCCTGAGACACATGCTGAGGGACCCCTGCCTGGCTTCCAGGAGAGTTAGGGACCTGGCAGTGAGGAACGACCTGCCAGGATGGTCTCCTATGGACACATGAGGCCTGATCTGGCAGTACGAGATGAAACAGGTCCCCCCCCATAGCAGTTTATCAGGCGTTATCCCAGCTTGCCCCCATTCCAGCCCAATATCTGACCCAGGGGTGGTAAGGACTGCCCAGGGACAGATTGGAGTAAATGCCCTGCATCATTTGGACTACAGGGCTCTGGAACAGGGGCAAGCTGGGGTATTTAGCCCATGTAGGTAAGCCCTATGATATCTTGATGTGTTATGGCAGACCCCTTTAGGTTTTCCCCCTCCATTTGGAATTTTGACTTGGAAACTCAGCAGTGCAGCTTGGACAAAGACAATAACAAAAGAACAAGTTAATTCTTAAGGCCTCTACCATGATTTTCTAATGAGTTACAGCAGGGTCTCATTTAGAATTTTGAGTTGAAGCTTTGCATGACAACCACAAACACTGTCAAATTTTCAGAAATCTAGCACAATCTTCCGAAGAGTTATGATTACCACAAACATGAGCATTCTCTTTTATTATCATATATAAAAACAAAGACCTATGTCCTGGCCCTCTAGTGTTCACACAGAGCTCTGGGTGGCCAAAAGCATAATAACACTATGAAATTACAAAATATATTAAAAATAAATCAATGCTATAAATGTGACATTACATAAAATACAACTGGCCAATGCTTGCCTGAAGAGGAAAATCTCCACTATATGATAACATGCAGTCAAAAATGGAGTTCAAATGTTTAGTCTCCTTCTTGTCATGTACTTGCTTGTTGTTTGTATAGAAACCTGGCCAACTGCTGAAGATAAAACTTAGGGGTTGTCTAAACAGTGAAAATACTCCTCACAAAATGTGAGGAGAATCCAACCTGTTAATGGGATCCTGCATCATTTCACTTTATTTGAAAGGAGGAGGCCCCCCAAAATCAAAAACTCTGAAGGAAAATCCTTTGCAGTTTTTTCCAGAGTTTTTTAAAAACAGCGATGGGAATGAGCATTCCTGCTCATTGAGACAAATGATTCACTTTGAATCACTTTCTTATAGGAAAGGAAGCACAAAGCTGATTGGCCAGACGAGTGTGGTGGGCAGGGTTTGCTAACAAGGCAAGTGTCTGGCACCACCATGTTAGATTTTCACCTTAGTGAGCAAGTACTACATTGAGAAAATGGGGTGTTAAGTGTTTGTTTTTTGTTTTTCCTACAGGCAAAATATCACTCAAGTGCACAATGGAAAATAGTTTTTTAAAAAAGTTCAGCAACAGCAAATTAAGGCAAGTAAAAATGTGAGTAAATCATGCACAGCCACCATCTTGACCAATGGGCATGCAAAGTTTTTTTTTGGGGGGGGGCAAAACACCAGTAAGAGAAATCACAGCTGCTGTGATTTGCCATTACTGGAGAGCAATCCGTCCTCCCTCCCCTGTATAGACAACACTTTAGAAGTCCACAAACCATTTGGAAACTGTTCAAAATTTTGAAACTGTTTTCCCTTCTTCCTTCACAAATACTTAGTTGATTTCACTATGATGAATGCCAAAGGCACAGAGTAAAGATGTAGTCTTCATGGTTGATCCTTGGCCATTCTCATGCTATTAGGAGGCAAGGATAGAGGCAGAAAGATTTATGGCATTGTTCATGTTATAATGACAATGCGCTCTGTTTTGCTTTTCATTTGCATTGTTTCCTAAAGCAGTGGTGGGGGAAGCTATCATGTGGACAAGGACATTGTTTATATGATGGTTTTCACAGTGTTTCAATGTTGTTTCGCAAATGACCATGACTCCCCTCCCCATAACTCCGGATCCATGGTGATCCATGGTAGGATGGTAGGTGACATTCTCCTTCACAGATTCATTGTTTATTACAATCTACAAAATGGATGGATGCATTTTTAGTTTCACCATGGATAAGAGTCCCCTCACTTCCCCCACCAAAAGTAGCCCAAGTCCCTGAGGCCAAATGTGAAACTTGGAATTATACATTATAAGTAAAACCCTCCCCAGGAACATATTACATTTCAGTACAATAGGGGCATAACAATTTCTTTTTTTCAAAATAACATGACTGGTAAAACTATTACCTGTTGCCAAACGGATTTACAAAATGACAGACCTAAGCCTTCCTCTGAAATATGCCTCTCAAAAGATTCTGATCCAGGACACAAGGATGCTGGAACTAAAGTCTAACCCCACCTGCATCTTCTCTCTTACTTAAAGTGTACTATGAGGAGCGGCTTAAGGAGCTGGGCATGTTTAGTCTTGAGAAGAGAAGGTTGAGTGGTAACATGATAGCCATGTTCAAATATTTGAAGGGATGTCATACTGAGGATGGAGCAAGCTTGTTTTCTGCTGCTCCAGAGACTAGGACACAGAGCAATGGGTTCAAACTACAGGAGAAGAGATCCCACCTAAACTTTAGAAAGAACTTCCTGATGGTAAGAGCTGTTCAGAAGTGGAATACACTGCCTGTGAGTGTGGTGGAGTCTCCTTCTTTGAAGGTTTTTAAGCAGAGGCTGGATAGCTATCTGTTGGGAATGATTTAATTGTGTATTCCTGCATGGCAGGGGGTTGGACTGGATGGCCCTTGTGGTCTCTTCCAACTCTATAATTCTGTGATTCTACTTGAGGGGGTAACAGTGCCATTAAATGGGATTAATCCAGTGAAGGCAGTTGTCACAAGACAGTGGCCTCTCCACCACCCCAGAGTAGATCTTCTCTCTTACTCCCCTCTCTTCTCCATTTCCCCTAGTCCTAGTCACTTCCAAAACTAAGCTCTTCTGGACTCTGTTCTTCCAATCTCTTTGTGTAGCTCATGGCAAATCTGTCTTCTCAACTCCTCTTCCTTTTCCTCAGTTCTGCTTTCCTCAGCTATACTCACCCACAAGGCTTGGGCTCCAGCCTTCTCTAGCAGCAGAGAGTCAAATGAACAATCAGTCTCTTGCTATGTGTTTGGCCTATATAAAATTGGATTGGTGTGGGGATGGCATGGCTCATGTAATGCAAGTGGTCCCCGTGGTGTTTTATGCCCCCCCCCATTTTGTGTCACCCCAGAGTCCTCTTTCTTCCCCATTGAAGTGACATCAAATACCCTCTAAACAGCAGACACAATTTCACCATGCCTGGCCAGTATACAGATGGCTTTACGGCATTATATTACAAAAAGTTTAATGAAGAATTGATAACACCACTGAAAGATATGATGAATCAAATATTAGAAGAAGGAGAGCCAAAGACATGGGGAGAAGCCAATATAACACTGATTTTGAAAGAAGGAAAGGAGCAGTATAATCCAGGAAGTTATAGACCAATAACATTATTAAATAATGATTATAAGATATTTTCACCATGCTTTTTTTTGCAAGAGAGGTACTTTTTTCTAACAGGAAGTGACCTAGACATTAACATTTCTGCCACTTCCTGTTATAAACCTTCCCTCTTCTGTGCCTAAATCACCTGGCTGGCCAAAAATAAGGCAAAATTTGCCCCTATACTCACTAGAGGGCCAAACAAATTTTTGTTTGTGGGCCAACTAATTTTTTTTATTTTTCTGTGTGTGCAGGGTGATTTGGTGGTGGGTGCATCCCTCCAAGGTCTTCTTGGGGAACAAAGCATGTGGCCCCAGAACCCCCATGAGTTAGATATTGTTTAGATATTGGTTGTTGTGACATCTAGCTCTCATTGGTCTGAGTTGTGTGGAAGCTCTGCTGGTGTGAAACTAATATCCAGCACCAGAAGATTCAACTCAGAGTAGCTGAGGAAAGAGTAGTGGTAAAAGCTCAAGTGTGTTCACCACCATCCTGATGGTGGATCCCCCAACTGCCCATGGTGCTTTTGCATTTGTGTCTGAACTTCCCACAGGCATCTGATTGGCCATTGTGGGAACAGACTGATTGACTAGCTAAGCCTTTGCTCTGATCCAGGACATTTTCAGACACGTCTTACCAGACAAGAAGACTCCGGGAGAGGTATGCGGCTATCCTGCAGCAGGAGGTCCTTTTCAGACGCTGCTGTCCATTTTGAGGCATCATCCATGACAGTTCTGGGTCCCATCTACAGCAACCGTGTCATTTTTTACTCACGGAAGTTGAGTAAAAGTCCATGGGAGGTCCATGGGAGCCCATCTCCTCACTGTTGCCAACAGGCTCCCAGAAGCCAAGCAGGGGTCCCTCAGTCTGGTTCCATGCAGGGGGACTGCAGTCACATGTTGCAGGACCTCTGCATGACTTCCATGCTAGCAGGGGAAATGGCAGTGGCTCCAGCAATGGGCTGGCATCCTGTTTGGACTCTGGCCCATTTTCTCCAGGTAATGGCAGGGGTGTGGGATAGTATAGTATAGATGAACCCTATGAACCCTATGACTGCATTTATATTCAGACTTGATTTTTGTTGTTGCTTACATCAAAATGGAGTAATCACACATTTTGCTCTTTTTTTATTTCATTTTATAGAAAAGTTTTCTTCATTTTAATTAAAAGCCATGTTCTCTTTTAACCAGGTTATCTTAAATCTCTGTCTTACAGGTAATGGATAACAGGGCAGATGCTGTAAGAAATATAACTGTTGCTTAATGCAAACTGTAAAAATCTCTGCATTTCTGGAGATACGGTTCAGTTTGATTCATGCGCTGTGCTACGTCTGCCTTTTAAATTAGAAATATTCTCCCTATTTATGCGAGAATGTGGGGGAGGTGGGAGGGAAGCTAGGGGAAGAGACTTTGCTTCCTTAGTATGTGATTTGCAAATGGACCAAGTTGGTATCAGATTATGACTATTTTGCTATTAAATTTTTCAAATGATAGTATTCCTTGCATATGAATGGTGGTGTTTTTAAAATGTGTTTTCATGGTGGGCATTTGCAGAGGAACTATTGGAAGAGTTTTGACAGCTTTCATGCATCTTCCCCAACATGATGCCCTCCCAATGTGTTGGGCTACAACTTCCACTCCCAGTTATCATGTGCTTACTGAAGATGATGGGAGTTGTAGTCCAATGTGTCTGGAGAATGCCAGCATAGGGAAATCAGTCTCAGAAGTCAGAATGGAAAACTTAGTTTCTCTCATTTTCATCCATAAGATCAAGAAATGTTCTTGTTTTTCAACTCACCTGTGAACTTAATTTTTGTTATCAGTCTTCATGAGAATGTATAATAATGCAAAACCATCCCCCCTGTACAAGTTGCATAATTTGACAAAATTATCATACTCGCTGCTTTGTTGGCCTGTACTTTTGAAAGTGATATACATCAGATGGCTTGTTGGTAACATTTTGGTCAGTCAGAGAGTCTGTATGTGTATGTGTTAAGGATGTAAATCTTTGTAAATGTCATTTCAATGGACACGAATGAATTATTTAGCCATTTCCTCCTTGCTATGAGGAAGTCATTGAAAACTGTGTAGGTTTCATAGGCTATTCATAGTTTGGGATTTCTACCATTTGTCTCATCAGAGTTTTCTTCAAGAAACACCTGAGCAAATTGTTTTGACCATCTTTTGGAATGTTTGTGAATATACAGTTGTCCCTTCACATTTGCTGGGGTTTGGTACCAGGACCCCCCGTGAATACCCAAATCCGCGAATACTCAAGTCCCATTATATGCAATGGCATAGCAAAATGGTAACCCTTATATAAGATGGCAAAATCAAGGTTTGCTTTTTGGATTAATATTTTTTTAAGAATATTTTCACGCCATGAATACTTAAAAACCGTGAATGCCAAATCTGTGAATGTGGAGGGACAACTGTATTTTCCAGTCTGTGTGCATGTATGCTCATCTTATCCCACTAGTTGTTTGATACAATGGGGAAATCCTAAGGAAGGAGCTGTACCTACCAGTTCAGTTTGGAGAGAAAGGAAGAGCTGGAGGAGTGAGGACTTCTGTTAACCAATTAAGTCTTTTGTTAGCTAATTTGATTTTAATGTATGAATTTAGAAGGGGTCGGAAGGGTAAATTCCCTACAGCAGTAATTGTATAATGTATTTATATCTTTCTTTAGGGCTTTGAGATTGCCTCCATTAATTGTGCAGCATTACGATTTATACAGTCGGCTCTCTGTATCCATGGATTTGGTATCCATACATTCCACCATCTACGGCTTGAAAATATTCCCCAAAAAATAAATTACAAAGAGCAAATCTTGATTTTTTCATTTAATATACCATAAGTAACACCACTTTACTATGCCATTGCATATAATGGGACTTGAGCATTCAACTCAAGAAGAATATCAACAAGCTGGAGCAGGTCCAGAGGAGGGAGACCAAAATGGCGGGAGGTCTGAAAGCCATTATGCCCTATGAGGAGTGGCTTGGGGAGCTGGGTATGTTTAGCCTGGGGAAGAGAAGGTTAAGAGATGATGTGATAGCCATGCTTAAATATTTGAAGGGATGTCATACTGAGGATGGAGCAAGCTTGTTTTCTGCAGCTCCAGAGACTAGGACATGGAGCAGTGGCCTCAAACTACAAGAAAAGAGATTCCACCTAAACATTAGGAAGAACTTCCTGATGGTAAGAGCTGTTCAACAGTTGAATGCACTGCCCCGTAGTGTGGTGGAGTCTCCTTCTTTGGAGGTTTTTAAACAGAGGCTGGACGGACATCTGTCAGGAATGCTTTGATTCTGTATTCCTGCAGGGCAGGGGGTTGGACTAGATGACCCTTGTGGTCTCTTCTAACTCTATTATTCTGTGATTTTGGTATCCATGAGGGTTCCTGGAACCAAACCTCAGTGGATACCAAGAACCCACTCTACAAGTAAATTTTTCACTGCTTCTTTATGTGGGACATGAAATTTTGCGAGACAGTGTCTATCATCCTGTAAGTGAGATATACAGGTATCTAAATTCTGAAGATTTTGAGGAGAGAGGTGGGTAATAAATAACTAAGTATTATTATTATTAAGTATTATTTAATTACAATATTATGCCCTATAGTTCAAGCAATCAGAACTGCTTGCAATAATACAATTAAAAAAGAAACCATGGAAACCAAAGAATCAGCTTTATATTACAATATAAGCCTCTCCAAGGAGCCAGCATGGTGTAGTGGTTTGAGTGCTGGGCAAGGACTCTAGGAGACTATTTGGATTGAATCACTATTTGGCTATGGAAACCCACTGGGTGACTTTGAGTGAGTCGTACTCTCTTAGCCTCAGAGAAAAGCAACAGCAACCCCCCCCTTGAACAAATAATGTCAAGAAAGTCCCATTATAGGATCACCCTAAGGTTTCCAAAAGCTGGAAATAAGTTGAAGGCACACAACAACACCAGAAGCACCCACCTACTCACCCACCCACTCCAGACTAAAAATAATAATAATAATAAAAAACACAGGATCAGAAGGAGCTAACAGTATGTGCGAGGTGCAGGGAGCTGAAAAGAGCTATCTATACTTTACAAAAAAATCCCAAATCTACAAATAGTGATATCTTTATTGGGCCAACTAAAATACACAAAATACATCATGCAGGCTTTTGAAGCTTCAGTGGCTTCTTCATTAGGCAAGGATGTTAAAAATCATACAGGAAAAGAAAAGTGATGGTGTTAGAGTCACAGGCCTATATTTTGTCTCAATTGTGACTTCTGTTGTCAGTTAAGATAATATTGAGGGATTTCAGTGCAGGCAGATGCCACTCCTTCTTGACCATGTGGGGACTAGGGACAAAGGGCAGTAAAAGACAGGCAATACAATTTCAAGTCCATTAGCAAGAGAAAAGTAGCTTCCCTTGAGATCCAAGCTCTCCTTGTCCTGTGTGAAGTTGACTGTCCCTTTCTTAGGCAGAGAACATTGACTTCTGCAAGAAGTCCCTGTACTGTTACATCTGGAAAAGCTTTCAGATGCCATATAGGTAAAACTTGTGAATTGTAGTTCCAGTGAAAGCATTTTATCTTTGTGGCAGGAAGAAGCCTCAAAGAGTTAAGTCCCATCCCATTAGCTCCCTCTTGTTAAAGTGTTCCCTGTTGTGACAAAATTCAATCTCTTCAAATTCTGAAACCATATTCAGGGGTAGCCATGTTTGCCATGCAGCAAAACACAACATAATCCAGAAACCATAAAACAGTGATACCTTTATTGTGCCAACTGATTTTCTTGAGAAATTCAATGTTCTCTGCCTAAGAAGTTGCACACTGGGCATCATAGTGGTATGGACCCTGTTGCGCAATGGGCATCAAAGTCATATGGCTCCCATTGTGCAATGGGCATCATCGTGGTATGGATCCCATTGCACGATTGGGATCAAAGTGGTATGGGCCCCGTTGCACAATGAGCATCAAAGTGGTATGGCTCCCATTGCATAATATGGCTCCCGTTGTGCCATGGACACCAGAGAGCTGTGGATCCTGTTGTGCAACAGGACCCGACATGAGATGCCCCAATACACATTGCCTCATTTCACTAGAAGGGTTGCATATTGTGTCAGGGGTATAGCTAAGTCATTGTAAAGTTGCATATTGTAGTCTCTGATGGAGGATCTCAGCCATTAGAACAATCTATGCTGAGGGGAAAAGAAATCATTGAGTCAGACATTCCTCCCCACCTCTCAGCAGCAAGTTTGTTCTCTCCTAAAAGGAGAATTCGAAAATATCAGTAGCTAATTTAAAAATGAAAGCACGACAGAACACAGGCCAGTCTGCATTGCTTTTAGCGGCATACCAATCCAGCCTTTCTCCTTTGCTCTGATTTCCATAAAGGAGATTTTCCCCCTTTCTTCCTTTCTATGCTTCAAATAATTTGAGAGTCACCCAAGACAGAGACACTGAGCTGGATTCCATGCAATGCTGCAGCACATGGAGCCTTATCTATATGCATTACTTTGATTTCAAATTATTTTGAGCCCAGCTTTTATTGTACTCCTTGTTACATACATAAATCTCAAAATGTAATACATTTTATAAGAAATGGTCATAAAAATTTACAGCCAGTAACTTTTCCCCTGTCCCTTACAATGATATTCTACTAAAACCATTAAATGTTTCTCATTAATGCCCTTTAAATGATTGGGTAATGACCCACAATCACTTGTAAGTGAACAACCATTAAAGAATTATCCATTCTTAGCATGCTTTTAAGTACAGTTTAAATACATGGGAGGTAACATGTAATATATTAGGGAAAGTATTAAATCTGAAAGAGGGAAAACAGGATCACTCGAAACGAACAAGGAGGTGTAGAACTCTACCCTGCAATGGCCACAGTTCTCGGGAGCCTTTATTACCATATCAAGTTGCACGCATGCATTTTTCCATTGTGTCTTTGATTCTTAATAAAGTTGTACAGATGGTGATAATGTAATGAACTTTTGGAAATGAAACCAGACCGACAGTGTTGCTTTAGTTATGAAAGCACAAAATAGGCCAGATTCCTCTTGGGGTCATATGCACACACCAGTTCCCCTACATGTAGAATCATAGAATCTATGAGTTGGAAGAAGCCACAAGGGCCATCTAGTACAGCCCCCTGCCATGGACAAATAAATACACAACTATGGACTTTATCAGATGGGGCTGTAATCACAGAATAACAGTGTGACAGTACCACAAATTGGTCTGCATTACTCCACAATGTTGTTATCCTTCCATGGTCAGTGTGTGCTCCACCTGTTAATTGCTTGTCACTTTTCATTGATGGGAAAATCTGGAAATAGTCCTCAATATCACCTTTTTTGCAGTATTGATGAGTGTGTGAAATCATGTCCCGCTGCAATCGTGTGATTACAGCATGAATGGGCAGTCCTTTCCCCCCTCCCCTTTCCCAACAAGAACACAGGATGTACAGGATGCTCTTTTAATGTACTGTCACCTTTTCTTGATATGATTCTATGCTTGTTTTAAGTGTTTATTTGTTAAGTTCTTTCATTATTTTTTGGTGTGTTTAAACAAGAGTCGCATCTTCTCACAAGAACAGCTGAAATCTCGCCCATACAAAATCACCAAAGTAAAATCCCATTCTTAAACTGCTAGTAGTGGTTGTGCAATGATTCCATGGTGATAGTATCACGTGATTATGGTGTACTATTGCACGATTGGGGTGATGTGCACTATTAGCTGTAATAATAATAATAACAATAATAATAATAAAATTTATTTATACCCCGCCCCTCTGTTAAAACAATTGGGGCGGCTTACAAAAATTAAAATACAATACAGATAAAATCCCCAAACACCCCCCACCCCACCCTCCCCCATAAAAAAATATTAAACAATTATAAATTAAAACCAACTGATCAAAAAATAACAATTAAAAACAATAAATACAATAAAATACTATAAATGGCCAGCGGACTAAAAGAAGCCAGGATCCCCTGAGGCCGGGATCTAATTAGGAAAGGCCTGCCGAAAGAGATCCGTCTTTAGTGCTTTTATGCCACTATGTTTCAGCTTTCTTCAATAGTGGAATTACAGCGTTTTAGATTCTCATCTGATAAAGTCCTATAACACTCCTGAAAGATGCCTCTCCAACCTCTATTTAAAGACCTCCATAGAAGGCGAGTTTTCCACCATGACCACCCCCAGCAATCCATTCCACTGTCAAACTTCTCTTACAGTCAAGAAGTTCTTAATATTTAGGTGGGATCTCTTTTTTTAATAATTAGATTCCATTGGTTCATGACCCAGCCTCTGGATCAGCCAAAACCAAGTTTCTTCCAACTTCTATTTTACATCCCTTCAGCTATTGCAAACATATTACATTTATTTTAATTTTTGCTATTACACAACAGAGGTATTCATTTCACAATTTCATAGGCAAAGTTCTGCAAGTATAGCCATTTCACACACATTTGTGCCTTCTTGGATGATGCATAACTATTTGTCAGGGCCTTCAATGTCCCATTTTCAATGTACCAGTGCCTTCAATGTACCAGTCTAGAGTTTGGCAGAGTGAAAATGGAAAGGGGATCCTGTACTTTATAAGGATAGAAGAGGGAATTTCATCAGGTGTTACTTATCAAGCAACCAGCTAAGAAGAAACACCTGCTGGAATTTCCACTTCTACACAACCATTAAACAAAAGTTCAGGAACCTTCTTCAGTTTTCAATCTGACAACCGATTGTGAACCACATCAGGGACCATATTGAAAGAAAGGGATTTGCAGAAACAGCTTTTGTATGTTCGGTGTTGCACAATGAAACTATAAGCAGGCACATTGACAAGTGCAAAGCCAGTTGTACGTCAGTATTCAGTAGAAGGGTGGTGTAGGATTACCACTGGGTAACTACATGAGTGTAGTTTTACACTTTGTTATTAATTGCCATTAAATAAAGCTCAACCTATGGTGACACTATGAATGTGAGACCTCCCAGTCCCCCTGTCCTCAAACATCCTTCTCAGATCTTGCAGACTCAGATTATCACACTATACTGTTATAGTGCTATTATTCCACTTTAACTTTATTCCACTTTCAAAGGGGGAAATTACCAAAGAAGAATTCAGACAATAGCCAGCTCATGTAGGGGGAAAGTCAGAAAAGCCAAAGTTCAGCTGGAGCCAAAGTTCAGCTCTCAGGCTTGCTAGAGAGGTTAAAAACAATAAAAAGGGCTTTTTTGTTTATGTCTATAGCAAAAGGAAGAACAAGGAAATAGTAGGACTGCTGCAGGGAAAATTTTCAATCCAGCCATCTCACAAACATTAATCACTCTCAGAGAATCCCAACAGCCCTTAGCTGTCAGAAGATCTCTTACATACACTCTCTGCAAGGCTTCCAGCCCCAGGATAAGGGTGGCATGGTCTCTCTCCTAAGCTCTTCTCTCAGTTGCTGTGAGCTGTGCAGGAAGATCCACCACAGGATCCCAGCAACTCTCTCAGTGCAAAAACATCTGCATTTTCATGCTCCAATCCAAATAAGTCTGCTCATTCAGCATCTACAGAGGCAAGCCTCCCAGGTTAGTTGATAACACCATTCCAGCAATAAATCAGATGCCTCGAAGTCCCTCTGTAGCTGTGATCTCACTTACAGAGTCACACCCCAGGTTAGAAACCTCACAGATGGCACTCCATAGCTTACTGGCATAGATTAGTCACAGACTAGCAGATACTAGAAAAGCGGAAGCATGCTAGGCCCATAACTTGTCACAATAGCGCACTGGTACCTCTTAGCATAGCAAGAAGACCAGATAGCAAAAGTTCTTGTAGCAGAAATGTAATCATCAGGGTGAAGAAATGAGCACACAGACAGATTTGTGTCTAAAACTACCTTTCTTTACTAGAGCATGTTGGAGCAATATTTACAATGAGTCTGAGACTCCTAGCATACAGACTACATAACACATCAGCATGGTGTCATGGTGGAGTTACTGTAACTCCCATCACGGAGCCAGAACACATCTGCCAGAACTACATTTCCCATCAAAGGTAACACAAGGTTCTGAGGAGTGAGGGGATGGATCCCTCATTTGCTAAGCATTACATCACATCACCTGACTGGAGAGCCAATCAGATTGGGCAATGCAGAGCCAATCAGATTTGGTTAATGGAGTTTTGAGAAGCTGCAGATTTTGTTTGCAGCACATGGCTTAGGGAAGGTCTGAGGACACATGGCTTAGGAATCATCAGAGAGCCACATGATAATGAAGCCTGTAGGAGCAGGCTTTGCATTGCTCTGAAATTCCATCATCAGAGACTCAAGTTAGGCCTGTTTTGATAAGCTGACCTAGCCTATCCCAGTGGGGCACATCTTGATTCCAATGGACCTCCTAAATGTGAGTGGAACTTTTCTTAGAGTTAGGAAAATGTGTTTAGGTAGAATTGCATGAGATTAAAATTTATTTTAATCCTCTGACAGAATGTATTCTAAACTATGAATGCTATTCTATGTAACTCTTAAGCTGGGACCTGGAGAGAAATGCCTTTTCTCCATGATACTATTTCTGCTAACATTTTTCTTGCTTGAACTTAGAAAATAAAGCTTTTTCTGTTTTTCCTACTAAGCCTATGTACATGCACCTTGCTTGGGCAAGCTACGTTGATTCTTCACTGAGATAGAGAAGGGTGGGGTTGGTGATACTTTAACAGAGCAAGTAGTTCCACTTGTTAATCAGAGAACCTGCAAAGCTTCTTGCTGTGCTGTGTGGAAGGGGAGAAACTCAGTGATGGTGGCAGATACTGAAGGGAGACCTAGTTCTAAGGGATTTCAAGGCTAGAAGAATCCCTAATAGTAGGGCTCAAAATGTACAAACACATGAACCTTCTTCCCAACTCTATGATAATGTGAATGCACAGGGAAGGAGGAGGCCTGTGTGACACATGCACAGTACAATCCTGCACTGTCCAGCCAGACTGAATGTGTACAGTCTAATGGCAAACTCCAAGTACAGATACAGTCTGTGAGATCATCTAATTATACAGTACAGATACAGTACAGCCATGGGTTATACAGTTCATGTTTCACATACACGTGGGCTACCAACATTTTCCCATACAGATAAGGCTTACTCTTCACACTTCCTTTCCCACGGCTGTCTCTCAGACTTAATCTAGATATGCTAGCCAGCTGCGTTTAGCCAGTGCACTGCTGGCCCCTGCAGGCTGTAACACATTATACAGTTGCCCCTCCCCATCGCAGCTTTAACATTCGCAGTTTTGATTATTTGTGGTTTTGGGAGGGCCTTCCCCCACCCTCCCAAAAGCGGTGACAGGGGGGAGAGAAGTGGCAAGGGGGGTGCTTCTGGGAGGGTGGGGGGAGGAGAGAAGCAGCGAGGGGACTTTGGAAGCCCCCTTGCTGCTCCTGGGAGGGTGGGGGGAGGAATGAAGCTGCAAGGTGGCTTTGGAAGCCCCCTCGCCATTTTTGGGAGGGCGGGGGGATTTGCGGGAGGGCGGTGGCATGACCTATTTTTTATTTGTGTTTTTTTCACATTCACGGGGGTCTTGTGGCCCTAACCCCTGCGAATATGGACGGAAAACTGTACCATGCCAGTTCTTTACAGTATAAATTTCCAGGGATTGCATGTCACATCAACTTGACAAGAGCTGTATGAGGTTAATTTACAGTTTATGGGAGTCAGCATCAGGAGATAGCTGACCAATGAGATGACCACCTGGAGGCAGCTTTGAGATCCGTCTCTGCAAAGGTGATGATTACTGCATTGGGAGACCACGAGGTGGAGAGAAGAACAAAGAGAGGCCTGAGCCAGGAGGACTCTCATCCCAGCTATTCGGGAGAGGGGCTGCTTGGCAGAGGCTGAGCCAAAAGGCCAGACTCCCAACCGTAATGAATATCCAGCACATCTGAACTGCAGCTCCTTATGAATAGATTAGGGAACTGTTTGGTTTAGTTTCAACAGGACTTAGGGTTATTTATAAACTTGAATGGAACGACTAGACTGCCTGTAACTTTGTAACTCCTAAGTGTGCCTGAAAGGAAGGTGCCCTTCATGAGAAGAAATATCTTTATTATGCTATGTAGTTTCTGCATTGGTCATCTATCTCCTGACTATGACCCCATAAACTATAACTTAGCCTGATACATCCTTTAACCACTTGTTTACCTGGTTGACTGTGATGTCCAGATAATGGAAGAGCCTATTATCATGTTACCGACCCCGATAGCTCCCATCTTGGAATATCTAATAATTGGCTATAATTAATAATTTGGCTTAATATGGCCATCCATGTGGTTGCAGGTAAACCAGGAAACTCCAAGTACCAAGGAGGGATTCATGTAAGACCAAGAGAGAAGCCTTTGGAAATTCCCCAAACACCAAATACTCAGGTCAGAGTGAAGTCAAAAGCTTTCATGGCCAGCATCCATAGGTTTTTTGTGGTTTTTTCCTAGGCTGTATGGCCGTGTTCTGGAAGAGCTGACTTTTCGCCTGCATCTGTGGCTGGCATCTTCAGAATTCCCTGAAGATGCCAACCACAGATGAAGGTGAAACATCAACTCTTCCAGAACATGACCTCACAGCCTGGAAAAAAAAAACCATGAAAAACTCAGGTCAGAACTTAACACCTGGAGGTGAGTTATTCACTAATCCACTGAATGATAGCAGAGTCTTTAATGCTCGTAAAACAGGTCCTTTCTCTCCTGCTCCCCTCCAACAAAAGACCTTGCCTATACCTATTCAATTCCAAATGCAGCACCTATTAACAATCATTAACTCTTCTGGAGCACCCTTTGTTTAGTCATAGAAACCTTGAGAAGCATTGCATTCCACTCAAAATCCCATCCCTTCAGGGAAACTATATCATATAAATATCACCCTAAAACACCACCAAAATGTCCACAGTTCCTACATCTATGCTGCTGGTTTGCTGTGTGACCCTCAGAACACACTTCTGAGAATCCTCTGCTGCACAAACCTCTGCTCCTCTGAGAGGTATTGTATCACCCGAGAACCCCTGACTCTATTCCTCTATCCAAATACTTCCCACTATCTTTGATAGCCTTGTGTGAGTATCTGCAGCCTGAGTGTTTACATGAATGTGGTTGATATTGATTTCCAATAAAGATTATTTAATTGTACATTTTGGCTTAGAGTTTTGGCTTTCAGCAGGCCTTTCCTGATTAGATCCCGGCCTCAGGAGCTGCATCTCCTGGCCTTTTTAAAAAAGTCTTGTTTATATTTGTTTTTTCTAAAGTGATTTAAAGTTAGGTGGTTTTAATTTTATACTGCTTAATGTCTTTTTCTGGGGGAGAGTGGGGTGGGTGATGCTTTTAGTGAGCATTGTAGTGTTTTAATTGTTGGAAGCTGCCCGAATTGTTTTTAACAGAGTGCAGGGTATAAATTATTATTATTATTATTATTATTATTATTATTAGAGTCTTCTCTGTTATCACCAGCATACATCAGTTAAAAGGTCCTGCTGTTGCCCAACCTCTTCCATGCCAAGTTGAGCCAGCTAAATTTCTCAATTTAATATTAAGACATCAGAGGGTCCCCACGCAATTCGGGTAACCATGACATATCTATGTAAGTGGACGTAGATCTGTGGGAAACAGAACTGGAAAGCTTCCCAACATCTATATTTGTCAAGGGGCTGCCAGGTCTCATCTATAGAGGATTACCAGCAACACGACCATTGCACATCAGGACACTGGCTAGGGTGTGCCAATGAGCATGACTACAGCCCAGAGTACTCTTGCTGGTACCCTGTTATTGATCTTCACAATTCACTAGGAGGGTTCTATAGCACTTCTGCTATGCATGCATAAATGTATGAAGCATAGACCATGATATAGACTCACAGCCAGTATGCCTTTCTCAACTGTTTAAATTATGTGTCTGTGGTTTTAAAAACTGTTTTTAACTAGTTGCTTTAGTTCATTTTTAAGAGCCTTTTCCCTTGTTTTATCTGTTTTTGTTTGCTGTAGATCACTTCAGGAGCCCTGGTGGGTTGAGAGGTGATAAACAAATACTTATAGTAAATAAATAAACACAGTTGCACTTCTTGAACTAATAGGCTGTTCAGAAGTGAGATGGAAGCATGAGAACTTTTACTTCCTCAGTACATTCTTTTAAAAATATATTTTACCAGTTTGCACTTACCAGGCCCAAATACAGAAATGAATGCAATATGGGGTGAGAAATCTGAGCATTTCTGAGACTGGAATGCATTCTGCAAAAAGGAAAGAGGGAAATCCATGTCTGATAATATGGCCATATTTGAAGAAGAAAAAACCTGTTCAGTTCTCACATGTGTGCAGCTCTCACATGTATACAACCATGAAGTAGGTTAGCAATGAGTAACTAACTGCATGGTGGTCAGGGGCCAATTTTCCCCTGGCTCCTAAGGGCTGTCTCCCCCCCCCACACACACACACATACAGCAACCCCACATATCTCCATTTCCTTTTGCAATCCCTCCCAAAATGGTGACAGGAAGTGACACTGTGTCACTTCCGTTCCCCATTTTTAGAAGGTGCAGAAGAGTGGAGGTATTTGGGGATAATACAGGATTCTGATTTTTATGTATTGGTGTGAAATCTAAACAGGGAAGAAAGCTGACTGGCAGGGGGATCAATGAATTTGAAATGTGGTGCTGGAGGAAAATTCTACAGATAAGAAAATAAACTTAATGGGCCCAAGGGCAAATCAGTCTGAACGCTCACTAGAAACAAAGATGCCTAAACTGAGGTCACACTTTGGACATATCATAAGACAACATGTCTCACTGGAAAAGAAAATAGTGCTCAGCAAGTAGAAGCCTGTTGGAACACTGTTCCTTTAAATCAAAGTAAAAAATAGTTTGTATGGCTGTCAAGGGTGTGGAACACCAGGTGCTAGCCAGCATAATCACCACTGTATATCAATGTGCTGAGACCCAGAGTTTCTGTGGGTTGTAGAGAGTGGGTTGTAGTAGTATATTGTGTATGTTTACTGGGAACAGTTACTATTTACTGTTGGAGATTGTCAAAGGAGTGTTTGTATATCTTGTATATATCCTGCAACGACAAGATAAAGAGCCTCCAAGGACTTTGGAGGAATCCAACAGTGTCTGTGCTTCTTTTCAAGGTTGGTCAGTCCCAGATTGCCAAATACTACTAGAGGATTCTGCACTTCTGCACTCTGCTGGTTTTAGCTACTGTTGGGGACAGGCACCTCAGACAGTGCTGTTAGTTGGCATCTCTGTGGGCCTAGTTATTGCATTTGTCAATGCACATTTTTGCAGGATTCACAAGAGAGCCAACAAAGCCTGCATCAGGGGTGTCACTAGGGAGTGCAGGGTGTGTGGGTTGCATCAGGTGACTCCATTAGAGATGTGTCACCAGCAAGCCCCCCCCCCAGCACTCTCCCCTCCCACTGTGCTTTCTTTGCTGTTCCATTTACTTGGGTATAAACCCCTCTAGGCAGGCACGAAACTCCATCTGGCAGCAGTTCCTTTCTCTCCCCTGGGTGCTGCTGCCACACCGTGGCTCCCCCACTGTGCCTATTTCACTGTGCCACTTAGTCAGGTTTTACCCCCTCTAGGCAGGCACAAATCTCCACAGTGGTTCGTGCCTGTGTAGAGGAGGTGATACCCAAATAAGTGGCACACTGATTCAGCATGGCTGGAGGCTGTGTGGTGGGAGCGGCTCCTTTATCTCCCCTGTCCAAGTGAAGTAAGCACAGGGGAGGAGGGGCACTGTGGTGATTGAGATAAAAGAACCACCTGGGCCGAGGAGAGAAAAGAACCACCACTGTGCAGAAGAAATCTTCCGCCGACAATGGCTGTTGACTATATAGGCAGGTCTTCATATGCTTGCCCGCCTGAACTAATACCTCCCCATACAAACCTGCAAGGGCACCTGAAGTCTTGTAGGATTTTGAGTCCTGAGAGACTTCAAACAAGATCTTGTAGGACTCTATGTCAACCTGCATCCTCCGATCCAGGAGGACCTGGTCTACCCCCATCCAAGTGGGTCCCGATCTACCTTGTTCTTAATGAAGCCTTTGCCCATTGATTTACCTTGTCCCCCCCCCCACAGCCCTAGGCTGTGAGGCCATGTTCTGGAATAGTTTCTTTCTGACATTTCGCCTACATCTGTGGCTGGCATCTTCAGAGAATGGTTGGGTAGGAGTGTGTGTGGAGTTTATATACTGTGAACCCCTGTTGGGGAGTATATGTAAATTTGTGTATTTGGATGGTTAGTTTTCAGGGTGTAGAAATGCAAGGATTCTGGGTGTAGAAATGCAACCATTCAAATACACAAATTTACATATACTCCCCAACAGGGGTTCACAGTATATAAACTCCACACATACTCCTACCCAACCATTCTCTGAAGATGCCAGCCACAGATGCAGGCAAAATGTCAGAAGAAAACTCTTCTAAAACATGGCCTCACAGCCCAGGGGGGGTGGGGGGGAAACACCAAGGAAAATTTATGGATGCCGGCAGTGAAAGCCTTCAACTTCACAGTTCCCCACTGTTTGGAGCAACATCACACACAGGGACTGGCCTTTCTCCTTCTCCTCAGAGCTGCCACCATATCCCTGGCAAAGCCCCACTTGTGGAGTTGCTCTGAAGTCATGTGCTCTACTTGACCAAAGGCTTCAGCCATCCACAAGATCAACAGTGAGGGGGGAAGCCGATCTACTTACTTAGGCCTGCTTGGATGGGGATATACTGGGTCTTCCTGAGTTGGAGGCAACAGACTGGTGCAGACTGGTCCCACCCATTTATGTTTTCCTGTAGATGCAACAAGGATATTAATTTTAGGTTTTTGGATAGGGGGGGCACCCCAATCCACTTAGAGATTACTTTCCTTGGTTAGTCCCAACCCAATGTAAGTCTCCCTTGACTCCATTGTGGGATGGTAAGCCAACACAGAGGTAAATCGTATGGAATCAATGGGTCTATTCAGGGGGGCACTGAATAGGATTGAGGGTGGAGACATTCAGACTGCATTGGACTTTAGAGTGTCCTTTCTTCAGTTGCAACTGATGGGCATTGCAGATGCCTAAGGTACATGGTGTGAAAGAAGTTGAAATATATTGCAAATCTGTAAATTGGAGGCAGATTTTTTTATGTGGGGGTGACACTTACACATTGGGTGACACCAACCCTCATGATGCCATTGGACTGCATTATAGGAGGATTGATTCAATTAATGAAGCCATGGCCCTGAGTTAGCAAGACAGGTTGACTTGGGGTCTCTTACTATAAGGTCACCATAAGCTGAAGTTGACTTGTTAGCAACAGGGTTCTATTGAAGGCAGGCTAGTGTATTTTCACTTGTTTACACATGTTTAGATGACTTTCTGCATGATTTGGTGGTAATATTTGCCCCCAGGTTGCACCATTTTTTAAAATGGGGGTGGGTGGGACATTGCTGGTGGACTTTAAAGAACATAAAGAGCGGGTCCAAGGGCTGCATGCACCTATGATCCACACTATACCTATTCCTGCCTTAGGTGATGTGTACAGAAATGTATGCATTTGAAAACTGCACACAAAACATGTAAATAATATGAACACAAGTATATATGTATCCGAAAGAAAGCCAAATTGCTGGATGCCCTGCTGTATCCATCTCACATTTTTAACCTTTCTTTTTTCTTCTTCCCTCCACCCTTGTCCATTGATGCAAATTTCAGTTTCTCCCACTCATCCTCTACCTCTTTCTCTAGTGCATGCCCCCTGATTATTTTCTTTGAAAAATGCCTGAAGATGAAAGTACACTTGAGCATGAGAGGAATGTCTTTCCACTACATAGACTTTGGGTCCTTTCAGCACTACACGAGAATAGTGTTATGATTCCATTTTAACTGCCATGGGAAGATCTTATAGGATTCTGGGATTTTGAGTTTCAGGGGGAGGCCATTCAAAATCCTCAGCCAGAGCACTCTAGTGCTTCCCCAGACTATAAACTCCAGGATTCCATAGGATTCACCCATGGCAGTTAAAGTGGAATAATAGTGTTATTATTGTGTAGTGCGAAAGGGCCCAGAGTGTCCTGCAAAGCTTGGAGCCCTAGCATCTTTTCCACAACAGCTTTCCTAGATTCCAGCACCCCACCTAGAAAAATAAAAGAATTGTCCAAACTCATCTGAAATGAAAGCTTCCACAGCTAGCATATGTACCTCTGTCTTTTCTCTCTGACTCATACTAGATTGAAGGTGCTTTTGGGAGTTAAGCTATATTTCTGGACATGGATGAGGACTTACAGGGTTTATTTCCAGCACCAGTGGTTGGTGGCAATGAATTTGTTCCAGGTTTTACTTTAATTGAGATGTCTCCGGTGCTGAACCTTACTCCCCAAATAGGTTTAGCGCTTTGGATATACAGGTCCACCCCCGTATTTGGTATCTGTGGTTTCACTTATCCATATCCAAAAATATATGTTCTCTCTAGGCCTCCAATGTGTTTCTATGGTTAACTTCCAGTGTTCTTCTCATTGTTTCAGATATCCATGGTGGTGTGTGTCTTGGAATATTCCCCCCATGGATAAAGGGGTTGACCTGTATCCCTTAAATTTAGAACTAATACCTCCCCATATGAACCTGCAAGGGCACTAACATCTTCAGGGGAAGGCTTTCTCTCAGTCCCGCCACCATCACAGGCTCATCTGGTGACGACATGAGAGAGAGCCTTCTCAGTGGCTACTCCCACCCTTTGGAACACCCTTCCACAGGAGGCTAGGCTGGCCCCCTCCTTGCTTTCCTTTTGCTGGCAGGCAAAAACATTTTTATACAAGTAGGCATTCAATACATAGCTGGACTTATGGAGGTTTTATTGGAGTGTGTTTGTTATATACACATATTGTTAAAATTTTGCTTATTTTAATCTTTTAACTTTATGTGTTTTTATTGTGAGGGTTTTTTTTAAAAAAATTTAAATGGTATTTTCTGTAATTTTGTGAGTTGCCTTGGATCCCTTCTGGGAGAAAGGTGGCATATAAATTAATTAAACAAACATATTCACTGCCCTATTCACATGGTAGCCACCAGCTACCACTGGGCACCAGTCTATCCTCAGAAAAGCAATTTTATGTGCCACACTCTGTGGCCCATGCCTTTAGTGCCAGGCTGCATTTTGGGGAGAGGGACATGATAGAACCATAGAATCACAGAGCTGGAAGGGGCCCTATGTGCCCTCAGGTCTAACCCCTACTCAAGGCAGGAAATTCAGTTAGAGCTTTGGGCAACCTCCGTGATTAAAATATGGCTCTGCGGCTTCCGAAGCTTCATGGAAGTGACACGGATGGTTTCGGGAGAGGGACAACGGCATCCAAAAACGCCCCCCTGCTGCGCAAGATCACCGTCCCTCTCCCGAAAGCTCCTCCCGCTCTAGGCACTCTAAAACGCGGTCTGAAAATCTCCCCTAAAAAGTGATTATGTTGGAGTCACAGGCCTACATGCTGTTTCAGACAGTACTTGTGCTGTTCAGATGAGGGGTTTCATGCAGCCAGAGGCAACTCCTACTTCATGGCCATGTGGGACTGAGACAAAAAGCAGTAAAATTTCAATCCTTTTTCCTCTCTGCTGCAAAGCAAAAATGAGTTGTATTGTCATAAGGCAGATGTATGACATTGTAACTTACTAACAGGATGCCAGCCAATGTGTATAGATAAGCACTTCTTTATTTATATGTTTATAAACCTATGAAAGATTTATGCCAGTGGTAGTTTGAGATAAAAATTATTTCAGAGCTTTGGACATCTTTGGAGTGGTACTAGCTTTCCTTAAACAATCCCCATCATTTCACATTGATATATGCCCGTTGTTATATTTCTGTATATAGATAGATAAATAGATAGATTTTAGATACTGTGTATGTAGACATAGACATAGACATATATATAATTGGTTCCATCGCTGAACCATTCACACAGTCAAGAAGTTCCTTTTAATTATCAAATGAAATCTACCCTGTAATCTACTGTGTAACTTAAAACCATTAGACTTAGTTCTACCCTATGAGGCAGTAGAGAACAAACCTGCAGCCTCCTGTTGGTGTGTGGTAGCCCTTGAGGTAGGTAGGTAGGTGTGTGTGTGTGTGCGTGTGCGTGTGTGTGATGTATTCATATATACATATGATGACCAACCATGAAATAATGAGCCAGGCACATAGAGGTAGGTTTTATAGGGCCACTTTATTTGACCTACAACATACAACACCAATATTGAAATCACTCAACTGGCTGCCAATTAGTTTCCAGGCAAGGTACAGAATGTTGGCTGTTACCTTTAAAGCCCTATATAGTTTTGGTCCAGCTTACCTACGGGATCGCCTTCTCCCATATAATCCATCCCATACACTCAGGTTGTCAGGGGGACATTTGCTCCAGTCAGTCAGGACTAGGCTGGCAACAGCACCTCAGAGGACTTTTTCTTCAGCTGCCCCTAGACTCTGGAATAGCTTGCCGGAAGAGATATGAGAGTTGCATATACTGTCTGAAATTAAAAGAGCATTAAAGACAAATCCCTTCTGGCAGACCTATCCAGATGAATTTTAAACTGTTTTAATATGCACTGGTTTTATTTGTTCTTTTAAACAGATATTGTGTACTTTGATGTATTTTAACCAAGATGTATTTTAATCAATATTAATTATTTTGTGTGGATGTGTTGCTCCCTGCCTCAGTCCATGGGGAGAGGTGGGTAAGAAATAAATGTTGTTGTCGTTGTTGTTTTGAATTGTACCTTGGGCAAAGCAAAGGAGGGGGGAACAACATGATGCTGGTCTGGCTGAGGCCGGGTGCCAACCCATGACCACCTTCTCAGTCTTCCCTCAGGTGACACACCTGACTCTGAGGGCAATCCAATGTTATTGGGTTGCTCACTCCATCCGGTCTTATCTGGAAGGCAAACCTGAGGCACTCCGTCCCAAGTCCCAGGACCTTATAAGACAGAGGAAAACCTCAGGTTAGCCCCAAGGGCAGGCTCCTTCAAAAACCACCTAGGTCCCAGGACCTAAAGAGGCTGTTCCAGGGCCCTACCCTTCACCAAAAGGTGTGTCAAGGTGTACACCGACTAATATCTTGTCTCCCACCCCCACAATACCTGCTAATGAAAACCTATTGAAAGATGCCACCCTAAGCCAATTGCCCAACACCCTGAGATACAGTATGGGGTAGACAGAAAACCCAAACCCTTTGAAGGGGGGGATTCCTACCCAGCCCCGAGGTGACCAGTTAAACTCATAATGCACTGAGGGTGGAAGACTGGATTTCAAGAAGATCTTTAAAGGGCTGGAAAGGGGGAGGGCTCTGCTTTAAGTATCCTAGCCTGCCCTCTACCAGCTTGGGCTGGCATTATGCGCCACATCCACTTTTAATCTGACCTCAACAGATGGAGGTCATCAAACTGCACACAATCCAGCAGCACCATGCTGATGTGCTTACTTGAGTTTGCTACACACACACACAGAATACACACACACACACTTTAGATGCCTCTTGCTTTTGGTAAAGACAAAAGTGCCTTTTTGGTGTTGATCCCTCACCTACTAGAAATTGATCCTTTAAAATTTCCTTTGATTCCTCCTGATTCAGGCAGCCTCAAAGAGTCCCCACTCACTGAGCTGAAAACTCCACTGTCCTCTGCACATATTAAAATCATAGGCTCCAATCCAGTTGCTAGTCCCAACTAGAAAAGTACCAGTGAATCAGCTGTGGAATGGTCAACATGTGGTAAATCTTCGTGACTCATTGGGTCTATATTAGTTGGGACTAGCAATCGGCTTGTGGCCACAACCTACTCTTAAGTGTTTTTGAGGGATTTCCATCTTCACATAAGCTTCGCCATACTACCTGGAACACACTTTATCTTCTTGTTTGATTTTGGAAGATAAGCCGTGTCAAGTCTGATGAATACATGGATAGGGATCACCAGAGATATTTTGGTAGGGTTAGGAAAGAATCCTGTACAAAAAGCTAGAGAGCCATTACTTTCAGACAGTACTGGCCTACATGGACCAACATCTGATTCAGTGTAAGACAAATTCCTATGATCCCATGTTCCAAAATGCTGGGAAATTGCACCCTTAATAGATCAGTTATATGGATAATCAGTGATGGCCAGTCCCATATCAATGGAGTGGTGAATCTACTCCAGGTTTTAGTCTGAACTTTAAAGGAGCTATCCAATATGTTCAGCACATTGGATAGCTCCTTTAATGTCCAGATTAAAATCCAGAATGGATTCATCACCCCATTGCCATGAGAGTTACAAGTTGCTACTGGGTAAAATGGGCAGTGGCATAGTATCCTTCATTGCTCCTGTAGAATTGGATGACTCTGAATGGCAAAGTGGCAGACCTGAGTCCCAGATTTCTTTGTTCGCTGGAATAGATGCATGGAGCCTATGCAAATAAAGCTACCATAAAACAGACACTGCTTCTTACAAGTACCCAGCTGCTCACTAATATCCTACATATAGAAAAGGGGGTGGGAAAAGTGAAGCATATGGGCTGCAGGAGGCCCACTTTTTAGTTCTTTTTAGTTAGTTGTTGTTGCTGTTAAGTCAACTTTGACTTATGATGACCCTATGAATGAGAGACCTCCAAGAATTGCAGTCATCAACTGCCCTGTTCAGGTATTGTAAACTGAGGACACACAAAAGTTATTTACCCTGACATAGAATGACAGAGCCAGAGAGACCTTCAAGTCAACTCCCTGCTCAGTACAGGACAAAAGCATTCCTCTCTAAATCTTCCTTATCAACCTAAATCTTATTGTTAGTCTCAGGCAGAGTAGAACTATTGAATCAATAGGATTTATCTATGTGGCGACTCAGCATTCAACAGTGGATTCCATGGTACGGCTCTAGTCGCGACTAACAAATTGGATTCCAACCATGGCTTTTGGTTAGTTTTGTAATATTGAAACAAATGACCAACATGGTAGGTTAATACTTCCTCACAGTGAAGGAGGAGTTAAGGAGCACTGGGAAAGAGGAGATCTTTACACACTCATTCCATATGTGTACTATTGTTTTCTTCAACACGAAAAGAGAGGTTGTGTCCATAACACAAATCTACACCTAAACATTTGTGAAAACTTTTCTCCCCCACTCGTACTTCATTATTCTTACCCACTCTTTCCACCCTGCCTGAAATGTACAGTAGTCAAATATGCACATTATCCTAGCCTGTATTATCCTAAATCTTTGGTCTACTTATCTCTTGAGCAGTTTCCACAAAGTTGAAAGGAGTAATCACCTATATTAGAGATGGTCTCAGCGGGGCTGTAAAAGTCAAATTGGAAACAAGAATACAGCTCATCCTCTCAGCCTTGAGGTAATTTGGTTTAATCACAAAAGGAGAAGCCGTCTAAACTCGGAATGATTTCCAGCCCACCAGTGGTGAGGAGGACCTATTCCCTCAGGGTTAGTAGAAGCAAATGAAGAATGCTGAGTGAGGCTCTGTGCCAAAACAAACTTTATAACATCTACTACAGAAAAGTCCCTTTGCAAATGCAACCAACTAAATAGGCATGCTATTTCATAGGTATACAATACATTAATAGAATGGAATGTGAGTGGTAAGTTGTAATTGGTTGCTACTATTGCTAATGCAGTTTGATTCAATCCAACAATAGCTATGTTGTCTAGAATCCTGTTGATACATTATGCATATGTAAGTTTCCCTAGGTTTATGGTTGGACATTTTTTTCTGATGCAAACATCCATTCAAGTTCAAGATGGCAGAAATGGAGTTTGTTCAGAGTGGGTTTGTTCAGACTGGGTTGGCCATTCCCCTCCTCTGAAACTGAGAGAGTGTGACTTGGCTATTTCTGGAATCTCAGTTAATAAGAAGGCACAGCTGCAGGGCGAGAATCCTGTTGGTTAGTCCTCAAGAGAGTAGACTCATTGATTCAGTTGTTGAACAGTGAGTCAACATATAGGCAAATCGATTCTATTCAATGATTCTCTCTCTGTCTCATATGAACAATATGATTTCGGCTGTGTGAAATGGTTCCATTTAAATATCATCCAGGAGAAAAGTAGGACATTAAACAAACAAACAAACAAACAAATAATGATTCAGTTATGCAACAAAAAACCGAATACATCCATTGTGCAACAGCCAAAAAAGTACAACCACATCTGTAAGGGGAATTACACATGTTGTTATTCAAATTGTGTGGCGTCCATGGGGAGCCACTAGTGTCCAAATTAAAATGGGGAATATTAGTTAGGTCGGGCAACTGTGGGGATCTTTTAACCTGTGTATACCAGTCTTTCTCTGGCTTTTCTTCTCAAACGAAGATTCAGGAAGGACTCATCCCGTGCTTTCTGCAAGCGTGCTGATGACTAAAGAGGCCAATCCGAGATAAGCAAGTCCAGTTGCAGAAAGCACAGCAGAAGGTCTCCTTGGGTGATGTTTCTGGTTGTGATTCTTTCTGCATTGTCATTTCTCTTCAAGACTTGTTCGGTGTGCGTTCTCAAATAAGGCTGCAGCATTGTGGATAGGGTGTCTCCATGCCTCCCGATGTGAGGCCAGGGTGGACCACTGTTGGTGATCAATTTGGCCAAGCCTTAGATGTTGTTTCAGGGAGTCTTTGTATCGCTTTTTGGAGTGCCCTTCTTACGCTGACCAGTGACGAGTTCACCGTAATAGCCCATGAACTATCACGACTTAACAATGACATCGCTGCTCTTAGTGAAGTTCGCTTCCATGAGGAAGGCAGCATTAAAGAACATGGCGCTGGCTACACACTTTACTGGTCTGGCAAATCCAAAACCAAAAAACATCTTTCAGGAGTAGGCTTTATGATTAAAAACTCCATTGCCTCCAAACTAGAAACCTTGCCCACAGGACACTCTGATCGCATTATTTCCTTACGCCTCCCACATGTTGTTCTCTTTAGTATATATGCCCCAACTATGCAAGCCAACCCTGAAGAGAAAGAAAAATTCTACACAGACCTACGCCAACTCATACAAAAAGTCCCTGTAGAAGATAAAATGATTATCCTTGGTGACTTCAATGCCAGAGTAGGAAAGAACTCTGAAGCCTGGAAAGGTGTCTTAGGCAAGCATGGTGTTGGAAACTGCAATGATAACGGATGCCTCTTGCTAGAGTTCTGTGCAGAACAACAGCTGACTATTACAAACACAATCTTTCAGCAGAAAGATAGAATCATAGAATCATAGAATTGCAGAGTTGGAAGAGACCATGAGGGCCATCCAGTCCAACCCACTGCCATGCAGGAAATCACAATCAAAGCATCCCCGACAGATGGCCATCCAGCCTCTGTTTAAAGACCTCCAAGGAAGGAGACCCCACCACGCTCCGAGGGAGTGCATTCCACTGCCGAACAGCTCTTACTGTCAAAAAGTTCCTCCTAATGTTGAGGTGGAATCTCTGTTCCTGGAGCTTGCATCCATTGCTCCGTGTTCCAGTCTCTGGAGCAGCAGAAAACAAGCCTGCTCAATCCTCAACGTGACACCCCTTCAAATACTTAAACAGGGCTATCATATCGCCTCTTAACCGTCTTTTTTCCAGGCTAAACATACCCAGCTCCCTAAGTCTCTCCTCATAAGGCATGGTTTCCAGACCTTTCACCATATTAGTTGCCCTCCTCTGGACACACTCCAATTTGTCAATATTCTTTTTGAATTGCGGTGCCCAGAACTGGACACAGTATTCTAGGTGAGGTCTGACCAAGGCAGAATAGAGCGGCACTATTACTTCCCTTGATCTAGACACTATACTTCTATTGATGCAGCCCAAAATCGCATTGGCCTTTTTAGCTGCCGCATCACACTGTTGACTCATGTTCAACTTGTGGTCTACTAGGACTCCTAGATCCCTTTCGCACGTAGTCTCATTCAGCCAGGTCTCCCCCATCCTGTATCTATGCATTTCATTTTTCCGCCCTAAATGCAGTACTTTACATTTCTCCGTATTGAATTTCATTTTGTTAGCTTTGGCCCAGCTCTCCAGTCTATCCAGGTCATTCTGAATTTTGATCCTGTCCTCTAGGGTATTAGCTACTCCTCCTAATTTGGTGTCATCTGCAAATTTGGTAAGTATGCCCCTAATTCCCTCATCCAAGTCATTGATAAAGATGTTGAATAGCATTGGGCCCAGGACAGAACCCTGTGGCACCCCACTGGTCACATCTTTCCAAGATGAAGAGGAGCCACTGCTGAGCACCCTTTGGGTTTGGCCCGTCAACCAATTACAAATCCCTTGAACTGTTAACTTGTCTAGCCCACATTTTACAAGCTTGTTTGCAAGAATGTCATGGGGAACCTTGTCAAAGGCCTTACTGAAATCAAGGTATGCGATGTCCACAGCGTTCCCTTCATCTACCAAGCTGGTAATTTTATCAAAAAAAAAAAAAAAGAGAGAGAGAGAGATCAGATTAGTCTGGCATGACTTGTTATTCTGAAACCCATGTTGACTTTTTGTGATTATGGCATTGCCTTCTAAATGTTCACAGACTCTCTGTTTAATGATCTGCTCTAGAATCTTCCCTGGTATTGATGTCAGACTAACTGGACGATAATTGTTGGGATCCTCTTTTTTCCCCTTTTTGAAGATGGGGACAACCTTTGCCAGTTTTGATAGGATTAGTGATTGATTCACTTCCAGAAGTCCCCAGGAAGAATTAGCTCATTATTTTCCCAACTTTACAGTCTCAGGGGAATTCATGTAACTCTGACCTGGGTTTTAAGGAATTTAGAAGGCTCTTCCTTAGGTTGTGTGTACCCTCAAGCATGACTACAGCCTTGGTGTTTGGGAAGTCCCAGTTTACTGCCTACCATGTGGGAGGGCCGCTAATAAGCCAATATATGAAATTTAGCCAATTGATGAGATATTAAAAGGTGGGTGTTGTCAGGGCAGGTAACAGTGTGTCTGACACCAACAGGAGTTTGGCCCCTGTATTTGTTCTGGGTGACAAAATATTGTGGACATGAGCTATCACCTTAATTTAGGCAGACATTTTCTTTCACTGCAGCGAATTGGTAGCCAGAAAAAGACATTGATGTTTGTTTAAAGTAAGGAGGTAGGTGTGTGTGTGTGTGTGTGTGTGTGTGTGATGAAAGCAGTTTCTAGTATTTCAAAAGTCCATGGCACACTGCAAATGGGCTCTTTGCCAAATGGGAATTGAAACGAGTCTACGTATTACACTATTTGCCTTAGAAGAAATTAATTTTCAGCCAGAAGCAGATAGGCTTATTTAATATTTATCTTTAGCTGCAGGAAGATGAATCTATTATTTTATAAGTTTATTTTGAGGGTGTTTTCTCTTTCTCTCTCTCTCTCTCTGTCTCTCTCTGACTCTCTTTCTCCCCTGCCCCTCCATTCACTCCTTCTCTTTCATGTGTGGGTTTTCTAGTTGTAGGATTCCTGCAGGAGGCGCTGAAGTATTCTTACCTGTACTAGAACCAGGTTAAGAAATCTGAAATACCAGCTCCAGCCATCATTAAACAAGCATTAAATTCCACTCATCTTAAAAAAAATTATGTACCTGCTAGAAGTGTTCAAGGTGATCAGTAGTTTGAAGAGTTTGGTTGGGGAGAATGGAAGGACAGTGAAATATTGCAAACACCCTGCTGTTCTCAGTGCTATAAGCCAAAAAGTTAATATATTTATGGCATTGAAATTAAGCAAAGAAGAATGATCTATATCCATGTGTCTGATTTAGTGGCAGCCAAAGCAGGGATTGTATGGGAAAGTTAAGGCAAAACAGAATGCTATGAATATTCACTGTCTTTTCACCCAGCAGATTATGGAGAGTTCAGTTATTTGCACTGAGTAAAGGATAGAGGAGTTACTTTTGGGCATGATATCAGCATTCTTCCTTGCTGCACATTGAATCTGAAATTCCAAATGAAAATCTGTCAGTTTCATTTTTGTTCATTTCTGCATTTCTCAGAATCCCAGTGGCATTCTCATCCTGTTCCACTTCCCCATCAGGTTGTGAGAATTTCCTTCAGAAAAATAAAATAAAAATCCGTGCATATTTGGGCACACATTTTCCTCTGTCTATTTACCCCCAAGATATACCCACCCATTGCCATACTATTCCTCAATAATGAATTAGTAAGCATTTGGTCAAGTGGTGGAATTGAAGGGGAATTAGACTAAGGAATTAGACTCTCTACACTAATGCACAGATGATGGGAAATAAGCAAGATGAACTTGAACTCCTAGCACTACAAAGCAAATATGATATAATAGGCATTACTGAAACCTGGTGGGATGAGTCGCATGACTGGAATGTAGGAATAGAGGGGTATAAATTTTTTTTAGAGGAACAGGCCAAACAGGAAAGGAGGAGGAATAGCATTATATGTCAAGGATATTTACACTAGTGAAGAGATCCATGACATCAATACTGGAAGCCAGGTGGAGAGCATCTGGATAAAAATTAAAGGGGAGGGAAACAACAGGGATGTTATTGTGGGACTCTACTACAGACCCACAAGTCAGACGGAGGAATTGGATGATGCCTTTTTAGAACAGATGAACACACATGCAGAAAGGAGAGATGTAGTAGTGATGGGTGACTTCAACTATCCTGAATTTGCTAGCAATCTAACTCAACCAAAACTTCAAGGTCTAGCAAATTCCTTACTTGCCTGGAAGACAATTTCATGGTCCAAAAGGTGGAAGAGGCAACAAGGGGGTCAGCTATTTTAGATCTGATCCTAACCAACAGGGATGACCTGGTTAATGGGGTGCAAGTGGTGGGATCCTTAGGTGAGAGTGATCATGTTCTCCTGGAGTTTGTTATACAGTGGAAAGGAGAAGCCAGGCATAGTCAGACACGCATTCTTGACTTTAGGAGAGCTGATTTCAATAAACTCAGGGAAATACTGGGGGTGATCCCATGGTCAGGAATACTAACAGAGAAGAGACCTCAAGACGGATGGGACTTTCTCAAAAGGGAGATACTGAAGGCACAATTTCAAACAGTACCATTGAGGAAGAAAAATGGGAGGTGTCTCAAGAAACCAGGATGGATAACTAAAGAAATATCAACAGAGCTAAGTTTTAAACGGAACATGTATAAGAAATGGAAAAAGGGGGAAATAACCAAAGAAGAATTCAAACAGATAGCGAACACGTGTAGGAGTAAAGTCAGAAAAGCTAAAGCACAGAATGAGCTAAGGCTTTCTAGAGAGGTTAAGAACAATAAAAAGGGTTTTTTTGGGTATGTCCGCAGCAAAAGGAGGAAGAAGGAAATGGTAGGGCCACTACGGGGAGAAGATGGCAAAATGCTAACAGGGGACAGAGAAAAGGCAGAATTACTCAACACCTTCTTTGCCTCAGTGTTTTCAGAAAAGGTAAAGGTGGACCAACCTGAGGATAAAGGAACAGAAGACACAATAGGGGAAATCCAGCACAGAATAAGCAAAGAGGTAGTACAGGAATACCTTCTTAATCTAAATGAATTTAAATCTCCAGGACCAGATGAACTACATCCAAAAGTATTAAAAGAGCTGGCAAATATAATCTCAGAGCCATTGGCAATAATATTTGAGAACTCCTGGAGAACAGGAGAAGTCCCAGCAGACTGGAGGAGGGCAAACGTTCCCATCTTCAAAAAGGGGAAAAAAGAGGATCCCAACAATTATCGTCCAGTTAGTCTGACATCAATACCAGGGAAGATTCTAGAGCAGATCATTAAACAGAGAGTCTGTGAACATTTAGAAGGCAATGCCATAATCACAAAAAGTCAACATGGGTATCAGAGTAACAAGTCATGCCAGACTAATCTGATCTCTTTTTTTGATAAAATTACCAGCTTGGTAGATGAAGGGAACGCTGTGGACATCGCATACCTTGATTTCAGTAAGGCCTTTGACAAGGTTCCCCATGACATTCTTGCAAACAAGCTTGTAAAATGTGGGCTAGACAAGTTAACAGTTCAATGGATTTGTAATTGGTTGACCGGCCGTACCCAAAGGGTGCTCAGCAGTGGCTCCTCTTCGTCTTGGAAAGACGTGACCAGTGGGGTGCCACAGGGTTCTGTCCTGGGCCCAGTGCTATTCAACATCTTTATCAATGACTTGGATGAGGGAATTAGGGGCATACTTACCAAATTTGCAGATGACACCAAATTATGAGGAGTAGGTAATACCCTGGAGGGCAGGATCAAAATTCAAGATGACCTGGATAGACTGGAGAGCTGGGCCAAAGCTAACAAAATGAAATTCAATACGGAGAAATGTAAGGTACTGCACATGGGGCGAGAAAATGAAATGCATATATATAGGATGGGGGAGACCTGGCTGAATTAGACTACGTGCGAAAGGGATCTAGGAATCCTAGTAGACCACAAGTTGAACATGAGTCAACAATGTGATGCGGCAGCTAAAAAGGCCAATGCGATTTTGGGCTGTATCAATAGAAGTATAGTGTCCAGATCAAGGGAAGTAATAGTGCCGCTCTATTCTGCCTTGGTCAGGCCTCACCTAGAATACTGTGTCCAGTTCTGGGCACCACAATTCAAAAAGGATATTGACAAATTGGAGCGTGTCCAGAGGAGGGTGACTAAAATGGTGAAAGGTCTGGAAACCATGCCTTATGAGGAGAGACTTAAGGAGCTGGGTATGTTTAGCCTGGAAAAAAGACGGTTAAGAGGCGATATGATAGCCCTGTTTAAGTATTTGAGGGGATGTCACGCTGAGGATGGAGCAGGCTTGTTTTCTGCTTCTCCAGAGATCGGAACACGGAGCAATGGATGCAAGCTCCAAGAGCAGAGATTCCACCTCAACATTCGGAGGAACTTTTTGACAGTAAGAGCTGTTCGGCTGTGGAACGCACTCCCTCGGAGTGTGGTGGGGTCTCCTTCCTTGCAGGTCTTTAAATAGAGGCTGGATGGCCATCTGTCGGGGATGCTTTGATCGTGATTTCCTGCATGGCAGAGGGTTGGACTGGATGGCCCTCGTGGTCTCTTCCAACTCTGCAATTCTATGATTCTATGTTTCTATGATAAGGACTTTTTTGGACAAACAAAAAATAACGCTAGCAGCCTCGCCTCTTGCTCTGCAGCCTCGCAACCTGGCGAGGCTGCTAGCGTTATTTTTTGTTTGTCCGAAAAAGTCCTAATTCTCTTTCCTGTTCCATGTTATTCAATGGCCCACATTCAGGACCCTGGACAGTAAACCTGGAAACCAGTTTAAAGCTTAAATCCCCTTTCCTTCCTCAAATCTGTTGTCACCCAGGTGGCTTCTCTGTGAACCACTGCATAGCCATCTTGTCCTTGGCACCCTCATTTCTTGCCCTCCCACTTCCCCACAGCCTCAATAGACAATGGAAATTAGTTTTGCTAATCGCAGCTGGGAAACAAAGCCTATGTTTCAACATTCCTGTCACCCATGTACTATTGGCCTATTTCTTGGGTTCTTTCTCTCAAGACCCTCTTAGTTCTAAGTGGTAACTTTTCTAGCCTGCGAGGTATTTCATTGTACTGTCTGAAACATTGTCTGTAACTGGTTCACTTGTCATTCATGAAAATGTAGAAACTTTACTTTGCACATGTGCCATTAATCATTATGAGATCAGGCTAATCTGAATTTATAAAATCACTGCTTCAACCCAGAAAGTTGTTCCTCTTGCTCATGACAAGTGCTGGCATTGCCATTCTTCTCTTGAGGCAAGGAGGACCCCTTTGATTAAAAGTAACTTGTGTTCTAGGTTTCTTCTTTGGCTGATTCAGGTCCCACCTGCAATGCCAGTTTCCAAAAGGGAACTTGGTGGAGATCTGGCATTCTAGAACTCGTCCAACTGAGGTTGATGAAAATTAATCAGAAATTGGGGAAAACTTACCATTTGCTGTAGCAATTTCAGTCATAACTGGTTCTTGACATTTTAACAGAGCTGCTTTCCTTCTTTCCCTCCTCTCCAGAATCCTACATTTTTCCTATACATCGCCTAAAAAAATGTTTTCCTCCCATATGTAGCAGTACAGAGACTTCCTGAGAAATTAAATGATCTCTGATAGGGACATCCAGGATCCCAAGTGGGGTTGCCTTACTGCTGCTAAATGAGTTAAATTTTGCTGCCCTTTGTCTCAGTCCCCACATGGCCAAGAGGGTGTGAGTGGGCTCTATCTGCATAAGATCCCCTGAACAACAGCACTATTACCTTAAGACAGTGAATCTTAACCTTTTCTTTACCAGGGACCCCTTTAAATATCTTTTGTTGCCATGAGCCCCCTAGACTTAAGATTTAAAACAACAACAACAACAACAACAATACCTAACAACAACAACACAGTTCCACCATCATTAAATCTTTCCTCGGAGGCACTGGAGGGTGAGGGAAGACTTTTCTCCTGCTTCTTCCTGCAAGTTTGTGGATGGAGTGGATTGAATGGCAATGGTCAGGCCAACCCAGCCAGCCAGACAGACTTTGCCTTGGCTTCTGCCACATGGCTGCTCCACTGCAGGGAGGAGGTGGGCAAAGCAGCCTTCAAGCCTTTGAGAATCCCCTGCAAGTACATCATGGACCCCTGGGGGTTCCCAGACCACAGGTTAAGACCACTGCTTTAGAAACCCACCCATGATATCAAAATCTAGATGGGGGAATTATTAAACAGTATGCCTGTGAGAAGAGGGTAACTGCAGGGATCTTTTCATCCATGTATACCAGTACTAACTGCAGAGAACTCCAGGTTAAAGTGAAATATAGTATTTTTTATTGGAAATGACACAGATTGCATTCACACTTGCAACACATGTTCCTAAGGACCGCACAACGCTATCGAGGAGTGAGGCAGAAAGAGTGGATAGAGGAGAGATTTGGGAAAATAGGGTGATAGTTAGCAGTCTTGTAGAGCAGAGTTTTGGGTAGCAAAGTACTCAGAGAGAAGCCTGAGGGTCACAGAAGTGATTCTGATTCAGAGGTGCACTGAAAAAGAGAGTGGCTGGGTTCATCCACCATGGGGAAATAATATTTATACCCTGCTTCATATCGTGAAGGGCTACTCTGGCTAGGACAAAACCTGGATGGTTTTCCCACTGGGTAAACAAAAGAAACCGAAACTTAAATGATTGTGTTAATGGCTCGGAGATAGGAATTGATGGGTTTACAATGACCTTGCAATGCAGGACAAGAGGGGGTCTGAGGTGAGATTTCCTTAGGAGTGGAGTTGGAAAAGATCACTTAAATGGTTTGTTGGATGACTCATTGCTGAGGTGTCCAAGACGAAACTAGCACATACCTCCTTAATGACTTTGTTTACTGGGGGCTTCCACACAATCCTAATATGGGCTTGCTTTGCCAAAACATTTCTAAGACACACCTGAGGTCAATGTGACCTCCACCTGATCTCTTTTTGGTTCACTCCAGCCTACCTGACCCCCCAAAGTGTCCAATATTTCCAATTATAAGAGATCATAGGGAGGGGACTGTAGGCCATGTTAACAACACAAACAACATCTAAGACAAAATATTTTATTTATTTATTTATTTTGTTTTTATTTATTTAGTTAGTTATACCCTGCTCTTCAGCCACAAGGCTCTCAGAACGGCTTACAAATTGTTTTAAGCTCATAGCTATTTACACATCTACACTGCATTAAACAGTTTCCAATGTTTGTTAGCTAATTGCCCCTACAAGCTGGGGACTCCAACACTGTCATTCAGGTTTCTTTCCTTATTTTTTAACATCGTTTGCCAGTAGAGCTCTGAAACCTTGCACCATGTGGTGTTTTGTTTTGTTTTGTTTTTGCATTTTGGTTGGCCAATAAAGGTGGATTTTGAATTTTTCCCCCTTTTTTTATGATAGCCTCAGGTAAGTCATCTAGGTTTCTAGTGAAACTTCAGGACTGATTTGCTCTAGGCCCCATTCATGTCTCTTTCTAACAGTCCATGGCAACTCTCGTCCAGCATCACATTTCAAATGAGTTGATTTTCTTCCTGTCAGCTTTCTTCCCCATCCAGCCAAAGGATGCTTGAGGGAATGTCTGCCTGCCAGCCATTATTTCTGTGTGTAACTGCGTGCCTGGATGCATATGTGTATAGGCCTTTGTGTGGGATTACCCACTTCTCCGCTGCGCTCCTCACCCCCAGCTATACCCACCAATGGCTGCTGTGAATTCCATTCCACCAATCAGAATGGCCTCCAACTGCCACTGGATCTACTTGTTAAATTCTATCAAAGTTGCTGCCTTGGAAAATATAGATGGTCTATTTCCAATCATTTCTCCTCATGGGTGGCCCTCTAAAACAATGGGAAATCCATACAGAAAAAGTGGTATTAAATATCAATGGGGTGTTTCTTTGACTCGTCAGCAAACCAGAATGGCATGAGAAGAGAGGGCACTATTAGGTAATGTCTACGATGAAAAATTCTGTCCACAGCTCATTACATTTTTGGGGAAAAAAATGACAAAACTTTAGCTGGCCCATCCTTCCTTCCTTCCCTTCCTCCACTCTGTCTCTCTTATCTGTTAAAGATCGTCCAAAGCACTGAGTTTACCCCCAAAGACTTAATCATCATTCTGCGCCAGTCTGTAACCATGTGGTACTAATTTAAATTACTGTAGCAATGGGCAAGTCTCTTTCCCGAAATTAATAAATGCAATTTATAAGGAATGTTAAGTAGCAACTAACAATTTAATGCTTTGTGAGTTTCAGCCAAACTGATTAAATAATTAAAGGAGATTTCTAGGGGTTAGAGGCAAAGCTTTACCATTAAAATAGAACAATAGTCGGGGGATTGTTGGTGTTTGATTAGACAATAAGCATGATTATTACCCCAAACCTTGTTAAAATAATACTGTTGCAACCCAACAAGGGGGGACTTCAAAATGTACTCTGACCTGACCATATCACATTATCGGGGAGGTGCTTGTACCATAATAATAGCTTGCCATAGAAATGTGAGCATTAAATCCCTTCTGTTTAAAGTTCCATAAACACATTATAAAATGTGTAGGCCCATCAGGAGTTGGCCATTGTGGCACACAGGCTGCTAAATTTGAATTCAGAAGAAAAGACTGACAGAACAATTGGGAGTAGATAAATCTTTCATCAGTGTTTCATTTTTTGTATTTTTGTTTAAACTAAGAGATTGAATCCATTCCAAATCATCTGAAAATACTTATTTGCATGTGATTTTCCTGACAAGGCAACTATCTTTTGTATTCTCTTAAGTCTGTGTTTTTTTTAAAAATTTGGAAGGCATGTGACCTTTGAGAATTCTGATGTGAAACTGCGTATCACAACATCACTATCCATCAGGTTCTTTCCTTCTCCAGATGTTGTGAGATAATTCTCAGCTCAAAACAGTCATCAAAGTGCAAATAAAAATGCATATTTTGAGATAAAATATCTTTTGCAATGTGTATTTTCAGAGGAAACTATAGCCAAAAATAGCTATTTAAACATTATTTCAATGAATTTTTTTCAAGATTATTTTTCAAGATCACATTAAGGCAGAAACAAGATTGAATGGCTGTATAGATGAACACAAGAAAAATTACACAGATTAGAAATAGATTTCTATAGCTTTAATTTGGATATATTTAAACTTGCTGAAGATTGCACTGAAACATTTGGAGATCTTCTGATCAACACAAAGATTTAGATCAGAATAATACATATGACAGTTCAGAAAGGATGAGTTCTTCACACATCCCTCTTGGATGATCAGCAGTCATCATTATTCTATGGGGTCCAATTGCAACTTTCTTTCTAAAAAATAATTCAAAATCTACCATGAGGCCAAAATGTTGAGGGATCAAGTCAAATACCTGTAGCTGTCACTTCAAAGATAAGAATATTGCCTTGATGAGCCTAGACCAACACTTCCATGTTTTGGAACTACAGTGCCCATAATCCCTGATCAACAGATATGCTGGCTGAGGTGTTATGGGGGCTGCAGGTAAGAACATCTGGAAAGTACCTGATTGCCTATTGTTGCCTTAGGCCAAAGATGGGATGGGAATTGTTCAGCCCTCCACGTGCTGTTGGACTGCCCCCATAATCAAAGTTGAGGAAAGCTGGGAGTTGCAGTCCAACAATATCTGGAGGACTGCATGATTCCAGCTCTGCCCTAGATCAATCACTTCTCCTGCTTGGAATTTCAGGGAAGGAAACAAACTCTAGCTGATAACCATGCTGAAACTGTTTCTTTGAGAGGCTATTGCCAAGCAGGAAGTTCAATGGTTCTTCTGCACATCTATGTGTCCTTCAGTGCATACATTTCTGTAGTATCCAAATAGCTCTGAAGGATTACAATTAAGGAAGGAGATTAATTTTGCTCAACAGGAATCTATGAAAGAACTATGGCTTCTCACTGGAGCAGATGCATTTTGAGAATAGAATCTATACCCTCTGCTATCTGATGGGCTTCAGGCACATTCCAGAAATAAATGAAATTATGTCTAATTTGCTTTAACTATGATAAACTCATTTTAGATGTCCAGATGTCTCCCGTGTACAAGTTAGACAACAAGAGCACTACTCCATCAGCTTGTCAGGAGTTTTGGAGAAGTTCTGTGGGAGTTAGACAACTATGAATGTCTACTTTATATTGTAGAAGCCATTCTAGATGCACAGTCAGCTTGGGAGGTTGGTGAAATGGATTCCAAACATTTCAAACCAGAATCAAGTGCTTCAGTTCCCCTGTAGGTATAGCACAAAGTGGCCAAGAACCAACTACATGTGCACATTGCTCTGTGCATGCAGTCCTACCTCTTCCTGCCATCCTGCAGTGGTCAAGTGGTTTTTGAAAGATAACCATATTAGAGGTTTGTCTATATGAAGGAATAAAATGTGGATTGGTGTGCAGTAACATCAATTTGCAGCAGCTTTCCTTTGTCTCCACAATTTTTTTTTTAAAGATCGCTGGTGTGCAAAGTCTGTGTTTGCTGTTCGAACAGGCATACCAGCAAATTGTAATGGTGGGTGCAAGTGAATTACTTCTGGTTTTATTCTCCCCAAGCTTCCAAACAGTTTTTTTTAAAAAAATCATTAAATCCAAGGTGCAGAAGAGCAATCTTCCGCTTAAATAAACAAAAAGAAAAGAAAAAGAAAGGGTGTTTCATTGCCTCAGTGCATGATCACTGTGGTGAAAATCCAACATGGCAGTTCTGGGCACTGCCTTGTTAGCAAGCTCTGCCCCCCCCCCTCCACACACACATCCAGCTTATCAGCTGTCCACTTCAGGATTGCACAGCAATGCAATTCGTTTGTCCTAATGGTGGGAGTGCACATTTCCCCCACAGTTTTTTACAAACTACAGAAAAGACCCGAAGTCTCAGTTTCAGTGCCCCTCCTTCTAAATACATCAATTCAATATGTGATCTCATTGAGACAGATGGAATTCCCCATAAATTTGATGAGGAGTTTTTTCACTGTCTAGATGGGCCCTAGGTATCTAAGAATGGGAATATGAAATGAAAACTGGAATCTTGCTCCAGGTTACAAACAGCCAGTGATTTGGGATCTAAACACTCTGTGGCCAAGATTCTTCATCTGTCCATAGCTCCACACGTACACATAATTCAATGTCCATCCACAACTCTCAAGTCCCTGATCCTTTTACTTAACAGTGGAGAAAGGGAGGAGGAGGTGAGGCAATTCAGACCACAGAGAAATAGCTGGTTCAGACCATGGAGAAGCAGTAAGCTTAGAGCACCAAGGTCTTCATAAACTGAAGGAGCAGCACTAGCCCCTCCTAGGATCTGATGTTGTTGGCTGTGGATGTGGTGTGACCCATCCAAAAAGGGGACTGAAACATGTGTAAGCACCTTTAGACCCAGTGTGATATAGTAGGTTGAGTGTTGGACTAAGACTCCACAACACCAGGGTTTGATTCCCCACTCAGTCATAAACACTCACTGGGTGAACTTGGGCACGCCACACTCTCTCAGCCTTAGAGGAAGGCAATAGAAAACCACCTCTGAACAAATCTTACGAAGAAAACACATTGTTTGTCTTAGGGTTGCTGTATGTCAGAAACAACTTGAAGGCACATGACAACAACAACAACAACAACAACAACAACAACAACAGTGCATTTTTTGCACATTCGTTACAAACAGAATGCTAGAGAATGCATGCATTCAAATGGATGCCTCTGGTGCCTCCTTCCAGACTATCAGTTCCAGACAGGACTGGTACTGTGACCAGCTTTTCTGAGGACAATGGCTGCAGTGGCAGAGTCTAATCCACACTAGGGATGTAAATCCTGCTCACAAGTGAGGGGGGGGTAGGGATTTTGCATGGCCGGGAAAAATAATGAGAGTTTTGCCACATTTTTTCAAAGAGCTTCTTTTGGGTGGAGTGCATCAATGAGACCTTGTTGTGCAGAATGTGCAAGCAATTTCTACACAATCCTCATATTGTACAGACAACAATTGCTGCTGCCTCACTACATGGACATTTTAAGAACTGAAGCATTAAATGGTTTGTTGAGCCATAAATCCTATCCTTCTGTGGTTGCTGTGCATGTTGCTTAACGGAGGGCGGAAGGTACTAGTTTTGCATAAAGGTTTTGTGAAAATTGCAGGGATATTCACTTTAAGTAACATAACTGTGTAGAAAATTGGTTTCCTGCAAAGAAAATGGCATTTTCAAAGGTTTGGATGACTTTGGGCTTGTCCGCACAGGTGTAAACCAGAGTATTCCAGCCCCAGGCCTATGGCATTTCCCCCCTGTTACCTGCCCTTATGTTGCACAATGAATGGGTGTCCATGCACCAGTGGCCCATGCACAAATTGGCACTTCTCTTCATTGTGCTCATCATGCTGTCTAAGGCCAGGAATGAGGTGCCTGGCCCACATGGTTGGGAAACTTGTGGTGGCCTCAGCCAATGCACTGCTTAATGCAGTATAGATGTGTAAATTGCTATTGCTTAAAACAATTTGTAAGCTGCTCTGATAGCCTTGTGGCTGAAGAGTGGGGTATAAATAAATAAATAAATAAATAAATAAAATGTGCATGACATGGCCAGAAAATGGCTGCACCAGGCACTGTGTGGGCTGCATGGACCCTTCCCCTTTTGCAGTAATGAATTTTCTCCAGAAGAACCACAGCAAATAGTGAGTTCTTGCTTTTTTTTTTCCTACGTGGCTGTTCCATTTTTGCCCTGGGTATTTCCCCTGGATTCTCATAAGAATTGCCAGGATGTTATCTGGACAGTTTGGACTAGAAATGGGGCCAAATCCCTGCATTATCTGGACAGCTGTGTGTGGGAATGTGGGAGGCCATTTCATTTAGACCATGAAGACAAGGTTTTTGTCAAAGTTCCTAGTTATTCCTTTGTATTCCTCACACCCCAAAGAGTCTCCTGCTTGTACTGGAGGGATACATTTTCCTGTGCAAGCACTATTAATAGTGCAAGAATCACTTGGTGAGAAATAAAGAAATGTATACAAATTACTTAATTAAAAGCTAAACAACCATATGTGTTCAACTGTTATATGCCTTCAAGTTGACTGCAACTTATATGGAGCCTGTCATTGGGTTTTCCTGGCAAGAATTATTGAGAGGTTTGCCACTGCCTTCTACTGAGGCTGAGAGAGTGTGACTTGCCCAAGTCCATCCAGTGGATTTCCATAGCCAATCTGTCCAAACAATGTCCAGGCAACCAGCCAAAGACTGATTACTACACAACTTCTAGGAGAGGCACAGCACAATCAAGCTAAGTACAGGCAAAGGAATCAAGGCAGCGTGAAATCAGTTGCTTACTTTACTAGCAAGGAAAGACACAAGTCCAGAAGCAAAGTCCAATATACAAGGTCCAGGTCTGGCAAATGGAGTTCATCATAGTCCAGCAGAATGCAAGTCAGGCAAACAGAGTCCAGAGTAAACAAACACAGTCCAGGTCAAACACAGTGAGTAGGAACATGATGTGTAATCAGGTAGGTCAGATAATCTCTGACAACCCCTAGAGGGTGGTGCTGTGTATTTATAGATCAGCAGCAAATGCAGCTGCTACTTAACTAATTTCTGCTTCCTATAACTATGCTGAAATCACCTCAAGCTCTCCTTTTGTTGACTCCATGATGAGAAGGTGGGTATAGGTAAGTTGTATAGGTAAGGGGTCAAAGGGCCTCTGTATCTGGAGAGGCAGGATCCTCTGCCAGAGCTGGTACTGCACTATTGTCTGTGTCTGAGGCCTGTGGCTCTGGAACATTCTCCTGCTCTGGTTCAGCAGCTACTGGCATGTCCAATACTTCAATCTCTGAGTCAGAGTCCATTTCCAAGTTCTGGAAGCAGGGTGTGACACAATCAGGGCTTTGGACCATGGTCTCCCAGAGTATGGATAGAAATATACATGATCACATATACTCCTGTGTATTATCCATTACTATTCCCAGGGATACTTCTCAGTATGTTAAAATTCAAATGTTGCACCTCCCACCCCCCGCCACAGCCAACACTTAAAAAAAAAATCCACAAACACAGTCACTCATCTTAACTACTGAGTAACAGAAGAAGAGGCTGATTTTTATTCTAGTGAGCCGAGTTTGTGAAGTACTTAAGATGTTTGGAAGAGGTCTATAAATGTCACTCGCATGTATATGACCCTGCTGGCTTATTACTCTTCCAAGCAACACGCTGAATATCTTTAAGAAAATATATATGTATTTTAAGAGACTTCTACTTGCGCTTGAAAGTTGGATGATTCATAGGTTTGACTTTACAATCCCTTCCTTATTCTGAGCAAAAAAAACCCAACCTGGCCTGTAGACTCAGATAGCTTTCTGGTGAGTCACTATCACAGCAGGATCACACTGTGTTGCTTATTTTATGCCTCTGGAACCCTCCAAGGGTTGTGCTGATTGCCAAGAGAAAGGGGATCCTGCAATCTATTTAAAAGGGTGAATTATTGGTCCTGGGGGACACAAGAGTCTGGGGTTCTTTGAGGAGTCAAAGGCCACTGAAATACAAATGGCCCAAGGGCCACATTTTGCCCACCCATGAAATAAGGCAGCAGAGGACACTGTTTTGTACAGGAAAATACATATCCTATTTTATGTTTGCATACGCACATTTGGAACTCCTTAAATCAGGAGTGGCAATGAGCCAGGCCTCCTCGATTGCTGGACTGCAAATCCAAGCACCTTGTCCATGGTGGCTACGGCTACAGGGATTTTATTTTATTTATAGGCCACCTTTCTCCTAGAGGGGACCCAAGGAATTGCAGTCTGACAACAGCTAGGGGGCCACATGATTCCACTTTGAATCCTATGCCAGGACAAGCGCAAGGTATTAATACTCATTTTAAACAGAAGTGAGAAATATAAGGCTAAAGGTTACTCAGTGAGCAGAAGGATATGGCCTCAGAAAAGCACTTTCTTATATGATAATGTGGATCACATAAAGTACATTTGAGTGCTTTATTTTGGAGAAAAGTGGGATACAAATCAAATCTAATCTAATTAACTAATTAAATTTCCTACCCCTGGTCTGATAAAGTCCTTAGAGTTAGCTATGCTGCCACTGCTGTTGTTACCAATGTCACCCCCACTACTGCAGCTGACCAGTAGCTATTTGGCACCTTAGGCTTCAGCCCAACACCACCACCACAAGTGTAGTATTTGCATGCAGTGTAAATATCTGCGCAACATAAAATACCCATCCCTTGACTTATTCATCAGCCCTGACACTTCCCTGCATGGCTGCTTTATTTCCAACCTGCTTTTTTCCTGATTTGGGACTCAAAGCAGCATTCAGTAAAAAAGATATCATTAAAATCAGCAAAACATAAAAGTTAAAACAGAGGTCTTGTCTATATGGGGGGAGGGGAATACAAACATGTCCAAAAAAGCAGCCATTAGCAACACTGCGACCTGTCTTAACGGTCAAAAGAGCCACTCTAAACTTTGCATGACCCCTAGCCAAGATGGCAGCCACAAGTGATTTACTTGCCATTTTGAATCTGCTGCTGCCAATTTTTTTTTTAAAAAATAGTTTACCATGGTGTACACATGCAATATTTCATATTTATAAAAAGATGGGGGGAAGAGTGTATAAGATCTCCATTTTATTGACTTAGCGCACTCTCACTTAGCTGAATATCCAACATGGCAGCAGCAGGTGCTTTCCCTGTTTGCTAGCCCCCATGCTTGTCCAGCCAATCAGATTACGCGTTCCCTGATCACACCAACATGAATGTGAGAGTCCAAACAATCGCACATTCTCATGTCATACGGAGGCTTCTCACATGGAGTTTGCAGTGGATATGGCTGCCCCCTTCTGAATGACATGTATCCCATTTAGGATTATTTTCACCATATAGACAAGCCCAGAATTACACAACAAAAAAGTTAAAAACCGCTAAGATTTTAAAAAAACACACATACACATACACAACACACACATATACCCCAGCACAAACATTAGCACAAATTGGCAAAGGCCTTCTGAAACAAGAAATTTTTTAATTGGCTCTGGAATGATGGTGCCAATCTGACTTCTCTGGGCAGAGTGTTCCAGAGCTTGAGGGCAGCCACTGAGAAGACCCTCTCCAGAATTCCCACCAGATGAACCTATGAAGGTGGTGGGACAGAGAGAAGAGCCATACTGTGCCTCACAGAGAGCAGCCAGGCTTGGATAAGTGCCTGGTTGCATCCCAACACACAAAAACATATCACTGCTGAGACCCCTAAAGGACCCTCATGGGTCTCAGCGCTGATTTCATCCTTTCATGTCTGGCTAGGAGAGTTGTAGTCAGATGCCTGCCTCCTCTCTATGAAACACAGAATGGCTATGAGAGGTGGCATCAGGGCCTTATCAGAAGGTCAAGGAGGCATTTTGGGTGCTGCTCAGGGAGGGAGGAATTATCAACCCCAGCGTCACCTGAAAAAGGACATCTGCATGCATAAGGGAAACTTCTACCTGCAGATGTTCCGAACAGAATTCCATCCTGTCTCCACAGCAGCAGTCCCTATGAACAGTGGTGTTGCCATCAACATAGCCTCTTGCTTCACAGGAGCACATAAAACCCCCACCACAGAAAGGTGGTGCCAAGGTGGGAATTATAACTGTAACCAATTCCTTTTTAAAGCTCACTTTCCAAGCTCTGTCCAAAATTCAGCAGCACAATTATTTTCTCTGAGTCAGAGCCACAGATGTTTTTTTTCCTCTCTCTTTCTGGAGGATGGATCCCTCTGCCAAGTGAAGTAAAATATCACTGCATGGAGATATTAAACATTTGAAGACGTTTGGGTGATGTGGGTTAAAAGAAGTGTCAGTCTTCCCGGACGGCCTTCTCTGCTCAAGATCACTAATGGATCCTTGGATATTTTTCTTTAGTCTATTGTGTGGTGGCCACTCTTGGTGAAAAAATAATAAAAATGAAAATGAAACCCAAACAATTCATTACTTTCCCCCACACACCCCACCCTCTCGTTTTGACCTCAGCCATGTACTTTTATTTCTGATTTATTTATTCTTTTTCCTCTTGCCTATTGCCATGGTACCTGAATGGCTGGTGATCATTAATTAATTTATCTGTGTGATGAAAAGGCATTATTGTCTTCATTTTACAGCATATCAAATGGAAGAGTCACCTGTGTTCAAGGGCAGCCAGGGAGTATATGCCGAAGTCAGGATTAAAAGCTTGATTATTTGGATTTCCTGCACTGTTGTGGTTGTCCTATGATGACTCTTACGATGGCATTCTCTCTTTGTCTTTTCACCTGGAGATCTAAAGATTTGTGAGCTATTGAAAATCTGTTTACTGTTTGGTTCAGGGAGCAGGTGTTTGCATTTTAATGAAGCAAAACTATATAAATAAATTGCTGTTTGGGACTGAAATGGGAAAGGTTGTAATCTGAGATGCTCATGGTTGTCAGGACCAAAGAGAATGGACACCACTTTTGCTACAGCATTTGGGACTGGCCCTTTGAAAGATCCTTCTAACTCCAAGAAGAAGGAGGTTCTGGTGCTGTAATCATATATTTACATAAACCTAGGAATAGTTCAGTGTAAGCACAGTGGGACTTTAGCCCTTTTCAGAAAATACCTCTCATATAGTTGAGTTGTAAGTCTTGGCTGATTAAATTCTTTCCCATGAGAGCAAAATGAAATTTCAGATGTTTTCTCCCTACTGGGTGAGAGGCTTTTTGATGATAACTTTGCATTTTGGAAGTTTTTTCTAAACTGAAAATTACTGATGTGTGTGTGTGTGGGGGGGATGCATTGGCTGAGATCCTGAATAAGAGTTGTAGTGTTACCTGCCCTGTCACCCACTCACTCTTTCAATACTTCAGTAATTGGAAATACAGTTGTCCCTCCATATTCATGGATTTGGCATTCACGGATTTAAGTATTCATGGCTTGAAAATATTCTTTAAAAAATAATAGTCCGAAAAGCAAACCTTGATTTTGCCATTTTATATAAGGGACATCATTTTGCTACTCCATTGCATATAACGGGACTTGCGTATTCACGGATTTGGGTATTCATGGGGGGTCCTGGAACCAAACCCCAGCAAATGTGAAGGGACAACTGTATTTCATAAATTGGCATATTATTGGCACTCCATGTGGTTAACTCCCAAGGGACTCCCAAGTACAAGGAATCATGGTTAGCTCAGAAAACCTAAGAGAGTAAGACACACACAGGTGAGAATTACTTGAAAACCCCTGGACCTCATAAGTTAGGGAGATAATGGGCTAATTCTTCCTTGGAATCGCTGGAAATTCATCATTCAATAATGCCATTAAGACACTCTTTGCTTGCAAAACTGGTTTTTCCTCACACCTTTTCCCCGAAACAATAGAGACTTGCCTGAGACATATCAGTTTTAATGTTCCAACCATTAGTGATCCTTAGCACATCTGGGGAATCCATTGTTTAAACCTGGGAAAGTCCGGCAGACATTGTCTTCCACTCAAACACACCCCTTCAGGGGAATTATTGAATATGTCAGTCTGTGTCACTGGGTGCACTGCTTCTCCTCTTCCCATCACTCTGTCAGTCTGTGTCACCAGGGTTTTCTACATGAATCTCTGCTCTTTGGATAGGTACAGTATAGCCCATCATCCCAAACTCTATTCCTCTATCACCATATTTCCTGCTTTCTGCATTAGTCTTGTGTGACTGCTTGTAGCCTGAGTGTATGTGAGTGTGTGTGTGTGTGTTCCCTTAATTATTTTTCAATAAAATCCATTTTTATTTCATTCCATGGCTTGGAGTCCCCTCAGTTACTATCGGTATACATAGGTCAAAATATCCCAGTGTTACTCGACCACTTGCTGCAATCTTGAGCTAATTTAAATTCCCCATTTTAGAATTCAGGCACTAGTGGGATCGCTACAGACCCCATGCAATTCAGTTTACAGTAGCCACAATGTCATGGCTGCAGTCTGTGTCTGGATCTGACAAACACCCCTTCAAACATACTTAACATCCAGCCAGCTGCATCAAGGATTGGGATTCTGTGGTGCTGGTGAGCAGAGCCCTGAAAGGTGATATGCCCAGCCTCCTCCTGCCAACGATAGAAAGTGACTGAACAGAATCAGGGACCCCTGTGAGGTTCTTTCACTATGCTTTCGCACATCACTGATTGTTGGTGGATGAGGGCTGGACATGTCATCTTTCAGCACCACGCTCACCAGTGTGGCAGAACTCTGTCCCTCAATGCAGCCAGCTGGATTTTAAGGGGGGTTTCCAGGGTATTTATTACTGTAGCAATTGTAACATGATCATAAATGCTAGCGCCACCACTTACGACTCCTCAAACACTTTCATCAGTGCTATATACGCACAATCCTAAATATACATTGGACTATGTGATGAATGTTGCTGTCCTTGAGCAAGCAGGGATCACCAACATTGAGGCCATGATATTGAGAACACAACTGCGCTGGGCAGAGCACATTTCTAGGATGGAGGGCCATTGCCTCCCAAAAATAGTACTCTACAGTGAACTCGCCACAGGTCAGCATAAGAGGGGCGCTCCAAAAAAGCGATACAAGGACTTCCTGAAACAACATCTCAGGCTCGGCCAAATTGATCACCAACAATGGTCCACCCTGGCCTCACATCGGGAGGCATGGAGGCGCACTATCCACAATGCTGCAGCCTTATTTGAGAACTCATGCCGAACAAGTCTTGAAGAGAAATGACAATGCAGAAAGAATCACAACCAGAAACATCACCCAAGGAGACCTTCTGCTGTGCTTTCTGCAACTGGACTTGTTTATCTCCGATTGGCCTTTTTAGTCATCAGTGTGCTTGCAGAAAGTGCAGGATGAGTCCTTCCTGAATCTTCATTGGCGAAGAAAAGCCAGAGAGAGAGAGACACAGAGAGAATTGTAACAAGATCATAAATGTAAATAGAAATATTTAAGATGTTGTAAGTCTAACTTGCAACATCATAACTGACTCACAGGATGCCCGTTGTTGTAATTTTTCCTCCAAAATAACTTTAGTGCAAAAAGATAGCATTTTGTATAAAATACAGTGGTTTTTTTGGAAACAGGATTTTCACAATTCATTATATATGTGAAAAATCGTCCAAGAATGGGCAGAAATGCTCACATAAGCTTGTAAAACTTTGCATTCTTCCTCCTCACAGACAAGAAGGAAGAATTCCTATACTAGTCTTCTTGCTGCACAATAGCATGGTGGTTTTCTCTACAGTTCTCAGTCACTGGTTGAACTTCAGTAGGTATCCATCTGTGCAGAAATACACATGGGGTTTGCATGAATTTCCATGCAACTGAGAATCCCAGTTGTGAAGGATTTCCAAACACATGGAAGTCTACCTACATTGAGCTCTATGGCTAAATCCATACTACACAAATAATTCAGTTTGAAAGTGGATTATTTGCCATTGACTCCTTCCTATGGAATCCTGGGATTTGTAGTTTTACAAGGTCTTTAGCCTCCTGAAACAACACCTCAGGCTCGGCCAAATTGATCACCAACAATGGTCCGCCATGGCTTCACATCGGGAGGCATGGAGACGCATGATCCACAATGTTGCAGCTTTATTTGAGAACTCACGGTGAACAAGTCTTGAAGAGAAACAACAATGCAGAAAGAATCAGAACCTGGAAACATCACCCAAGGCCTTCTGCTGTGCTGTCTTCAACCGGACTTGTTTATCTCAGATTCGCCTTTTTAGTCATCAGCGCGCTTGCAGAAAGTGTGGGATGAGTCCTTCCTGAATCTTTCTTTGTGAAGAAAAGCCAGAGAGAGAGAGCCTTCTCTGCCAAAGAGTGCTAGTGCCTCACCAAACTACAAATCCCAGGATTCCATAGCAAGGAGCCATGACAAATAATCCACTTTCAAACTGGATTATCTGTGAGGGTGGATTTGGCCTATATGTGTAGACTTCTCCTTGGGAGATGTCTATACAGGATATGAAGATGTCAGGTGTAGAGCTGATGGGGCTTGTGATGTGAAGAGCTGAATTACCTTGGGCAGAATGCTGTCGGTGTCACACACACACAAAATTCCCTTATATATGCAGTTGTACTTTTTCTGGGCAATATGAAACAGACAAATTCAGTTCATGGTTGTGTAACAAAGTTCTGCAAGTAAACATTTCACATACAGTTCCACATTCTTGGATTGCACTAAACTGTTTGTCAGTGCCTTCGATGTATGGTTTGATTCACCGAGATTGTAGAAATGGCCATTGTGCATTCTTCACTGCAAAATGGGCCAATAAGCAATTGTATTGGCAGACATGTACTGACATCTGATATCAGTATTCAGCAGAAGGCTGGGGTAGTGCAACCACTGTGTAACTACATGAATGTAGATTTATGCTGCACAATCACGATGTACCATCTTGGCCCTGGTTTGACCTGTACTGCATGTTGATTTCAATGCACAAGCTTTTTTCTGTGTATGAATATATGGGAAGAAACTAACTGTAACAAGTTGGCTTGAGATGGATGTGTTCCACAGGGGTTCCCTTTTGGTCCTATAATCTTGAATTTCTTTTATCTCTGATAAATGATTAAAGAGAAGAGATGAGAGGCTGCTTAAAGCTTCCTAAGATGTTGCATGGAACTTGAACTGTGCCTTGCAACCTCAGTGAGATGTTGCTGCTGGATGTTCACCTACAGTAAGGGAGTTTGAACATCTCCCATTTCTCCCATTCCTGTTTCTGAATCTGATGCAAAAGACAGTAGGTATATATTATATGAATGCAAAATATTCATAAGCCATTTTTCATTAATGAAATCATGTCCAGGGCAATTGTCTCCTCACATGATTGGTTCTTTAAAACTGTGACTACTTGAAGAAGAAATTTTCTCTGTGGCTGTCCCAGCTAAATTGAGATAATTCAGGGAACGGGGTAAAAATCAGGAAGGATATTGATCAGATGTCTGTTGAAGTACTTGAGGTAAAACAACAATTTTAGAAAGGAACTATATGCAGTGCTAGAGCTAACTCACAGAATGCAGATGGTAAATTCAACCCCTAGTCTGGCTAGGGTCCTCAGGAAGCAAGTTTGGGAAAGTTCTCTGTCTGATAGACAATAATACTGAGTGATTTTCCATGGGTTTTTTCTGGGCTGTGAGGCCGTGTTCTAGAATAGTTTCTTTCTGACGTTTCGCCTGCATCTGTGGCTGGCACCTTCAGAGAAGGGTTGGGTAGGAGTGTGTGCAGTTTATATGCTGTGAACCTCTGTTAGGGAGTATACGTAAATTTGTGTAATTGAATGATTAGTTTCTGGGTATAGAAATGCAAGGCTCGTTAGTGTCTGTTTGGCTAATGGTTGGTTGATGGGCCATTATCTGCTGGGAACCCCCCTGTCCCTGGGTGGAATTCTTTTGTAAGAGTTGAGTTTTGATTCTATTGTATTTCAAAACTGGGAGCCATATTTTGTTTACTTTTGAGGTTTCTTCTTTCCTGCTGAAGTTGTCCAGGTGTTTCTGGATTTCAATAGCTTCTCTGTGCATTCTGACATGATAGTTGTTGGCCTGGTCCAGAATGTCTGTGTTTTTAAATAGCATTTTGTGTCCAGGTTGGTTTATCACATGTTTGCTACTGCTGATTTTTCTGGTTGGCCCAGTCTGCAGTGTCTCTCATGTTCCTTGATTTGTATTTACACACTGTGTTTAGTGGTCCCTATGTAAATTTGTCCACAGCTGGAAAATGTATCCCTCCAATACACGCTGGGGACTCTTTGGGGTATGAGGAATACAAAGGAATAACTAGGGATTTTGACAAAAACATTGTCTTCATGGTCTAAATGAAATGGCCTCCCCACATTCCCACACAGGGCTGTCCAGAGGATGCAGCGTTTTGGCTCCATTTCTAGTCCAAACTGTCCAGATGGCATCCTGGCAATTCTGATGAGGATCCAGGGGAAATACCCAGGGCAAAAATGGAACAGACACATAGGAAAAAATAACAAGAACTCGCTATTTACTGTGGTTCTTCTGGAGAAAACAGTGAGTTCCATTACTGCGAAATAGGAAGGGTCCATACATGAAGCCCTCACAGTGTCTGGCGCAGCCATTTCCTGGCCATGTCATGCACATTGCATTGGCTGAGGCCACCACACGTTTTCCAATCATGTGGGCTAGGCACCTCATTCCTGGCCTTAGACGGCGTGACGAGCACAATGAAGAGAAGTGCCAATTTGTGCATGGGCCACCGGTGCATTGACACCCGTTCATTGCTGCAACATAACGGCAGGTAACAGGAGGGAAATGCCATAGGCCGAGGGCTGGAATACTCTGGTTTACACCTGTGCGGACAAGCCCAAAGTCATCAAATCCTTTAAAAATGCCATTTGCTACACTTGATCTTAGCCAATAGGCACCAATACGGTACTAATCCCTGGCATATTGGGAGAACACCACCACCACCACATACACACATACACAGTTTAAGAACTGCTCTAAACTTTGTATAAAATCTACAACTATGGATAGCCATCCACCCCCACCTCTACATCCAGTCCACCCCTGGTTTCAAAAACTGTGTGTGCTGTTCTTTATGTTTTAATTGACACAAGGTCTGCCCTTTTTTGTTTGGTTTAACTTTTTCAAATGTGTGCAGATTTGTGTACATGTTTTAAAGTTTACACAGTGATTGAAGGCATTTCCCTTCAATTCATAGAATCATAGAAACATAGAATTGCAGAGTTGGAAGAGACCACGAGGGCCATCCAGTCCAACCCCCTGCCACGCAGGAAATCTTGATCAAAGCATCCCCGACAGATGGCATCCAGTCTCTGTTTAAAGACCTCCAAGGAAGGAGACCCCACCATGCTCCGAGGGAGCGTGTTCCACTGCCGAACAACTCTTACTGTCAAAAAGTTCCTCCTCATGTTGAGGTGGAATCTCTGTTCCTGGAGCTTGCATCCATTGCTCCGTGTTCCAGTCTCTGGAGCAGCAGAAAACAAGCCTGCTCCATCCTCAGCGTGACATCCCTTCAAATACTTAAACAGGGCTATCATATCACCTCTTAACCGTCTTTTTTCCAGGCTAAACATACCCAGCTCCCTAAGTCTCTCCTCATAAGGCATCGTTTCCAGACCTTTCACCATTTTAGTTGCCCTTCTCTGGAAATGCTCCAATTTGTCAATATCCTTTTTGAATTGTGGTGCCCAGAACTAGACACAGTATTCTAGGTGAGGCCTGACCAAGGCAGAATAGAGTGGCACTATTACTTCCCTTGATCTAGACACTATACTTCTATTGATACAGCCCAAAATCGCATTGGCCTTTTTAGCTGCCGCATCACACTGTTGGCTCATGTTCAACTTGTGGTCTACTAGGACTTCTAGATCCCTTTCGCACGTAGTCTCATTCAGCCAGGTCTCTCCCATCCTATATTTATGTATTTCATTTTTCCGCCCTAAATGCAGTACTTTACATTTCTCCGTATTGAATTTCATTTTGTTAGCTTTGGCCCAGCTCTCCAGTCTATCCAGGTCATTCTGAATTTTGATCCTGTCCTCTAGGATATTAGCTACTCCTCCTAATTTGGTGTCATCTGCAAATTTGATAAGTATGCCCCTAATTCCCTCATCCAAGTCATTGATTAAATTGATTAAAGTCTGTTTAAGTAGTGTTTTGCATGCATGTGTAATGTGTGCATTGTTCTATGTTCTATGCTCATTTGGGAAATGTGTGCATTTTTTTTCAAACACATCAGCAGCCATTCATCAATGGGACAATTTCAGAGCATAGACTGTGGAGATTATCAGATGAGTTTAATAATCCAGGACAGGGACACCACAGGATCAAGAAAGGGCTTCTCTTTACACATCGTCATCCCTGTCTCGGTATGCTCCTGTGCTGCTTCTGTTCCTTTCCATTTTTTTTATTGATGGGAAAAGCAGTCAATAGATCTCCCATTCCGTTTCAGTAACGGAATCATGGGCGAGCGAAAAGGCCCTGTTCCTGTGGCACGATCTGGGAGGTCTGTGCCAAACACTTCCAGTGGCAATCTGGACATCCAGGTAAGTGACAGCCTTTTTTGTACCCTCCCCTGTTTACTTGTGTGTGTTGAGTTAAGTGAATGCAAACGACTGAATATAAACTCTTTTTTTATCAGACTTTGGAGATTTTCACACAGGCTATATATCCCGTGGCAGGAACAGAACAGGGTCGGGAAAGGTTTTCTCTTTCAGACGATGTTGACCCTGTTTTGTCCTGCATCCATCCTACTCCCGTGACTGTTCCAGAACAATGTAATCACGATTTTTCATCGTGAACAGACCTCCCGTTCCGTCACTATCACGCAATCACAGGTGTGTGAACAGGAGCCCCGTTTCTGTTCCGAAATGACAGCCATGGAGGGGAGGTCCATTCCGAGCACTTCCTGGTATGATCTGGACATCCAGGTAAGTGGCACCCTTTATTTTACCCTCCCTGTTTTGATTATGTGATTTAAAGAGTGTTTTTGTGCTTGGTGAACTGATTTGATGTTTGGGGGAGTTTTATTTTTTAAATTTACCGTCCGGCATTATCACGTTATCACGTGATAACGTTTTAGATGGCCGGTCGTAAAAGAAGCCTTACAACGGCTGCATTTATGGCTGGCCAGCAAGGGGAGGGGGAGCCCGTTCCTGCTGCGGAATTAAGGTGAGTGTGTGAAAGATTTATGTTATTCCATGGCAGGAATGGGAGAGGAGGTAGTGGGGCAGTAACAGGGCATTTTGGCCCCGTGTGGAAATCTCCTTTATCAGACCACCCTCCAGAAAAGTTCTTTTGCCAGCATATTTTGAAATGTTTTTATGCTGGCAAAACTACCACCACCCCCCATCAGACCTACTTTAACCAGCATCAGAAAGGCATCCCCAGCAGTAATGGAGCATGAATGGTGCTCCATTTACTTTCAGGTTCCAAATTTCACCAATTCCCACAAGAAGATGCTAGAGCGGCAAATTCAAAAATAAAAGCAAAATCCAGACATAAAATGTACACACAAGCACATAAACCCTAAGTAGATGGGTGTGTTTTTTTTTTCCATAAAACAGCCTACCTGGCTGTTTCAATCTTACCCAGAAGTGTTCTGTCATTGATGCTGCATTCACATAAGCATTATGATGTGATGTTTCAAATGCCAGCAATGCTGGCAACAAAGCACCAATCTGACAGCTTGGACTATCAATAAAAAAGAATGGCTTTGGGACTTTACATGATCATGAAACGACATACATAACGATATGTATGTCATTAGGTATGTGTGCCTTTCATGATCATTAGGTGTGAATATGATGCCATATTTGCCACATCTGATAAAGTCCTCAGTTTCCAGCAACTGTTGTAGGATGAGGAAAAAGGAGGAATTAGGAGGAAAGTGGAACATTTTGAAGGCATCTGAGAAACTGGGATGATAGAGGATTAATCAGGACTGTCCCTGACAAATCAGGGCATTTGGAGAGTATGGGATTGAGATGAGCCTATTGAACTTCAGGCTAAAATGGAATTCCTCACACTTCACTGCTGGAAACTTGTAGGAAGGTAATGAGTCTAAAAAATAAAATTGCAGGATCTAGTCCTTTAAAAACAACAAGAATTATCTCCCTTTTAAAAAGGTAAAATCATTCAGTCACATTTGACTTCACGCTTTATGCAGAGTGCGATTAAGAAACAGACTTAAGCTCTATTATCATTTGAAAGTGTGCTCAGAGATCTGGGATCCCCCAGTTAAATTAGACTCATTACAAAACAAAGGAGTCAGTTTAAAATGCAAACCAAAGTTTACTGAAGGTATATCAGTCTCAATCTACATACTAAAACAAACATAAGAAAAGGTCCCTAAACTGACTAAGAATGGGTAGGAAAGACTCACCAGCCATGGGCTGGGTTCCGATGCATCATGGCATGGTTACAGGAAAGCTTAAGATGCCTCCATTCTCATGGAGAGTCAGATTCAGAAGAAGGAGAAGTCACACAAAAGCAATAAAATTCAAATTAGGTCATGTGTGAATCATCCAGCACTTCTAGTTGGCTAGAAGTGCCCAGTGAAGTAAGAGAAGGGAATTTGGGGAGGACAAAATGCATGCAGGGAAAAAAAACCCTAGACTTATCTAAGATTGTGAATGAGGTACACAAGATTGCTTTTACATTACAATGATTATTTCCCCACATACAACAAAACTGCCTTAACTTTCAAAGGTGCTGGATTTCAGGAAGATAGCGGGATTCAAACCCTCAGCCCCACAAACAGAACTGCAGCAAGAGTATCATGCTTAAATCAACATGCTGCTTTCCTGTAAAGGTTATTTCCTTACAACTCTATTGATACATTTAAAAACATGAAACCATGTTGCATATGTTTTGTTTTTTTCAAAAGAGCCTTGAACCCTAAATATGGGAAAGTCGCAGAGGTTACTAATAGAGCAGTTGATGTAAGCTGTGCATATCATTGTGTGAAATTTACTGCAAAGGGAAGTGACATGAATGGAAAATGGATACAGTCACTTACCGCATGCCAGCAGATCCCTTCCTGGGCTCCAAAATGTTAACTGGAGAGTCGTGTAAGTTATGGTGCTCATTAAATTGCACCACAAACAAGTCAACAATGATTCAGCAAAATGGTTTTGTTTGTATAGTACTGCAGAAGTCTGATAGATCTCCAGTCAAACATTTATGGCTAAATGGATGAAGATTTTAACATCCCAGCCTAATAAAAACCCCATACTGTGTGATTAAATAAGAGGGAAAGCCGTAAAAAAGAGAGAGAGAGAGAGAGAGAGAGAAGAAAAGAAAGCATAATGACGGTAACATGTAGGTCAGTTACAATTTAATTGTCATTGCACTTCATTGCGAACATATCAATTCTCTCCTGCTTAGCTGAGCAGAAAACAACAACTTAGCGTGTACAGTCAGCCTACTGTCTCCATCCAACCCCCACTTCCATCACCTGTTTCCGATGGCTTCCTTAACCACAGCGCGAAGGCTTCCTGCTTTAATAGGATAATCTCACTGAAAGCTCTTGCTGATTGTGGCCTCCCTTTGCTCAATGCATCAGTGATCAGTAAATTTACTTCCTACTCAGCAGAGATGCTAAAATTAGATTTTGTTTGCATTACAACTTTGGAGACTCCCGCCACAAGAGATACCTGCCTAGAGATTTATATTGTTTTGCTTTAGCAGCTTGAAATAAAGATAGCTGTATGCAGACAATACCCCGACACACTTTATCAGAAGAAGACAAAGGAAACCAAATCTTTTTCTTTCTTTCTTTTTCAAAAAAAGATCAGGGTAGAGGAATTAATTTCCCTAATTTTTAATGAATTTTCTTGCCCAAGGGCAAAGTCTAAAAGCTGTCTCAGAGTCAGATGTTACACACAGTTGCAGGTACAGCAGGGCAGGGATGGGAAATACATTTGAATTTTCCACCACCACCCCTATAAATTTATCCAGTTTGTAGTATGTGAAGTTATTAACAAAAGTGGACATATATATTTCAGTTTGCTATCATCCAGAGAAAACTGTGCATCAGATTCTCTCTCCCCCAGCTTTTTTCTTTCTTTTTCAAATTATACACAAGTAAAACCAGATTATTTAAAACGTGCATGTTAGAGAAATTCACACAAATGCAGTATAGACCAGGGGTGCATAATGTGCAATCCATGGAGTACATGTGACTCTTAATGTTCCAGGGTCCATTGAAGAGCCCGTAGTTGGGGTGGGGGAAATTTTTTAAACTAAAAAATAACTGCATGGAGAACATTTTCCCATGGGGATGGGTCACAATTTTAGTACCAGGAGTGGCCTTTTTAAAACCAGCTAGAACACAAGAATGGCATGGGGATAATTCTGAGTTGATATTTTTCCCCAAAATGTTTTCCCCAAAAAATTAAAAATGTGGGGATATGGTGCAATGAAGGGTGTGTCCCTCCAATCGCTCACATGGGGCAATGCTGCCCCCTGCAACCCCTGGCAGTTTTTTTGTTTGTTTGTTTTTTACTCATGCTGTAAACAGTGGGAAAATATGTTCAAATGCACACATTAGCAAACATGTACTAAAATGTGCACACATCTCCACACAAGAAGGAAAAGAAAGTGTCACACAACCTTGAATTTAATCCTTGAACTTCAACCAGAAGACGATCCTTATTGGGCTATGACAAATGGAGTGAAAATAAAACGGACCGATTTCCACACCCCTACACCAAGGCTTGGATGAAATGCCTAAATAATGATATGGTAATACCTGTCAACCATTTGGCAATTCCTATTGGTTGTACAGCAGTGACAAGTTTTATCTTCAGTGCTCTCAGGAACCCAGATTAGTGGTATGTTCTCCATTACACCAGTGCTCATTCTACTTAATATGGGCACTTCCTTTGAGAAATGTGGATGTGACCAGCATGTTTATTTTAGAGCATGAAAGGGGGAGGGCAGGGAGAGAGATAGGCACTTTTCTTCAGCTACTGTATTTGGTAGTACTCCATACCTATTTCAGACTGTGACATAAATTTAGGCAGCTCATTAGAGTCATGATTGATGAGAGCAAAGGAGAATGTGAAGCTACCCAGTGATATTCATGCTTGCTTTTCAAATATCATCCCATGAGCAGCGTCAGATCTTAGGCTTCTGAACCATGTGCTTCAGCACCCATATTGGTAGGTCTCTTTCCCTACTCCATAGCTGAGGGGGGGGGGGAATAAGCAACTCAGACTAAGCGACATATGAACAGTTTTGGTGTTGCTTGTTTGCATTGCTGATTTTCTCAGCATCATGCATTAATTACTTCTCTCCCACTCAGCCCTGCTTCTCCTTACATCCATCTCTTGTGGCATTTCCTTCCCTGTTAACATTGGACCCCTGGTATTTCTTGGCTCTCTTCCTTATTAAATTATGTTTACCTGGACGACATCCGGTTCGTTACACTCAGGTAAGATGTCCCATTAAGCATGACAAGGAGAAGGTTGTGAGATTAATGCCCTCTCTGAACTTGAATGAGTGCATGTCAGCATCTTTTCAGACTGAGGGTCCGCACAATCCAGGAAGCAAAGCATGCCATAATGGACCTTAGCCTTTCACTCACCTGCTATCCCTATAACAAGACTACTTTTAAACACTCTCATTATTAGCTTCATTAGATATGTTACTTGCATCAATGGCTGCTGTTACTTCTATAAAATGGGAAAGGTTAACATAGCATTGGCTTTTTCCTTTTTTCTTCTTTCTTTTTTTTTACAAAAATATGCTGTATGGAATTGAGTGCGCAGTAGACCAAAGTTTTATGACAATGTAATTGGTAGTTAGTGTGAAATTTGTAAGACAAATAGACAATACCAAAGGTAACCCTGAATGTCCTCCCCATGCCTCGTATTTTTTTTACGGCCACCAAAGGGCCTCATTAAAACACCAGTCAGCACCTCAGCGGAAAGATACAGTGCTTAGAATGCCCAAATGTGACAGAAAAATCTGCATTTTGTAAATGTGACACATTTGATAGATTATACCGTGTAAAATCATTGCTTTGGAGTCTGACGATAACACTTTAGGTGCTCTGATGAACCAAATTGTGCCTTAGCCATTTGATATAACAATGTAATTGGGGTGTGTAGGGGTGGGGGTGAGGGACAAAATATGATACATTCCTTCACCCACCACCACCCCTCCCACCATGCTTTCATTCTATATTTTCTATATAGTCTACACAGTCCGGTGTTTGATGCTCGGATATAAGTACAGTGAGACCACCATATCCAGGGGCTTCAGATCTGTGGATTTACCTAACTGCAGATTCAAAATAGAAATTAAAAAAATACAGGGGCATGCCAATTGGAGGTAGTTGTGGTGTTCCTGCATGTTCGTTCGCAGGAAGGCAAGCGGGAGCACTACTGCTGGTCACCATGTCCCTGTAGAAGTTACTCACCACCCTGATGGTAGTGGCAGCAGAGGTGCTCCTGCTCATTTATTTGTAGGTGGGCAAGTGGGGGTGCCACTAGCAATTCTAATGTCCTGAAGAAGCTGCTCACCACCCTGTGGTTGGTGGCAGTGGTGGCAGGGCTCCTGCCACCAATTGCTACATCCCTGTGGAAGCTGGTTGAAGGTGGAAGCAGGAGACTGGCACAATATGCCTGCTGGCTGGGGCTTTCTGCTGCTGCTCTATACCATTTTTAATAGGTACTTGAACAGTCACATTTTTTGGTATCCACAGGGGGTCCTTGAACCAATCCCCTGTGGATACAAAGGGCCCAGGGTACCTAGATATATAACACATGTGGATCCTGATAAAAGAAAGGTCATAGGCAGGTATAGGCTGGGATCCTATTGGTGATGTACATAGGCATAACTAACTTTAGGCAGGTGAAGTCCAAAATCCACAAAACAGTGATATGCTTGGCCCAATAAAGGATTCACTGTTTTGAGAATTTTTTTAATTTTTGTTGTATTTTGCTGCATGGTCAACACAACTACCCTGAGGGGGTTTCCTTAGGCAGCCAGTTACACTTTTTAGAAAGCTGTGCAAGGATTGTATCCTGGTTGTGACATTAAAAGCACAGATCTGCCAGCATAAACATTGTGCATGCCATTGTGTTTTTCAAGCTACTGTATAAGTGCATCTCCCTAGTTCCCTTTGACTGGTGGCTTATTGACCTTTGCACAACCAGAGTGTGCAACACTGTTATATGAGTCACATGATGGGTTGTACAATGTGTTGTGATCTGGGATCTGGACAGTATTGCACACCCACAGTAAGCTACACTGGCATGTCTTTATGGAAAACAACCCCTCTACAGGATCTCAGGCATTTATTATTGTTGTTGTTATTATTATTATTATTATTATTATTTATACCTCACCCCTCTGTTAAAACAATCTGGGCGGCTTACAATAATTAAAATACAATACAGATAAAAATCCCAAAACACCACCCACCCCACCCTCCCCAATAAAAAGATATTAAACAAATATAAATTAAAAGCTACTATCTAAAATCACATTTTAAAACAATAAATACAATAAATGTCTCTGGCTTCTATTCGCAAATGAAGATTCAGGAAGGACTCATCCTGCACTTTCTGCAAGTGCACTGATGACTAAAAAGGCCAATTCAAGATAGACAAGTCTGGTTGCAGAAAGCACAGCAGAAGGTTTCCTTGGGTGATGTTTCTGGGTTGTGATTTTTTCTGCGTTGTCGTTTCTCTTCAAGACTTGTTCAGTGTGAGTTCTCAAATAAGGCTGCAGCATTGTGGATAGTGCGTCTCCATGCCTCCCGATGTGAGGCCAGGGCGGACCATTGTTGGTGATCCATTTGGCTGAGCCTGAGGTGTTGTTTCAGGGAGTCCTTGTATCGCCCCTCTTACGCTGACCTGTGGCGAGTTCACCGTAGTAGCCAGCAGACTAAAAAAGGCCAGGAACCCCTGAGGCTGGGATCTAATTAGGTAAGGCCTGCCGAAAGAGATCCGTCTTTAGTGCTTTTTTAAAGCTACTCAGGCTTGTCATCTGACGAATCTCGTTCGGCAGGTCATTCCACAACTTGGGGGCGATTACCGAAAAGGCCCTCTGGGAGGTTGCAGACAGCCTAGATTTTTGTGGCTGAAGCAAATTCCTCCCAGAGGACTGGAGTGCACGGGGAGGATTGTATGGGAGGAGGGGGTTCCAGAGATAAGTTGGACTCAAGCCATTTAGGGTTTTAAAGGTAATAACCAACACCTTATACTGGGCCCGGAAACTGATAGGCAGCCAGTGGAGAGATTTTAATACTGGAGTTATATGGTCTCTCCGTGACCACTCTGGCTGCCATATTTTGTACCAACTGAAGTTTCCTGACCAAGCATGAAGGTAGCCCCATGTAGAGCGCATTGCAGAAATCTAGACAAGAGGTTACCAGCGCTTGCACCAGAGTCTCGAGGTCTCTTACTTCCAGGAAAGGGCACAGCTGGCGTATCAGCCGAAGCTGATAACAGGCACTCCTGACCATCGCATTCACCTGACTAGTCATCTGTAGCAATGAATCAAGGAGCACCCCCAGACTGTGAACACAGTCCTTAACGGGGAGCGTGACCCCATCCAGGACTGGAGGTTGCAACCCAAATCCTGGTTTTGGGGCCGCTACCGTGAGCACCTCCGTTTTGTCTGGATTTAATCTCAATCTGTTTTTCCTCATCCAGCCCATTACTACTTTAAGACAGTCATTAAGAGGAGAAACGGTATCAGAATTTGAGACCGACGATCGGGACAAGGAGAAATAGATCTGGGTGTCATCCACGTACTGATAACACCCAGCCCCATAACTCCGAATAATCTCACCCAGCAGCTTCATATAGATGTTAAACAGCATCGTAGATAGGATGGTGCCCTGCGGAACACCACAAGTAAGCTCCTTTCTGCTGGAGCAGCTGTCTCCGAGCAACACTCTCTGGGACCTGCCCGAGAGGAAGGACCGGAACCACTGCAGTGCAGTGCCTGTGAGATTATTCGCAGTTATGGGGCTGGGTGTTATCAGTACGCTGATGACACCCAGATCTATTTCTCCTTGCCCCGATCATCGGCCTCGAATTCCGATGGCGTCTCTCCTCTTAATGATTGTCTTAAAGCAGTAATGGGCTGGATGAGGAAAAACAGATTGAGATTAAATCCAGATAAAACGGAGGTGCTCACGGTAGCGGCCCCCAAACCAGGAGTTGGGTTGCAACCTCCAGTCCTGGACGGGGTCACGCTCTCCGTTAAGGACTGTGTTCGCAGTCTGGGGGTGCTCCTCGATTCATCGCTTCAGATGACGAGTCAGGTGAATGCGACAGTCAGGAGCGCCTGTTAGCAGCTTCGGCTGATACTCCAGCTGTGCCATTTCCTGGAAGTAAGGGACCTCGAGACTGTGGTGCACGCGCTGGTAACCTCCCGTCTAGATTTCTGCAATGCGCTCTACATGGGGCTGCCCTCATGCTTGGTCCGGAAACTTCAGTTGGTACAAAATATGGCAGCCAGAGTGATCTCGGGAACATCTCAGAGAGACCATATAACTCCAGTATTAAAATCTCTTCACTGGCTGCCAATCAGTTTTCGGGCCCAGTATAAGGTGTTGGTTATTACCTTTAAAGTCCTAAATGGCTTGGGTCCAACTTATCTCCGGAACCGCCTCCTCCCATACAATCCTACCCACGCACTCCGGTCCTCTGGGAGGAATTTGCTTCAGCCACAGAAATCTAGGCTGTCTGCAACCTCCCAGAGGGCCTTTTCGGTAATCGCCCCCAAATTGTGGAATGACCTGCCGAATGAGATCCGTCAGATAACAAGCCTGAGTGGCTTTAAAAAAGCACTAAAGACGGATCTCTTTCGGCAGGCCTTTCCTAATTAGATCCCGGCCTCAGGGGATCCTGGCCTCTTCTAGGCTGCTGGCCATTTATTATATTTTATTGTATTTATAGTTTTAAATGTGATTTTAGATTAGTTGTTTTAAATTTATATTTGTTTAATGTTTTTTATGGGGGAGGGTGGGAGTGGGGGTGTTTAGGGATTTTATTTGTATTGTATTTTAAATTTTGTAAGCCGCCCCGATTGTTTTAACAGAGGGGTGGGGTATAAATAAATTTTATTATATTATTATTATTATTATTATTATTATTATAAGACAGCGATGTAATTCTTCACTTATTTACTTCTCAAAGGAAGAAACAAGTAATTTTACCAATTTTCACCTCACTGTAGGAAACTTGAAAAACTGCTCATCTTTCAGTGACTATTCACCATTTGGGACTCAGTCTGCACAAAATTCACACATGGTTATTTTTCAGAAAAAGGAGCATTTTCTGTGATGGAAACAGCATTTTTGTGTAAAAAAAAAATCATATTTTTATGCAGAAAATTGCTATTTCCTGTTTAGAAAATGCTGTTCTTTGTACAAAACAACCACGTGCAAATTCTGTGTAGAAGTCCCAAACTGCAAAGATTCTCATCAGTCCAGGATTCTTTCCGTTAGGGTTTCTGAACACTCGACAAACACATTTTTCAACAATTCTTTTGGAATATTTTTAAATATTCTTCCCATCACTGTTTTGAGAAAATTGGGGGGGGGGAGTCCACATATGTGTGGGTTTCTCAGTAAAAGTTTCAACAAGTGTGAAAATAATTAGTATGTGAGAGGAATTGCATATTTCTAAAGAACAAACTTTTCTTTCAGACTACAGTTGACCCTCCCCATTTGCATTTTTAACTTTTGTGGATTTGGTTATTTGTGGATTATTTGCTGCCACCTCTGCTGCTGCCCTATGCCATTTTTAACAGGGACTGCAAGCTTCACAAGACCGAGAGAGACTGCATACTTGTGGTGAGGCTTGTAAGTGCCTAATAAAAATGGCATAGGGCAGCAGTGGAGGAGGTGGCAAGCCCCATCAGCCACCTGCTTCTGTCTTGTGAAGGAACCCTGCCACCCTGAAAAGCATTTGCAGTGGGTTGAATGCATAGGTGGTACTTTTGTGTGTGTGTTCATTATGGTTTGGGGGAAGACTAGAGATAGCTGCAAATTTTCCACTTGTGTGAGGGTCCTGTGTCTGTAACCCCAGCGAATGTGGAGGGCCAACTACATATAGTAGCAGTGTCTATGGAATATTGCCTCTGACTTCCAAGGGCATTGTACCAAATTAAGAGGTGACTGGGGGTACATATATAAACAGAAATGAGGGGTGGGTAAACAAATGTCTCCCATTCTGCTCCCTTATTGTTCTACTGATTCACTCTGATTTTCTGGGTGTGGGGGGACTTTCTGAAATCATTTCCACAATGAGCACATAAGTTGTATGCAGCAACATTCAGTTCTGTCCATTCATTTTAGTGTTGGAAGGAATATCCTCACTACCACTAAACAGTGAAAGTGGGTAGTGGAAGATTTGTTCACTTGGGGTTGGTACATTTCTCAGGTTTAGGGAGGGCAAGGGCTTCAGATTCCTGGCTACATTTCCTAGAATAGAATCCTCCCCCCTTTAAAAAGCTAACTTGTAAAAAAAATAAAAATAACTTAGAATCACAGAATCATAGAACCATAGAGCTGAAAGAGACTAAGAGGGCTATCCAGTCGAACCTCCCCTCCACGCCAGAATACACAATCAAAACACTCCCAACAGATGGTCATCCAGACTCTCCTTCACAACTTCCAAAGAGAAAGACTCCATTACATTCCGAGGCAACATATTCCACTGTCAAATAGCTGTTATCATCAGGAAGTTCTTCTTCATGTTTAGGTGGAATCTCCTTTTCTGTAGTTTGAATCTATTGCTCCATGTCCTGGTCTCTGGAGCAGCAGCAAACAAGCTTACTCCCTCTTCAATATGACATCTTTTCAAACACTTAAACATAGCTATCATGTCACATCTTAACCTTCTCTTCTCCAGGCTAAAGACACCCTTGATGGAATAGCTGTGGCCACTGTCACCATATTTCTTCCCAGAGTTCCACTGGGCAGACACCAGGATGAGTACCATAATCTAGGAACTGATTGATTTGCTCATTGCAAATAAAAGGAAGCAGCCATTTTTGTTTTTGTTTTGGCAAATATGAGTTTTTTTGACAAACACAGTACACAGTGTAACTACACAATGTAACTACATACACTGTTGTATGGTCATTTTTGTTAGAGAATCACATGAGATTGTAAGTGGTAATTACATGCAGAAAGTTCAGAATGCAAGATTTGGGAAATGGATTCCATGCACATTCAACACACTGCCCATTCTGAGCTGAATTCAGCTTCCAGTAAAACTGGAACTTTATCATGCAGAAGAAAAGACTTGAGAGGTGATGTGATAGCTATCTTTAAATATCTGAAGGATGTCATGGAGATGGAGAAAACTTGTTTCCTGCTTTTTCCAGAGACTAGGACATGAGCAGGTGGATTCAAATTACAAGACAAGATATTGGCTGCTATTCAGCATTACAGTTATGGATTCATAACATAGAGTTATGGATCCATAACTGGTATGTATTTAGTAACACTATGTAGTTTAGTTGGAAACCTATGTAAATGCCACCCCAGGGCACCTTAAGAGCCAGCCACTGCATTGGGCAAGGTGGTCTGTTTGGCTTCCAATCGGGGAGCAAGGAAGATGACATTTCCATCCCTTCCAACCAGTGAGTGAGCCTATGACAATCAGAAGCAGGATCCCTGTCACAAGTCCTTGTCACAGCCTCACTTGCTGGCAGCAGTGGTGGTGATGAAAATGCCATCCTCCTTTTACTCCGATCAGAAGCTCAATGGACCTCCTTCACTTGATCTGGCTGCTTGCTCTGAAGGTGAGCTGGTGAGGGGTCAGGCCAGGAGACATTACTTATTTATACAGATGCAACTAAGTAACTGATCTAGGATTTTAGCTCTTGTACCTAAACATCAGGAAGAATATCTTGACTGTAAGAGCAGTTCAACACTGGAATAGACTACCCCAGAAGGCAGTTGAGTCTCCTTCTTAGGAGGTTTTTAATCAGGGTTGTATGGTCATTTTTCAGGGGTATTTTCATAGAACCATACAATTGGAAGAGATCACAAGGGCCATCCAGACCAGCCCCCTGCCATGCAGGAATACACAATCAAATCAAATGGCCATCCAGCCTCTGTTTAAAAACCTCCAAAGAAGGAGACACCACCGCACTCTGAGGTTCTTCCTAATGTTTAAGTGGAGTCTCATTTTCTGTAGTTGGAGTCCATTCCTCCATGTCCTTGTCTCTGGAGCAGCAGAAAGCAAGCTTGCTCCAGCCTCAATATGACATTCCTTCAAATATTTAAACATGGGTATATCTAAAATATACAATTTAATATTACAGCTCAATTTAGAGTCAGAGGTTATTAAAAACTATATGATAAAATGTGCACAACAACTGGGATATGAGATAGGAATAGAAGAATGGGAAAAAGCTTGGGTGTGAATATTGGATTCACTAGAAGTTATGCCCTGAAGGAAAATTTCTATAAGATGATAAATATGTGGTATCTTACTCTTGAAAGGTTAGCAAAGATATATAAGAACATGTCAAATAAATGTTGGAAGTGTGGAGAAACTAAGGGTACCTTCATACACATATGGTGGAATAACAGGGAAACCGCAAAGTTCTGCAAAAAAATACACAGCCTTTTGAACAAAACATTAAAAATTGATATTTTATTAAGGCCGGAATTATATTTATTAAATATGCTACATTTGGAGCATATATCAATAAAAAAAATGGTAGAATTCTGCTATATGCAGCAACATTGGCCAGGTTAATTTTTGCTCAAAATTGGAAAGAAAAATGTGTTCCATCACTAAATGATTGGATAAGGAAAATGAAAGACTTTTATGAAATGGAAAGATTATCTATAATACTAGATGATAAGAGGACTTGGAAAGACCTAGAAGCTTGGGCAGACATAATTAATTTAAAAGAAAGCCAAGAGGATTCTAAGACCAATAACGACAGTAAAATCAATTTACAATGGATAAAGTTATACAAAGAGAATATAGGTTATTCAGAGCAAGTAATAATCATATTGAGGGCCAATTGATATGAAGATAATAGTATTTGGAGAGTACGAAAGGTAAGAAGTTGATGTGTGGAGATATGAGAGGGAATTTGTATAGTTATAAGTATGTTTTATGTTACTCATTAATTTAAGGATATATGTTTTTATTTGTATCATATTATGGGTTAGTTGTATGTTATTTGTATGTTATTATTTGTATGTATATGTATGTTATTTATAGTTCTGTTTGATGGGATGTTTATATGAATTTGGTGTGAAATGGTTTGGAATGATATATTAATAAAAATATATTTTAAAAAATATTTAAACATGGTTATTGTATCACCTCTTAACCTTCTCTACTCCAGGCTAAACATACCCTGGAGCTCCCTAAGCCACTCCTCATAGGACATGGCTTCCAGACCTCCCACCATTTTGGTCACCCTCCTCTGGACATGTTCCAGCTTGTCAATATCCTTCTTGAATTGTAGTGCCCAGAACTGGACACAGTATTTCAGGTGAGATCTGACCAAAGTAGAACAGAGTGGCACTATTACTTCCCTTGATCTAGCTTCTATACTCCTATTGATTTTAACTGTGGATTCCTGAATAACAAGGGGTTGGACTAGATGGCCCCTAGGCTCCTTCAGGCTCTATAATTCTATGATTCCATGGACAGTACCCTTAATTAAAAAGAGTTATATTTGACTCAGGTAATAGTCTGTCTAGCTAAGCATGCTATCATCTGTGAATTCTTAGCTATAGAAAACTTGGGAATTCATTAATATTGCTTAATGGTGATTTCCATTCCTGTTAGTCAACAGCTCCATAGATGTCAGGAACAAAGGTACATCAATTCTGAATATGTAGGCTAAAGCTATTTCAGCTATGTTCACATGCAGTTGTAAGTAAACCTCTCTCAGAGTATCAGAGATGGAATCCCTTCATTTGTTCCTTTTTTTAAAAAAGACACAGAACAGAAATCTAAAGGAGCTTCTTTTAAAAATATATTGAATGAAAACTATCACCAGACACCTACAACCTTCTGCTGAGTTACAGCATGAGAGAATGCAGAATGCATTTAGCGTGCACAGGATTGGAATGTAGGTTATCATGTTTGTTTGGGCTCTTGATATGACAGCTGTTTACCTCTTCATCTAGTAACACAAAAGATTTCCTGTTAAATTAGAGCAGTTGTTGATGAAGACAAGTGATTGGCAAAAGACGACGTTCTAGCAACTCTAGAACTTCTACGTCTGACTGAAAAGCCTTTCATTAACTTTTTTCTAATCTCCCTCCCCACTCCTCTCTCTTTTTACTGCAGAACGAGAATATAGCAACAAATATTGTCAAATATTTTTCTTCTTCTTCTCCGCTCCCTCATCTTTTGCCACAGTTCTCTAAAATAGTGTTTTTGAAACTTTTTGCTTGTGGAGGACTCATAGAATCATAGAGTCGAAGGGACCACAAAGGCCGCCTAGTCCAACCTCCTGCCATGTAGGAATGCATAACTAAAGCATTTCTGACAGATGTCCATCCAGCCTCTGTTTAAAGGCATTCCAAAGATGAAGAGTCCACCACACTCTCTTCATCTATTGAGCAGCTCTTACACTTAAAAAAACACTCTCTAATGTTTAGGTGGAATCTCTTTCCTTGTAAATTTAATCCATTGGTTTGTCTTCCAGCCTCTGGAGCAGCAGAAAACAAGCCTCCTCAATCCAAGAAGAAGGTTGGACTAGATGGCCCCCATGGTCTCTTCCAACTCTATGATATTATGATTCTAAGATATGCGTGCTTACCCTGTCTAAAGCAGCATGGCATAGCCATGAAATTGCACAGCCTAAAGCGCCAGGGTCTGTCCAAGAAGTGCAAGCTTGCTCCAACTTCTACATGACATCTCTTCAGATATTTAAAGATGGCTATCACACCACCCCTTTCTGCATTGATTCACCCACTGTGAGAACACAGTTTATAACAGATAAAAGTGTACACATTGCTGGAAAAAAATCATTCAGGTTAGGCAAGCAGGATGGACAAGCATGACCAGTGGCTATGTCGGCTAGGTAATTCTGAGTGCTATAGTCCAAAAATGTCCTTTCTGTCCATCACTCATGTTCTTACTAAGATAGTGTCACTTCCAAAGAGTTCTTAAAATATAATTGCCCTGACACAGCAAAGCCACAAGGTGGTTGTGATGGTGGTGGGTGCACCTTCCTTTTTGAGTTGTATTTAAACACATATATATATATATATATATATATATACACACAATCCTAAATATACACTGGACTGACTATGTGACGAATGTTGCTGTCCTTGAGCAAGCAGGGATCACCAGAATTTAGGCCATGATAATGAGAACACAGCTGTGCTGGGCAGGACATGTTTCTAGGATGGAGGACCATCGCCTCCCAAAAATAGTACTCTACAGTGAGCTTGCCATGGGTCAGCGTAAGAGGGGCGCTCCAAAAAAATGATACAAGGACTCCCTGAAACAACATCTCAGGCTTGGCCAAATTGGTCACCAACAGTGGTCCGCCCTGGCCTCACATTGGGAGGCATGGAGACACACTATCTACAATGCTGCAGCTTTATTTGAGAACTCACGCCAAAACAAGTCTTGAAGAGAAACGACAACACAGAAAGAATCCCGGAAACATCACCCAAGGAGACCCTCTGCTGTGCTTTCTGCAACTGGACTTGTTTATCTTGAATTGGCCTTTGCAGTCATCAGCGCACTTGCAGAAAGCGCGGGATAAGTCCTTCCTGAAACTTCGTTTGTGAAGAAAAGCCATAAATATATATATGCACCTCTGTGGCATGGTCTAGTTGTTTCGGCATTGGTCTAGGACTCTGAAGACCAGGATTCAATCCCCGCTCAGCCACAGAAACCCACTGCATGACCTAGAGCAAGTTAACCTCTCTCAGTCTCAGAGAAAGAGAATGCCAAACCACCTCTCAACAAATCTTGCCAAGGAAACCACTTTATAGGTTCACCTTAGAGACATAATAATAATAATAATAATTATTATTATTATTATTATTATAATTATAAAATTTATTTATACCCCGCCCCTCTGTTAAAACAATAAGTCAGAGATGACTTGAAGACACACATCATCATCATTATCAACAACAACAACAACAACAACAACATGGTATAGAATGACATGGAGTTAATTCCAGAAATATACTGGGGGTGGGAGGTGGGATCCATTGGCATCTCGTGCACTCTGGCCAAAAAGCAAATCATTGCTGTCATCTTCACAGGGAAGGAATAAAGTTTAAAAAATAAAATGAGATGGACTGTTGCTACCAAAGTTAAGCCCTTTCTCATCCTCAACAATAAAACAGCTCTTACTACCATCAGCTGCAAGCTTGATGAATTCACTGTATCACCTGGAACACATCTGGTCCAGAATCCTATTGATGTCTTATGCATGCATACGTTTCCTTGTGGAAGGAGTTGAACATTTTTGTTTGATGTGGAACATGTGCTTTAAATTCAAGGTTATAGAAATGAGCTTCCACATTGTGCATGGATGTGTATGTGAACTGGTTGTGTGTTTGGCTGCACATTTGCTGCCTTGGTCCAGTGGTGCAATGTTGCCATTTAACACAAGGGACAACTAATGTATAACTGCTTTCATGCTTTCATATGATCTTGAAACCCTGATGTACAATCTTGGTTCTGATCTTGGCTGATTTTGGGAGCTAAGTGGTGATAAATATTTAGATGGGAGACCATCAAGGAATACAGGGATCTCCAGGTAGGGCTATGAAAGAAACCTACTGGAAACCCCAGAGAACTGTTTCCAGTTGGAGTAGACTGCATGAGGCATGATCTGACATTGTATGAAGCAGCTTGTTATGTCCCTAAGAACTGTACGAAATTCATTTTCTCTCATGTGTTTTAAACCTAAATGAATGAGAAATGTCTGGGTAGACATTCCCAAGAGGATCAATGGGAATGGAAAGCCCAATGGAAAAACTCCATGAGCTGGGGATGCCACAGTAGCTATCAAGTGACAGATACATGTAAGCAGGTCCAATGGCTGTGGCTCATACTAGATTGCCCTGGAAAGAAACTGAGTCATCTCTACCAAATGAGAAGATGGATAGGTGAATTCACCTGCCCCTGTTTCCTTTAGCAAAATTGCACATCCCACAGGGCTAAACTTCATATTATGTTAAATGTATAATGTGTCATTTATGATCATTTGGTTTTTTACTCTCAGTTAAGCATGTCTCACCACAATCCAGTTTAAAGCCATTGTGTTTTAACCCCCATCACTTTCTTCTCCCAAATTTCACTCCATATAGAAGCTAAGAAAAATGGAACAAATCTCAAAGATGGGTGCCAAATTGGAGCAGAATTTGCAGAAAAAAATACTAGCATGGGAGGTTAAGCCTTCCCTGTCCATATATGATGGTCACAGTTAAGATGGTGGTACCACATGCATTCTAGTGAGTAAAAAACACGGTCCACACTACTTATTTAACACAATGGTCAAGATCCTACATTTAGTAGCATAACATAAGTGTTTCACTGGTGGAACTCTGTTACTGATCCCTATCAACACCTACAGAACCACGGTTTTTCCCTGTAATACGTACATGCCAGAATTTTAAGATCATCAGGGGAAGGCTTTCTCTTGGTCCCACCATCATCACAGGCTCACTTGGTGAGGATATGAGAAAGAGAGAGAGAGAGAGAGAGAGAGAGGGAGAGATTTCTTGGTGGCTGCTCCCACCCTCTAGAATGCCCTCCCATGGGAGGCTAGGCTGCCCCCTCCCTACCTTCCTTTTGCTGGCAGACAAAGATATTTTTATTCCAGCAGACATTTAATTTGTAGCTGTGGGCACAGAGGCATTTATTGGGGGTGCTTTCTATTGTTATTCTTTTAACTTTTATGTTTTATATTATACATTTTAAATTATCCTGATTTTAATTGTTTTTAAATTTTAATTGTGTTTTAATTGTAGTTTATATGTTGTGAGTCGCCTTGGGTCCCATTCTTGGAGAAAGGTGGCATATAAATAAAATAAAATAAAATAGTAAAATAGTTCCCCCGAGCAGCCATTCTGTGTGTGGTGGGGAGCAGCAGGGATTGTTGAAGAAGCATTTGGCTATGCTGATGACATCTTCCACCAAGATCTAGCAGGATCTTGATAGATGATGCACCTAGCTACGGACACATAGCCAGACACTTCTCTCTGACCCCCCATCACTCTCCTCCAGTCACAGGATAGTCATTTAAGGGGCCTATTGCAGAAAAACCAGAAGTTTGGGGAGGGTTTTGGTTGTTGTGAAGGGTGGGAGAAACAGAAAACCAACCTCCACAATGACCAAGACATACACAGGCAAAAGTAGACTTATGCTTAGATATGTCACTAATAGGATGCCAGTCAAAGTGTGTTTAGCTCCTAGATAGCTGGCTGTTCATAACATGGAGGAAGAATTCCAATTTTTATTCACTTCTGCTGTCCTCGATCACCTCATGTCTATGAACATTCTGGCTGCCTTTCAAAAACTACTGAAAGATCACTTTAATTAAAAGCCTGGATCTTTCTTCATGAGTGTTATGCACTGCACCATGAGTTTTGAAGTCATTAAATTCCTCACTGCAAATTTTGATAGAATTAAGTCCATGGATATCTTCTTAACGTTCCTTATATTATACTAAACAGCTGCAAAATGTTTGATACCTGATAACTGATAATTGGCACCTGATAATACATTTGATACTCGGCAATATTTGAGTACGCTTGGAAGTTGTCATCCACTGATATTTAAAATGTGACAGTATTTGACAGCTGACATTCTGGTGAATAACTGTTTTCTTATTCACAGCTTGGGCGGCTGCAGTGACGTTAAGAATGGAGTGGTGGAGGTAAGAAATTCTCCAAGTTTGGCTGTGATTCATTTAAAAGGACATACAGACATATTTGGGGGGGGGGGATGTTACTAATTTCCCCATGTTTGGCAGATGTGTTGGTGAAGGAAGAGTTGCAACAATTTACTGTATAGTGTTAAAGGGGCCACACAGATACTTTAGCCTTGGGTTTAGTGTCAATAAAATATTTGTCTTCTCTTAGCATTCCTGGTTTGTTTGTTGTTTCATCTGAAGAGAAATCTCAAAATTTACTCTATTACTTTGGGCAAGGTGTTGGTGACGATTCTAATAATGTTGTGTCTGTGTGTGTATATATATATATATATATATATGTGTGTATGTGTATATATATGTGTGTGTGTATATATATATATATATATGTGTGTGTGTGTGTGTTTGTGTGTGTGTGTGTATATATATAATTTTTTTACAACTCCTCGAACGCTATCAATCCTAAATATACACTGGACTGACTATGTGACAAATGTTGCTGTCCTTGAGCAAGCAGGGATCAACAGCATTGAGACCATGATATTGAGGACACAGCTGTGTTGGGCAGGGCATGTTTCTAGGATGGAGGACCATCGCCTCACAAAGATAGTACTCTACGGTGAACTTGCCATGGATCAGCGTAAGAGGGGCGCTCCAAAAAAGCGATACAAGGACTCCCTGAAACAACATCTCAGCATGGCCAAATTGATCACCAACAATGGTCCACCATGGCCTCACATAGGGAGGCATGGAGACACACTATCTACAATGCTGCTGCTTTATTTGAGAACTCACGCCAAACAAGTCTTGAAGAGAAACGACAACACAGAAAGAATTACAACCCAGAAACATCACCCAAGGAGACCTTCTGCTGTGCTTTCTGCAACCGGACTTGTTTATCTCGGATTGGCCTTTTTAGTAATTAGCGCGCTTGCAGAAAGCGCGGGATGAGCCCTTCCTGAATCTTCTTTTGTGAAGAAAATGGCTGTTCTGGGAAACCATAAACCATGGTTGTTTGTATTCCCCCTCAGCTTAGTGTGTTTGGCAGTAAGTCCTTTTTGAGAATCTCGAAATATCTGTTGTAGCTAAATCCCCATGTGAGAGGAAGAGACACATCGGATTGCATCACATGGCTGGGCAGTAGTTAATAGATATTGTGTTATATTCTAGTTGGCAGCAAGTATTAGTTGATGATATAAATGTGGTTTTGATGTGCCCAGCAGAACTTCATAAGATGGTGTCCAGACAGTAAAATTTTATGTAGGCTAATCAACACTCAGGTAAATTGTGGGATGAGAAGAGAAATTCAGGTGTCCTTTCACACTATGCAATTACAACACTATAATTCAACTTTAAATGTCATGGTTCTATTGCATGGAATCCAAGGATTTTCAGTTTAGGCAGGGGTGTTTAGAATTCTCATCCAGAGAGCTCTAGTGCCTCACCAAGCTACAATCCTCAGGATGTCATGGCAGTTGACATGGAATGAAAGTAGAATTCAGACAGAGCCATTAGTCTGGAATATTAGTAAGCAATGGGATCTTGTAGCACCTTTGAGACTGAGTGAAAGAAGTTGTAGCATAAGCTTTCATAGACTTGTTCTATTTCCTCAGACGCATGGAGTCATGCATGGAACCATGCATCTGAGGAAGTAGACCAAGTCTACAAAAGATTATGCTACAACTTTTTCTCTCCATTAGTGTCCAAGGTGCTACAACATCCCCTTCCTTACCGGAGTGAAAGTGCTATAATGGTGTAGTGTTCAAGGGCTTCCTTTTCAGAGGCCCAAGTGATAAATATTAGTGATTAATGCTTCTCAGGAAGTGCTTTCTGGTATAATTTCAGGACAGCTTCCACTCCTGTGCAATGGAGCATAAGATGCACAAGGATCTGGGGTAATGCCATTGACCTGAAAATACTCAATATTAACTATCAAGGTGGTTTGTGTTTATCACTGGCAGATGGTAGTGGTGGTGTTTAGGAAAGAATCATTTCTTGGATAGACCTGGATGCTTTAGGCTCGGCTATTTTGTGGCTAGTCCATGCTGCTTTAGACAGGGTGAGCATGGCACATCTTGGTAGGGCATCAGTTAAAGCTGGTCTGAGACCAGCTACAACCAACATAAAATTGAACAGAACAATAAACCATAACATACACAGCAACTACAGGACAACTACAAAAGGTACAGCACAAGAATACTAAAGCAGCAAAATGTGAACATTTCCAGGGGTAAAAGAATCATAGAATCATAGAACAGAAGTCTATGCATCAGCAAGTCAGGGTAAGAATACTGTCGGGGAAAGAAGTATCATCATTAAAAAAAACAAACTCCAGAACATTGATCCACATTACTAAAAAACCACTTTATGGGAAGCATACACTTCAACTGCCCCATTTGGAAGGAACAGTTCCAATTAATCTTTTCTCATCCCACATTCTCAGCAGCTTTTAAAATGCCCCAATTTCTCTCCCCTCCTCTGACTCCCCCTTTGGTCTTAAACTTGCTTCAGTTGCTGCAAACTAAGTTCATATTGCTAAAGGAGTTGACAATTAAACTCAGCAGGAAAGGAAAGGAAGCAGGGACAGAATCTTGCCCTTTGCAGTAGACTCAGGCAAAAGCAAACGTCACAGCCTCTCTTAGCTTATATATCCTTCTTCATTAAAAACTTCTGCCATCTTGACCACACTCGGATGCTGCTTGGCTATAGGTGTCCCAGTTTTCATCTGTGAAACATAAGAGGTGATATGGAATGCCTAGGGTCACCTTCAGAGCTAAAGCATAGGGGCTTGGCATACAATTTGATCAAGTTTTTGTCAAGACTGAACAGGCTCCTAATGGATGCATGCTAAACTTCATCCAGCAAGTGCAACCAGAGCACAGCTCAAATATAGAACAATGAATACATGGGATTACATGCCCAAAAAATAATAATTAAAAATAAAAAATAATAAAAAAATCCTTAAGATACCAGGTTGAAGCCATTTAGCTCAAGGCTGGGGAATTTCTTTCAGGCTGAGGGCCAAATGCAATTCCAGAGAAATTCATTGGAGCTCAATTTTTGTGGTGAGTGGGCCCAAAAGTCAGAATGCAGGACCAACCATACAAAGGCCGGCAAATAGTGCTGTGAATTTGCTATATGGTTTCTGTGAAAGCCTCTGGGGTTCATAATTGCTGTTCAAATTGCTGTGCTTCCTTAGAGGTTACATAACTGTGGTTCCTAGTGCAGGTAGTCGTTCTGCAAACACAGATAAACCACTCATTCTCATTTTGCTTATGGTGGGTGGGAAACTAATTAATTGTTTCAAAGTCAGTAATCTCAGGGCCATAGTGATCCTTGTGCAAACAGTTGTATCACCATGGGATTCAGTATAACTATGCTGATGTATGTTTATTTTATCCTAAAAGTATATAGGGTCTTGGCAAAAGAAAGAAGCCAGTCTATATGAGGGGGGAAATGTGTACTAATGCAAATTCAAAGCAGTTTCTATTTGTCTTAATGGTTTTCTGGCAAAATTGCAGGAATGCGAAACTATTAACTTTAGCTGTCCCAACAGACATGCCTGCGAATCAAGATGGCGGGCATGAGTGAATTACATGCATTTTTATTGTTACCAGTTGCTGCTGCCAAACAGGATTCCCCCCCTCAAAAAAAAAAAAAGGTATATCTATGGTGCAAAAGTGCAATAGTCCATCTAAACAAATAAAAAGTAAAATAAAATTAAAAAGCTGTTTTGTTGCCTAAGCACACTATTGCTAAAGCAAAAATCCAAGATGGTGATTCTGGGAGGACCCACCAGAGTGTGGCACTGGGGGGTGGTAGCCCACCAAAAGTAGCTGTTTGGGATCCATAGGAGGGCAACTTGGTCAGTGCTTCATCACACCTTGTATCAGCCCTTGGAATTTCTTCTGAGATTAGAGATAATCCTCTAACTCATAGAACGAGAGTACTTACATACCAGTCCTATCTAATCTAGTGAGTTGTGATGGTGTAAGTCTGCCATACACCACGGCAATTCACCAACAGCATCCCAGCCCAAATTTACAAACCAAAATATCAAACTGAAAATTGGCAGAACTCTCAAATAGAAGTTCTGGGTGAGATAGTAGCTTATCACTATGGTCTTCCTTATTCCTTATTCTCCAAGTTTATTTGTTACCCTGGATTGGAGATAAGCAAGACAATGGCAACAGTGGTGATAGAGTTGCCATGTTAGTACCATGCCATACCCTGAGAGGCCAGTACTAAAACCTGGGAACTAGGGATTACCTTCCTGGTAATGCCAGAGGGATTGGGCCCTGATGAAGTCATTAAGCATGATACAGTAAACATCAACCACAATTTCCCAGAACATGTTCTTCAGATACAAAACAGCAAATCTAAGACAAGGGAGCCCTGGTGATACAGTGCTTAAATGCCAGTATTGCAAGCCACAACATTGTAAGTTCGTTCCCAAGGGTTCCAAGGTTTACTCAGCCTTCCATCCTTTCATAGGTCGATAAAATGAGTAGCCGGCTTCTGGGGGCAATTAGCTAACACACACATTGGAAACTGTTTAGAGATAGAGAAGTGAGTTGTGATGGTGTAAGTCTGCCATACACCACGGCAATTCACCAACAGCATTCCAGTCCCAATTTCCAAACCAAAATATCAAACTGAAAATTGGCAGAACTCTCAAAGGTCTAGATTAGATAGGACTGGTATGTAAGTACTCTCGTTCTATGAGTTAGAGGATTATCTCTAATCTCAGAAGAAATTCCAAGGGCTGATACAAGGTGTGATGAAGCACTGACCAAATTGCCCTCCTATGGATCCCAAACAGCTACTTTTGGTGGACTACCACCCCCCAGTGCCACACTCTGGTTTGTCCTCCCCAAAGCTCACCAGCTGGTCTATGAGGATGGAAACAGGCATCAGAATAGATGCATGGTAGCAGACAGAGCAGCCCTGCTGTTCCAAACAGAAGGGTTCCCAGGTCTTAGGGCCTGGCCCTCCTTCAATCCCCAGAGTAAAGGGGAAGAATCTCAGGGTGAGAGAATTGCCTTGAAAAATGAATGTACATATATTTTCTCATTTATGGATTTATTTATTTTATGTAGTTATGCCCTGCACTTCAGCCATGAAGGTTCTCAGAGCAGCTTACAAATTGTTAAACAATACCTTCATGGCTTTTTCCAGAGTTTTTAAAAAGCTCCGTAGGGAATGTGCATTTCCGTTCATTAAGACAAACACAGTCACATCGCTGTGCTTTCCCATAGAAGAGGAAGTGCAAGCTGATTGGCTGGATGAGCTTGGGGAAGGGGATTGCTAACAGGGCAAACGACTGCTGCAGCCATGCTGGATTTTCGCCTTATCAAGTTATCACTAATGTGATAAAATGGCGATTTGTATTATCTTTTTCTCTCTTTTTTATAAACATAAAAAATATCGCTTATGCACACGAAGATTTAAAAACATGAGTAATTCACTTGTGGCTGCCATCTTGGCTAGGGGGTATGCGAAGTTTATGGGGGCTTTAAAACAGTTAAGACATGCTGCTGTGAGTTGTTATTACTGTGGAGCAATCCATTCCCCCACCCTTGTATAGATGACCCCGTAGCTTCATGACACAAGTACTCCTCCCAATAATCCCTGTTATTTTCAAGAGAAGAACATTTTCTGTCTGAGAATTGCTTAAATGTGAACTCCCCACCCCCAATATTTCTTTGGACAAATTATTTCTTCTGGGTCCTCCTTCCTTACATATCAGTAAGTGGAATTATGGTGCATGAAACAGCTAATCAAATAGGACTACAGGAGGATGCTAATGGAACAAATGAGGGCAAGTGAGAGCGAAGGTGAGAGGGAAGACAATTGATGATGCATTGAACAAATAAGCAGAAATTTTCTCAGAGATCCCTAAAAGCTGCACAAGGGGGGGGTGAGTGTTTTTGGACCCAACAGAACTGTTAAGAAGAGCCTCAAGATTCAAGGGTACTGGGCAAGTCACACTCTCTCAGCCCCAAAGGAAGACAATGGCAAGAAATCTTGTAAAGAAAACCCCATGATAGCTTCACCTTAGTGCTGCCATATGTCAGAAATGACTTGAAGGCATACAATAAGATCAAGAAATGTTAAAACACAATCAATTGTTTTGTGGAAATGAACGTTTTGTGTTAACAACAACAACATTGAGCAACCTTACCTTCACCCAGATTGTTATCCTCAACTCTGAGCTCAACAAACATAAAAAACAATTCAAGTAAGGATGTCCAGTTTGGTACTGTGACTGCCTTGATGATACCTGAATTCACCTTCCAACAGGCCTACATGGGTGTCACATGTGTGGTGATAGGTTGCTCAGAGTCATTGTATGGTGGAATTATACCTTCTTGTGTCACTGATATCAGAAATAACTACCCCTGTTTCCACAGATCTGTATCACTGAAACAGGGCCTTTGGTTCAACTTGCCTTATTGCTGTTCTCATTCTGTTTCCCTCTCTGTGAGTGTGTGTGTGTGATTTCTGCAGCACAATACCCTCCTTGATATTAAAATGAAATGAGATGCACATATTTAGGGAGTAATTCTGCATTGAATTCCAGCTCTACTCCACACCCATGTTTCAGAGGGGTGTGTATGTATGGGAGTGTGTAAAGACAGATGTAAAAAAAAGCAAATAAACATCCCGATATTCATATATCCTTTGCCATCTTGGTATGCAAACATAAATTGCTTTTGTCCAAGAACTGCTTTGAATTTCCTGAACAAGGAAGCCAAATCAGGGGAGTTACATGCGTGAATAATAATATTTTTAATCAGACAGAGGAAATAATAATAATAGTCTGTTTTACTGCTCCTGCCTAGTCGAGCTTTTGATCACTGCTGTTCCAGCGCTGCAAGACAAATGGGGAAGCGAGCCACTTACGAATATCATGGCTAGGTTTTTCAATTCGGTGGATTATTCACATCTGTTAGGTGAGAATTACAGAGTGCTGGAATAAGGGACTCTTATGTTTTTATAAATCTCGCACTGCCAAGGGCTACCGAATCGCGAGGCTCAACATCTGTGTTACTTCTCCTTTGAGCTTTTCTGATTAAACATGTCTAAACATTTCAGACACTATCAGAAATTGGAAAGGAAGGAAAGAAAAGAAAGAAAGAGAGTGAGAGAGAGAGAGAGAAAGAAAGAAAGAAAGAAAGAAAGAAAGAAAGAAAGAAAGAAAGAAAGAAAGTAAGTTAGTTGAAATGTACAGCTTGATGTCAGGTTGCTATTTTTAATTTTTTTATATATATTTTTTTTCAGTTTCTAAAATAATACATTAGTGATACAGACTGAGAGGGGCATGATTTCATGTTGGGATCAGCCTCCCCCTGCCCATATTTTTGTTGGAATTGTTGCTCTTTGGAAACCTGATTTACTACTTTAAAAAAATTAAAACCTTTGACAATTGGAAAGAAAGGGACAAACGTAAATAAAGGTGCAGGCATTTGGACAGGCACGGTCCTTCCAACCTCCGATTCCCTCTGCGCTCACACCCACGCCCGTGCACAAAATCATTCAAATGCCTTTTCTTTTCTCTGACAAAAAAAAAATATTCATTAAAAACATTTCACTGGGCTGCCTTTTAATATAGCACAGGCATTCAACCTGCACAGGACGCTTCCATGGATCCACACAAATACTGTGTAATTATCTGCCGGCTTCCCGCTGGCTCCTGCATATTCCAAGCACAAAGTGAATGCCACAGATCCAGTGCCTTACTCCTGTCTTCATTGTCCCTGCTCGGAATATGAAGCCCCACTTCATTATAGCAGACCTGATCAAACTTGATAGATTTAGCTATTATTCTTGGCTGTGTCAACTTTCTCTCTCCAGCTTCTCTTCCCCCCCCCCCCTGCTTTGGTTCTTTGTTTTGCCACCCTGGAAAGGCATCTTATTCCTTCTCTCTCTCTCTCTCTCTCTCTCTCTCTCTCTCTCTCTGTGCTTTCTTCCTCATCTTCCTCCCCCCACCCAGCACATCTTTTTCCCAGACAAGCAATGGTTTTAGCAAATAATGCTTCTTCGATATCATGTGATTCATGAAAAATAAGCCTGGTGATTTCTGTTCCCCACCTCCCCCGCTCAAATCTTCTATGGTTCTATTGACTTAAAAAAAAAGTTGCTATAAAAATGCCGCAATATTGACTAGCGCCGTAACTTTGAAAATCCTTATGCATTTGTGGATGGTAAATTTGACTCTGTGCGTTTGTGCATGTGTTCATGTTCCTTTCACCTACTGGAGTCTCTGGATTCCCCCCCCCCATCTTAACTTTGAAGCAAAGGGTTAGAGCTGGGACTCCTGAATGTGTCCACCGATGCCAATGTTGCTTCTGGCATTTCAGATCTTCTTAATTTGTTGGTTTAATCTGCTGATGTCTCCCTGCCTCTTCTTCCAAAAAAGTGCCCAAGCATACAAATACAGATGTTGGAACCACTGGTTTGCCTGAACAGATAGCTTTGTAGTTTGGGAGAGTTGCTATGCAACCACTGAGAATTGTTGCTATAATGAAACAAAATAATAATAGTAACGGATTACTAAAATAATGTAAGCCAAATTTACATAATCAATACCTCACAGATTTGTGGCTGTTTGACAGTGTGGAGATCTCACCGTTTGCTACCCAATAGCTGCAATGTGCTTTTGTCTTTTCACACAGATTTGTGGCTGAATTTAAAATTCTTTATTAAATGTTTGTTCAGTATGATCTCTCAAATGTTTGCAATAGTCTGTAACAATACTTTTTGAAGCATTGTACTTTTCCTGGTAGCGGTGGACTACCCGAACAAGTTTTAGTGAGATTTTGGCCAAATCAAATAAATGGGACATAACATTTTGAGATTAAATGAAACAAATGGGACATAACATCTCCAGATTAAGTGGATTGTAACAAAGCTGCTGCGAATTGCTTCCACTTCGCTTTGCTTTAAAAAAAAAAAAGATAACAATCCTTTTCAGTTCTATTTCCTTCAAAATAACAACAAACCCAATTGGAACTTATTCAGTTGGGAATATTTTATTTTATTTTTCAGGGGAAAATGTGTGTTTTTATCTGAATGTTTGCCAAAATGCTTAGATAATAATTTTAGGAATAAGGATAATTTTGTAGCATGTGTTTGGTTTAAGAAGCTGCACTGAAAAATTCAAAGAGGCATTGGTTAGTACAGGCTACTATCGTACAAATTGTCATAACCATGTCCATCAGGAACACTGGGAAGAGAATCAACTTATTTTAAAATTGCGGGTGATAACTCATACATTTAATCATTTATTTATTTTTTGTGTGTGTCCAAAAACCCATCATTTTGTGAACTGGTCCCTATCCTTCTTCCTAAAAGCATCTACATAGTTTACAAACAAGTTCTTTTCAAATGCAGACTTTTAAGTATTGAATGATCCACCAGGAGCCTTTGGGAAAGGGTGAGATTTTAAAAATTTTAAATAAATGTTGCTATTCTCACATCATCTAACCGAGTAGTACATTCTAAAATCTGACGTAAAAGAAAAGGTATGACCTCAGCCTAGATCGTGTATTATTTTTTATTTCCTCCAGGGTTTCTTTTTCATGTCTCTTTTCTACTATCATCATGCCCCTTTCCCCCGCCAAAAAAACCCTCTCCTGCTGCACCATCTTAAAATGTAAATTGTAGCAAAGCAACACAAAAGAATAAAGAGACTTTTTTTTAGGCAATCATGATGATCACTTAATTCAGTCTCTGCCTTTCCACTTGGCATAAGGTAATTAGAATGCCACATCGCTGTAAAGACAGAAAGCTTCGGCTACCACTCTGACTCACCCAGACGATAATACATGATTAGAAGTCAGTGACAGATCACAACTGCTGCATGACCCACCAAGGTCTTATCAAGGGCAAATTGCATAATTAACATGCACTTCTCTAGCTGAAGAGTACAATGAGATTGTTCAGGGACAATCAAATTAGTCTAGCCAATGGGGGTCAATGCTTTGCGACCTTGGATGAAATTTGGGGATGACGGGGAAACAATATGTGTTGTACATTTCCCTTTCTCCTAGCATAAAAAATACACACACATGCGCGCACACACACATGATCTGCATGCACACATGTGTGTGTATGCATATCTCTCTCTCTCTCTCTCTCTCTCTATATATATATATATATATATATATGCATATGTATACATATACTTTATATGTATATATGTATTATACACACCCATACATATGGGATCAGAAGAATATTCAGAAATATTTGAAAAATGGTCAAAAACTATGTTTGTTTGTTTTTTCAGGTACTGAGAAACGCTGATGAGAAGACTCCTGGACTGACAAAAATCTTTGAAATTCATGGCTTATTCTGTGCAAAATTCACATGTGTTTGTTTTGCACAGAAAAGAGCATTTTCTGTACAGAAAATAATACTTTCATGCAGAAATATTATTTCCTATATTTCCTGCACAGAAAATGCTGTAATAGAGGATTCACTCTGCACAAAATTAGCATGTGATTGATTTGCATAGAAAATTCTCTGAAGATGCCAGCCACAGATGCAGGCGAAACGTTAGAAAGAAACTATTCCAGAACACAGCCTCACAGCCCAGAAAGAAACCCAAGAAAAACCTATGCATAGAAAATGTTTTCTGCATGGGAAATAGCATAGAAATATTATTTTCTGCACAGAAAAATGCTCTTTTCTGTGCAGGAAATGTGGTATTCTGTACAAAACTATCACATGCACATTTTTCAGGGAATTATTTCCAGCTTGTGAATAGGCTTCTAAAAACTGCATAGTTTTCAAAAACTATGGAGATTTTCACACAGGAAAAGTAACCCCCCCGGGGAGATTGGGAGAGAAATGGAGCTGTTCCAGTTGCAGCGCTCCTTTTCGCACGCCCCCTTCTTTCTTCCAATCTCCCATCATCCTCCCTCCATGCTGCTTCCATTTCCCTCCGGTATGTTCCACAATTTTTTACTAATGAAGAACTTTCGTTAGTAAAAAAATAGCGGGAGGGAAATGGAAGCAGCATGGAGGGGGGATGAGAAGAGATCAGGATAAGGAAGAGGGCGTGCAAAACGGAGCGCTGCAACCGGAACAGCCCCGTTTCTCTCCCAGTCTCCTTGGGGGTTACTTTCCTCATGTGAAAATCTACTTTCTCATAGTGGGAAGAAAATTGTTAAAATTACTTGCTTCTTCCTTTGAGAGGAAACTTAGCATAGAATTATATCCCTAATATGTGTGTGTATCTTTCTGTGTCACACTTCTATGAAACACAAGCACAAAGATACATGTATGTGCATGTGCCTACAGACATCACACACACATACACATATATGAAATAAACACACACACGTGAAATACATAGAGTATGGGAAGACATATTCTACTGACGTCTTAGTTCATCATGTAAGGACTAAAGGGCTCCACTAATACAGTCTGACCCAGAGGGATACTTATATAAGAGAGCCACTTTGACAGAAAGTCAGGCATCTAGTGAGGCCTGGAACTCTGATTTATTTGCCCTGAACACACTGAACACATCACTACAAGCAGGTACAAAACTGCAAAGAAATAATGATTTTGCCTTTTTAAAAACAAAAATATGCCTTTTTGCACACATGACAATTAGCACAATTATCTTGATATATGCTCATTTTTTGCTCTCTGACTATCCCCAAGGCTTGACTATTTCATTTGCCTTTCTTCCCCTTCAGTTTAATAAGGTCCTCTCTGCCTATGGACAGAGTTATGAAGGATGGTAGAGACCAGCTATACTAGAAGCAACCCTTTCAGTAAAAGGCCAACATGAGGGAGGAAGCCTGCATTGAAGGTTTCCCTCACATGCTCATACATGTGATACACACAGACACACATTTCTTTTCTTTTCTTTTCTTTTTGAAGCCCTGTTACCAGAAGGAATAGCTTATTATTTAGGTCATGTGTGAGTGAAAGAGAAGCTTTCCCCTCATTCTTAATGTCTTTTCTAATCAAAATGTATGAAAGCATATTGAAATGTTGGGGGCTTGGCCTGTACAACTTATAGAACCCAAGGGATGCTGCTTCTTCCATTTAGAAATACCGCTTAGGCATCCCCCCCCCACACACACCCCACCCCACACAAAAAGGACTGGCAATGGTGCCCAAGGAATGGAGACACGAAAAATATAAGAGCATTAGGTGTGAATAATTTTCAATGTCTCAACCTCTGTAATGCTAAAAATTTGGGAACTGAAGGAAAATTTCATGGGAGAGCAAAACAATTCTTAATCAGGAGGGCAACGCCCTTAGTTTGCCTCTCTCCCATAGCTACAACCTTGTAGAGACCAGAATCCTGTTGGTGACATATACCTGTGTACATGACCTTGCACATGATTTACCACTTTTTGGATTGTTGTGCATTGTGCCTATTCAATTCATGTTTGTAAGAGCAAGTTCCTCAAGTCTATTTCAGATGCAGTTGTGCATTCTTGGATGGCCTGTAACTCTTTGGTAGTGATTTCAATGCACCACTTTCTTGAGTGGGATTGCAGAAGCAGCCATTGTGTAGTTCAGAGGAATCTGGAGCAGGCAGATTTGCAGCTACACCATTGGTTGCAGAACACCAGAATTCAGAAGAAGGGTAGTATAAAACAACTATTGTGTAATTACAAAAGTGAAGATTTACACTGTGCAAACCTAATCTAGGCCTCAACACAGTGTAAAACAAGGCCTTCACCCCTGAGCTCTACATATGAGCTAAGGACACAACACTATGGGCTTGTCTACCCCATCTTGCCCCCATCTTGGAGTCCTGCAGTCCTGGCAGTGCAGGTCTTTTGCCATGTTCTGTTCTGCCCTCAGGCAGTCCTCATGATCCCCAGGGAAAAGATGGTGGAAGGTGGGGCAGGGCATGATAAAACATTGTAAAATATACCTGCTTTGATCCATTCCCAATGGGGCAAAAATGGATCAGGCCCCATGTAATTGCAGGAACCCATTCCAGCATGCTGGTCTGTCACTGCAGTTACCAGTCTGCCATCACTCTGCTGCAGCAGGAAGGAGTCCTGCAGCATGTGACCAGCTGGACACATGCAGGGGGCCTTGGTCACATGTTGCAGGCTGGCTTCTTAGATTCTGGGAGAATGAGGGAGGTGGCAATTGCAGCTGCAGCAATGGGTCAGTGTGCCCATCTGGACTTCCTCCTGTTTTGTGGAGGGAACAAGGGAAGAATGGGCCAGATGTGCAGGCAGGATGAACTAGCCTGGAGCTGGCATATCCTGGCCCATGTAGATAAGCCCTGGGACATGTTCAGTACAAGTAAAGGCTATTCTGGGCTCCATTTTGCATTCTGCCATCCAGACTAGAGTTATGGGGCATTGCATTTGGAGGGGCATGCTGATTGTTTTCTCCATCAACAAGCACCTGGTTAATTTCACTGTCTGTCAGTATGTCTGATTTAACTTCATTTGCGGACCCAGACCGTACAGCTCCTTCACCCTCCTGATTAACACTCACACACAATATATTTGGTAACAATTATATTTGGTTACATCTTCAGAAAACATGGTTAAATACAAGTTAGTAAATACATATTCTTTGGCAATAAATGACCGCAACTTGCAAGCTAAATGGTTGGCGGCAATGCATGGGTGGTGATCTATTCCTTGATCCCACCCATGTGGGTCAAGACAACAGGTTGGTCAATCCCGACTCCCTGTGGAGGAGGGAGATGCTGGCCAAGATGTCCGCTCAACTCTCACTCCTCCCCTGTAAACAAAAGCTGGTTAACAACTAGAGGCAGGGTCTCCCTTGAACTTGAACATGAATTTGAGCTACTGCTTGAACTTGAACTTGATGGAGACCTCTTGACGTCATTCCCTATCATGACCCATGATATCTGCCATCAAGGCTCGCCCCCTGGGAAACGCCTTCCACCAACCATCCTCCACATCAACAGGCAGCCCTATAGGCCAGCCAAGGGCCCCTGCCTGGTTGGTAGCATCCTCCCGGGCCGTATGTACACTGCATAGGCCTTGGACCTCCAGCGGCACAGCTTCATGATGGTGTCTGCTGACAGGCCCCCTTGCACTGCCATGGTAGTGGCCCCTATCTGGAAGGAGTGGCTGCCAAACTCTTCTGATGGCAGCCCCATCTTGACCAAGGCCTTCTTCAGCACACCCACAAATTGCTACCTGGTGAGTGGTATCCCATCTCTATGCTGGAATAGGGGGCCCTGAGTGGCTCCTCTTGCCCCTATGAAATCCTGCATGCAGGTCACTGGGCATGGGTAGGAACCCTCTATCTTCTGCAGGTGAAGAGTGGCCCTGAGCCCATGCTGATCAGCCTTTGAGTGCCATATGCGCAGAGTCATGTCCTTGTTGGTAAGAGTCACATTACACATCTGCAGAGCCCTGCCAGACGTGTCCTGTTTGGAGGAACACACAACCTCCCCCACCCTCAGGGCCCTGAAGAATGCCGTAGTATATGCCGTTCTGAAGAGCAATGCCTCATAATTGGAGTGGCAAATGGATGGCAGTAGCCTCACCAACTGCAAAAGCATTGCGTAGGAAACCAGCCGCCTAGAATCCACAGCCTTTGGTGCTGCCCATCTCCAGCCCTCCATTGCCTTCCTTACCATGAATGTGTCACAGGGGTCCCCATGACCCGGTGCTTTGCTGAAGAAGAAAATGCCAGCCACATGGCTGGCAAATGTCCTGGACGCCAAGCCTTTCTCCTTCAAGGAGGCGAGGTAGGGCAAAACCTCTCGCTCGGATGCTGGCCACGTCGCCCTGTAGCCTTGCTGCCTCTGGAATGTCATGAATTGGGAGGCTGCTCTCTTGTAGCTGACTTGCATTGAAGGTGCCAAGGAGTCCGCTACACCCTGGATTACTATGCATTCCCAATGTTCCAGAGGTCTGCCGGGAATGGGGCTGCCATCGCGTTGGCTTCCGGGGCCAGCAAGCGGAACCAGTCTTCCTGAAATCGAGACAATGTGCCACGATCTCGTTATCCACGCCCGGGATGTGCCGGGCATGGAAACTGATGTTGGATTCCAGACAGACCAGCATGAACCGGCGTACCACTCTCATGACCCTGTCTGACCTGGACGACTGCCTGTTGATGATCCTAATTACTGCCTGATTGTCACACCAAAAACAGACTTTTTTGTCCCTGAAATTCCCTTCCCAGATTGTGATGGCCACCAGGATGGGGAAAATTCTAGAAATGTGAGGCCCCTCAAAAGACCAGCGGCTATCCATGCCTGGGGCCATGGCTGTGCACACCAATGTCCATTGCAGTACACCCCACAACCCAGGCTGCCCGCCACATCAGAGTGCACCTGCAGGCTGCCCTCCAGATCCAATTGCCCTTGGCAAGTGGAAACTCCATTGTAGTGCCCCAGAAAAGCCAGCCACACCCCCATATCTTCCTTGACCCCTCTTGTCAAGTAGATACGGTGGTGCTGCACTCTTATGCCCCCAGTGAGACATGCACAAAAGGCCCTCCTGTGGGAAACCACCCTGCATGTGAAATTCAGATGCCCCAGCAGCAATTGGACTTCCTTCAGCGTGGCCTTCTCCTTCTTCTGTAGGGTTTCCAGCATGTCCCTCAGTCCCCTGATCTTGTTGTCGGGCAGCCTCGACACTCCCACAACCGAATCTAGCTGTATTCCCAGGTACACCAGGGACGTTGCTGGGCCCACCGTCTTATCTGGAGCCAGAGGGACCCTGAGTTCATCCGCCAGAGCCTGGAAGGAAGAGAGCAAGGACCCACATTATCCCCCCACAGCAGGACCCATCATGACGAAGTCATCCAAACAGTGTGTAACAAAGGGGGATCCTGCCCTATGTTGTAGGGTCCACTCAAGAAATGTGCTGAAAGCCTCAAAGGCCGCGCAGCTGATGGAGCAGCCTATAGGCAATGCCATGTCTTAGTACCACTTATCACAGAATTTGAAACCCAACAGTCAATGGTCATCTGGATGTACGGGCAACAGCCTGAATGCTGATTGGATGTCACACTTGGCCATGAGCGGTCCATGGCCACAATTCTGTAAGAGCCAGACCACGTTGTCCAATGAAGCTTATCTCACCATGTACAGCTCCGGGGGGATAGTGTCATTGACTGACGTGCCCCTTGGGTATGATAAGTGAGACTGAATTCCCCAGGTGCCTTCTTTGGTACTACGCCCAATGGCGAAATGCGCAAGTTGGGTATGGGCAGCCGGTCGAACTGCCTGCTATGTGATCCGCCTCCAGCTCTTTCCCAATCTTGTGAGTCAGCACCTCAGGCAGCTGTGCTGCTGATTTTAGGTTGCCAGAAATGGAGGCTTCCCTGGGACCCTGGAAAGGTATGTGAAAGCCAAATTTGAAACCTGCAGCCAGGTAACCACTGCCTCCCTTTTGGGGTAGGCTGCCAAGAGTGTTCGCATGGTCTCCAACTTCACCGGTGTGACTACCATGCGACCCCCCCCCAGTCCCGGGGGGCACCTTATTTTGCTAAGCTGTTGTTGGTGCCATTGCTGGACCCTGCTTCCTTTCAGGCACCACCTGAGGCAGGGTGAGTGCTCTGAAAGGACTGGCCTCCACCACCCTGATGGGAACAGTTCACCTTCGGGTGTCCACCCCCGCAGATGTCACAAGAGTGGTCAAACCGGCACTTGTACCGAGAGCACTTTCCCCCGTTTGTACTCCCAGCACACTGGCTTCTTCCCCTCCTTCTTGCGACCGGGCTTAGGGGGATCCCCTTTCTCTCATCTGCCAGGCCCAGTGACCTGCACCCAAGTGGGGTAGTCGATGGTCTCCCATCTGTGCATGGGGGATCTGGACACTTTCTTTCTCCGCTCAATGTCATATATTATGGCATTGGCATTACCAGCCTGTGACCTCACCTTGATCACCTGCTGGAGGCGGTTGATCAGGTGCCAGGCCCACTCAGGGAAAACAAGGGCCACCACCCCCATGAAAACCACGTACCCACTGAGCCAGTTGGCAAACAAGCACCTGGTTAATTTCACTGTCTGTTGGTATGTCTGATTTAACTTCATTTTTGATCTCATGGCTTTATTTGGCTCATAGATGGCTTGAAGCTGTATTTGTACAAGTAGTTTTATGGAGGGGTTGTTGTTGTTGCTTGGACTGACATCTAATAAATCATTTTTAAAAAATTAAGAATCCAGATAACTTTTTTTTGTCACTGAAAGCTTTCCAATTCTCAAGTTTAATTGTTTATATCTTTGCTTTGCTTCTCAACTCAAAGGTTCCCAAAGTGGTGACAAAAGCATCTATCAGAAATTGAGCATACAAAACATAATCCCAACAGATTTATGTTTCAAATGCCATACCATTAAAAAAGAGAAAAAGAAAAAGCAGGAAATAGAAATGTGTACAAAGAGAATATTGGGTAACATTACATTAAAGCAACACTGATATAGCTTGATTTTGAAAATCAGGAAACAAGGGTGGGTCTGGACTGATTCAGCTGATGGAACTGTTTCCATTGGCAGAATTGTGATAGACAATGCTCACCCCTTCAGCTTTCTGTGCACCCCCAGAAACTGGCCTGAAAGTTTATGAAACTCTCCAAAGTTGTTTTGCAGCAGCCTGGTAGGCACTGGTAGAAAAAGGAGAGCAAGGCATTTCCATTTTGTCTGCTACTGGGAGGTTAGATGCACACCATTAAATTTTGCAGATCTGGAATAATATTTAACTTGGCAATGAGAGGTGTTATCAACAACTGCTCCTTAGGTTTGATACTCTCTGAGAACCACCAAATACTTTGGCCAAAAAATGATCACCATTAGGATCCACTGGCTACTAGGGATGAAAAGAATATTTCAAAATATTCCAAAAATAATTGTTGATCAGATTGTTTCTTGACCCAAATGACTGAGAATCCTTGCAGTTCAGTCAGAAGAAGGTGTGTGTTTTGCATGTTCAGAAAATGGCATTTTAGATGCAGAAAACAATGGCTGAGATCCTACATCACATTTGAAACTGTGTTACCTACCCTGAGAGCCCCCATCTTGGAATATCACATAATTGGAAATATTTAATAATTTGGCTTGTTGTGGCCTTCCACATGGTTAGCAGGTAAACCAAGGACCCCCAGATACCAAGGGTGGTGTCACATATAACCTAGGGAGGGGCCTTTGGAAATTCCCTAAATAGGTTATGCCAAGGTCAAAGTTAACACCTGGAGATGAGTCATTCACTAATCCACTCAACAATAGCAGAGTCCTCGATGGTTGCAAAATGGGTTTTTCCTCTTCTCTTCCTCCTTCAAAATAAACCTTGCCTGCTCTTATTCAGTTCCATTAGCAATCATTATCTCTTCTGGAGAACCCTTTGTTTAGTCCTGGGAAACTGTGGGAGACATTGTATTCTACTCTAAATCCCATCCCTTCAGGGGAATTATCACATATAAATATCGCCCCCAAACACCACCAAAGTATGCACAGATCCTCTTCCTCTTTACTTCATGTCAGGGCTTCCTTCCTGGCATCAGAGGGACACCAATGATGGCAGTGGTTGCAGATATGGGCAAATGTGCAGGTATGGACTCCTATGTTCCCACGGGGCCCAAACCAGGTTTCCCACATGCAGCAGGTTTCCCTGGGTATCTTTATAAAACAGCTTAATGGCTTTACCCTTTCTTCTCTCCATCTTTGGCCTGGGCATTATCAGGACTTCCTGGGGTGAAATGGGGAAAAAGCCCTGTGTTGCATTGACTGCAGGTCTCCTGCACAAGAGGATGTACTCCTGCAAGAGAAACAAAGAGACAGGGTTCGATGAAAGTCTAATGTTTGGCTTGTGCATTTGAGAACTGCAGGGTCAGAAGAGGAGTTGTCCTGGGAATCTGGAGGGTCTGAGGCCTACAAAACCCTGGGGTTTTGCCCCTTGGTCTATAATTTGACCAGCCTTGCCCTAAGATGTCCTGCTGCTCTCAGGTATTGTAGAGGACACTGTTCCTTTACCAGTGCCAAAGAAAGATTCTTCTGCACTTTGAATGGGGAGAACCCTTTAGTCCTTCATTCCAGGCAGCAAAATATCTTGGCATAGCCCTGTGATTGCCGTATACAATATAAGATTGCCTTATACAAGATCAGACATTTTTGTCCATGTCAAGACAGGAATTATCTACCACCTAGACTGGCAATTATTCTTTCTCACCAGATTCCACCAACCCATTTTAACCTGAGATGTCAAGTAATGAGACTGCAATCTTCTGTATGTAGCTCTGAGCTATGGTTCCAGCTAGTGTAAGGCTGATTGGACCATGCTGCCCAGAAAATACCAGTGCAATGCTACTTGTGTACAACTGTTCCATACCTGCATGTATTGTACAGCCCCAAGTTTTCCATCCTTCATGACCATGAAGCAATGTGCCATGCCTTTTCCCACTGCGTATACAAAATTACAATTTCCTTGGATTCATTCATCAACATAGAGTACTCCATAGTACGTATACAAGGATATAGCAGAGCTGTTATGTAATTCATTTTCCCCTTAATGTATTATTGTGGTAACTTGTTAATTCATTCAGTAATACGATATAATGTAGTTAAATTTTTGCTTGCAACAATCATGGTATAACTCTTTACTTGTCCAGGGACTTGGAATGGGTTGTCTTCTTGTTTCTCATTACTAAGTGTTTGTGTGTATGCTGAGTCCTGAATCAGTCTCAACAAGGGGAGGGTGAGGAGGAACAACCCTACAGTTGTTTGCCTTGTGCTGCAGCTGGGAAGGATTGCTTTGTAATGTCTATTTCTTGCTGTATTTTAATCTGTTGTTCCCTGCCTTAATCTATAGGGAGAGGTGGGTAAGAAATAAACACAATGATTGATGATGATGATGATTGTGATGACAATAATGATGTTGCTTTCATTTTTCTTAGAATTTCCCAGCTGTAATATCTGAATTTGCCACTTGGGGGAACCAGAGAGTATTTTCTTATATTTTCCAATGGCACAATAGTGACAGTAATGTTAACTTGTTAATAATGAGTATTTCAATGAGTTACCACCATAGATGGCAGTAATAACCTGCTGGGTGATCTGAGTAATGAGTAAAGTAACTTGTTCCTTTAAAATAGTAGCATGCAAAGTTTGGAGATAAAATAATTCACATTAGCAAATAAAGCTGATTCACATGACTAGATTGGCTTGTCAAAAATAGGAACCTAGTGGAACCATGAAAAACTGCGGCATTTAAGATTTAAAAAGAGGGCTCCTATGTTTTCGCTATAGCATGACTGGGAGCTGCAGGGTAAATACTCTTGATCATGGCTGGTAGATATTGTATTTTGACCTAACTTTGAAGGCACAGGAGCTCTACTAGGGGCAAAAAGATGGTTTATTAGCATGAATGGCAATCCTACTCATCATGTGATTACTTCAAGTATGTTGAAGATGGAATGAGACAAGAAAGAGCTGGGGAGGGAGTCAGACAATGGAGAAAGCCATCTGCAGGTAGTAGAACAGATAAAATGAGCAGCATTTATTAATGCATACATATCACTAAGTTGTAACACAGATTCTTTGGACAGTTTGCAAAATGAGCACAATATTAAAAATATAATACAGTGGGCCCTCTGAATCCACGGAGGTTCAATTTCAGAACCCCCTGTAGATGCCATAAAACATGGAGGGACATGTCCTATATTATTAAATGATGTGCATACTGATGCATCAGCACATCTGCATGCAAATCACCACCATTTTAGGTATGGAGTGTGGTGATCTGTTATCAGTCAATACATGGATACAGAACTTGTGGAAATGGAGGGTCCATTGTAGAAAATCACAAAAATATTGAAAACAAAAACAGAATTAAAATGCAGATCTTCTAGTTGCTTGTTCAGACTGGTGGAGCTCTCATTTTTGAATTCTCTCACATTTGAATTGTCAAATGATGGTGGGAAAAGGGAAAGGGCCTTTCTGGTAGAGAACCTCAATGCTAAGCAGGCCTGTACTGAAGATGGTAGTCCTTCAGATAGTCTGGTCCCAAGTCATTCACAGCTTTGTAGGTGACAGTCAGCATTTTGGACTTGTGCCTAGAACAGAACTGGCACAGGCTGTAACCCAAACCCCAATTGCTCCCTGTAACTGGTCCCAGTTAGTAGCCTACCTGCAACAGCCTGCATTCACCAGTATTTCTGAAGAGTGTCCAAAGGCCCTATAAACTCATTGCAATTATCTGTGGAAATCAATCTTTGCTTATTTCAATGAAAAAGTTCAAAAGTGTTCTTCCTTCTTGACATTGTCATCATCATCATCATCATCACTACCATTAAGGATTACCATGTCTTCTTGACAAGATTATGAAAGGTTTTGCTTTTGAGGGAGAGAAGAAAAGCCAGGCAGAGCTTCATCCTGCCTGAGCTCTAGCAGCTGGTGAGAGCTCTCCTTCCATGTTCCAAATGCCATTGTTGTGGCCTCTGACAGAGATAATGGACAGTCAGGCTGGACTTTCCCCCCACCCTACCACCCCCTTTTCCTTTTCTGTTATGTCTTATTTTGATTGTAAGCTTGTGAACAAAGAACTAAACAAAAAGCCATGCTGAGTTGCTTGGTGGTTGAATGGCAAGATATATAATATGTTAAATAAGTAAATGATACATAATACATGTTTGATGTGTGTCTTTTTTAATCTGAGGAATTTTTTGGATGCAAAAATCATTTCCACTAAAAATTGCTTTTTTTCAAGGTTGTTTGCACAAAAGGTTTTTCACACAAAAACAAATGTTTGCACCAATGAGTCTTTCACACTTTTGTAAAATATCCCAAAATGCAAAAGATCTCATGGCAGTTGGCCATTTTCTCAACTGAGTGTGTAAATGTGATGAGATATCCTTTCTAATCAATAGCAAACGGGAAAAAAGGTAACATTTATATCTTCAACTGTCATTCTTGTGAGATACAAACATGGCTTATAAAATCATGGCCAGATAGGACAGAGGTAAGGATGAGTACACTTGGTGTACACTCCTAACCACCACTGAAAGCTGGACATATAGATATAGGAAAGAATTCAGGAGTTAAACTCTTACACAAAAAAACACAACCTGCTTGATTATTTTTTTTTTATTTTTAAGGAAAGAACAACCCAGCCAAAATGTGGATGAACCTCCCCCCCTCCCCCTTCCCCCTGAAATGGAGCATCTCTTTTCCCTGGATCAAGTTATCGTTTGCTTGTTGTCATCCAGTCTATCCCAATCCAAGGCACTGAAATTTTGGACATCAATAGGTCCCACAGGTTGCAATGAAAAGGAGAAAGAGAGAGAGAACCAGGGCTGGTCTATGTGTAGCCTGGCCACAGATCAGGCCTGCTCTCTCCCCCCACCCCCCGCCCGGTACCTTCAGAAAAAAAGGAGGGAGTCTATACATGCACACCAGCTCATATCTTCAGCCACCTCCTCCACCGCTGCTGGGGTCCCCTTGAAGCCAGGAAGGAGGCTCTCAGCATATGATCAAGGTGGTCATAAGGAGGGGGCCTTGATCACAGGCTGAGGGCCTCCTTCCTGGCATCAGAGGGACACCAGCGGTGGCAGTGGTTGCAGATATGGACAAATGTGCAGGTATGGACTCCTACATTCCCACGGGGCCCAATCCAGGTTTCCCACATGCAGCAGGTTTCCCTGGGTATCTTTATAAAACAGCTTAATGGCTTTACTCTTTCTTCTCCCCATCTTTGGCCTGGGCACCATCAGGACTGCCTGGGGTGAAATGGGGCAAAAGCCCTGTGTCGCATTGACTGCAGGTCTCCAATATGGGGGCAAGATGGGGTAAATATCCCATCTAGACAAGCCCCCAGATAAATCCCTCAGTCATTCCATGTAGATCTGTGGTAGGTAACTATGAGGGAGCCAAAGGGAATTTGGGGGCCCCATGACCCCCTCCCCCACAGACCACACCTATGTGTCCCAGGTGAACCAGAAGTGATGCAACATTACTTTAGGCTGCCATTTCCCCCCACAAGCATTCTCATTTTTCATGTATTTGGGGGCTTCTGGTGGAGGCGGGTGAATGAAGCGTTTTATGATGCATTATAGGCAAAAAAATAAAAATAAAAATGGAGGAGCACTTTGAAGGTCCCCAGGGATCTTTGGAATCTGCAAAAGTAGCTCAGAAGCCACTGGAAGCCCACAAACTATGCTGTCATAGAATCGTAGTTGGAAGAGACCACAAGGGCCATCTAGTCCAACCCCTCTGCCATGCAAAGCATTCCCGACAGATGGCCATCCAGCCTCTGTTTAAAAACCTCCAAAGAAGGAGACTCCACCACACTCTGAGGCAGTGCATTCCACTGTTGAACAGCTCTTACTACCCCCCCTTCTGATGAAGAATTTAAATAAATGGCTCAGTATGTTTATTCCAAAGTATGTCCTCCTGCTTGCAACGAGACCTAACTTCTAAGGAAATAATGAAACAAGCAAAATTCACTTTTAAACATTCACTCCTGCATGCAAAATCACATTGGGCCCCTGAAGTTCTCCTTTCCCAATCACACCTCTCTCATTAATACTAATCAACCCCAATCCTTTCCTTGTGACATCACAATTATTCCTGCGGCAACCAATAATCACTTTATAAACAGAGGACACTGACCTTGTAGATCTGACATGTGCAAAGAGAGGTTGCGGGCAGGAGAAGGCCGGATGGCAATGTTATTTTCCTTCTGTAATTAACTGCCACGGAAAGGATAACAACCAACAAAAAAGCTACACAGACTTACACTGAAATAATATGCTTCTCGAGCGGCGTTGAGCACCAAAGAGCATCTCTGAGCCAATTAAGTCATTCGAGCTACAACTTGGCTCCTTACATAATTGTGCTACTTGGCAGTGTTTGGTTTTAATAGCCACTTGCATTGTTAGTTTGAAGTTGCTTTCACTTGGGTTTCCCCCATTTCTGGATACGTTTTTATTAGTGAATAAACACAAGGCCTTTACAGTGACATGAGATTTGCAAAATTTGAACTACGATAATTTATTAGAGAAAGGATGTGTGTGTGTGTGTGTTGTATGGGCTGGTGTAGGGAGTGTAAACTGAAGATCAGAAGTTATTCCCTGGGAATTAATTCATACCATACAGTTATTTATTTATTTATTTATTTATTTATTTATTTATGGTATTTATACCCCATTCTTCAGCCACAAAAGGCTCTCAGAGTGGCTTACAAATTGTTAAGTAATAGCACCTACACATCTACACCACTTGGCACTCTCCAGGCGGTTTCCAATGTGTGTTAGCTAATTGCCCCCACTAGCCAGGTACTCGTTTTACTGATCTATGCAAGGATGGAAGGCTGAGTGAACCTTGGAGGCCTTGGGATCAAACTTGCAACATTGTGGCCACAGTACTAGCATTTAACCACTGAGCCACCTGGGCTTCCTGATGTCTTGTCTTGGGGCTCAGCTACATAAGCCAGAGGACCTGGCCCGTTCCACCCCTCATTACTGGCATGAAGCAGAAAAAAGTCCATATCACCATGCTGGTTCATCACTGCAGCTGCTGCCGTCTCTACCCACATCCACCTCTCCGAAGCCAGGAAGCCGGCCCACAGTATGCAAACAAGGCCCCCTGAATGTGACCAGCCTAGTCACACGCTACAAGCCTGCTTCCTGGTTGCAGAAGAGTCAGGCAGATGGCAGCTACAGCAACTGTCCAGTCTTCTGGAATGGGCTTCTGTGGTCACACAGGGCCCAATCTGTTTTTCCCAGCTGAAACTAGAAGAGATTCCACCTAAACATTAGGAAGAACTATAGATTTTCCTTTGTTTCCTTCCCCCCTCAGGCTGTGAGGCTGTGTTCTGGAATAGTTTCTTTCTGACATTTCGCTTGCATTTGTGGCTGGCATCCTCAGAGAATGGTTGTGTAGGTGTGTATGTGGAGTTTATATGCTGAGAACCCCTGTTGGGGAGTATATGTAAATTTGTGTAATTGAATAGGTAGGTGTAGATATGCAAGGATGATTAGTGTCTGTTTGGCTAATGGTTGGTTGATGGGCCATTATATGCTGGGAATCCCCCTGTCCCTGGGTGGAACTCTTTTGTAAGTGTTGAGTTTTGATTCTATTGTATTTCAAAACTGGGAGCCAGATTTTATTTACTTTTTAAGGTTTCTTCTTTCCTGTTGAACTATCATGTCAGAATGCACAGAGAAGGTATTGAAATCCACAAACACCTTGACAACTTCAACAGAAAAGAAGAAGCCTGAGGGGGGGAAAAACAACAAAGGAAAATCTATGGATACTGGCCATGAAAGCCTTCGACTTCACATTAGGAAGAACTTCCTGATGGTTCGACAGTAGAATATATTGACATGGGGTCTGGTGGAGTCTCCTTCTTTGCATGTTTTTAAACAGAGGCTGGTTGGCCATCTGTCATGAATGCTTTTATTGTTTATTCCTGCATGGCAGGGGGTTGGACTGGATGGCCCTTGTGGTCTCTTCCAACTCGATGATTCTATGATACTATAAGGAGATTTTACCAGAGGTTAAAAAAAAAAAAAAGAATGGTGCATCCTATCTTCCCTCACCTTTGCCCCAGCACTTTCTCAGGCTTATTTACTGGGAACAAAGGAGAGGGCCTTCTCGGTGGCTGCCCCCAGACTTTGAACTCCCTCCCCAGAGAGGCCAGGATGGCTCTCATTCCATTTTTGTGCCACCAGGTTTTTACAAACTGACAAGGCCTGGGCTTTTAAGGCAGTGTGGTGCAGTTTTTAAGATGGCCTTTATACAGTTTTTAATGCATGTTAGTATTTTTTTTAAAAAAATCCTCCTTTAGTGTGCTTTATTTTATTACATTAAAAAGAACACAACACAAAAACAAAAGTTATGACAAACAGGCAAACACACATGATATTTGGAAATCTGAGACAAAGAAAATTCCAGAATAACATCAACTAACTTAGCAAACATTTTCTTTTCCCACCCTCCTTCCCCCCTCCACCTAACTTGACTTAATGTTTTTAACTTATAAATTATTTAATTTTTAAAAAGATGTCATTAGCTGCCTTGAGTCCTGGGGGAGGGGGAAGGTGAAATATAATAATAATATGATGATGATGATGATGATCATTGTTGTAAATGGAAACAATATATTACCCCAGTGAAATTAACAGTTTTGGTGCTTTCTGTGCTTCCCCACCCATGAAAACTAATCCATCATTTATTAATGATCACCACTTGGAATAGATCAGCTGAGAAAAGTGTGTAAGCAATAGCAAAAGCGATAAAACTTAGGGGCATACTGCACTGTAAAGAAAAGCAGCAAGGGAGGAGGAACGTTCCATCTTCTATGCTACCTTACTGCATGGCGTCATTGTTTTTTGTTCTGGTCCCATGAGGGACTGAGATAAAAACTGTGTCTTTTTGCTAACCAGAAAAGCACATTAGCAAAAAGACATGTTTTTAGCTTGGTCCCCCATGGGACTGGAATGAAAGACACCCAGGAGAACAGTGATGTCATGCGGTAAGGCAGGCTGGAAGATGGAATGTTCCTGCTGCTCCATTACCTCCTTTTCTTTGGAGAGCAGTAAACCCCTTATTACTCTTCTCTCCCCCCCACACACACATTGTGCAGTTTTATACCTCTCTGCCATGTCCCCCTTAACACCTGCCTATGTTTCTGATCAGAATGACCCAAATATCATAGTTTTTCTTCACTGAGGATTTCCATACTCTACAACTATCCCAACTGGGAAGGGTAGTTCCAAGGAATCCTCTGTCATCTCATTTTTTTCAGTTGCTTTTAAAATGTCCTAGTTCCTCTCTCTTCCTCTTTCTTCCCCCCTCATCCTGAGTTGCAAAATGAGCCCAAAATTCAAAAGTAGTTTGTGTCAATAGATTCAGCTGTAGAGAGTTCTGGCAAAAGAACTACTGCAGCCTCTCCTAGCTTGATTTTTCTTCTTCTTTCTCATTATTAACTTTTGCAGTCTTGATCACACATGTGCCCCCATTTTCATCTGTGAGATTTTGGAAGGTGTGGGGTTGTTCTAGCTTTCTGCCGATCTTGGTTTCCCTTTTCTCTAGTTTTCCAGCACTAAATATGGAAAGATATTGTTTATGATGTTTTTATTGCTGCTTTTGCCTCTTCCTCTTTTTATGGTGTCTCTTATTGTGGAAGGAATGGCCCAAATCCAACATGGGGCAGGCAAAATTTCCTTCCTATTCTCTTCCCGTTGCATATCTTCATGCCACCCAAAACTCAGCACTCCAGAACTTGTTTTAGTGATAAAATTGGGAGCTGCACTGGGGATGGTAATCTACCTCATTTTTTCTAGATGTCTCTTTTGATGCAGCAGAAGGCTAATACTGGGTAATGGTCAGGAACCAGAGGTGTGGGGCATGAAGGCATTGCTGCCAATAAGAATTTTCCCTCCAAAATGAAATTTCCCTTCAGTCCCTGATGGAATCTTGTTTCTGCTGCAATTTCTAGCACTGCAGAAAGTCAGAGCCCCAGAACTCTTATATTTTCTATGCCCATATTCCCCTGGTAATTTTGCCTACTTCTTTTCTTTGGATGTCTAACCTGCTTTTTCTAAATGCATTTCTAAATGCTCAAGAGAAGTGTTTAAGGTCTCTTCTACATCAGCCAAGATAAACCAGGATGCAGTCTGGAGCATTCTGGCCCATGAGCTGCCCCGGATTCCCTCCCTCTATTACCAGTGAACACTGCGGTGACCCTGGGCAGGTGTCTTCACATGCATATCTGCTGTGTTGCCTGGTGCTGCCACCGATGGCACAAATCACATCCTCTGAGGCCAGAAATGAGGCACCCATTGTTGATCATGTGGCTGAACACATCATTGTGACCTGAGAGGACATAACTCATGCTAATGTTGTGGTGCTGGGCAACACAGCAGAACCACATGTGAAGACACCCGTGTGGTGCCACTATGGAATACACCGAGTTTTCTTAAAATGCAGAGCAAACGATGAGTTTCTTTACTTCATTCTAAGGGTGGTTTAATGGGGTTTCAGTGCTGAACTGACCAGACATCATGTAGATAGTTCACAAAAGAATTGGGGATTTGGCCCTGCATCATCTGGACTGATCACCGTGAGGATGGGGGAGGAAGTTTTATTTGGCTGAAATAATGGTAGAAAATTGAAGAAAAAATCATTTGGGGGATAGAATTATTATATTGGGGAGGGGGACAATGCCCTTATTTTGCTTCCCTTGTAGGGACACCCCTGGCAGAAACAATAGATAGATAGATTTGCCTATGTTCATTAAGCTCTTTGGGCAAGTACCTTGTGTGTACGGACTTGATCAGAAGCAGCAAATATGGCGTCATAATGATGCCTAATTAACACGAAAGGGCACACATATCAGATGACATTGTTCTTTCACATTAATATCTTGTCAATAAGACATACTTTTTTATTGATGGGCCAAGCCATCAACAGGTCTCCTGTGGTGCTTTTTTGCTAGCTTTGCCAGTGTTTGAAACCTCACACCATTGTGCTCATGTGAATAGAGCGTCAATGGCAGAACATTTCCAGGGGAGTTCGCAACAGCCAGGTAGGGGACACTCTTTTTATGAACCTCCCCAGTTCACTTTTTAGTTTTAAAGTGTGTCTGTGCATGTGTTTATGTTTTGTGTCTGTATTTTTGTTTATTTTTTTAATTTACTGCGCCCATGTCTTCTTGGGAGAATTGGCGAGAACTCACTCCCAGAAGTTAATGGAGCTCCATTCGTGCTCCATTAACACGGAGGGGCTGCCTTTGAATGCTACAGAAGACAGGTCTGGTAGGAAGGGTTCTTTTGCTGGCAGAAAAATGCTTTAAAGTATGCTGGCAAAAGAACTATTTTGGAGGCTTGTCTGATAAAGTCCTACATCTGTGTGTATCTATATATTGTGTCCCCTTTAAAATCTGTTCCAGAGGGCTGAAGAACATTTCAGACTGCAGTGGAAGATTCAGGAGGGCCACTACCAAGGGAAACGGGCTGATGATGATGATGATCATCATCATCATCATCATTTATTTATTTATTTACATAGCCCCATCTATGTACATGGTGCTTTACAGTAAAACAAGCACACAAAAAACACATTAGATCCTGCTGAGGGTGTACAATCTAAAATAAGTGGTATACAGTTGCCCCTCCACATTCGCGAACTCAGCATTCGCGGTTTTAATTATTCGCGGTTTTGGGAGGGCCCCCCCGGGCCCTCCCAAAACCGCGAAAAGGGGCCTCCGGAGGCCCCTTGAAAGCTGTGGGAAGGAGCCGGGAGGGCCGGCTAGGCGTTCACGGGGCTTTTGGAGACCCCCCAGAGGCCCCGTGAAGGCCTGGGGAGGGTGGGGGGAGGGTGTGGGGTGGCCTTCACGGAGCCTTGGAAGGCTCCGTGAAGGGCTGGGGAGGGTGGGGGGAGGCCGCGGAGGCCTTCACGGAGCCTTGAAAGACTCCGTGAAGGCCCCGGGGAGGGAGGGGGAGGGTGGGGGGAGGCCTTCACGGAGCCTTGGAAGGCTCCGTGAAGGGCTGGGGAGGGTGGGGGGAGGCCGCGGAGGCCTTCACGGAGCCTTGAAAGGCTCCGTGAAGGCCCGGGGAGGGAGGGGGGAGGGTGGGGGGAGGCCTTCACGGAGCCTTGGAAGGCTCCGTGAAGGGCTGGGGAGGGAGGGGGGAGGGTGGGGGGAGGCCTTCACGGAGCCTTGGAAGGCTCCGTGAAGGGCTGGGGAGGGAGGGGGGAGGGTGGGGGGAGGCCTTCACGGAGCCTTGGAAGGCTCCGTGAAGGGCTGGGGAGGGAGGGTGAGGGTGGGGGGAGGCCTTCACGGAGCCTTGGAAGGCTCCGTGAAGGGCTGGGGAGGGTGGGGGGAGGCCCCGGGGAGGGCAATCCATATTCGCGGTTTTTTTACATTCGCGGGGGTCCGTGGAACGTAACCCCCGCGAATGTCAAGGGACAACTGTACATAAACACACACAGAGGAAAGGAATAATAAATGTAAAACTATAAAATACAATTGCAAAACAAATTATCCAGATAACTACAAAAAAGTAAAGAAAAAATATAGTATGAAACAGCAAGAAAATATAAAAATAAAACAAACTGACCAATACATGTAATCAAAATATTCAAATTTATCCAACTAAAATTCCAATAGCTTTGGAAAGCAGAAAAGTTTTCAAATTGGTGCATACTACTCCCTTATAAGGAAAGGTCAGACAAAAGAAAGACAATTCATGCATAAATCATCTGATGGTGTCCATGAAAGTTTGTACCTAACAAAACATGGTCACTTTTATGAGGTGCCACAGGGCTTGTTTTGCAAGGAACAGACCAACGGGGTGCCACTCTGGAAATTTTCCAATAATGGCATGTGATGTAGCAGTGGTTACCAACTTGAATGGCTTTCCAAGGGGGTTAGAAAATTCATAGAAGATGAACCTATCTAAGGTCATTATGGATATATGTTCTCTCCAGGGTCAGAAGTAGAAAATAAGGAACAGTGGAAGAGGATCATTACCCCATCCTGCTGGTAGGTTGATAGCCTTGGGTGACAATTTCATTTTAATTAGTTTGTTTTATCAGAATTTTGTTTTCTCAAAGGTTTTCACAGTTCAATTGTGGGAGAATATGAAACTGAGAAAATTGTCCATCTCTTCTATGCGCTTTCGAGAGCCATCTGATTAGGGAACAGAATGCTGGGTTACATATGCCTTTGATGTAGTCCAGCAGGAACTCACAAGTTCATATGAGTTGTAGACTGTATCTCGTTTGGAAATTGGTCTCTGCTAGAAATTCAGAAAGTAGGATTGCTAGACTGAAGATAAGATGGAATCCCATAGCTTTAATTGTTAACAGATCCTGGAACAGGAAGAGGTAGGGATGCAAATTCTCAATTATGTCACCCTTGCATGCAGGGATAAATGATGACAGTAGTTTTCTCCCTATTGCAGGAGAAAACAAATGTTCCTCCACAGTATTATGTCCAGATTCAAACATCTCAAAATGTTGCAGAGAAATCCTTTTGTGTAGAGAAGCTCATTGTTATGGACAAAAACCTGTTTTCTGCAAAGAAAAAAAAATGGCTTCCTGTGCAGGGAATGGTTTTCTGCATAGAAAACAGGTGTGGGTTTTTTTTTTTTGTGCAGGAAAGACGTTTTTGCACAAACATAGCCATTTAATCTGTTTTTCTATGTCGATTAATTCCTATGCAACACTTTGGGATGTTTGAATATTGGGAAAATAAATAATAGAAAATTCTTGCTAGTCTATTATTCCTCCCTACAGTGTGACCCCGTTGTTGGGAATCCCCCCCCATTTTTTTTTTTTAAATTCCTGGGAAGGAATAATAATGAAGAATCTTTCCATCTCTAGGGATAGGTAAAGTTTGATCAGGCAGTACTATGACAAGTCTCCTTCATCATTCCTTCCCCCAAAACTCACCTTTTAGTAGCTAAAATTTAGTTTCTGCAGCCCTCTCCCCACATGGCATGGGGACTGGGGTGGGTGAAGAAGCATTGCTCTGTGACAGCCCCTTGCTGTTCTCACTCTCCACATGTGTAGTTTCACTTGATAGAATTTTATAGTACTTCTTCTTGACCCTGGATGTGTTAATGATTACAGGTACAGGAGTCCCATCCTGTATTCAACTGGGTAAACAAAGCTGGAAGGAAGGCGAGCTGGTACTATCTTGCAAAGAAGGGAGCATGGTGGAAATGATTAAAATAAAGTTGTGTTTGAAAGTCTTCTCCTTTGGTGTCTCTCCACCCCCCCTCCACATTCCCTTTAGAAGCTGTGCTTGCAGTGTATTATATGAACAGAGAGACTGATGGTAATATATACTAAAGAATTTAAACTGGAAGTACGTATTCAAAATTTTGCATTTTTTTAAAAAAGAAATCTATTTGTAATATTTTTGAATGGCTGAAACAGTTTCTGAAATTTTTATTGATTTATGTATTTGTTGAATTTATACCCTGCCTTTTTGTGAAGATGGGATCCAAGGTGGCTTGCAATAGTTTTTAAAAGATTAAGCTTAAACATTAGTTTACAAAAGTTTAAAAAAGGAATTAAATGCAATGGTTCCTGGGTTTATTTATATATTTATTGCATTTATATCCTGCCTTTCTCTAAAGATGGGATTCAAGGTAGCTTGCAATAGTTTTTAAAAGATTAAGCTACAACATTAGTTTACAATTTTTTTTAAAAAAAAGGAATTATATAAAAATATTATTTTAAAAACATGGTTAAAAACAGTTTAAAACATAATATAAACTTTACATCAAATGAATGGGGTTGTTTTTCTTTTTCTTATTTTTCCTCCCAATTATCCCCTGCCCCTTCTAGGAGTACAAATGGAAAGTGATTTGTTGCTTTTGATGATGATTATGATCTTCTGCATATCACAACCCTAAGTTTCCAAATTTGAAATTCCTGCCACAATTCAATCCAAGTTGCCATCCAAGGGGTATCTGAGTAAATTGACAATAATGAAGTATAGCTAAGGGAGTCCATTCATCCAGAGTTTTAAACAAAAACAGCTTTAAATACATGATAGCGTTTTAAAAATATACTCATGGGTTTCAAGAGCTCACTAGATGAGGAGAATGAATATCAAAATATTACAATGGAACACATTTCTTTGTGAATGTCTGTTTTTTTTAAAAAAAACAAACACCAAAGTAATGGATGGCAAACTGGTTATTGTTCTTGTGGTACAACAGCATAGCAAAATGTAGCATTACCCCTCCGAAGCATTAAAAAAATCCCACCCCTCTTAGCAAATCAAGGCATGGAGAAGTGAGACGGATATGCAAACTAAGGAACTGTATGTATATTGCATGCACATTTGCATGTGTGGGTCGCCGCGCATACATGTGTACATTTGTAGCAGCTATTTTCATGCCTTCCTGTCGGGTGGGCAGCCAAGTCTTTGGCGATTCAGCCCACGCCATGCAACTCCCCTAACAAACAGGATTAAAATTCACTCCTTTCAACCATCCTAGGCCTTTATTCCTTCCTTTTCATTGAGCTACATTTGTCTGATTTAACAAGATAAGATTTGAGTGCTGATGCAGCCCGTTGTTAATGCAGCCGCCGCAGCCGCCGTGCCATCGACACTCTGTATGAGACTGATGCATAAATCAGTTATTCAAAAAAAGAGAGAAGACGACGAAGACGAAGAAGAAGGAAAAATTAGATATGCAGCGCACTGGTTTATAGTCCCAGGCTCAGAAATTGAAATGGCCCAGATTAATGTATTATATCTTACACACTGTCCGAGTGAATCAACTTTAATATATTGAACAGATTCACAGAACAAGACTGTGTTATCTAAGGAGCATTCGGAAGAAGGGATTGACCTGGGGATTTGATTTGGTTCAGGTAGTTCATGTTGTACAGCGGCATTTGAATAGTATCACATAAAAATAAAATTTGTATTAGAGATCTCTCACATCATTCTCAGGCGGCTTCTTCCGAAGCCTTTGCAGGCAGTGGGGCAAAATTCTCAGAAAAAGAAAGGGGGGGGGAAACCCAACAATGCTGAGCAACTTAATGGTTTTAATCTTTCCTAGGAACACATCAAGACAATGGGATGTTTACTATTGTTGCTTTGTTTCTAATTTGCTTTTATTAAAACTCTTTCCCCCTCCTGGGGTCACTGACAAATTTTGTTTATGACTGAGATGCAGAACCAAGACAGGGCCCTTCTGCCTTGTAAAGTGAAACTGGCTTTTAAAAAAAAGTTCCTGTCATAGGAGAATGCTGGGAAATGTAGTTCTCTGAAGGAAGACACTAGAGATTTCACATTAGCACTCCAAACTACAAGATTCCCCCCAAAACAAAATTGTGTATTTCCCCCTGGACATCATGTCCAGTAAATGAACATAAAACAGAATCAAGGTCTATAGAGGTGATAATCCCTGAGAAATTCAGTGTTATGAGGGCTTCCAGAAATTTGAGTTATTTGGACTGTCTCCACATAGTAAAATAGCATGTCTGAGAGGAGAAGAGAATTCAAAGGGGGGGGTGTTTTATTTTGTTTGTTTGTTTTAAGAAACCTCATTGTGTTAGCTTGAGGACTCAACTCAACACTACATAGTTATAGTAGTTTGATACTACTCATGGCTCCATGCTACAGAAACCTGGGATTTGCAGTTTCATGAGGTACCAAGAATTCTCTGCTACAGAACTCTACTGGTATTTTTTTAAAAGGGGGGTATTAGAGGTCTCCAGATAGGGATTCTAAAGACTACAATACATTAGAAATTCCAGAATTCTGCAGGATAGAACCAATGTAGCTAAAGAGATATCCAATGGCCATAACCATGTAATGTAGGTATGCTGTAAGGCAGCCTTCCTTAACCTTTTTTACCTCAATCTCAAGGCATCCCTGCATAAAAATTATTACACCTATAGCTCAAAAAAGGTGTTGGTATTTTTTCAATCTCTATATCTCACAGAACCCCTAGTGACTTCTCATGGAACTTTTGTTCCAGAGTACCCTAGTTGGTGAGTCCTGCTTTAAGCCTTAGCTCTTCATGCTTGCATAGAAGTTTTTCTTCACCCAGTACAATGACCGGATGAAAGGACGATTTGATATTCTACCCTATGCTCAGTGTCCTTTAAACTACATATATTAGCCATCTTCAAACAAGCCATTAGATACACTTAATAAGTTAGAGATGTAAAAGATTATGATAGCAGATCCTATCCCAACACTCAAAGATCCACTGGTCCTTTTGCACATGTTTTGACCTCCCATCCCCATCATTTTATTCAATGTGATAGTGTGTAATGCGGACAAAATTAATGACATGCTGGGAATAAGTCATTTTATTTTTATTTAATAAAGGAATCCATGTCCAGCAGATCTTTAATCAGCAGACAGCGCTGGGGCTGTGGGTGCTGGACATGGGGCCTCTTTTGTATTGGGCCCATATCTTTGTCATTCCCTTCCCAGGAATACATGCATGATTTATTTTATCGTATTTTATTTATATCCCCTCTTTCTCCCAGCAAAGGGTCAAGGTGGCTTACAATTGCTTAAAAGCACAGTACAAGTAAAAAAACAAAACAACACACTTATTATTATAAAAGTTAAAACACTATTCAACCAGATGTCTATATTAAACCATTTTAAAATATGACTTCTATTTTAAAGATATGATCTTATTGATAATGGCTTTTAAAAGAATGTCTTTTAAAAGAACTCTGGTTCTATGGGAATCAGAAGAAGTGGTTCTTTGGTGGGGGGGCTGTGTTTGGTTAGTGTGCTGGTTCTTGAATTAGATTTGTTGCTATTCTTTAATTTTGAAGAGTGTTTAGAAAAAATGTTTTATTTCATTGTATAAAGAGGTAGGTACAGTAGGTAGATGAGAGACAGACAGATAGATAGATAGATAGATAGATAGATCCATCGATCCATCCATCCATCCATGGTGTACCTTCTTTAGAGGGTTATACAGTTGGCCTTCTGTATCCACGGATTTGATATCCATTTATTCCACCATCTACTACCATTATAAGGGAGCTTTTTTAAAAAAAAATATCGTTGTTTTATTAACATATAATTAAAAAGAATATAATTGTTCTTATTAATCCTTACTATCAACATCATTCACCTATACATTGTCCTTTCCATTCCCCATTCTCCCAAAGAATATATTCTTCTTTTTCTTATAATTAACAACAACTTTCTTTCTTTATAATACACTTCTTCGTTCCTATAAGAAAGTTTTTTTTATCGATGGGAAGAAGTTGAGAATTAATCTCCCATAGCATTTGTGTTCCAGATTTCAGTGTGTGCCACAAAGCACCACATTATGCTGGTGTGATTCCAGCATCAATGGGTGGTCCTGCTAGAACAGTTCCAGGTGTGAACAGGAAAACTAGATACTGCACGCTCTTTTTATGAACTTCCTCATCTTGTTTGCAAGTTTCTGAACATGTATTTTGCTTTTCTGAATGTTTTTTTTTTTTAATTTTGGTGTTTGGGGGCTTTTTAGTGTGCTCGCGTTATTAAAGGTAATAAAGGGAGAGTTATTAAAGGTACTTCTGCATATATTAGCAGGGTCAAATCCTTGGCTACAAGAGTATCTGCCTCTGCTCTCTCTCTCTCTCTCTCTCTTTTTAACTAGCTTCCCCTTCATCCATCTATTTGTTAGTGGAAGTGATTTTAACAAAAGAATGACAGATATCAATTATTCCAAATTGTATTGAGAACAATTAGGGGAATGCAAGAGTCATTGCATGCCAAACAATTGGGCTTTTCTATTTAGCAGTCTGGAAAAAGCACATTTTAAAACAAGAGGCACAGTTATTCCAATGCATTAAGTATAAGTCTTTAATGCAGCAGAGTCTGTATCTTCCATCTGTTCCATCAATTAAACTGTACATTGATCTATGAAGTTATTAGCAACTGCTGAAGTTCCAAATAATCTGCATTACCACCAAAGGAAACCCTTGTTGTTGTTGTTGTTCTTGTATGTATGTATATTTTTAGCAAAAAGAACACGAAGAGGAAACAATAGTGCCTCCTTTCTTTTCTGATGCAGACTAAAATATTCTGAATGCATAAGGTATTTTAATGTTCCCTTACAAAACTGCACCATTTTTAATGAAGCTTGATCCAGAATGGATATATTGGAGAGAAGAACAGGAAATGATGCCCTTTTATCTAAGGCCTGTGTATTGACTTTTAGAGGAAGGGAAAGATACCCCCCCCGGAACAAATCTCAATCTTGCCAAGAAAACTCAGTGATAGGTTCATCTTAGGGTCACAATAAGTCAGAAGTAACTTGAAGGGACACAACAACAACAATCTTCTTACGCAGGGGTAAGTATGTCTCCTTACAGATGCGACAAATCTGTGTTTGTGCCGTACCATTCTGGACTGCAGATTGACCTCCATATATGACATAGGAATCACCCATAATGTCGGGTGATTGTGTGCACTGGGTACCTAAACAGGTCCAGGCAGCAAAAGTAAACAGTAGAGTGTTGTTCATTCAGGCATAAGAATAAAGAAACAGGCTTGTGTCTAAAACAAACTTCACTTTACTTGGTCATAATGAAGAGTATTTACAGATATATACAGCATTCAGGAGAAAAACATCTTCACTCTGTGAAATCCAACACAGAACTAACAAGATCAACTCAGCTCTGCACAGCCCAGCTCCCAGGCTGTGAGCCCAGCAAAATTGATACATTTGCTAGCTAGCTTCTGCAAATTGCTGCCAGCTCACTCTGCAGCTCTTAGAAATGTTTGCTACATCTCAGCTCTTTACACAATAAATCTGCATGTCCCAATATCCTGATACATAATACAGTCTAAAAGCAAAACATCGCCTGCTTGTGAATCCTTCTGAGCTACTGGCTGCTGTCTATGTGCTGTCATAGAATGCCCATGAACATCCTAGCTGATGAAGAGGACGGACTGGTCAGAGAATATTAAAAACCAATTAGAACACTTGTGGCCTGAAACTGACTGCTAATCCCAACAGGTGTAGGTCTACCAAATCAATGAGAATTTGGTAAGTCAACACTTTTGTAAGTTCCATTGGTTCAAGAGGTCTACTCTTGCAATTGGGACTCACAACTGAATTTAGGCCATGTAAAAAAAAAAAAGCCATTTCAGTTGAAGCTGTGGGAAGATATTGCTCATGCAGCTGGGTGTGGTGCAGTTTAGGGAATGTAAAAGAGAAAACAGTTGAAATGATAGAATCATAGAATCTTTGAACTAGAAAGGGTCGCAAGGCCAATGATGAAGTACACAGCTAAAACCCATCTGACCTTTGTTTAAAGACCTCCAAAGATGGAGAGTCCACCATACTCGGAGGCAGTTTATTCACCAAGATCCTGTTTGATCTTGGAAGCTAAATTGGATGGGAGACTGAATGAATACCAGATGCTGTAGGTTATATTTCAGAGGAAGGAACTAGCAAAACCACCCCTGAGTATTCATTGCATAAGACGCTGTGAAGTTCATGGGGTCACCATAAGTTGACAGGTGACTTGAAGACACACAAAATACTGTTCTTACAGTCAAGAAGTTCTCCCCAAAGTTTACGGAGAATCTCTTTTCTGGTAATTTGAATCCCTTTGTTCATGTTCTAGTCTCTGGAGCATCTGGGAAACCACCACCCACCACCTTGCTCCATCTTCTGTATGAAATATAGGAGTAGCCATGAATCCAGAAAGGATAAAGAAGAAAAATCTTACCCTGAGCCTAGGAAAAGAAGCCACTGCTTTCTGTTGTAGGAAGGGGTGAAGCAGGTTACATTTCACCCAGTAATTCAGAATAAACAATCATCTTGGGCAGTAGCTTCCTCTAGCTCTCGCTCAGCTCTCTATTCCCCCCACCCCCCAAAAAATAACGTCAAGATTCAGCCAACAAGATTTATGGAAGATGATCCCAACTACATCCTGCCTGTCTGTTCTTCCCTCAGATTTGTTCATCACACCTTTTGCAATAAGCAATCTTGAAACTTTCCAGTGTGGAAAATTGTCAGCTGAACTGTTTATGTTATGAGAAAAACACCTGGTTCTAAGAGATTACAATGAGTTTCTCTCCCTCATCCTTCTCTCCCTCGCTCTCGCTCTCCTTCTCCGGTGCTTTTGAAAGGTGGGTGCTGTCGAGGGATGTGATTCAGCATTCTCTGAAGCTTGTTAATTGCATGTGTACGAGTGTGTGTGCATCTAGAGAGTATTTCTAATGTTCTCACCTGAACAGCAGGTGTCTCTTATGTGCCTAGTTTAAATATAGTGCTTTGCTAGCATGACTCCTAAAAGGTAATCACTACACATTTTTGGAGTGTTGCTCGGAAATCACATAATGGCATCCAACCGGGCTGAAGTACTTATGTTACTGCTGCAGAATCCCATATACCCAAAAGTGTGTGTTGGGGAGGGGAAGATATGTTGGGGGGGCAGGCTGAGAAGAAGATGAATGGTTTTAATCGTGATTCTTCCTTTCTCACATTGGCTCTGAAATTCATATACTGCCTGTGATCAGTATTGCCATGATGGCCTGGGAAAGGCCATTGAGTTTTCTTTGTAGTACCGCAGCAATTTTTGTTTTTTTTTAAAATCTGACCTCCTCTGTGATTTCATCCAGAGAGGAGAGAGACTTAAGTAAATTAATGTCCTCTTCCTCTGGACCGTTTTCTAAACAAAGATTTGTTAAGGGTTCCACCAGACCTAAAACATATCTCTTTTTGTAGCTTTAGGACAAACTAAGGGTGGGAGATTAAAAGGTCAGGTCTTATGAGGAAGACACGTTTTTACATAAGAAAAGTTGCATCTTGGTTTATATTTGAAGACCACATGTGACACCCCCAGGGGCATGATCCTCTGGGGGCTATTTTTATCTTTTTGCCATCAAGTGCTCTGTACAGTCTTTATCACATGAGCCATTTAAAGCAGGATTAAAGCTGGATAACAATGCCTTTGGTGATACTTATCACATGACATCACCTCCAAATCATTGCCGCTGTGCCTACAAAGCACAGTTAGGGCTTCTCTTGCCATTGATGAGGAATACATGTCAATAAGCTCCCAATTGTGTTGCTGTGCCATGAATCCTCATATGTGATAAATTTCTCCAGTTACAGTCCTCAGATTGGGCAGTCACATGGTCTCAGTCTCGTCCTCTCTCCAGCTATCTCGAAACAGGTTGGTTTTCTTTTCTTTTTTTCCTCACTTTTTTCCCTTCTCTTTTTTCTTTGTTTCACTAAATTGCATTGCCATAATTGCCAAATTGCATTACAACAAAAAATAAAAACCCATGAAAAGCATGCTGGGTGGGGCAACAGGGCAGGGAGGAGGGATTAAGAGAGTCCAGAAGAGAGCCGAAGGACCTTCAGTGGCTGAAGCAGCCCCGGGCACACTATTGAAAGGAAGTGTGACACTGAGGGTTGCCAAACCAGTTTCTATCCATTCATTTTTGCAAACATGATTGCAATAGCATTAGCAATAGCATTTATATTTCTATATCACTTATCAGTGCAAAGCATTCCCTAAGCGGTTTACAATGTTTTTAGCTAATTGCCCCCAACAATCTGGGTACTCATTTAACCGACCTAGGGAAGGATGGAAGGATGAGTCAACCTTGGAGCCCTGTAGGATCAAACTCACAACATTGTGGCTGTAGTACCAGCTTTTAACCACCACACCACTAGGGCTCCAACAATTGCAATGACAATGGGGCTTGCATGATAGGAGCGTGGGGGACATTTTACCTTTTTTTTTTTTTGGTCTTTTTTACCATTTTAGGTCCAGGAGAGGTCTTTTTTCAAAGCATCAGGAAGTCACTTCCTGTTCATTTCCTGTTTTAGAAACATGCCTTTTTCTTATCTAAGGACCCTGAAAAACATGCTGATAGTGACCCAAGGAGAGGGGGTGGGTGGGAAACATGTCAAAAATATGTAGAAGGAATTTGGGGGCATTTAGAGGCAAAACTATTGATTTTTTAATAGAAGCTGCTTCCCTCCGATATCTCTTCTGAGGTTAATGCAGCCCGTTAGACACTGATAATTGTCCATCCCTTTTCTGTACCATATACAGTTGTCCATATGAACCCAAGGCAACATAGGTTGAAAGAACATTCAAGCTCCCACTGTTACCAGTGGTGGAAGTTCTTTCCTGCCACCCATGCATTCTGGCAACATTGGGTAAGACTCTCCAAAAGTGTGCATACATGAGAAGGGTTTTTAACTGAATCAGAGTCTAGTATTATTATTAAGTAAAATGCTGCCATTGACCTGACACCCATGACATGATGGTCTTGATAAAAATGGGAACCTCCAATCTCAATGTTTTTTAAAACAAAAATAAGAGAAGAATTGTGCTATTAAAGTAACATCTGGTTTAGCCCAATGAGATTTGCCTCTTTAGCCAAGATACAGTGATGTACAGTAGCACCCCCATATCTGCTGATTTGCCATCCACTGATTCACTTATCTGTGGTTGGTGACAGCAGGGGAGGTGGACAGGGGAGGGATTGAGAAGAGAGCAAGCTGTCTCCATCCTCCCTTCCCTGCTGGGGTCCAGTGGCATGGCAGCAGTGATGGGGTGGTAGTGGACAGGGAGCATTTGCTATTATCCATGATTTCAGTATCTGTAAGGAGCCTGGAACCCATCCACCACAGATACGGGGGTGCTACTGTACTGTACTTTCATATCCAGTGATGTACTTCTAGATCTTATATCAGGAGAAGCAGGAGTTCATTCCTTCCCCTCTGGGTTGTAGCCCTTGGTGGTGCCTGCCATCAGTTTTTAGTATTTTAGTGGAAGGCTACAGGAGGTAGAGGGAATGCTGAATCTGGTGGGAGAAGTGAGAGTCCATGGAAATATACTACTGGATCACTGCTTGGGCAGCACACTGTAGTACTGATTTTGTAAATCTCTCTCTCTGGCTTTTCTTCGCAAACGAAGATTCAGGAAGGACTCATCCCGCGCTTTCTGCAAGCGCGCTGATGACTAAAAAGGCCAATCCGAGATAAACAAGTCCGGTTGCAAAAAGCACAGCAGAAGGTCTCCTTGGGTGATGTTTTTGGGTTGTGATTCTTTCTGCGTTGTCGTTTCTCTTCAAGACTTGTTCGTCGTGAGTTCTCAAATAAGGCTGCAGCATTGTGGATATTGCGTCTCCATGCCTCCCGATGTGAGGCCAGGGCGGACCACTGATGGTGATCAATTTGGCCATGCCTGAGATGTTGTTTCAGGGAGTCTTTGTATCGCTTTTTTGGAGCGCCCCTCTTACGCTGACCTGTGGCGAGTTCACCGTAGAGTAGTATTTTTGGGAGACGATGGTCCTCCATCCTAGAAACGTGCCCTGCCCAACGCAGCTGTGTTCTCAATATCATGGCCTCAATGCTGGTGATCCCTGCTTGCTCAAGGACAGCAATATTCGTCACATAGTCAGTCCAGTGTATATTTAGGATTGTGCGTAGACAGCGCTGATGAAAGCGCTCGAGGAGTCGTAGGTGGTGGCGATAGGTGACCCATGTTTCAGATCCATAAAGGAGGATAGACAGTACGATGGCTCTATACACACTGATTTTTGTGCTTTGCCTCAGGTGTTTATTGCTCCAGACTCTTTTGTGAAGTCTTCCAAATGCACTATATGCCTTTGCTAATCTGTGATCGATCTCTTTGTCAATCTTGGTTTTGTAAATAATTTGCGGTAAAAAGGACTAAGGTATGTATGAAAGCAGGCCACAGAATGGATTCAATTTTGATCAGTAGTGGCTGTTGACTTCCATGTCAATGGGCCAGTGAATCCAGTCCTGGTTTTGGGCAAAAATTAGAATCATAGAATTGCAGAGTTGGAAGAGACCACGAGGGCCATCCAGTCCAACCCCCCTGCCACGCAGGAAATCTTGATCAAAGCATCCCCGACAGATGGCCATCCAGCCTCTGTTTAAAGACCTCCAAGGAAGGAGACCCCACCACGCTCCGAGGGAGTGTGTTCCACATTGAAAGGTGCTATTCAAGTTGCTGAATACTATACCCAATGTAGGTTCAACAACTTGCACTTCTCCTTCAAAGTTCAGACTGAAATCCAGAGTAAATTCCCTGCCCTGGAGCCACCAGCTGTGACTGAACTGCATGACCTTTCAATCCCTTTTGAGTATGTGGTTTTACAATTCCTGTGGAACTTGGAAAGCAATAATAGGAACAACAACATTTAGGATTTCTCTTGTTCTTCGCTTAGGTGCTGTGATGGATAGACATTATATCAAGAATCCTTAAAAGAATACTTTAAGAAAGATGGTATTATTTTTTTCTTTTATAGACAGTGGTTTGGAGGATTATGAAGAAAGTGAGACGTTCGTTAAAGATCAGCTGTTGAGTTTGTGGCTTAGGATTCTTTTAAAAAAACATAACAAAGACTTCAAGGCTCATGCTCTTAGCCATTTAGATGCACCTACTCCCCCTCAGAGACTAGGGGGAAAAAAAGCTCTGTTTTCTTTTCCCCATGATCTTCAACTCCGTTACAAAAGCTTCTGGCTAAATTACTAAAGGCAACAGGGAACTCACCAATTCCCAGTATCCCCAAAGGAATGGTCCATTCTTGCTTATGAGAGACTGTGTGTGATTCAAATGGTATCATATTGGGGTGCATCATCTAGTTTCTAGTATCTTTGAGCTCCATCCATCAAGTGCTTCGCCTGGAGTTGAGTTAGGCTATGACAATGTCATCCTTTTGCCATTTCATGAATTTATTCCAAGGCTCTCAGACCAACAGCTGAATGTTTTTTGTCTGATGGCTAAAGACACCATTATGTCAAAGACAGAGAGAGAATTAGCGCTTCCACTTGTTACAGATCGGACTGTGGAGGAGTTTTCATCTCCTAGGGTTTAAGTTCAAGACACAAGCCTCGGCTAATAAATGTCAGGCCAAGGGCTATGCTAGTTCTGGTTTCTTCTTTTGTGACTTTGTTTTCCTTTCCATATACAATAAAGGTGAGAGTGAAGCCTTAATCATTTTATTTTATTTTTAACATCCAAGACCACTTTCTGGGCTCCTAGTAAAGGAAGTTTTATCAAGGGATTTCTTTGCATTGTTTTAAAAAGGAGGGAGTATTGAAAGGAACCAAATGGATACTGTAGTGTCATTTAACTAGGAGACAGGAAAGAGCTGCTAACTTGACAGTGCAATGCATGAGAATCCCTTATAGTAGATGACACCAATTTTAGGCTGCAATACTTTTTTCCCCCATTCCCAAAGTGTTTTTCAAGTATAAATCTCTCTCCCATTATTTTCAAGGTATGCATTTCTTAAGCAGTCAGCACTCTGCCTGGGAAATAGAGGAGGAATTGGGTATTTATTGATTCCTAAAATGAAACACCCAACACTGAATATATTTTTAGTTTTAGCCTAGCATGGGCATGGTCAGAGCTTGAAAGTAACTAGTTTCAAAGAACATGTTACTTGTAATTGATTAATATTTGCAGTAACTTAAAACATAATAAGTTACACTAAGATTGTAATGTGGGAAGGGATAAGACTCTCCTTTTGCTGCATGTTGTTATTTTATTGTTATTGTTTTATTTGTTGTTTATTATTTCCCACCAAGTTGGCTGTTCAGGTCTTGCAAACTCAGGGTTGTGGCTTCCTTGATTGACTCAATCCATTGGTAATGTAGTCTTCCTCTTTTTCTGCTGCCTACAACTTTATTGGGTGTTACCATCTTTTCTCAGAGTCAGCATAGTCAAAATGGTGGATTATTGAGATTATCAGATGCAGCTAATACGGCATCATTACGATGACACGAGATCGCAAAAGGGCTCCCGTACTGCACAATGTCATACCCCAGCGTTCTGCAAGCATTCTGCTGTTGTCAAGAAGGCACTCTTTTGTATTAGTGGGCAGAAGCTGCCAATTCATATCCCATGGCGTTTTGTGTGTGTGTGTGTTTTACAGTAGTGCTTGTGTGTGAAACCACACCCCATTCTGATGGCGTGATTCCAGCATCAATGAGCGGTCCTTGCCAGAACACTTCCAGGTGAGAATGTGAAAACAAGGTATAGGTATAGGAGGCTTTTTATGAACCTTCCCATATTGCTGGCAAGTTTCCAAGTGTGTTTCAGTGCTTGTGTGTTTGCTTTGTTTGTTAAATTAGGTGTTTTTAGACTTTTAAGCACGCTTGCATCTTCTCGCGAGAACCACAAAAATCTCGTCCATGTGAAAATATGGAAGTTGCAATAATTCAGGGGCATCTATGTCTTGTGATTATGGCAACATGTGATAAGAAGTTACTATCCCAGGATACTTATGCTGTAAAATATAGCACCAAAAGAACATTTTTAGATGCTCATCTGATAATCTCCCATGACTCTGAGATACCAGGGTTCACATCCTTGCCCACACATGGAAATCTACTTGGTGATCTTAGGCAAGTCACATTCTCACAGCCACAGAAGAAGGCAAACATCATCTGAATTGATATGTGACTTGTCTAGATGATAAAAAATACTTCTCATAGAATGCAAGGAAAATACCCTTTGCCTGAACAGGATCCCACAGTGATACACCTTATTCAGAAAGAGCTGTGTGCATGCGTGCGTGCATGTGCATGTAAAACTCCATTTGTTGTATGGGGAAAGCATTCATGGCTTTCCTCTAATTTTTTTAAATAATGTGAGGAAATGTGCATTGGTGCTCATTAGGACAACGATTCGCTTTGCTGCACATTCTCAGAGAGGGCAGAACTGGAGATCCAATTGTTTGGACATGCACAGGGGCGGTGACAAGGCAGTGCCCAAAAGCACTCTGTTGGATTTTCTTGTTAGTGATCGTGCACTTTTTTGGTCCACAGAAGCACCCAAATATATTTTTTAAAAAAGCAGAAGGTCACACCTTTGCTTTAATGTTAAAAAAATATGCAGCAGCGGCAGCTTATAACAAGCTAATTTACGGCCACCATCTTGATTCAGAGGCACACGAAGTTCAAACCTGGAAAGCTTCTCAATGTATCATTCTTGATGAAAGACTGTGGAGACAAAAGAATGCTGCTACAAATTTGCAGTAATGCACAGGAATGAGCATTATTTCTTCTCGTCTAGACTAGCCCCTTGTAAAAATAAAACCACCCTGTATTGTAGTGTTGCCATAAGTCAAAATTGATTTGAAACTAAATGACAACAAGGGTCTTTGCTAATGAATAGTATTGTGTCTTTAGATGTCCAAAGTAGGATTCCTACAGCTTAGTCATCTTGGCTTCTAGTGAGAGGTCAGGCCTAACTTGATCTCAAACTCATTTATTGGTCTTTTTGGTGGATCACATTTCAAATGAGTTGAGTTTTTTTCCTCTCTCAGTTTTTTTTTTTTCACTGCCCAGCTTTCACAACCATATGTAGAAATCAGTAATACTATAGCATGGATAATCCAGACTTTGGTATTCAGTAATATATTTTAACCCTTCAGGATCTTATCTAGTTTCTTCATAGGTTCTATAGTTTAAATTCAAATCGATTTCTAAAATAAATGCCAGCTGCATTTGTCAAGCCATAGTATCAGAGTCATAGAGATTTTCATGCATGCATACATTTTCACTCACAGCCTGCTGACACACTGCAGAAATAATCCATTTTGACACCACTTTAATTATCATGCCTCCAACCTATGGAATCCTGGGATTTGTAGTTTGTTGTGGCACCAGAGCTCTCTCACAGAGAAGGCTAAATATCTCACAAAACTACACAACCCAGTATTCCATACCACTGAGCCATGGCAGTTGAAGTGGTGTCAAACTGGATTATTTATGCAGTGTGTCAGCAGCCAAATTCACACTGCTTGTTAGTGTCTTCTGGCTGCCTAAATGTATTTAGCAGTTCTCATGAATCCCAATATATAGAACGCCATTCAGTATGTGACTTTTAAAAAAAAATAGCACAAGCAGCAACATGTTATGAGAATACAGACTGCTGATTATTCTGATGCTACAAACCAACACAGCACTGCCTAGACAAACATGCAAGGAATAAAATCAAAACCATCATGGGACCTTGCTACATTGACCTGTAATTTCAAGACACTGTTCTGCTTTCTTGGAGCCTCATCTAAGTAGAATTTGATATTAAGAAGCCTAGCTTTAAACCACAAGGAGGCAGAGCTAAGAAAAGTGTTATCATACTTAAGGAGCCCTGGTGGCCCTGGTGGCACAGTGGTTAAATGCCAGTACTGCAAGCCACCACTTTGCAATTTTGATTCCAAGGGCTCCAAGTTTCACTCAGCCTTCCATCCTGTCACAGGTCAGTTAAATGAGGCCCCGTATTGTGGGGACAATTAGCTAATACACATTGAAAACCACTTAATGTTGTGTAGATGCATAAATTGCTATCGCTTAAACAATTTGTAAGCCGCTCTGAGAGACTTTGTGGCTGAAGAGCGGGGTGTAAATACCTAAAAATAATAAATAAATAAATATAAAAAATACTGTTATGATCATGCCTAGACTTCAAAGGGAAGGAAATCAACCCAGAGAAGTCCTAGAATTTTCATCCTTATAGATTCTGAAGGAAAAGTCTGATTCCAACTGACTAGAAAAAGTCAAATTAGCTACTATATTGATTGTTTGATTCAATTTCTATCCTGCCTCTGTCCCACAATTGGGATGCAAGGCAGCTTACAACTTAATGAAAAAAGTTCCAGTGAAAAACACAATAAATTATGCATATTAAATTACAAATTAAACCAATTATACTATTAAAACACAAATGAAAACAGCCAGAAAACAGCAGACTAATAATAAAGAGCAAAATATTGAAAAGTTCAGAATATACGCGAGCTGTTCATTGGAAATGGTCCTTATTTTCTGATTCCTGTCAGAATCCTGTCCCTGAAAAATCAGTCAGTATGCTTCTTTTGACCTTGTTGGGATGTCCTGCAAAATTATGTGTTACAGGAACTTGCAACTATGCCTTTCCAGAGCTCAGTGAGGCAGCTGGTTCAGGCAGCCGATCCTGGTGCAGGGCAGGAGGTAGAAGCAAGGATTGGAGGACTGTGCTTTGTTGGTAATGTGATCTACCCTCTTCCCCCTAAGTGTTGGTTATATGACCTGCCCTCTTCACCCCCCTGTTGCCCCCAGGGGGAAAAAAACTGTGACATTCTCACCAGTGTTAGAACAAGAAATCTGGCCGATGCTCCACACTACACAATTCAAACACTTTAATCTCATTTTAACTGGCTTGGCTGCATTCCACAGATCCCTAGGATTTATAGTTTGGTGAGGAACTAGTGTTCTCTGGCAGAGACCTCTAAAAGCTTCATGAAATTACAAGTCCCAGGACTCCATTGGATGGGGCCATGGCAGTTAAGGTGGGATCAAAGTGCTGTAATTGTCAGCATGCTGACCAGCTTCTGATATATGGAATAGGGACACCATCTTGTCCACCTTGCCTCAGGCCTAAGCAACATGTCTTTGCCTGGCTCTCCTGCACCCATTTTGTGAAGGACTTTGGGCAAGACACACTCAATGGGACCCCCTCTCTTGGTAAATCACCACACTCACCAGCTGCTGTTACTTTTCTTCTTCTTTATTCCTGTTGTTTGCTTAGGATGCAAGGATCAAGTGAGAAAGCAGGCTTGATCTCATCATCACTGTTGCCTAAGCCAGAACAAAAGGTAATTGAACAAGACACTCTCTCTGGCTGAAGAAAGAGGAACAACTCTGCAGGGCTCTTGTTAGTGGTTGATGTGTGACCACTCTTCATTTGGCCAATCATCTCTACTCTTGATCCCCTCCCTCCTGGTGTGTTGCTAGCACTGCCATTCTTCAATGTTGGCCACTCTCCACAGGACCTCCTCTGGCACAACAAGTCAGTCCTACCATAAAGCAGAATGAAGAAGCAATCAATTTCTGCTGGCAGATCCTGGGGGTCGTTGGCATAAGTTACATTTTATTGTTCCTCCTAACCAAATTCTCATCTTCCCAGGAGTAAATATTGCACATTGCAGGCCCAGACTGCCTATCTGACTCCTCTAGTTCACTTTCCCAAGTGAAAAACAGTGTCTTTGGGAAGGCTGGCTGGCTGAATGAGTAGGCAAAGAGGCAACCAGCTCAGACAGGGTTACTCATCTTGAATATGGGACTCAGTTCCTATATACTGTATTTAATATTAATAGATCCTGGGGTAGGAAGATATTCAGTTGGACCTCCATATTCGCGGAACCAATGTCTACGGTTTCAGTTAACCATGGCACATAGAACAGGAACAAATACCATAGAGTCTTCCCAGAAAATGTCTAGAGATGCATCCTTTCTAGGCAACTTCTAGGTCCTCCAACACAACTCTATGGTATTTTTTAACCAGAAGTCCCATTATTTTAACAGGGTTTGCTGTTATCTGTGGTTTCTGGTAATGGTGCTTCTGCCCTGTAGCATTTGAGTAAACAGGTAGGAAGCAGATGACAAGCAAGACGCCATGTGTATCACTAATACCATCCTCCAAGGGGTTGAGGCTGCTTTATCTTTTTCATTTCCTCCCTGGTGGCACAACAACAGCCAGTGATGGAGGCCTGCATGTGCACCCTGTGGCATTACTAAAAGCTCATGTCACTCCTCCCTCTGAAAGTGTCACCTGGTGTAGTTCAGCCTCTCTGCACCCCCTAGTGCCACCACTGTGTGCAGCTTTGTCCATGGGGCCACTGATTGGCAAATAGTGATGCACTTGTGGACATTCAGGTTGCTGTCACATCCAGTCTCTGTCCCCAGAATGAGGTTGGTCTTTCTTCCTCGGGTGTACAAGGAAAGCTGTGATGTTCTTGGGTGCATTCTTGTAGCCAACTGGTGATGTGGGGATGAAGCTGAGGCTGCAGTCCCCCCAGCTGCTGTTGCACACGTAGAAAGAGCAGCAGTGCACAAGGAAGTATAGGATACTCCCTTCTGCAACATCCCAAAAAACCACCAGTTAGAAACTTCAGGAAAGTAGATTTTGGTTACAAATTTTTAAAAAATCATCTTCATGGTAGGAGGTGTTTGGGTGTTGAAGAGCAGACAAAGTTCTCCCACTGCCTGAGGAGGAAGGAACAGAAATGCCACCAGGAGGATCACCATGATCCCCTTCAGTTTTCCCCCACCACTGCTGCATCACCATCACTGCTACTTCCCTCTGCTTCCCTCAACTGCTGCTTTCTACACCCTCCATCTGTATTCACAGTTTGGGAGTGTTTCTGGATCTGTCACTCCAAATGATAGCTCAGATAGATAGCTCAGGTCCTCCAGATTGTCCCTTCCTAGAGTTGGAGGACCTCCAGGTGGTAGTGCATGCACTGGTAACCTCCAAGCTGGACTTCTGCAATGAGCTGTACATTGGGCTACCTCAGTACCAAGTTTGGAAACTTCAGTTAGTTCAAAACATAGCAGCTAGATTGGCTACTGGTACACACAAGAGTGATCACATTACACCCATATTAAAATCACTCCACTGGCTGCCAATTAATTTCCAGTCAAGATACAAAGTGTTGGTTGCTACCTTTAAAGCTTTACATGTTTTGGGTTCAGGTTACCTATGGGATTGCCTTCTCCCATATAATCTGCCCACATGCTCAGGGCCTCTGGGGTACATTTACTTCAGTCAGCTAGGACTTGGATGTCAACTGTCACCCAGAGGACTTTTTCTTCAGCTGCCTCAAAAGAGATTCAACAGTTCAATACACTGTCTGAACTTAAAATAGCATTAATGATCAGGCTCTTCTGGCAGGTCTATCCAGATTATTTTAAAACTGTGAATTTTAAAAATGCTTTAATATATATTGGTTTTATTTGTTCTTTTAAATTGATATATGTGTTTTAATGTGTTTGTGTATTTTAAACCAATATGTATTTTGATATTAATTGTTCTGTATAAATTTGTTGTTCCCCAACTCAATCCATGGGGAGAGGTGTGTGAGAAATAAATATTATTATTATTAGTAGTAGTAGTAGCAGCAGCAGTAATAATAGTAATGTTTGGATAATAGACAGCTCTGGAGAGATTCACAAAGCAGTAGCAGTGCTTCCAAGTGGTGGGGGCATACAAGGGTATCAAAATCAGCACTGCTAGTGGTCTGCCACATTTGGCAACCATTTCACTTTGCCTAAGAAGAGGGCCAATCTTGTTGACCAGGCAGTGGATTTTCCTTCACTGGAGATCTTTGGGTGACTGCCTTTCAGTTGCATCACATTAGGGGTGTCATTCTTCACTAAGTTTCTTCTCAAAGGAAGCAATTAGTAATTTTAGCAATGTGAGAACGTGAGAATAACACCACTGCTGTAATTATTGTTTAATAATTAGCACTTGATTTATAGTTCAGTACTTGATTTATAGTTTAGTATAGTTCAATTTAATACAGTTCTCCCAGTTGGTGTTAGAATGTGAGAATATGCAGTTTTTGAAACCTATTCACAATTGGGAATAATGTTGTGCAAAATTCACATGTGGTTATACATTTTCTGCATTGGGAATTATATTTTTATGCAAACATATTATTTCCTACACAGAAACATGGTTTCCTGAGTGTAAAACACTGCTTTCTATGCAAATCATCCACATACTAATTTTGCACAGACTAAGGGCTCATCAAAATGGGCCAGAATAAACTGGGTTCACACCAGTGTATTCTGGCCCTGGATCAGGCCTGTTGCTCCCGCCTTACCTGCATGAAACAGGCAGGAGTCCACATGGACACACCAGCTTATCTTTGTAGCCACAGCTGCTTCTGTCCATGTCACACTCTCTGAAGCTAGGAATAAGTCTCGCAGCACATGATCAAGGCCCTCAACATGTGAGCAGACTTAGTCACATCCTGCGAGCTTGCTTTCTGGCTTTAGAGAATGCACCACAGACAGAAGTGGCAGCAGCTGCAGAGATGGTCCAGTGGGCCACTATGGGTTCCTACATTCCTGCAGGACCTGATCCAGTTTATCTTAAGAGGCGTATTTTCTCGGGTATTTTGTGGAAATGTTTTAAAAGGCTTTACCCTGTTTTTCTCCTGCCCCATCTTAGCCCTGGGCAACATTAAGGACTGCCTGGGGGCAAAATGGGGCAGGAGCCCTGTGCTGTTTTGACTGCAGGGCTCTATGATGGGGGCAAGACGGTGTAAATAGTCCATCAAGACAAGACCAGAGTCCTCAATTACACCTTTTTCTGTGCAGAAAATAGACCGTTTGTGTGTTTTCAAAGCAATACGTATTTCTGCATAGAAATATCATTTCCTGTGCAGGAAATGTTGTTTCTTGCACAGAAAATGTTGTTTCCTACACAAAACAAACACATGCAAATTTTGTGCACAATTCATTCTGAACTGCGAAGATTCTCACCTGTGGGAGATTCTTCTTGTCAGAGTTTCTCACCTCTCCCAAAACTTGTTCTTTAACCATTTTTTAATATTCTTTCTAATATTCTTTTCACTGTGATGTCATGCATTGCAGCCCCTGCACAGTGGGTGGACTGGAATAGTTGACCTCCAAATTCCCTCCCAGTTCTTCAGTTCTATGATTCTGTGATCTGTATTTGTTTCAAAGATCTGCCTGGAGCAAAAGCAGTCTAAAAGCAGATACTATTACGGTTGTCAGAGACTAGTTGCATATGCAAGATTGTCTCACGTGTGTTAACGACAAATCTTCTGCCAGGGAAATGAGAACAGGACCTTGCCACTTTAACGAGGCCCACAGTTTGTGCTCCTTGGAGCTTTGTGGAATTAGTAAAGCAGCATGAAAGACTTGATTTTCATTTTATGTTGTGCTTGTGAGGCATTAACATGATGTTCTAACACTTGTAAATGAGCACAGCCCGCGCCTAATCTGTCATTTTAATGCCTTATAGATTTTATTTCACTCTGTGTTGTACCAGATTCTCAATAATAATAATCAACTGCTTTGTTGTTCTTTCACAGAAATTAAATTTCAGCAGTGAGTGTGCAACTAATAAAAGATGTTGCTTGAGGAAACAAAAAAATAAATATGATGAATCATAAAAGTTGGAGGGAGGGAGAGTTGTTCATATATGAAAGACAATTACTGAAGCAGTGGTAAATTCATCTGATTCACATATTGTCAACAGCTTAATAACTCTCGGGAAGGACTTAGCCAGAGTAATCTCTCTGTTTGCATCAGCATCTGTGTTCGCAGACCTGCTTCCCGGTGGACAACAAAGATACATCCTGTTGACATATTTAAAGATATATATGTATATGCAAGAATAACAAGTACCTTGGGAAATTATGTGGTTTTTCTTCCTTGCACCTTAGGAAAAAAAACCCAACAACCTTTTCCCTACGCTTGAATCACACTGGCAATCTTCAGAGGTTGTTTTCACAAGTGCTTAATTTAATAACTTCTAACTTTGCTTTATCCTTCTAATGTTTGTTCTCAGGACTTGTTTGCACTCAGAGTAGCTCCTTCTCTCAGCACAGAACAGATGGAGAGCTGAGAAAATGTTGCTGTTTTGGACCATTACTCCCAAAATCCCCTAAGAGAAATGCCTTTTGGGGGGGGGGCTGCAGTTCCCAGGTGACATGGTGGCTGGGGGGATTCTGAGAGCTGTAGTCCATAGAATCATAGAACTGGCCAGGACCACAAGGACCATCTAGTTCAAGTCCCTGCTCTGCAGGAATATAGAACTAAAGCACTCCTGGGAAATGCTCATACAACCCCTGTTTAAAAGACCTCTAAAGATGGAGAGTCCGCCGCTCTCCAAGGCAGTCTATTCCACTATTGAAAACAGTTTCTCCATACTTTGGATTCAAGGAATCATGGAGAAATCTCTAATTTTTCAAACATACGGGGTGACATTCAAAGACATAGCTTGGTTAGTATGGAATATTGGTAAGCATCCACTTCCTCAAATGTATGGAATGAACTGGTGCCTAGTAAACTGGTACCTAGGTACCAGTTCACTCCAAGCATCTAAGGAAGTAGACCCAATCTATGAAAGCTTATGCTACAACTTCTTTCTCTCAGTTAGTCTCAAAGGTGCTACAATATCCCCTTGCTTACTGATATGTGGTGACACGTGAGGATTATTCTAGGTAAGAGGGACACAACTTCCACATGCATAAAGGGTTTTTTCTTTCTTTCACATAGCATGTTCCTTTCTGTCTCAAACCAAAGATCCACCTAGTTTGCTGTTGTGTTTCTTACTGGGGCCAGAAAGTTGTTTCTCAAAATATTTGACCATCTTCTATCACTTCTCCCCAAAACTAAAAGGTATCCTATTATGGAATGTGATGGTTCTTTTTGGATATCATATCTAATTGTTGAGGGTAGAACTAGCCTCGTCCAGTCCTTTTCCAAAGTCTTCCGAAAACTAGTGGTCATCTTCTGATAGGTAACTAAAGCAGTATATGAAGAGACACTTAGAATCACAGAATCACAAAGATGGAAGGGACCCCAAGGGCCATATAGAAATACCTAGCTAAAGCACTCACAAGAGATGGCTATCCAACTGTTTTTAAAGACTTCCAATGAAGGAGATCCCACCTCCTGCCCAACCAGTCAATTTCTACTGTTGAATAGCTTTTGCCATCAGGGAGTTCTTCCTAATGTGTAGATGGAATCTCTTTTCTTACCATTTGAATCCAAGTTTGTGTCCTAGGGCTTTTCTACACTAGCCAGGATACACTGGCTCCCCACTGGCATATCCTGGCTCTGGCCAGTTCTGTCCCTGTTACCTGGAGAAAATGGGCCAATGTCCAGATAGAACACCAGTCCGTCACTGCGGCTGCCAGTGCCATTTTCTCTGCTGATGCAGAAGACAGGAAAGGAGCCCGCAATGCATGACTGCAGGCCCTTGCATCTGATCAGCCTTGGTTACATGCTGAGGGATCTCTGCCTGGCTTCCAGGAGAGCCAGGAAGCTGGTGGCACCAGTGAAGGATGGCATGCCTGAATGGGTTCCTGCAGACACGCAGAGCCCAATCTGTTCTGTCCCCTGATCTCTATCCCCTGGACTGTTCTGTCCCCTGAACTCTTTGGCAGCTAAAGATCTTATAAAATGACAAATTCCAAGTTTCCATAGGATGGATCTACAACACTTAAAGTGGTGTCAGACTGCATTGCTTCTACTGTGTAGATGCACCATTAGTCATAAATGCATGACTAAGTAACATCTCCGGGCCCAACCCCACAAAACCTATGTTACCAGCCAGACAACAACCACATGGAGTTCAGCTGGTGATCAGAACACAGTCCATCCCCATTCCATCAGCAAGAGAGACTGTAACAAAGAATTGTGACAGGGGTCCTCCTGATTGTCGCAGCCTTACTTGCTGGTGGGAGGGGATGGAAACATCATCCTATGCCCTAATCACAAGCTGAACAGACATCCATCTTTCGGTCTGGCTGCTGCATTGTAAAGTAGTTTAGGAGGGCATTTACAATCCTGGTAATAATGCCATGATTGTGTTAGTGAATATGGAGCAGTTCCTGATATATAATTCTAGGTTACGAATCTGTAATACTGCAATACAGAATACCAGCTGGAATTGTATATTATTATTGTTATGATTATGATTAAATTGATTTGCCTTCCTTACCCCTCAAAATAAAGTGTTACAGACTATGGCCTAAATCAGAATCAGGTGGGAATCATGCTGACCTCCAGGTGTTGTTGGACCATAACACTCTGAATTCCTCACTATTATCTATGCCAGTTAGGCCAGTCTAACCACATCTGGAGGGCTGTACGTAGTCTGTTCTGGCCTACATCCAATTGCTAGTCCCAGCTAGAGTAGACTCATTGAATCAATGGGGTTTACAAAAGCGTAGTTTTGTCATTCAGCAATTGGTTCAATGAGCCCACTCCAGACGGGACAAGCAATTGAGCCAAAGTCATTACAGTGGGCCCTCTGTATGTGTGTGGGTTTGGTAGAGTTCCATATTAATCTATGGGAGTGGCCATTTTAAGTATGGGCACCACCATTTTAGGTATGCAGTGACACCATTTTAGGTAACGGCAGAGCGAGTTAAGGTATGGGTGCCACCATTTTAGGCATGCAGCGGTGCCACTTTAGGTATGCAGTGACAATCCATGAATGCTCAGATCTGTGGATATTGAACCTGAGGATACAGAGAGCCCACTGTACTTATAATGTGTTCATCCTCCAATGCTGACACGGACAGGGGGAGCAGGTCATACCCTCCAACATTTCACAGAAGAAGACAAAAAGATGTGTGGCCAAGCAACATCAGAGTGTGGTCAAGCTGGTAAACATTATTAATGGGGGAGGACAGGCAAGCTAGGACAGGCTACAGCAGTTTGTGTTTGGCTGACCCTACTGGGAAGGGCAACATTCCACCCCTCTTCTCCTATTCCTCCCATTGCTGAGTTGGATGTAAACTAGTTTTGCACTTTAAACTCATTTTGCACCAATTGAAATAAGCAGAGGACAAAGGAGAGAAAAGGAGAAGAAAGAAACAGGCATGTAAAAGCAGCTAAAAAAGTAGAAACAACAGAGGATTAAATGGGACTGTCCCTGCCAAACAGGGATAGCTGAAACATATGACAGGATAGTTATGGGCCTCTAATCCCTGTCCCCAATTCTATTCCTCACCAGTTCAGCAAACACTGGCGCAGGGCTCCATATTTCATTCATTTCTGGTCATTTACACCTGTACAATGGTGAACAGCCAGAGATATAAGCAGCATTCTTTTATCTTGCAAGTTTAGATAAGATTTTGCTTGGGGACCGGAGGGACACATTTGCAAAGGCATCCCATATGTTGATAGTTTCCCTTTAACCACCCTGACATCTATTTCTCTCCTCTCTTTCCCGCTCCCTCTCCAGTAAGTGAGAAACGCTGGCATTCAGGCATATGTAGCTGTCCTGCTTGGATAAGCATTTATTTTTTATTATGTTTACATTTAAAAATATAAGGATCATTAGGAGGACAAGGTGACACCGGCAGGTATTTCGACTGCCTCCAGGCACTTCACCACTGACACCTGGCACTACATTCCAATTGGAAATGACCCAAATTATTGCAAAAGTCTGGAGTTCACGGACTGGCAGGCTTGAATTGCAGCAAGTGCTCCACCTGAACAGATTCCTGTGCATTTTGTTTGTTTGTTTAGCAAAGTCTTTCTTAATTGTTCAATGCAACTTAGCCAACAATGTGGGTGGAAGAGGGGGAGGTGTGATTATCTGGGTCAGTAACATACAGCTTTATGGTGTATAAAAGAAAAATGGTGGTGAAGATCAGAGTGGGTTTGCCATCACACTGACATGGGAAGCAAAAACCCTATAGCCTTCCAGCTAACTTTCCTCTACACCAACTGAAGAATTGCATCTTCACCAACATCTTTCCTCTACCTACATTTTTTTTAAAAAGTTGGCTCAAGCAAAACCATATTACTATCTAGCCCAGGCAAAGCCACATTAGTGTCCCCTGTCCTTTCACACATTCCAACTCACAGGAATTGATGCAGTTAAGCATTATAGCCACTAGTTTCTATGTATGGATTTTATCACATGAGTCTTTTAAAGCAGAATTAAAGCTGGATAACCATGCCTTTAGCAATACTTATCACATGATGTTGCCTCCAAATTGTTGCTGCTGTGCCTCCAAAGCGTGGTTAGGGCGTCCCTTGCCATTGATAGGGACCACCTGTCAATAAGTTCCCAATTGTGCTGCTGTGCCATGAATCCTTGATAAATTTTTCCAGTTTCAGTCGTGAGATTGGGGTCAGCCACGTGGTCTCAGTCTCTTCCTCTCTCACCCTCACCCTCCTCCCTGCTATTCCCAAACAGGCTGATTTACTTCCTCCCCCCCTACTTTCTTTCCTTTTCCTTTTTTTCTTTGTTTCACTAAGTTCACTAAATTGCATTGCCATAATTGCCAAATTGCATTACAACTAAAAATAAAAATACAAAACCACCAAAGGCATGCTGGGTAGGATGATAGGGCAGGGAGGAGAGCTTAAGGGAGAGTCTGGAAGAAAGCCAAAGGACTGTAAGTGAAACATCCCCAGGCCTACTATTGAAGGGATGTGAGATACTGAGGGCTGCCAAACTGGTTTCTAGCTGTTCACTTTTGCAAATGTGATTGCAGTGACAATGGGGCTCATGTGATAATGTCCTATATGTCATTTAAGAATGTGTCAAGAGAAGGAAGTGTTCAGAGCACTTGTGCACATCTCCATGGGGCCAGGAGTCCATGCTCACCCCTGCTACCCCTTCCCAGGCCACACCAATGCATCTGGGGACACTGGGAACCATGGCAACATATCAGTCCTTGTTGTCATGTTCTGCCAGCTTATGGATGAAATAAAGGATTTGTGGAGGGGAGAAAGTTAGGAGTTCTGGGAGGCAACAAACTGCCTTATTTGTGTGTTATTTGGGAAACTTTGGTATTGTTTTGTGGTGGAAAAATCTCCCATATTTTTTGTGAGGTAAGAAAGGGAGCCTGGAGACCTTTAAGGGCCTTCCAGGGGTGCAAAACTGAGATTCAGGGTCCTCAGGTAACTCATGTGCCACCCTCTTCGCACCCCTGGTTGAGAATGTGTTGGATGTGGGTTGGAAGGTTATGAAAATCTTTAAGTGGCAAAAATCCATTTTGCTGCTAGCTCATGGACCTATAAGACAGATGATGCTGGTGGCTGGAAAAAAAAAAAGGAGATCATTGCCCCAGGTCTAGGGTTCCCAGGCATTCTATTTTGTATGGTTCATCCTGTATTTGGAATCCTAAAGTCCAGTCCTGTATCTTGATTATAAGTGATGCTCTAAACCTCATATTTGTGAGTAGGCAGTATCTGCATTCCCACTGGACTGATCCCTTTGTTATGTATGCAGCCAGCTATTAGTCCTTACATACCAAATGCCAGAGATCCATCTTCTGGGATCATGCCTGGCAGGCTCCACTCTTCCTTCTCTCCAACTAGCTGGGGTCACACTGAACAGCAGAGTAAAGTTTCCATTGCAGAATGGCATGCTTGCCATCATAAGGTTTGCATGGGGTTTTGAGTCCCAGAGAGACATCTGAAATCTTACAGGAAACCCTCCTCTTGCAATACTTGAAGGTGCCTTATATGTTCCTTATGTGGCAAAATTCTCAATGTAAGTTTGCAGGTTATTGTGTCCTGGGAAAAATTGTGGCTGTTTTCCCTCTGTTTCTCCAGAAGGTGTTAACTTGAGATTTTACCATAAACTGGCCCCTTTATCAGATTGTTTTGAATCAGGATCACAAGAACCAGACATGTCATTGTAAGAAACCAATGGCTGGAATGCTTAAGTTCCTCTATAGAAGCAAATGGAATTTTTTATCTGACATGGAATGTCCAACTTCAGTTCAAGGTAGTAGGAGAGGAGTTGCACATACAGTGCCATTGTGCATTCAGGTATACATGGCACATTGATGTACTTTGCACATGGATGTGCTTACACATTGTGCATTGATGCATATGTATTGTGCATTTCGTTGAGCATTTGTTGTTATTATCCAGTTGCACAATTCCCCCACCACCATAGTTTTAAACTACAGTAGGACCCCCGTATCCACTGATTCATTATCCACTGATTCAATTATCCACAGGACACAAAACAGCACACCTATCATAGAGTCTTCCTAGAAAATGTGTCCTCTCTAGCCAAGGCAACTCTATGGTATTTTAAATCAGAAGTCCCATTATTTTCAATGGTGTTCACTATTATCCATGGTTTTCGGTATCCATGGCCACCCCAGAGCCAATACCCTGCGGATGCGGGGGTCCTACTGTAGTATAATTTTGTATGCTATTTTAACTTGTCAAATAGTTCAAAATACTCTTTCAATTTATTTTTTATTCTTTAAAATTCTAAAGAAGTTTTCAACCATTTTTAAGTGATTGCACTTGTATGTCACCCTGAGATCCCATGATCTAAGGCAGGATAATAATACTGGCTGGCATTCTATACTGTAGTTTTATAGATTCATAACCCAGAGTGTTAGCATGCCCTACTACCTCTCCCCGCAAGATTCCATAACTGGACATATTAGACTCTTTTTGGGATCACATTGTCTTAGGAAGACTGGAGGTCAATCGAAGGTCACAGTGACCTGAGACGTGTCTTGAAATATAATGGTGGGAAAACCAAAGTTAGATTTATGCGGAAAGCCACCATAATGGGTTTATGCTAACAACCTAGTCATTAAGGGGTACATGCTAATCCTTTCTTCTAACCCTGGCCATTTCAAGCAATAATTCAATCAAGCAATCAAGTGACCATTCCTCAATCCATACCCTACAGAATCTCTCCTCACACCCCCTCCCGTCCAATCTTACAAGGTTGTTGCAAGCCCATCAATGTTCTATTTCTCTGCAATTAAAGCAATCAGTTGAGTTTTGGTTCCTTCTTTGGTTCCGTGGGAATGCCGTCCAAGTTTTGTTATTTAATAGTGCACCCCTTCAAGGCACAGAATGGAGTATAAATATTTGAGCCACAACAATAGAGAGTGGATCCAGCCACTCGCTTTCTCAGTGTGCCATGGACTGGAACCTCCCGTGCCACTCTCAGACACCTGTCTGAGTATCTTGGCTGCACAGAACTCTCTTCTCTTCAAGACTGGTAACTATAACCTTACCTTTCCGGACCTCTCTCTGTATCCATCTTTTCTGCCTTACTCTGCTATAGCCTTGTATGGTTTGTAAGAACATATAGTTGTGTATGATAGCCTACTTTCTGCATTATTTCAATAAAATACTTTGTTTTACTTTAACTGGAGCCTCCTTTATAGTTAGTATTGGTATACATAAGTGAAAAGATCCCCAGTTACCCTCCTTTCATAGGCCTCCTATCTGAGCTAATAATTCCCCCAAATATTAAGGCTTCATGAGTGGGACTCTAAAATACCCCCCGCCTCTTAGGATAACAAGAGGAACAGACATAACTGCTCCACATTCACTAATCCTATGTTGTCATGATTGTGGCATTATTGTCACAATTGTAAATTTACCCACAGCCCAACATAAGAGCTAGCAGCCACAACAGGCAAAGGAGGTCTCTTCAGCTGCTAATGGGGCACAAGGATGAGGATCTTCCCAGCGCCCTCCCCACAGTGAGTGAATCTGTGACAAGGACTTGCAACATGGTTGCGTCTTCTATAGATTTTCCTTGGTTTTTTTCCGGGCTGTGAGGCCTTGTTCTGAAATAGTTTCTTCTTGACATTTCACCTGCATCTGTGGCTGGCAAGGAACCCAAACCCAAGGAAAATCTATGGATGCCGGCCGTGAAAGCCTTTGACTTCATGTTGCATCTTCTGTTTGTCACAGCCTCACTCACTGGAGGAATGGAATTGGAAACATCATCTCCCTTGTGCCCTGATCATCAGTTGAATGGACCTCCTTTGCCTTATGCAGTTGCTACTTGTAAAGGTGGTCTGGAGGGAGTCAAGCCAGGAGATGTTACTTATTTACTTACAGCCTTATTGCACTCTGAAGAAAAGTGGCAAGGGAGCAGGAACGTTCCATTTTCCATGCTGCCTTAGCTCATGACGTCATTGTTCTTTGGGCATTTTTTTCATTCCAGTCCTGTTGGGTACTGAGGTAGAACTGTGTCTTTTTACTAACAGGTTTTTCTGGTTAGCAAAAAGACATGGTTTTACCCCAGTCCCCCATGGGACTGGAACAAAAACCATGACGATGCCATGCGGTAAAGGCAGCAGGAAAGATGGAACGTTCCTGCTTCTTTGCTGCTTTTCTTCAGAGTGTGGTAAGGCTCTTAGAATGCCAGCAACATAAATAAATAAATAAATAAATAAATAAATAAATAAATAAATGTTCATTAGTGTCCATCAATCTGAAATTGTCCACCACATTAAGCCTACACAAAATAAACAGAACAAACACAGCAAGCATAACAGCAGTCCTTTGAGCAAAGCAACTGATCTTCACATCTGATTCATTTCTTTGTGTCTTGTAGTACCTGAAATAGTCATTCCAATGAATGTGTTCCTGCCTTTATATTCTTGCTTCCACTCTGCCCCCCCCCATTAAAACAGCCCAGAGACTGGCTCTTGAATGAAGTGCACCACTGCCAAATCCATCTAAACAAGTACAAATGTTCCAAAAGTAAAGAGTACTAATCAAGAGACACAATGAATATACTGCCTAATAAATCTTGTCTTCAATTTATTTGTCTAGTATTACAAAGCTGAGGAGATATCAATTAATATAGGTAAAGAGGAGCCATAATTTATAATTAACTGGCAAGCGGTTTGTTGCAAACAGCGGCCACTGAATCTAATAGCTGGTAGAAAAATAACTAGAGTTGATTTGTCCCTCAGCAAATTAATAGAGTGCTTATCAATGACAAGGTTACATAAAACTGCTAAATAAATAATCATCAGTGAGTAAGAGTGAAGCAGATCTTTAACAAGCTTAATCTGAACCTCTTGACACTGGCAGACTATGAAGAGATTAAATGCTAAGGGAGAGAACAGTGTGCCGTGCACAAGTAAAAGGATGAGGCAGGAGCCCCGAGAGCTTGTGTTCCATTGGTAATGAGAAATAAAGAAATATTTTTATTGCAAAAGTCCCTTGAAAAATTATTTTCATTATAATTAGAGTGGAAATTATCCAAGATATATCAAAGGGAGGCTGAACTGGAATTAACCAGAGTAAATTAACGGTCTGTCTCTTAGCTATGGAAACACATTGCGGAAGGTATTCTTAATATTTTTGGATGTCAGGCATCCTGGTTCTTTTTCTACATTTATTGTCTGCCTTTCTCCATGCTGATGTTAGATTATAAAGCATGATTGTAGGTGAGCAAATACTGAATTGAGGACACTGGCCTTTATTTCCTTGTTACATTTATTCTGGGAATTCTGGGAATTGGATAAGTGTCTCTCCTGGAGAAGTTGGTTTCCCCCTAAAGGAGAAAGTGCATAGCTCTGGAGTAGTCCTAAATCTATCTCTGTTACTGGAAGTTCAAGTGCTACTGTCATTATACAATCATGGAATGCTACAGATTCCACTTATCGTGGTTCTGGTTCCATCTACCATTAAAAATGACTGATCCACCTTCAGTTATATTCCACCATCAGCTACAGCCATGAGTTGATCATAGAATCATAGAATCATAGAATTGTAGAGTTGGAAGAGACCACAAGGGCCATCCAGTCCAACCCCCTACCATGCAGGAAATCACAATCAAAGCATCCCTGACAGATGGCCATCCAGCCTCTGTTTAAAGACCTCCAAGGAAGGAGACCCCACCACACTCCGAGGGAGTGCGTTTCACTGCCGAACTTCTCTTACTATCAAAAAGTTCCTCCTAATGTTGAGGTGGAATCTCTGTTCCTGGAGCTTGTATCCATTGCTCTGTGTTCCAGTCTCTGGAGCAGCAGAAAACAAGCCTGCTCCATCCTCAACGTGACACCCTTTCAAATACTTAAACAGAGTTATCATATTGCCTCTTAACTGTCTTTATTCCAGGCTAAACATACCCAGCTCTCTAAGTCTCTCCTCATAAGGCATCGTTTCCAGACCTTTCACCATTTTAGTTGCTCTTCTCTGGACACGCTCCAATTTGTCAATATCCGTTTTGTATTGTGCTGCTGAGAACTGAACACAGTATTCTAGGTGAGTTCTGACCAAGCAGCATAATAGAGCGGCACTATTACTTCCCTTGATCTAGACACTATACTTCTATTGATGCAGCCCAAAATCGCATTGGCCTTTTTAGCTGCCGCACCACACTGTTGACTCATGTTCAACTTGTGGTCTACTAGGACTCCTAGATCCCTTTTGCACGTAGTCTCATTCAGCCAGGTCTCTCCAATCCTATATCTATGCATTTCATTTTTCTGCCCTAAGTACAGTACTTTACATTTCTCCGTATTGAATTCCATTTTGTTAGCTTTGGCCCAGCTCTCCAGTCTATCCAGGTCAGTTTGAATTTTGATCCTGTCCTCTAGGGTATTAGCTATTACTCCCAATTTGGTGTCATCTGCAAATTTGATAAGTATGCCCCTAATTCCCTCATCCAAGTCATTGATAAAGGTGTTGAATAGCACTGGGCCCAGGACAGAAGCCTGTGGCATCCCACTGGTCAAATCTTTACAAGACGAAGAGGAGCCATTGCTGCGCACCCTTTGGGTTTGGCCGGTCAACCAATTACAAATCCATTGAACAGTTAATCAGATCAGATTAGTCTGTTTCTCTGAAACCCATGTTGACTTTTTGTGATTATGGCATTGCCTTCTAAATGTTCACAGACTCTATGTATAATGATCTGCTCTAGAATCTTCCCTGGTATTGATGTCAGACTAACTGGATGATAATTTTTGGGATCATCTTTTTTTTCCCTTTTCGAAGATGGGGACAATGTTTGCCCTCCTCCAATCTGCTGGGACTTCTCCTGTTCTCCAGGAGTTCTCAAAGATTTTTGCCAATGGCTCTGAGATTACATTTGCCAGCTCTTTTAATACTCTTGGATGTAGTTTATCTGGTCCTGGAGATTTAAATTCATTTAGATTAAGAAGGTATTCCTGTACTACCTCTTTGCTTATTCTGTGCAGGATTTCCCCTATTGTGTCCTCTGTTCCATTATCCTCAGGTTGGTCCCCCTTTTCCTTTTCAGAAAACACTGAGGCAAAGAAGGTGTTGAATAATTCTGCCTTTTCTCTGTCCCCTGTTAGCATTTTGCCATCTTCTCCACATAGTGGCCCTACCATTTCCTTCTTTCTCTTTTATAATAAAAATAATAATAAAATTTTATTTCTATCCCACCCCTCTGCAACGCAATCGGGGCAGCTTACAATATAAAACTCCATAGACACAGTACCCTAGACCACCCACCCCTTAAAATAATATTAAATTATAAAAGATTAAAAACATACAGTAATTAAAATATATAAATTAGAAAGAAAAAAATGAAAACATACAATAGTTCAGAAGGACAGCCGAGTCTTGGGCCGGGATAGTTATTCAGGAAAGGCCTGCCAGAAAAGATCCGTCTTGACAGCTTTTTTAAAGCTGTTTAAGGTGGTAAAAAGATGGATCTCGTCTGGCAGGCCATTCCATAATCTGGGAGCGGCAGCAGAGAAGGCCCTCTGGGAGGTCACCGACAGCCTTGTTTTCATAGGCTGTAACAGATTCCTCCCAGAGGACCAGTGTGCGGGGAGGGTCGTACGGAAGGAGGCAGTCCCGGAGATAAGTTGGACCCAAGCCATGTAGGGCTTTAAAGGTTATAACCAACACCTTGTACTGTGCCCGGAAACTAATAGGCAGCCAGTGGAGAGCTTTTAGCACAGGTGTTATATGCTCTCTTCTGGAAACACCAGAAATCAAACTGGCTGCCATGTTCTGAACTAGTTGAAGTTTCCGAGTCAAGCACAAGGGTAGCCCCATGTAGAGTGCATTACAGAAATCCAGACTGGAGGTTACCAGTGCATGTACCACAGTTTCGAGGTCCCTGGTTTCTAGGAAAGGGCGCAGCTGGCGTATCAGCCGAAGTTGATAACAGGCACTCCTGACCATCTCATTTACCTGATTAGACATCTGGAGTGTCGGGTCCAGGAGCACCCCCAGACTGCGAACACAGTCCTTGGAGGAGAGTGTAGTTCCATCCAGGCTTGGAAGTTGTATTCCCAGACCTGGTTTTGGACCTATAACTGTTAGTACCTTTGTTTTGTCTGGATTCAGTCTCAATTTGTTTTTCCTCATCCAGTCCATTACTGCTTTAAGACAATTATTGAGAGGAGAGACACCATCTGAGTCGAAGCTGATGACTGAGACATGGAGAAGTATATCTGGGTGTCATCAGCATACTGATGGCACCGCACTCCATGCCTCCGAATGATCTCTCCCAGCGGCTTCATATAGATGTTAAATAGCATCGGGGACAGGATGGCACCCTGAGGAACGCCACAGCTAAGCTCTATTCTGGTAGAGCAACTGTCCCCGAGCCTCACCCTCTGGGATCTGCCCGAGAGGAAGGAACAGAACCACTGCAAAGCAGTGCCTCCAGTTCCTAACCTCCTCAGGCGATCCAGGAGGATGGAATGATCTATTGTATCAAAGGCCACTGAGAGGTCCAAGAGCACCAACAGGGTCACACTACCCCTGTCGATGCCCAAGCGGAGGTCGTCAGTCAGAGCAACCATGGCAGTCTCCACTCCATATCCCGTCCTAAAGCCAGTTTGAAATGGATCTAGATAATCGGTTTCATCCAAGACAGCTTGGAGTTGGGAAGCGACCGCCCTCTCAATCACCTTGCTTAGAAAAGGCAGCAAGGAGACTGACCTATAGTTGTTCCTGTCCAAGTGGTCCAGGGAAGGCTTTTTCAGGAGTGGCTTAACCGCCGCTTCCTTCAGACAGGGTGGAACAGACCCTTCCCTGAAGGACGCATTGATAATATCTCTAAGGAGTACTCTCGATGCATCGCCCCCTTGGGTGGCCAGCCAAGATGGACAGGGATTGAGGGGACAGGTCCTCTTCCTCACTCTACCAAGGAGCTTGTCCACATCATCGGTACTCACAGATTGAAGTTGGCTCTTATCCGAGAGATTTTATCTGCAAGGTGGATGTGAAACGCATCACAGCAGGCCGTTGTCGGGTTGAGTAAGGGGTTCTGTGCAGGTGGAATCTGCGTCAGCTCCCCCACCACCCTAAACAGTTCTGCTGGACGGGACTCTGCAGACGCAATACGTGCAGAGGAGAAGGACTTCTGCGCTGCACGTATCGCCTCTTGATAAGAATCAAGGAAATTCCTATGACGAGTCTTGTTGCATAAGAGTTGAGTCTTCCGCCAGGTGCGCTCTAGTCATTGTCCAGCCTGCTTCATCTTCCTAAGATCCTCTGAATACTAGGGCTTACGGTTAGGAGCAGGCTGGAAAGGACGTTTGGGAGTGATTGTGTCGATAGCCTTGGTGAGGTCGGTGTTCCAGGTATTAACCAAAGCTTCAACAGAATCACCGGTGTTACCAACCATTAAACCCTCCAAGGCTTTCTGGAATCCAATTGGTTCCATTAGCCTTCGAGGGCGGACCATTCTAAAAGGTCCACCACCCCCAGTGGAGCAGATAGTGGCTCTTAGCTCCATCTTGACCAGGAAATGATCCGTCCATGACAATGCAGAGGTTTTAACAACCTCCGCCCACAGATATTCCTGTTCCATACTAAAGGCCGCATTGAGGGTATGACCTGCACAGTGAGTAGGCCCGACAACCAATTGGGATAGGCCCATGTTTGTCATGGATTCCATGAACTCCCGAGCTGCGCCAGTTAGATTTAGCAAGCTGGTCTCGAGTGGGATGTTGAAGTCACCAAGAACTAAAAGTCTGGGCGACTCCAGCAGCAACTCTGAGACCAGCTGTGTTAGCTCGGTTAGGGAGTCTGTTAGACAACGGGGTGGCCGGTACACTAACAGAATCCCTAAGCTATCCTTGGACTTCAGGCTTAGGTACATACACTCGATGTGGACTGTGTTCCGGATAGGCTTCCTGGTCAAAGTTAGATTGTTTTTATGAACCAGAGCCACTCCGCCCCCCCCGCCCACTTTTCCTTACCTGCTCACTAACTGAGTACCCGGCCGGGAGTGCCTGCGCCCAAGTCGCAGCACTGGCCTCTCCCAGCCAGGTCTCCGTAAAGCATGCCAGGTCGGCAACCTCATCCAATAAAAGGTCATGGATAATACGTGTCTTGTTTTTAACTGACCTGGCATTGCAAAGGAGCAGAGTAAGGGTCTGTGGAATGGTTGGTGCACTCTCCAATTTATTCTGAGAAACAGAGTGAACTGAAGGCGGGATAGATATTAAACATTGATCCTGCCTTCTTTTGTAACAATTTTTCACTCTGCTGCTGCCATACCTTCCCTTCCCCCACACAACCTCAATTCCCGCTCTCAGATCATTCCCAGCCCCTGGTAGGTGTTCCTGGGGTGGGGTGACTTTTAAGGCCAGCCACTCCTGGCCACACCCCAACTCCCTGCTGCCTCAGCTACCTTTACCCCAGTGTAATGGGGAAGGAAGGCTTCCTCGCAGTCCTCCAGAGTCTTCTTCTTCTGGCTGGCTGGCTGGTAGGTGTATTGCTGCGGACATACCCCCCCCCCAAAAAAACCCCTTTTTATTGTTCTTAACCTCTCTAGAAAGCCTGAGCTCATTCTGCGCTTTAGCTTTTCTGACTTTACTCCTACACGTGTTCGCTATCTGTTTGAATTCTTCTTTGGTGATTTCCCCCTTTTTCCATTTCCTATACATTTTCCGTTTAAAACTTAGCTCCATTGAAAGTTCTTTAGTCATCCATCCTGGTTTCTTGAAACACCTCCCATTTTTCTTCCTCAATGGTACTGTTTGAAATTGTGCCTTCAGTATCTCCGTTTTGAGAAAGTCCCATCCATCTTGAGGTCTTTACTCTTCTAGTATTCCTGACCATGGGATCACCCCCAGTATTTCCCTGAGTTTATTGAAATCAGCTCTCCTAAAGTCAAGAATATGTGTCTCACTATGCCTGGCTTCTCCTTTCCATTGTATAACAAACTCCAGGAGAACATGATCACTCTCACCTAAGGATCCCACCACTTGCACCCCATTAACCAGGTCATCCCTGTTGGTTAGGATCAGATCTAAAATAGCTGACCCCCTTGTTGCCTCTTCCACCTTTTGGACCATGAAATTGTCTTCCAGGCAAGTACAGAATTTGCTAGACCTTGCAGTTTTGGTTGAGTTAGATTGCCAGCAAATATCAGGATAGATGAAGGCACCCATCACTACTACATCTCTCCTTTCTGAGTGTGTGTTCATCTGTTCTAGAAAGGCATCATCCAATTCCTCCATCTGACTTGGGGGTCTGTAGTAGAGTCCCACAATAACATCCCTGTTTTTTCCCTCCCCTTTAATTTTTATCCAGATGTTCTCCACCTGGCTTCCAGTATTGATGTCATGGATCTCTTCACTGTCAAAAAGATCCCTGACATATAATGCTATTCCTCCTCCTTTCCTGTTTGACCTGTTTGTCTTATAAAGGTTATACCCCTCTATTCCTACATTCCAATCATGTGACTCATCCCACCTAATTTCAGTAATGCCGATTATATCATATTTGTTTTGTAGTGCTAGGAGTTCAAGTTCATCTTGCTTATTTCCCATGATCTGTGCATTAGTGTAGAGAAATCTAAGACCATGTGTTCCCTTTACTTGCTGCCTGTGCAATTTTTTTTGCCTCCCACTGTTGGGTCCTTGCGCTGATTGCCTTGTCCCCTCTATGACAGTTTGACTATTTTCTCCAGTCCCTTTGCCTTCCAGAATACTATCTCCCTCCCCATATGATTCAGTTTAAAGCCCTGATCAAATTCTTGAGACTTTAGGCAAAACTGTTTCTGCCAACTGTCATGAGATGCACCCCATCTCTTGCGAGAAGTCTTCCCTCATGGAAGTGTAGCCCATGGTCCAAGAATCCAAATCGTTCTCAGTGACACCATCTACGGAGCCAGTTGTTTACATTGGCTATTTTCCTCTCCCTTCTTGGACCATGCCCTTCAACTGGCAGAACTGACGAGATGACAACCTGTGCATCCATTTCGTTCAGCTTCCTCCCCAGAGCCTCATAATCTCTTCTGATCTTCGGAAAGCTGTGCCTTGCAATATCATTGGTTCCCACATGGACCAAAAGGAAGGGGTAATGATCCATAGGCTTGACAAGTCTTGTCAGCCTCTCCATCACATCACAGATCTTTGCCCCAGGGAGACAACAAACTTCCCACGACATCTTGTCAGGCCCACAAACCACTGCTTCTGCACCCCACAGCAAGGAGTCCCCCCACCACACGCCTCCCCCGAGGCTTCGCAGCTGCTGTTCCTTGCGGTGGTGCTCTTAAGGTCCCCTGCTCTGCCCCTGAAGTCTGTCCATGCTGTTCTTCCTCATTGTCCTTGATAAGGGAGAGGGCTAAGAATTTTTTCTGTAGCTGCAAGCTGCTTGAAGAATCCCTGGATATTCTTGTTCTGTGTGTGACATTCATCCAGCTGTCTACCTCCTGTGTCTGTGAAGTGACCCTCTCCTCCCCAGCCAGTTCCTCTGTGTGGTCCCTGTCCAAGACTGTTTGTTCTCTTCTGTCCAGGAAAACATCTTGCTCATGAATCTGTTGAAGTGTAGCTACCCGTGTCTCCAGCTGCTGGACTTTCTCCTCCAAGAGGCTACCAACTTATTTTATTTATTTATTTATACCCCACTCTTCAGCCACAAGGCTATCAGAGCGGCTTACAAATTGTTTTAAGCAATAGCAATTTACACCTCTACACTGCATTAAACAGTTTCCAATGTGTGTTAGCTACACTTCCAATGTGTGTTAGCTACACACCAACTTGCACTTGGTGCATGTGAAGTTCCCCACATCTGTAGAGAAGAAGACAAACATGCCACAAGTGTTGCAGGTGACTGCAGCAGTCCCCTCAGTGTCCATGTGAGAGCTTTTAAGTAATCTAAGAACTCTTAGGTAATGCTGAGAACTCTAAGCTGTACTTTTAGGTATGCTGTATTTTTGTTTGGTTACTCAAATTCGCACGTCGTTAGGCGCACAGCTCAGCAGCAAGCACCCTTTCCCAACAGTTTTTAAAAAAATCAAAATCACAGAAGCTCCACTCCTGTAGCAACAAGCACCCTCTCCAAAGAGTTTTTTAAAAATTCAAACTCACAGAAGCTCCACTCCCTTAGCAATAAGCACCCTCTCCTAAGAGTTTTTAAAAAATTCAAACTCACAGAAGCTCCACCCCCTCAGCAACAAGCACCCTCTCCCAACAGTTTTTTAATAATTCAAACTCACCCACTCAAAATGGCTGTCCAGAAGCTGCTCTCCTTCTTCTACCTGACAGAATAAGAATACAGTTCCCTCTCTGCTCTGAGTCAATTTGAACAAGGAAATAATAATCTATCTATACATGAAACTCTTGGGTATGTTGCCTTACCCAGTGTGCTGATTGGCTGCTCAGGAAACACACCCAACCCACATACCACCCACATGCAAATTCCCTCTCTACCTCACAATCCACTCCCGCCACTCAATCTGCATCTACACCCTCAGCCTTGCAAGGGCCTCTCCCTCCTCTCAATCCCTCAGCCACTCACCAGTCACCGGCTGTGATAGGACCCAGGCAGTCAACTGGCAGTGGTGATGGTGGCAGCAGGACACCACTGCTGCCATTGCAATTGGACTCAGACAGTCAACTGGAAGTGGTGGCAGGTCAACAGAGTGAGTCAACCGCAGCACTTCCAGGGAAAGTGTGTAACACTGAGAAGGGAAGGAGCAATTTAAAAATCTATCTTACAGGGTTGTCATGAGGTCTACTGGGCATTTTTGGGAGTTTTTAAACAGCATATGTTACACTGAGTAGAGCTAGTAATATTAATAATCCTAATCCTCCTCATCCTTAACAAAACAAAATAAGTAAAATTTATACCAATACAAGCTGTCTTATCATAATACAATTCTAATTTGGGTACATCTTGTTACCCTAAGAGGTGAGGGCAGAGTCCCACTCATGATGTAAAAATCTCCTGTAATATTTGGGGGAAATATTAGATGTGACCAAAGTGGGGTGCCACAGGGTTCTGTCCTGGCCCAGTGCTAGTCAACATCTTTATCAATGACTTGGATGACAGAATTAGAAATATACTTATCAAATTTGCAGATGACACCAAATTAGGAGTAGTAGCTAATACCCTAGAGGACAGGATCAAAATTCAGAATGACCTGGATAGAAGCTGGGCCAAAGCTAACAAAATGAAATTCAATATGGAGAAATGTAACGTACTGCACTTAGGGCGAAAAAATGAAATGCATAAATATAGGATGGGGGAGACCTGGCTGAATGAGACTACGTGCGAAAGGGATCAAGGAGTCCTAGTAGACCACAAGTTGAACATGAGTCAACAGTGTGATGCGGCAGCTAAAAAGGCCGATGCGATTTTGGGCTACATCAATAGAAGTATAGTGTCTAGATCAAGAGAAGTAATAGTGCCACTCTATTCTGCCTTGGTCAGGCCTCACCTAGAATACTGTGTCCAGTTCTGGGCACCACAATTCAAAAAGGATATTGACAAATTGGAGCGTGTCCAGAGGAGGGCGACTAAAATGGTGAAAGGTCTGGAAACCATGCCTTATGAGGAGAGACTTAGGGAGCTGGGTATGTTTAGCCTGGGAAAAAGACGGTTAAGAGGCGATATGATAGCCCTCTTTAAGTATTTGAAGGGGTGTCACGTTGAGGATGGAGCAAGCTTGTTTTCTGCTGCTCCAAAGACTGGAACACAGAGCAATGGATGCAAGCTCCAGGAACAGAAATTCCACCTCAACATTAGGAGGAACTTCTTGATAGTAAGAGCTGTTCGGCAGTGGAACACACTCCCTCGGAGCGTGGTGGGTTCTCCTTCCTTGGAGGTCTTTAAACAGAGGCTGGATGGCCATCTGTCAGGGAGTTGAGCTTTCTCACCATTATATCTCTAGACACATCTCAGGTCATCATGATCTCCAACTGACCTCCTGTCTGCCTAAATCAGTATCACACCCAAAAGTTTCCAGTATTTCCAAATATGGCATTTCATGGAGACAGGGTAGTAGGGCATGCTAATGTATAAAATAGACAAGTAAATTCTGACTTTAAAGTTAATTGATAATAATAATAATAATAATAATAATAATAATAATATTTATTTATTTATACCCCGCCCCTCTGTTAAAACAATCAGGGCAGCTTACAAAAATTAAAATACAATACAGATAAAAATCCCTAAACACCCCCCACCCCCACCCTCCCCCATAAAATATATTAAACAAATATAAATTAAAAAGCAACTGATCTAAAATCACATTTAAAAACAATAAATACAATAAATAGCCAGCGGACTAAAAGAGGCCAGGATCCCCTGAGGCCGGGATCTAATTAGGAAAGGCCTGCTGAAAGAGATCCATCTTTAGTGCTTTTTTAAAGCTACTCAGGCATGTCATCTGACGGATCTCGTCAGATGACAAGCCTGAAGGAAACACCAGACTAGGGTAAAGGCGACACTGCTGTTGAGGATGAACATCTTGTGCTCAACTTGTTCCAAAATTTAAAAAGCAGAACTCTGAAAGCCATCCCGCGATGTCACTTGTAGTTCTCTAGTTGATTACTGTGATGATCATAGAATAACAGAATCATAGATTTGGGAGAGACCACGAGGGCCATCCAGTCCAACCCCCTGCCTCACAGGATCAGCCTCCTTTCACTTTGATTGGAAATAACCCTAACCAATAGGGTTTGATTGTCACAGCATCTAAGAACTACGGACCTGGTAAAATACTTTTCCTCCAATAATTATGAGTTGTAATGTGCAGCCAAACTATGATGCCACCAAAACTCATAATTATTTTGTTTGGGGTTGAAAAAAATTTGGATGGCAAGACTTTTTCTGTTAGTTTTTGATGGGTCTCAAAAAAAAAAACTAATGTGTAAAACAGGTGTGAGAAATGGTCAAGATCGGAGGGGCCAGCATAGACATTCCCCCAAGATCAGAGGCCTAAGCAGAATGTGCAAGCACCTGGATTTATAACAATATAAAAATGATTCAAACATAGAATAGTCCTCAACTTCAGACTTTTGGAAATCGGTGGGGAGGAAACTTTCAAATGTAAAGGAGATGAATGTGCTGGTGGGGGGGAGGTGTAAGTTTGAGTGAGGCAGTACAATTTGACCCCCATATCTATGGAACCAATATCCATGGTTTCAGTTAATTGTGGGACACAAAATAGGGGACACATGCCATAAAGTTGTGGTGGAAAATGCCTAGTTTTATCAGACCACCCTCTTGAAACGTTCTTTTATTGGCATATTATGAAACATTTTTATGCTGGCAAAAGAACCCGCTTTACCAGACCTACCTGTAATAGCATGAGAAAGGCAGCCCTGGCAGTAACAGTGCATGAACGGAGCTCAGTTTATTTCTGGGTTCCAAATCTTGCTGATTCTCACGAGAAGATGGCAGCATGTCAAATTCAAAAATGAGAGCAAAATCAAGACATAAAACGTATACACGAGCACAGGAACACATTTAAAAGTCCCAAGTGCACTGGGTGGGGTCATAAAAAGAGCATGCCCTACCTGGCTGTCAAGCTCTCACCCAGATGTGTTCTGTCATTGACAATGTATTCCCATGAGCACAATGGTGTGAAGTTTCAAATGTCAGCAGTGCCAGCAACAAAGCACCACAGAGGATCAACTGACAGCTTGGCCCATCAATAAAAAGGAACAGGTTTTGGACATGATATGATTGTGAATGGACAACATCACTTGATATGTGCACCCTTTTGCGTTCTTTAGGCATCATTACGATGCCATATTGGCTGGTCTGATAGTCCCTAGCCTCTGTAATGCAACTCTATGGTATGCTTTCACTGAAAGTCTTTTATTTGAATAGGTTTTGCTGTTAGCCACAGTTTCTGGTATCTGCAGTAAGTCCAGCAAACAAACCCCCCTGGACACAGGGGTCCGGCTGTACTTTATATTTTTATGAGTTGTTGATGACCAGAATGTGCCATGGGAACTAGGCTAGATCATTAGCTAGAGTCCCATGGAGACATCTGATCCATAGTAAGAAGGAAGAATGGAAACATAGCCACTGTGAGCTTCATAGCAAACCAGAAGAAAAGTTTTGGTTTTATTCCATGGTTGAATCATCATCGTGTCATCAGATCTCATTGTCTATTATGCTGTCCAAGCCTTACCCACCACACTTTCTTGAACATAGCAGAAGAGAAGTGTTTAAACCCAGGAGATTTTCACACGGGCTATATATCCCGTGGCAGGAACTGAATAGGGTCGGGAAAGGTTTTCCCTTTCAGACGACGTTGACCCCGTTCTGTCCTGCATCCATCCTTCTCCTGTGACTGTTCCAGAACAATGTAATCATGATTTTTCATCATGAATAGACCTCCCGTTCCGTCGCTATCACGCAATCATGGGTGTGCGAACAGGAGCCCTGTTCCTGTTCCGAAATGACAGCCGCGGAGGGGAGGTCCGTTCTGAGCACTTCCTGGTATGATCTGGACATCGAGGTAAGTGGCACCCTTTATTTTACCCTCCCTGTTTTGATTGTGTGATTTAAAGCATGTTTTTGTGCTTGGTGAACTGATTTTATGTTTGGGGAGTTTTATTTTTAAAATTTACTGACTGGCCGTTATCACGTGATAACGTGATAACGTTTCAGATGGCCAGTCGTAAAATGAGCCTTACAACAGCTGCATTTATGGCCGGCCAGCAAGGGGAGGGGGAGCCCGTTCCTGCCGCGGAATTAAGGTAAGTGTGTGAAAGATTTACTTTATTCCATGGCAGGAGCGGGAGAGGAGGTGGCGGGGCAGTAACGGGGCATTTTGGCCCCATTCTTTCTCCTTACTTTCTTCATGTGGAGCGTGGCATTTCTAAAGATGAAAGATCTCTTTTCACATGGAGGCAAGCAAGGTCCTTGGTTTTACATGGTCAAACAGCACCAGGAAAATGCAAGATACACAGAGATAGGGCACATTTCCAGTTGCTTCAGAAAACCAATTCAAGTTTGTAGGACAGCCCCCATGCAAAAGCAACAACAGCAACAACAACAACAACAACAACAACAACAAACCTTCTTCTCTTCAAGAGTATCACTTTCCACACAAGGAAAATGACAATCCGGGAAAGGTCAGGAGAGAGGTGCTCCCTGCTTGTACGTCCAAGAAAGCATGGAGAGTAACATTGAACAGCGGTTCTACAGCACTGTGATCTCATCCTGTGACTACGTCTGACTAATCCAGAAAGCAGAAAGGAGCTGGAAAAAAGAAACAGTGGCATTCAGAAAGATCACAAAAGCATTTAGATGCATATCTCTGTTGAAAACAGACTTGAAAATATTCAGTGCCGCCCTAAACAAAATAAAAACAGAAATACAAATCCTGAAAAGTGGCAATGGCACAGATGCAGATGCTGGCAATGGCACCCTAAAGCAGGTTTTTTTTTTTTTAAAAAAAAACTGTTATGCTTTGTAATGTCATCTATGGTAGCTTGGAAGCCCATTTGCTAATAATGATTGCATTTCTCATTAAATTGTTTCTTTCATTATTCCACAGGTAGAAATGTGTAATTTGACGATTGTTACATCAATTATACTTAAAAGCTCATTAAAACCCTGAAATATTATCTCCTGTAGCCAGAGACCTTAAAGGGGGGCTACGCTAATTACAAAAGGAATAAACTCATGTAATATCACCATTTTGAATGGATGTCTTATAAATTCTTAATGCAAAGCTAACATCAAAAGTGTAAATCAAATATATAGATCTGCTATACCACCCTCCCCCTTTTTTTCTAATCATGTTTTACTCTCAGAAAAGGATTCTGATCATTGTAATTAAATAATGCATAATGTAATAAAAATCTAGAATGTGCGATTATTTCATTGGCAATTGAATATTGGACCTTTTTTGTTGTTTGTTTGTTAGATTTTTATTTATGCACTCAATTTATCAGGGGCAATATGTATCAAGCATTAAAATATTGATACAATTACATCTACCCAGTGGAACCAATAAAACACACACACACAACACAACACACAAACCTGTGACATGACTCACTGCTGATAATACGGGGGCAGTTGGAACTCCTTGTTAAAATTTAATATTAGGATGCACTGTGTTATGCTAATTTTACATAAGGAAAATGCATAGACTCTTCTGGCATTCGTTTTGGTAAAAGTACAATTTCAGTACTCTTTAGCATGCACAAAATGAGACTCGCTTATGGAGAAAGAATCAGAGATGACATGACACACAAAGTCTTTGCTTGTGTAGATTTTTTGCAATACACATGACTCCCCAGTTTTGCTGTTAATCACATACTTTAACAGACTTAATTTTCTAAGTCTGTTCCAAAGTGAATCAGAGAAAAACACAGAAGGAGCAAGACTACATTGTTTGTATTTCGTTTTACATCTGTAACTTCATCATGTTCTCAAATGCTAATGGTAAAGTCAAGAATATTTAGAAATAATAAAATGCTTGGGTATGTTTCTGCTCCTAGTGTGCTGATTGGCCACTTAGGAAACATACCCAGCCAATCACCACCAACATGCAAATTCTATCTCCACCTCACAATCCACTCCTGCCACTCAATCTGCATCTACACCTCCAGCTTCACAACTGCCCCTCCCTCCTCTCCCTCCCTCAGCCACTAACCACCGATATGTAAAACAATGCAATATTTTTTTCTAAAATAATAGTGTGTAGCTGAACTGTGTGAACCTTTCAAATCTACTATAGTGGCCTATGTTATGCTGGGTACAGCTAGTTTAGAAATAACTAGTAAGTGCATGTCACACACACAACTGGAATCCTGTGGATGATTTGCACATGCTTAAATGTGGATAATGCATGCATTTGCCTCTTTTGTAATGAAGTGCAGGAGGTTGTCTCTAGCTCTTTACCCCCTGTTCAAAACCTCCCCACCAGGGGACTGAGGGTATTGTTTACTGGTGGCAAAGAGGAAGACAACTCAGGGGGAGAAGATCCTGATGGTGTTGGCTGTGAGGGAAGAGGAAATTAGGATGCGCTCTATCTGGAAGCACACACTTGTTCCTTTCCCCCTTGTAGCTGAGACCAGCTGCATCTTCCTCCTCTGAGTTGTTTTGCCCACTCCATCTCCTCTCCTCTCCTTTCTACCACAGTAGCACTCCTGGGGGTCAATAGCTGCTTGGGTGGGTGGAAGACATGAAATTTCACATGAAGAACATTATGCTTCATCCATTTGTTCCAGGATCACAGCTACACATTAGTATACACTAACTGAAAAACCTGTCATTTTTGCTTTCCCACACATTTGAATTGTTAACACCGTAGCTATGAAGAAATGTGTGGATTTTCTAAATTACTCTTCAAATCCATTCTCTCAAACCCACATGGTTGGAAAACCTGCCTTATCAGTGTTCCCCGTCTCATGGTGCTCTGGAACAGCATCCAGCTAAACACGGCATTATACAGATTTTCCCTGTTAATATGAGGAGGTCCATAGTGGAGAGGATGCATACGTCCTCAGGCTGGCTCCCTCTACTCCACGTGTGTGTGGGCACCTGAGGTCCAGAGGTTGCACACACATCTTTCTGGACCTCACAGGGCCGTACCCCTTGCTGTACCCCCCAAGTAATTTCTGGTTTATTTTGTGATTTAAAGAATATATCTCCTAGGTCCCAAACAACCCAAGAGGTGCCAAAAATATAGCAAAATTGCCCCCTAGAACAGGGTTTGGCAACTGAGGCAGGTTCATGAACCAATTTTCTGTCCCTTGGTCCATACAGGGGCCTCATTGACTGCCAAAAACTCACATGAAAAGAACAGATTCATGGAGGTTGCCAGAGAAGGTAAGCCATCCATCCTTTTTTGGAGCAGGGGAAAAAAAATCATCTTTGAAAACTTTGGTCCTAGGGCTCATCTACATGGGCCTGAATATGCTGGCTCTTCTTCTGGCATATTCTGGCTGTGGGTCTGGCCTGTTCTGTCAGAGTTTGATAGGATATGCAATCTGATAAATTCATGCTGTAAAGATATACAGAGCAAGCAAATCAATGTGTTTACCTACAGGGGGCATACTATGTAAACAAGGCTGGATCTGCTCTATGTTATGAGTATGTAGCCTGAAAACTTAGCCTTGAAGCTAAAGGAAGTGTCTATTTTCATACATGTAATCTATATGGGAAAGTATATGTCTCACTGAGGCAGGATGTTATTGAATGTGTTTTGAGACTCTGTAGTAGTTGTAAGCTGACTTTTGGGCTGTGCAGTAGCCAAAGCTGCTATGTCCTGATGTTTTCCACAGAGAGGATTCTCTGTTGATCTGTACATATTTTTCTATGTACCAGTAAATGTTAGTAGTTTAGGCACCACCTGTGTGTCTGTGTATTTTATTTGGATTTTATGGGCTATCACTGGGAAAATGGGTATTCCGCTATTCTGCTACATTTTTTGTTGCCTGGATCCCTCTGGGCATGTGCAGAGTATCCAGTGCACACTAACGTGTCATGTTCCTCCCCTGTTACCTGAATGAAATGGGACTGGGTCCATAACACCATGCTGGCCTGTTGCTGCATCTGCCATCTGTATTGCTCTCTCTGAAGCCAGGAACCTGTCTGCAGCACATGATCAAAGCTCCCTGCATATGACCAGCCTCCTGGTTGTAGAGAGAGATATACAGTGGGCAGCTACAGTGATGGGCTGGCATGGCATACAGGCTCCTGCAGGCCCAGGGGTCCAGATTCATTTCTTCCAAAGAGAAATGTTTTTTCTGGATATTTTGCTGAAAGGTTTTATCAGGCTTTACCTGTTACAAGCTTGGTAGATGAAGGAAATGCTGTGGATGTAGTGTTTTTTTTATTTCAGTACGGCCTTGGACAAAGTCCCCCATGATAGTCTTGCAAACAAGCTAGTAAAATGTGAACTAGACAATGTGACTGTTAGGTGGATTTGTAATTGGCTGACCGACCAAACCCAAAGGGTAGTCACCAATGGCTCCTCTTCATCCCAGAGAAAAGTCACCAGTGGGGGGCCACAGAGTTCTGTCCTGGTCAGAGGGCTATTCAACATCTTCATTAATGACTTGGATGATGGAATAGAGGGCATGCTTATCAAATTTTCAGATGACACCAAATTAGGAGGGGTAGCTAATACCTCAGAGGACAGATATAGAATTCAAAATGTCCTTAACAGATTAGAAAGTTGCACAAAACTAACAAAATGAATGTCAACAGGGAGAAATGTAAAGTATTACACTTAGGCAGAAAAAATGAAATGCACATTTATAGGATGGATGAAACCTGGCTTGATCACAGTACATGTGAAAGGGATCTTGGTGACTTATTGGACCACAAGCTGAACATGAGTAAGCAGTGTGATGCAGCAGCCAGAAAAGTCAATGCAGTTCTAGGCTGCATTAATAGGAATGTAGTGTCTAGATCAAGGGAAGTAACAGTGCCACTCTATTCTGCTTTGGTCGGACCTTACCTGGAATAATGCATCCAGTTCTGGGCACTACAATTCAAGAAAGATATGGACAAGCTGGAACGTGTCCAGAGGAGGGCAACCAAAATGGTGAAAGGTCTGGAAGCCATGCCCTATGAGGAGTGGTTTAGGGAGCTGGATATGTTTAGTCTGGGGAAGAGAAGGTTGAGAGGGGACATGATAGCCATGTTTAAATATTTGAAGGGATGTCATACTGAGAATGGAGCAAACTTGTTTTCTGCTGCTCCTGAGACTAGGACACGGAGCCATGAGTTCAAACTACAGGAAAAGAAATTCTACCTCTACATTAGGAAGAACTACTTGACAGTAAGAGCTGTTCTGCAGTGGAATGCATTGCCTCAGAGTGTGGTGGAGTCTCCTTCTTTGGGTTTTTTTAAACAGAGGCTAGAAGGACATCTCTCAGGAGTGCTTTGATTGTCTATTGCTGCATGGCAGGGGACTGGACTGGATGGCCCTTGTGGTCACTTCCAGTTCTGTGATTCTACACTACTCTGCCCTTCCTGCCATGGCACCCTTGTAGTAGGTGATCATACGCAACTATTAGTCCTATGGGAATTAGACTGGATACTTCTAGGACTGAAAGAAAAATGTAAAAATGAAATATTTGGCCAGATCAAGCATCCCGAGGCTATTTAGCCTCAATAATCTCATGAGAGAAATGTGGGGACCAGATGTATTCCAGCTTTAGATATCCCTGTAGCCTGGATGTGACTCTTTTGTGTTCTGCAACACAGTCTACAGAAGATGTGATAAACCACAAATTTACACACACCTACTACTGATGATGGCTGCTTTTTTTGGTGACTCCCCTCCCTCCTGGCACCCCCCCCCCAAAAAAAAGAAAAACCAGCAGCTTGTACTGAAAATGAGCTGTTTGCACTATGAATACTCTCTTGCTACAAAAGTAGCTGATTTAGTCAGAAAGGTGACAGTTAAGCAGGAGAGATTTTTGCATCTTCGCGACATTCCCCCCCCCCTCTATTTTACCGTACTGGCTGTCCATCACAGTTGTTATGCATGCAGACTCAGAAAGCCCGCAGGGGATCCTAGTTATTTACTCTCTTTTTTCAAGCACAGAAGCTGTTATAATCATTCGCTGTCAACTTTGTGCTGACATTGAATTTTACTTTGTGGACTGAATATATATATATATATATATATATATATATATATATATAACATGCACATACATATACATATGCAGTTTGGGTCTAAACACCAGACATTCTTTCCCTACACAATAAGTCTGTAGGTGACTCAGTTGACCAGTGTTAGATGGTATTACGATCTTAGCCCGGTAGCTATGGAGATAACTGGGATTTGTTGATTTGTGGGCAGAAAATAAAGTCTTTAAGCTTTGTACTTAAAAAAAAAATATCCTAGCAGTGGCCCTCAGGATTCAGTTCAGTGTTCAATGTTTCATCTCATTGTATTCTCATCTTTAAAGATATGTAAATACCGTTCCCTTCCTGCCATCCTTTCCCAGCTCCTTCCAGTCTGCAAACTTAAGAAACAAAAACTTATTTTCATGCACACTTGGACTGAAAGGGATGTTCAAGTGCTATCCCCACCTTCCCAGCCCCCAAAGTATATCTTGAGGCAGGATCTAGTTTTGATTGTTATCAATAGGCAGTTGAATTATAGGCAAATTTAGAGCAGTAAGAGTTCATCTTCCTTCAATTCCTCCTTTATCAAGGCCTGGAGTTGTGGGACCATCCAACAGAGTCAAGGAATGAAATATTCATTGGTCATGAAAAACAGTGATGAGTAGTTCTGTACATGTCAGTGGTGCAGTGCATCCTCTGTTTTGACAAGTCTTCTTCAGCTCCTAAATGGACAGTGGTGAGATAATGACTACAATTCCATAAGGTTGGCAGCATACATTCTGGAAACCCTTCACCCTGAATACAATAGTCAAATTTGATGACTGAACCAAAAAATTTGATGTCAGATTAAAGGAGCCTTGCCAAGGAGATGTACTCTAGAAGATCATCAAAATGAGTTGGGAAGTTTTGTGCTAAAGTTCTTCTCACTGAGGACAAAGTGTTACCTGCCCTAATACCCCCTTCCTTCCAATAATTCATTGATTGACTATATTTCATAACTTGGCTTATATATTGGCCTTCCACATGGTTGGTAGTAGACCAGAGCTTCCCAAATGCAAGGACTCAAGGTGTGCTCAGAAAACCTAAGGAAGAGGCCATCCCAAAATTCCTAAAAGATACACCCAGATAGTAATTATGCAGACCCCCTCCAAACCTTGGACTGGTACTTAGGGTGGAAATGGGCTAATTCTCCTGGGTGGAAATGGGCTAATTCTCCTGGACATACATGGAAGTGAGTCATTCACTAAGTCAATCAAAATGGTCAGACACTCTTTGCTTTGCAAAACTGGTTTTCTCTCACACATTTCCTAGAACAATAGAAGGTTGTCTAACACCCATCAGTCTTAATGTTTCCGCCGTTAGCAATCACTAGCACAACCAGAGCTTCAATTGAATAATCCTGGGAAACTCCAGCAAACATTTTATTCTACTTATAACATCCCTACAGAGGGAATATTGAATATAAACATCACCCCCAAAATACAGCCAAAGTGTGCTCAGTTTACCAGAGGTCGTCACTCTTTTGGTTTGCTGTTACCCAGCATGCATAGCCGTACTTCTCTCTCTGCACAAATCTTGGCTCTTTAGACAGGTATAGTATAGCCCCTCATCCCAAACTCTCTTCCTCTATCCCAAAATTCCCTTCTATTCTTCGCTAGCCTTGTGTGATTGCTTGAAGCCTGAGTGTTGTGAATGATTCTGAGATTTTTTTTTCCAATAAAAAACAGTTTTATTTTATTTCCTGGCGGTGAGTCCCATCCGTTAGTATTTGTATACATAGGAGAAAAGATCCTGCAGTTATCCAGCCTCTCACTGCCATATTGAGCCAATTAAAATTTCCCATATTAACATCTGGAAATGTGTGGGGTACCTGTAATTCAGGTAACAAAAGGCTTTGGAGTTATGGGAATAGTGTACAACAGAGGTATTCAGTCTTTTGTCCTCCAGATGTTTGCAGCTGAATCCACACTACACAAAATATCCAGTTTCAATCTGGATTATTTGACATGGCTCCTTTCTATGGAAACCTGGGATTTGTAGTTTGGTGAGGCACCAGTACTCTTTGGCAGAGAAGGCTAAAGACCTTGTAAAGCTACAGATCCCAAAATTCAATAAGAAGGGCCCCTGATAAATAATCCTGTTTCAAACTGTATTATCTGTGTACTGTGGATTCAGCCTTAAGACTTCTGTTCCCAGAAGCCTTGATTATTAGAAATGGTAAACCCAGATTTTTCTGATTCCTGAGAGAGGATGGTGTTTCTGGGACTTGAACTTTGAAGAGCCAGAAGAACAAAGTTTGAGACACAGTGTTCTACAATAGCATTTCCCCACCAAACATTCTGAGACTGATAGGCCCAATCCCTGAGGTGCAAACTTTGGTGGCTGGTGGTTTCCATGTCAGTGAGGTATTGATTTTGCTCTGGGTTTCAGTTGGATCTTGAAAGCTGCTATCCAAGGTTGCTGAACCCTATCCTTAAAATAGATTCATCACCATGGATAGATCTATTAAAGGTCTGATTAAACGCAGATTCACCACCTCACCAATACGGAAGCCACCAGCTACTACTGAAGGAGGTGTAGGGAACCTATTTCAGATTAGGAGTCACATTTCAGTTTTGGAAGGGTCTTGGGCACAGTGTTCTATCAATCAATGGTACAAAATCAGACCACGGGCCCATCTATATGAGGGAGAAAATGTGGATTGATATGTACTCATGCAAATTCGAAGCAGGGTCAACCTATTTCAATGGTGGTTTGGCAAAATCGGAGGCTTGCGAGGCTATCCAATTCTGCTGTCCCAATGGGCATGCCTACAATTCAAAATGGCAGCTGTGACTCATGTTTTTATTTTTGCCAGTTGCTGCTGCCGGACACTATTTTTTTTTTAAAAAAGGCATATCTGAATTGCAGGTGTGTGATAGTGTGCTATTCCACCTAAATAACCATAAAACAAAAAAGAAAAAGGCTGTTTCGTCACCTCAGCACATGATCACTAAGTCGAAAATCCAAGATGGTTGTTCCAGGGAGCTTGCCTTCTTATCAAGCCCTGCCCCCTGCTCCTTTCTGACTAAAAGTGGAAGCTTTCTACTTCCACTTTTCTGGAAGTATGCAAACAAATGTGATTGCCTGTCCTAATGATCGACGATGCACATTCTCTACAGTGTTTTTCAAAAACTTTGGGGAAAGCCCTGGAGGCTGTCCCTGAGGAGTTTACAGAATATTTCCCTCCCTCCTTCCAAATACAGTGGAATTATGTGGGATCCCATTAAGACAGGTCACATTCTAAGTGAATTCTAAGAGGATTATTTTCACCGTTTAGACAGGGACCCATGGTAATGGAGGAGTGTGCCTGGAGAAAGCAAATAAGACATGGCCAGGGTAATTCTTACCCATTTGGCCATTTTTGCCACCAAGAAAAAAAAGTGTACAGATAGTAAAATGGATCACTCATTGTCATGAACTGGCTTCCAAAGGGCCTGAACCTGACACATGTCCATGCCATGCAACAGGCATCTCAAGTCCATGCAACATCTTGAAAATGCACAGTGGAGTATGATGTAACAGCTTTCAAACTGTGTGCAAAGTGTGCAGCCACATGTGATATAACAGTTCTGTAAAGTGCCCTGGTGAGCTCTCTACCGGGTTATCAGAAGATTAAATACCTTTGCATCCCCTGTTAGCACTAATCACTAACTGGTAACAACAACTGGAAAATCTAGGGCATGTCTAGTCAAGAAGATATAATGTGGATTGCTGCGCATTAACACAAATTCACAGCAATATTCATTTGTCTCCACGGTCCCTTGGCAAAATCACTGGTGTGAAAAGCTATCCGTGTTTGAAGTGCACACACAGCCAATGCCTGTGAATCAAGGTGGGGTCTGAGAGTGAATTACTTTCGTTATTAATCTCCACAAGTTGTTGCCACTGCACATTTTTTTTAACTGCAAATCAAAGGTACACAAGTGTAACCTTCTGCTTAAGTAAGCTGTTTGGTCATCTCAGTGCAGCAAAAAAGTGCACAATCGATAAGGTGAAGCTCCAAACTGGTGCTTCCAGCCACTTCATTGATGGCAAGCCCTCCCCCTGCAGACATCCAATCAATCAGCTTTCCACTTCCATCCTTGCCTAGAATGCCCTGTGATGCGAATCAGATGCCCAAATGAACACTAATGTGCATTTCCAAACATTATTTTAAAACCCTTGGGAAAAGCTGCAAAGGCTTTCCCCAAGCAGCAAATGGAGTTCCCCCCCCCTTCTGAAAACTGCAAATCTTGGTTGGATTTTGTTAGGAGAAAAAGAATTCTCTGAAAGTTCTATTAAGGATTCCCCACCACCACCATATAGGCAATGGCCTACAGACCAGATAGGCACCCTGCTAAGGGCCATAAATGTTCTAAGGGTCAGAAGTTTCCCTTTTGCACCCAGAGATGGAAAAAAGAGATAAGACAATAAACATGGGATTAAACTAGCAGCACTTTGTTAAATTTAACAGATGATGATCTGGAAAGGAGCACTAATGTGTGGGAAAACTATCCCATCTCTCCAGGCTTAATGCCTGACCATCTGGGCAGACTTCTTCCTCCCAGATAGCTCAGGGAAGGAATTGCATTCCATCTCTTTCACCTCTCAGCTACACCCTCATGGCTGGGGAGGGCAGTTTGCACAATTATCTCAGTCTTAGTCTGACAGCTTCGAGTGGATGCTGGTGATCACTGCATAGTGCCAGCCATATCCTGCCCACTGGTCACACAGCCCTTGAGAATGGGCATCTGGAATGGCCTATCACCCTTAAATGACTCTTCTGGGGTTCTACCAAATCCCTGCAGAACAGTAATCCCAGACATCCCCATCACAGAAGAGGGCCAGAGGAACTCCATCCCTGTTTTTCTAACAGCAGAGGAAAAAATTCCTGCAGGGCCCTTTGTTGACCCATTAAGAATAAATCACTCCCTGACCCAGATAAGTGACCCCCATCTGCCCTGTATAGATCAATCCTAGAAAACCAAATATTGGGATGAAACACAACTGAACCATTTTTGTCCAAGAAGTACCATTTGAACATCCCTATAAATACCCTACAGGGACCAGATTCCATCTGATCTTGGAAGCTAAGCAGGGTTAGCTCTGGCTAGTACTTGGATGGGAGACTGCCAATGAATACCAGGTGCTATAGGCTATATTTCAGAGGAGGAAAATGGCAAGACCACCTTTGAGTATTCCTTTTCTAAGAAAACTCTATGAAATTCATGAGGTCATCGTAAGTTGACAGGCAACTTGAAGGCACACAAGCACATGCACGTGCACACACACACACACACACACACACTCACTTTTTATAGACCTTATTGATTGAATGGGTATCCCAGGCAGTTTCCTTGTATGCTGGGGTAGGATCTCTGTCCATATGATGTGTAAATCTGGTCACCATAACCATGGAGCCTCAAAGTCACCACATATTTGCAAAACAAGGGCCTTCCATTTTTCCACCCCAAGGTCATTCCCTCCTAAATGAACTAACAAAATATGGGAATGTTTGGATAGGAAAAACAACATGGCTGAAAGTTCGAATGAAAGATGGTCATCTCATGCCCTCCTGCTTATCTACTGGACCAACACTGGAAATTACAGACCAAAGCAGGTACAGAACTTCCATTCTGCAGCTCTGCAATTGGCCCAATCAACAAAATGGTGGCCTGCAATCAAAACTCAAGGCTGATTCCCCACCCAAAGAAATACCAGAAACTAAAGACAAAAAGGTTAGATTGCTGATTGACCAGGCAGTGGCCCTAGAAGTGGGCGGATGTATGAATGAAAATCTTTAAATCACCAATGTCCCAATGTTTGTATGCCTGAGGATGACACCCCAGCAGTGCTACCATAGAAGCAGCTCCAATGTGGAAGGAATGCAGCCAAAGTGCATATGCCCTAAACCCAATTGGGATAAGGCCATATATATATATATATATATATATATATATATATATATCCCAGAATTGCAATTCAGTGAGGGGAAGGCCAGATTCATGAGAAAACAGTAAACCAGGAGAAGAACAATGTAACATCAAGTATCTCTGGAGCCCAGAAGCTGGGCACAACTCCTGAACAGAGGACTCTGCCAGTGTGATTGAAGTCACCAACTGGCACTGGTCAGTTTTGGAGCGACGTACCAGAATAGACAAACCCCCACCAGAAAAAGACACATCTTCATTTATTTATCGGCTCTGGAAGAAGCAAGCAAATCACTAATTCTAATAGCCACAAAGAAAGTGAGCAGGGCAGCTGCATGAAAACATTTGGCTGGATGGGCAAAGCACATCCCACTGTGAGTGCAGCCCTATCAGGATCTCTGGTGTGATAGGAACACTGGTGTCCTTTTGCACTGGAATGTGTCTGGATCACCCTTCAAACATTTCACACAACCTAAAATCAGAAGAAAAATTGACCATATCTTGTGCTCTTGGATAAAAAAAGAAAGAGTAGAAACCTTACCTTTAATTTTATGCACTGACAATCCTTTGGACTTTTTCAGACAGGACTTACCACACATGAAGATTCCAGAACAGTTACGAAACTGTAGCATGGCAGGGGGTATGTTTCGGACGACGCCGTCCCTGTCTCGGTGTCGTCCATAACTGTTCCGGGTATGATTGAAGACAGCTGCACCATTTTTTACTCACGGAGAACGTCTGTGAGAGAGGGATGTCGTCATCAAGAGAGGGACAGCGGTGTCCGAAATGGACCCCCTGCCACGTGACAGTGTCGTAACTGTTCCGGAGTCTTCTTACATGGTAAGTCCTGTCTGAAAAAGTCCTTTATGATGAAGAGCCATACAAAATTGGATCAAATGATACACTTAAATGGGCCAGGGCTGTGGAAGGGAGGCCAGGGACCTGAACTGCCAAAATTCCCTACCTATCTCACGATACATTCCTCTGGTGCTAGGGGCTAAAACAGTCCCTATCACTCTGTCACTTCACCTTGTCAATCAGCCATACGTAGGATGGCATGGGGTATGGATGTTGCCTGGCACATGGAGGAAATGGGACATTTGATTTAATGATAGATCATCAGACAATTCATTGAAGAAGTTACTGATATGTTTGGCCCAAAACAAGAAGTTAAAGTTAAGACACTGATACGTAAAATCTCACACAGCTGTCATGACCCTGGTATTCTTGGAAGCAAGGGTATTGATGACAAATATGGTGGACAGATTGTTGCATCAAAATGAAAGGTGGAGTTGGCAAACAGATCCACTAACAAATGTCTCTCTCTCTCTCTCTGGCTTTTCTTTGCTAACGAAGATTCAGGAAGGACTCATCCTGCGTTTTCCGCAAGCATGGCGCCAGCTACACACTTTACTGGTTTGGCAAACTAACAAATGTATAGCAACCAATATGGGGAAGAATTCAAGGAACGTAATACTTTTAATAATGTACACAGCCGTCTACTCCTGAGGCCAAGTCTGAGTGTACTGTCTATCTCTAAAAATGATCCCCAAACCACTACCATCCAACTGCATCAGAGTGCAGCTGAAAGTCTGCCTCAAGTAGTGGCACTTGCCTCCAAAAAGAAACTCAGGGATCAGCTAGATAGGGAAATTAACATGGGATAATTGCACATTAACACACCATCGTGACAATGTTTATTTGTCTTCATGATTTTTTTTATCAAGATTGCTGGTATGGGAAGCTATCCATATTTAAAGTTCACATGGAGCATGCCTGTGAAGAAAGATGGTGGTCACAAGGGAATTACTTGTGTTATTATTCTCCAAAAGCTCCCACCGTTGTACATTTCCCCCTAATTCAATTCAAGACACAGAAGATCAATTTTCTGTTTAAAAAAAAAAAGAGAGATTTTTTTGTTTTGTTTTATTGCTCAAGAATCATGCATGATCGTTTCCATGAAAATCAACAATGGCCACTCTGGCCACTTCGTTGCTGGCAAGCCCACCCCTGCTAAAGTCCGACTAATCATGTTTTGACTTCAAGAATGTGTCCTGATTCAAATTGGTTGTTCAAATGGGTGGGAATGTGCATTTCTGCATATTTTTCAAAACACTTGGCGAGAAATAGCGAAGGCTGTTAGTGTGGAGTGCATGGAGTCCCCTCCCTCCTTTCAAATATGGAAATCCCCATGGGATATTATCAGGGCAAAAGGTATTCTCCTCACATGAGTCTCCTTCTCAGAATGCCCCCAAAGCCAGGACTCTGAGGCCAAACCCCTTGCTGAAAAGGAATAACACCCCATGGACAAGTGCTCCAAGGACACATATTCCTCCATGCAGTCCACCCCCAGACAGATTGGATACGCTAACCATGGGTCTCAAATGGAGAGGGAGAAGGATCTTGGAGTGCCTCTGGAGAAGAAGCGTGGGCTGTATTCTGATGACTGGGTCCAGAAGGTGATGATGACTGCATCTCACCTTCCGGCACCTCTAAACAAGCAACCACTGCAAGCAGATCAGAATCAATTGGTCACAATTTACCTTTACAAGTGGACAACCCATCCCATGTTCTTGCTACATTAGCAGTCCCATGAATAGCCTGTGCCCTTTCCAATGCAGAAACAGAAGACGAAATGTCAGGGGATGACAGGACATTCAATCCCCGGCAGAAGGCAAAAACTGTCTCAGCAGACTTGGTAGCAACACTTTCCCAAGAATACTTATACACAGATTATTTGGCATCCAAAAACAGGAGGTGCTTTAATCTTCAAAGTAGTTTCAGCTATTCACAGTATTTATAGGCAAAATGCTATGCCAGGCATCACAGGATCATAGGAAGAGAAGGAACACTGTTCTGGCTCTCTTATATACATCTCAGCACAGCATTGGTTTATTCAAACGCATGGTTACATTGCATCAGATTTCCATACTACATGGATTTGCACTCTAGTAACCCTTTTTCTCATGAAGCTGTGGCATGATTAGGCATGACTGGCAGTTCATGGAGTCAGTCATCATGATTCAGCATGATTTCTGCAGTTGTTTGGCCATTTTAAAACTTAGGCTTCAGTAACCAATTTCTGACACAAAATACTTTCAAAATCCACTGCCTCTTCATCAGATGATGAGGAAGAAGCTGGGGAGGGTGGGTGGGCTTGAGCTTAGTATGCCTTGCAGGAGCTGTCCTTTGCCTGCCCTTCTTGTTGCCACTGCCCTTCTTAGGCACCATGACTGCTATTAAATTATCGGCTAACTATAGCAGTCCATAAAACTTGCAGAGAGAGGTCTTGCCCCCTACAATTATACAATTAGGCTAATGGTTAATGAAAGTAGAAAGGGGGGTTAAGTGGAGACAAGGTGGCCTCCACAAGTATCAGAGAAACCTCCACAGGAATCAGAGAAAAAGCCCAGACCCAAATATATATATTTTAAAGACTCATAAGACTTATGAAAATAAAGGTCAAATCACACACCCCCACCCCCAAGATTAAGAAGACCAGTTAAAATGCAACTGAACTGGGAAGGTCCAAAAAGCATAAAAACCAGGGCTGCAGCCAAGCCCTTTGATCCAAAATCAGCCTTGCCCGGCCAAAAGCCTGCACACTCCACCAAGAAGCAGAGAGCAAAGGGGGGGCTACTCCCCAGACACCTGCACTGCTGCTGCAAAAGTCACCTGCAAAACTTATTTATTTATTTATTTATTTTATATCCCACCTTTTTCCCTATGGTGGGACCCAATGCAGCAACATTTAAAAAGAATACTAGCTAATAACCAGAGTACAATAAATAAGAATTAAAAGAGATTAAACCATTATATAATTAAAATTCCCTATAAATAATAAAACATTTTTAAAACTCCATAAAAATTAAAATAAATCTTAAAAACTGGAGCACCAGCAGTCCAACCTTCATTTGTGAGCAAAGGCCTAGTGGCATAAAAATGTTTTGACCTGCCGTCTGAAAGAGAGTAAAGATGGGGCCATCCTAACCTCTCTAGGGAGGGAGTTCCAAAATCTGGGAGCAGCTACAGAAAAGGCCCTGTCCCTAGTTCCCACCAAATGAGCCTGAGAAGGTGGTGGGACAGAGGGAAGGGCCTCTCCAACTGATCTAAATGTTCTGCTGGGTTCATATAGGGGATATGGTTCTTCAAGTAAGCTGGACCCGAGCCATTTAGGGCTTTATAGGTCAACACCAGCATGTTGAATTGTGACAGAAAACAGGTCAGCAGCCAATGGAGCCATGGCAACAAGGGTATTGTATGCTCTCTAATTGTAGCCATCCTCCATTAAGAGCCTGGCTGCTGCTCTCTGGACCAACTGAACCTTCTGGGCACTTTTCAAAGGCATCCCCACATAGAGTACAAAGAGCACATTACAATAATCCAAACGGGATGTAACCAAAGCATGTAACACTGCAGATGTGAAATATCAAAGTCCACTGCCTAATGAAATGGTCCTATAAAGGCTTTAAAAGATGGGAACTGAGAACCCCATGGCTTACTGAGATGGGCCTAAGGAGGCCTACAGGGAAAGCAGAGGTCCATGCAGGCCCAAGAACTCCACAGCTAATTGAAACAGGCCTGCAAGGCACCATGGGAGAAAAGGAGGCCTGTGTAGACCTGAAAACACCACAGTGCCTGTGAAATCTAGACAACAGGCTGCAGGAATGTCAACCACTTGCTGGAACACCGTGAATAACCAAGTGCAAGGGACACTGCTATTGAGATGGCCTGCATGGTTGCGACTCACTACCAACTATGGGAAAATAAAACAAAGAGGCTATAAATTAAAATGGTGGCCCGCCCCGTGAGGCCACCTAAACCACCACTACTTGTTGCCCAACACACTCCCCTTCCACCAGACCTCTCAGTTCCTGGGAGTGCCTGTCAAACCATAGCCCTCTGCCAAGGCCTGTTGTAGTGATCCACCAGAGGGCCACTGGTAAAAGAGGCCTAATCCTGGTGGGCATGGGTTTATAAAGGCCAATCCCATCCCCCTAGCATCATCAAGGTGAGACTGCTCCAGGTAGCCTTGCTTCCATCCCGTCTATCCACAAAAGTCAGCCCCTCCAGCCAGGGACAGGGAAATGGTAATCCGCCATAAGGGGAGCCTGCTCACAGAAATGCATATTTTGGACCAAAGTGCATGCAAAAATGCATAAAATAGGAGAAATGCATATAATTATGCATATGAAAATGTATGTATATGAAAATCAATGCAAAATCCAATGGAAAAATAGGGCAGAAGCATAGGACTCAAAAAGTATGAAAATATTTTTTTAAAAAAATAAGAAAATAAGAAATGGATCAGAACCAAACTGACCAGGTTTGCTCATGGCTGGGAAAGACACCGATAGAGAAGACAGCACAGTGCAAGAGGGGCCAATGGTCTGATTCAGTATAAGATACCTTCCTATACGATAGCACTTGCCATGCCAGCTCCAGTGTGAAATTTCATGTACCATGAGTGAGAACCAGGGGCAATGCCAGCACAAAACGATCTGACCCAGTTCTTAACTGGACTTGAAATGAATCTGAGAGAGGAGCTTGTGTGCTTGGCCACTGTAATAAAGTAGACAAATAATTACCAAGCAAATCAAACACACTTACACCTCAGATGATTTTGAAATATTATCTATAATCGGGCACTTCTGTGGTAGGAGGAAAGGTTAATAAAGTAATTTAAAAAAGATTGTGTGGTGTATTACAGAAACAGGAGAAGACTGGCGGTCATAATTGTTAATCTCCTGAAACACCGGATCTCTATTGCATGAGGCATGTATTTTCATCCGACTCCTTATGGTGTATCCCACTTATTACTATATTATACTGTTTAATTGCCTTTTATATAAAAAAATCTTATTTTAGCTTAAAAATAATAAATAGGGTTGATTATTTTTCTTTCTTTCCAGCAGAGAATTCTTAGGAAAGCTATTAAAAATGCACACAACAAAACATGTACACGTAAGATAAGTCTGTAATGCATCTCGTATCTATATCTACAAAATAATCTGATAATTGTTGGGAATGATTATCCCTATCCATCATGTTGTAGCAAATACTACTGTATTTGTATTGTGACATTTCAAACACAGCTTCTTTTGTTCTATTTCTGTCCCCAGAGTTGATTTGTTTGCTGGGTGAAACTGGCTAATATTACTTGGCATGTTGTAGGGACAATAAGATAATTTAGGGGCAGTGGTGGTGGTGGTGGTAGTGATATCATCTTCATCATCAACAACAAACAACAAACAACAGCAAACAACAGCAGCAGCAACAGCAGCTACATAGCGCTCTTGCTTCTTGTAGCGGTGATTTCAAAAGGTTATGTTTGAAGATTCCTTTTGATGCTATGGCCATTAGCATATGGTGCCCCTCGGGATTTTGAAGTTTGGCGCCACTCCTCTGACAACTTAGTTATTATTTATCAAAATATTTATTCATCTTCCTCCATCCCTCTCCCCTTCTCCTTTCCCCATCCCGACTTCTTTCTCCCCATCTCCCCCCACCATATACCCTCAAGTCATTTCTGACTTATGGTGACCCTAAGGGTTATTGGGGTCTCATCCACATGATGAAAAACGACATGTATTTATTCAAAAGATCGGTGATCTGTACACACCACCATTTGAATAAATATGTTTCATTCAGAGGGGGCAACAGCAAAACTCACCTTCTAGTCCGTGTCCATCGAATCCAGGTCTTCCTCTGGATTGCAGGGATAAATCTGTGTGGCTTCCAAATGATTGGCTTTGTACACTCCTGTTCACACACATATGCACAGGAGTGCAATCTGATTTGCTGGTTGAGTAGAGGGGGAAGGACTACCAGGGAAGGAGATTGGCTGCAGTCACCACGTTTTGTAAGCCAGAAGCAGCAGAAGCTGGGGCTTGGGGAAAACACACAGCAGCAAAGAGCCTAAACTCTAAAGGCTGGAAAAAGAGTTCTAGGCTGGACAGATCTGCAAGGCGTGCCTCAAAGTCAAAGCCCCCTGCAAGGCTCAGGGGCAGAGGAACCAGAGACCACTGCAGGATGAGGGGCTCAAGCAGGCAGCCTCAGTCTCCATAGAGAAGAAAGGGCTTTTTTTTTTTTTTTTTTTTTTTTTGATGACTGAACTCTCAAACAATTTCCTTCTTTTTGGCTAGCTTGCCCTGAGAAAGGAGCCTCCCATTCCTCCCCTTCCAGAGGAGGAGGCAAAGGAGGAGCCGAAGGAAGAAAGAAGCTCAAGGCTGGGCTGGGGAGACTTGTATCTCCAACTGTGCTCTCTCTTTCACCTTCCTTCAAAAAAGAGTCCAAAATATGAGATTGGTGGGGGGTCAATCTCCAACTTGCACCTGATGAACAAAAGGAGGGAGAAATCAGGAGTGGGGGGTGGCATGAGTTTTTAATCCGAAAAAGCCCCTTCTTCTCTATGGAGCCTGGGGCTGCCTGCTCAAGCTCCTCAACCCGCAGCAGTCTCTGGTTCCTCTTCTGCTGAGCTTTGCAAGGGGCTTTGACTTTGACTCCATAGACTCTTTCTAAAAAAGCCAGTGTCTCCTTACGGACACCCTTTTCGCCCCTTGAACCCCCCCCCCCTATTGAGCCAGATCCTAAAACTCCAGGCTCTCACTTTGGGTGAGTGCCTCGCAGATCTGTCCAGCCTGGAACTCTTTTTCTAGCCTTGAGAGTTTAGGCTCTTTCATGCTGTGTGTTCTCCCCTTCTTCTTTTTCCCCTCCTCCTCTATGGTGGGAAGGGAGATTGCTTGCAAGTCACTGCTCTTTGGAGCACCCACCCAAAAGAGGTTTCTTCTCCCTCTAGCCACCAATGCCTTTTGGTCCCTTTCCGAGCGGGTTCCCTGCATGCTCCCTGGAGATCTCCATTTCTTTCCCCGTCCTGGCCTCCCTTGACCGGCAGCCAGCTGGATAGGGGTCATGCGGAGTTTGGGGGGTAACTCCAAATTGTGTAGGCAGTTCACATGCTTGCGAATGTCTACCTTTTCGGATTATATTTACCCTGTATGGATTTTTAACCCTCATATAGATGAGGCCTGAGGTTTACTTGGAAAGATTGTTCAGAAACAGGGTTGCCTTTCTGTAAGTCTGAGAAGGTATGACTGGACTAAGGTCACCCTGAGGGTTTCCATGGCCAGACAGGGATCTGAACTCTTGTCTCCCAGATTCCTAGGTCAGCACTCAAATCACTACACCAGTGCTATTCAAAGTGGTAGTCTTTGGACCAGTGAGGATCCCTGAGCCATTGGCTGCCACTTCCACAGGAGTTTTTAGGAAAGAAAGAACTGTTGTCAATGGCTACAAGTATGGTGTTGGCCCCACACACATGGGAGGATGTCATTCCCCCACTTCAGGTTGCCTGAGACGCACCACATTAAACCACTCTGGTAGAGAAAAAAAATATTTCTATTTCACCCTATTTCCCAAGATCTCTGAGTGGTGCATGACTAAAACCAATACAAACAGATTAAAACAATAAAAAACAATATAAATAGAATAAAAATGTATTAAACATGTTAACAAATTACACCAGGTTTGCAAAGATAAAACAGTTTAAAACCATGTGTGAGGTGTTTTGAAGTGAATCAGTGAGGCCCAATGAGGCTTGAATAAACAGCCATATTTTTACTTGAAATCTATATGAAATCAATGTAGGCAGGCATCAATCAGGCCTCCAAGGAGTGGACATCCCACATTTAGGGATGTCACAACTGAAAAAGCCCTCGCCCACATCCTGACACAATAGTGTTATAGCAATATTATTCCACTTTAACTGCTATGGCTGCCTCCTGTGGAATTCTGGGGTTTGTAGTTTAGTGAGACCTAAGAGCTCTCTGGCTAATGCTAAATGCCCCTCCCTAAACTGCAAATCCCAGGATTCCACAGAAGACAGCCATAGCAGTTAAAGTGGAATAATAGTGCAATAACAGTGTAGTGTGATCAAGCCCATACAGTGTATTGACTTCAGTGAAGGGACATATAGTCTCATCTCTTTTCCATCTAAATTCAAGGAAGCTACTCATGGTCCTCTGAAACAACATCTCAGGCTTGGCCAAATTGACCACCAACAATGGTCCGCCCTGGCCTCACATCGGGAGGCATGGAGACGCACTATCCACAATGCTGCAGCCTTATTTGAGAACTCACGCCGAACAAGTCTTGAAGAGAAATGACAATGCAGAAAGAATCAGAACCCAGAAACATCATCCAAGGAGACCTTCTGTTGTGCTTTCTGCAACCGGACTTGTTTACCTCGGATTGGCCTTTTTAGTCATCAGCACACTTGCAGAAAGCATGGGATGAATCCTTCCTGAATCTTTGTTTGTGAAGAAAAGCCAGATAGATTGGACTGGATGTGGAAAAACAAACAGGTAAGACATATTATTCCTGATAATACAGAAATGCTTTTAGTCAGATCAGGGAATAGGGACTGAACCTGTGTTGGATGCGTTTACACTTCCCTTGAAGAATGGGCTTGATTTTGATTCTACTTCTAGATTAATCCCTCAACCTAGAAGCCTTCATTTTGGCAGTGACTAGGATTGTTTTTGCCTGGAGATATCCAATTTAGTGTCAGTGAGAAACGTCTTCATCATACCCCATTTGGAATACTATAACATATGAAGCTGCCTTAGAAGGCTGTTAGAGGCACTGTTAGAGCACAAATTTGGTCCAGAAGGCTGCAAGCAGACCACTGAATGAGGCTGGCTATGGGAAGTATTTAACTCCCTTGTACTTTCACCAGTGGTTTCTTGTCAAAATTAATGGTAGGAAGGGGTTTCTGGGTCCCATGACCAAGATGGATGGAAATGCACTTCCACCCCACCCTGGACTGGCATAACAAGATCATGTGGCCCCTCTACAATTGTGTGACAGTACCGTGGACCAGTAGGAATTGGTTTCAGAGCACTTTAACCCACCTGGTAGGAAATATCCAATCAGGAGCAGTTGCCAACACCTCTCCTGATTGTTTGAGGGTGTCAGGGGTGGAAATGGCCCTCAGATTGTCTTCTTTAGAACCACACGACTCCTCAGCAAACACACCTTGGCACAAAGGACCAATAGGAAGAAGGTTGAGAGCTTTGATTTGGAGCTGGGCATCCTGCCTTGTACACACAGACATTTTTGCTCACCTGGACATGTTCAGAGAAGACAACATGGAGTTGGTAACACTTCTTCAAATTCCAGGACTTTCTATACCCTTTAACCTATAAAAATACAATCTACAAAGGAGCCCATGAGTAACCATAGAATCTACTACTTTTCTGCAACAATGTCAGGAGCTGTGGGTTTTTCCAATCCTCTCACACTCTTGTGGGATGAACTTATGGGAGAAGCAATTAAGCCTAGAAGCCTGTTCTTACCCCCAACAGGTTCATAGAATCATAGAATTAGATTTGGAAGAGACCACAAGGTTAATCTAGTCCAACCTCCTGCCATGCAGGAATACACAATTGAAGCATTCCTGACAGATGGCCAGCCAGCCTCTGTTTAAAAACCTCCAATAAGGAGACTCTACCACACTCTGAGGCCATGCATTCCACTTCTGAACAGCTCCTACTGTCAGGAAGTTCTTCCTAATGTTTAGGTGGAATATCTTTTCCTTTAGTTTAAACCCATTGCTCCGTGTCCGAGTCTCTGGAGCAGCAGAAAACAAGCTTGCTCCATCCTCAGTAGGACATCCCTTCAAATATTTAAACATGGCTATCATGTCACCTCTCAACCTTCTCTTCTCCAGACTAAACATGCCCAGTTCCCTAAGTCACTTTGCAACTCAGAAAAGGAGACCACAGGCCTGTCTACACTGCAGAAATACAGCATTTGGACACCACTTTATCCACCATAGTTCTATCCTATGGAATCCTGGTATTTGTAGTTTGGTGAGAAAAGGGTAAATACCTTACAAAACTATATGTTTCAAATTTCTGAGACAGAATTCCTCACCAAGACCTTGTATAGATAGGCTATTTACCCCATCTTGGAGCCATGCAGTCCTAATGACACAGGGCTTTTGACCCATTCCCCCCCCCCCAGGAAATACTCACAACGCCTGGGGCTAAGATGGGATAAAGTTTGAGGAACCATTTTAATATAATGTTATTTCAATAAACCTGGAAAAAACATTTATCCCCAGAAGAAATGGCTCAGGCCCCACTGGACTGCAGGAGGCCCTACCACCACACCAGCCTATCACTAAAGCTGCCATCCATGTTGTACTCTCTGGATGGAGGAAGCAAGCCCACAGCATCCGACCAGATTGGTCACATGTAGAGGTCTTCCTCATGTGCTGTGGGGCAGCATTTTGGCTTTGGGGAATGGGCTTTGGGGAGCAGTTGGCAGCAGTGGCTGCAGGGATGGGCTGACATCATGGTCTGGACTTCATCCCATTCCATGCCAGTTATGGGGGAGGAACAGGCCAGACCCACAGCCAGCATAGCACAACAGGGAGCTGGCATATTCTGGCCAATGAAGATGAGTCCCAAGATTAATTGAATGGTACCATCTATGTTTCCACTGCCATGTTCTGCATACACTGGAATTGACCATCATAACCTGGGGAGACAGGAGTGTTTGCAGGTGGAGCTGGGAGCTCATCCCCACATGATTCAAAATAGTGAGATTCTGTACTTGGAGTAGAGGAGTGGTTATTATCATGGTCACAGCCATGTGGGACTTGGAGTTCATCCCCAGATGATTCAAAAGACCACTTGGACCTCTGAGATTCTACTAGGACAGTGATTCTTAACCTGTGGTCAGGGGTCCCCAGTGTCCTCACAGGGGATCCACAAAGGCTTGAAGGCTGCTCAGCCCACCTCTTGCCTGCAGTGGAGTGGACATGTGACAGGAGCCAAGGCAAAGGCTGGATGACTGGCTTGGCCTGCTCATTGCCATTTAATCTGCTCACTGCCATTCACTCCAGCCACAAACTTTCAGGAAGAAGCAGGAGAAAAGTCTTCCCTCCCCCTCCAGTGCCTCTGCAGGATGGTTTAATGGATGGTGTAATTGTATTATTAGTTGTTGTTGTTGTTGTTAATATTATCATTCATTAGGTTTAAATCTTGAGTTAAGTCTTGGGGATCCATGGCAACAAAAGAGGAGTGGTTAAAAGAGTTTAAGAGTTTCTTTTAAAGAAAACATTATAAAACACTGTTTACCTTCATGTAAAATTGTTTTTAACAGAGCTGCATCCTAAAAATTAAAAACATTAAAATAAGAATTCAACGTGAATAAATAGCAGTGCTTTTGATGGATCCAGGCTCAGGTATAGATGAATTCTCTTGTGAAAAGAGAAAGATATTCTGTATAAAACTGTCTGAAAACTTAAAATTTACTCATTTTTATAAAGAATTAACTGACTATGCTCAAACTTTTTATTCTTCGCTGTGAATTTTTCTCCTAAAAAATACTCTTGGGTATTTTTTTTTCTCCAGGTCTGGGGACAGAGGATTATTATGAAGGCCTTGTATTTTTAAAAGTATCACACCATATAAAGAATTAAAAATTACCAAGAATGGAAATGAGCATGCAGCTGATAGCAGAAGACCAAAAGGACAGACTGCCTTCTCTGAACATCTTTTAGGCAGAAGCCAGCCTATTGTGCTACCTGTAATTGGCTATTGAACCTTCTCTCCAACCCCCAAGCAAAACTGATAGGATATGTCTATACTCCCCACTTCCAGGGAGGGGCTTGCACTAATCATATGATCCTACCTGGGCCCATGTGTTGGGAACCAAACTTTGCTCTTTTTTGAGCTTTGCAGGGGAACACACCAGGTAACATTTATAATGCATGCTTAAAGCTACACCATCTGTTTTATTTCTGTTTTGAAAAGGAGGAGGGTCTGTAGGAAAGCTTTTTCTTCAAACTGTTTAATTTTAAGAAAGCCCCCATCTGCTTTATTTCTGTTTTTAGATAAGGTGGCAGTGGGGAGGGCATCTCTGTATAAAAGATTTTTCTCTTTGTACTGTTTAATTTAAAGAAATCCCCCCCATCCATTTTAAATAGATATATGTTTCCAAGAAACATGCTTGCTAAGGAGATTTAGGTGTATATCAGTACTGGCATCCCTTTAAACACACACACACCATCTTTACAGTAGCTACTTTTTAAAAGAAAATCACAGCCACCGTTTTAAGCAATCCATTTTGATTCAGTATGTTGAAATCTTTTAGCACATGGTTTTTAAAGTCTCACAACAGTCACCAGTTTTAAATAAATCATTTGTCAACTTTTATTATTCAGTAGCATTGTTAAAAAATGTAACAAATATCTTGTAAGACCTATTTTTCAGCACTTTAAACACATGTTCTAAAACATTTTTATCACGAGGCCTTAAGACACACTGTAACTCTTGAAGTGCCTCACCAGCTCAACCTAGTTTGATTATCAGTACCAAGACTAGGGACTTGTCTACACCCACCAGAATACACCGCCTTTTGGCTGGCATCTCTCTCTCTCTCTCTCTCTGGCTTTTCTTCGCAAATGAAGATTCAGGAAGGACTCATCCCGCACTTTCTGCAAGCGCGCTTATGACTGAAAAGGCCAAGCCAAGATAAACATGTCCGGTTGCAGAAAGCACAGCGGAGGGTCTCCTTGGGTGATGTTTCTGGGTTGTGATTTTTTCTGTGTTGTTGTTTCTCTTCAAGACTTGTTCGGCATGAACTCTCAAATAAGGCTGCAGCATTGTGGATAGTGCATCGCCATGCCTCCTGATGTGAGGCCATGGCAGACCATTGTTGGTGATCAATTTGGCCGAACCTGAGATGTTGTTTCAGGGAGTCCTTGTATTGCTTTTTTGGAGTGCCTCTCTTACGCTGACCCGTAACGAGTTCACCGTAGAGTACTATTTTGGGGAGGCAATGGTCCTCCATCCTAGAAACGTGCCCTGCCCAGCACAGCTGTGTTCTCAATATCATGGCCTCAATGCTGGTGATCCCTGCTTGCTCAAGGACAGCAACGTTTGTCACATAGTTAGTCCAGTGTATATTTAGGATTGTGTATATACAGCACTTATGAAAGCGTTCGAGGAGGTGATAGGTGGCGATAGGTGGCTGGCATATACTGGCCTGGAAACTGGCCTGTCCTCCGTCCCCCACTAATAGAGATGAAATGGGGACACAGCAGTCATTGCAGGCACACTCCAGCTGATATTGGCAGGCACCTGACCTGCTGTCACATGTCACGCTCTCTGAAGCCAGAAGAGAGTCCCTCAGCTTGTGATCAAGACTGATCACATGCAGGGGGCCCTGATCATGTGCTGTGGTCCTCCTTCCTGGCCCACATTGACTGCAGTGGCGGCGGCAGCGGCCGGGTATTTGGCTTTCTCATGTCGGACCCTTCTAGGCTTTCCCATATAACATGGGTTTTCCTGGATTTTTTCCCCAAAATTTTTTAAATGGGTTTACCCTGGCTTCCCCCAACTTCACTTTGGATGTTGTCCAGACTGTCCAGAGGCAAGACGGGGCAAAAGTCTTGCATCCTTTGGATTTCAGAGCTCCAAGAAGGGGGAAAGCCATGGTAAACTGCCCATCTAGTTAATCCCCTTGGTCTACCGATTCCTTAGTTAGCAATGCTGAATAGCGCTGGGCCCAGGACAGAATGTTGTGGCACCCATTAGTCACTCCTCTCCAGGATTAGGAGGAGCCAATGGTGAGCACCCTTTGGGTTTGGTTGGTCAAAAGTTTACAAATCCACCAAATAGTAGCATTGTTTGCTCATATTTTACTATCTTGTCTGCAAGAATGTCACGAGGGACCTTGTCAAAGGCCTTGCTGAAATCAAGATATACTACATCCACAACATTCCTGTCATCTATCCATCTGGTAACTCTATTAAAAAAAAAAAAAGAGAGAGAGAGAGAGAGAGAGAGAGAGAGAGGGAGAAGAGCTAAGATTAGTCTGGCGTTACTTGCTGGCATGATGTGCTAGCTATTTATTTGACTTCCTCTTTGGTGATTTTTTCCTCCTTTTCCTCCTGTACATGTCCCTTTTAACTCTTAGCTCAGTTGAAAGAAATCCATCTTGGTTTCTTTAGACACCTCACATTTTTTCCTCCTCACTGGAACTGTTTGAAATGGTGCATTCAATATCTGACTTCTAAGAAACTCCCACCCATCATGAACTCCCTTCTCTTTTAGTCTTCCTAACCATGGGATCACACCCAGTATTTCCCTTAAAAAGTTTACTGAAATCCACTTCCTTAAAATCTAGAATGTTTGTCTGACTATGTTTGCCTTTCCCTTTCCACTGTATAACAAACTCCAGAAGTACTTGGTCACTCCCATCTATGGATCCTGCCATTTCCACCCCATTAACCAGGTCATCACTTTTGGTTAGCATCCGATGTAAAATAGCTGATCCACTTATCATCTCTTCCACTTTCTAGACAATCACATTTTCTTCAAAGCAAGTGAGGAATTTCTTGGACCTTATATTCTTGGCAGAAGTTTGACTTCCAACAAGTTAGCAGGATAGGTGAAATCTACCAGTCCTATTGAATCACTCTTTTCTGAATGTCTGATCATCTCTTCCCAGAAGGCATCATCCAAATCCTCAGTCTGGCTTGGGGTCTGTACTAGACCCCCACAATGACATCCCTATTGTTTATCTCCCCCTTAATTTTTACCCAGATGCTCTCAACCTGGCTTCTAGGATTTAAGTCATGTTTGTCTTGACAGGTGTAAACATCCTTGATATATAATGCTCCTCCTTTCCTTTTTGGTTTATTCTCTGAAATAGGTCAGCCCCCTCTGTTACTACATTCCAATCATGAGACAATCCCACCAGATTTCATTGATGCGTGTTATATCATATTTGTTTTGCTGTGTCTACACACAAAAGAACAATAGAACAGTAATGAGCACACAAGCAAGTGTCCACTCAACTCACACAGTCATCCTTACCCTAACAGATACAAGCTCACCAAAACACAATAGAATAATGAGACAATAATGAGCACACAAGCAAACCTCCTCCCATCTCACAAAAACAAATATCCTTTACCCCAAAAGACACAACAGCTTTAACACAACAGGAGCTTGGTGAATATGCAAGATGCTTGTTCACTAAGCTCCTGTTTGCCGAGCTCCAGGAAGTGGGGCTGCAGCTACTTAGACTTTAACAGACGAGGTACATACCGCTAAAAAAAGCATCATATAGGACTTGAGGATAACACAAAGGGTGAAATTATCAGACTTCCTTGTCATTGAGCCATTCCTGGGGCATAGTGCTGGTGCGGACGAGGCATCAGTGGGCTATTTGTTTGACTTCAGTCAGTGAAAATTGATGCCTTATTCATGCCCGTGCTATGTCCCTAGAACAGCTGAATGTTGTCTGATAATTTCGCCCTTTTGTGTTATCATTGCGTCCTTATGACACAGTTTTTGCTGTGTCTGATAAAGTCCTTAGACAACCATGAATGGAATGTGTCTTTTGTACAATAGCCAAAAAATGTATGTAAAATGAAATTCCACTCTTTAATTTAACGTCTGTCTACTACATTATACAAAACCTTGTGTTTGAGCACAGAGTCACAAGATTTGATGTGTTGTCTAATGGGACCAAAGCAAAGACTTTGAAGTAAAATTTTGAACCCAATATATTTATCCCTTCAGTTCTCTCTCAAACACACACTTCCGCTTCCTGTAATTTTTGTGGTATAATGCACATTTAAGAATGATTTTCTCCAAACTTGATATTTAGACTTAGATTGCCATCCTGAACTTTTATATATATATATATATATATATATATATATATATAATTTTTATTGCATAAAATAATAATCAAATGAAGAAATAAAGAAAACAAAAAATGGAAAGTCCATCACCATTTAATTTTCCCTTCTTAAAGATAGTTATTGTCAGTCCGCTATGCGTCCACTATGAGAGCTGGCGTTAAATTAACTCTCGTTCTTCACAAAATTGTAACAGCAGTTTATCAGCAGTTTATCAGCATAACAACAACATATATTTCAGTACCTTTAAAGTTTAACTCCGTTTTACTCACAAACCTTGGAGCAATACTATACTGTAGCTGGAGCAAAAGTCGTTCATCGCAAGATTGTATCCACTCAGCACTAGTTTCAGAGTTCCAGTAACTGTAGCTTATTTATAATAACTTAAAAATTGATGGCAGCGCTTATGCTGGATCCCCGGCTGCCACGCAAGGCTGTGGTGTGCTCTGGTCTCCTCTGCTCCGCTCTATCCCCCTCGCGATCCACCTTTCGGTGCCCACTTTCTGGGATATTGCCAGGCAGGAAACAGACCCCTGTGAGGCCCTCCGACTCCCCCTTGCCTGGGGGAGAATTTTAAGCCCGCTGCGATGAAAATCATTGGGTTTAAGATCCTCACGTGGCTAACCTTCCACCGGAGCTTTTGGTGAAAGATCTATCACACTGCCATTGTCAACCGGAAGTCCATCATCCTGAACTTTTTCATCAAGACTGATAAGCAAACAGGTTATTTTGACAGAAATGTCTATTTTGGCTCATTTTACCCCAAATTTTGTGTGAAATGGATTTTATGGACTACAGGTGTTACCAGTCAAATGTTTGTATCCTTCAAATCATACGCAAAATCATCCACACCAGCTTGGTCAACACCAGGCAAATCTAATGTAACATCAATATGTTAAAATCTATCACATTCCTGAAGAAAAGAATCAAATAGATTTAGGGTGTTGTTGTTCGGGGTTTGTGCAAATCACTAGCAATAACCTACCTTTCTTTCTTTCTTTCTTTCTTTCTTTCTTTCTTTCTTTCTTTCTTTCATAAATATAATGAATGTGAAACATCAGTAATCCCATAGTAATATAATCAGATAGCAATTAATCCCTTCTTAGGGATGGCTTCCCCTGGTCCTGTTGGAACAGAGAAAATGTTCTTTTCCTGTTAGGCATTCTGTCTAAGCATCAATCAGTCCTTTAATGCTTACCATAATTGTCTTCTTCCCTTCCTTTCTCTCCCACCTTCCTCCCTCCCTCCTAAAATCCCACCCTCTGCAAAAAGGCCATCCTGTTATAAAATGAATAGGCTTCAATGAAACTTCCAGTGCCTAGGTTCCTGGCAGTGGTTATTTTGTATTCCAGGGTCATGGATCAAGGACGACCTCACGCCTGTGCTTTGGACATGGACTATCTGTTTTGACAGAAAGATCCAGGCATCTTTGCAAGCTCCTAAGCTGTTACAGGAAGTCTATTAAGTTCAAGCCCCTAAGCTGTCTCAGTCCAAGCCAAGGATACCAAACTTACATTTGTTTTTTCTGATGACCATTCATTTTGGTCAAATGAAGAAATTGCTCGTGTAGGCTTTTGTGGCTGCAGGGAAGAAATCAGTGACTGTCACATACCTTTTAGCTTCTCTGTTCTCCCCCTCTCTACCTCTCAAACATTATCGAGAATGAGAGAGAAATATTGTTTGTTTTTTGCAGCTGTTTATAAGTTTGCAACAGGGTAGCCAAAAGAAGATATTATGAGGAAGTGGAGGAGAATGTTATTGAGAGGCAGTTGATGCCAGGTTAGGGTGGGCAAGATCAAGGCCTTGGAAATATGCTCCAGTTCATCCAGGTGAAAGGCCTCTATGAGATCCTCTTGAACTGAAATACAGGCATGATCCCATTTCACCATCTTAGAAACCTTTGCTACTCTTAAACAAAAACAAAACAAAACTCCTAGCAGTAGCCTCCAACTCTTCACCTGTACACTGAACTTTGCTCATGGTTATTGGGCCTAAACCCAATCAATGCAAGTAAGAAAGGGGATCTTGTAGCACCATTGAGATTAACTGAGAGAAATAGATTGTAGCATAAGCTTTCACAGACTTGGTTTACTTCCTCAAATCCATGCAGCTGAAGAAGTATACTCAGTCTATGAAAGTTTATGCTACATCTTCTTTCCCTCAGTCTCAAAGGTGCTATAAAATCCCCTTGCTTACTGATATTCCAGACTAACATGGCTATGTCTTTGATTTCTACCCCAATTAATGTAAGAATGTGAGAAGAGTGACGATAGTACAGACCAAAGATCTGTCTACCCCAAGCTCTCTGTATATACACAGTAACCAGCCAGTTGCCTATGGGAAGCCTGTTAGCAAACCTTGAGTGAAACTATGCCTTCCATCTCATACTCCACAACAGCTGATATACAAATGGATACTGTCTTTATAGTTAGTTCCAATTCTCAGTAGACCCATTCAATCCGTCTGAACCTGGCAAGTAGACTTAACTCAATAGGAACCTTGGCATGAATCCTGTTCCTAGTGCTGGGTATGTCCACTGAATCAATAGGATTTGTTATTGTGTAGACTTGCCATTCAACAATTGATCTAATGGGTTTTTCCTAGGACTACAGTAGGCAGCAGCCTTATTTTGAGAACTCATGCCGAACAAGTCTTGAAGAGAAATGACAACACAGAAAGAATCACAACCAGGAAACATCACCCAAGGAGACCTTCTGCTGTGCTTTCTTGAACCAGACTTGTTTATCTTAGATTGGCCTTTTTAGTCATCAGCACACTTGCAAAAAGCGCTGGATGAGTCCTTCCTGAATCTTCATTTGTGAAGAAAAGCCAGAGAGAGAGAGAGACAGTAGGGACAAATTAGTTGGGACTAATTCATAAGAATCAGGTCCTTACATAAGAAAGCATTTATCTGAGTCCCATTGATCCAATGGTCCACTCTCATTGGTATTGACCAATTCCATTTATGCCTGATTTCTCACACCCCAACAGATAAGTTGGGACCCAAAGGGTCATCCTCAGGTGCTGTTAACATTTGGAATTGGGTACTGAAAAGCTTCAGGATGTTTTCCAGCAGCTCAGTTTCATCTCTGGAGATTATACAGTGTTGCAGTAGAAGAGTGCAAGAAAGGGAGAGTCTGCAGACTTTTACCCAGGTCCAATTTCTAAGATCAGAGTCAGCATGCATCTGAATACCAGTTGCCTGGGAAAAACAATGGAAGAGAAGTTTGGGTATCATGTCCTCCTCATGGGCTCCCTAGCTGTCCATCATGGGAAAACAACAACAGTGGACTATATGAACCTTTGGTCTAATGTGGTGATGCTCTCCTTATGTTCTGTGCAGTGCCATTCATCCAATATTGTATATTTATCCATCGTAGAGTGGTTGAACCCTGCTGCCACTTGCTGAAGAAAGATCTCCCAAGGCGAGCAGCCCAAGTCAATATGATGACCTCACAAAATGATCCACAGAATTACATGACATTGTAGCCTTGTGATGAACTAAATGCAGCAGCTGACAGCAATAAGGAACTGCTATGTCTTTCATTTTACTGTCCTCAATATTTTCCCCCTCCAATGAAAATAGCCCAAATCTCCACTCTGGAACTTTCATGCCCTGCAAAAGGGGCCAGAAGAGTATGTGTAAAATTTATTCTTAGCCCTTGAGAGCTGGCACATTGGCACCTCTGAAGTCAACATGGAACAGAACCTGCAATCTCCGAAGATTCATTGCCTGCAGCTTTCATGCATACAGGTATTCATTTAGACTGTATTGTTGTCTCTCTTCCATCATGAAACTTAATGCAGATTCCTAAGACATTGTTCCATCCAAAGGATGGCCATATCATGACCTGCTTAGGATTGACAAGGAAACAGCATAATCTTTATTTGTGTTGTTCCTTGTGCCAGCAAAAATGTATATTCTATTATTATAGAAACGGGCATTTAAAGCTTTCCTAGATGGGGTTAATGATTGTTACCTTTATCTAAGCTCCATACAGGGATAATTCTTCACTAAGGCTGCTGACACACTACAGAAATAATGCAGTTTGACACTGCTTTAACTGTCATGGCTCAATGCTATGGAATTCTGGGGTTTGTGGTTTTTTGAAATATTTAGCCTTCTCTCGCAGAGAGCTCTGGTGCCACAACAAATTACAAATCTCTGGATTCCATAGGATGGAGCAATGATAGTTAAAGTAGTGTCAAACTGCATTATTTCTGCAGTGTGTCAGCAGCCTAAGTTTCTTCTCAGAGAAAGGAACAAGTAATTTTAGCAATTTTCTCCCCCTGCAAAAAAAAGTCTTCAAATGTAGTTTCCAAAGCCTGTTTGAAATCCAGGACTTATTCTGTGCAAAATTTGCATGTGGTTGGTTTGTGCAGAAATAACTTTTTCTGTGCAGGGAACTGCTTTTTCTGTTCATAAGATAATATTTATGCATAGAAATATTATTTCCTGTACAAAAAAAAACCTTTTTTTTTTTTTTTTAAAGAAAATAATGTTTTCTATTTCAATCAAATGTGCTAATTTTGTGCAGAGCAAGTCCGGAGCTGTGAAGATTGTCATCAGTCCAGGAGTGCTTGGCAATCGAAAAACATGTCTTTTGACAATTTGGGGTGTGTGTGTGATATTTTCCAGTACAGTTGTGGCATTACCTGCATGCTATTTCAAACATGTGCATTAAAAAAAACCTGTGACATGAGTCCTGAAAAAAGTGCATTCATTTGAGTCTGCTTTAAATAAAACATATGAGATTCAAAGTGCCTATTTAACTGGTATTAACACTGATAAAGACTTCTATCAGAGAAGGCTAGGTTCTGAATCAGTAAATGTTACCTCTTACCTATGACATGGAAGTTAACCTAAATTTTATGCACTCAAAAATATTATCAGAAGAAGAAACCAAAGTAGATAAGAAAAAGCTGCTTGGCATGTCCAACACAGTTTCTATGAGGAAAGTGTCTCACTCTAGGAAACAATGAATGGATTACTTTGGACATTTTCAGACGTGTAAAAAGTGCTGTGGAGGGCTCGGGAGAGGTACGCACCTGTTTTGCGGCAGGGGCCAGTTTCTGATGCCGCCATCCCTCTTGCGTTGCCCTCCGTGTTCCTTCCATGTCGCATGGAAGGAAAAGGCACCACTTTTTATTCACAAAGAACTTCCGTGAGTAAAAAATGGTGCCTTTTCCTTCCATGCGACATTGAAGGAACACAGAGGGTAACACAAGAGGGACATCATTGTCAGAAACTGACCCCCTGCTGTGAAACACGAGCGTACCTCTCCCGGGTCCTCTGCAGCACTTTTTACGTGTCTGAAAATGTCCTATATGTGCAGATAAGCACAGTTAGCTAGGATAGGCTGATATGATAGATAAGTTAGATAATGATGATAGACAGGTTAGATAGGCTGGGACAACATAAACATATTAGAACTAAACAAAGATATGAATATATTAGAGCTGAGGTACTTCTGAAATGATCCTGCATGGTGTAGTGGTTTTGCTGTTGGACTAGGATGCAGGAGACCTGCGGTTCAAATCCGTGCTCAGCCATGGCAACCCAGTGGGTGACTTTGGGCAAGTCACATTCTCTCAGCCTCACAGAAAGGCAAGGACAACCCTCCTCTAAACAAATTCTGCCAGGAAAACCTCATGATAAGTTTGCCTCAGGGTCGCCATAGGTCTGAAATGACTTGAAGGCACACAACAGCAGCAAATTTCTGAAATGTCCCTTGTCCAAATTTCTCCCAAATGTTTTTCTGTTGTGGATTGTCTGATCTTGTTCTCAACTAGATTCTATCTATCTACAGTTCTATCTATCTATCTATCTATCTATCTATCTATCTATCTGTCTATCTAGCTATCAGATTTATATTCCACTTTTTTCCCAATATGGGATTCAAGGCAACTTTACAAAATGGTCACGGCCCCAAGCTTTTCCTCACTAACTCTGGGGGAGTGAGCTTGGGGACATCAGAGAAAGTTTGAGAATTCCCTTTAGGACCAATCTGCAAGATGTTTCTACTACCCTAGAAGCACCGGTATCAGAGGACACTGTTTGTCCAAGCCAGGCAAAGTGTGACCATGTGGTTGCCTGTTTCTCTGGCCTTTCATAGAATCATAGAATCATAGAATTGCAGAGTTGGAAGAGACCACGAGGGCCATCCAGTCCAACCCCCTGCCACGCAGGAAATCACGATCAAAGCATCCCTGACAGATTCACCTTTCACCTCATTATACTTCTCTGGACCACATTCTTTTTTTCTGATTAATAAATGAGGGGTTAAATTTCCTCTCCCAGAAGCCTCCAGTAGTGGAAATTGGACTTTTAAATAACTTGTAGAACCCCTGCACTCTTTTGAAAGTAGAACCACTAAACTGCTTGAAAGAGAAAGGCATGTTAGTCTGGAATATCAGTATGCAAAGGATTCTTACAGCACTTTTGAAACTAACAGAGGGCCCATCTACACTGCCGAAATACAGCAGTTTGATACCACTTTATCCACTATAGTTCTCTCCTATGGAATCCTGGTATTTGTAGTTTTGTGAGGTATTTAGCCTTTTCTGTCAGAGAACTCTGGTGCCTCACCAAACTACAAATATCAGGACAGGCCCCGAGAGAAGGACCTTGATAGCATAAGCTTGCAGGGCACGTTTCTAGGATGGAGGACCATCGCCTCCCCAAAATAGTACTCTACGGTGAACTTGCCATGGGTCAGCGTAAGAGGGGTGCTCCAAAAAAGTGATACAAGGATTCCCTGAAACAACATCTCAGGCTCGGCCAAACTGATCACCAACAATGGTCCGCCCTGGCCTCACATCGGGAGGCATGGAGACGCACTATCCACAATGCTGCAGCCGTATTTGAGAGCTCACGCCAAACAAATCTTGAAGAGAAATGACAATGCAGAAAGAATCATAACCAAGAAACATCACCCAAGGAGACCTTCTGCTGTGCTTTCTGCCACCGGAATTGTTTATCTCAGATTGGCCTTTTCAGTCATCAGTGCCCTTGCAGAAAGTGTGGGATGAGTCCTTCCTGAATCTTTGTGAAGAAAAGCCAGAGAGAGAGAGAGAGAGCGCGAGAGAGAGAGAGAGAGAGAGAGAGAGAGAGAGAGAGAGAGAGAGAGAGAGAGAGCATCTAAGGAAGCAGACCTAAGTCTATGAAAGCTTATGCAACCAACTTCTTTCTCTCAGTTAGTCTCAAAAGTACTACAAAAGCTCAATACTACACGGTTCATCACCAAAAATTACTTATTTTTCAAAACCAGAAGTAGGCTTCTATCTGCTTCCATTGTTTGTGTGTGGTGGTGGTAGGATATTTTGGCAATGTCCAGATATCTCAGAGGGAGATGACTGGTCCAGACTATTTGAAAATATATCTATATCTATATATGAGCCTGCCAAGGTCTAAGGTCTGCCAAGGAAGACTTTCTCTCAGTCACAGGCCTGCCTGGTGAGGACATGGGAGAGTGTCTTCTGTGGCTGCTACCAGGCAGGACCTCTCCCTGCCGTCTTTCCACCAGCAGGTAAAGACCTTTTTATTTAAGAAGGTGTTTGGCTTTAAATATGATGTGGCAAGCCAAGCTTATAATGGAGGGTGTTGTTTCTGTTTTATTATATTTATTATATGTCATTATATTTTATTATATTTTCTATGTGTTTTTAAAAACTGCTCTCAAACCTGCATTTTGAACTAGTTTTTTTTTAATAGGAATTTGATTTAATTGTGTTTTAGCTTTTGTACTACAAAGCTTTTTAATTGTATTTTGATTTAAAATGTTGTATACCACCTTGGATCCTATGTTGGGAGAAAGGCAGTTATTTAGTTAGCTAGCTAGTTTGTTAATTCCTGGACTGCAATTGCCCACCCCTTTTCCAGGTTCTCTCAAGCACAAAGAGATTTCATTGTTCCTTTTGAGATGAAGGACTCAGAACTTCCAATGAAACTATGGCCTCCCTATTCCACCAGAGTTTGTAGCTACTACAGCAGGCTCCTTTAACAAAACCAGCTCTACTAGCTGAATGTGGAACTAGCCACACAGGTGGAGCAACAGATCTATTTAAGGCAGGGATGAGCAAGTATGTCAGAGTCAGGGACTATTCCCCCCCAGTTCCCCCCATGGGCCACAACCTCCCCCACCAAAAGCCCAAATACTTCTACAGTTCTTCCTTCATATTTGCTAGAGTTTGGTTCCAGAACCCCCCCATGGATACCCAAATCCGTGAATACTCAAGTCCCATTATATGCAATGGCATAGCAAAATGGTGTCCCTTATATAAGATGGTAAAATCAACGTTTGCTTCTGGATTATTATTTTTTAAAGAATATATTCAAGCCATGAATACTTAAATCTGAGAATATCAAATATTCAAGCCATGAATACTTAAATCCGTGAATACGTAAATCCGTGGATACGGAGGGACAACTGTATTTTCCTCTACAGTCCCTCCCAAATGATGACAGGAAGTAATATCGCAGCTCTTCTTGTCACCATTTGGAGAAGGACTACCAAGGAAAACAGTACAGATTTCTAGGGTGGGTTTGTGGGTGTGGATGGGAGTATTTTGTGTGTTTTCAGACATTTTCTCTCTCTCTCTCTCTCTCTTTGGCTTTTCTTCGCAAACGAAGATTCAGGAAGGACTCATCCCGTGCTTTCTGCAAGCACGCTGATGACTAAAAAGGCCAATCCGAGATAAACAAGTCCGGTTGCAGAAAGCACAGCAGAAGGTCTCCTTGGGTGATGTTTTTGGGTTGTGATTCTTTCTGTGTTGTCGTTTCTCTTCAAGACTTGTTCGGCATGAGTTCTCAAATAAGGCTGCAGCATTGTGGATAGTGCGTCTCCATGCCTCCCGATGTGAGGCCAGGGCAGACCACTGTTGGTGATCAATTTGGCCAAGCCTGAGATGTTGTTTCAGGGAGTCTTTGTATCGCTTTTTTGGAGTGCCCCTCTTACGCTGACCCGTGGTGAGTTCACCGTAGAGTAGTATTTTTGCAAGGCGATGGTCCTCCATCCTAGTAATGTGCCCTGCCCAGTGCAGCTGCGTTCTCAATATCATGGCCTCAATACTGGTGATCCCTGCTTGCTCAAGGACAGCAACATTCGTCACATAGTCAGTCCAGTGTATATTTGGGATTGTGCGTAGACAGCGCTGATGAAAGTGCTCAAGGAGTCGTAGGTGGTGGCGATAGGTGACCCATTGCCTCCAAACTCGAAACCTTGCCAACAGGACACTCTGATCGCATTATTACCTTACGCCTCCCACATGTTGTTCTCTTTAGTATATATGCCCCAACTATGCAAGCCGACCCTGTAGAGAAAGAAAAATTCTACACAGACCTACGCCAACTCATACAAAAAGTCCCTGTAGAAGATAAAATTATTATCCTTGGTGACTTCAATGCCAGAGTAGGAAAGAACTCCAAAGCCTGGAAAGGTGTCTTAGGCAAGCATGGTGTTGGAAATTGCAATGATAACGGACGCCTCCTGCTAGAGTTCTGTGCAGAACAACAGCTGCCTATTACAAACACAATCTTTCAGCAGAAAGATAGCTTGAAGACAACCTGGATGCCTTCCCGATCCAAACATTGGCACCTCATTGACTATGTTCTAGTCCGCCAGAGAGACATTCGTGATGTCCGTCATACCCGAGTGATGCCCAGTGCAGAATGCCAAACAGATCATTGCCTCGTCAGATGTAAACTAAATCTTCATCTTAAGTTCAAACCTAAGAGGGGTTGCATCTTAAAGAAGAGACTCCAAGTCAACAATCTTCAACAAGCTACCATGAGAGACAACTTCCAGGCAAATCTACAAACGAAACTTGAAGACCATCCTACAGATCCTTCTCCTACAGTGCTTTGGCAACATATCAAAAGCAGTATCCTCCAGTCTGCAGAAGAATCCCTCGGGTTCTCCCACAAGAAAAATCAAGACTGGTTTGATGAAAACAACCAAGAGATCCAGGAGCTGTTGGCAAAGAAGAGAACTGCTCACCAGGCATACCTCGCCCAGCCAACCTGCCATGTAAGAAAAGCAGCTTTCCGCCTCACATGTAGTAAACTACAACAAAAACTCCGAGACATGCAGAACAAGTGGTGGATCAATATAGCAGAAAAGACACAACGCTGTGCAGATCTGGATGATCATAGAGGATTTTATGAACCTCTTAAAGCAGTGTTTGGACCTACTTATCAAGTCCAAAGCTCCTTATACAATACAGATGGTCAAACATTTTCCATATAGTCGGGGGGCAAAAAGTTGCCTGAAAATCATACTGATAAGTAAGTAATTCAGTGGTTGAAGAGACTGGTGGGGGGACTTCAAGAGCCACTAAAGTGGGATTCAGGAACTACACATGGCCCATGGGCTGCAATTTGCCATCCCTGATTTGTGGGTTGGCATGGCCCCGAGTTGTCCAAGGTTGAAGCTGAGTTTGAACTCAGCTCTTTTGAAGCCGAAGCCTACAGAATGGGCTCCTCTAGGAGCTGTCCAGGGTGCTGTTTGAATCCCAAAGCTGAGCCTTGCCAATCTGAAGCCAATCCTGAATTTTGCCCTATTTTGCATAGCCTTGCTTGCCAGAACCAGGATATTTGCCTTGATCCAATTGCTTGGGTCAGAATCCTCACTGCACTTGTGGCATAATTTGGAGCAGAACAGAATTGTGCAATAGTCCTGTGGTTACTGCAATCCCTGGTGTACCCTTTCTTAGGGACTATAATGCATATTGAGCATTTCCAATCTGTGGGCCATTGTTTTGTTTATTCCCCCCCCCATCACCTTTCCTTATTGTGCAGCTTACAAAGCATGACACATGTGCAATTTATCACAACTTTTCATTCCTCCATTGTCTTTCTCTCCCATGCCCACTCTTTATCTTACTAGCATACAATTGACCTTCCTGTAGTGTTATTGATAACTATATTTTTTCTGCAAAATTTCCCAAATGCATCTGTGGACTTGCTAGCATGGACAGAACACAGCAAACTTGATTATTTTTACATAATTGTTCACTAGTTTTGTCATAGCATACATACATTTCAGTAGAAAATGACAGAGAAGGAATCTTGATAGGTAAGATCATATCATCATCATCATTTCATGAAGAAAAAGATGCAATCTTACTAACAGAATGCTAAATTAAAGCAAAATGTGCATGCTCTAATTCTGGAATAACATTTCAAGATTCTCCTTCTTAAAGGGTTATCAATTTGTGACTAATGAATTTCTTGTTTCTCTTTTCTTTCTTTCTTTCTTTCCAAAATATTCTTCAAAATAGAGGGAAAGGGGCCAAAATTCCAACAAATGAACCTCCTCCTCCCCCCCAAAAATATTTTAGAAGTAAGGAGTAAACATTGCTTGTTGCAAAGTAACAAGTTTCCCAGTTGTTATATTATTTTGCAAAAATGATGATAATCATGTTACACCCTCCCCCACATTAGCATGCCATAAGTTTTTCAAGCTCTGGGGAGCCCACATTTTTTTCCTTTTGGTGTGTGGGTTGTTGTTGTTTTTCCACCATCCACACTGTCCTGGCTTCCCTTTTCTCTGTGTGGAAGGAACAATTGTGTTCAACTTTCTTTTACACAGCCACCTGAGGGCAGCAATGACTCTCACCTCCCAGCAAAAGTTTGGCTGAGAGGGAGATCTCACTTTCCTTTGCCTGGCCCCGTTTGACTCCTCAGATTTCCTTTCTGAGTTTTCCTCAGAGTCAAGCAGTTCCACACAACTTGCCTTTTGACAGTGTACAATTTCAGCTGCCCACTTATTGAGAGAGGCTGCTCTCATTTTTGCATTGCAGTCTTATAAAATTCACCTCAGTTTTCCCCTTAAGTACCAGATAAATTCTTTCAGTTACTTTAATATATCACAACTGTTTACAGAGAATGAAGCCCTGGAAGGAATGTATGGGTGAAGATAGATAGATAGATAAATACATAGATACATAGATAGATAGACTTGTTCTTTTTATAATCCTCAGAAAGGAGGAAAAGATCGAAGGTATATTGGGTCAGGAGTTAACCTTGAATGTGGTTTTGAAAACATCAAAATCAGCCCTCCAAATATTTTCAGACTATAACTTCTTTCAGCCCTAGCCAGTGTAGGCAAGGGGGATGAATTCTGGGAGTTGCTGTTGTGTTTATTTATTTAGTATATGTCCTGACCTTCCTTTTAATATGGGACCCAAGGCAACTTACAAAAAAGTTAAAACAAAATAGAACCCTTAGCATCGGGAGAGCTCCCTGGGGAAGGGGGTTACTCCTATGCATAGTTTTGTGGTTGTGTTTCTCAACAGACAGGACAAAGAGATAGTTCCATCATGTGAAAGATCTTGTCCCTCCCATCTGTCCTTTGAGAGCTTGGGCTTCCAAAGATGATCCATTGATAGTACGGGGAAGGTGGCTGGAGCAGATCACAGGGCACCAAGCAGTCCTTCAAACACCCATGTCCCAATCTCTTTACTGTTGAATGTTGGACATGCCACAGTTTGCCAAATAGTCATAAACATTATGGGCTTGTGACAAGGATGGGAGCAAAAGAAAGCCTTTGTCTTGGGATCTTAAGATTCAAGCAGGCTCATAGACAGGCCCAGTCCACCCTTATGGTGACCATGTATATTCCTTCTGGCCTTGTGATGCACACAGAGATTAGTGGGAGAGCATTACTTTGGCTACAAAAGGCCTAGAGGGCAGATGAAGGTTTCTGTTTAAAACCTTGGGAAACCACTGTCAGTTGATCAAGGAACAGACATGCATGCATAAGTTCCCCTATGGAAGTGGTTGAACATTTTTGCCTGATGCAAAATGTTCCTTTCAGGATTGCAGAAGCAGAGTTGCTCATGTGGTGCCATTTTGCATACAGAGCCACATTCTCATTGGGCACAGACATTCATACACGCTGAGCATGGATACACATGGGTGTGCACGTGCAGTGCACATTTCCCATTGGATGCAGATTTTGTATTGAGTGGTACATTCATTTATATCTTTGGCATCTTGTTTCAGTTGCACAAAATTGTCATTTGACAGAAGGGTTTTGTAGCGCAATTAGCATGCAACTCTGCATGCAAAGAATTATGCTATTCAGCTCTGATGTAGGATCTTGGCTTGTATAACACTCCTTGATATTTTCTCATGGAGATAATCCTGAACTCAACAGGGTGCCAGTTCAGATATTGGTAAGTTATATCCTCCACACACACACGCACACACACACACACTTTACCACAAATATTTTTTAAAGTTAATTTTGCCTGGCATCATTTTCACCAGTTCATAATGCCTAAGCCAGTTGTATGCATTTGTAACTGTTCAGTATTCATGTTTACAATCTTGACACTGTTGCCACTATAACCTGACTTACTGAGGTTCATGGAAATTCCATGTGTGTCTATCAAAAATCAATATTTTTATGTGGAATTTTAATTAACTCAAATAGTGGTGGTAAGAGGTCAGGGTACTGCAAGATCTTTTGACCTATGTATACCGGTAATAACTGGTGAAACTCCAAGACAGGGGATAAAATAAAAATAGTTTTTCCTTGGGTTTTTCCGGGCTGTGAGGGTTTTTCCGGGAATAGTTGGTTAGGCCACAAGGTATACAGAAAAGCCCCACACAAGGACAGATACCTACACAAGAACTCCAATCATCACCCAGGACAAAAAAGAAGCACAATAAAAACATTGGTAAACCATACAAAAAGGATCTGCGAACCCCACTACCTGGAGGATGAACTGAGACACCTAAACTGGGCCCTACAGGCTAATGGTTACTCCAGATCAGACATCACAAGAGCAGCCAGACCCAGAAAAAGCCACAGGAATGAAGAAGAAAAACAGCCACCCAAAGGGAAGGTATTTTTACCATACTCAAAGGAGTCACAGACAGAATAGGGAAACTGATGAGGAAACACAACCTCAAACAATCTACAGACCAACCAGAAAAATCCAAGAAATGCTACGCTCAGCAAAGGACAAAAGAGACCCTCTCACGGTTGCAGGAGTTTACCGTATACCATGCAGCTGTGGACATGTTTATATAGGGACCACTAAACACAGTGTGAAAGCATGAATCAAGGAACATGAGAGACACTGCAGACTGGGCCAGCCAGAAAAATCAGCAGTAGCAGAACATGTTATAAACCAACCTGGACACAAAATGCTATTTAAAAACACAGAAATTCTGGACCAGGCCAACAACTATCATGTCAGAATGCACAGAGAAGCTATTGAAATCCACAAGCACCTGGACAGGAAAGAAGAAATCCTAATAACAAAATCTGGCTCCCGTTTTTGAAAAACAATAAAATAAAAACTCAACACTTACAAAGGAATTCCACCCAGGGACAGGGGGATTTCCAGCAGATAACAACCCACCAACCATTGGCCAAACAGACACTAACAAGCCTTACATTTCTATACCCAGAAACTAGCAATTCAATTACACAAATTTACATATATTCCCCAACAGGTGTTCACAGTATATAAACACCACATGCTCCTACCCAACCATTCTCTGAAGATGCCAGCCACAGATGCAGACAAAATGTTAGAAACTATTCCGGAACACAGCCTCACAGCCCAGGAAAAACCCAAGGAAAATCTATGGATGCCAGCCATGAAAGCCTTTGATTTTACAAAATAAAAATGTTTATTTATTGAAAAATAATCAGGGGAACACACACATACATGCACTCAGACTTCAAACACTCACACTAAGGTATTGAAGAAAGGAGGAAATATTGGGATAGTGGAAAAGAGTTTGGGATGATGGGCTATACTATACCTGTCTGAAGAGCAGAGGTTCATGAAGAGAAGAAGAAAAATGGCTGATTGTGCAGGCTGACCCAGCAAACCAACATAGTGATGACCTCTGGCAAACTGAGCACCCTTTGGTGGTTTTTTGGGGTGATATTTATATTCAATATTCCCCATGAAGGGGTGTTTTGAGTGGAATACAATGTCTGTTAGAGTTTCCCTGGGTTAAACAATGGATTCTCTGCATGTGATACTGATCGCTAATGGCTGAAATATTAGGACTGATGGGTCTCAGGCAACCTTCTATTGTTTCTAGGAGAGGTGTGAGGGAAAACCAGTTCTGTAAGGCAACGGGTATCCAGCTACCTTGATTGACTTGGTGAATGACTCACTTCTATGTACATCCAGGAGGATTGGCCCATTTCTACCCTAACTCACCAGTCCAAGGGGTTTTTGCTTAATCCCTACCTGGGCATGTCTTTTAGGAATTTAGGCTGGCTACTTCCTTAGGCTTTCTGAGCAAACCTTGAGTCCTTGTATTTGGGAATAGCTGGTCTACTACCAACCATGTGGAGTGCCAATAATAAGCGAATTTATGAAATATAACCAATTGATGAATTATTGAAAGTGTGGGAGGTATCAGAGCAGGTAATATCATGATTATAATTGCTTTCCCCAAACCCACTTTAACAGCTAGCATCTGCATGAAGTGATTGAGGTCTGTTCTGTGGGCAATTGGGGTGTAGCAATATGATAATTCCATCCTCCTTCGGCTGCTGACCTGCAATGCAACAATCAGAAGCAGGTCACAATTCCACATCCCACTGTGGATCATTGGTGGGAAGGTGCTGGAAATGTTAAACTGCTGCATCAAAGTTTCCAGAAGAATGGACCTCTGTTGATTGATATGGCTGCTAGATGTTAAGGTGGGTCTGGGTGAGTTGTGCTAGGAGATGATACATAGATACATGCATGCATAACAATACCCATGATGTAGGATCTCACCCTTTATTTATAGCCCACCTTTCTCCCAGCATGGGAGATCTGAAAGAAAGAGCCAGTATACTAAATCAGTCTATTAAATAATGAGACTGTGTTTCTGTCTTTCAGACAAATCAGGGAAAACTGATTGTGATCGCTTGAGTGGTGACCTTGAACATGTCTGAACCTGCATGACAAACATCAACACTCTCAGATGTTCAGTTAATTGACAGTCTTCATTTAAAGCAGTTCTGTTGTCTGTTGTGTGCCGGAAAAATGCTAAGTTTAAAAGTCAAGCAACGTGACATTCTGCAGCAACTTGAGATGGACCCAAACCTTTTTCAAAAAAAAAAAAAAAAAAAACATCACTTGTGATGAAGCCTGGATCTTCCAGTATGATCCTGAGACAAAACTACAGTCAATGCACTGGATAACACCATCATCACCAAGAATGAAAAAAGCATGTCAAAGTAAGTCCACATTCAAAGCCATGCTCATTGTTTTTGTAGACATCAAGGGCATAATTTTGGCAGAATGGCTTCCTGAAGGCAGAACAGTGAACCGGCATTATTATAACGAAGTTTTGACAAAGCTGAGAGAAAGAGTCAGAAAAAAAAGGGCCAAAACTGTGGGGAAATGGTTTCATTCTTCATCAAGGCAATGCACCTGCTCACACAGAACTTTCTGTGAAGCAGTTTTTGGCCGATGAAACACATTACTACACTTGAACATTTCCATATTTGCCCAATTTGGCGCCAGGTGATTTTTTTCCCCTAAAGTGAAATCGGTGCTTAAAGGAACACGTTTTGAGTCAACTGATGCAGTAAAAACAAAAACAGCAGTTGTGTTGAAACAGCTGACAGAAACTGATCTGCTCCACACCTTTGACCAATGGAAAATAAGACTGCATCAGTGTGTGAGTGTGAAGAGGGAGTTTATTGAAGGAGACAAGCATTAGAATTATAATACATATAAATAAAGATGGGTTATTGTATTAGTCTCATTATTTAATAGCAGACCTTGTATACAGCAGCAGCTTGGCTGGGCCACCTCAACTAATATTTATTACTTTCCTTTTCTCCTCTCTCTTTTTTGTCCCATCATTCTGAAAGGTTTTGAACCCTTGTTCCAGACTCCCTGATTCCCCCTCCTCCTGAACGATGGCATGCTGACAGCCTGCCTTGCCATCACCTTTCAGCAGGTAAAATATGTTTTTATGGAAGGGCTGTGTGGCAGGGATGCCGACAACAATTAACACATGCTACTCATTAACAAATGGAGATTACGACTGAGCTGAAATGGCAGCCTGCCATCAGCCGGATAGTTACGGGGGCTGTTGAATTCCTAATGAATGCGAGCACCAGGATTAGTAACGACATTCGACAGAACGCTGCCTGCTGCATTCTCTTACGGCTTTCATTACCAAATTGAAAATCTGTGTAGATTTTCGGAAAATTACTTTTAAATGTAGCCAATCGCCTCGACAGCCTAGGCTTGATTCGCCAGCGAGGGAGGCCTGCTGTGAGATTTTAATGAAAGATCATAGTGGCCCTCCATGACCGTCAAAGAGCTATGGGCCCTGAAAGGCCGGGAATAATCTGTTTTACTTTTAATGGTAGCCATTTTATATTCATTAAGATCAAAATGCAGTTTTGCAGGCAAATTGCAAAGCTGTTCCACTCACAGCTTGAGAACCTGGGGGCCTACCGCTTTTTATCTTGTTCATAAGCAAATATGCAGTTAATATCTTTTAATATGCTTTGATGCCTGGTACCTTATGGGTACATTGTACTGGAGGTTAGAGAGCCGCATGTTTCCTCAGCAGTGTCAGCAACGAACTGAAGCTTTGGCCCTTTTATTTCCATAATGGCAGGAGAAATGAGTCAGTCTCTCGCTCTCACTCTCTCTTCCTCAATTTCTCCCCCTCTCTTCTCACAATATGAGCTTAGTTCAAGCAAATTGCAAAAACATTGAGAACTAAAAGTTCAGTTCTTCCAATATATAACGGTGCCATTGTCTAAATGCAAACAGCCAAACAAGACAGGATGTCTAAATTTTTGGCATCTGGAAATTGTGGTCTCATCCTCTCTTGACTGTGAGGTTGGGCACTTTAATAACAGCCTTCTAAGGACTTTACGTATGCCTGCTAGTCCAGTTGCAAGTTCGATTGGGGTTTTCTGCCACACTAGAGAGGAAAAAAGGGGCTCTTTTTAAATTAGTATTTACATTTTTTTTCACAAGCAGTAAACTCATCTGCATGCATTTCTCACAGCACAGAAAAGAGTGGATTAAGCATTACACAAAAGAAGCTTGGGATAAAGCCCATGCCAAATGTGATCTAGCTATGCTGAGCAGGGAAACAAAGTGGAGTGACCAAGGATATTTCTCACAGGAGCAGGTCACTTAGTGTGGTCCACCTCCTGGGTCAATCATAGAGTTGGAAGAGATCACAGGAGCCACCCAATCCAGCCCTCTGCCATGCAAGAATACACAATCAAAGCATTCTTGACAGATGGCCATCCAGCCTCTGTGTAAAAACCTCCAAGGAAGGAAAATCCACCACACTCCGAGGCAGTGCAGTCCACTGCTAAACAGCTCTTACTGTCAGGAAATTCTTCATAATGTTTAAGTGGAATCTCTTTTCCTGTAGTTTGAACCCATTGCTCCATGTCCTAGTCTCTGGAGCAGCAGAAAACAAGCTTGCTCCATCCTCAGTATGACATCCCTTCAAATATTTAAACATGGCTATCATGTCCCCTCTTAACCTCCTCTTTCCCAAGCTAAACTTACCCAGCTCCCTAAGCAGCTCCTCACAGGGCATGACTTCCAGGCCTCCCACCTTTTTGGTCGCCCTCCTCTGGACATGTTCCAGTTTGTCTATATCCTTCTTGAATTGTGGTGCCAGCACTGGGCACAGTATTCCAGGTGAGGTCTGACCAAAGCAGAATACAGCAGAACATAAGAGCCTTGCCCTCTGGCCTGTCTAAAAAATATGTGGGCAGATATTCTTGGAATATGGATCTCAGGTTGGTACCCTACATGGATTCTTCTGAGAAGACAAGACTCCTTCCAAATTCTGCCCAGATGTTTGTTGTTGCCTTAGTCATGTATATGTTCATTGACACTTAGTTATTTCTGCTAACACAGATTTTCCCCAGTCCATTCATAGTCCCAGAAGGGGTCTTGCATATGCCTTGCCATCATGCATGGATGTAGAGTGTGCACTGTTTCACATTGTGCAGTGTGCACTAGATGTGCATTGCACATGAAGATGCAGATGCGCACTTGGTGGTGCTAGTCACCAAAAAGGTGATGTTGCGCAATTGCTTCATCATTCTGCAAGGAATCATAGAATCATAGAATCATAGAATTGCAGAGTTGGAAGAGACCACGAGGGCCATCCAGTCTAACCCCCCTGCCACGCAGGAAATCTTGATCAAAGCATCCCCGACAGATGGCAATCTAGCCTCTGTTTAAAGACCTCCAAGGAAGGAGACCCCACCACGCTCCGAGGGAGTGTGTTCCACTGCCGAACAGCTCTTACTGTCAAAAAGTTCCTCCTCATGTTGAGGTGGAATCTCTGTTCCTGGAGCTTGCACCCATTGCTCCGTGTTCCAGTCTCTGGAGCAGCAGAAAACAAGCCTGATCTATCATCAGCATGACATCCCTTCAAATACTTAAACAGGGCTATCATATCGCCTCTTAACCGTCTTTTTTCCAGGCTAAACATACCCAGCTCCCTAAGTCTCTCCTCATAAGGCATAATTTCCAGACCTTTCACCATTTTAGTTGCCCTTCTCTGGACACACTCCAATTTGTCAATATCCTTTGACAAATTGGAGCGTGTCCAGAGAAGGGCAACTAAAATGGTAACATTATGTTCTGTTTCTTTGATGTGGGATCTTGGCCTTTGTCTCCAGTTTTATTTTTAGAAGCAGGCAAATCCAGGGGTAAGAGCGAACATGGTGTACTGGTTTGAAGGTTTGAGTAGGACTCTGAAAAGCCACAGTTCAAATCCCTAATCCTCCGTGGAGTGGCCTTGGGCAAGTCACACTCTCTCAGCCACCAAGAAAAGCAATGGCAAACTCCCTCTGAATAAATCTTACCAAGAACCCCTCCCCCTTATAGTTTCACCTTGGGGTTGCCATAGGTTGGAAATGATGAAGGCACACAACAACAACATCAAAAATCTAGGGGCAGATGGTGTCTTCCATGTCTCTAGAATAGTGAATCCACTTTGTGTTTTAGTCTGAAAGGTGCTATGCAAGGTGCTTAATCCCATCCCCCAAATAAGTCCAGAACTTTGAATATCTCCTTTAATGTTCAAAGCACATACACCATCCTGCTGACGGATAACCCAGGGCTTGTCTACATGGGCAAACCCTGCACATTCACCCCATAGTCACGGCACAGTTGCCACATGATGTTTGCAATGATTCAAATCTTCATTGGGAGTTCTGCTGCTAAATCTGTGTCTAAAAGATTTGAGGTTTGCTCTACATTTCAGGGGAAAACCCAGATTATTGGCCATATTGTGGCCACAGATTGGCTTTGGTGCGAAACTGGGGGAAGGCCTCTGGAGGACAGGATTCGATTCTGGTGCTTTGTTAAATTTTATTTTTTAAATATTTCAGTTGTATGCATATCTGTATAGGTGTATTATACCGAGTAATACAATACTCTGTGACAATGTTTATTCATATGCACGAGCGAACTGAAAAAACAACAATGGAACATGTGCCAGAAATAATGTTACATATAGGGCACATGGTCAATGTTGGACCATCCTTTTACATCACCATGAGTTTGCCTACAATTACAGTGTCCACTCACTATAGACTCACAGAGACGGACCCGAAACAGCCTGGGGTGAACTAACCCAGGAGTAGCCAAGCAGCAGAACTACCAAGCAGAAAGGTTGCAAAAAACAAAAGCTCCAGCTAGCAGTCATTTCACAGCTCTAACCCACTTTCACACACAAAAAGACATACAGGCAGCAAGTTTCATCCAAAGATATCTTGAGGTCTTTATCTTCAGTTGCAGTGTAAACAAACACAGTACCATATATACACATCAAACCTCGTTAATGAATTCAACAACAATTTCTCAAACATCCACTAACACTTCTCTTTCTCCAAGAGACCAATCCACAAACAATGCATCTTGTGCTTCAGCTATATAGGAATGTTTGATCATTAGCCTTCTGCCTAGCCACAGCTATGAACAAACCCACTTCAGCTGTGCTAGTCTGTGGTCTGTTGCTCAAACATTTTTCCTTTTGCACTTAAAGCAATATTACATTGGCATACAGTGTGGTGAGATACTCCGGAGAAGCCCTGGTGAGTGTGGTGTTTATGGGGTCACTAGGACCAATAACATCAGCAGTAGCTACAAGGTGAATTCAGGGTTTCCCACCAGTGTAGACAAGCTCCCAGTCTCTCTCTCTCTCTCTCTCATTTCCTCTTTCTTTCTTTCTTTCTTTCTTTCTTTCTTTCTTTCTTTCTTTCTTGTTGTTATGTGGCTTCCAGTGAACTCTGACTTTTGGAAAATCTATCAGGGGTTGCCTGGGCAAGAGGAGGTTTGCCATTGCCTTCCTCTAAGGCTGAGAGAGTGTAAGTTGCCCAAGGTCAGGCCTTTGAAAATAAAACTAGATTATGGTTTCCACTCTGATTGTTTTCCTCCTGTACTAACTTTCCCACCTGCATAGATTTTACTTTGTTTTGGAATACTTGAAAGCTAGTGATCTTCTTGCGAAAAGTGTTTTATCTCTTCAACCATCTCAACACTCAACCACATTGATTGTACAGGTACATGTCTTGCAAGGATGAATATAAGTTTTGCTAAGACTCTGCCACCTTGGTGCAAGTAGCATTTATGCACCTCTTGAGACTTCTTGTGACAAATTATGCATCTTGCCTTGAGCATCCACACATTTGCTAGGTTCATATGGCATTTCTAAGAAATTAAGGGAAGTAAAATGCATAGAAACACTTGAGCACATTTTTAAATGATCATAGCTAAAATGTTCAGAATTGTGGGGGGGGGGGGTTTCCAGTCAATTGACACAGTTTAGCCAATGGAGGAAATTTGCATAAAATAGATAAATTGAACAAATAAATGTACAAATAAGGAAAACACATTTCCTTATGCACATTTCAGGGTGGGGAGGAAACACAGTAGCTTGCAACCCAGTTCAGATGGAAAGAAAATGAAGGATTAAGGTTTGGTCTCTTGGTTTCACTCTCTCCCTCCCTACCTTTCATAAGCTCCATTCCTTCCCACAACTTTGCTCCCTTCTTCAACTTGGATTCCAATTCTCCCTTGAACCTTTCATCTCTTACCTAACCCTTCTCTAGCAAGGGTGCTGCACCCACATTTTTTCCTGACCTAACATTTCTCCCATCCACCCTCAACTTCAACACACATCCATGTTTCTTCCTTCTCTCCTTCAACTGTATTTGTCAAATCTTTATAATAATCTGTATTCTGATCATTATTTTACCCATCTATGATCAATACCTTTGTTATAGATTAGTCTTTCTTGAGTTGATAGCTCATATACCACTTGAAAACAAGCAAAAAGATCCCATACTGTAACTGTGAATAGGCAAAGATGCCTGATCTTGGTGACGTGAACCTCTGAGTCTGGAACTCTATCCTAGAAGATTCACTACTGCATGTGGCCAAATCCACTCTACACAAATAATCCAGTTTGAAACTGTAATATTTGCCATTACACCTTCCTACAGAATCCTGGGATTTGTAGTTTGGTGAGCCAGCAGCACTCTTTAGAAGAGAAGGCTAAAGACCTTGTGAAATTACCAATCCCAGGATTCCATAGGAAGGAGCCATGGCAAATAAAACAGTTTCAAACTGGATTATTTGTGTAGGGTGGATTTAACTTCATGAAAGCAAATGATGACTCTGTTTCTTCCAGAATCCTACTAAGAAAGGAAAAAGTCACCACTGCCACCACCACCATCATCATACAAGGGAGCAACATGAACACATCACCCCCAAACAAGAATCCCCTCCCAAGAAATGTTCCTTCAGTATATGAATTTCTCCTTTCCATTGATGCCCCCTTGTCATGGGAGAGAGGCTTGCGTACCCTAATGATGTTTTGAGCTATGCTGGCAGTGGCATAATAGCCACTGGTAGGGTCTCCCATGCCAGACAGGTCAAAACGGAAGGGTCTGACAAAGAGCGTCAAAGGGCAGGATGGGCTCACTAGCCTTATGGCAACCATCCTAGAAGAAGAAAATCTCTAATCCCAAACCCAGGCAGATGGTGCTCATCCAACCCTGTAAGGTCAACCATCTAAGAGAAGGAAACTCTAATCAAACCTTCGACCCGAGGACCTCGCTGCTACGTCCATGCTTGCAAGGCCACAGCAGATGAACCTTTGGTTTAAAGGTGACGCCAGTTCTGTGCACGCTGTGCTCCACCCGAAGAATCCATTGCACAGGCTCGAAGGACAAATCCAGTTCCAAAAAAGCCTTGTAGCGATAGGTGAGGGACAAAACAGCAGGTGTAAAGATGCATTGGAAGCCGCACACTCAACCCTGTATGCAGGCAGTTCAGGACTTTGGTCGCTCGAGGCAGAAAAGAAAACAACACTGTGCAGATCTGGGTGATCATAGAGGATTTTATGAAGCTCTTAAAGCAGTGTTTGGACCTACTTATCAGGTCCAAAGCTCCTTATACAGTACAGATGGTCAAACATTAATTACTGATAAAGCCTCCATCCTGAATCGTTGGACTGAACATTTTCAAAGTCTCTTTAGCGCCAACCGAGTAGTCCAAGGCTCAGCTATCCAACATATGATACAAAAACCAATGAAAAATGAATTGCACATAGCTCCCAATTTGGAATAAGCAGATGAAAAATGGCAAGGCAGCTGGGATTGATGGAATCCCACCTGAAGTTTGGAAACACGGAGGTCATGCACTCCACGATAAATTCCACAAACTCCTTGTGAATTTCTGGGAAAAAGGGGAACTGCATCGGATCTCTGAAATGCAGTCATCATCACCTTGTACAAGAAAAAAGTGCAAAATCCGATTGCTCAAACTTACGAGGCATAACGCTGCTCTCTATTGCTGGAAAAATCCTTGCAAGGATACTCCTGAACAGATTAGTTCCTGCTATTGCAGAAGGACTTCTCCCTGAAAGCCAGTGTGGCTTCAGAGCCAATAGGAGTACTACAGATATGGTATTTGCCCTTAGATAACTGCAAGAAAAATGTAGGGAGCAGAACACGGATCTGTATGTAACGTTTGTTGACCTCACCAAAGCCATCAACACTGTGAGTAGAAAAGGTCTGTGGCAGATCCTGGAAAAACTAGGATGTCCCCCCAAATTCCTAAAAATGATTATCTTGCTACATGAGGGCCAGCGCAGTCAAGTCAGATATGGCGATGCTCTTTCAGAGCCCTTTCCAATGAAGCAAGGTTGTGTTCTTGCTTCAACTTTATTTACAATCTTCTTCAGCATGATGCTCCAAAGGGCTACGGCAGAGCTTGAAGAAGACGACGGCATCTATATACGTTAACGTACTGATGGTAGCTTGTTTAACTTAAGCTGTCTGAGGGCTCACACTAAGACTCTAAACTATCTAATCCGTGAGCTGCTCTTCACTGATGATGCTGCCCTTGTTGCCCACACAGAAGCAGCTCTGCAGCACCTAACATCCTGCTTCACAACAGCTGCAGAGCTGTTTGGGCTAGAAGTTAACCTGAAGTCAACGGAAGTTCTTTACCGACCTGCACCACAGGACGAACACCACCATCCCCACATTGCCGTCTGCAAATCTGTGCTCAAGTCCATTCAGCAGTTCACCTACCTGGGAAGCATCATCTCCTCAGATGCCAAGATTGATAAAGAGATTGATCACAGATTAGCAAAGGCATATAGTGCATTTGGAAGACTTTACAAAAGAGTCTGGAGTAATAAACACCTGAGGCGAAACAAAAAAATCAGTGTGTATAGAGCCATTGTACTGTCTATTCTCCTTTATGGATCTGAAACATGGGTCACCTATCGCCACCACCTATGACTCCTCGAACGCTTTCATCAGTGTTGTTTACGCACAATCCTAAATATACACTAGACTGACTATGTGACTAATGTTGCTGTCCTTGAGCAAGCAGGGATCGCCAGCATTGAGGCCATGATACTGAGTACATAGTTGCGCTGGGCAGGGCACGTTTCTAGGATGGAGGACCATCGCCTCCCAAAAATAGTACTCTACGGTGAACTCACCATGGGTCAGTGTAAGAGGGGTGCTCCAAAAAAGCGATACAAGGACTCCCTGAAACAACATCTCACGCTCGGCCAAATTGATCATCAACAATGGTCTGCCCTGGCCTCACATTGGGAGGCATGGAGATGCACTATTCACAATGCTGCAGGCTTATTTGAGAACTCACGCCAAACAAGTCTTGAAGAGAAACGACAATGCAGAAAGAATCACAACCCAGAAACATCACCCAAGGAAACCTTCTGCTGTGCTTTCTGCAACCGGACTTGTTTATCTTGGATTGGCCTTTATAGTCATCAGCGCGCTTGCAGAAAGCGTGGGATGAGTCCTTCCTGAATTTTCGTTTGCGAAAAAAGCCAGAGAGAGAGAGAGAGTACGAACTTCTAGCATTACAATAACTTTAAAGTTCAGTTCAGCATTTAGAAGCAGTTTAGGGCTCTTTAAAAAAAGTCAGGAAAATTGACCCAGGGACTGTGAACACAGCAAATAATAAAGTTCTAGGTGTTAACAATTTTCAATGTCTCCCTCCCTGTTTTTGTTACCTGAACACATTAAGACCCTGTGAATGAGACATCTCCAAGACTCCCTACCCTCAACAGTTCTGCTTAGGTCCTGCAGATTCCGCTGTGGTCTCCTTGATGGAATCTACCCATCTGATATGTGGTCTTCCTCTCTTCCTTCTACCTTTCTAAGCATTATTATCTTTCCTAGTGAGTCATGCCTTTTCATGATGTAGCGAAAGTACAACAGTGTCAATTTAGTCATCTTGGCTTCTAGAGAGCATTCATGCTTGGTTTGTTGTAGGACCCATTTGTTTGTCATTTTTAGCTGTCCATAGTATCCTCAGAACTCTTCTCCAGCACCACATCTCAAAAGAATTGATTTTCTTTCTGTTGGCTTTTTTCACTGTCCTGCTCTGACACCCATGCATACCATAGTAATGGGAAATATGATTGCATGGACAATCCTAACTTTAGCAGTGAGTTTTGCATCTTTACACTTTAGGATCTTGTCTAAAATTCTTTCATAGCTGCCCTTCCAAGGGCTAGTCGTCTTCTGACTTCTTCACTCCAGTCTCCATTTTGATCAATGATTGATCCAAGGTATGGGAAATCTTTAGCTATTTCCCTCTCTGCAATGCTAGAAAAATTTCATTGGAAGGGAAGGATGTTTATGGGAGGTCGGGAAATAATGCCCTCGTTTTGCTCCCTTGGAGCTACACCCTGATTATCATCATCATTGTCATCATCATCCTCATCATCTACATTAGCACAAATACTACAAGAAGGGCAAACCCCTGTCCACAGAGCCTCCTAAAAGCTTTGTAGACAGAAGTGCTCTGTAGACATATCCCAATTTACAAGGCCCACCAACTTATTCCATGCAATGTTTTTTTCCTGTTTCATTTTGTGGCTGCTGCCCTGGAGAAATTGAGGCCTCTGTGTGTGTGTGTGTGTGTGCATCTGGCAAGAATGAGGGAATTTGATAACCTTCTCTCCTCGGGTCTTAGGGTGAGTTGAATGCGTCTGGCCTGCCAAGGCGCAATTTAATGGGCTTCTGAAAACACTCAAAAGGCAGACATAAATGTGTGGATGGGCAGGCAGCCAGGATGACCTGGGGGATGGGGAGGGGCCTGTCTGATTTGAAGCAGGGAAAGGTCGTGCAGGAATGTTCCAGGAGGACAAAGCTTGACTTTGGGGTGGGGGGAGAGGGAAACATTTGATTGGAGTGGATTTACGGGGGGCCCGAACTTTGCTCTGTAACTTAAGAGCAAGGAGCATTCCCACCTGTCTGGCTCTTTTTCAAAAAGGAAAAGATAGGAGGAGAAAATGGAAAATGTAAAGAATATATAATTAATTTCAATTAGAAGACTCATGTATCTCAAGCTTTATCACCTGCCACTTTGTGCAGGATCCAACAAGAAGCCTTTGTAAGAACAACCCAACAACTATCTTCTCTGGATGTGTGCTTTCTACTGCACCAGTACAGTCATTAACATTTGGGATCCTGAGGCTACACACACACACACACACACACACATTCATTTGCAAAGAAAAGCCAGAGAGAGAGGGTGTACACACACACACACACACACACACACACACTCCCTTCATGGTGGTAGAAGCACAATAATACACAGAACAACTAAGACATTTTTACCTTTTAATGGTCTTCCAGACTCTTACAATCTGTTTCCTGAAGTGGGTGTTCTCATCCCGTTTAATGCTAAGGTTGAATTTGCTTTTTGTTCAGTGGTTCCTGTGTATCTCACCTCCAGCCCTTTAAAAATATCTTTACATTTTTTACCGAGATCTGCATCAGAGGTGTGTAGTGGAGATCCCAACATGCAGTCACACATTCATTGTGGCATGCAATCCTTGTGTTGAATGGCAATGTTGCACTACTGAATGAAGATGACAAATGTGCAACAGAATGGAAAACCAAATGCACAGATGCATCTGTGTGCGCTGTGCATGCATGGGCAAAGGCACCATGTGGTCAATTTGTCTTCTGCAAATTTGAAAGAAACACAAGTATTCCATATCGAAAATCACCAGGGTCCTGACCTTTATTAATTTGTGCTTTATTAAATTATTATAACTTTTCCTGGGTGTATAGCATAGTAGATAACATAGTTATCATACATCACTTTTCTCGGAGTTTCAATCCATTGCTCTGTGTCCCAGTCTTTGAACAACAGAAAACAAGTATATGTCAATCATCTTCAATATGACATCCTTTCAAATATTTGTGAGACATGGCCATCATATCACCCCTTAATCTTTTCTTCTCTAGGCTAAACATACCTAGCTTCCTAAGCTGCTCCTCATGGGTATTGTTTCCTGACCATTTACCATTTTGGTCACTCTCCTCTAGAGACATCCCAGCTTGTCAATATCCTTCTTAAATTGTGGTCCCCAGAACTGGACACAGTATTCCAAGTGAGGTCTTTTAAAAATTTTATTTATTTATTTATACCCCGCTCTTCAGCCACAAAGGCTATCAGCGTGACTTACAAATGGTTAATTTAACAGTTCCCTGCCCTCATGTTTACAATCTAAATAAGACATGACACATAAGGAAAAAGGAATGGTAGCAGGGGTAGGGATTAAATCCAGTAGATACTGCTGATTCTTCTCTCCCTCCAAGGGCAGGGCAGTGGTAGTTGGGCTACAGGGAGGGCCTTTCACCTGCTTCTGGGCCCAGGCCTGATGGAGTTCTGCCTGCATCTTCTTCTCTCCCTCCAAGGGCAGGGCAGAGGCAGTTGGGCTGGAGCAATGGACCAAAGCAGAATAGAGTGGCACTATTACTTCCTTTGGTCTAGACACTATACTTCTATTGCTGCAGCCTAGAATCACATTGGCTTTTTTACACACTGTTGGCTCATGTTCAGCCTGTGGTTTACTAAGACTCCTAGATCCCTTTCACATGTTCTGTTGTCAAGCCAGGTATCACCCATCCTATATCTGTGCATTTCATTTTTTTTCCTGCCTACATGTAGTACTCTACATTTCTCCCAGGTGAAATTAAATTTGTTAGTTTTAGCCCAGTTCTCCAATCTGTTAAGGTTATTTTGGATTCTGATGCTGTCTTCTGGGGTATTAGCTACCCCTCCTAACTTGGTGCAAATTTGATAAGCATGCCCTCTATTCCATCATCCAAGTCATTTATAAAGATGTTGAACACTACTAGGCTCAGGACAGAACTATGTGGCACCCCACTAGGCACTTCTCTCCAAGATGAAGGAGCCATTGGTGAGCACTATTTGGGTTTGGTCAACTTCACCTAACTGACTAGCCCACATTTTACTAGCTTGTTTGCAAGAATATCAGGGAGAACCTTGTCAAAGGCCTTACTGAAATCAAGGCATGCTACATCCACAGCATTTCCTTCATCCACCAAGCTTGTAACTCTATTCTCAGCCAGCTATTCCTTCCTCCACCTTTGTTGTGTAGAGGGGGGTCCTTGAACCAAGGCGCTCTGAGATCAGAGCTTAGGCAATTGCCTATCCAATGGGACAGGAAACTGTTCAAGCCACCTATCCCTAATTGCCTTGGTTCTAAGGACCCCCTCCAAGAAGCTTGTTCCCATTCCAGGAACAGCTGGCATTCTTGGAGCTGCCCACCTCTTTCTCCCATTGCTATGGCCTCCACTGCAACCACCTCCATGAGCACAGGCATGGTCAGCCTACTTGTAAAATGGAACAGACCATGAGTGGTTTGCCACTATAGTGTTCCAGCCTTTGTGAGGAAGGGAAGGAAATGGATATAATGCATGAATAAATGAGTAAATGCTGTTTTGCAATAGGCTTATGCAACGGAGGGCTCATCTACATAGGCCAGGATATGCCAGCTTCCCTACAGTGTATCCTGGTTGTGAATCTGGCCCATTCCTCTCCTGTTACCTCCACAAAATGGGAGGAAGTTGAGACGAGGGTGCTGGCCCATTGCTGCAGCCACTGACACCAGGATGCCAGATCACAACATATGACCAAGGACCCCTATGAGTTTTAAATTCATAGGGCTAAATAATGGACGGTGGTAATAGCTTTCATAGTCAAAACTGCTCAACAGGATGTTTCTTCTATTGATAGTCTAACTTTTTTCTGAGTGGTGTATTTTATACACACAAACATGGACACATAGTGATTCATATCCCTTATCCTTTTTTCTCTTTTTAAAATATATTTAGGGATGGTGTATTCCTGTCTTATCTTTTGACTTCTCCTCAAGTAACAAAATGTTTTGACCTGGCCTTGGTAATGCCAAAATGGAGGCTATAAAGCAGGGATGGACAGATGTGGAGGGCCACACCCCATTGCCCACTTCCCTAGACATCTCTGGACCACACTCAGACCAAGGCTCATAGCATTGCCTGGCTGAGTTTTTGATTCAAACATATTGATGAACACAGAGAGATTAGGAACATAGAGAGCAGTTCTGGTACTTACCTCCCCCCTACAAGACAATTCTTGAATGTTTGAGAAGGTCTATTGTTCATGTTGGGGACATGAATGTGTTCCCCTCTCCAGCCACACACACACATATACGTACCCACACAGAATGATGGCAGAAACGCCAGTCCTTGAGATCTGCCGAACCTGACAAGAATCTACTTGAACAAGCTTTTTCAGGCAGAAAAATACAGCCCTAACATGTGTAAAGGAAATTTCAATATGTTTTGACAATAGTGTAATCTAGAGAAAGTGTTATCCCCCTTGTGGAGGTCATCATTCTTAATACGGTGTGTGTCATCAATTCTCAGGACAACAGGGAAAATGATCTAGTCAATACATATGAAACAGAAGTCATGCATAAACATGCCGCTTCAGCTCTAAAGTGGGTGACACCGGTGAAAATTGGATAGCGGGCCGAGCTGCAATTTTCCATAACTTTTTATTATTCATAAGATCGTGTGATCTAATAAGCCACACCTCAAATTACTGTCCATTGAAGGTACTCTTGAGTGATAGATTCTGACAAACCAGACACAGAATATATTATGATTAAGATCAGATGCCAGCAAAGTCGGACTCTGTGAGGCGGATGGTTTTCAGCTGTCTTCCATCAGTTTCTGGGTTGCAGCCTCTGTGTGTGTGTGTGTGTTTCTCTCAGTGTGCTTTATTTTTAAATGAAACAAACATGATGCAAGAGATGCCTAAAAAGGAAGAATTTACTGACTGATTGCCCAGTGCTTCTACTCCTGGATTCATCTCAGTTCATTTTTTGTTTTTTGTTAGTTGTGTTATAATGAAAGGAAGACAAAAACAAATATGCACAAAAAAGGGTAAAAAGAAAGGAAGGGAGATTGGATTTTTTTTTAAAAAAAAACACACAACAATATAGTGTTTAACCCATTATTTAAGAAATTGCACTGATTCAAACATTATAACTATGCACAGATAAACAGCATGAAAATCCAGAAATAACTCAGGTAAGGGGAAATGAAAGTACATATGCAACTGGGCATCCAGAGCTAGTGAAAGTCTAACAAGGAAAACAATCTGGGGATAACAATATTTGCTGTCAGAAGTTGGAATACCTAGAATCCCACAGACAAGTGAGCATTATAATTAAAAATAGTTTCTTAATTTAACTGAGGGCTCATCTACATGAGCCATGATATGCCAGCTCCCTGCAGACATATCCTGGCCACAGATCAGACCCATTGTTCCCCTGTTACCACCTCCAAATGAGCCACAGTCCATCAATAAAAAGCCATGCCTCATTTGTGCCAGCTCGATGCAGCGGGAACAGGTAGGCAATGAGGATGTCTGATAATTTTGTCTTTTTCTGATATCATCATCCTAGATGATGTGGGTTTTTGCCAGTATTTGCCTCGTCTGATAAGTCCTGAGACTCACTAGTGGGCAAACCACCAGCATCACTGAGGGCCAGCCTCTGGAATGGGCTCCTGTGGTCTTGTGGTGCCCAATCTGTTCCACCCTGATGGGAATAGATTAAAAGAGGTATTATCTTATAATGCTGTATCAGGCCCTACCCTGCCTTCCCCCCATCTCAGCCCTGTATATGCCCTGGGTGTGGTGAGGACCACCAGGGGAATATGAGAGCAAGATGGGCTACATTGCCTATGTAGACAAGCCCTGAAATTAATTTATGGTTACCAAGGCAAAAAGAAAGTGAACCAGTTTTATGTTTCCATTGTGGGGGGGGGATTCCACTGTTTTGTGTGTTCAAGTCATTTCTGAGTTATGGCAACCTGAAGGCAATCCTATCCTGTGGTTTTCTTGGTAAGATTTGATCAGATTGAGTTTGCCTTTGCCTTCCTCTGAGGCTGAGAGAATGTAACTTGCCCACAGTCACCAAGTGGGTTTCTATGGCTGGGTGGGAATTCAAACCCTGATCTCCACAGGCATAGTCCAGTAAGTTAAAACCACTACATTATGCTGGCTTTCAATGCAAGAGTTTAAATCACTCTCCCATCAAAATCAATGGGGCTTAAAAATGCTTAATAGAATGGACAGTGTTGGATTTGATACCCACCATTTCCCAAAGGCTCAGGGTGAGTTATAACACAGAGATAATAACTGCTGAAATAAGAATGAAGCTAAATAATATACATGCTAAATTCATCTGCTTGTTACAAGATTAATGGACTGTAAGTCAATTTAGGTTCTCTGGCTTGAATGTTGTTGTTATCTTATGGATTTCTGTGTTCCTCTATGGAAGCAGCTGGACATTTTTGTCCAATGTGGAACTTTTACCTTTAGTTCAAGAAAGGGAAAGTGGAGTTGAATATGCAATGCCATTGAGGTGCAGATACCAATGCCCATGGATGCACTTGATATGATATGGCTCCTCTTCATACTGGAGAGAAGTGACCAGTGGGGCACCACAGGGTTCGATCCTGGGTCCAGTGCTATTTACTATCTTTATCAGTAACTTGGATTATGGAGTAGAGGGCATTCTGCTCATGTTTCCAGTTGACACCAAATTAGGAGGGCTAGCTAATACCTTAGAGGACAGGATCAGAATTCAAATGACCTTAACAGATTAGAAAGCCGAGCCAAAACTAACAAATTTATTTCAACAGGGGAAAATGTAGGGTACTACATTTGGGCAGTAAAAATGAAATGCACAGATGTAGGATGGGTGACACCTGGGTTGATGGCAGTGCATGCAAAAGGGATCTAGGAGTCTTAGTGGACCACAAACTGAACATGAGTCAGCAATGTGATGTGGCAGCCAGAAAAGACAATGTGATTCTAGAATGCATCAATAGGAATATAGTGTCTAGATCAGTGTTTCTCAGCCAGTGTTTTGCGGAACCCTATCGTTCCACAAGATACTGCCAGGGGTTCCATGAAAAAAAATCAGCCCCTCTCCTGCCTATTGTTGTCCTCTTGCCATTTCTGTCTCTCCTCCTCCTCCTCGCGGTTCCCTCTGAGAGAGGCGGGCTTTCTTCTCCTCCCAGTCCCATCAGCATCGACTGACACTTTGGGGATGGGGAGGGGGAGCCGAGGCCGGCCCAGCGGGCTGCTGAGCAAGGGCAAGTAGAGTGGCAAAAGTGGGAGCCCTGTTTGGAGCAGCTTGGCTATGGATGGGAGTGAGAGCAAGGCAGGTAGACAAGAGACGCTGAGACAAGGAGGAGCAAGGTGGCGACTGCAACACTGACACAGCTCAAGGCAGCCTGGGCCTGGCTTTGCCTCCTTTGGCTCCAGGGGCTGGTGAACCAATGAGGGCCTGGACTCTGGCCCTCACCACCTCAGGAGCCACCAGAAGCCACCCATGCTGGCCCCTTGCTCTAGACAAGGCAGGTGGAGTAGAGATTCCAGAGGTGAGCTGCAAACATTGTCTCACTCTAGAAAGAGAGGGGAAGAGTAGGGAAAAGCTTAAGAGGTGGCAGTGGGGGGTGAGTGGGAGAGAATCACTTTTGCAAGTTGAGCTCCCCCAGGACATTTCTGCCTCTTTAGGGACTTTTTCTCCTAAGCCTTTGAGCTCTCAACCCTGGGAAATCTCCGCCCACAGATCGGGTCCCCTGCTGAGCCTTTCTGCAATTCCATCCTGCCATGAGTATGGAGAGGAGTGAATAATACTGATTGTGTGTGCCTTTCTTTTGCAAAATTGTGTGTTTGTATCCCACCCTTTTTTTGTGGGAATCTCAGGGTGGCGTTACAATACAAGCAAAGCCACCCCTCCCTATATTGGTTACTGAGTACAGTTGCCCCTCCACATTCGCGACTTTCACATTCGCGGTTTTGATTATTCGCGGAAGTCTACTCCCCCCCCCGCTCAACACACCCTCCCTTCCCAAGGCAGGAAAGGGCTTAGCCCCTTGCTGCCTTCGGAAGGAGGAGTGGGGAGCAGCTAACATGCTGCCTCTGCGCCCACTCCCTTCCCAAGGCAGCGAAGAGCTTCTGAGGAAGCCCTTCGGTGCCTTGGGAAGGAGGGGTGGGGAGCAGCTGGCGCGCTGCCTCTACGCCCCACTCCCTTCCGGAGGCAGCGAAGGGCTTCTGAGGAAGCCCTTTGGTGCCTTGGGAAGGGGGGGTGGGAAGCAGATGGGGCACTGGTTCTGAGGGAAGGGGAGCAGCTGGCGCGCTGCCTCTGCGCCCCACTCCCTTCCCAAGGCTCCAAAGGGCTTCTGAAGAAGCCTTTCGGTGCCTTGGGAAGGAGGGTGGGAAGCAGCTGGCACGCTGCCTCTGCGCTCCACTCCCTTCCCAAGGCTCCAAAGGGCTTCTGAAGAAGCCTTTCGGTGCCTTGGGAAGGAGGGTGGGAAGCAGCTGGCGTGCTGCCTCTGCGCCCCACTCCCTTCCCAAGGCTCCGAAGGGCTTCTGAAGAAGCCTTTCGGTGCCTTGGGAAGGAGGGGGGGTGAAGGAGCTGCGCGCTGCCTCTGCGCCCCATTCCCTGCCCAAGGCTCCGAAGGGCTTCTGAAGAAGCCTTTCGGTGCCTTGGGAATGAGGGGGGGAAGTAGCTGGGGCGGGGTGGTGGTGGAGAGGAGCAGCGATGGGGCTTGTGAAGCCCCATTGCCGCTTTTGGGAGGGCGGGGTGGAGAGGAGCAGCGACGGGGCTTTTGAAGCCCCCTTGCTGCTTCTGGGAGGGCGGGGGAGGGGTGGAGAGGAGCAGCGATGGGGCTTTTGAAGCCCCCTCGCCGCTTTTGGGAGGGCGGGGGGTGGAGAGGAGCAGCGATGGGGCTTTTGAAGCCCCCTCGCCGCTTTTGGGAGGGCGGGTGGTGGTGGAGAGGAGCAGCGATGGGGCTTTTGAAGCCCACTTGCCGCTTTTGGGAGGGCGGGGGGTGGAGAGGAGTAGCGATGGGGCTTTTGAAGCCCCCTCGCCGCTTTTGGGAGGGCGGGGGGGGGGTGGAGAGGAGCAGCGATGGGGCTTTTGAAGCCCCCTCGCCGCTTTTGGGAGGGCGGCGGGGTGGAGAGGAGCAGCGATGGGGCTTTTGAAGCCCCCTCGCCGCTTTTGGGAGGGCGGGGGGGGTGGAGAGGAGCACCGATGGGGCTTTTGAAGCTCCCTCGCCGCTTTTGGGAGGGCGAGGGGGTGGAGAGGAGCAGCGATGGGGCTTTTGAAGCCCCCTCGCCGCTTTTGGGAGGGCGGGGGGGTGGAGAGGAGCAGCGATGGGGCTTTTGAAGCCCCCTCGCCGCTTTTGGGAGGGCGGGGGGGGTGGTGAGGAGCAATGATGGGGCTTTTGAAGCCTCTTCGCTGCTTCTGGGAGGGAGGGGGGTGGAGAGGAGCAGCGACTGCATTTGGGAGGGTGGGGGGTGGAGAGGAGCAGCGATGGGGCTTTTGAAGCCCCCTCGCCGCTTCTGGGAGGGTGGGGGGGTTGGAGAGGAGCAGCGACCGCATTTGGGAGGGCGGGGGGGTGGAGAGGAGCAGCGATGGGGCTTTTGAAGCCCCATCGCCGCTTTTGGGAGGGCGGGGTGGTGGTGGAGAGGAGCAGCGATGGGGCTTTAGAAGCCCCCTCGCTGCTTCTGGGAGGGTGGGGGGTGGAGAGGAGCAGCGATGGGGCTTTTGAAGCCCCCTCGCCGCTTTTGGGAGGGCGGGGGGGGTGGAGAGGAGCAGCGATGGGGCTTTTGAAGCCCCCTCGCCGCTTTTGGGAGGGCGGGGCGGGGTGGAGAGGAGCAACGATGGGGCTTTTGAAGCCTCTTCGCTGCTTCTGGGAGGGCGGGGGGTGGAGAGGAGCAGCGACCGCATTTGGGAGGGTGGGGGGTGGAGAGGAGCAGCGATGGGGCTTTTGAAGCCCCATCGCCGCTTTTGGGAGGGCGGGGGGGTGGAGAGGAGCAGCGACGGGGCTTTAGAAGCCCCATCGCCGCTTTTGGGAGGGCGGGGGGGTGGAGAGGAGCAGCGATGGGGCTTTTGAAGCCCCCTCGCCGCTTTTGGGAGGGCGGCGGGGTGGAGAGGAGCAGCGATGGGGCTTTTGAAGCCTCTTCGCTGCTTCTGGGAGGGCGGGGGGTGGAGAGGAGCAGCGACTGCATTTGGGAGGGTGGGGGGTGGAGAGGAGCAGCGATGGGGCTTTTGAAGCCCCCTCGCCGCTTCTGGGAGGGTGGGGGGGTTGGAGAGGAGCAGCGACCGCATTTGGGAGGGCGGGGGGGTGGAGAGGAGCAGCGATGGGGCTTTTGAAGCCCCATCGCCGCTTTTGGGAGGGCGGGGTGGTGGTGGAGAGGAGCAGCGATGGGGCTTTAGAAGCCCCCTCGCTGCTTCTGGGAGGGTGGGGGGTGGAGAGGAGCAGCGATGGGGCTTTTGAAGCCCCCTCGCCGCTTTTGGGAGGGCGGGGGGGGTGGAGAGGAGCAGCGATGGGGCTTTTGAAGCCCCCTCGCCGCTTTTGGGAGGGCGGGGCGGGGTGGAGAGGAGCAACGATGGGGCTTTTGAAGCCTCTTCGCTGCTTCTGGGAGGGCGGGGGGTGGAGAGGAGCAGCGACCGCATTTGGGAGGGTGGGGGGTGGAGAGGAGCAGCGATGGGGCTTTTGAAGCCCCATCGCCGCTTTTGGGAGGGCGGGGGGGTGGAGAGGAGCAGCGACGGGGCTTTAGAAGCCCCATCGCCGCTTTTGGGAGGGCGGGGGGGGTGGAGAGGAGCAGCGATGGGGCTTTTGAAGCCCCCTCGCCGCTTTTGGGAGGGCGGCGGGGTGGAGAGGAGCAGCGATGGGGCTTTTGAAGCCTCTTCGCTGCTTCTGGGAGGGCGGGGGGTGGAGAGGAGCAGCGACTGCATTTGGGAGGGTGGGGGGTGGAGAGGAGCAGCGATGGGGCTTTTGAAGCCCCCTCGCCGCTTCTGGGAGGGTGGGGGGGTTGGAGAGGAGCAGCGACCGCATTTGGGAGGGCGGGGGGGGTGGAGAGGAGCAGCGATGGGGCTTTTGAAGCCCCATCGCCGCTTTTGGGAGGGCGGGGTGGTGGTGGAGAGGAGCAGCGATGGGGCTTTAGAAGCCCCCTCGCTGCTTCTGGGAGGGTGGGGGGTGGAGAGGAGCAGCGATGGGGCTTTTGAAGCCCCCTCGCCGCTTTTGGGAGGGTGGGGGGGTGGAGAGGAGCAGCGATGGGGCTTTTGAAGCCCCCTCGCCGCTTTTGGGAGGGCGGGGCGGGGTGGAGAGGAGCAACGATGGGGCTTTTGAAGCCTCTTCGCTGCTTCTGGGAGGGCGGGGGGTGGAGAGGAGCAGCGACCGCATTTGGGAGGGTGGGGGGTGGAGAGGAGCAGCGATGGGGCTTTTGAAGCCCCATCGCCGCTTTTGGGAGGGCGGGGGGGTGGAGAGGAGCAGCGACGGGGCTTTAGAAGCCCCATCACCGCTTTTGGGAGGGCGGGGGGGGTGGAGAGGAGCAGCGATGGGGCTTTTGAAGCCCCCTCGCCGCTTTTGGGAGGGCGGCGGGGTGGAGAGGAGCAGCGATGGGGCTTTTGAAGCCCCCTCGCCACTTTTGGGAGGGCGGGGGGGTGGAGAGGAGCAGCGATGGGGCTTTTGAAGCCCCCTTGCCGCTTTTGGGAGGGCGGGGGGGGGGGTGGAGAGGAGCAGCGATGGGGCTTTTGAAGCCCCCTCGCCGCTTTTGGGAGGGCGGGGGGGGGTGGAGAGGAGCAACGATGGGGCTTTTGAAGCCTCTTCGCTGCTTCTGGGAGGGCGGGGGGTGGAGAGGAGCAGCGACCGCATTTGGGAGGGTGGGGGGTGGAGAGGAGCAGCGATGGGGCTTTTGAAGCCCCATCGCCGCTTTTGGGAGGGCAGGGGGTGGTGGAGAGGAGCAGCGATGGGGCTTTTGAAGCCCCCTCGCCGCTTCTGGGAGGGTGGGGGGGGGTTGGAGAGGAGCAGCGACCGCATTTGGGAGGGCGGGGGGGTGGAGAGGAGCAGCGATGGGGCTTTTGAAGCCCCATCGCCACTTTTGGGAGGGCGGGGGTGGTGGTGGAGAGGAGCAGCGATGGGGCTTTAGAAGCCCCCTCGCTGCTTCTGGGAGGGTGGGGGGGGTGGAGAGCAGCAGCGATGGGGCTTTTGAAGCCCCATCGCCGCTTTTGGGAGGGCGGCGGGGTGGAGAGGAGCAGCAACGGGGCTTTTGAAGCCCCATCGCCGCTTTTGGGAGGGCGGGGGGGGGGTGGAGAGGAGCAGCGACGGGGCTTTAGAAGCCCCATCGCCGCTTTTGGGAGGGCGGGGGGTTGGAGAGGAGCAACGATGGGGCTTTTGAAGCCCCCTCGATGCTTCTGGGAGGGCGGGGGGGTGGAGACGAGCAGCGACGGGGCTTTAGAAGCCCCATCGCCGCTTTTGGGAGGGCGGGGGGGGGGGGTTCCTGGAGGGCGTGGCATGACCTTTTTTTATTCGCGTTTTTTTTCACATTCGCGGGGGTCTTGCGCCCCTAACCCCCGCGAATGTGGAGGGACAACGGTATATTAAAAGTAAGTTTTTGTTTCCTTTCTCTTTTCCCACTGCCCCACACTATCAGTGCCTGCTTACGATTCTAAACTGCCATCATCATTCGTGGTTTGCAAAATGGTGGTGGGGTGAGGGGTTTACAAAATAATGGGGTCTGCGTTTGAGTTGGCTATCTTGCAATAGCTTTTAGTAACTGTGGTAATAATGACAATGAATGAAATATGAAATGGAATATATTGCAAAGTAGGGAGTGTTATTTGGGATTAATTCTACTAAAGCATAAGTGATGAAGTCATGTAGACATGGTATGGGGGAAAATAAGCAATTTTTGTAGCTGTAGATATAATAATTTTAGGCAGGGGTTCCCTGAGACCTGAAAATTGTTCCAAGGGTTCTCCCAGGGTAAATAGGTTGAGAAAGGCTGGTCTAGACTGAGGAAATAATAGTGCCACTCTATTCTACTTTGGTCAGCCCTCACCTTGAACATTTTCTCCAGCTTTGGGCACCAGAATTCAAGAAACATATTGACAAGCTTGAGCGTGTTCAGAGGAAAGCAACCAAAATGGTGGAGGTCTGGAAGCCATGCCTTACGTGGAGTGGCTTAGGGAGCTGGGTATGTTTAGTCTGAAGAAGAGAAGGTTAAGAGATGACATGATAGCCATGTTTAAATATTTGATAGGATGCCATATTGAAGAGGGAGCAAACTTGTTTTCTGGTGTTCCAGAGACTAGGACATGGAGCAATGGACTCTAAACTACAGGAAAAGAGATTCCACCTAAATATTAGGAAGAACTTCCTGATGGTAAAAGTTGTTTGACAGTGGAACAGTCTCCTTCTTTGGAGGTTTTTAAGTAGAGGCTGGATGGCCATCTGTTGGGAATGCTTTGGTTGTGTATTCCTGCATAGTAGGGGGTTGGACTAGATGTCCAAATCTATGATTTTATGGCAGGATATTGGACTGCATGGACCTTGTGGTGTCTTCCAACTCTATGATTTTATAAGCTCCTTTCTAAGAAAAGAGAAATGTTTTTAAAAAATATATTTTAATTATGGGTATACCCAGTTACCTCCTCCTGCTGTGTAGCTTTTGCAGTGCCTAAACCCATAATCTGTAGCAGAAGGGATGTTTGATTAAGAAAAGTGACTCCAGAACAAGGGATTGTGGCTCAATGGGCCATCATGGGATTGAGTAATCACTGTGGTCTTGGTCTCCAAAAAGGAGCCTGCCCCTTTAATATATCAAATGCTTGGGAGAAAAGAAAGGGGAGGGAAACAACAACAGCCACCAAGAAACCTTTGGTGGAACCAGTATCTATGAGCCATATTCCAAAGGGAGATGTTTCCAATTCACTCATTATAGGGAGATTGGGTGGGGTCAAGTTCAATGTCGTGCAAAAAGAAGTACTCTCTTCAAGGTGTACCACCCACATATAGAAGGGAGCAGGGGAGGGGGTGGGAAGGGAGAAATGCAATGAAATGTGTAACCTAATTTTGGGGGCAAATTCAAGAAAATTAGCCCAGTGCACTATTTGAATTTAAAACCGCCTATTAACAGTTCTGCTCTAGAAGGTGATGGGAACCAGAACAAACAGCCTCTCCATGCCACTTGGCTGTAATGATGTTATTAGTATGCACATTGCAGTGGGCAGATGCAGCCTTTAACAGGCCTGGCTCCAGCATTTAATATATGTACACACAAATACGTGTATGAAGATGGGGGGAGAGAGAGAGAGAGAGAAAGAGAGAGAGAGAGAATGGCCAGCATCCTGTTAGTGACTTATCCATCCATAAACTCAACTTTCATGTATGTAAGGACTTTATCAGATGTAGCAAAAATCACATGCTTATGCTGTGGTAGTGCGAATGGTTTCTGCTATCACACAACGTTGTCATATTTGTGTGTCAAACTGTGCTCAAGCCACAAATAAGACGTTGCTTCTAGTTGATGGGAGAAGCCATCAATAGCTCTCAGTATCACTTTTTTCATGGCAGTGAAGAGCGTGAAAACACGTGTCCTGCGGTAATTGCAAAATTACAGTGTGAATGGGCGGTCCTCTTTCCCCCCTCCCCACTCCCAGCGAAAAAACATCTGGGTGAAAACATGAAAACTATCCACAGGCCACTCACTCTTTTTATGAACTTTCCTGGTTTCTTTGCATGTTTTTAGGTTTGTCTAAGTGTTTTTCTGTTTTTGTTTGTTTGTTTGTCTGGGGTGTGTTCATTTACTTGGCAAATTAAGGGAGCTTTGGTGTTTTAAAATGCTCTCGTGTTTTCTCGCGAGAACCATTGAAACCTTGCCCATGCTAAATCACAGAAGTAAAGTACCATTCTTAAAGTGCTATTGGTGGTCATGTGATAATTCTGTGGTGGTTCTTTTGCACAATTACAGCGATGTGCAATAATAAGTGTAATAATGCACTATGTTTCTGCTTTCCTTATTTGTGGAATTATAGTGTTTTTAGATGCTAGCCTGAAAAAGTCCTAGGCCTCTTTTTGGATAGGGTGCAGAGGGCTATTCTCTTGCCCTTCTGCTCTATCCAAAAACCTCCCATGCTCAACAGCTGTCAAGCCTTCAGAGAGACCTGTTGTTGACACTTACTAGTGAAGGATGGAAGAAAAAGAGAGGCAATCCGGACCATGAAGTTCCAATTGCTCTCAGCTCCAGGGAGGAGAAAAAGTTGAATGCAGTCCATCTGAAAGTCCACCCCATTTGAAAATGCACCCTCATTTCATCCCTTCAACCGAGCTGAGACCAGCTGAATCCCCTTCCTACTCCTCCGCTCCCCACAGGTAAACCACAGTAGCAGGGGCCCCTTCTGGGAAGTGGCAGCTACCATGAAGTGGGAGAATGCCGAACTGCACATGTGGAGCTATGCACACATGTGGGATTTCAGCCAGCATGTGCGTGTGTGTGTTTGAAGGGGAGGGACGAATGAGTTCAAACCAAAATATTCTAGGGCTTGTCTATACAAGGCAATAAAATGTGGGTACATGCACACTAATGCCAACTTGTAGTAGCTTTCATTTGTCTTAACGATTTATTTGGGCAAAGATGGCAGGTATGTGAAGTTATCCATGTTCTTTATTCAAATAGCCATGCCTTAGAATCAAGATGCTGTGTGCAAATGAATTAGTCTCATTTTTATCATCACCAGTTTCTGCCGCTGGTGCCAAATAGTATTTTTTTTTTTAAAAAAAATCATGTCGAAGGTGCAGAAATGTGATATTCCGCTTAAATAAATAGGAAAAAAGGCTCAGCACATGATCGCTACAGCAAGAATCCAACATGGTGGTTTCGGGTGCTTGTCTTGTGAGCAAGCTCCACCCCTGCACACATCCAACCAATCAGCTTTCCACTTCTTATCAGGAATGCGCATCAAAGTGAATTGTTTGTCCCAACAAGCGGGAATGTGCATTCCCTATGGAGCTTTTAAAAAATATGGGAACAGCTATGAAACTTTTCCTACAGTTTTTGGCATTTTTGCCCCCCACCCTTCAGAATATGGCAGATTGATGCAGGATCTCATTAAGACAGGTCGTATTCCCCTCAAATTCTATGAAGAGTATTTTGACCATATAAACACCCCCCCTAGACTTGGGGCTTGTTTAGACATGATGGAATACTGCAAGTGGATGTGTATTTTTACCGACTCGCAGCAACACGTTTTGTCTACACTTTTTTTTTTTTTGGCCTATTTGCATCCATTCTCATCTATTTGAATGGAGCAGCCACATGCTCCAATAAAGGGCAATCAAGTGAAAATGTGCAGTGATGCAAATTTGGATGGCCACACATGCAAAAATGCACATCTATGTGCATTTTCCAGGAAACTTCAGGGAAAACCATGAATCCTTTTATTGCATGGTTTGTGGATTTTTTTTTAGCCCCCCTCCTTCCAAATACTGTGAATCTCATTCAGACCATGTGTGGACACATTTTATTCTCTGTGAATTTTATGAGGAGCATTTTCATCTTCTGGACGAGCCCTTGCTTGCATTTGTTCCACGCTGCTCTTCTTAGCACCTCGTCCATCATCTGTGGTAGAGGTAGATTAATTTTAGAGTTGTGGGATCTATTTTATTTTTTACTAGACCCCTACACTCTCTCAGCCTCAGATGGAGACAACCCCCTTCTAGCAAATCTTGCCTAGAAAACCCATGATGAGTTCACCTCAGGCTTGCAATAAGTCAGAAACCACTCAAAGGAACACAACAAGAAAGGATGATCACATCAACATTACACAGTTATCTATACTAGCGCATCTCAAGTTATCTGTTGTAGGGTGGGGTGACATATTTTCCCCAGTGTGACAGGGACAGGTACCATATTTCTATCCATTGGCTACAATTGTTTCTTTCCCGGAAACTCACCAAATGATTCATGGACTGCCACCAATGCATTCCCTCTCCTACTTTCAGTAGCACTTGTCTACCGTACACAGTTGTCTACCCTACACATAGTCAGTTCACTTTAAGTCCTATGGCTCCATGTCAAAGAATTCTGGGATTCATAATTTGGTAAGGTACTTAGAATTTTTTGCTCAAGAGTTCTAGTCCATGTCTCCTACAATACTTCTTCGCTGTAGAACATGAATGCATTTCTATAAACTACCATACTAGGGTTCTCTTGCAGAGAAATCTGAAATATCTCAGGAAATGAGAAATCCTAGCCTTTCAAAGGGTGAAACCATGGAAGTTAAAGTAGCATCGATGTGCTGTAATTCTGTAGTGTGCAAGCAGTCTAAGAGGCTTCAAAACCCAGACAGAGATGTGGATGGTGAAAAATCCTGGTTCATACAAAGAAAGCTGGGGGGGGGGAGGAAGGGAGGGAGGTATTTGTTATCCTGATCCAGAAATGGCAATGTGCGTGCTGCATTGGGGCAGCACATGTCACAACCCAATCTCTTCATACTCCTTTTTAAAGACGGGTGTTTGGCAACCAATGTTACTACAGGATGGGTTCAGGAGATAATTCATGTTGGCAACATGACCGCTGTATCCATCTTCCCTATATCCCATTGTCTGCCATGATAATGGATGAGATCTGCTGGAAGGCAACAAAGCACCTGCAAAGAATGGAAGGCTAAGTGTAATAGAAGCTCTGCATGGCAGAACTACTGGAAATGCTCCTTTTGCTTGGTGGCAGATCACTTTCCTGGGAAGCCAAGAACATGAATTGGAGTCCCCTCTGGTGACCCCGCCTCTGAAAATGACTCCTCCATGTACTCTGTTCTGTTATGCAGTGTATGTCCTTCACTTGCAGATATGCTCAAAGAAAAAGGAGGAGGAGCGGGGTTACAGGAGCGGGGGGGATAAAACCTCAGGCAGCAACACAATGGCTCATTGTTAGAAAAGAAAAGGACCAGTTTATCTAGGGAGGAAATATCCACCAGGCCTGTTTCAGTAAGTAGATGAGGAGGTAGTGCAAGGTGGGAATCAGGTGGTCCTTCAAATCTTGTTGGACTTGAACTCCTAGGCAGCATAGCCAATGGAGGGAGTTGCAATAAATCATATTTTGGAGGACTGCATTATTTCCATCCTTGAGGTCAAGTACATAAAAACAGGGCTCATCTATACGAGACTCCCCCCCAAACGTAGTGCCCCATAGTAATAGCAAGTCACAGCAGCTGTGACTTGTCTTAACGGTGCTTTTACCCACAGGAGCCCCCATAAGCTTCTCATCCAAGATGGCAGCTGCAAGTGATTTATTTGCATTAGTACTTAGCCACCAAAATGTTATTTTTTTAAAAAAAAAAACTTATGTTTATGGTGCGCTACAGTCATAGAGTGCTTTTTTATTATTTAACAGGGTAGCAAAACAAACTAGAGACACCGTGTTTTATCGCCTTAGTGATTGATCACTAAGGTGAAAAAAATGGCAGCTCTGGGTGCTTGCCCTGTTACCAAGCCCTGCCCGTATGCTTGTCCAGCCAATCATGTCCATGCTTCCTGTACTACCAGACAGTGATTCATATAGAATCACTGTCCTAATTAGGGGGAATATGCATTCCCCACGCTGGTTTTGGAAAAAATCTGGGAAAAGCTGAGAAGGCTTTTCCTTCAGAGTTTCAACATATTTTGCCCCCCTCCTTCTGAATACAGCATAAAGCTGCTGGATCCCATTAAGACACATCGTCTTCTCCTTGAATTCCATGAGTATTTTCACAGTTTATTTGGCCCCACAGAGTGGCTCAAAGAGTCTTTGGATGGATTGCTTCCACAACCGAGCCGAGCCATGTATCAGGTTATTATTGGTGGAATAATAACTCTCGGTGGTGGAACTAGTAATAGTTTGGCATTACCATTTCTAAAGAAATGTTCAGAGAATGCAAAACATTTCATTCAAATTTTCTTGCTCTAGGCTTTGTGCCACAGGTGGGAGTGATGCTGCCCTCCAGATATTATTGGACTTCAGTTCTCAGAAGCCCCAGTGAGGACTGCTGAGAGTTGTAGTCCAACAACATCTGCAGACTGACAACTGCATATTCCCATCCCTGTTTCACACTAAACCAGGAAGGTAGGGAGAATTTTAGAATGGGTTGGATTCAGGGTCCATCCTACTTTAAATATAAATGAATTTAAATCTCCAGGACCAGATGAACTACATCCAAGAGTATTAAAAGTACTGGTAAATGTCATATCAGAGCCATTGGCAATAATCTTTGAGAACTCCTGGAGAACAGGAGAAGTCCCAGCAGACTGGAGGAGGGCAAATGTTGTCCCCATCTTCAAAAAGAGGATCCCAACAATGATCGTCCAGTTAGTCTGACATCAATACCAGGGAAGATTCTAGAGCAGATCATTAAACAGAGTGTGTGAGCATTTAGAAGGCAATGACATAATCACAAAAAGTCAACATGGGTTTCAGAGAAAAAAGTCATGCCAGACTAATCTGATCTCTTTTTTTGATAGAATTACCAGCTTGGTAGATGAAGGGAACACTGTGGGTATCACATACATGGATTTCAGAAAGGCCTTTGACAAGGTTCCCCATGACATTCTTCCAAACAAGTTTGTAAAATGTGGTGTAGACAAATTAACTGTTAAATGGTTTTGTAATTGGTTGACCAGCCGAACCCAAAGGGTGCTCAGCAGTGGCTCCTCTTCGTCTTGGAAAGATGTGACCAGTGGGGTGCCACATGGTTCTGTCCTGAGCCCAGTGCTATTCAACATTTTTATCAATGACTTGGATGAGGGAATTAGGGGCATACTTATCAAATTTGCAGATGACACCAAATTAGGAGGAGTAGCTAATACCCTAGAGGACAGGATCAAAATTCAGAATGACCTGGATAGACTGGAGAGCTGGACCAAAGCTAACAAAACAAAATTCAATATGGAGAAATGTAAGATATTGCACTTAGGGCAGAAAAACAAAAAGCATAGATATAGGATGGGGGAGACCTGGCTGAATGAGACTATGTGCGAAAGGGATCTAGGAGTCCTAGTAGACCACAAGTTGAACGTGAGTCAACAGTGTGATGAGGCAGCTAAAAAGGCCAATGCAATTTTTGGCTGCATCAATAGAAGTATAGTGTCTAGATCAAGGGAAGTAATAGTCCTGCTCTATTCCGCCTTGGTCAGGCCTCACCTGGAATACTGTTTCCAGTCTTGGGCACCACAATTCAAAAAGGATATTGACAAATTGGAGTGTGTCCAGAGAAGGGCGACTAAAATGGTGAAAGGTCTGGAAACCATGCCTTATGAGGAGAGACTTAGGGAGCTGGGTATGTTTAGCCTGAAAAAAAGACAGTTAAGGGGTGATATGATAGCCCTATTTAAGTATTTGAAGGGGTGTCACGTTGAGGATGGAGCAGGCTTGTCTTCTGTTCCTCCAGGGACTAGAACACGGAACAATGGATGCAAGCTCCAGGAACAGAGATTCCACCTCAACATTAGGAGGAACTTTTTGACAGTAAGAGCTGTTTGGCAGTGGAACACACTCCCGTGGAGCATGGTGGGGTCTCCTTCCTTGGAGGTCTTTAAACAGAGGCTGGATGGCCATCTGTCAGGGATGCTTTGATCATGATTTCCTGCGCAGTAGGGGGTTGGACTGGATGGCCCTCGTGGTCTCTTCCAACTCTGCAATTCTATGATTCTATGATACTTCAAGTAGAATAGACACACTCAAACTAATGAGGTTTAATTAATGACTAATAACAGGCCCTTTGATTTCAATGTGTCTGCTCTAACTGTAAGATTGGATCTAACTCAGCATCTTCCAAGACAGAAGTGGGCAAACATCAGGCTTGGAGGATTTTCTATGGGTTTTTCCCCTCTGTAGACCTCTGAGATTTATCAACTTCAACTTGGCACAAAGTCATACACTCAAATGTAAAATTATGAGCCTAAGAATGGAAATGGAAAAATGAATGAAATCTACAGACCACCCACACAAAAATCTTCTGAAATAATTTTGCTGATATAAGGGAAGAAAGAAATTTTGTTCCTGCTATTGTTCAACTATAGAGAAGAAGAAATCCTTGCTGATCTGCTGTAAATAACTCCAAGATCTGCTAGGAGATTAAGATCTAGCATTTACCAACCCCAGTTTTATGTGTACAGGTTGTCCCCTGTATGGACAGGGAATACATTTCCAGACTTACTACAAATACTTGAAACCACAAGTAATAGCAAGCCTCATAGAATCACACTGGAGGGCCTGAGAAATGCCTAGAGAGGTCACCTGTCTAGGCATCTTCAGCGTGACTCTATGGTAACTTCCTATGGAAGTTACCATAGAGTCATGCTGGAGGACCTAGGAAATACCTAGGGAAGCCACCTCTAGGGAGGCTCTGTGGTAACTTCCAGTGGAAGTTGTCATAGAGTTGTGCTGGAGGACCTAGGAAATGCCTAGAAAGTTCATATTTTTTGGATGATGGATGATGGAAACCGCAGGTACTGGTCCTATGCATATGGGTGGGGGAGGCACCTGTATAACATGAAACAAATTATTAGGAAGAACCTGAGTACTTGTGACCGATGGGCCTGCCATTTGAAATAATCAACACCCCAACTCAGCTCAGCATTGCATAGGTGAGGGTGCCTTTGATGGCCTCAACTGAGGAGAGACCAGCTCCCAGATACGCACAGTGCTTGTGTCGTGATGTAAGTGGCGGGGGCGGGGCGGACCATTGGCTATTTAATGCCTAGCTACCCCCAGCTACTACCTCTTTCCAATTTGCTTTGGCCCACCCTTCCACCTCTTTTACAGTGTAAGTTCGCTGGTTGCTTAGGGACCAGGTAGGAATTTTTTTGCCTTTTCCCCTTTTTTTTCCCTACCCCACACTGTCAAAGGTGAGTTGGCCTACGGTGGTGTATTGGCCTAGGGTGATATATTAAATAGGAGGTCACTAGACAGGAAGTGGGGGAGAAGATATTAATTCAGTGTATAGTTATGGCACCCCTTCTGCAATGACCCACACATGTCATGGTACCTGGGAGGTAGGGAAGAGGCTATGCCTTGGTGCTGGCCCGAGGGCTAGGCCCTTGATAGAAGCCATGTGGCTTGAGGCTCTTGCCTTCAGCTTTGCCTTCCAGTAGACACTGGCCAGGGGACAGCCCAGTTGCTGGGATCTCTCTTGGGGCTCAGGTTTTTCACCCAGGGAAGCCGGAAAATATGTTTGGATGAGACCACTGGCTCCAGCTGCTCTTGCATGAGGTACCTCCCCTTGCTTGCAGCTCTCAAGGAATAAATATAAATAGATGATACTTTAATGAAGAGATCCTGAGTTCAGCCCACAATCTTGTGTGGTCTTGTTATTTCAAGTGGTGGCTCATCAATGTGCTTGCGTTCTTGATTCAATACCAGAGAACAGAATCTATGCAACTGATTTCAGGGCTATAAACCAGACCTCAGTGCTGAGAAACAGCTTCTAGGACTGCACACCAGAGGTCAACTCCATACAACAAATAGCCTCTTGTGATCACTGGAGGCAATCTGTGTCTGTCTCAGAACCAATAACTAAAAGAATAGGAGGTGGAGCAAGGTGGGAATCAGCTGGTCCTTATGGGCCAGATGGAGAGCCCTTCTGGGCCACATCTGTCCTCTGGGCCAGAAGCTTCTTCTCCATGGTACCAGATAGTGGCATTTGTTCAAAAGCAACTATGATAAGAGCAACCTTCATTAATATGTTGGCTGATCTGTAAGGCTCCTTAATATGTTTGGCTGATCTTCAGCAAGTCATAAAATATACCAATAATAATGCTCTTTATGACAGGCTTTAATTATAACAATGCCAGACAAAATGCAGATTAGCTGTACTTTTAAAACATACATGAGGGTCCAATTAAATATACTTCGCAGGACTAGTTGCCTCAGGCTGGAGATAAAGATGTAGAGACAGGGTAGGGTTGTAGATGGTGGGGGGAGAGCTAAATAGATGCAGCAGTGTTTGGATCTGATGGCCAAGAGTGACAGAAGTGGGGCAGTGGGTGCAGAAGTCAAGAAGGTAGATGTGTTAAAATTTTGAGGCTGTTTGTGTGTGTGTGTAAGACATGGGAGTCTGAAACCCATTGTTTAGTTCCAACTAGAGGAGACTCACTGAATCAATTATTGAATGGTTGACACATGAGTAAATCTCATTGATTCAGTGGATCAACTCTTGTTTAGAATAACAGCCAGATTGAGGCCAGTAAGTCTGAGAGAGAAATTGTCCTTTGTGGAATACAGTGCAAAAAGAGAATTTTTCTCCATATAAAGTGAGCAGGATAGGAGAAGCTATCCATAGGAGTTTACACATTTCCAGTCTATGCAAGATAGTTTGTGACAGTTCAAATGTATTAAAATATGCAGCTATACAGATACCATTTCAATGTGTGTTTTGAGATAAGATAACACAACAAAGTGCAGGTTCATACCTATATTTTATGATTTTTTTTAAAAAAAATCAGATTAATGTAGGAGAGAGATGGAACAAAATTATTGATAAAATTCCATGAAAGGGTCATGAACCAGAGGTAGATTCACTCATCCGTCCAAGGAAGCAGAAAGCTTGAGATGAGGTAAAGAATGTTGATTTTTTAAAAAAACAAATAGCCACATCAGCTACCCATTAGATCAGCCTACCTGGGACCAACTAGACTACAATTCTCATTACTCCTAGCCAACACAGCACAATGATAAGAGCTGCAATCCACCATATTCACAGAGTGACAGGTCAGGGAAAATTGCACCATGAGTAAAATGAACATGCATGAGGAGGATCAACATGGGAAGGTCCTGTCATGCCCCTAGCTGATGGTGTGATCCTGCAACGAGGAGTCAATCTACGCTACACAAATAATCCAGTTTAAAACTTGATTATTTGCCATGGCTCCTTCCTATGGAATCCTGGGAGTTGTAGTTTCACAAGTTCTTTAGCCTCCTCTGCCAAAGAGTACTGGTGCCTCACCAAACTACAAATCCCAGGATTCCATAGGAAGAGGCCATGACAAATAATCCAATTTCGAACTGGATTATTTATGTAGTGTGGATGCACTCTGAGTGCTCTATGCATGGGCCAAGATAGAGCCAGCTTTCCTGAATCTAGATTCTCAGAGGTTCAAGAGGCTAAACAGAGAGGGGAGGACTTTATCAGACCACCCCCCATAATCGTTCTTTTGATAGCATATTTTGAAACGTTTTTATGCCAGCAAAAAACAGAACACCCTACTGGACTTACCTTGAGCAGAGTTAAAGAGGCAGCCCCAGCGGTAATGGAGCATAAACAGAGCTCCATTTACTTCCAGGTTCCAAATCTCAATGATTCTCATGAAAAGAGGCGAGCGTGGTAAATTAGAAAATTAAAGTAAAATAAAGACATAAAATGTAAGCACAAGCAAAGGAACACATTTTAAAAGTCCCAAATAAACTGGGGAGGTACAAAAAAAGAGTGTTGCCTACCTGTCTGTCTCGATCTCACTCGGAAGTGTTCTGACAATTGACACTGTATCACAGAGCACAATGTTGCAAAGGTTCAAACACTGGCAATACCGGCAAAAAAGCACCACATCTGATCTGTTGATGGCTTAGCCCATCAATATAAAGGAATGGCTTTTTGACAGGACATTAACACAAAAGGATGATGTCATTTGGTATGTGTGCCCTTTCACATTAATTAGGTGTTGTTATGATGCCATATTTGCCTGGTCTGATAAAGTCCTCAGAGAGAGTAGGAGCTCTGCATCCATGTCTGAAGTGCTCAGGAGGGGCAACACTTCAAAATGTGGGTTAGGTAGAAACCCACCATTAAAGAAGTATATGCATACAAGAAAAGGCTCCTTGAGAGTAGGTGCCTTCTCAGAGTAAGAGGGCTCCTCAGGCATAGGGCGCTCTAGCAACCGAGCCATAAAAAACTCAGTTCTGGATCAGTTATTCTTCTGAGAACAGTGTCAATCTGGAACCTTAGACTTATTTGCTGAGCCCTGCAGAGTGTGCTATCTGGAATCTTAACTTGGGCTCCCCTGCCTTTTGAAACTGTTCTTGCTTGTTAGTTACTTTGTTCTACTTGGGCTTGGACTTGGACTGTGGCTTGACAATACTGAGCTAGGTAGGCCATCAGTCTGACTCAGTATAAAGCAGCAATCTATGTCAAAACCAACCCTTCATCTTCTAAGGAGTGCTTTGTAATTCTTTTTTTTTTCCCACCTGGAAAGGAAAAGACACCTAACCCAACAGTGTCATTACAATAAATCTGATGCTGAGTTTTATACCAATGGCATACACCTGCCTAATGGCATCTGGAGTTTCTTCTGTGTCTTGACAAACACAGGTTGTAAACTGCTGCTATTTCTCTCTCCAGCAGAGCTGAGATGTTCCTGTAATCTCTATAGTAGTTGTGGTAGACTCCAGATCAGACTGAGGAAACTTTATGGAAGGTGTAATGCACATGAGAGCATCACAAAAGTCACTACTATGACTGCCATGCAGTAAGGACAATATACCAATAGACGTTATTTACTGCAATGGTATTATTTTTCATACTCACTGGTGTGACATATAAACTTATGGACACATATATCTCACCATCACAGCTCTACATCCAAAGAAATAACATGGCTGAAACATTTGCAAGTTTGGCTGGCTGGTTTGATGGAAGTCAGGATAAATCAAGAGCATTGACTCTCTGTGTTGATCTGTACTGGATGATTTTTTGTGCATTTGATCCAGACCATACTGAAAGAAAGATGCTGTCTCCCATCCCAAGAAGGAATCCGTTGCCAGTATTCCTAGTTGGAAAAGTTTCTCAGACTTGTTTGCACAACCAAAATGCCTAAAACGAATTGCTCCTTGAGAGTAGGTACCTCAAGTAAGTAAGTAAGAGGTCTCTTCAGGTGAAGAGCCCTCTGGAAATCCAACTCGGTGTCTCCATTTTGGGTCTATTATCGCTCTCTGGTTTTTCTTAGCAAATGAAGATTCAGGAAGGACTCTGAACTATAAAATACTCTGAAGTTAAAGAGAACTGGTGGGACCAATGCTCCAGCTATGGATGTGAAAAAAAATATCTCAGGATGGAATCCTCTTGGTGACATTTTCTGGCATAATAGAGGTTATGCCAGTGTGGGTAATTTTGGGGGTGTTGTGCAAGGAGGTATACAGTACCTCCTTGCATAAGAGTTCCCCCCTCCCTTCCAGATAGCACTGGGGTGCAGCTTTGCACCCAGTCTAAAGAGATTATCAGATGCGGCTAATGTTGCACCATAATAATGACAGCAGAACACAAAAGGAGGACGATATCACATGACATGGTCCTTTTGCATTGCGTTTCTTTTTATTGATGAGCCAGAGCTGTAAATGGATCACCTGTCCTGTTTTGGTGCCGATGTCTGAAACTTTGCACTCTTTTTGACTTGTGATTTCAGCATCTGCCAGAACATGTCAGGGTGGAATTACAAGAACCAGGTAGGCTAACCTCTTTTTTGTACTCTCCCAGGGTTACTTGTTATTTTTTTAGTGTGTGTGTGTGTGCTTTTGTGAACTTTTTGTGTGTATTTTTCTTTTTCTTTTTGAATTTCCCACACTTGTGTCTTCTCAAGAGAACGGGTGGGATTTCAATCCAGGAAGTGAATGGAGCTCCATTAGAATTCCGTTGATTTCTAGGCTGCCTTTGGACAGAAGATAAGTCTGATGGGAAAGGTTATTGTGCCGGGACAGGGATGGGATTGGAGATTATGGGACAGGAACACTTTTTGCATTCCTGTCTGAAAAAATCCTTAATGACCATTGATCGACCAGAGAGTGCACTAGAACAGCTTTTGTGCTGTGTTGCCCAGTGGTAGCCATCATAGCCATCACCTTTCTGGACCTCCTACATAAGTAGGCAGGTGGACTATCAAGCTTTGCCAGTGTGAAATGCAATCTCAGCTTCAGTGTCAATTTCCATTGTTTCTTTAAATACCATCTGCATTCTCTCTTACCTCCACCCACTATTTTTTAAGCTTCTTCATAGAAACCTGTATGCATTTTCCATATGGATTTTCTGTAATGTATGCTTTTATTTACACACTTTTTAACATACATGCATAGAATCATGGAGCTGGAGGGGCCTCATGGGCCATCTAGTCCAACCCCCTGCTCAATGCAGGATCTCCAGCTAAAGCATCCCCATCAGGTAGTTGTCTGGCCTGTTTTTTAAGATGTCCAGAGAAGGAGACCCCACCATCACTCTAGGTAATTGGTTCCATTACTGACAAGAGTTTTACTGACAAGAGTTTCCTTCTAATGTTCAATCAAAATCCAGTCTCCTGTAACTTCAAACCTTTAGATTCGATCCTATCCTCTGGGGCAGTAGAGAACAGGCCTGCTCCCTCTTCTCTGTGACAATCCTTGAGGTATTTAAAGAGTAGGGTATGTCACCCCTCACTCTTCTCTTCACTATCCTGAACACGCCCAGTCCTTCAACCTTTCACCAAATGTTTTGTTCCCTGTACCTCTTATCGTCCTCATTGTCCTTCTCTGATCCTGCTCCAACTTGCCACTCTGGCTTTGCTTCGCAAACGAAGATTCAGGAAGGACTCATCCCGCGCTTTCTGCAAGCGCGCTGATGACTAAAAAGGTCAATCCGAGATAAACAAGTCCGGGTGCAAAAAGCACAGCAGAAGGTCTCCTTGGGTGATGTTTTTGGGTTGTGATTCTTTCTGCGTTGTCGTTTCTCTTCAAGACTTGTTCGGCGTGAGTTCTCAAATAAGGCTGCAGCATTGTGGATAGTGCGTCTCCATGCCTCCCAATGTGAGGCCAGGGCGGACCACTGTTGGTGATCAATTTGGCCGAGCCTGAGGTGTTGTTTCAGGGACTCTTTGTATTGCCTTGGTTTGACCGCATCAGAAGATTCCTGTTGGCCGCGGCTAGCCAACCAGGTAGATGGGGATGAGCTTTCGTTAGGCCACCTTTTCTAGGCCCCTCTCCATATGGAGCAAGCAGTGCTCTCCTTAAAAAAGGCTGCTTGGTCATTCAGGATGCTGCCAAACAAGACTGTCATCTCCCGGGTCAGCCTCAAGCGACCAATGTCCTGAACCGCCTGCATGCAGGGTTGGGGCTGCGGCTTCTAGTGCATCTTTACACCTGCCGTTTCATCCCTCGCCTGTCGCTACAGGGCTTTTTTGGAACTGGATTTGTCCTTCGAGCCTGTGCAATGGATTTTTCTGGTGGAGCGCAGCGTGCACAGAATATCCATCTTAAAATGAGGCACCCAGAACTGAACCTTTGTATACATTTTCCCTATATACATTTTGTATACATGTTCTCCTTGACTAAAGTACAAATGGTGCATACTTTCCCTAATGTATGCTTTCTTTGCAATTCAGCTTTTAAACATCCATGCATGTGAAATGTGCCACAAACTCAGAAATGTGTGGATTTCTGAGGCAAGGTGCACTTCAGCTCACAAGTCTCTGCAGATGCAAAATTGGCAATTTGGGTAAGAATTTGAAAGCTACTCCAATTCTTTTCTAGCCCTAGCTACAAGATCTTTAAAGGACAATCTTTGTGGTCAACCAATGCAATGGTTAGTTGCATTGCCAAACCTGTATTAACCCATGGGTCAGAATCTTGTTGGTGTTTTATGCATGCATTAGTTCCTCTTCATTTTTGTCTGGTGCATGGAAATCCATATTCAATTCAACATTGTGGAAGATGAGTTGCACATACTGTATGATGCTAATGCACATGGGTGTATGTTGGAAACGGATGTGTATGCACCTTTTGGTTATGCATTTTATTGCTTGTTTGAACTCTTGGTTCATTTCTACAATGTTGTCATTCAACACAAGGGTCATGTAGCACCGATAATACATAATTCTTCACACAGAGATTTATGCTACACAACCTCAGTCATGGATTTGGGTTTTCCAGTTATCTTATATCAGAGTTTACCAACTAAGTACACTCCAATTTTTTTTGGATCCCAGTTCCAATAAACCTCACTGGCATAGTTAATTGTCACTGCTAATAGGAATTGCAATCCAAACATCTGGAAGATATCACATAAAGCTGGGGAAGGCTTCCTTATATTAAGAGAGGTCATGGGTCTGTTTAATTCCATACAGTGTCCTGGTAGTGACTCTCCAAGGTTTCAAAAAGAAGTGGCTCATTTGTGTCATGCAAAACACACCCCAAACACAGAGTCTAGAATCCTGTTGTGGCTTTGTGCTGGAATTAATCTCATTATGCAAGTGATTGCATTTTCTCAGAGGTTGTGCAAGGGTGGCATCCTTTTCAGGGTTTTTTAAACCCAGTGACTGTTATAAATGACTGTACAAGTAGTTGCAATGCCTAGAAAGTACTGTAAGTGCAGTCCTTTGTCATGGGTGGGGAGTTGGTTCAACTGTTGTATAACAGAAAGGTGTATGGACATATCACCCATTCTGTGTTCATGTGAGGGTTAGGGTAATCTTATAGCTACAGCAGAGCTGCACTGGTGTAATTTTATACTATGCAAAGTGTAAACAGGTTCATTATGAAAATGTCAGATATAGTGGCTTGAATCCTATTGTTAGTCCTGACTAAAGTAGACCCACTGAATCAGTGGGATTGCCTTACTGTTCAAGAGTGGATTCAACTGGATCTACTCTGCTTGGGACTAAACAGCAGGTTTCAGACCAATGTCATAGGCTACACTTGTGCAAAAATGTATCTCAATGATAATAGTCATTCCCCTCATAATTAGACACATTGTTGATTCTTGAAGCTGTATCTCTCCATCATGGTTGGCAGGAGGACATATGTGAATACAGTTTGCTGGAGCACTCCCAGGTTGTTCCAGCATGAATATAATGCAACCACTAATAAACAAAGGACAACGCTTTGGGCATTAGAATATTCATGTTTGCCAAACTCCTGCACTTGCCAAGTTTTGTGAAACTTCAGTTCATTCATGTTAAAAAAAATAAAAATAGGAATGTTCACGTGAAATAGCCACATCATTAAAGGCAGACTTATACAGATGGAAGTTGAAATGATATGTCATCCTGTTAAGGCACTACCTGCTATTAACCAATTATGCACTAGCAGGTTTTTTTAAATAATAAAACAATAATAAAAAAAGGATAGAGGAACTCCATGGAGTGCCAAGTACTCTCTTTTCATGCTTCAACACAACACAATTTGTTTGAAATGATGATGTCTAGTTATGTATAATTATTTGATTATGGGGAAAACATGGCTAAACATCTTTAGAAATTTGTATTATAAGTTTTTGTTTTTATTTTAGATTGGTTAATGGTTAGGTAGCACAAATGCAAACTGTGTAAGTCCAGCTGGAAGCTTGAAGTGAGAATCCCAGATTTGTGAAGTCAAAGGCTTTCACGGCCAGCATCCATAGGTTTTCTGTGTTTTTTCTCCAGGCTCTGAGTCTGTGTTCTGGAAGAGTTTATTCCTGATGTTTTGCCTGCATCTGTGGCTGGCATCTTCAGAGAATCAGCAGCAAACTTCACCTTAAACTCCATGCGAGAGGCCTCCGGGGCTTCTCCTGGATTTTAAAAAATGCTCCATATAGCATGCAAATGTGCAATCATTTGGACACTTGCAGTCACATTGATATGATCAGGCAGCATAATCTGATTGGCTGGATGAGCATAGGAGCAGGGCTACCAAAGAAGGAAAGCTCCTGCTGCTGCCATGTTGGATTTTTGGCTTAGCCAGGGTCCAGTAAGTCAATAAAATGGCCATTTTATACTCTTTTTTTTCTGTTTGTAAATCACTCGCAGCCGCCTTCTTGGCTAGGGGTCATGCAACGTTTAGGGGCCTCTTTTGACCGTAAAGAGAGGTCACAGTGTTGCAAATGGATGCTTTTTTTGGACAAGTTCGTATCCCCCCCTTGTACAGGTGGGACCTTTCTTTCCCTAGTTCTCCCTCCGTGACACAGTTGTAGCCCACAGTCCTTCATAACTATACTAGGGGGCTCAGCCAACATTAAATAGGATCTCAGCAAAAGTAAAATCATGGGTTTATTCTACTTGGAGCCAATGACTGGGTTTAGCACAATATTATTTAGGAAGCTCCTGTGTAAGACAGAATATTTGTTTTGCTTTGCTTTGCTTTGCGAATGTGAAAAATCATGTCTATTCACAGCATCTAATTATTACTTGTATCTTCAGTTTTTGCGCACCCTGAGAGACACAGAGAGAAAGGTTTCGTGTCTCTATCTCTTAATAACCACCAGAGGCATGTAAAGAATCTCTGCTTCTCTATTGTTAACACTGGGGGGAAAAGATCCCAGATAAATGTGTGGACTTCTTTGTTGTTTCTTTTGGCAACATCTCAAAAAATAATAATAATAGAGATGCTCTTCTTGATATCATCTAGAAATAGAGGGCCATTTTAGAGGTTAATGAGATGCAATCTTCCTGCACAAATTATTCCCTTTGCTTTCCTAAATGTGACCAACTTGGCTGGGAAATGAAACAAGGCTTGGTCAAAGCTATGGAACTCCTTGCTTCAACAGGCTTTGTGCTTCCCCCTACCATGACCTCCCATTGCCTCAGGAAGATCTTTTTATTTGGACAAATGTTTTGTTGTTGGGTATTCAGTGGTTTTGAAAGTTCTGGAAATGTGTTTGCACTCCCCAAAACTCATGCCTTTTTAAAAAATCTGCTCTTCCTGACTATTGATAGCTTTGTGTTTTATACTTGCAATACCTGCTTTGTTTTAGCTTGATGCAATGAGTTAACTTGAAGGGGTGGTGGTGGTGGTGATGATGATGATTAAAATGGAAGGGAAGGGCATTTAAATTGGTGAATAAATGTCAACTGGGAGAGATGAGCTGAAATTTTTTAAAAACCCCAATTTGAAATTTATTGGATTTCTTTTTAAAATCAAACCCAGTGTTTCTTAATTTAAAATCCTAATTTGTATATTAATTTTGATGTCTCAGATAAAACTCACAAGGCTATGCCAGAGAGAGAGAGAGAGAGAGAGATGTATTTCACCATTTGAGTTTTATTTGCTGAATATAAGAACTTGAACCTTGTTGATAGCCCCCAATGGAGTTGTTTGATTGAATCAGTATGATTTACATAAATGACAACTCACTATTGACGTATTGATTCAATGGGCCCACACTAGTTAGGACTCATATAGAGTTTAGGCTAATGTCTGACTTATGGATAATATGGCACATTCAAATACCAGTATAATCCATTGGTAGGCATCTGCTGGGAGAACAGCGGGATCTAACAGAACTAGGAGAGGGCTATCCCAGCTCCCAAGCTTAGTTTTCTGTGTGCCCCCAAACCTCACTCTAGAAGGCTGGGAATCCCTTGGGAACCAATTTTCGGGCAGTTAGAAGGCCTCAGAAGGATCAGGAAACGGGGAAAAAAATCATGAATGTTCCAGCAGCAGAAAGTTGGATTTAGTTCTCGCTCTTTAGAGAGTGGTGTAGCAGTTCAAGCACTGAACTACAACTCTGGAGACCAGGGTTCAAATGCCTGCTCAGCCGTGGAAACCCCCTGGGTGACCTTGGGCAAGTTTCACTCTCTCAACCTCAGAGGAAGGCAAAGACAACCTACTTTTGAACAAATCTTGCCAAGAAAACTCCATGAAAGCTTCTCCTTAGGGTCGTCATAAGTCAGAAATGACTGGAAGGTTTCTTACTCAGTGTGCCCCAGATAAGAACCTCTGCTGTGCCACCTTCAGCAACCAGTATGAGTTCCTTTGCTATATGGAACTTTCTTCTTCCAAGACCAGTAATTATTTCTGTCTTACTTGGACCTCTATGTCCAACCCTTCACGTTTTCTTTTCTGATAGCCTCATATGGTTCATAAGAGTGTAGATTCTTGTGTGTTAGTTTATGTTTTCCTAATTAAATACCTTCATTTACCTCAACTGGAGACTCCTCTATAGTTAGTACTGGCATACATAGGTGAAAAGATCTCCTAAGTTACCCTTCTCTCACAGACCAGCCATTCAAGCTAATAATTTCCCCAAATAATAATAGATTCTGGCATCATGGGTGGATCTCTAAAGCACTCCCCCCACCTCTTAGGTTAACAAAACCACACATCAATAACAACAAATGGACCACCTTGAACTAAATCGGTGAAAGTACCTCATGGTGCCTTTCCTATAATCTAAAGTTGAGTCGGATTATAGCAAAGGTGAGAGGAATGCCAAATTTTGGTCTCATCATCTCCAAATCTCATGTCACTCGAATTGCATGGGGTCCATGGGGATCCTCTAATGTCTGAAGATTAATTTGGGAAATATTTAATTAGCTTGAAATGGCAATGAGAGGCCAGGTAACTGCAGGATCTTTTGATCTATGAATACCAGTAGTAACAGAGGAAACTCCAAGCCAGAAAGTACAATCAATTAAATGACCTTTATTGGAAATCAATGTTAACAGTGTTCACACAAGCATTCAGCCTTCAAGCAATCACACAAGGCTATCAAAGAAACTAGAAAGTATTCAGAGAGAGGAATAGAGTGAGGGGATGATTGGTGATACAATGCCTATCCAAAAGAACAGAGATTCATGCAGCAGAGGCTCAGAGTTGCATTCTGAGGGTCACACAGAAAACAGGCAGCATGGAGTGATGGAGAGGAACTGCAGACTGTGGACACAGACTGACAAGGAGATGGGAGGAAAATTAACTGTGGACATTTTGGTGGTGTTTTAGGGTGATGTTTATATCTGATAATTCCCCTGAAGGGATGGGGCTTAGAGTGGAATGCAGTGTCTCTTGGAGTTTCCCAGGGCTAAACAAAGGGTTCTCCAGAAAAGTTAACAATTGTTAATGGGCAAGTTATTAGGAACTGAGTGGGAGTAGGCAAAGTTTATTGTTGGAGAGGATGGGAAGAGGAAAAACCTGTTTTGCAAACATTGAAGACTCTGCTATTGTTGAGTGGATTAGTGAATTGACTCACCTCCGGATGGCTTCAGGAAACACCTTGACCTGACTGTGACCTGTATTGGGAAATTTCCAAAGGCCCTTCCTTTGGTTATATGTGACTCCAACTTTGGTATCTGGGGGGTCCCTAGTTTACCTGTTTAACCACATGGAAGACCACATTAAGCCAAACTATTAAATATTGCCAATGATGTCCTATTCCAAGATGAGGGATATCAGGATAGGTGACACTGGAACAACACATGGAATTTGGACAACAAAAATCATCAGCATCCATTCATTGTTATAATTCCACCCCCTTCCAAAAAAAGAGTTACAACTTTGCAAGTACTGAAGAGGTTGATTTTCATTGTGGAAATCTATATACAGTTTGAAACAGAAGTGACGATAAATGATCATCCTTATGGTGTAATCGTCAGGTTGAAAAATCAAGAGACTTTAGTCCTCCAAATTCCTGTTAGCATGGGGAGTTTTTATGTTTTTTATGTCTTTGTTGGTGGATGAGTGGGTGCTTAAGCACTCATTCATCATTCGCTATATAAAAGAAAAAGCTATTACCTGAAACTCATTTTTACAGTTGCAGGCAAACTGAAATAATCATTTTCAAGGACCTAAAGCTGTTTCTTGAAGAATGCCATCACATTCTCTTTATTTTACTTACCACTTAAGCTAGTATATAAGATACCTTCAAGAAGCAAACGTGATAAAACGATGGCTTTAGAATTCAGCTACCTGGCCTACTGCAAAGAAACTTTTGTAACTTGAGAGCCGGTGAACAGCAGCAACTTGCTTCTCTCCAGGAGAAAATGTGCACAATTTGCCATGAAGTTTTTGCAGATCTTGAACAGCATTGGAGAGAGGCTAGCATGAAACTAGATTTCAGCCTCTAATACTTCATAGAATCATAGAGTTGGAAAAGACCACAAGGGCCATCTAGTCCAATCCCCTGCCGTGCAGGAATATCCAATCAAAGCATTCCCAACAGATGGCCATCCAGCCTCTCTTTAAAAACCTCCAAAGAAGGAGACTCCACCACACTCCCAGGCAGTGTATTCCACTGCCAAACAGCTCTTACCATTAGGAAGTTCTTCCTAATGTTTAGATGGAATCTCTTTTCCTGTAGTTTGAACCCATTGCTCTGTGTCCTAGTCTCTGGAACACCAGAAAACAAGCTTGTTCCATCCACAGTATAGCATCCCTTCAAATATTTAAACATGGCTGTCATGTCACCTCTTAACCTTCTCTTCCCCAGGCTAAACATACCCAGCTCCCTAAGTTGCTTCTCATAGGGCATGGCTTCCAGACCTCCCACTACTTTGGTTGCCCTCCTCTGGACATATTCCAGCTTGTAAATGTCCTTCTTCAAGTGTAATGCCCAGAACTGGACACAGTATTCCAAGTGAGGTCTGACCAAAGCAGAATAGAGTGGCAGTATTACTTCCCTTGATCTAGACACTATACTCCTATTGAGTGGTGTATGTGTGTGTGTGTGCATGTGCATGTTGGCAAGACCAATGCTCCTGTCTGTCTCTTTATTTATACCCCATCTTTTATCCAAAACTGGGACTCTCTCAATGTCACACTAAGGCCAGACTCCTTTTAAAGACTTGTACTGCCATAACCAGGATAATGCCAATGTAAGAATGTTCTGAGACATTTCGTAATGGGCTGTCCATTATCTGTGCCTAAGCACAGTTCCACCCATGACACACAGAGGCACTGATTGGTGGAGGGGTGATGCTGTTCATCTGTGTTGCCCAGCTGGGGGAGTGGTACTTCCATGTAGAAAATGTTGTATTTGGGGACTTACCCTGTGCAAAATGTATATTTGGTTTTATGGATTCTGCAGAAAAAACTTTTTCCTGTGCAGAAAATGTTCTTTTCTACACAAAAAGTGCAAATTTTAGGCAGAAGAAGCCCCAAATGTCAAAGATTCTCATCAGTTTCATATTTTCTATCTCAGGATTTCTTGACACATGAGAAAAACTTTAACTATTTTATTTTGAATATTTTTGAATATTTTCCATCCCTAGTAGTTATGGGAATATGGACTTATGTTAATTTATTAATGAATGGACTCCCACCTACCCCCCGCAACAAAACCACCCTCGGCACCTGATTCCTGCCTCCCAAACCTATGTTGCAGGCTGGAATGTAGCTGTACTCTCTTTTGTGCCCTTCTCCCAAGTTTTACAAGGTAGGTTTTGTCACCGAAACAATCCAGGATGTGAATAAAAGTGCCTGTTTTCCACCAAAACAAAGGAAGAGGAGGAGGAGGAAAAAAGAAAATAAATAAAGAAAGAAATGCATATTTTACAATAAAGGGTAGTGAATGTAGATTACATATTTTATATTATGCATAAAATGTGTACTTTACTATTTTTATTTGTATTCATTTATGTATTTATTGTACATAGCAGCTTTCTCCTGGCATGGGATCCAAGGTGACTTGAAAAAGACAAAAACAAGATAAGTGAAAAACTTGATAATAAAAAAGTTAATAAAATAATTAAACAAATTAGCATTATTAAAACCTCATTATGTTTTCAAAACTTTTAGAACCATTCCAAAACATCACAAAGAAGTTAAAAATACAGAATGCACACCTCAGAAAAAGACTCACTGCAACCAATTAATCATTAAATGCCTGTTTGAATAAAATGGTCTTTGCCTGCTGGTGAAAGGAGAATAGAGAGGGGACCAGCATAGTCTTCTATGGAAGGGAATTCCACAGGCTAGAAGCAGCTACTGAGACATCTTCCCAGTCTCTTTTCCAGCTCCTCCCCAGATTATAAAACATATACCATTTTTCTAAAGATTGTTTTGGACCTTCTCTGTCCACCCCACCCCAAACCCCACAAATGCAGGTCAATTCCCATATCCACAGAACCAATATCCACAGTTTTACTTATCCACATCTGGAAAAAAATGTCCTCTCTAGGCATTTTCTAGGTCCTCCAGCATAATTTTATGTTATGCTTCCACTGGAGGTAGGGCCAGAAATCATTCATATGCACCTAGTTCATACATGAATAAGCCAGGGCTGGAGATGTAAAATATCCAGAAATTTTGAAGCCATGGGAAAAACTTTTTCCCCCATTTCTCCCCCCCTTGAAAAAAATAGAAATTTTCAAGAAAATTGAAAAAAAAAAAAGTAACATTAGCACTTTTTACAGATTGAAAGTCACTCTCTTACTTTAAGAACATAAAATATGACTACTGTATGTACAATTTGATTTGGCATAAAATTATCACAATTGGTATATTAAAAATACAGTGTGGATATAGAGAGGGAGTTGGAAGAGACCACAGGGGCCATCTAGTTCAACCTCTTGGAGCCATGGCAAATAATCCAGTTTCAACTTGGATGATTTATCTAGTGTGGATATAGAGAGAGAGTTAGAAGGGACCACAAGGGCCATCTAGTCCAACCTCTTGGAGCCATGACAGATAATCCAGTTTCAACTTGAATGATTTCTCTAGTGCGGATGGATATAGAGTGTATTCCAACAATTATTGTATTCAAACAATTGTGTATGAACACCTTGTCTTAACGATTTATTCATCATGCTAAAATAAAACATTCCATAACTGTTCTTCCTTGTTCATTTTTTTTCAATTTTCCTGAAAAAAAAAAACGCTTCAGAAAAAAACAAGGGGAGGGGGAGACAGGGAAAATATACTAATTGTGATAATTTTATGCCAAATCAAATTGTACATAGTCATATTTTATGTTCTTAAAGTGACAGAGTGACTTTCAAACTAAAAAGTGCTAATGTTTCATTATTTTCAATTTTTCAAAAAAAAAATCCATTTTTTTCTGAAAAAAAAACTCAGGAAAAAACTTTTTTCTGTATTTTTCTGGGTTTTTCTTTGGGCCTTCACATTTTTAAGCCAGCCACAAATGAGTTTGCCCCCTTCCTTTGTTTGCTCTTGTTGTAATGGGGGAGAGGTCATATACCTGATTTCCCCACCCCTCTCTATCCCTACAGGTGCTGGGAATCCAGGTAAAAATAGTGGTAATTCTCTGCCAGTGCAAGGGACCAAACTGGATTCTTGACGACACTCCACAGATGTTATTTCGCTGAGGCCTGCCACCTCTGAACCTGGTCCCATTTCGAGGCTTCGTCTGAGGAAACCTCTTGATGAGGGGAGGGCCCCTTCTGCTCGGCAGGGGGTCAAAATCCTCAGGATGGTGCTGACGAAACTCACCAACTCTTGGAAAGGGTACAAATCTGACAAGTTATCAGAGCTTGTTAATCACATGAGAGTCCATACAAGAAAGAGACCCTACAAGTGCCATGACTGCGGGAGAAGCTTCCGGTGGCAATCGACCCTTCATCAACACAGGCAAAATGCATGCCCACAAAAGAGGCCTGTTCTCAATGCTTCTTTTGCAGAGCATCAAGCCACACAGACAGGTAGGCGTGGAAACTTGGCTGATTCCTAGTTTGCTATTCTCCAGTTCACCAGTGCCACCCTTCCTGATGTTTCATTTGCTATACAATGTCTCCAAAAAAGGCGAGAAATATACAGTAGGACCCCCGTATCCACTGATTCATTATCCACTGATTCAGTTATCCACAGGACACAAAAAACACACCTACCATAGAGTCTTCCTAGAAAATGTGTCCCTTTCTAGCCATTTTCTGGGTCCTCCAAGGCAACTCTGTGGTATTTTAAACCGGAAAATAAGTCCTATTATTTTCAATTGTGTTTGCTATTATCCACCATTTTTGGTATCCACAGGGACCCCCCGAACCAATCCCTAGCAGATACGGGGGTCCTACTGTACGTGAGGTCAGTTCAAAGATGTCACCTCAAAGTGTGTTTATAGTCGTAAATGTTAGAGTTCATGAGCATTTCATGACAGTCAGTATAGCTACTCATCCCCTGGTAGAGTTCAGAAATGCAAGCAGCTGTGTAGATCCATGTCAACAAACCAATTGTGGTAGTATTCATCTTCACCAGCAGCACATCTTTTGTAAGCATTGTGGGTGTTGATTGCCCATTGATAGCTCAAATCACAGCAAAGTATGGTGGGCCCCTGGTATCCACTGGGGTTTGGTTCCAGGACCTCCCCATACCAAAATCTGTGGGTGCTCAAGTCCTGTTATATACAATGGCCTAGTAAAATTGTGTTTCTTATATAAAATGGCAAAAGCAAGGTTTGCTTTTGGGGATTTTCATTTGCAGGGGAGGGAATATTTTCAAGCTGCTGATGGTCGAGTCTGTGGATGCAGAATCCGTGGATACAGAGGGCTGACTGTATTTTGTATTAAAACTGGGACAGCTGACAACAGTATATAATTGTTAGGAAATTCTGTTTCTTCCCCAGCTACTGAATTCAGAGGGAGCATGGAATAAGGGAGTTAGCAGATGAGTGGGTGCTATGAGGCCTTGCTCATTGCTTGTGTGTTCTAGTGCATGTGTAAACAATATTACTCGGTTCACTTCCCTGGAAGGAAAAAAAACCCTACACACTCACCCTTTTGCATATTGTACAGTCAGTCCCTGGACTACTCCATCTTAAAATAATAAATCATATACTATATGTATCTGCGTGGGTGGGAAGTTGTGGTCATAAATTATATATGACAGCAAAGTGGTGACTTCTACCTCTGGAAGCCACCAGGAAACATATTTCTGGCCTCTTAACAAGGTAAGCCCACATTGCCACTTGTACCCTCTTTTTGGCCGAAAAAAAACCTATTTTAAAAACCAGAAGTGACTTTGCATTTTAAACAGAAGGGGCAGACATGGAGCACAGGGGTCTGAGGTGAATAGGAGACGGCAGAGGTGTGGCTCGAGACCTTCAGAGGCTATCCAACCTGATCTAGAGGAAGGGTGGGAAACCTTTTTCCTCTTGAGATGATCGGGTGTTAGGTTTTTTCTTTATTAACACTACCCCAAAATAGTAAACCTAAGTACACTGCTGTATAACAAAAAAGATATTCAAAAGAAACCCTCTCAAAAACAGAATAGTTTTTTCCAGCACTATAAATATATTCTTCTTTCCTTCTTTTCTGGGAAATACTCCTGAATCTTAATTTTCCAAATTGTACAGTATCAAAGATCCTGTAGCAAGTCCTTCCAAATTAATGCTGTAACCCCAGTGATCTCAGAATACCACTTGTTTATGAAAGCAATGAATGTCTTGCCATATCTCAAAAAAAACAAAAAACAAAACATGTCTGGGCATGTCTGTCCTGACATAAGTATTTTGATGATAACTAGCTATACCTGGCATAACGTACACTGTTATCTATCTATCTATCTAAAATGCTTCGGTATGTTTCTGTTCCCACTTTGCTGATTGGCCACTTAGGAAACATGTCAAGAATATGATCATTCAACACATTAATGTATAACCTTTCAAATCAACTATATGGCGTATGTTACGTCGGGTACAGCTAGTTTCATATCGAGAGCTCCACCACCACCACCATGCAGCCACACATGCACACACACACACTCTGTGCGCTAGAATGCAAGAGCCCTGCCACCACCATGCAATTGCATGTACACACACACCATGAATGCCAGGACATGAGAACCCCTCTACCACTGCCATGCAACTGTGCATAAACACAGACCATGCTAGACACACACCACGCTACACACACTACACACACGCTACTTCCTTGGAGGTATTTAAACAGGGGCTGGATTGCTATCTGTCGGGGATGCTTTGATCAAGATTTCCTGCGTGGCAGGGGGTTGGACTGGATGGCCCTCGTGGTCTCTTCCAACTCTACAATTCTATGATTCTATGATTTCAATATGGTTTGTTATTATCCACAGTTTCACATATCCATGGTAAGCCGGGGAACATATCCCCTGCAGATACAGGGTGTGTATGTGACCTGTGCAAGAGTGAGTGGGCTTATGAATATATATAACACTTCCATGAAGTAGAAACAATTTAATCAGAAAGCTAAAACATCAAAGCAGAGAAAACATATCAGCAAAGGGCTAAACTGGAGATATAGTTATCTAATATAAATACAACCTTTCCAGCAGTCTTCCTGCCAAAGGCAATATAAATTTAAGCTAAATAGCCAAAGAAGAAAAATCAGCAAAATATTTGCTTTAGTGCTAAAAAAAAAAAAAGAGAGAGAGAGAGAGAGAGAGAGAGAGAGAGAGAGAGAGAGAGAGAAAGCCAAGTTTTGTTTGCATGTCAGGACAGTAGCATCTGGCTGGCTTGAAAAAGTTACTTTTTCAAGAGATTGTAAAAATCAAATATCATTAGAAGATTGGGAAACCACATGGATAAAAAATATTGTATTTACAAGAAGTAATGGTCTAAAGGAAAACTTTTATAAATCTATCTCCAGATGGTATCTTATACCGCTTGAAATAGTGAAAATATATAAAAATTTGTCAGATATTTGTTGGAAATGTGGCAAAGCTGTGGGCACATACTTTCATGTTTGGTGGAATTGTAAAAACGCTAGGAGGTTCTGGAAAGGAATTCACAAAAATATCTGTAAATATTTGAAGGTGGACTTTCTGTGTAAGCAAGAGATATATTTGTTAAATATACTACAAGATATAAGTAAACAAGATCTAAAAATCTATAGAAAGATTATACTCTATATGATAACAGCGGCTAGGTAAATATTTGCAAAAAACTGGAAAAATGCAGAAGTCCCACAATTGGAAGAGTGGATATACAAACTCTTTGAGATGTATGAAATGGACAAATTAACAATAATTTTGGATGAAAACAAAACATTAAAAGACTGTGAAATTTGGAAGATTTTGATACCCCTATGGAAAGAAATAGGGGGAGAAAACGTAACGATAAGCATAGAATAACAAATTACAGAGACATTCAAGGAAAGGAAACAGAAACTATATAAAGTAACCAAGAGAAGGGATGAGAAGAAACATGAAATAATACACTTGAAGAAGAAGAAACTAAAGGAAGCACAGTTTTATTTGTTTGTCTAGACAGGTGTAAAGAAGTATATATGTTGGCTTGTTATTTATGTTTGTTTGTCATTTGTATGTTTGTGACTATGTCATTTGTATTGTATGTAAATTGTATTTTATATATTATATGTATTCATGTATGAAAAAATTGCAAATACGAATATTTTTAAAAAAGAAAAAGTTACTTTTTAAGACAACAACTGCCCAAAAATCTTTGGAGTCCAAACAACTGATTTTCCAAACTCAGCAGATAGGACACTGCATTACATTAGGGATGATTTTTTTAAAAAAATGAAGAGATGGTTGAAAAAATGTGTTTCTTGAGTCTGAGAAACCCTGGTGAGAAAAATTCTGGATTGATGAGAAACTTTTCAGTTTGGGACTTGTTCTGCACAAAATTTGCTTGTGTTTTGTGTGAAAAAAACACAGATTTTTTTAAATGCAGGAAACCACTTTATTTCTGAGCAGAAATATTTTCTGTTCAGATGATGTTTTCTGTACCAAAAAAAACCAAACAAAATCCTATGTGTGAATTTTGCACAGAGTAAGTTCCAGCCTGTTAATAGTATTTGAAAATTGTGCACTTTTCAAAATTGCTAAAAGTATTTGTTGCTTCAATGAAAACTAATTTAGCAAAGAATTCAATCCTAGATTAGATAGGTCTTTGGTAGTATCCAGTAGAAGTGCCTTTTCATATTACATATTGAAGGTGCTATATTCCACTTTAACTGCCATGACATCTCGTGGAATCCTGGGATTTGTAGTTTGGTGAGTCACCAGAGCTCTCTGGCTGGGGATTTTAAATTCCCCTCCCTAAATTGCAAATCCCAGGGTTCCATAGGATGTTGCCATGGCAATTAAAAGATTGATAGGTACTTGGTCAGGAATCACCTAGCTAACCTAAACAAGTTCAGATCTGCAGGACTGAATGAATTGCATCCCAAAGTACTGAAGGAACCTGCCGATGTATTCTTTGATCCATCATTTGCCATCATTTTTGAGAAATCTTGGATAACAAGTGAGATACCAAAGCACTGGAGAAGAGCAAACATTTTCCCTCTCTTCAAGAAAGGGGGGGGGGAAAAGATGACCCAGGAAATTGCAGACCAGTCAGCCTAGCCTGAATACCAAGAGGATTTTAGAACGGATTATACATGAGTCTGCAAGTATCTTGATGACAATCCAGTGATCAGTAGGAGCCAATATGGGGTTTTCAAGAACAAATCCTGCCAAACTGATCTTATATCTTTTTTTTTTCAATCTGGTCACTAGTTTAGTAGATGGTGGGAATGCTGTGGATGTAATTTATTGGGTTTTCAGCCAAGCATTTGGTTAAGTTCCCCATAATGTTTTGATTAGCAAACTCATTAAATGTGGAATAGATGGGAACACTGTCAGATGGATCCATATCTGGTTGGAAAACCATGCTCACAGAGTCATCATTCATTGCTGTGCTTCAAACTGCTAGGAGGTCTCAAGTGAAGTGCCTCAGCATTTTTATCAATGACTTAGATAATGGGGTTGGGGAATCCTTATCAAGTTTGCAGATGGCACAAAACTGGAAGGGATGGCTAACATGTTGGAAGACAACAGAATTCAATAGATAAGCAAAAATATTGGGCAGAAAGTAATAAAATGAAATCCAATAGAGACAAATTGAAAATTCTACATTTAGGCTACAAAAACCAAATGCACAGATATAGGATGGGGGATACATGGCTCAGCAGTACTAGATGTGAAAAAGACCTTGGGATTATTGTTGAGCATCAGCTGAACATGAGCCAGCAGTGTGATGCTGCAGCAAAAAAGGTGTATACTATTTTACCTGCATTAATAGAAGCATAGTTTCCAAATTGAGGGAAGTAATAGTCCCACTGTAGTCTTTACTGGTCTGGTCTCATCTGGAGTACTGTGTCGAGGTCTGGGCAACTCATTTTAAGAAGGATATAAACAAGTTGGAGCAGGTTCAGAGAAGGGCAATGAGGATAATATGAGGTGTGGAGAACAAAACATATGAGAAAAGGATGAAGGAGCTGGACATGTTCAGCATGGTGATGACCAGAATGAGGGGTGAGATGATCACACTCTTGAAATACCTCCTGGGGAGTCAGAAAAAAAAGAGGTGGTAGGCCTGTTCTCTACTGCCCCAGAGGGTAGGAACAGGTCTAATGTGTTTAAGTTACAGGAGAGGAGATTTTGATTGAACATTAGAAAGAACTCCTTGACAGTAAAAGCAGTTCAGCAATGGAATCAATTGCCTAGAGAGGTAGTGGGATCTCCTTCTCTGGACATCTTCAAAATGAGCCTGGACAGTTAGAGGTCCTGCATTGAGCAGAGGGTTGGACCAAATTGGCCCACGAGTCCCCTTCCAACTCTATCACTCCATCACTCTTCACTTATTTTATTCCAAGATACAGGAGTGAATCATTGCAAAAAAAAAAAAATCCCTGCTAAATGAGAATAGAAGATAATAGAAGAGTGTTTCCTCTTTGGTTTTTTGCACTTCAGAAACTTTTTGTGAAAAATTCACTTGTGCAAAGAAAACCCACATGAATTTTCCACATAATCTTGGGAAACAGTATATGTTGCACAGAATATCCTGATTAGAATCCTTTTGGTGTCTTCTACATGTTTGATTGTTTGTTTGTTTGTTTGTTTAATTTACATGCAGGCTTTCACCCAGAGTGGGACACAACGTGGTTCCCAGAGACAATTTAAAAAATGTTCACGGTAAAATTTTAAAAATAATTGAAATCAGCACATAAAAACAAAATAAAACAGTATAAAATCATTTGATAAGCCTGCTTAAACAACAACATTTTTGCTTGCTGGTGAATGGAGAGCAGGGAGGGGGCCAGCCTGCCTGGCCGCTTGTAGAAGGGCATTCTAGAGGGTGGGAGCGGCCGCCGAGAAGGCTCTCTTCTGTGTCCTCAACAACTGAGCCTGTGATAGTGGTGGGACTAAAAGAAAGCCTTCTCCTGTAGAGCTCAGAACTCTGACAGATTTGTATTGGGAGATATGGTCTTTCAGATAGTCTGGACCTAAGCCACATAGGGCTTTATAGGTCATAACCAGCACTTTGAATTGTGCACGGGAATGAACTGGTAGCCAATGGAGCTGTTTTAACATGGGAGCTATATGCTCCCTATAATTGGCCCTGGTCAGAATTCTGGTCACAGCATTCTGGATCTGATGAAGTGTCCAAACAGTTTCCAAAGGCAGCCCCATGTAAAATGCATTACAATAGTCCAAACGAGATGAAATCAAGGCATGTGTCACTGTAGCCATATTTGACATTTCAAGGAATGGGCACAGCGGGTGCACTAGTTGTAGCTGAGCAAATGCACTCCTTGCTAATGTTGAAACCTGGGCATCCAGGCTCAGAGTTGAGTCCAGAAGAACACCCAAGCTGTGAGCCTGAGATTTCAGGGGGAGTGTAACTCTATCTAGCACAGATGGAGTCCCTATTACCTGTTCTGCCTTTCGACTGATCAGAATCTTGTCTGGATTAATTGACAATTTGTTTGCCCTCATCCAGTCCATTACTGACAACAGACATTGATTCAGTACCAAGATAGCTTCCTTGGAAAAAAATGGGAAGAAGAAGTTGGGTTGGGTTTCATCAGCATACTGGTGAAACTGAACCCCAAAACTCTGGTTGACCTCTCCTAGCAGTTTCACGTAGATGTTAAACAGCATGGGGGACAGGACAGAACACTGAGGGACCCCAGAGGCCAATGGCCAGGGCATTGAACAGGAGTCTCCCAGCACCACCTTCTGAATTTGCCCCTCCATGAAAGATTGGAACCACAACATAACAATGCCCCGAAGTCCCATCCCAGAGAGTCAGCCCAGAAGGATACCATGATTGATGGCATTGAAAGCTGCTGAGAGGTCCAGCAGAACCAATAGGGACACACTTCCTCTGTCCAGTTCCCTGTGTAGGTCACCCACCAAGGTGACCAAAGCTTTCTCCATCCCACAACCAGGCCTGAAGCTAGATTGAAATGGATCTTGGTACTCCGTCTTATTTAGAAACCCCTGGAGCTGGGAGGCCCCCTTTGGTGTCATCCCCTTCAGCAGCAACTCTGCCGGCAGTGGACCCACCACATTAGGCACTCAGCTTTTATCCCCTTGCAAAGGGGACAGGTGGTCCTCTGGCTTATTGGCTAGTAGCTGGGCTGAGAACCTGGGAGCTGATTCTTCAGGTGTCTGGAGCAGACAGCAGTCCACAGAGCGGCATCAAGCAAACAGGCAGGCAGCAGACCTCTTTCCTGGGGTGGTGGAGGTGATGGCACTCCTCTCCCTCTCACATGCTGATTCCTCTCAGTCACAGCAGGCACTCAGCTTTTACCCCTTATATAACTTCCTTTATGGAAGCAGCTGGACATTTTCATCCAATAAAATGGCACAGTTCAGTTCTATTTTGCAGAAGCCAGGTTGTGCCTGGGGTGCTGCATTGCTGTCAGGTGCACATGGTCCAGTTGTGCAATGCTGCTATTTTACGAAGGTTTCCATGGAACAATGCATGCTGAACTCCTCACAAAGAGATTTACACTATGCAACCCCAATGTTGGATTTCAGCTGCTCTTATCTATTTACTTTTATTTATTTACTTTGAACCGTTAACTAGGCTGCCATCCTACTCATCATCCACCTGGAATGTAAGTTGGAATTCAGTGGGACTTATTTTTGTGTTGAAATGCATGGAATGTGCCACCATACCACCCTGAACACACTGATTTTAACTGAGTTTGGAGGCGAAACCATGCCAGGATGTGTAAATTGCTATTGCTTAAAACAATTTGTAAGCCGCTCTGATAGCCTTGTGGCTAAAGAGTTGGGTATAAATAAATAAATAAATAAATAAATAAATATTATCTGTGAAGAAAAATTTGCCCTTCAAACCAAACTAAGGTTTCTGCAAACATTTTCCCCACACATAAAGATTCCCATACACATACATGCACACACACAAATCTCATGATGGTTGACCATTTTCTCAATGGTTTTCTCAGTATGTTGAGATATCAGTTATAGTACAAAAAACATACAAGTATTCTTTACATCCATGGATATCCTTCCTTCCCTCCCTCCCTCCCTCCCTCCCTCCCTCCCTCCCTCCCTCCCTTTTCCAAACAGTTTTCAGTCAGATGGATCTTATAACACTGCCATCCCCGAGGCATGACATTTTCTGTACTTGCACCATGAGAGAACTGTGGGTGAAGTGGTTAAAAAAAGAAGAAGCAATTATCACCTTTCCCACCTTTTCAGTTTTAGTTAAGTTATTTTGCTGAAGGATCCTTTTATAAGACCAATGTTTAGTGTCAGGATATTTGCAGTATAGCAGGACCTGACAGCTTAGCCTGGGAAGAGGTGGGAGAATGTCACTTGTAAAGGAATGTGTTATTTACATACTAATTAAACTGTGCACAATTGGGCAATCAACTCTTGTTTGGGAGGACTTATATTCTATTAATCTCTGGTCTAAAAAAACCCCACATGTGCTAGTCGTAGATTTCCATTTCTAGAAAACAAGAAGTCACAGATGTGAGACCTATATATTCTAGGCCAAATAAGACTTTCCAGGTGATTTTGTCTGGTTGCTAATCTCATTCAGGTTGCCTTGGAACAGTCATGTAGCCATAGCCTCATTAGCGATTGTCCTGCTTAAGTGAAACAGCATGTTCAGATACGATTCAATCATGTCAGCAATGCCCCAAGGCAAAGGACAAGATAGTGCTCTTCCCTGAATTTCACAATCGAAAATCAAATGACTGGTTGTTGACTCTTACTTCAATGCCTTGCAACAACATGGTGTCCACCAGCAAATGTGAGGGCAACAGGCTAGTTTAGGATGTGAAGGATATTGTCTGAGATCCTGTGTTTGTGTCTGTGTAGTGTAGTGTAAATCTGCACACATGCAATTACAGTGTGGTTGGGCTTCTGTTGAATTTCATCATTGTGCAACAGATTGTGCATCTGACAATGTGCCTGTGTCATCCAGATGTGACCTTTTCCTGCCAAGTTCAGTTCTGTTGTATCACTTTGTGGCTAATTGTATTTGCATTCCTCTGTACTTGCTAACATGTATGTAGTCTAACTGGGAAAGGGGAATATGTGCTCTATGTGTGTAACTGTGTGATAAAGTCAGCACCTGACCTCAGCCATGGGCTGAACCTGGGTCTGGTGGGAACTGAGAGTGGGGATGATGGATAATATCATGACTGTATAGCCCACCAGATTTTGTAGACTGCAGGATGTTTTTAGTTTACTGCTTGTTTGTTAGGTTTCATTCTGAGCAATTAACTTGTAGGGTTAGCTCTTTGGATTACTGTGACAATAAAGTTTTCTGTTTTTAACTCTGAAACTGCTGGTCACTGAATCTGAAGTAGCCAGTACATGACAGCCTGCCTATTCTGCCATTTGTGCCTTCATTTGACTTATGCCCTACTTTTCTCCCAGAAATGAGAGTTAAAGGAGCAAGTCCCAAGGACCAGCAGATTAACAACTTCTCCCTCAACAGCCAATTTTCAAAAGCCTGAATTATTTTTTTAAAATGGTCCCTGACAGTTGAAGAATAGAGAAGGTTCTAGCCTAGACTCCACTGGAAGAGAGGTCTGGGGTGGGAGCAGCTACTGAGAAGGCCCTAGAATGTAATTTTGGCAGGGCTGAGGTTGCCAGCAGCACTAGACACTAGTAGTAGCCTTATGGTTAAGAAGGAGAACTGGTGGTTGGAGATTCATTATTAGTCTGCGTAGCAAGCAAGATATTTAGAATGAAAAGACACAGTAATAATTCAGTGGTAGCACTGAAGCTCAGAGATAGAGGATCTGGCTTTGTATGTAAAGAAAATCCCAATATCTTACTCTAACTGCCATGGATATTCATCTACTCAGAGTAGATGGATGTGTGAACTGTGATGGAAGAAATGCCAGTTTGTCATTGGGAAGTCAGGAGAAATTTGTGGGAACAGAGAGTACAGGTCACCCCCTGTTTATGCAGGGATTTTGTTCCCAGACTTACCGTAGGTAAGTGAAACCACATGTAATAGTGAACCTCCATATTAGTCCACAGAATCATGCCAGAGGACCTAAAATGCCTAGAGAGGATGCTTCTCTAGGTAGCTGGTGTGACTCTATGGTCAATTTTTGGCAGAAGTTGTTCATAGAGTCACACTGGAGGACCTCCTGTGTCTAGAGAGACCACATCCAACATGACTCTATGGTCCTCCAGATACCTAGAGGGACCTTTCCCCCCAATCATGGGTAAGTGAAACTGTAGATACCAATCCTACATAAATGGGGAGTGACCTGTATAGCACAAGCCAATACCAATCCTAGGTCAAGAGGTGGGCTGAGAATCATGATTAGGCCTGTGGCTAAGCCATAAATAAAGCTGTAAACTATCCAAGAGAAGTAAACCGGTCAAGCATTCAAACCCAAAACAGGAGCCTCTAAACAGAGCATAGCCAGGGTATATGTTATTTCCAATGACTGCTCAGAGTTCCTAGACAGTTTATAATACTGAACGCTCCCAGCTTCACTCAGTTTCCTAGATGTATTTAGCTATAGCATTCTCAGATGGGCAGTTCCTGAGAATATCTTCCTTGTAGCTCAATACTCAGTGTGTGTGTGTGTTGGTGGTGGGAAGTTTGGGTCAACCTCTCCTGCCTCCACTTCTCCTGGGAGCTAAGTGGTCTTCCTTTCTCTTGTGTAGATCCCATTTTGGTCTGACTAATAGAAGAGAGGGCCTGGATGGTCCTCAGCTGTCTGACCAGGTGTTTCTTGAATGTCTTTCCTCTCCTGCTGGCAAAATTAAGTCTGGATCTTCATCTGATCAAGAGGCCTCAGGTAGTAGCATGTCACTCAGATTCAATCCCTGGGATCTCCTGATACAGTCAGGAGAGGCTCTTGTTTGAAAATTTGGAAGACTCAAAGCCAGTTAGTGTAGGGAATAATGAGCTAGATGGACCAACAACCTGATTCATATAAGGCACCTTCCAATGTTCCTTTGAACTGGTAGTTATGGAACTAATTTGTTATATGTGAATCCAGAGTCAGTTGTACCATGAGGCATTTCTCCTGAGCCCCACACTATGGCCAGCATCCTCTTGGTGTCATACACATGTGTAGGTTCCATTACACATGTGGTATCATTTTTTGTACTGTTGTGTAGCTGATGTATTCAGTTCATGGTTGCATAAGCAGATATTGACAAGTGTAACCATTTCACACAGCACTAAATCCTGTTGTTAGTCCTAACTACAGGAGAGCCATTGCATCAGCTGGATTTACATACAGGTTGACTCACCATCCAGAATTGATTAAATGGGTCTACTCTGGTTGGAACCAACCAACAGGACTTCAGCATGGAGGTGCACACCCTTGGAAGGTGAATAAGTATTTGTCAGTGGCTTCGGTGTACCACTTTTTTTCACTAGGATGTTTGAAAGAGCCACTCTGTAGTTCCCATTTTACCATTAGACAATAAAGAGCCACACTGGCAGATCATAGACTCATAGAGCTGGAAGAGACCGCAAGGGCCATCCAGTCCAACCCCCTGCCCTGTAGGAATACACAATCAAATCATTCCCGACAGATGGCCATCCAGCCTCTGTTTAAAAACCTCCAAAGAAGGAGACCACCACACAGCTAGATACACAGTGACATTATTCAGCAGAAGGGTAAAGTAGCACAGAAATAATGTAACTTACTTTGCAGAGCATGATGTAGAATCTCAGGTCATGCATATGTACACCACATATTTATATCAGTCTGATACTACTTTAAGTGCCTTTGCTGTACCCGATGGAATCTTGGGATTTGTAGTTTGATGACTTACTTAGAATTCTCTACTTGAGAGTTCCAGTGCCCTCCTCTAAACTACAGTTCCCTAGGAGACAGGTTCAGGCTTCAATACAGAGACATAATATTCCATACCCCAATTTTGTAGCATCTTTCTCTTTTCTGTTTTGTTGCACAGTGTCAATATTCAGTAGTAGGGTGTTGCAGTATAGTGGTGTAGATTTCCACTCTCAAGGACAATGTAGGATCTTACAATTAAGGTGTTTTTGCCTTGCCCAAGACATCTCTTCCTTTGCTCTTTCCTAAATCTATTACCAATCATTTTCCTTCAGTCACTCCAAGTTTTAAGAGTACAAAAGTCAACAACAACAACAAATCTCTATCCCACCCTCTCCAACCATTTATCACTTGAGGAACTTTGATCCTGTTACCCTGAGGGTTTTGGTTGGTTGAGTTGAGTTTTGTGCCTATTAAAATAAATAAATAAATAAATCAGTTTTGTAGCTTTTCCTCCTATGGAAAATGCTCCAACCCCTTTGATCATGTCATTTGTCCATTCCCATAGCTCACCTTTCACCAGGTAGCAAGAGCACGGATAAAACGTTAAGACAAGCAAAGAATTGTGCCATTGCTTCTGTAAGGGAGAGCTAACATGTGAGGAGTGTTGTTGAGACAATGCAACCAGTAAGTGACTGTGATTTCATTTCCGCCTGTCTAGAAGATAACTATGATTTAATTGTGCTTTAATTGACACCATTAGACAATTGCTGGGATTTTAAGGTTGACATGTCACATGCATCCCTATCAGTTATGTTTGCATTTAGATAAAGGTATATGAAATACACCACAAAGCTTGTCAGTCACGGCGTTAATTGGATAGTCTCATGGGTCAGTTCCTCATTGCTTTCTGCTCTAAAGAGGATCTTCGGATTTAGCATTTAGCAGTGGATTCCACAGCTCTTAAAGGACAGTACTTTACATGGATAGCACCAACAAAATTCATCAGATCTATTCTTTTCAGGCTGGATGCTTTGATATCTTTGTAATTATGGGCCAAATAAGGATGAGCAAATGTTCCCCATCATTTCATTTTATTATCATGTGGTGGGTTGGTTCTGCCCTGCCTCCTCAACTTCTGCTTTAACTTAACAGTTCATTTTGAAACTGGTGTATGTGCCAATTGACGATATTTTTGTTTGTATCCTTCTTCACTGTTTATATCCTAGGAATATATATGTGTGCCTTTCCATATTTAAAGGGAAGGAAATGGAGTACAATTGGGACATGGATGTGAATATTTAAGACTCCTCTCAGTTGTCAGGTATAAGCTTTGGAGACACTCTTTTTGGAATCTCTGAAGGGCGGGTTGAGAGTTCCACTTCTCTGAAAAAGGTTATTAAATATTTCTAGGCTGAAACATGTTGGGCTGTTTGAAAGAATAAAATCACCTTTTTCAATATTCTGAGACTTTGGGCTTATCTATATGGCCTATTTATCCTGGCTACCCACTCACACTCCATCCTGAAGCCCTGCAGTCCAAACAATGCAGGGCTTTTGCCCCGTTTCACCTCTGGGCAGTCCTCATGATTCCTGAGGCAAAGCTGGGGGAAACCCCCTTTACAACGTTTCAGTAAAATACCTGGGGAAATCTGCATCATTTTGGAAAATCTGGACTAGGCTGCATGAGAACGCAGGAGTCCATACCTGTACACCAGACAATATCCGTGGCTGCCACCATTGTTATGGACTCCTACCTGTTTCATGAAGGTAAGGGGGGATGGGCCAGAACCAGGGCCTGAAGTTGCTGGCCAGAATCTGGCAGATTCTGTAGGTCAAGACAAACCCTTTGTCCCTTCTCTAAAACATTTCTATTGGGTGTTACTAGACCTCTTGCCCCCACCAGCACCTTTAAACCAATCTTTAGTTCATTTTTGGAACTGGTCTATGTGCTTGTTGCCAACATTGGCCTAAATCCTGTTGTTATTGACTCAATGATATTTACCTATATGTTGGCAGCTCACCATTAAACAATTGATTGAATAGATCTAACCCAGTTAGAACCAAATGAACCCCTTCTAGTTGGGTGTCACCAACATGATGCCAGCCATGATCAGGTTGTATCATTGTTCCTCTTTATACTTTAGGAATGCAACTGTGAACACTTCTGCATTTAAATGGAAAATAATTAAGTAGAACTAAGCTCCCTTAACATTCTCTTCAGTCATTTTCATGCAAACTGTTGCCCTCCAGAAGTTTTGGACTATAATTCCTGCTAGATCCAGCTGTCGTGGTCAATAGTGAGAGGTTAAGGGTGTTGAAGCCTAAGGCCTAAACTGAGGGTAGGAACCATGTGGCCCTCCAGGTGCTGATGGACTGCCACATCCAGCATTTCTCACTACTGGCTGTACTAGCTAGAGCTGGTGGGAGACACAATCCAGCAACATCAAGAGGATTGCCTAATTCTGGCTGGTCATTTGTCAGGGATACTTTGATTGTGATTTCCTGCTTGGCAGGGGGTTGGACTGGATGGCCCTCGTGGTCTCTTCCAGCTCTACAATTCTATGATTCCCATCCAACTACTAGTCCCAACTAAAGTAGGCACATAGAATCAGTGTGAACTAGGTAAATCAAAGCTCATATAACTTCCATTGACTCAATGATCTATTGCAGCTAGAACTAGCAATTGTGTCACACTCTCTGAAGCCAGGAAGGAGACCCACAGCATATGGTCAAGGCTGGCCACACATGAAGGGACCTGATCACATGTAAGGGCCTCCTTCCTGGCTTCAGGGAATGTGACATGGATGGCAGCAGAGATGGATGCAGCTATGGGTCAGCATGCCGGTATGTACTGCTGCATTCTCATGGGGCCCAACCCATTTTTCTTAAAAGGGGTGGGTTTTCCCAGGTGTTAAAATATAATCCTAGAAATGTGCCCTGCCCAGTGCAGCTGTGTTCTCAGTATCATGGCCTCAATACTGGTGATCCCTGCTTGCTCAAGGACAGCAACATTAGTCACACAGTCAGTCCAGTGTATATTTAGGATTGTACATATACAGCACTGATGAAAGTGTTCAAGGAGTCGTAAGTGGTGGCGATAGATGACCCATGTTTCAGACCCATAAAGGACAATAGACAGTACAATAGCTCTATACACACTGATTTTTGTGTTTCGCCTCAGGTGTTTATTACTCCAGACTCTTTTGTAAAGTCTTCCAAATGCGCTATATGCCTTTGCTAATCTGTGATCGATCTCTTTGTCAATCTTGGCATCTGAGGAGATGATGCTTCCCAGGTAGGTGAACTGCTGAACGGACTTAAGCACAGATTTGCCGACGGCAATGTGGGGATGGTGGTGTTCGTCCTGTGGTGCAGGCTGGTAAAGAACTTCTCTTTTGGGAGGACCATCGCCTTCCCAAAATAGTACTCTACAGTGAACTCGCCACAGGTCAGTGTAAGAGAGGCGCTCCAAAAAAGCGATACAAGGTCTCCCTGAAACAACATCTCAGGCTCGGCCAAATTGATCACCAACAATGATCCGCCCTGGCCTCACATCGGGAGGCATGGAGACGCACTATCCACAATGCTGCAGCCTTATTTGAGAACTCACGCCGAAAAACAAGTCTTGAAGAGAAATAACAACGCAGAAAGAATCACAACCCGGAAACATCACCCAAGGAGACCCTCTGTTGTGCTTTCTAAAACCAGACTTGTTTATCTCGGATTGGCCTTTTTAGTCATCGCAACGCTTGCAGAAAGCGCAGGATGAGTCCTTCCTGAATCTTCATTTGTGAAGAAAAGCCAGTGAGAGAGAAAATATAATGGTGTAATGGCCTTTACACATCTTCCCCCTCCATCTTTGCCCCAGGTGTTGTCAGAACTGCCCTATGGGCAAAAGCTATGCATCATTTGAACTGCAGAGCTCCAAGACTGGGGCAAAAATGCTGTAAATAGCCTGTCTTGACAAGCCCTAACATTTTGCACAGAAAACTGCATTTTGCACAAAACTGTTGCTTTTATGTGAAGTATTTTTTTATTAACAATTTTTTTCCTAAAAATGTCCCAAAATGCAACCTATAAGAAAAAAAAGTGCAGAAAAACTGCTGTAATCTCGCATACGGTAGTCAAGATAAAGTGTTTAAAATGATTAGTTCTTGCATATGAGAATGAAATAAGTAAAGGATTACATCCCATAAGCAGTCATTCAGAGGGTACCAGATTGGAATTCCACTCTTTTTATAGCAATGTGCATGTAATTTGGTATTTGCAAATTGCTATATAAAATGTACTGAGCCACTCTGCTTAGACTAACAGATGCAACACATTTACGTTGGCCCTTGGCATGCTTCTCTCCATATCTGTGGGCCTCCATATCAGTTTATATACAATGGGGCAGGCAAAGGGTAGCCCTCCAAAAGTTGTTGGTCTGCAACTCCTATCATCTCCTGCATGGCCAATGGTGAGGAATGCTGGGAGCTGCAGTCCAATAATATCCATAGGGATACACATAATCCATCCCTGCTATAAGAATCTAAAGGTATCATGTGGATCTGAATCCCACAATTTAATCATATTTCATTTGTGTTTTCCTGCATGGCAGGGGGTTGGACTGGACAGCCCTCGTGTTCTCTTACAAATCTTAAGATGCATCTCTTCCGGCAGGCCTTTCTATAATAGATATCTGGCCAAACGAAAAAGAAAAACAGAAAATCTAGCTTGTCCCAATCTCACTATGGCCACTGTCCATTGTTTATTTTTATTTTTTGTATTTTAAAAAAATATGTTTTAATTCCTGAATAATTTAATTGTATTTTAAGGAGGGGGGGATTAAGGGGCCAGGATGTATATTTTAATTGTTGTAAGTTGCCCCGATTTAAAAAGGGACGGGATGTATAAATCAATTTTATTTATTATTATTATTAGTAGTAGTAGTAGTAGTAGTATTAAATCATCTATGATTCTATGGAACAAAGGTAAGCTGTGGTATTCACCATCACACAATGGCATGAGAACTATCTGCTTGAGTAGTTGTAAAGGGGGACTGGGTGCATTCATAAAATCATAGAATCATGGACTTGGAAGAGATCACAAAGGCCATCCAGTCCAACCACCGGCCATGCAGGAATACACAATTAAAGCGCTCCCAACAGATAGCTATCCAGCCTCTGTTTAAAAACCTCCAAAAAAGGAGACTCCACCACACTCCGAAGCAATGCATTCCACTGCTGAACAGCTCTTACGGTCAGGAAGTTCTTCCTAATGTTTAGGTGGCCTCTCTTTTCCAGTAGTTTTTTTTTTTAAATATAATTTTTATTGTTCAATTCTCCACAGTTAAGTACATTCAGACAGTTTGTTATACATACTCATTGCATTTTAACTTTTCATAATATCACTACACATTCCACATTACAGTACATTCATCCTATCCTTTCTTACTTTCTTTCATTAACTAAAAATCTTCTCTATTACTCTTCCGCTTACTCTCCTACCTTCTTCTCATTCTTCCACATCCGTTACTTCCCATTAAGTCTCATCATTGATGATTTATCCAGCATCTAATTTTATGTTGCCTCCTTTTCGTTTTGGCTAATTATTCACAACGATTTGAGTCCATATTGATCTGTTCTAACCGATGGGGTCTTCTCAAATTTCCTTTCCTCTTTTAATTCACTTTTTTTACATAGTGAACCCGATATCTATTCCACTTCCCCATATTCCATAAAAATATTCTTTCATCTCTTTCCATTCTTTCTCAAAATCTTTCATATTTTTATTTCTGATCATCGATGTTAGCTTATCCAAATATATAAGTTCCACCACCTTAATTCCCCATTCCTCCCTTGTGGGGATGGTTTCTAATTTCCAGTGTCGCGCATAAACAATTCTAGCCGCCACAATTAAATTAAACAAAATTTTCTCATTATCTTTTCCCATAGACTCATCAAAAATACATGGCAGATATTTTTCAGGTCTCATTTGAGAGGGTGTTTTTAATATTTTCTCAATTGTGGAATGAACCATTATCCATAACTTCCTTGCTTGGTTACATGACCACCAACAGTGAAAAAAGTCCCCACTTCTTTTCTACACTTCCAACAATGATTATTAGATGTTTTATAAATTCTCAAAAGTTTATTGGGGGTCATGTACCATCTATGAAACATTTTCCAACAGTTCTCCTTTAAACTCTGACACACCATTCAAGACAATGTATGACTGAAACGCGCCCCCATGACCCAATTTCCCTTTTAATGCTGGAACAGACCAACGTGGACATCTCTACTTTTGGGAGGAGGGGTCTGAGGCTTGGCCCCAGTACTAACAGCCTCACCTTTCTGCCATTCTAAACATCCAGGGTGGCTCATGCCATGGTGGCTAATTTGCAGCAACCCCCTTGGAAGGAGAGTCGGGGCAGAGACGGGGCAAAGAAGGGGCTCTGCTTCAGGCCAGATCGGGCCTCCCTTCCCCCATTTTCCTGGCCACATGATGGCATATGTTGGAAGGGGGACCTCAGGTGACGGTGCTGATCTGCACTGCCAGACCATGGCGTGCGCATTGGCCCTGGTTGCAATGTGTGTGTGTGTGGGTGTCCATGTAGCCCGGGAGGGTTAATACTGACCAGCTCTCTTCAGGTCTCAGGCAGAAATTATTTAGTTATGTATTTACTTAATGCCAAGGTAGATGGCAAAAAAGGGAAGCTTAAAAGCTTAATGAGAAATGTAGGATACTACACTTGGGCAGTAAAAATGAAATTCACATGGCTTGAGGGCAGTGCATGCGAAAGGGATCTAGGAGTCTTAGTGGACCACAGGCTGAACAGGAGTCAGCAGTGTGATGCAGCAGCTAAAGTGGGGAAATCAGGCAACCTTGTCTAGTTCCTCTCTTTTCCAGTAGTTTGAGTCCACTGCTCCATGTCCTATTCTTTGGAGCAGCAGAAAACAAGCTTGCTCTTTTTTCAATATGACACCATTTCAAGTTTTTAAACATGGCTATCATGTCACCTCTTAGCCTTCCCATCTCCAGGCTAAACATGCCCATATCCCTAAGCTACTCCTGATAGGGCAAAGTTTCCAGACATTTCTGGAAGGTCCCATCAATGAAAAGTGACACCTTACTTGCAGCTGCAGTACAGAGTCAGCACATGAGGAGAACACTGTTATCTGAAACCGGGACCTGTTAGCAGGACAGTAACATTGTCCTCACATGCTCCTGTTGTGTTTTTTGCTGTGCCTGATAATCTCCTGAGTCTCAGCACTAGTCTTTGGGATTCCTGGTTTTTGGGAGACCCCAGTTTACTGGCCACACTCTTAGAAAGACACCACTGGCCAAATTATTAAATATTGCCCAATTGATAAGGTGCGGGGGATGTCAAGGCACACAATCATTTTGTTCAGAATAAATCCCAACTAAATCATTTTTTTTCTTCAAGAAACAACATTTTCTGAGCAGAAAATGCAGTTTCCTGCACAGAAAATGCTGGATTTCATGCAAAAATACCACATGCAAATTTTGTGCAGAATAAGTCCTGAACTGTGAATAGTTTTCAAGAATCATGCAGTTTTCAAGGACTTTCTTGCAGAGGGAAAAAAAATGCTAAAAATGACCTATTGTTTACTTTGAGAACAAAATTAGGGAAGAATTATATCGCTAATAAGCACAGACTGGAAGCATATTCTTATGCAATGCTTTTATTTACTCCTAAGTAAGGACAGGAAGGGGAATGAAAACTGTTGTAGATTTGCTCAGCTGGGAACAATATTAGAAAGCATTTACTTAGCTCAGCACTTGCCAGGCCAAAAAACAGATATACAAATACCTGATAGGTACATCCACACTATCTACACACACACACACACACACACACTTGCTTTACCGAAAAGAACCAATGCCTCCAATATCACCATTTAATAGATGAAACATCTTGACCAAGTTAATGGGTATATTACTTATATCCACACTATAAACCTAGGAGGCTGGAGTCTACCAAGTGTACCTGGTATGCTGGCACTTAAGCCACCATTGTTTCTATTTTGAGCAGCACAATGGGAAGCAGAGTTCTTGATTTTTGCAGAATTGATACAACTGTTTTGAAGTCAAAATCAACATTGGATCTTTGCTTTAGGCACAGCAGTCACCTTACAGAACTAGACAAAGTATCAGACTGACAGACATAACACAAAGAAGAAGATGTCTTCCCCCACTCCCTTCCAGGAAGAAGGAAAAGGAGGAGGAAGAGGACAGGAGGAGGAAAAAGCTTAAAGGTGAACATGAGTTGTAGCAGTAATGAAATCTACAGAAGGTGTAAGATATTTGGCTTCTTTTGGTTGAAATAAGGTATTCTTAGACCATGACTTAATTGTTAGGGCAATATGGAATGCTTATGAACATTTCAGCTATGGAGAAATTAAAAAGGAAACCCTATTCCTTTTTAACTTGTAACCCTATTCCTCTTCCCTAATCTGGAAGAGATATGAGAGCTGAATACACTGTCAGAATTTAAAGTAGCGTTAAAGACCAGTCTCTTCCAACAGGCCTATCCAGCTGACGTTAAAATGTGAATTTTAAAATATGAACTGATTGTTTTAAAATGTCTTAGTCCTACTTGTTTTTTTAAAATTGGTAAGTTTTAACTGATATTAGGTTTATATGCTAATGTGTTGTTCCCAGCCTCTGTCCACAGAGAGAGGAGGGTAAGAATTAAATTGTTGTTGTTGTTATTTACCAACTTGAGATCTCTATATACTGAATTATGAACTCTAAAGGCTCTTTTGTTGGGCAACGAAATGTAAAATAGCAATTAAACAATTGAAAATAAAGATGTGCATTTGAAATTATAAGGAAATGCATATGTTGAACCTGATGTAGCAATTTAGGAAGGAGACATGTTTGTTGTATTTATTTACCTTCTGCTGTGCTTTCTGCAACCGGACTTGTTTATCTCGGCTAGGCCATTTTAGTCATCAGTGCGCTTGCAGAAAGCGCGGGATGAGTCCTTCCTGAATCTTCATTTGCAAAGAAAAGCCACACACACAGAGAGAGAGAGAGTAATTTGCATCCTACTTTTCTTCCAACATGGAACCCACATTGCCAGGCCCTGTGAAAGCAGATCCTTCATTTGACTTTGAGCCAAGCCACATGATGAGTAGAGTCATGTGCTATAGATCTTTCTAGACTGCAATCCACTTTGTGGGTTTTAATGCCCCATTTTTCTCTCGCTCTATCATATGCTCTCTATCTGTCTTCTCTATCTTTTTTGCACATAATAAACTGGTACATTGAGGAGAAAGCTATTCAGGAAACCTTTTCCTTGACATGACTGTTTCTTACGTTTTGCAGATAGCAGTGCTAAACCTAAGTCTACCTAGAAACACCAGCCTCTGACCAGGAAATCACCCTAAACTAGAGGCAGGTGACTATGAAGGGATCAGAGGTCAGTTTTCCCTAGCACACCAGGAGGCCACCCCACCAAGCACAGGTAAAACTATCTCCTTCTTTAAGTATCTCCTAGGCAAAATGGCAAGTAACATTATATCCCTTCTGATTGTCAGTTTGGCTAGGATGCAGCCAAAGATGGAGGTATTGGGGTGGGTAGGGAATCTAATGGGTTTTTTATCTTGGCATGCCTTTCTGAACATTTGGGATGGTTTTGGTGCAATTTTGGGCCACAATCACTTCAAAACTGTGCCAATGTTTATTTAAAAGGCATGTTTGGGGGTAGGGGAACCAGCGCTGGGTTTCTGGGGCCACAAAAATGGATTTCAAGGACTATAGCTATCTGTGGACTGCACTTTCCCCACCCCTGCCATAAACTGTAGTTTGTGGAAATCTAGTTTGGCAGTTTTGAAGTGATTGTGGCCCAAAATTGCACCAAAACCATCCCAAATGTTCAAAAAGGCATGCCAAGATCAAAAACCCATTAGATTCTCTACCCACCCTAATACCTCCATCTTTGGCTGTATCCTAGCCAAACTGGCAATCAAAAGGGATATAATGTTACTTCTACTTGCCATTTTGCCTAGGAGACACCTAAAGAAGGAGATAGTTTTTCAAGGGGGCGGGGAATGAAGCTGTTCCTGACCCTGTCTGTTTTGATATCATACATTCAAGAAAGCTAAGTGAACTTGTTAGAGAAGATAGTCCCACACTAGATAGGTCAACCAAACCAATCCAAAGACAATTGTTGAAATGCTAGACAAGGGCTTGGGGGACTTCCATGAGGACACTCATTCAGCTAGGCATGGCATGGAATGGGTGATCTCACCATAAACTCAGGATTGTTATGAAGATAAAATAGGGTGGGGGCATCTCTACCCACCTTGAGTTTCTGGGAAGAAAGTCAAGATAAAACATATGTAACCAAATACTATATGTGGTGTGGTAGACCTGGGAGGTTAAGGACATTTTCAGATACGTCTTACCGTGCAAGATGACTCCGGGAGAGGTATGTGGCTATCCCGCGGCAGGCGGTCCTTTTTGGATGCCGCTGTCCCTCTCACGACATCATCTGTGACAGTTCTGGGTCCCATCAACAGCAAACATGCCATTTTTTACCCACGGAAGTTGTCTGTGATTAAAAAATGGTGCGGTTGCTGTAGATGGGACCCGGAACTGTCACAGACGATGCCGCAAGAAGGCCGGCGGCATCCAAAAAGGACCCCCTGCCACGGGATAGCCGTGTGCCTCTCCCGGAGTCTTCTTGTGTGGTAAGATGTGTCTGAAAATGTCCTAAGGTTCTAGTCTCCACTGAAAGAGTGGTGGTGGGAAGCAGAAGAAGCTGGAAACATCCTCTAAAACCTGATGAGATGGAATCTGAACATGTGTAGTAAAAGTATTGATTTCAAGAACTAGGTCAAATGGAGTTATACATCCTCAAATTCTGCCTCTTCTTCTCATCTAATCACCCACTAAATTATGGGACTTTATTAGTGGCCATGGGCCAGTCACTGTCTGTCCACCTAACCTATCTAACAGGGTTGCACTATTGAGGATAAATTGTGGAGGTGTGGAGCCATGAATATTGCCCTGAGCTCATTGCAGGAAAACTGGCATAAAAATGAGATGATAGATAGATAGATAGATAGATGTAAATACTCACATCCAGCACAAGGCAGCACCTTTCTAGCATCAAATAAATATAGCCATTTCTCCCACTCAAATGTTGAAGATTACATGAAATGTGTGGCCAAGATCCTATATCATGCTTGTGTGGTATAAATGCTACACCACTCTTCTGTTCAATATACCTGATTATGCATCTGCTTATCCATCTGAAAAATATGCTTGTTGATTGTCATATTGTACAACAAGGAATGTGCAATGGCTATTTCTGCAACCACAGTGAATCAAGTGCCACATCGAAGGCACTGATAGAAGGTGCAAGTGCATGGCTGGTTAGTCTACTCAGCCATACACTTGCACCTTCTAGAATCCCACTGGTTAGTCTACTCAATCCAACTAAAGTATACCCATGGAATCAATTACAGGCTAACCCCCATATACATGGTGGATATGTTCCAAGATCCCCCGTGGATATCTGAAACTGTGGATAATAGGGAACCCTGTTATTTTCAATGAGACGAACACTGGAAGTTGACCATAGAATTGCACTGGAGGACCTAGAAATGCCTAGAGAGAAGATCGTTTTGAATGTGGATAAGTAAAACCATGGATAATGAATCCTTGCATATGGGGAAGTCAACATACAATGGCAAGTCAGCACAATTGTCAATTCAGTTGATTCAATGGCTCTACTCTGGTCAGGACTAACACTATGATCTAGGCATATATGAAGTGCTTACACTTATGGAACTCTGCTTATGCAGCCATGAATTGAATACAGCAGCCCGAAAAGTATAACTACACGTGAAAGGTAACCTACACAAGTGTATGATACCAAGAGTATTCTAGCCCATGCATTCTGTAATAACCTACTAAGATTGTTTTTCCTCTGAAATTCCTGCTCTTCTCAATGTACACAGGGAAGATTCAGTGTTCAAAAAGTTGCATCCTGCATCAGTCCCCTCCTTCACCGAATAAGACCTGACTGTCTGATACACACAATTGTATCTTCAACAACTACAGAAATAAGAATTTCAGTAGTTTGGTATCAGAGCTACTTACTAAAATGCAGACTGAAGTGAGATAGACTGAGCTTTTAATCTTGGAATAATATGGTGTCTAGAAGTGGTGATTTTAGGTTCATTTATGTTTAAAATGAGGATGTTTGCATTCCTCTAAATGGCACTCAAGAAAGATATTATCAAAACTGTGATGATGATCTCTTTTCCTTATTTATATTCTCTGGAAACAAGCTGGAGGTATGCAGTTTGTGAAAAAAGAGGTTGAATTCTTGTGATCACAGAATTGCCACCAATATATATATATATATATATATATATATATATATATATATATTAGGTATGTTGCTGTTTCCAGTGTGCTGATTGGCTGCTTAGGAAACTGACCAACCAATCAATCAAAGCTCTGCTGGGCAGCCAGTCAGCACACTGGGGGCGGGTCCATGTGGAAGTTTCACTCCTTTCTAAACATGGAGGAGGCAGAGTGGGTGTGAGTAGCATGGGGAATGTGGCATGGTGTTTGTGTGTGCGGTGTGAACAGGGTGTGGGGAGTACGGTGCAAGGGCAGCATGAGATGCGGGGAGGGGGTGCAAGTGTGGCACAGGGTGGTAAGGGTGTGGGGAGCGGTGCAAGTGTGGGGCAGTTAGCACAGGGCAGCACAGGGTGCTGAGAGGGCGGTGCGAGTGCGGGATGGGCGGCACGTGGTGACACGCAGTGCAGGGAGGGTGGGGTGAGTATGGGAAGGGCAGCACGTGGCAGTACAGGGTGCAGGGAGTATGGTGCGAGTGTGGGGAGGGCATCACATGGCGGCATGGGGTACGGGGAGGGTGGTGTGAGGGCGGGGAGGGCGGCATGCGACAGCAAAGGGTGTGGGGAGGAGGTGCGAGTGCAGGGAGGGCAGCATGTGGTGGCACGGGGTGCGGGGAGGATGGTGAGAGTGCAAGGAGGGTGGCATGTGGAGGCATGTGGTGCGTGGAGGGTGGTGCGAGTGCAGAGAGGGCAGCACGTGGCGGCATGGGGTGCGAGGAGGGCCGTACAAGTGCGGGGAGGGTGGCAGAGGGTGGCATGGCATGCTGGGAGGGTGATGCAAGTGTGGGGAGGGCAGTGCAAGTGCGGGGAGAGTGGAATATGGCAGCACGGGGTGCAAGGAGGGCGGTGCGAGTGCAGGAAGGGCAGCACAGGGCAGCATGGGGTGCAGGGAGGATGGTGTGAGTGTGGGGAGGGTGGCACATGGTGGTACAGGGTGTGGGGAGGGCGGCATGTAGAGGCACGGAGTGCGAGGAGGGTGGTGTGTGTGCGGGAAGAGCAGCACAGGGCGGCATGGGGTGCGGGGAAGGTGGTGCGAGTGTGGGAAGGGTGGCACAACCACAGGGATGGTGGCATGGGGTGGCACAGGGCATGGGCAGGGAGGCGCAAACACAGGGAGTGCGGCATGGGGCATGGGGAGGGTGATGCGAGCATGGAGAGGGCAGCACGGGCAGCACGAGGAGGGTGGCGCAGGCATGGGAAGGGTGGTGTGAGCACAGGGAGGGTGGTATGGGGGAGTGGCACGTGTACCATGGGGGGTGTAGCGCATGGGAGGGACAGTGTATGTAATACTGGGTATAGCTGGTAAAGGTTTATTCTCCATGACTATTTTTAAAATATTGACATGTTTATCGTAACATCCTCTAACCATAGTCATATTTTGCCAAGACCCTCCTACTGTTGCCTTTGGATTTGTAGGTTTCCTAGGCCTAAATCTTGTTTTTGACAACTAGAGTAGGCTCACTGAATCAGCAAGATTTCCCTATGTGACTTACCATTCAATAATGATTTGACAGGTCTAATACGGCTCCCCACCACGCAGCAGAGCGGATGGGTGCCGGGAGCCATCCTTTGCCTCCCTCCTTGCAGTGTAGGGCCCATTTGTTGGGTCTCAGGCTCTTGCAAGCCTGCGACGAAGGGTGAGGGGCGGGGCCGGAGTGTATAAAGGCACTCCTGCCCCTCACCTCCTCCTCTCTAGCTTCAGCGATCTTGGAGATCGCTAGCAGTTCTGGTTTGGCTGGGGGCTGCTGGGCTTGGGAGCTTTGAGACATCCCATTTTTTAGGGTGCTGTGGCTTTGGCCGGGCAGGGGGATTGGGTCTACGGGGACCAGGATAGACCTCGACTGTTGAGGAGGGCGATCTGCCCTGCTTGGCGTGGTTTGGGACTCTGCCCAGCGGTTCTTCACTCGCCAGCCAGCAGAACAGATCGTAGGCGGCTAGGGGGGTGAGGGGTCCCCGGGGGTCGCTTGACAAGTGGCCTCCCTGCTGCTGGGCAAGGGGTCCCTCTTATTTCGGAGTGACAGCGCAGGGGACGTGTGGCTGAGTCTTCTGCGCCCCGCGCCACCCCGCACTGCCCGGAGTTTCCTGGCTGCGTTTGGATCATCACAGGGAGTATTTTGTTGTGAGGGGGGGCATGGCTGTTGTTTTGTAGGGTCTTTGGGGTTTTTTTGTCACTTGTATGAGTCAGTTGCATGTTCTGGTGTTTTTTGATTGGGTCTTTGAATTCTGTTGTTTTATTCTGGGGTTTATAGTTGGGTGCCAAACTTTTTGGTGGGCCACCAGGGGGCTGCGTCTGTTTGTGACATTTACCCATACTTCTGCCAGTGCCAAGTTTTTTGGCGGGCCACCAGGGGGCTAAGTACTGTTGGTTACATTTCCCTACACTTCTTTAGGTGGGCCACCAGGGGGAGTTAACTCTTCGGGGGCCATTTTGTAGACTTGATTTGCAGGGCAGCCAATTTATATTCTGTTAGCCATTTTAGGCTGTTGGGCTAGTGGGCAGTGCCTATAGAACAATAATAATAACAATAATAACAACAACAACATGTATTATTGGCACAACAGCGCAGTCAGTGTGGGTGGGCTGTATCTGTCTGGGTCAGCTGTTGGGTATTTTAGTGTTTATCAATTGACAATAATAATAATAATAATAATAATAATAGCCAACAGCGACATGTCATCTGCCTGATTACTCCCTTAGGGAATTGGTTAACACTGATATTAAGGGTCGCTTCAATCTTTTGCTATGTCTTCCAAAAAGGGAAAAGGGGGTCAGAAGGGAAAAGGGAAGGCGGTTAAGCAGCCATTGCCGGCCCCTGTGGAACCTGATCTTCATTCATCTAGTGATGATGAGGATCGGATCCCTTGGAAAGCAATTGTGGCACGGATTCAGCAACTGGAGAAGTTGCAGGGTGTGCGGCCCGGGGAGGTTGACGAATCTCAAGGGCATGTTAAAAAGAGGAGAATCGCTGATGATATTCTTTCTCGGTTAGACGCATTGGAACGCAACATCCACCCGGATGGAGCCTCAGGGTCCAAGCAGGCTGATGATCTTACAGGGACCGAACAACTATCAACTAATCCGGTGGAGCAGCCTGTCAATGATACCTTGGCAACCGGGCCTTCAGGTGAGTCTGGCTTTCAGTCATCTAACCTCAATACAGGCATGAATTGGCCTTGGGGCACTTGGTCCCCTGTTACACAAAATGTGGGAAACACCAGTTCAGGCACACAGTCAGCGCAAGGGTCTTGGCCTTTGCAACAACAGGCCTTAAATTGGGCCCTGCCGCAATGTTCCCCTTGGTCGCCTTATGGGATGGGATCATTGGTCACCCCTTTTGGGTCAGCTCACGGTTGGCCTAGCATGGCCCAGGGGAAGGGTTATGATTCAATTGCGTATTCCGCCATTCCTTTTGGTGAAATGTCCCTTCCCCTAGGCGACCATTTGGTTCAGTCCACTAGAGAAAAAATCATAAAAGGGGAATATGTCGACTTATTTTCTCTACTTTATAGAGAGATGGAAAAGAAAGATAAGGATAAAATGGATGAGAAAGACAAGGAGAAATTGAGGAAGAGAAAGGTTGAGAGGAACTGGACCAATTGGCTGTCCGGATTTCTCATTTACGCAGGGGTAGTGGTTAAGGCACATCCTCAATGGGCATCAGCCCTGTTTCAATACCTTGATATAATTCACCGGGCTTACGGTGATTTCGCGGGTCCGGCGTGGCTCCTGTATGACAAGGCCATTAGGATGAGGGCGGCCATATACCCTTCTCTCAGATGGGATATGATGCATCCTCAGTTGTGGATGCAACTCATGACTCTGGCCTGCCCACTCCAAGGGGAGAGGACTCACAGCGGACACCTGGTCAAGTCAGCCGGCGGCCCTGTGGCACGCTTCCCCGCCAACACAGCTATGGTCAACAAGCAGATATGTTGGGAATTTAGTTCCCATGGTTTTTGTGCCAGAAAACCCTGTAGGTTCAGCCATGAGTGCTCCATCTGCAGTGGGGGGCATTCCTTTCGGAACTGCCCCAGGGGTAAGGCAACAGCCCCGGGGGGGTAGGCCCAATCAAGGAGGGAGGGGCAGAGGTCCTAGCTCTAACCCTCAAAAAGGGGCCCAGCCCAATCAACAATGATGTCCTACAGTTATGGCTCAAACTCTATCCCAATAGGGAGGCAGCCAAATATTTACTAGATGGTTTCCAGTTTGGTTTCAGGATTCCGTTTCAGGGGGTTAGACGTCCATTTTTGGCACGTAATTTAAAATCAGTCTTGGGTTTGGAACACGTGGTTAGAGACAAAATTAAGAAAGAAGTTAGTGAAGGTCGTGTTTTGGGTCCTTTTGCCAGTCCTCCGGTTACCAACCTGCGAGTTTCACCACTGGGTGTTGTGCCCAAAAAGGCCCTGGGGGAATTCAGACTCATCCACCATTTATCGTACCCTAAAGGGGATTCAGTGAATGACTCTATTCCCCATGATCTGTGCACGGTGAAATATACATCTTTTGATGCGGCCATTTGGGCTGTACGATCGCACGGTTGGGGGGGCGAGCTGGCAAAATGTGATATTAAGTCAGCTTTTCGTCTATTGCCGGTTCATCCAGACGACTTTGAATTGTTGGGTTTCCAGTTTGAAGGAAAATTTTATTTAGATCATGCTGTCCCCATGGGCTGTTCGGTTTCATGCAACGCATTCGAAACCTTCAGCACTTTTCTTGAGTGGGCTTTGAAGGCCAGGACCGGCTTGACCGGTGTAGTCCATTATTTAGAGGACTTTTTATTGATAGGACCTTATCAATCAGGCCGGTGTGAATACCTGTTGCATCAATTCAAAGTCATGGCGGGGGAGTTAGGGGTCCCTTTGGCACCCGAGAAAACTGAAGGCCCTTCTCAGGTTCTGACCTTTTTTGGGGTTGAAATTGATACAGTCAACCAGCTATGCAGATTGTCCGCTGCCAGGGTCACTGATCTGAAGGATCGAGTTTCCCTGTTCTTAACGAAACACAAAGCTGCACTGTGTGACGTTCAGGCCCTCATAGGGCATTTAAACCTTGCGTGTAAGGTGGTGGCACCTGGCAGGGCCTTCCTTCGCCGGTTATGTGATGCCATTAAGGGCGTCCGCCAGCCCTACTTTCTGATCCGTGTAACCAGAGGCTTAAAAGCGGACTTACGGGTTTGGCAAAAGTTTCTTGAGCAGTTTAATGGCATCTCCTTCTGGCGGGAGGAACGTAAGTTAAAAGGTAATCTGCAGATAGCTTCTGATGCAGCAGGATCCAAGGGGTTTGGGGTTTATTTTGGTGGACGGTGGTGTGCAAGTGAGTGGCCTCCTGATTGGGCGGCATCGAACATAGTGGCTGATCTGACATTTCTTGAACTCTTTCCGATTTTGGTGGCAGCTACTATTTGGGCAGAGGAGTTAGCTAACTCTTCTGTGCACTTTTGGTGCGATAATATGGCAACCGTCCAGGTAATAAACTCCCTCACCTCAAAATCCCCTTGGGTGATGGTGCTCGTCAGGGCTTTTACGTTACAGTGTTTGAAGTTCAATATTCTGTTTGTCGCTTGGCATGTGGCAGGCGTTGACAATGGTATTGCTGACGCTCTTTCCCGCATGCAGATGGAGCGCTTCAGAGAGTTGGCCCCCGACGTAGCACCCGAGGGCGATCCGATGCCAGCAAGCCTGTGGAGGCTTGGGAGGTTGAGCTTGTAAGGGCTCTAGGTATGTCTATGGCCGAGAGCACAAAAAAAGGGTTACACTAGGACCTTGCAAGAGTTTTTTCAGTTTAGGGAATGTTCTGGTTTAAAACATAACGTGCCTGTTCCCTTTGAGCAGCTGTTTCAGTTCTGCTTATCTTTCTATCATAAGGGTTTGTCTGCTCAATCGATAAGAATCCGTCTTTCAGCAATTGCGTTTTGGCTGAAAGCACAGGGTATCCCTGATACCACAGGGGATTTCCGCATTCGGAAAGCCCTGGAAGGGTGGGCCAGGGAACGAGGCCGTAGGGCCGATAACAGGGCTCTGCTGTCTCCTACTATTTTGAAAGGGTTGGCTAGGGTATGGTCTAGTATTTGTATGTCCCCTTACGAGGTGCTGCTTTTTCACGCGGCGGCGCTGACTGCCTTTTTTGGTGCTTTGCACATCAGCGAGCTTGTGCAAACTTCAAAGAAGGATTCTTCCCATAGGGCACTAGAACTTGGGGATGTCATGCTGGAGAGTCAACAGGTCACCTTAACTCTGCGTTTTTCAAAGACAGACCAGCATGCGAAAGGCAAGCGATGTCATTTGCTGCCTTGCAGCGACCCAGAATTATGTCCAGTTAGGGCCTTGCAGCAATTTTGTGGGGTTCGGGGTCTGCAACCAGGGCCTCTTTTCGTTCATGCTGATTCAACCCCACTAACGAAATACCAGTTTTGGACCCTGACGACTAAGGCTTTAGGTAAGTTGGGTCTCCAAGGAGTACATTTTGCTACACACTCCTTTCGCATAGGAGCTGCTTCCACAGCCTCCGCGATGGGTCTACCAGCAACAGCTATTCAGGGGATTGGTCGATGGAGATCTTCCTCCTATCGACACTACGTGCGCTTGCTCAATTACTAATTGGTTATCTTCCCCTTTTTGTTTTCCAGATTCTAGGCCGATGCTGGTGAGGACTCGGGTGCTGATCTGTGGCCACAGTATGGTGTACTGGGCGGCCCGACAGGCCCGTTTTTGCCACTTTGGACCTCACCTGAGTCTGGGGAATGGGGTAAATGTTGAATGGTTGAGGAAGAGGGGTTTGCGTTGGCGTGGCCTGTTGCCACTGCTGTTTGAGGAGCGCCAAGGGCCTCCACCTGATGTTTTGATTCTGCACTTAGGGGGGAACGATTTGGGGTTGTTGAAGGGCAAAGCATTGGTCCTTCAAGCGATCCATGACATACAGGTGATCAGGGCACGTTGGCCTGGAAGTATTGTCATGTGGTCTGCCATGCTGCCAAGACGGCAGTGGAGGGGGAAGGGTGATCCCCATTCTCTGGATAAGGCTCGGAGGGGAGCCAACCGTGAGATTAAGAATGCTATGTTTTGGGGTTTGGGTTATTATTTACCTCACCCAGACATCGTGTCCAAAAGGCCCGAGCTCTACAGAGCTGACGAGGTGCACCTTTCGGATGCTGGGAACCTGATATTTTTAAGTGATCTTCAGCAGGGGATAAGGAACCTTTTGTTCGAGCTGGTGGGGGAAAGGGACTAAGCGGACGCTTGCCCCTTTCGATGGCAGGGAAGGGGGAGGCGTAGCTTCGGTGGGCACCTTGGCACCAATTTTCGGTGAAGGTAGGGTCTCTGGAAGGCCCACTTCAGGTCGTGGGGCCTAGGGGGACGGAATGAGACCCGCCTTGGGATTGGCCTAAAGGATCATCCTTCACCCCAATCCGTGGGGATATGGTGAGGGACTTTTGGGTTCACCTTCCAGATGGGGGCCGGCTGGGGAGCAACCCCAGGCAACTGGGGTTCCTCTCCAGGGCCCAGGTGTTCGCCAGGGAAGGCTGAGGGGTGTGGTACGGTTAAACCTACTGCCTCAGCTGGTCCCTCACCAGGTTGCCTCCCCCTGCTGAAGATATTAGAAGGGAATTAAATAGGTTGAGTTAATAAATACATTTTATTTCACCCCATTTCATGTGTGTGGTCTCTTTATTCCGCAATCGGCTGGCAATCTAGTTGGAACTAACCGATAGGTTGCAGGGTTCAGATGTGTGGCCTTCTTATGGAGTTTGCAAGATCTGAGTAAGACTGTTAATAACAAGAGCTTTGGAAGGTCTATCTTTCATAGGGGATGGGCCTAAATACCCTAAAAGCACCAGATTCTGTATGATCTTGGAAGCTAAGCAGGGTCAGCCCTGTTTAATACTTGCATGGGTGACCAGAAATGAATACCAAGTGCTGTATAATATATTTCAGAGGAAGGAACTGGCAAAACCATCTCTGAGCATTCCCTGCCTAAGAAATCCTATGAAATTCATGGGGTCACCATAAGTTGATAGGCGACTTGAAGGCGCGCACACACACATTCACATGGATGAGTCAAAGCTGATATGATTACAGATAACAACAAACACACTTTGCCTTTGCCTTTGACAAAACAAAGATGTCTAGAGGAGTTGGAAGTTACCAAAATAGCCTTCAGGAGTTATATTCAACCCAAGGGCCACACTTTGTCCACCTACATTAGAGGGGAAATTTTTCAAAAATATTTATATTATTAGACTACACATATACACACATCCTAAAATCATTCTGAGCTTTTGAGAAAGGAAATCATCCCAGCAAATGAAATTAAAAGGCACTCTTTGCAAACTGCTACCACCGTGAATCTTTGAAACCTTGATGACGATCCCCTCCCCATCACCATACCAAATGCTCTAATGGTGATCCAGCACTCCCCGATTTTTGAAACTTTCATCTTGCACTCCCCATTCTGTCTGCTAACTCAAATGGTTCTGGAGATATAAACTGTTTTTTTTTTAAAGTCACAATTTTGTATTGTGCTTGCAAGCAACCTGACAACGCCAAGGCTACACTTGCTCTTTAATATCCAGCTGAGTTCCCCCACTGTGCTTTGTCAGTCAGTAGCAACATCCAAGCCTTCTTGTAAAAGTAATTCACACTTTTCCAGCAACACTGTTGCTTTAATTACCACTGACCTCTACTGTTGCTCAGATGGGCCTAGCAAGGCCAGGAAGGGGTCAGCGCCATATTCACAGCAGAAAGGAGCCATGGTGCCTTTTTCTTCACCCTCCCTACTTTATTATTAGCAAACCCATCTTTGATTGAAAACTTCCCAAGGCCTGAGATCCAGCTTTATCACTGTGCTCTCTTGAGGCTTTCATTATCAAAAGAGACCCACAGATGTCAATCAGGGAGAAGGGAAGGGTGTGTTGGGGTTGGGGAGGAATGAAGATCAGAAATAATACCAACAGTCTCTAATCAGGAGCTTCAAGTGAAGCAAAGGCATACATATCTTTTAATATGCAAACCAAGATCAGGTTTAAAATATATGCTCACAGAATTGCAGAGAGATGAAAATGAACCCATATATTTTCAAGCTTTAAAGGAAGGGTGGTTCACTTTCCATACTTTATACACTCTACTTTATACTCCCCTCCCCCCAACACCTCAGACAGATTATGGCATCTTTTTAGGGATGTTAAAAGCACGTCCAGGTCACATGGCAAGATAAAATTCAAAATTACCAGCCAGTTTTCCAAATAAACTGATAGGGTATCCAAACTCTGCTGTGTTCAGCTACAGAAGGCCAGGACACACATTGCAAACCTCCTTGGGAGGAGGCGGAGGAGATGGAGGAGGAGGATGGGCATCACTGTCTATGTTTCCTTTTCACAGCATTGTTATGGAGTTGATTGCTGTTATTTCCATCATGTTGACTTTGACTTATGGAGATCCTATGAATAAGAAACCTCCAAGAGCCCTTTTGGTCAAGAATTGCCTTGCTCAGGTCTTGCAAATTCAGGGCTGTGGCTTCCTTGATTGACTGTGGCCTTATATACATGAGCAATGTACCCCATCTTGCACCCATCTGAGAGTCCTGCAGTCCTGACGATGCATAACCTTTGGCTCATTCTGCTGCTGGGCAGTTCTAATTACCCCTGGAGCAGAAACAGGGCTCAGATGGGGGCAAGCTGGGGTAGGGCCCAATACAGCATTTTAAAATAATACCTGATTTATTCCAGCAAAAAATGGATCACGTCCTGCATGTCTGCAGGAGTCTAACCTGGCAGGCTGGTCCTCACTCCTGCTGCAGTCTCCCTGGCTCTCCTGGAAAGAAGGCAAGCAGAAAACACTCTGTGGGTATTGGAAGCAACCTCCATCACTCTTTGTGGAAGATGCCCAAGCCAGCACAGAGATTCAGGGCTTGTCTAGACCTGCCAGAATACACTGGCTTCCCACCAGCATATTCTGGCCCCAGATCATCCTCCTCACCACCACCACCCCATTGTTACCTACACAAAATGGGATGAAGTCCATACTTGCACACCAGCCCATATCTGCAGCAGCAGCCATCTCTGAAGCCAGGAAGGAGGCCCTCATCATGTGATCAAGGCTGGTCACACACAGGGGGGCTTAATCACATGCTGAGGGTCTCTTTTACGGACCCAGACTGTACAACCCCTACGCCCTCCTAAATAATACACATACACATGGTATAGTACAACCTTGAATATATTTGATTACATCTTCAGAAAACATGGGTTAAATACAGGTTAGTAAGATACATGTTTTATAGCAATAAATGGTGGCAACTTGCAAGCTAGGTGGTTGGCGGCAATGCATGGGTCGTGATCTGCCCCTTGAGCCCACCATGTGGGTCAAGTTCGCAAGTCGGTCCATCCCGACTCCCTGGAGGAGAGAGATGCTGGCCAAGCCGTCCGCTCGACTCTCTCTCCTCCCCTACAAACAAATGTTGATTACCAGAGGCGGGGTTTCCCTTGAACTTGAACTTGAACTAGTGCTTGAACTTGCACTTGCCGCAGACCCCTTGACCTCTTGCTCTATCACATCCCATGACATCTGCCGCCACACAAATTGCGACATAGAAGTCTCCAACCCGAGGGTGGGTGGGTGGGCCTTTGTTCTCCAGAGCGGAAAGAGGGAGGAGAGCCGACAGAGCCGCCTTTTATTGGCTCCATCGCCCTCCCTTCCACATCATCCAGCCGTGCCCGAGGCCGGCCGGAATTCCCGCCCCATCCTGGCAGCCGCAGCCAATCGGGGGAGAATGCTCCACCCAATTGGCTGCCGCCCCTCCCTGCCCCTTCCGCCGCACGGCAAGCTGGGAAGGGGATGGCAAAGATGGCGGCTGCCAGGGGGGACTTCTCCTGGCGATGGAGAAGAGGGGGCTGGAGGGCTCTCAGGGGTGCCAGTCGGGCCGCAAATAGGCCCGCTGGCAATCGGCAAGCCCCCTTCTGGCTTCAGAGTGGTGGTGGCTGCAGTTATGGGCCAGCATGCAGGTATAGACTTTGTGGGGTCTACTACAGTTTTTCTTAAAGAGTGTCCACCATGAAGCAGATTTTCCCAGGGATTTTAAGAAAATGGCTTAATGGGCTTTACCTCATCTTCCCCCTTTGTTTCCCCTGGGCATCATCAGGACTGCCCAGGGGCCAAATGGGGCAAAAGCCTTGCATTTTATAGACTTCAGGGCTCCAAGAGAGGGACAAGACATTGTAAATAGTCTGTCCAGACAAGCCCTCAGTCTTTTTTCCCCCTTGAACTGGGATCTTGGAAATGGACCTTGATAACTCTTCTGCACATCCCTTTATTTGACTTGGTATCCATGGCTTTGGATTGACTTCTCAGCTTCTTTAAAGAGAGTTGATGATCCATGCTAATTGTGTCTTCTTTCTCCATGAAATTTCTAACTTACGAAATGGTGAGTCCACTCTTGATGCTACGGCAGTTCCTCCCACAACTGCTTAATGGACATTCCCAATACCTTAAGAGGTTCAATGTAGTCAGAATTCCCATTCAACCTGTAGCAGCTGGAAGAGGAATGGCCATGAAATCAAATGTGGATTCACCGCCAATGGTTACAGATACACTGACTGCCTCTGGTATAAAAATGTTGCATGTCCAAGTCGTCAGAAATGGAAATGCTGTGTGGAATTAAACTGATAATGCAAAAGAGTATTAAAAAATCATCATCACCACCAGGATTTTTGTATGTATTCATACTTCCTCTAGAAGAATGATGAGATGCAGTGACAGTTGATGAGGCTTGATGAAAAAGATAGGCAGAGTTTTAACTGATGCACAATTTACCCTTCTTACTAATTGCTTCACTAAACTGAAGCTAACATTTCCCCATAAAGAAGAGGCTAGTAAGGGCTGCCATTTGAAATGCACAGATATAGGATAGGGGACACAAGGCTTGACAACAGTACATGTCAAAGGGATCTATGAATCTTAGTAGACCAGAAGCTGAACATGAGTCAACAGTGTGATATGGCTGCTAAAAATGCCAATGCAATGCTGGGTTACAGCAATAGGAGTATAGTGTCTAGACTGAGGGAAACAGTAGCACCGTTCTATTCTGCTTTAGTCATGCTTTACCTGGAATACTGTCTCCAGTTCCGGGCACTACATTCAAGAAGGATATTGAGGAGCTGGAACGTGTCCAGAGGAGGGCAACCAAAATGGAAACCGTCCCCTATGAGAAGTGGCTTAGGGAGCTGGATATGTTTAGCCAGGAGAAGAGAAAGTTAGGAGGTGACATGACAGCTATGTTTAAATTTTTGTTTTTTGAAGGGATGTTATATTGAGGATGGAGTAAGCTTGTTTTCTGCTTTCCTGCAAAGTGGGGAGGTTCATAAAAAGAGTGTCCCTTACCTAGTTTTCATGTTCTCTCCTAGAAGTGTTCTGGTGGGGACCACCCATTGATGCTGGAATCACACCAGCAGAACAGGGTTTGGTTTCAGATGCTCACAATTACGTGAAAAAAAAATGCCTTGGCCAATTAATTGACAGCTTGGCCCATCAATAAAAAAGAATGCCTTGTTCACAACACAAAAACGCGAAAGCACGATGTTGTGTGAAATGGGCACCCTTTCTCATTCATTGGGCATCATTACAAAGCCATATTTGCTGCATCTGATAAAGTCCTAGGACACAGAGCAATGGACTCAAACCACAGGAAAAGAGATTCCACATAAATATTTGGAAGAACTTAATGATGGTAAGATCTGTTCAGCAGTGGAATATGCTGCTTCATAGTGTATTGGAGTCTCCTTTGGAAGTTTTCAAACAGAGAGTGGATGGCCATCTGTCAGGAGTGCGTTGGTTGCATGGCAGAATGGGGTTGGGCTGGATAGGTGATAAAAAAAATGTAATCCCTAGAAGTAACTTTTTCAAGGTCTGGTATTAGGGATCCTTCTATGGTGCTCATGGCTGTGGCAGAACTCCCATCCCCCACCCCTGATTTCATCCCAGGAGAAAACATTGAGATGCATCACAGGAGACTGTTCTTTATAAAATAACAAAAATGGCACAAAAGAAATAAGAAGCTCATTTGGAGTTGGGGTTCTTCTGCCTCTGGCTAGTTTTTACTGGCGATTCTTCTTATATACTAAGCTGACTGAAGGGAGGGGTGGGTTTGAATAACAAAGTGAGATGATAACAATCCCATCATGTACAATCACATAATGGACGCTATCCCAATTTTTAAAAGGCACAAAGTATCCTCATTAATATGTTGAGTGCAGCAGTCAAATCAGCGCTGTGATTTTATCAGGGGCTTCTGACTGTACATGAATTAGAATATAAAATGCATACAGAATTTTTAATGGGGAGGCTTTAACATTCTCTAAATGCATTTCTTACTGTCATTTGGATCACATTAAAGTGAAATTCCACATTAAAGAGGAGAGGGAATATGCCAGGCCCTAAATTATAGCCTTCCTTTGTCTTTCAGCTGGTGTGGTCTAGCATGGAGATTGCCACCTGGGAGCCCATAGGAAAGATTTGGCTCCCTTCACTTCCATCACCCAGGTAATTTAATGAAGTTGCTGAGAGCACTACCAAATTTTAGCCAAGGCCAGCTAACCATAGAGCACTTTGATAACACTTAGCTGCCATGGCTACATTCTACAGTATTGTGGAATGTGTAGTTTGGGGAGGAACTAGAGCTCTATAGCGGAGATGTCTACATACCTCATAAAAGTATAAACTCTAGGAAAGTATGACTCTCAGGATTCTGTAGGATGGAACCATGACAGTTGAAGCCATGTCAAATAGCTATAGGAGCATAGTGGGAAAGAATCATAGAATCATAGAGCTAGAAGAGACCACAAGGGCCATCTAGTCCAACCCCTCAAAGCAGTCCTGACCAATGGCCATCCATCTGTTTTTTAAAAAATAAACCTACAAAGAAGGAGACTCCACCACACTCTGAGGCAGCACTGTTACCCTAAGAGGTGGGGGTGCTTTAGAGCCCCATCTATGATGCCAAAATCTATATTATAATCTGGGGGAATCCTTAGCTCAAAGGGAAACCTCCAAGAGGTGGATAGCTTTGGGGATCTTTTCACCTATGTATACCAGTATGAACTGTAGAGAGCGCTCCAGCTAAAGTGTAATAAAGTATTTTTATTGGAAATAACACAAGTGAACTCACACACCCAACATGTGCCTAAGAACCATACAAAGCTATAGCAGAGAAAGATTGGATAGAGGAAGAGATTTGGGAATATAGGGTGATAGTTACCAGTCATGGAGAGAAGAGTTTCTTGAAGATACTCAGATAGGTTTCTGACGGTGGCACTGGAGGTTCCAATCTGGGGCTCACTGAGAAAGAGTAGCGGAGTTTATCCACCTTGGCACTCTCTACTATTGTCAGGGACTAATATTTATACCCTATTTCATATCCTGTAGGGCTACTTTGGTTATGACAAAGGCATGGGATAGACAAAGGAAACCAAAACTCATCTGATTGCATTAATGGCTGGGGGATAGAAATTGACTGGTTTACAACAACCTCGTAAAGTTGGACAGGAGATTTATCAGAAGGACTTCTGTAGGAATGGATTTGGGAATGTCCACTTAATTGTTTGATTGAATGAATCATTGCTGAGGTGCCCAGGGCTGGAAGAAAGTATTAGCACATGCCTCCTTAATGACTGTGCTTACTAAGAGGCTTCCGCACTAACCTAATATGGACTTTCTTGCCATAATATTTCTAAGACACATCCCAGGTCATTGTGACCTCCAACTGATCTTTGGATTGCCCTAGCCTACCTGACCCTCAAAAGTGTCCAATATTTCCAATTAGGAGTATCATGGGGAGGGGGTAGTAGGGCATGCTAACAGTGCATTCCAGAGGCCCTTGACTAACTTTCCTCCACTAAAGAGCATTTGTGAGCTGGAATCATGTTGGGGACTTGCACTGGTATAAATGCTATGTCCCAAGTGGTTGCAATTACTAGGAAGTTGCCTCTGAAGCAGGGTTGTGCAAACAACATACCGGTTGTTCAACCAGTGAGAACATAACATGCCAGAACTTCATGATCAGTTATGCAATGGTGTGATCCAGCACAACTCTGACATAGCATAACACCACCATAGTTATTCTGCTGTCCATTCATGCTACATAATTCCTGAACAGGAATTATCATTGTTGTTGTTGTTGTTGTTGTTGTTTTCCACAAGGACTCCAGAGGTGATGAACAAATAAAAACCAATTCAAACAATACGTGACTGTCATTTTAAAATCTTTTTATTTTTGCTGTGTTTATATAAATACGGCAAAAATGATTTAATTTTTTTTTATTTTATCATTTTGCTGCAATTACATAAACACAGCAAAAATTTAAAAATAGTTTAAAAAAAACCTGACAGGCACAGAGTTTGCCTGCTCTGGAATAGCAAGTGGGACGGGGAGGTAGGACTGCTATAATGTCGACCTTGAAGTGAAGAGACTTATCACACCAACAAGCTCCTGCAATAGCATTGATATTGAGAGTTTATTGGTGTTTTTTCCCCATCAATGAAAAATAGTGCCAGACTAACGGGGTGATTACATACCAGCAACAGGACAGTGACAATATCATGTGATAAGGTTCACCCATAGGGCTACTATCCTGCTTTAATTCTAATTTTTTTGTCTCGTGTGATAATATCCTCAGAAACTGGGGAAAACCAGTCTGAGGGGAACCACCTGCTAGCCCTCTTCCTCCTACGCTCTTCCTTCCCCTTTATTTCTTTGTGTCCTCTCCTCCTCCCACCTTTCCAAACTTACCTTGCTGGGAAGTGTTTCTAGTGAGCACTTTGAAGTTCAACCAGAGCCTAGATGTTCATCTCATGCCAGTGCTGAGAAAAGTGACTTGATTGGACTACAGCTCCCATGGACATGAGCCATGTTGGATGGGGCATTCTAGGGATTGTAGTCCAAAAGCCACCTTTCCCAAGCTCTGGATAGGGACTTTAAAGTTTCATAGCCATTTCTGACATGTGGGGTAGTGGTTCTAGAAATGGGAACAGCACTGTCCAGATCTCAGCTGATATGCTTTTCCAAATGTGCACTGTCTCTCCCCCGCCCCTTTGCCACACACATGATCATTACAGAATATAAATATTTTCAGAAAAAGATTAAAATGACCTTTCCCAAGGAAAAGTGAGCCTGTTCTGCTGACATGTACCAAAAGGTCAGAGGGAACTTTTAATGGCGGTAGATGGAGTTTGCCCTATTTAAATTCAAACCCAATGCGAACTTTGTACAATCTTTTGGATAAAGCTCGCAATGTTCTAATCTCTGCAAATCCACTCTGCACCAGTCGCTGCTCTTATTAATCAGTCCTTCCAAGCGGCAACACTCTTCTCGATACCGTTCCTCCCGCTGCATTTTTTTATTCTTTTTCAATGCCTCTTTGGCCATTTCTATATTTTTGCTTCATCCTGCGTTCAATTATCCACACCCTGGCATAGAGGAAAAGGTAGCATCCATGCCAGCATTTATGCACAGCATATGATGCAATCTTCCTTAGTGTATTTTACTTTGGGGGGTGGGGGCATTATTTGGATGAAGTTCATTCAGCAACAAATTTTCCTTCTCTCTGCTTTTGCAGGAAGCACATTCATTCTTCTGTCCCCTTTTTATTCACTCTGAGCATTTTCTTCTCAATGCCATTGTCAATACTATTCCCCATAAAAACTCCAAGCTTATTTGCACCTCATTGGATCCTATTAGAGAATTAGATTGCACAATTGTTGTGATCTGAAGAATACTAAGACATTTCTTTCACCTTTCCCCCAAATCATTGTTGCTTTTCTTCTGTGGTTTATGTATTACACGTTTAGCCAGCTTTCTATTAGTATACCCTGTAGAAAAAGGCATATTATTTGTGTATTCTACTTCACCCCAAATCCACTAGCAGTGTGGAAGACAGACTGCAGATGACAAGGCAAAAGCGCCTGACCTGCTGGGATGCATACAGGGCCTAACAAGTTGTTACCCAAAGAGGTGGGGGTGCTTTAGAGCCCCACATGTGATACCAACAACTATATTAATATTTGGCAGAACTGAAAATAATCCAAATGGCAATCACATTGAAGGTGATCTATCCAAACGGACATTTGCATCAATAAGGGGGAAGGGGGAAAGCCAAATCCACCTCAAACTCCTTCAGGGAAGCCTTCGGAGCTTTTCTCAGAGTTTTTATAAAGCTCTGTAGGGCATGCAAATATGTGATCATTAAGACAGTTGCAATTGCATTGCTGCGACCAGGTTGTCTGGATGAACATGGGGATGGGGCTAGCAAACTGGGAAAGTGCCTACTGCCACCATGTTGGATTTTCTAGAAATCTTTTTTTTTTTCCTTGTTGTAAATATGAAATATTATATGTATGCACCATGGTAAACTTTTTTTTAAGGTGGTGGCAGATTTAAAAGCATGAGTAAATCACTAATGGCTGCCATCTTGGCTAGGGGCCATGCAAAGTTTAGGGGGGGGGTCTTTTGACCATTAAGACAGGTTGAAGTGCTGCAAATGGCTGCTTCTTCAAAGGGGGTCATATAGACGGGACCTGAGCAGCAAGGGAATGACTCCCATCAATCATAGCAGCAGCTTCCTGGTAAGTGGGGCTTGGAGGACTTTCACGGTCCCTGCGTGTCACCTAAACTAGGGAATACATAGGGATTGAGAATACCAAGCAGTTATGAATGAGTAACTCTCAATTACTCATCCATACCTACCCAACAGGATTCTGGCCAATAGCAATAACAATCCCCTTCCTCCTTATTAGTCAGGCACACTAATTCAGTATGAAACTTGGACACGTGTATTCAGTATGAGGATGTTACAAAGCATCTCTTGTTTTTCAGCTGTGCAATATCAGAGGACACATACTTGCAATGAATATTCTTTTGAAAATAAAAGAGACAATGTCATTGCTGTGAGAGGGAAAAAATGGATTGATTGAAGGTCCACCCAATCTCTTGCAATCTCTTGTCAATCTGTGGGGGATCGAGATTTGATATTGATTTGTCCAGAAATGATCTTAGAAAGACTCAAGCAGGTACATTTCTGAAACTGAGCCTGCATGTGTGTGGTTAGTGCATCAATGGGAAATCACTTACTGCTTCCACGTAATCTACTGTGAGATACTTGAGGTAGGTTGTGGGGATACAATGATATGAAATAAACAAAAACAAACAAACAAACTGTAGAACAGGGGGAGCTTTGCTCTGGAGGCATGGACAAATATGGTTGCCTGACAAGAAAGGAAATAGTGTCTCCCTGCTATGTATAGGTTCCACCTCTGCATGAGGCTAAAAGGTAGTTCAGCTGCAACTAGTCGAGCAGGGCTCAGCTGACCCATCATATACCCTCCAACTATTCCAATGTGGTAGAGACAGTCTGGATTATTCTTCTCTCATCCCAGTTTTTTTAGCTGCTTTAAAATGCCCCAGGGGTTGTCTATACAGTGAAAATACTCCTCATAGAATTCGAGGAGAATACGACTTGTCTTAATGACATCCCTCATCAATCCACCACATTTGGAAGGGGGGGGCAAAAATACCAAAAACTTTGTAGGAAAAGGCTTCGTGGCTTTCCCAGAATTTTTTAAAAAGCACCACGGGGAATGTGCATTCCCACTCATTGAAACAACCAATTCACTTTGGTGCACATTCCCAATAAGATCAGAAGTGGAAAGTGATTGCTCAGACATGTGCAGGGGGCAAAGCTTCATAAGAAGACAAGCAACCAAAACTGCTATGTTGGATTTTTGCTGTAGCAATCATGCACTCAGGCAATGAAACAGCCTTTTCCTTCTCCCCCCCTCCTATTTATTTAAGCAGAATATCATACTTCCACACCTTGGATATGCTTTTTTTTTTTAAAAAAAAATACTGTTTGGCAGCGGCAACTGGCAACAATAAAAACATGAGTAATTCACTCATGCCTGACATCCTGATTTGCAGTTATGCTCATTTGAACAACAAACACAGTTTCGCATGCCTGCGATCTTGCCAACCCCTCCCCCCCAAAAAATAACATTAAGACAAATGAAAGGTGCCGCAAACTGGCATGAGTGCACATCAATCCTCATTTTATTGCCTCGTATAGACAAGCCCCCAGTTTCTCTCTTTTCCTTCCACCCGCCCCTGTTGCCTTCCACTCACATAAGTTGCTGCAAACCAAGTTCAACATGTAAAAGTAGTTTGCACTCAACCCAGTGAGGGGAGAGGAAAAGAGAAGGCTTAATCCTGCCCTTCCCAGTAACCATTGGCAAAAGCAAACTGCTGCAGCCTTTCCTAAATTGTGTGTTCTCCCTCATTTATGTCGGTCATCTCAACTCCATTCTGCTGTTGCTTGGTCACATGCGTCCTGGTTTTCATCTGTGAAATGTTGGAGGGTATGCCTTTGCCGGAGAGCCAAACCTGGCACCACAAAGCCTCAGAAGACCTCATGGGTCTTCTGCTGAAACATGTCCTTATTTGAAGCAAAGACCAAACTGTCTGTTAAATCTCCAGAGCAGACATCTTGATCAGAATCCTGTTGGTGACATATATGCCTATGTTCCTTTACACCTGCAGTTCTACCTTTTTAGTTATTGTGCAATGGATATATATTCAGCAATATAGATTAGTGAAACAAACAAACAAACATCAACCTACAGCTCAGAGAGTGGCTCTATCATCTGTTGCTAAACTTGGGAGTGGTGACTGATCATACTTCTTGACCTGAGCCCAGCACAAGCTCAGCAGTCCTATGTGGGAGAAAGCAAAACTCTATCAATTTTATGCACTCTTCACATTTGATGAGAGAGTCAGTGTAGTGGTTTGAGTGTTGGACTAAGGACTTTATCAGACATGGGGGAATGTGGCACAAAACCGCATCCCAAAGCATGTCACAGGAACACTACAAGAACAGAAATGGCAACATTATCAGACACCTGCATCCTTCAGCCATTCCGGTGGCATAGTGGAGGCATGTGTCCCTTTCCTATTGATGGGCTAAGCCATCAATAAAAAGGGATGTGTTATTCACGCCTGCACAATGCCCCTGGAATGGCTAAAGGACAACGTCATCTGGTAATGTTGCCCATTTTTGTTCTCGTAGCATTCTTGTGACATGGTTTTTGCCATATCTGATAAAGTCCTAAGTCTCCACAGTGCTGGCACAAGGGTGGTGCGAAGAGGCTGAACCACACCAGGGGACACCGTTGGGTTAAGGGATGATACCAGCCTTAGTGATGTCACAGGGACTCCAGAAGACCAGAGTTCAAATCCCTGCTCTGCCACGGAAAGCCACTGGGTGCCCTTGGGCAAGTCATACTCTCTGAGCCTCAGAGGAAAGCAGTACCAAAACCCCTCTGAACAAATTTTGCCAAGAAAAGCAATAGCAATAGCACTGATATTTCTATACCGCTTATCAGTGCTGAAGCACTCCCTAAGTGGTTTACAATGTGTTAGCTAATTGCCCCCAACAAACTGGGTACTCATTTTACCAAAGGATGGAAGGCTGAGTCAACCTTGGAGCCTTCTGGGATCAAACTCATAACATTGTGGCTTGCAGTACTGGCATTTAACAACTGTGCCACCAGGGCTCCCAGTGATAGGTTTGTCTTCAGGTCACCATAAGTCAGAAATGACTTGAAGGTGCATGACAACCAATACCACAACAAAAAGAAGCATGTGATGGCCAGCCAGCTACCTGATGAGGTAGAACTAGTACAGGATTGATGGACACATAGTGCCAGAGTGGGGCCCAGGCTGGAAAGCAATATCTTACAACAGGGATTCTGGTAAGCTCTGATCAAAGCCAGCTGAGGCTATTCCACAGATGATGACCGGTGGTCTACCAAGCTAGAACACTGCCTTGCCTTCTTTTCAACATGTTGCTACATTTACTATATGCTCTGGTTAGCAATGGCATATGTTAGCTGAGATGTTCTACAGCGAGTGGGCCGCAATGGAGATTTCTTTTTTTAAAGAAAGAAATCAAATGATTTCAGATCTGAACCAGTGACTCTTTAAGGAAATGAAAGGTCTAGCATGTTCCTGCTAATGGGCAGACTTTCATAATTCCTTGCCATTACTATGTTAACTTCTTCAGTCTCAGAGTCTCGGCAAACCTCTCATTGTCCAGCATTTGTATCCTTCACTTTAATGAGCACTAAATAAGAATTATATAAGTATTTTAATAATTCTCAGTGGACAGTTAATTAAGCACATCTGAGTCTTAGGAGCAGTCAGCTATTACCTCCTTTTACAGACAAGTGCCTCCACAGACACAAAGGGATGAGGTCAAATTTATTAAAAAAAATTGTGTGTCTTAGTAATTTCCCTCATAATAAATGGTAGTTACAGAGCAGAAATGCTGGAGTAAAACTTCAATACTCTTTTTTTTCCTCTCCTGCCCCTTCCGTTCTCCAGTGTTTCTGAAAGTTTCTTTTACACAATGAATTCCCTGAAATTTCTTGTTTTGTGGGGGAGGGCAGGGAGGGGAAGCCTTGAATATGTTAAACTAAATCTCTCCGTCAGTGAAATTTGCTTTTCTTCTATGAACCACATTACGTCCATCTTTCATTATGCATTCTCTTTTAACAGCTTCTGTTTCCTCTCATCTGCCCCCATATTTGTTAGATCCTACTGCAAACGTGAATAGAACGAGGGTGTGTGCAGAAGTCCATAACATCAGTTCTACACCAAGTGCATTTTTTTTATTAAGTCCAGCAGTTTAAAAATGTACAAAGTTCCTTCTAATAATCCATTCATTCTGTTCTCTCCTGATTCTTGGAGTAAGCCTGCACAATTATTCAAATCCCGGCTTTTAGCTCCAACATACACCTCGCCATGGGGCTGTGGGCCTGTAATCTCGCTTTGGTCTTGCATGTCAAATGGAATTAACTCCCCTAAGAAATGTATGCAGAGACAACCTAAAGTGTCTAATCCTTGCGGCTGTCTTAAATTTTCTGAAACTCAAACCTGTCATCTTTTTTTCTTCTTCTTTCCCTATAGCTTTGTTGAAGTTCTCACTTAGGGCTTCCCCCCCCCCACTCCATCCAAAGATAAAGTTTAGGAAGGAAATTTGCATTTTTATATTCTTCCTCTCCTCCTGTCTGACACACACTTCTTTGGCCTTTTCATAGGTTTCCTTTTGTGGAAGCATTCTTCTTCTCCTCCTCCCCTTCACAGAGACATGCTCCCCCCAACCCCCACGATCAACTTCATCCCTGTTTTGCTCTCCACGGAATTCCTAACAAAGACAGATACAGTTATTCTGCATCAGGCAATGACAGGGGCTAGAACACAAGAAGAATCCTGAACGTGTCATTTGCCAAGTCAGTACAGGCGTGAGGGAGACCCATGTGACTGGCTGGCAGGGAATAATGATATCATTATTACGCTACCTTTCCAAACCAGCTAATCACAAAAACTAATTTGAACTTGATTAAATCTCAAATCACATTGTTTCCTTCATGAATAAACCACTTGGAGAAATTAGCTTTGGTTAGTCTAACTCAACTACTTGCATCTTGTGTTAGAAATACATTAACTTCAGTGGGTTTTCACGGTGTCATTTTTGCCTGTTCTACAAGGGATACTTTAAAAATAAAAATGAGAATGAAATGGCAACATGCAAAGCCCTAGATCCAATGGTTAGTGCCCACTAAAGTACACCCATCAAACCAAAATGCAACTTACTTACGAGTTGACTTACCATTGATTTAAGGAATGCACCCTAGTTTGGACTACACATTGGATTTAGGATATATTGAAAGAATGCAGGTGGGCATGTTGAAAGAACAAAGGTTAGTTTAATTTTTCTTTCTCAGTGCAGAGTTAACCTACTACAATACATTGCCTGAGCTCCTCCTTAGTGGTTGCAAAGCAAAACTCTAGGCCACTGTCACAATTTGTCATGGGCCTCACACCTCCCCCTTTTGGCGGTGATCAGCCCATATGGTCTTCTATCCTGAAGATGTCAGGTAAGGAATTAGGAAGTTTTTATTAATGCCAAAATAAGAGGCAGGCTGTGCTGAGCTGGGTAAGTGCACTGAGGTCACTTCCGAGTTATGGTGTAAGCAGGTTTGTTCACCAGGTAAGTAACTTAATGATAAGTAACTGCTCCCTTGCTTCTCCCTTCCTAGTCTATAAGTCTTCATCTGTGGTGTCACTTGAGTCCAGACTCCCTTCCAAGGCAATTACCATGACTCAGTAGACCTTCTGTCCCTGTTCCACTTCTCCATCCTTACCTCCAGTCAGTCCACCTCCAGCTGACATGGCTGCTGTGGCTGTAATGACCAGAGGGGGTCCTTCATCCATGTTTCGTCCTCCCTAGGATTCTGTCCTAGCCATTGGCACGTGGCACCACACTCTGCCCCAGGAGCCCACCCACAAGGGGAGCTGGGGCTAGACCTCCCACATCCATGCTCGTCTTCTCCTTCAGCCTCTGGCTGACATGCCCCCCCCCCTCAGCCTCCTTTCCATCACTGCTTTCTGCCCCTTTCAGATTTTCTGCCTCCTCTTCCCCTCCCTGTGTTCCTTCTTCCCTTTTAAACTTCCATCTGCTTCTGGGCCTAGGCATGATGAAGCTGTGTCTGCCTCTTCTTCTCTCCCTCCGAGGCCAGGGCAGTGGCAGTTGAGATGGAGGGAGGGTCTTTCATCTGCTTCTGGGCCCAGGCATGATGGAGCTGTGACTGCCTCTTCTTCTCTCCCTCTAAGGCCAGGGCAGTGGCAGTTGGGATGGAGGGAGGGTCTTTCAGCTGTTTCTGGGCATAGGCATGATGGTGCTGTGCCTGCTATATCCTGTCTTTCCCCCAGGACTCAAAGTGGCTTACCAGTTAAAACCAATATGATACAGTTAGAACATACAAAAGGTCAAAACAAAAATCAAATTAAGCTAACAATAAGATTAAAAATAATTTAAAGCATATAATTCAAAGTATAAAAAAGTTTTAAAATAATACAATTAAAAAGAGTACAGCCATTAAGAATGGTACAGCACTCTATTAAAAACTCTTTCTTTAAAAAATTTAGTTCTCAAAAGCCAGTTATAACAATAATATAAAAAATGGCTGCTGAATGAAGGAAAGAAAGGAGGGGACCATTCTAGACATCTTAGGAAGGACGTTCCAGAGTCTAGGGGCAGCGACCAAGAAGGCCCTATCATGTGTTCCCACCAGACATGGCTGTGAAAATGGTGGGACTAGGAGAAAGGTGTCTCCTTAGACTCTCAGGGCCTGAGCAGGTTCATGCGGGGAGATATAGGACTTTTTCAGATGCTGAAAAATAACGCAAGAAGCCTCGTCAGCTTGCGAGTCTGCTGCACTGCAAAGCATCCCTTTCGTATGACACTCGCCCCTGCCGGTACTGCTGCGGTACCACGGGGAGAGTTGAGCATCATATTTCGTCATTTTTTACTCACAAAAGTTGATCGTGAGGAAAAAACAACGAAATATGATGCTCAACTCTCCCTGCGGTACCGCAACAGTACCGGCAGGGGTGAGCATCATACGAAAGGGACGCTCTGCAGCGCAGCAGCCTCGCAAGCTGTCGAGGCTGCTTGCATTACTTTCTTCGTGTCTGAAAAAGTCCATAGTCCATCAGATAGCCTGGATCTAAGCATTGTTTATAAGCCTTTGAAGTATTTATTCCCCTGTTTTTAGAAATCAGTAGGCCACTGGGGCCCTGTGGGACTCTAAAGTCTTTATCAGATGTGGCAAATATTGCATCATAATGATGCCTAACGATCGCAAAAGGGCACACATACCAGAATGTCAACCTTTTGCGAGCATGTCAAATCCAAAAGCCATTCTTTTTTAATGATGGCCCAAGCCATCAATAGATCTGATATGGTGCTTTGTTGCTCGCATTGCTGGCATTTGAATCATCGTGTCATTGTGCTCAGGTGAATATGGCATCAATGGCAGAACACTTCCGGGTGAGATTGCGACAGCCAGATTTTACTTCTAAGTTATAAAGTGTGTCTCTGTGCTTGTTTGAACTTTTTGTGTCTTTGGGTGCTTTGGTTGGTTGTTTGGTTGTTTTTTAAAATTTGCTGTGCTAGTGTCTTCTCATGAGAATCACCAAGATCTGGAACCCAGAAGTAAATGGAGCTCCTTTCGTGCTCTGTTACTGCTGGGGCTGCCTTTTTGTGCTGCTAAAGGTAGGTCTGATTGGGGTGGGGGGTGCTTTTACTGAAACAAGGTTGCTCTTAGCTTTAGTGGGACAGGACTGTTAATGTGGATTAGGCCTGATAAAGGTGTTGAGGAGTGTTGGATTTTTGGAGAATTGCTGCTAGATTCGTTATTGAGGTTTGCTGTATATATTCTGTGTTTGTTTTCTACTGGAACTGAAGATAAAGCCTACAGATATTATTTGAAGGACCTTGCTGCCTGTAAGTCTTCTTATTGTGGGTAAAAGTGGGTCAGAGAAGTGATAAAGTCTGTTAACTGAAGTCTTTTTTTTTCCAAGCTGCGTAGTTTATCTGCTGTTTGGCTACTCCTGGTTTTAGTTCATCCCCAGGCTGTGCCAGTCACCTCTCAGTGAGCATATACTGAGTGGACAGTTTGGTCTGATAAAGTCCTAACAAAGAAAATGTGAGCCAGCATGGTGTATTTGGTTTGAGTGTCAGATTACAACCCTGGAGTCTGGTTCAAATTCCCCCTCAGCCATGGAAACCCACTGGGTGACCTTGGGCAAGTCCTACTCTCTCAGCCTCAGAGGAAGGGAAAGGCAAATTTCCCTGAACAAATATTGCCAAGAAAACTCTATGATAGATTCACCTTAGGGTCACCATAAGTAGGAAACTTGGAGGCAGAAAACAACAGCAGGAAAGACAATATTGTGGTCCCATAGCAGAAGCAGAGATACGAAGGACAAAAGTTTCCACATTTAAGTCCAGCTGACTGTGATAGAGACATGCTATATTTTAGAATCATTATCTCTGACTGACATTTAGATGTCAGTGCAGATCAATATTCAGTACAAATTCCATTATATTGAAAAGGGGCAGGAGAGAGCTGGCAACTCTCCCTCAAGGTACAACACTGTAGAAATTAAAGCTTTAGTTTCACACTAGGAATGGAAAAAATTAGAATCATAGAACCATAGGTCTGGAGGGAACCATAAGGGCAATCTATCCCAATCCCTGACATGCAGGAAAACACAACTAAAGCACTCTTTAGAGATGACCGTCCAGTCTCTATTTAAAGATCTGCAGAGAAGAAGAGTTTCCCACCATCTGAGGCAATCTATTCCATTGTCAAAGAGTTCTTACAGTCAAGAAGTTCTTTCTGATGTTTAGGTAGACTCTCTTTTCTTATAATTTCTATCCATTGATTTGTTTTCTAGTTGCCAGAGCAGCAGAAAACAAATTCCACTCTTCTTTTACATGACATCTCTTCAGGTATTTAAATATGGTTAACCTATCACCTTTCAGTCTCCTCTTTTTCAAAGTTTGTTGGATTCTATTGGATTTGATATTCACAAGGAAAATAGCATTTTCACACCTCTCAAGGCTTTTTGGAACAAAAATGGCCACTTCATCTCAAGCTTTTACATATTTGCAAAGCTTACAAGATATTTCAGAGAAATGACATGACTATGTAACAAGGCAAATGGCTGAAAATGCAAGTGGCTGAAATGGGCGTCATTCTCATAATTCTCTCTTCTGTTTTTGGATGCCCATCCCTTGGACACCTGGTTGTCAGAAGCACTTGCTTCATTCCACCACCAAGCTAAAACTTGTGTTAGTGTTGTTATTAAAGATTTTCATCCTATTTTTTCCAAGGCTGCATATACATGGTTTTAAACTGTTTTAAATTTTTAACATGTTTTCACTTGCTATGTTGATTAATAAGTTTTCAGTCTATGGGCTTGTCTAAAAGGGCAATATATTCTGTCTCACCCCCATCTTAGAGCCCTGCAGTCCTGGTGACACTGGGATTTTGCCCCACTTCCTGCCCCCCCCCCCAGGCAGTCCTCACCACCCCTAGGGCAAAGGGCTAAGATGGGGTATGGCCTGATAAACCATTCTAAAATAATACCTGGGAAAAGCTGCACCCTTTGAGGGGGAGGGAAAGGATGGGGACCCGTGAAACTGCAGGAGCCCATCCTGGCATGCAAGCCCATTGCTGCAGCTGCTGGTCTGCCTTGCTCTCTCTAAAGCAGGAAGGAATCACGCAGCAAGTGATAAAGTCAGTTCACATGCAGGGGGTCTTGCTACATGTTGCTGGCTGGCTTTCTGACATCAGAAATTGTGACATGGAGGGTGGCAGCAGCGCCTACAGGGATGGACTAGTTTGCTTTCAGGCCTCTGGCCCATTCTGTAGAGGTAAAAGGGGAGGAACAGGACTAATCTGCAGGCAGGGTACACCAACAAGAAGCTGGAGTATCCTGGCCCATGCAGATAAGCCCTATGTAAAACCACTGGAATCCTAGATCAGCTACTTTGTTGAGATGTTATTAAGTAATGTCTCCTGGACCAATCTCCCTCCAGTCAACCTTAAGAGCCAGCTGCTGGATTGGCTAAAGGAGGTCTGGTCAGCTGGCGATCAGGATGCAAGTAGGGAGATGTTTCCACCTCCCTTCCACCAGTGAGCAAGGCTGTGACCAGGATTTGTCCTGCTTCTGACAGGTGAAATCTTGCTTATAGGCAGGAGAGGGTGTAAATATCTTCCTTGAGTCCTGATTAGGAGCTGAAGCAGTGACTGGCTCATAAGGTGGGCTCTCTCTCTCTGGCTTTTCTTCGCAAACGAAGATTCAGGAAGGACTCATCCCGCGCCTTCTGCAAGCGCGCTGATGACTAAAAAGGCCAATCCGAGATAAACAAGTCCGGTTGCAAAAAGTGCAGCAGAAGGTCTCCTTGGGTGATGTTTTTGGGTTGTGATTCTTTCTGCGTTGTCGTTTCTCTTCAAGACTTGTTCGTCGTGAGTTCTCAAATAAGGCTGCAGCATTGTGGATAGTGCGTCTCCATGCCTCCCGATGTGAGGCCAGGGCGGACCACCGTTGGTGATCAATCTGGCCAAGCCTGAGATGTTGTTTCAGGGAGTCCTTGTATCGCTTTTTTGGAGCGCCCCTCCCACGCTGACCCATGGCGAGTTCACCGTAGAGTAGTATTTTTGGGAGGCGATGGTCCTCCATCCTAGAAACGTGCCCTGCCCAGCGCAGCTGTGTTCTCAATATCATGGCCTCAATGCTGGTGATCCCTCCTTGTTCAAGGACAGCAACATTCGTCACATAGTCAGTCCAGTGTATATTTAGGATTGTGCGTAGACAGCGCTGATAAAAGCGCTCGAGGAGTCGTAGGTGGTGGCGATAGGTAACCCATGTTTCAGATCCATAAAGGAGGATAGACAGTACGATGGCTCTACAGTAAGACTCTGTAGTCCTACTAAAGACAGATCAGTAATGGCTCTGTAACTCTAGATTGTGAATCCATAACTGCAATACTGAATATGGGTCATTATTTTTTAAATTTAAATAAATTTAAATTTAAAATGTTTTAAATGGTTTAAAATGAGTTTAATTGTACACTGCCCTGAGACGTTATGATAAGAGGGTGCGGGAGAGGTAAATATTTTAAGTACATAAATAAATACTTTCCTCAGTGGTAAAAAATTGTGTCATTGGTAAATTGTGCAAATAAATAGACAGAGGATGACAATTGCCTTAAAAGTAAAACAGAAGGACTTGCTGCAGGCAAGAAAGGTTGGGAAAAAATGGAGGGGAAATTCATTGAAACCAAAACAAAATCAGGACTGCGAGGTTTCTATATCCCTGCTTCTGCAATTTTCCTTTGACTTGTCTCTAGGAAAAGCTTATTGCAGCGGTTCTTAACCTGTGGTCCAGGGAGCCCCAGGGGGCCGCAATGTCCTCACAGTGGTCCAGGAAGACTTGAAAGCTGCTGGGCCCACCCCCTCCCTGCAGTGGAATAGCCATTTGGCAGGAGCCAAGGCAAAGGCTGGCTTGCTGGCTTGGCCTGCACATTGCCATTCAATCTGTTCCACCCGCAAACCAGGAGGAAGAAACGGAAGAAAAGCCTTCCCTCCATGTCTAGTGCCTCTGAGGGAAGGTTTAATGGATGGTGTTATTGCATCATCATCATCATCATCATCTTCATCAAGTATCATTATTATTATTAGGGTTTTAAATCTTGAGTTAACTCTTGGGGGTCCGCGACAACAAAAGATATTTAAGGGGGGCCCTGGTAAAGAAAAGGTTAAGAGCCACTTGCTTATTGTACTTGACTGCTAACAGGAACTCATGTAGCCCTGAGTTCCAAAGGCTTTCTTATATTTCATGAAATAACTCCTGCTTCTTTCAACCAGATGAATATGAGTTTCATTCTGTTTTTTCTAGCTCCAGTTGCATGCATGTAAACAGCTGTTCAGTTAGCACTTGAGAATCCTGTTTTCTGCAAGGGGAAGGCATGGGGTTAATGAAACAAAGACTAAATCAGATTCTCAGCTTTTATAAATCTACATTGTTTCAAAGCACTCCAAAATTTGCCAGTTTTCACTTTCAGGATGAGTTAGCCTTTTGTCTGATGTCATCTGCAAACAAGCATTCTGTTTTTCTCTTACTACAGCAGATTCATTCCTCATCCACCGAAAGCCAAGAGACTGTCAGTACTTAATAAAAATTTACCTGTGCAAATTAACTCTTGGCAATGATGGCTCTTTCAATGCATGGACAGGTTTTTCGCATGAACCAATGGTGCAAGAAAATAGCCCATGGAGAAGCAACATGACCAGTTCCCCACGGCAGGCCCATGTGTCTTTCTCATCCTTTTGCAGGTCTGATGTCCCATACCAAGAAGCTTGGTTATAAAGAAATGCCTTAGTTAGCAAAATGGAGCTACCTTGCTAACCAACATGGGAAAGAATGAGACCAGATACAAAGTGGGGTGTAACCGGGTCACTTTATTTAAATCTATCCTATTTATTATTTCTTCTTGAGAGCTGCAAAAACTAAAAGGGTGGAGCAACCTAGGGAGAAAGCAGCTAACGCAGGTGGTCTTCTCCCAGACCTCCTCCACAGCTTCACCTGGGTGATAACATCTGGGCCCCAAGGAGAACCCACAAGATGGATTGCTCCCTGGCCAGCCTGAATCTGGAAAGGTACCCCAAGGTTTCCTCCCTCAAGTCTCAGGGCTTGAAGCGGAGTGGCTCTGGTTCATAAAAACAATCTAACCTTGACCAGGAAGCCTATCCGGAACACAGTCCACATCGAGTGTATGTACCTAAGCCTGGGGTCCAGGCATAGCTTAGGGATTCTGTTAGTATACCGGCCACCCCGTTGTCTAACAGACTCCCTAACTGAGCTAACACAGCTGGTCTCAGAGTTGCTGCTGGAGTCACCCAGACTATTAGTTCTTGGTGACTTCAACATCCCACTTGAGACCAGCTTGCTAAATCTAACGGGCGCAGCTCGGGAGTTCATGGAATCCATGACAAACATGGGCCTATCCCAATTGGTTGTCGGGCCTACTCACTGTGCAGGTCATACCCTCGATGCGGCCTTTAGTACGGAACAGGAATATCCGTGGGCAGAGGTGATTGAAACCTCCGCATTGTCATGGACGGATCATTTCCTGGTCAAGATGGAGCTAAGAGCCACTGTCTGCCCCACCGGGGGTGGTGGACCTATTAGAATGGTCCACCATCGAAGGCTAATGGAACCAATTGGATTCCAGAAAGCCTTGGAGGGTTTAATGGTTGGTAACGCCGGTGATTCTGTTGAAGCTTTGGTTAATATTTGGAATACCGACCTCACCAAGGCTATTGACACAATCGCTCCCAAGCGTCCTTTCCAGCCTGCTCCTAACCGTAAGCCCTGGTACTCAGAGGAGCTTAGGAAAATGAAGCAGGCTGGACAACGACTAGAGCGCACCTGGCGGAAGACTCGACTCTTATCCGACAAGACTCGTCATAGGAATTTCCTTAATTCTTATCGAGAGGCGATACGTGCAGCGCAGAAGTCTTTCTCCGCTGCACGTATTGCATCTGCAGAGTCCCGTCCAGCAGAACTGTTTAGGGTAGTGGGGGAGCTGACGCAGATTCCACCTGCGCAGAACCCCTTACTCAACCCGACAACGGCCTGCTGTGATGCATTTAACATCCACTTTGCAGATAAAATCTCTCGGATAAGAGCCGACTTAGATGCCAGTGTTATGACAGAATCTATAGACGAGGTGTCCAGCAACTCCGTTGATGAAATTTTATTGGATCAGCTTCAATCTGTGAGTACCGATGACGTGGACAAGCTCCTTGGTAGAGTGAGGAAAACGACCTGTCCCCTCGATCCCTGTCCATCTTGGCTGGCCACCCAAGGGGGTGACGCATCGAGAGTACTCCTTAGGGATATTATCAATGCGTCCTTCAGGGAGGGGTCCCTTCCACCTTGTCTGAAGGAAGCGGTGGTTAAGCCGCTCCTGAAAAAGCCTTCCCTGGACCCCTTGGACAGGAACAACTATAGACCAGTCTCTTTGCTGCCTTTTCTAAGCAAAGTGATTGAGAGGGCGGTCGCTTCCCAACTCCAAGCTGTCTTGGATGAAACCGATTATCTAGATCCATTTCAAACTGGCTTTAGGACGGGTTATGGAGTGGAGACTGCCATGGTTGCTCTGGCTGATGACCTCCGCTTGGGTATCGACAGGGGTAGTGTGACCCTGTTGGTGCTCCTGGACCTCTCAGCGGCCTTTGATACAATAGACCATTCCATCCTCTTGGATCGCCTGAGGGAGTTAGGAACTGGAGGCACTGCCTTGCAGTGATTCCGTTCCTTCCTCTCGGGCAGATCCCAGAGGGTGAGGCTTGGGGACAGTTGCTCTACTAGAATAGAGCTTAACTGTGGCGTTCCTCAGGGTGCCATCCTGTCCCCGATGCTATTTAACATCTATATGAAGCCGCTGGGAGAAGTCATTCGGAGGCATGGAATGCGGTGTCATCAGTATGCGGATGACACCCAGATATACTTCTCCATGTCTCGGTCATCGGCTTCGACTTCAGATGGCGTCTCTCCTCTGAATGATTGTCTTAAAGCAGTAATGGACTGGATGAGGAAAAACAAATTGAGACTGAATCCAGACAAAACGGAGGTACTAACAGTTACAGGCCCAAAACCAGGTCTGGGAATACAAACTCCAATCCTGGATGGAATTACACTCTCCTCCAAGGATTGTGTTCGCAGTCTGGGGGTGCTCCTGGACCCGTCGCTCCAGATGACTAATCAGGTAAATGCAACGGTCAGAAGTGCCTGTTATCAACTTCGGCTGGTACGCCAGCTGCGCCCTTTCCTGGAAACTAGGGACCTCGAAACTGTGGTACATGCACTGGTAACCTCCCGTCTGGATTTCTGTAATGCGCTCTACATGGGGCTACCCTTGTGCTTGACTCGGAAACTTCAACTAGTCCAGAACATGGCAGCCAGGTTGATTTCTGGCGTTCCCAGAAGAGAGCATATAACACCGGTGCTAAAAGCTCTCCACTGGCTGCCTATTAGTTTCCGGGCACAGTACAAGGTGTTGGTTATGACCTTTAAAGCCCTACATGGCTTGGGTCCAACTTACCTCCGGGACCGCCTCCTTCCATACGACCCTCCCCGCACACTTCGGTCCTCTGGGAGGAATTTGTTACAGCCTATGAAAACAAGGCTGTCGGTGTCAAATCCAGAGGGCCTTCTCTGCTGCTGCTCCCAGATTATGGAATGGCCTGCCGGACGAGATCCGTCTTCTTACCACCTTAGACAGCTTTAAAAAAGCTGTCAAGACGGATCTTTTCCGGCAGGCCTTTCCTGAATAATTATCCCGGCCCAAGACTCAGCTGCCCTTTATAGGCTACGATTGTATGTTTTTAATTTTTTTTCTTCTAATTTATATATATTTTAATTAATGCATGTTTTTAATCCTTTGCAATTTAATATTATTTTAAGGGGTGGGTGGGCTAGGGTATTGTGAGTATGGGGTTTTTATATTGTAAGCCGCCCCGATTGCATTGCAGAGGGGCGGGATATAAATAAAATTGTATTATTATTATTATTATTATTATTATTATTGAAGTGAGGGTTTAGGCCTTAGGCCAGCCCCAAGGAAAGTCTCCTTCCCCACCACCCTAGACACAGGACCTAAAGAAGGAGTTCTAGAGGACTCACCTTCACCAAAATAGGTGCCATAGGTGTCACTGACTTTCCACCCACTATCACTTTTCCTTAAACTACAAGAAAAGAGATTCCAGCTAAACATTAGGAAGAACTTCCTGGTGGTAAAAGCTGAGTGACAGTGGAATGCACTACCTCATAGTCTGGTGGAGTCTCGTTCTTTGGATGGGTTTAAACAGAGGCTGGATGACCATCTGTTGGAAGTGTTTTCATTGTGAATCCCTGCATGGCAGGGGGTTGGACTGGATGGGCCTTGTTGTCTCTTCCAACTCTATGATTCTATCTGCCAAGTGACCACCTATTTGAGGCACCACCCTAAGTCAATTGATTAGTTCCCCAAACTATAGTGTAGGGTAGGCAAAAAACCTGAGGAAAGGGGGGAGGAATTCCTACCTTGCCCCATAGCAACAAAGTTCACACTAAAGTAGAGGTGAGAGGGTAGGGTGAAAACAGGAAGTGAAGAGGAAGTGAAGGGGGCAACAAGACCTTAAATAGCCTTTGCTCCATCCTCAATGCTTTCCATCATGGTGCTGTGCACCCCAAGATCATTACAGCTGGCCTCCTTTTCCATGAAGCCAGGAAACACACACACACACTCATTGCACAGCTGTGCTGGGCAGGGTGAGGGGGACACCCAAATTTTACAAAGTCTTTTTATGCCTATCTGTGCCTTGTTTCCTTCCTCATCCTGTGTCTAGCTGGAAGGATTTAAAAAAAATACTTTATTTTATTTTATTTATTTCATTTGCAGCATCAATTGGTAGAATTGGCAGAATGGCGAAAGAAGGCTGGAGACTTTCACTGTTGGGTTGCATCAGCATGCCTGCAGTAACTGATATGGTAAAACGAATGATGAGAAAGAGTGGAATTAGCTCCAGCTGATCTTACAGTAGCTATATGTGCCTGTCTACAACTGGCAAGATGAACAGCAATGAATCTTAGGGGTTGTCTAGATAGTGAAAATGCTCCTCATACAATGCGAGGGGAATACCTTTTGTCCCAATGAGATCCACAGTGATTCACCTTATTCAAAAGGAGGAGGGCCAAAACTATGGGGGAAAGCCTTCGTGGATTTTCCCAAGGTTTTTAAAGTACTTTATGGAAATGTGTATTACCACTTGTTTGGACAACCAATTCACAGCACAGCACATTCTCGGCAAGGGTGGAAGTGGAAAGGTGATTTGTCAGAAATGCACAGGGGGTGAGCTTGCTAGCAATGAAGTGGCCAGAAGCACCATTTTGGAGTTTTGCATTGCCGATTATGTGCTTTTTTGCTGCACTGAGGTGACGAAACAGCTTTTTGAAGCAGAAGGTCACACTTGTGCATCTTTGATTTGCAGTTAAAAAAAGTTACTGTGCAGCAGCAACAACTTCTGGAGAATAATAACATGAGTAATTCATTCCCAGCCACCATCTTGATTCACAGGCATGGCTGCATGTGAACTTCAAACATGGATCACTTTGCATATCAGCAATTTTGCCAAAAGACCTGCGGAGACAAATGAATGCTGCTGCAAATTTGCATTAATGCACAGCAATCCACATTATATCTTCTTGTCTAGACAAGCCCTTAGAATCTCTCGATGAGCATGCATGAACAACAGAACAGAGAGAAAGGGAGACTTCTGCCTCACCTGCTTACCCCAGGATGATAAAAAATACATATCTTTAATTTTGGCCACCAAAATAGAAATCATAAGAAAAGTAGAGCCTAGTGAAAGAAAATAATCAATGGAAGCATTTTGGAAGAAGGCTTTCAAGTTGTCTCTAGGAAATTCAAAGGTGTTTCTTTACTTATACAAAGCTTGCCTGACCTGGTTGTTTCAGTTTCCATGTGCCTATTGTTAGTTTTGTATGGAAAAATTCCCTGAAACATATTGAACTGACCTTGTTTTTTGCAGTATATGAACCTATCCTTATTCTTTCACTGTTATTCCCACCTCTGGTACCAAATTCTTTATTAAAGAATCTTTATTTATTTATTTATTTATTTATACCCCGCTCTTCAGCCACAATGCTATCAGAGCGGCTTACAAATTGTTTTAAGCAACAGCTATTTACACATCTACACTGCATTAAACAGTTCCCAATGTGTGTTAGCTAATTGCCCCCACAAGCCGGGTACTCATTTTACCGACCTACGAAAGGATGGAAGGCTGAGTGAACCTTGGACTCATAAGAGTTGGAAGAGACCACAAGGGCCATCCAGTCCAACCTCCTGCCCTACAGGAATACGTACTCAAAGCACTCCTGACAGATGGCCATCCAGTGTCTGTTTAAAATCCTCCAAAGAAGGAGACTCCACCACAATCTGAGGCAGCGTATTCCACTCTTGAACAGCTCTTATCATCAGGAAGTCCTTCCTTATGTTTAGGTGGAATCTCTTTTCCTATAGTTTGAGTCCATTGCTCCATGTCCCAGTCTCTGGAGCAGCAAGCTTGTTCCCTCTTCAATATGACATCCTTTCAAGTATTTAAACATGGCTACCATGTCACCTCTTAACCTTCTCTTCTCCAGGCTCAACATACTCAGCTCCCTAAGCAGCTCCTCGTAGGACATGGCTTCCAGACAGGCAGTAATGCCTGGAAACACACCTACATTGTTAACTGAGGTATTCTTGTCTATTCCTCAGTTAAGGGAGGGTACCATGAAGTATGAGAGGACACCAATCTGGATACATTTCATAGTACTTAAATGCCCTGGGTCCCTTTCATAGTAGCTAATTATAGTGCTATCTTCCACTTTAATTGCCATGGCTATGTCCTATGGAATCCTGGAGCTTGTAGTTTGGTGAGGTACTAGAGCACTTTAGCTGAGAGTTCTAAATGCCTTTCCCTAAATTGCAAATCCCAGAATTCCATAAGGTAGAACCAAGACAGTTCAAGTGGAAATCATAGTGCTGGAATTGACTAGTGTGTACAGGCCCCTGGTTCCATACTATGGAAATTTAAGATTTGCTGTCCAGGGAGGGATATTTTGAATTCTTAGCCTGACAGCTCCAATGACTCACCAAATGAAAACCCCCAGGGTTCTTCTTGGGATGTTGACATGGCAGTTAAGGAGAAATCATAGTGGTATAATAATGTACTGTAGTGTGAAAGGGTCTATGGTTAATAAGCAGTGGCAGCTAGTGGCTTCCAGGTCAGGTGGACACTGAATCCACTCCAGGTTTTATCCCAAACTTTTAAAGGAGCTACCTAAGCATGCTGACACACTACAGAAAGAATCCAGTTTGATACCACTTTAACTGTCATGGTTCAATTCTATGGAATTCTGGGATTTGTAGTTTTGTGGGATATGTAAGTCTTCTTTGTCAGCGAGTTCTGGTGCCACAACAAACTACAAATCCAAGGATTCCAAAGGGGGGATGGAGCCATGGATACTTAAAGCTGTGTCGAACTGTATTCTTTCTGCAGTGTGCCAGCAGCCTAATTCATAGAACTTATTTTTGGAATAAGGTTCAGTATTTTGGATTGCAGTTTTAAAATTTAAACTACAATTTGGGGTGGATGTATCACCACCCCTGATATGGAAGCCAGTAGCTGCCACTGGAGTCAAAGAAGGCTTCTGTATTTCTTTTGAAATCATATTAACAACCGAGTAAATATGTTTTCAAAAGAAACACACACACCTTCTTTGACTCCAGGGGCAGTTACTGGCTTCCATGTTAGGGGTGGTGACCTTCCTCCTCCTCCTGTTCCTCTCCTTCCTCTTCCTCACTTGTGCAAGCTTTCTTTTTTCTGTTTGTCCCTGCCTCCACTTCCCACCTCCCTTTTTTCTGTTGTTTCCCCTGTGTTAAGTTTTAGATTGTACATTCCCTAGGGCAGAGACCTCTCTTGCTCTTACACTTAGTAAAGTACCATGCAGACTGATGGCATTGTAGAAACAGATAAATAATAATCTACACTGCACAAAGCCCTTTGGAGGAAGATGCCGATATGGATGTAATAAATAAACTAGAGGCAAAAGCTACAATGGCATTTTTATAAGATGTTTACTAAAACATTCTGTTGAATTTGGAGAGCCTATGGTGGTTTAAAATGCATATGATGGTCTAGTAAACAGCATCATATAATCTCTCTTCTTCTTCTTCCCTTGAACACAGTCCACATGCTGCCAGGAAAATGGGGAAGGCGGGGTGTGTGTGGAGGGAAGGACACACATTTATTTTCAAGCATAAGTCTTTGGAACCACTTGGGAAGAATATTCTTGATTGAGAACCAAAACATTCTGTGATGCTTAACAAACCTGCAAATTGAAAAATTCAACATCTGCCCTGTGCTGCAATGTAACAGGAGAAGGACCCATTGTGTGGAGGGAGGGGGGAAAGAGAAGAAGAATCAAATCAATCCTTAAATTATATTTTTGTGCATTTGCAAAATTACTACTCTCCGAATCAAAAGCCTCAAGCTGTTTTCATCTGAGAGCATATGTTGAATCGGTAAGACAATAGCCATACATGAAGAGAGGGAAAAGAGAGAGACTGAGAAATTGGGGGAGGTGGGGTGACTGCTGTATAATGTAATGGACAGTCCTCTGAAGAAGATCCTTGGGTCTCTGTGAAAAGCCCTTTAATAATGTTTTGTGTGTGTGTGTAAATTATGAGCAAGAAATCAAGGGAAATGTGGGTTTTAGAAGAAACATGCCACTGCAAACTAAAGCAGCAGCCCAAATTTCTCTGCTTTTAGTTTGCGAATAGAAAGTGGCAACTGCAGTGCCAAACTATAATAATAACAGCAACAACAGCCTTTAGAAAACAAAAGGGGGGAATTTCTACCCGGCCCTGAAGCAACCAGTGAAACTCACATGGGTTGATACCTGAGGGTTGGAGGGTGGGTTGTGTGAAGATAGGAAGAAGAATAGACAGAGGGAGGGTACTGTCTTAAATACTCCAGCCAGCCCCCTACCAATCCAGGCTGACACTGCATGTCATGCCTCCAAAAACACTCTGGCCTCTATTCCTTGAGGTCATCAAAATGCTCCCCTCTAGCAACATTGTACTGACGTGCCTACATGACAGCACATTAATGTAGTATTTGTAGTAATCATAGTATAGTGTAGTATAAATATTGAATCTGTCTTCCATCTATTATTGCATGTTTTGTTTTACATAAATGTGTGCTTTTACATATAATATTTTAATGGTCTGTTGATGATGATGATGATGATGACCACGATGATGAAGATGATGATGGGAGAAGATGGGATATTAACTGAATAAATAAATAAAACAATAGACACACCTTGTCTCAAGTACCTGAAGATTGCAAGGCTTACAGCAAGATTGGCATCAAGCAGAAGCAAAACAATGAGCACATTTTTTCATACAAATGGCTAAAAATACTTACAATGGCAAAAAGAGACCTGATCACATTTTAATCTGTGGGGGGAAATTCTCAAATTAACATACACATGAGGAAAAAACATATATGGCATTTAATAAAAGAATTGCAGCCCGGTATGAAGCAAGAGTAGGAAGAAAATGTAGGTAGTATTCAGAGAAATTGGGGGGGGGACTAAAAGAGATTTCATCCCTCACTTTCGGTTGCAATCCAATGATCCCTGAGAGGGAATCATCTTACCCAAATTGTGTAGGGTGCATGAGGATCCCACTAGTTTCTGAATCTTAATATGGGGAATAGTTAATTAGCTCAAAATGGCAGTGAGAGGCTGGATAACAGCAGGATCTTTTGACCTATGTATACTGGTAGTAACTGAGGGGACTCCAAGCCAGAACATACAATTAAATTATCTTTATTTGGAAATCAATCTTAACAGCATTTGGTCTTACACTCAGGCTTCAAGCAATTGCACAAGGCTATCAAAGATCTATCTATCTACATTGCTCTTAGGTATGTTGCCATTTCCAGTGTGCTGATTGGCCATTTAGGAAACTGACCAACCAATCAAAGCTCTGTTGGGCAGCCAATCAGTACACAGGGAGTGGGAACATGTGGAAGTTCCAGTACTTTCTAAACATGGTGGCACAGAGGGAGTGTGAGTATCCTGGGGGGGATGTGGTGTGTTTCACATGTGCCTGAGTGCATGGGGTGTGGGGGGGCACGAGCCTGGTGGGGGCAAGGCCGGGGGACCTGGTGTTGGGGGTGGGGGCATGCACATGGCAACAGGAGGTGTACGGGTGCACGCCTGGAGTCAGGGGATTGGGTGGGGGTGTGAACTGGCAGAGGGGAGATCCAAATGGCTACACAGTCTGATGTGGAGTCAAGAGGAAGATAATCTGTGCACACTTTGGTGGTATTTTAGGGTGATATTTATATGTGATAATTCTTCTGAAGGGATGGGATTTAGAGTGGAATATAATGTATCTTAGAGTTTCCCAGGACTAGACAAAGGCTTCTCCAGATGAGTTAACAACAGTTAATGGGTGATGTATTTGGAATTGAATAAGAGCAGGCAAGGTCTGTTGTTGGAGAGGAAAGGAGGAGGAAAAACCTTTTTGCAACCATCAAGGACTATGTTATCACTGAGTAGATTAGTGGATGACTCATCTCCAGGTGTTAACTCTGACCTGAGTATTACTTGCTCATGGAATTTCCAAAGGCCCCTCCCTTGGTTATACATGACCCCAGCCTTGGTATCTGAGGGCCCCTGGTTTACCTGCTAACCACGTGGAAGGCCACATCAAGCAACATTATTAAATATTGCCAATTATGTGATATTTCAAGATAGGGGATATCAGGGGAGGCAACAATCATACAATGGTAACCATCAGTAGTGAGCAAATATTGGTGATTAGAGGGTTGCATTGCCCATCCCAGTTAACCTTGTAGTATAATAATAATATATAATAAAATTTTATTTATATCCCGCCCCTCTGCAACGCAATCGGGGCGGCTTACAATATAAAAACCCCATACTCACAATACCCTAGCCCACCCACCCCTTAAAATAATATTAAATTGCAAAGGATTAAAAACATGCATTAATTAAAATATATATAAATTAGAAGAAAAAAAATTAAAAACATACAATCGTAGCCTATAAAGGGCAGCTGAGTCTTGGGCCGGGATAATTATTCAGGAAAGGCCTGCCGGAAAAGATCCGTCTTGACAGCTTTTTTAAAGCTGTCTAAGGTGGTAAGAAGACGGATCTCGTCCGGCAGGCCATTCCATAATCTGGGAGCAGCAGCAGAGAAGGCCCTCTGGGAGGTCACCGACAGCCTTGTTTTCATAGGCTGTAACAGATTCCTCCCAGAGGACCGAAGTGTGCGGGGAGGGTCGTATGGAAGGAGGTGGTCCCGGAAGTAAGTTGGACCCAAGCCATGTAGGGCTTTAAAGGTTATAACCAACACCTTGTACTGTGCCCGGAAACTAATAGGCAGCCAGTGGAGAGCTTTTAGCACCGGTGTTATATGCTCTCTTCTGGAAACACCAGAAATCAACCTGGCTGCCATGTTCTGGACTAGTTGAAGTTTCCGAGTCAAGCACAAGGGTAGCCCCATGTAGAGCGCATTACAGAAATCCAGACGGGAGGTTACCAGTGCATGTACCACAGTTTCGAGGTCCCTAGTTTCCAGGAAAGGGCGCAGCTGGCGTACCAGCCGAAGTTGATAACAGGCACTCCTGACCGTTGCATTTACCTGATTAGTCATCTGGAGCGACGGGTCCAGGAGCACCCCCAGACTGCGAACACAATCCTTGGAGGAGAGTGTAATTCCATCCAGGATTGGAGTTTGTATTCCCAGACCTGGTTTTGGGCCTGTAACTGTTAGTACCTCCGTTTTGTCTGGATTCAGTCTCAATTTGTTTTTCCTCATCCAGTCCATTACTGCTTTAAGACAATCATTCAGAGGAGAGACGCCATCTGAAGTCGAAGCCGATGACCGAGACATGGAGAAGTATATCTGGGTGTCATCCGCATACTGATGACACCGCATTCCATGCCTCCGAATGACTTCTCCCAGCGGCTTCATATAGATGTTAAATAGCATCGGGGACAGGATGGCACCCTGAGGAACGCCACAGTTAAGCTCTATTCTAGTAGAGCAACTGTCCCCAAGCCTCACCCTCTGGGATCTGCCCGAGAGGAAGGAACGGAACCACTGCAAGGCAGTGCCTCCGATTCCTAACTCCCTCAGGCGATCCAAGAGGATGGAATGGTCTATTGTATCAAAGGCCGCTGAGAGGTCCAGGAGCACCAACAGGGTCACACTACCCCTGTCGATACCCAAGCGGAGGTCGTCAGTCAGAGCAACCATGGCAGTCTCCACTCCATAACCCGTCCTAAAGCCAGTCTGAAATGGATCTAGATAATCGGTTTCATCCAAGACAGCTTGGAGTTGGGAAGCGACCGCCCTCTCAATCACTTTGCTTAGAAAAGGCAGCAAAGAGACTGGTCTATAGTTGTTCCTGTCCAAGGGGTCCAGGGAAGGCTTTTTCAGGAGCGGCTTAACCACCGCTTCCTTCAGACAAGGTGGAAGGGACCCCTCCCTGAAGGACGCATTGATAATATCCCTAAGGAGTACTCTCGATGCGTCACCCCCTTGGGTGGCCAGCCAAGATGGACAGGGATCGAGGGGACAGGTCGTTTTCCTCACTCTACCAAGGAGCTTGTCCACGTCATCGGTACTCACAGATTGAAGCTGATCCAATAAAATTTCATCAACGGAGTTGCTGGACACCTCGTCTATAGATTCTGTCATAACACTGGCATCTAAGTCGGCTCTTATCCGAGAGATTTTATCTGCAAAGTGGATGTTAAATGCATCACAGCAGGCCGTTGTCGGGTTGAGTAAGGGGTTCTGCGCAGGTGGAATCTGCGTCAGCTCCCCCACTACCCTAAACAGTTCTGCTGGACGGGACTCTGCAGATACAATACGTGCAGCGGAGAAAGACTTCTGCGATGCACGTATCGCCTCTTGATAAGAATCAAGGAAATTCCTATGACGAGTCTTGTTGCATAAGAGTTGAGTCTTCCGCCAGGTGCGCTCTAGTCGTTGTCCAGCCCGCTTCATCTTCCTAAGCTCCTCTGAATACCAGGGCTTACGGTTAAGAGCAGGCTGGAAAGGACGTTTGGGAGCGATTGTGTCGATAGCCTTGGTGAGGTCGGTGTTCCAAATATTAACCAAAGCTTCAACAGAATCACCGGCGTTACCAACCATTAAACCCTCCAAGGCTTTCTGGAATCCAGTTGGTTCCATTAGCCTTCGATGGTGGACCATTCTAATAGGTCCACCACCCCCGGTGGGGCAGACAGTGGCTCTTAGCTCCATCTTGACCAGGAAATGATCCGTCCATGACAATGAAGAGGTTTTAAAAACCTCCGCCCACGGATATTCCTGTTCCGTACTAAAAGCCGCATCGAGGGTATGACCTGCACAGTGAGTAGGCCCAACAACCAATTGGGATAGGCCCATGTTTGTCATGGATTCCATGAACTCCCGAGCTGCGCCCGTTAGATTTAGCAAGCTGGTCTCGAGTGGGATGTTGAAGTCACCAAGAACTAAAAGTCTGGGTGACTCCAGCAGCAACGCTGAGACCAGCTGTGTTAGCTCGGTTAGGGAGTCTGTTAGACAACGGGGTGGCCGGTATACTAACAGAATCCCTAAGCTATCCCTGGACCTCAGGCTTAGGTACATACACTCGATGTGGACTGTGTTCCGGATAGGCTTCCTGGTCAAGGTTAGATTGTTTTTATGAACAAGAGCCACTCCGCCCCCCCCCCCCCGCCCACTTTTCCTTACCTGCTCACTAACTGAGTACCCGGCCGGGAGTGCCTGCGCCCAAGTCGCAGCACTGGCCTCTCCCAGCCAGGTCTCCGTAAAGCATGCCAGGTCGGCAGCCTCATCCAATAAGAGGTCATGGATAATATGTGTCTTGTTTTTAACCGACCTGGCATTGCAAAGGAGCAGAGTAAGGGTCTGTGGAATGGTTGGTGCGCTCTCCAATTTATTCTGGGAAACAGAGTGAACTGAAGGCAGGATAGGTATTAAACATCGATCCTGCCTTCTTTTGTAACAATTTTTCACTCTGTTGCCGCCATACCTTCCCTTCCCCCACACAACCTCAATTCCCGCTCCCAGATCATTCCCGGCCCCTGGTAGGTATTCCTGGGGTGGGGTGGTGGAGTGGCTTTTAAGGCCAGCCACTCCTGGCCACACCCCAACTCCCTGCTCAGCTGCCTTTAGCCTGGTGTAAAGGGGAAGGAAGACCTCCTTGCAGTCCTCTGGAGTCTTCTCTGGCTGGCTGGCTGGCTTGCTGGTAGGTCTTTGTACATCTCCTCCTGCCAAAACATATTGCCTGAAATTTGGATTTTTGTTTGGCTCAAATGACCCCCATGCCCCTGAGGGAGTGTAAGGGTAATTATTCCACATTGCAGCCCTCTATGGGACATTTCAGCCCCAAGTGAGACTGTGTTTCTGATAGGAAGTGAGTTAGGAAGTTTCTGATAAGAAGTGACCGGGGGGGGGGCAGTGAGGCTGTCTCCTGAGCCGAAAATGGCTGGAAGAGGGCAAAACCATGAAATAAATTGGGGGCTCCAGCAACATTTGGGGACAAAATTATTTACCCCCATTTGTCCCTCCTGAGGATCCCATTTAACCCACAGACTGCACACACACCCAATATAGTTTTCCATGGGCAGAGACGGTGCTATGCAGATGGAAGGATTTGACCTCTTAAGCCACTCAGCTCTTAGCATGGAAACCTTTCTCTACATCAATCTGATGGCAGTTTTGGCAAAAGAGGGGTTCCACACACACTCCCCAAATGGAAGGGGCAGTATGCTAGCAAAGGAGCTACTTTTAATTTTTTTTTTCTCCTGCAACCGCATATTTTCTATCCTGTTGGTGTGAGTTGGGAAGGCTTGAGTGGTTCCTTAGTTGTGGATTCTTCCTCCTTCTGCCCACTTGGGGTAGATCTTTTAAGATTGCAACCTTATGCATGCTTGCTTAGCAGCAAGTACCACTGAATTGAATAGGGCTTTCCTCAGAGTAGACTTTCCTAGGGTGGTAGGATGGTTCAATTACAGTTATCAAATATGATTCTATTTGCAAATAGGTATAGTTGATGTGTCTGAAATACATTTTCTTTCTTGGCATGTGCCTTAGAAGGCAGAAACAAAAAGAGGCATTCTCTTCTGTGTGAAAGAGTGGGGGAAGGTCTTTTGTTCAGATTATATCTGCCATTTACAGTTTTCATCAATATTTATGCTAATTTTTTTTAAAAAAATCCCAACCAACTAATTAAAACATGCATTTTTAGTCCAATTAAAAGTTTATTGGACCATCAAATCAATTCAATTAATTAATGTTGAATTAATTAATTAAAGCTCTTACAGTAGCCTAAGTGAAGATGCAAGCATTTCTCTCCCCCTCCCTTTATTTTTATCTTTAAACAAAACTACCCACCACTGATGCGGGAAAGCGCTAAAGCACTACTTAATGTAATAAAACCTGCCGTGTAAATGAGCCCTAGGTTATGGGTGCTAGATCCTGTCTGATCTTGGAAGCTAAGCAGGGCCAGCCCTGGTTAGTACTTGGATGGGAGACTGTCAATGATGACCACGTGCTGTAGACTATATTTCGGAGTATTCCTTGTCAAGAAAACCCTGTGAAATTCTTAGGGTGGTCATAAGTTGAATGACTACTTGAAGGCACATGCATATATACACACACATATATGCATGCATGTGCACACAGAGAGACAAACACAAACAAGTTCATAGAATCATAGAATCATAAAATTGCAGAGTTGGAAGAGACCACGAGGGCCATCCAGTCCAACCCCCCTGCCACGCAGGAAATCTTGATCAAAGCATCCCCGACAGATGGCCATCCAGCCTCTGTTTAAAGACCTCCAAGGAAGGAGACCCCACCACGCTCCGAGGGAGTGTGTTCCACTGCCGAACAGCTCTTACTGTCAAAAAGTTCCTCCTCATGTTGAGGTGGAATCTCTGTTCCTGGAGCTTGCACCCATTGCTCCGTGTTCCAGTCTCTGGAGCAGCAGAAAACAAGCCTGCTCCATCCTCAGTTTTAGAACCTTGGCCAGTCTCCTCCACTGACATCTCACAAGACAGAGATGGAGCCAAAAAACATCTCCAGCAGTTAGAAGCAGGGGAGCAGCAGCATTTATAGCTCCTTGCTAGTCCCTGCGACCATGAAAAGTAAACTAAACTATGCAAAAAGTTAGGAATGAATTATGCAAAATGAGAGAGATTATAAAAATCTGCTCCATTTGAATAATTTATGGAGGTTGCAGAATCTAGCTTTTCCCTGGGACAAAACTCTGAATGCTTTGGCTCAGCAAATATGTATACTCAGGCAACGTGATCATTGTATGCCATATTTATGCCTTTGTTTTATTTAGAGTTTTTCCCCCCCTCCCTCCTTTGCATATCACAGATATTGCTCTGTGAAGTCATTTTTAAATAACTCATTAGGCTGAGTTGGCAACAATTGCAAAAATATTTCTACCCATCTTCCAAGCTTTCCTTCTAGGTAACCGATCCACCTGCTTGGAGGCCGACAATCTAAAAATACCTCTAGGTCCATACGATTATCCATTCCTCATGTTCAATTGCTCTGTTATGGTAATAGTGAGAAGCACACCATGTCGTAATTACTTACAGCTGACTTAAGAAAAGAATATTCAACTCCCCCACTGTTCCACTAGAAGGCCTTTATGCGCTATTAACTCATTCCTGAGTATTAATACTCTACTGGTAATTCTGAGTGCTGTTATTCAGCATTGTAATCGGAGGACTATTAAACAGCAATTATTGACCATATGGGTTAGTGAATATTTGTTGTGGTGATAGTGATGGTGAGTGTGTGTGTGTTTTTTAAAAAGTAATCCTTTCCCAGAAGGAGAGGCTGAACGTATCCGTAAGTGTGCCATATAAAGGTGAAAACTTTGTGTACAAGGGAAAGACATATCCCAGAAATATGGCATATCAGACCTCCATATATGGGCTGGGATCCTGCACAATGGTGGCATAGTGTAAATCTACATGTGTGTAGTTACAGGGTGGTTACTAGCCTTCTGCTGAATACCAGCACTGTGCCACCAATTCTGTATCAGAAAGTGTGTCCTGCTTATTGTCTCTTTTTGAAATGGAATTGGGAAATGCAGAATGGCTGTTTCTGCAATCTCACTGTATGTAACATTGCATACAGTGGCCCCTCCAGTATCTGTTGGGGTTTGGTTCCAGGACACACCCACCCACACACACACACCCAAGGATACCAAAATCCATGGATGCTCAAGTCCCCTTATAGATGAAGATGATGATGAGCCCACTTTTCTCCCTATGGGAGGACCTAAGGCAACTCACAACATTTAAAAACAACACTAGCTAAAAATATACAATGGTGTAGTAAATGGTATCCCTTATACAAAATGGTGAACAAATCAAAGGTATGCATTTTGGAATTTTGTGGGGGAATATTTTTGAGACGTGGCTGGTTGAATCCATGGATTCAAAATCTGTGGATATGGACAGCCGACTGTACTGAAGACACAGACAAATATCTGAATTTATGCACCATCTAAGAATGGGAAGATTTACATCACTAGCTGTTCCTCATAGGACTTGGTTTCCACACCCTTTATGATATGTTGTTGTTGTTGTTGATGTTGTTTCCTTTATATCCCATGTTTCTCCAGTTATGGAATGCAAGGCAGCTAACAACACATTGAAAAAACAATACAGATTAAAAACTATAAAAAAAAACCTTCAATAGAATGTAAGTATAGAAGTTATTTAATATCAGCTAAACCATTTATAAAAATTAACATTAAAAAAATTAAAATTAATTAAAAGATTATACAAACCACACCTTGGTTGGCTTCCTCTGGACATTTTCCATCTTATCAAATGTTTGCGTTGAACTCTAGTGCCCAGACCTGGACACAGTATTCCAGATGAGTTCTATTTAAAGATGGCTATCATATCACCTGCCAATCTTCTCTTCTTCAAGAATGTTAGACAGATAAATATGATAGACTGGTACAACATTTGTCCTTGGCATCCTGGGAATCACTGTTTCTTTGAATTTCACAATGGGGGAGCATTTCAGTTCTGTTTATTATTTTTAATTTTAAATAATTTTTTTTTGAAGAATTGGGATGGAATTTAGAAGTTTTTAAAAATGAATGTGGAGGTACATGAAACTGACATTGTCTGGAATTAACTATTGCAGTTGGAGATGTATAACCTACAGTTAAGCAAACATAACTGATTTTTTATCCATGACCCCTGTGAATTCATGACCGTGGCACCACTGCCATGACTGTAAAAGTTCCCCAATCCTTAGATTTTCCTTAGTTTTTTTCCAGGCTGTGAGGCCATGTTCTGGAATAGTTTCTTTCTGACGTTTCGCCTGCATCTGTGATTGGCATCTTCAAAGAATGGTTGGGTAGGAGTGTGTCTGGGGTCCAGAACACAGCCTCACAGGCCAGAAAAAAACAAGGAAAATCTATGGATGCCAGCCGTGAAAGCCTTCCCCAATCCTGCTTTACAGGATAGCAGCCTCTGCAAGTGATGGAGGTCTGTTCTTCTATTGATTGATGCACAACAGACTGACGTTTCCACCTCCCTTCCACCAGAGGTCACTGGTGGGAAGGGGTTGGTAACATCAGTCTGCTGCACCCCAATTGACAGGAGAACAGAACTTCATTGTTTGTAGTATCTGCTGCCTGGTAAAACAGGATGTGGAGTCAGGCCAGGAGACACTATTTAATTAAGTATATTTAACTAAGTATATTATCCAAGATCTTGGGTCAATGAGCATATGTTCTGTTGAACTGTTTACAGAAAAATAAACCACCACGGGTGCCACCCCTGGTAAGATCCTGTCCTTGGTAGCTACTGGCTCAGTAAATCCAGACAGACATAGTTGAGAGCAAATAATTCATCAACTAATACAGCATAATATTTAGGACTTTAGTACAGCAGAGTGGAATCCAATGCAGTTCACAAAACACTAGGATAATTAAAAAGGTATCAGAGATTCCCTCTTCTATGCCTAATTATACATAATATACATAATATACTTTCATAGAATCATTCAGTTGGAAGAGACCACAAGAGCCATCTAGTCCACCCGCTCTGCCCTGCAGGAATATGCAATCAAAGCTTTCCAGAGAGATGGCCATCCAGCCTGTTTAAAAACCTCCAAAGAAGGAGATGCCGCCACACTCCAAGGCAGTGTATTCCAGTTCTGAACAGTTCTTACCATCAGGAAGCTCTTCCTAATGTTTAGGTGGAATCTCTTTTCCTGGAGTTTGAACCCATTGCTCCACATCCTAGTCTCTGGAGCAGCAGAAAACAAGCTTGCTCCATCCTCAGTATGACATCTCTTCAAATATTTAAACATGGCTATCATGTCACCTCTTAACCTTCTCTTCTCCAGGCTAAATATACCCAGCTCCCTAAGCCACTCCTCATAGGGCATGGCTTCCAAACCTTTTAACATTTTGGTTGACATCTTCTGGACACGTTCCAGCTTATCAATGTCCTTCTTGAATTGTGGTGCCTAGAATTAGACACAGTATTCCAGATGCATTCTGATCAAAGCAGAATGGAGTGGCACTATTACTCCCCTCGATGTAGACACTATACTCCTATTGATGCAGCCTAGAATTGCATTTGCTTTTTTAGCTGGCACATCACACTGCTGACTCATGTTCAGCTTGTGGTCCACAAGGTTGCCTAGATCCCTTTCGTATACACTGCTATCAAACCAGGTGTCACCCATCCTATATATGTGCATTTCATTTTTACTGCCCAAGTGTAGTGTCCTACATTTCTCCCTGTTGAAATTCATTTTGCTGGTTTTGGCCCAGCTTTCTAATCTGTTCAGGTCATTTTGAATTTTGATCCTGCTCTCTGGGGTTTTTGCTACCCCTCCTAATTTGATATCATCTGCAAATTTGATAAGCATGCCCTTATTCCGTCACCCAAGTCACTGATAAAAATATTGAATAACATTGAGCCCAGGACAGAACCCTGTGGCACCCCACTGGTCACTTCTCTCCAGGATGAAGAGGAGCCATTGGTAACTACCCTTTGGGTTCTGTTGCTCAACCAATTACAAATCCACCTAACAGTCACATTGTCTAGTCCACATGTTACTAAAGTTTTTGCAATAATACCCTTGAATACCAGCTACTAGGAAACAGTCTGTAAGGAACTGCTGTTATCTCATGCCCTTCATGTGGTAGGCTTATCTTGAAAGTCATCAAAGTAGCCAACGTTGGAGACACTGTGGAGACAAACCCTTCATCCAATCCAGCAAGACTTTCTTACATTTTTAACACAGTATAAACCCTGTATCTTCAGGACCCATATCCACAAATTCACTTACCTGTATCTGAAAAGAATGGTCTCTCTAGGCATCTTCTAGATCCTCCAGCACAACTCTATGGTTTGCTTGGGCTGAACTTAATCATTTTAATAGGGTTCACTATTATCCATGGTTTCCAGTATCCACAGTCAATCTGGGAACATATCCCCCGTGGGTACAGGGGTCGTCCCGTACAGTAATACAGTCTTCTTTGACCTAGTGCCCTCTAGGTGTGATAATTGCAACTACATGCTTTGGCCGCAGTGCCTGGGAATGATGTGAGTTACAGTCCAACACATTTAAGAACTCACTAGGTTGGAGAAGGTTGCTGCAATGAATTTGGCCAACGATTGTCCCATGGGATGGTGAAAATGAAGGTGTTCATTCAGTACAAAGCAAGAGGTACTTTTGTGAAGAACGTAGACCATTAACAGAGCAACACAAAATGATTTGCAGTGTATTTTAGAACCCTGACAGCTAATAGAGGATGTCTCAACCTAGTCTTCAAAAGAATACATTCCATTAAGAGAATTAAACTGTCTAGTCATATAAGATAGCACTATAAAGTAATAAAGTATGGATATTAAATGAAGATATTGCAATTAGACCCGTAGCCGTCATATTACTTTGGGGCTATATGAATGGAAAAATCAATGCAAATATGTTTATATTTCTGTAATTGTTATTGCAGTGGAATACCTTTATGTCCCAATGTTGTTTAGCTTTGGCATTTAACCTCCTATTGAGGCTACATAATTATTATTTTTCTGAATAAGGAGATAAAAGTCTTTTAGGAATGAAAATAATCTTAGTTGGCCCCATGAAACTGTACTATATTGTCAGATATTTCCATTAACAAAATTATATATGGGCAGAATTCCATATTTTATATATTCTGTGTATGTATCTCCAATATATATATGTATATTAAAAACAGTCAAATACAAATCTGCATAACATTCTCGGTTTTGCTGTTGTTGCTAGATTGCCTATAAGGTTGCTCCCAGTTTCTGCTCCATGCAAGAATTCAAGCTGGATTCTTGGGTTCTGGTCAAGATGAAGTGAATTCTAGATTATGCATAAAAGAAGAGATATAAATCTTTGCTTATGTCATGATTGCATGCAAGAATGAATACTTTGTAGAGTTTTCTCCCCATTTTGTAAGAGATTGGAAGTGGTTCTGAGCATTTGTCACTAATTTTGTGGCTCTTATTGGAAAAATTGTGCAGAAAATGCTTATTGTGTTTATATTATATTATATTATATTATATTATATTATATTATATTAATTATATCCTTTCTTGATCCCAGCATGGGACACACAGCAGCTCAGATCAAGTTAAAAAACAACAACAAAGTACACTAAAAGCCTATTTGATATAAAAGTTTTAAAACATTAAATAAGCAGATCTGTTAAAATTCAAAGACATAGCTATGCTAGTCTGGATCAGTCTGCAAAAGGATATTGTAGCACATTTGAGACTTATGGACAAGAAAGCCCTATGAGACTGGAGTGTTAGATAGTGTTATAATATGTGTAGTGTGTCAGGAAACCATTGTCTCTATTCAACCCACTGTCAATGGACTGGAGTTTGTGGATATATCCCAATTCTGCTATATGTCCTTCCAATCTCCCTTTGAGGCTCCCTTTGTTGTTAATGGCTGAGATATTACAATTGATGGGTTTATGACAGCCTTTGTATTGTGGGATAGGAAAGGTGAAAGGAAAGGTTGTCTGGGATAATGGGGGTTCCAGTCATTTGTTTGTTTGTGGTGCATGACTCTTTGCTAATGCTTCAAAGGCAGAATTATCATATACCTCAGTGATGGCTTTGTTTACTGTGGGCTTTGTTTAATCCTGTCTTGGGCATGTCTGCCAGTAATTTTCCATGACACCTTCATTTAGGTAAGGTGACCTCCACCTGACCCCACTTCTGGTCTGCCCTGGTCTACTAGACCTTGTGGAATGTCTAGGTATTGCCAATTTATGAACTATTATAGGGAAGTAGTGTATGGTGCGGTAACAATAAGGGAACACACTCCCCCAACAAGCCCAGATATGTCAATTTTCCTCTGCAGTAGTTTTCAAAGCAGATGAATCCAATAAAATATCCTGCCACATCCTATTGCCATTTTGAGAGGGACAGCCGATAAAAACAGAGAGAAAATGGAGAACATGGGATTCTGCATTGCATATTGGGAAGGGTTTTTGTTTTTTGTTTTTTTTGTTTGTTTGTTTTTGTTTTTGTTTTTTGTTTTTTTGTTTTTGCATATTTTCACTTTTCAGTGGGGATTTCTGCATACTTCAGGGTAAAATTGCCCTCAAAGCACACTTCTTTTAAAAATTAAGGAGGTTAGGGGATTTGGGTGGGACTGGTGTGGCCTTCTAGGAACACAAAAGTAGAGTCCAAGGGCCACATGCAACCCACTATACCTCTTTTCCAAGGGTTTCATATGGATGCTGAAGCTTCGGGGAAACAATGGGCAATCATAGAATCACAGAATCATAGAGCTGGAGGAGACCACAAGGGCCATCTAGTCCAACCCCCTGCCATGCAGGAACACACAATCAAAGCACACCTGAGAGGTGGCTATCAAGCCTGTTTAAAAACCTCCAAAGAAGGAGACTCCACCACACTTTGAGGCAGTGCATTCCACAGTTGAATAGCTGTTACCATCAGGAAGTTCTTCCTAATGTTTAGGTGGAATATCTTTTCCTGTAATTTGAGTCTATTGCTCTCTGTCCTAGTCTCTGGAGCAGCAGAAAAGAAGCCTGCTCCATCCTTAGTATGACATCCCTTCAAATATTTAAACATGGCTATCATGTCATCTCTTAGCCTTCTCTTCCCCAGGCTAAACATCGTACCCTAACCCACTCCTCATAGGGCATGGCTTCCAGACTTCCCACCATTTTGGTCACCCTCCTTTGGACACATTCCAGCTTGTCCATATCCTTCTGGAATTGTGGTGCCCAGAACTGGACACAGTATTCCAGGTGAGGTCTGACCAAAGCAGAACCGAGTGGCGCTATTAATTCCCTTGATCTAGACACTGTACTCCTATTAATGCAGCCTAGAATCACATTGGCTTTTCTGGCCAATGACTTCCCAGCTCAGAAGAGGACTGTCTGCTTGAAGGGGGCTCAGGATCCAGAGGCAGCACCTGGACTTCCTTGATGCAAGGCTGTGGACACATTAAAAATACACACATTTGAAAACTATGTATAGAAAAATGCACATGTGTTGATGTGTGCAAAACTGTTGGACACACTATAGTCAATCAGGAGGATATGTGCAGATAATATGTACCTTATAAAGCAAGAGCAAAACAGGCACACTTTTTTGGGGGGGGAGCAAATAAAGTGATACATTAAAAAGAAATCTAACTCAAATCTCAATGGAATTCAGTACATACAGGGGGCATGGATGTAGGAAAAGGAGGAAGTCATCAGATGCAGCCATTATAAATGTGTACACATCTATTCCAGATCAATTAAGACAACTATTATATTTCTACTTAATATTATCTTTTCTAGGCTAAACAAATCTTCATCTTTCAGTCCTTCTGCATGGATAGATAGATAGATAGATAATTCTATTTATTAAAACCCTTCTCTTTGTGTATGTACTTTCAAGTTGCCTGTCAACTTATGATGGCCTCATGAATTTAATACTGGTTTCTTAGTCAAGGAGTACTCTGGGGTAGTTTTGTCAGTTCCTCTTTCTGAAATATAGCCTACAATATTTTTGTAACCATTGGCAGTCTCCCTTCCAAGTCAAATCAGGGTTGACCCTGCTTAGCTTCCAAGATCATACAGGAGCATTTAGGGTATTTAGGCCTTCCATCCTGCCCTTTATGGTGAGATCTCAGAGCAGTGTATGATATAGAAATCTCAAAATCCTTCTGGATGAAAACCATAAATAATTGAAACAATTTAAAAAGCATATTACTCAGAACAACAATTAAAACTGCTTCAATAGCTCCCACAAGTTGAAACCATTTATATGTGAACTTTGAAATAAATTAGTCCTCACAGGCTTCAATAAAAAAGAAAATTGTTAAGAAACCAACACTGGCACCAGTCAGCCGTTGAAGGGGGTGACATTGCAGAATCATGGTGCCACAGCTGATAAGACCCTCTCCCATGTCCTAACACTTTGTATTGCCCTTACCAGTGGAACACAGAGGGCCACTCCAATAGACCTCTATTTTCAGTAAGGTATAGACAGACAGATAGGCACACACAGAGGAGATTATCAGACAAGTGTCTAAAAAGTTCCTTGTCCCACTATATTTAAAAGTGTAAGGACTTTTTCGGACAAGTAAAATGCAGCTCAAGCAGCCTCGCCACGTTACAAGGCTGCACCGCTGCAGCGCGTCCCTTTCGGATGACGCCCGTCCCTGCCGGTACTGTTGCGGTACCGCAGGGACATTTGAGTGTAATATTTTGGCGATTTTTACTCACGATCAACGACAGTACTGGCAGGGACAGGCGTCATCCGAAAGGGACGCCCTGCAGCGCTGCAGCCTCACAACGTGGCGAGGCTGCTTGCGCTGCATTTTACTTGTCCGAAAAAGTCCTAAGTGTCCCAGCATAATAACCCCTTTTATCATATATCACTGTAATATCAGAGCACTATCACTAGCATTGTTTACATTCGCATTCACCGGAGTGCGTGATCTCAGCAGTTCTCGCAAGAAGATGAGCATGCTTGAAAGTCTAAAAACACCAAAATTAACCAAAAAGATGATCACTCAAAGCACTAAAACACACTTTAAAGGGCAAAATGGGGAGGGTCATCAAAAGAGTGTCCCGTACCTAGTTTTTGCGTTCTAACATGGAAGTGTTCTGGCAGGTACTGCCCATTGATGCTGTATTCATGAGAGCATAATGGGATGTGGTTTCAGACACTGGCAATACTGTGAAAAAAATATCATCAGCAAGCAATTGATGGCTTGGCCCATTAATAAAAAATAATTCCTTTTTCACAGGAGCAGAATGCTTGGAGAATGTGAGAGGATGACATTGTGCAATAGGGTAGCCCTTTAATCGTATTGTGTTGTCGTTATCACACCATATTTGCCACGCCTGATAATCTCCAAACACAAATACAAACACATACATTTTAATTTGAAACTATGCCACGTCTCACCCATTTTCTTCCTCCTTTTCTCTCACTTTAAGCAGTTCCCCCCCCCACCCACTGACATCTATGCTCCATTGTGTATCAAGAAGCTTGCTACATTTGGCGAACTAATGAACTGCTACTGCAGTCTTCCTGGCAGTACTTCAGGGCCTCCCCATCATGGTCTACATTTGACATTTCCTCCTTCCTATCATCTAACTCCTTTCAAACGAAGGTCTAGAGGATGAGCCATTACCTCCTTGGCCCCTAAATTTCCAGTGACATTAATAGGAGCTGGGTGGCTCAATCCTAGCTCATGGCTTTGAAAATGGAAGGTTTAGTGATACTTCTGGGAAGGGACTTCCATCATTACATTTCTATGGGATGTTCTAGAAAGACATTTAATGCATAGCTCTGAAAAAAAAATCAGTGGTGCCTTTGAGAATGGATCTCTAAAATTATTTCTTTCTCCTTCTCTCTTTTCCTAAAATGCTAATAATTTTTAAGGGGTGTGTGTGTGGGGGGGGGAAATAAAGCTTTCCATTTTAAAAAAAGGAAATACTCTTTTGGATAATCATGATTTTTCAATGTGACTGTTTCAAATAAAAGTTATGGATTTCATTTTTTTAACATTTGCCCTTGAGAGGTCAGTAAAGGATTGCTCTGAGGAAGTGGGAAAGAAACTGGGGAAGGGCCCTCTCAATGACACTGGTGGAAACACAATGGACTGCACAAGTTCATGGAAAATAAGTATACAGTCATCCCTTCCAATTCACAGCTTTCTAATTTGCGATGTTATGAATTCACAGATTTGCAAGGCCACGGGGAGGGGGATGAGCAGTTTTCAGCTTTTCCCCCCACAGGGAAGGAAAGCCAACCAAACCCGCAGTGAACGCTGTGAGCTTGGTCGGCTTTCCTTCCCTGTTGGGGGAAAAGCTGACACTTTAGCAGGGGCAGAGGGAACAGCCAGGTAGCAGGGAGGCTTGCTGAGTCTCCCTGGTGTTTTGGAAGGTGTGGAGGGATTGGGCAGGTGATAGGGAGGCTTGCCAAGCCTCCCTGCTACTTTGGAAGGGGAGGGGGGATTGGGAGGGTGGCAGCGAGGCTTCCCGCTGCTTTGGAAGGGGAAGGTGGAAGGAGCAGCGGCAGCGAGGCTTGCTGAGCCTCCCTGCCATTTTGGAAGGGGAGGGCAGATTGGGCGTGTGGCAGCAAGGCTTCCTGAGCCTCCTCATTGCTTTGGAAGTGGCGGGGGAATGGGCGGGCGGTGGTGAGGCTTTCCAGGCCTCGCTGCCATTATTCGCATTTTTTTCAGTTTTGCGGTGGTGCTCTGCCTGTAACCCCCATGTATATTCCTTGTGTCCTCAGTAATTTAACTTGTAGTGCCTTTTGCCACATCAGTGTGTTGTAACAGCTATGATTCTGCTTGACTTAAAATAGTGACCCATGCTCTGGTAATCTCCTGTTTACTGTAACAGGTCCCATATGAGGTTGCCTTTGAAAGTGATTCAGCAAAATCTGTGAACACAGAATGTGACTCTTAATGCTGCTGCAGCAGGACTGAGCACTAGGATCATATTGTACTGGTGCTTCACCATCTTCACTATCTCCAGGGCTGTATCTGCACTGCAGAAATAATCCAGTTTGACATTGCTTTAATTGCCATGGCTCAATGCTATCAAATCTTGGGATTTGTAGTTTGTTCTGGCACTAGAGCTGTCTGACAGAGAAGGCGAAATATCTTACAAAACTACAGATCCCAGAATTCTATAGCATTGAGCCATGGCAGTTAAAGCCGTTTCCCTCTATCTAATCTTTCTGCCTTACTCTTCGATAGCCTTGTCCATACATATTCTTAGGAACATGTGTTGTGCATGTGAATGCTTTCTGTGCTATTTCTAATAAAAACTTTATTTCAATTTAACCTGGAGATCTCTGCAGTTAGTACTGGTATACATAGGTAAAAACATCCTCGCAGCCACCCTCCTCTCACAGGCATACTGTTTCAGTTAATAATTCCCCCATCTAGACTTCGATATCATGAGTAGGTCTCAAAGCACTCCCTACCACTTAGGGTAACACAGGAAACACCAGTTCCCCACCAGTGTATCCTGCCCATGGATCAGGCCTGTTCCTCCCTCATTACCTCCACAAAATGGGTCAGAGTCCAGACTGCACACTGGCCTGTCCCTGCAGCTGCTGCTGCCTGCATCCCACTCTCTGAAACCAGGCAGGAGGCCTGCAGCATGTGAGCAAGGTCCCCTGCACATGACCAGCATGTGTCCCCCTTCCTGGATCTGAAAGAGTGAGGCAGCCAACAACTACCGCAATGTGTCAGCATGCCGGAATGGGCTTCTGTGGTCATGCCAGCCCTGATCCATTTTATTTTGGCTGGAACATATTTAAGCAGGTATTTTTCTAAAATGTTTTATCAGGTCCTCCCCACCTTCCCCTTGTCTTAGCCCTGTCTTTGCCCCACGGGTCATGATCACTACCTGGTAGCAAAACAGGGTAAAAGCCCTGCATCACTCAGAGCTGCAGGGTTCCAAGATGGGGGCAAGACAGGGTAAATTGCCCATGTAGACAAGCCCTAGGACTAGAACACATATTCTACCCTTATTTATAGGTTCTCAGGACATCTAACAGTCTATGTAAAGCACAGAATTAAGACCACAAAATGCAAATTGCTGTGCAGGTGACTTGGAGTCATATATAAACATACATGCAAAAATCAGAAATCTCCAAAATTGCAAATCAAGACTTCCTGCTAAAATACAGAAGAACCAATACCAAAAGACCATAAGCAAAATGAATGTGTTTATTCACCACACAGCATTGCCACTTCTATGACTGCCATGTTGTCAAAGTTCTTGGTGCTCTACAGAGTTTTAAAAGGCAGACAGGAATAAGGGGGGAATGTGAGCAAATGCAGGTACATGTACTTAAACTTTATTAAGCTTCTCTTTGACCCTGGAACCTTGTCCTAGGGTATGCAAGGGAATTGGTGGAATCCCACATTGCACTTTATAGTCTATAAGATTTGGCCTGCTGCATTTAAGCATATATTTAAACCGAAGTATGTTCTTAACACATGCTGTCAATTCTATCATTCAAATGAGTTGTGTGCTTTGCTAAATGCAGTCTTTGCTCACACAAAATGCAGGCCTTGTTCAAACATGGAGCTACTCTCTTGCTGAGATGTTACATTTGGGGAGATGTTAATCCAGTGTATTCAGAGTTCATACGTGTGGAAAGGGCTCTGTGGGAATGAGCCACTTAAATACTCCCCTCTATCAATTCTCCACCTTCATACATGTGTTTGGTATACACCAAATAAATCTTGTTAGCCATTAAGGCAAGGATAAACAACTATGCTATGCTCAGGGACCCTCCAGAGACTGCACAAAGGGCCAAAATGCAAACAAAACAAAATTCCACCCAACCTCCAAATATGAGAGTAGCTGGAAGTCAATTTCTGGTTTGGAAAAACAGGGGGTTGTAAGATGAAAAATGCAGTCATTTGGGTGCATTTAAAGGCTTATTTTCAAGTTCTAAATAAACCTTGGCCCAATCCTACTGTTATGTCCCAACTAGACTACAGTTGTCTCTCCACATTTGCTGGGGTTAGGGGTGCAGGATCCCCACAAAAGTGGAAAAACTGCAGCTAACCTTAGCTGTCCCCCAAACCATATTTAACACACACACAAAAAGTACAATCCACAGATTCAATCCACTGTGGATGCCTTCAAGACATCAGGGTTCCTTTGCAAGGCAGAAGCAGGTGGCTGGTGGGGCTTGCTGCTGCCTCCTCTACACAGTTTCTAATAGGGACTTTACAAGCTTTGTTCATAGTCCCTCATTCTTGCAAGGCTTGTAGTCCCTATTAAAAATGGCATAGGAAAGCAGCAGTAGCGGCAGCAAATAGTTCATGAATAATCAAATCCACAAAAGTGAAACCCACAAATGTGGAAGGCTGACTGTATAGCCGTTGAGTCAATTGGATGCAATGAATGGATCATAAGTCAACACGGAGGACTTTTTCGGATGCATGAAATATACCGCAAGCAACCTCATCGAGTTGCGAGGCTGCTGCGCTGCAGAGCGTCTGTTTTGTATGACGCTCGCCCCTGGTGGTACTGTTGCAGTACCGCGGGGAGAGTTGAGCGTCATATTTCCTCGATTTTTAATCACGATCAACTTTCATGCTTAAAAATCAAGGAAATATGATGCTCAACTCTCCCCGCAGTACTGCAACAGTACTGCCAGGGGCAAGCCTCATACAAAATGGACGCTCTGCAGTGCAGCAGCCTTGCAATGCGACAAGGCTGCTTGCGGTATATTTCATGCATCCGAAAAAGTCCATAGATAAATCCTGTTTATGGAATGGGTCTATTCTAGTTGAGAACTAACAATAGATTAATGCCACAGCTATATTTACAGTACATTGCAGGTAATGGAATTTAAGCATATCATGAGTAATTTAAGACTAGGGATTGAAAGAATATTCATTAATATTTGAATGATAGACAAAACATGGATAATTTTAGCATAGGGAAAGCCTGATGAGAATACTGGAAGAACTAGGCTCTTTGCAGATTAAGACTTGTTATGCGCCTTCAAGTCAACTCTGACTAATTGTGAACCTCTCACAGGGCTTTCTTGGCAAGATTTCTTCAGAGGCAGTGTGTGTGTGTGGGGGGGTGCCATTGCTTTCCTCTGAGACTGAGAGAGTGTGACTTGCCCAGTGGGTTTCCATAACTGAATGGGGATTTAACTCATGGTCTCCTGGAATTCTAGGGCAACACTCAGAACATTGGCTCTTCAACATGAAAAATACATGTGGTCTTTTGTGCAGAATCTTTGCACTGAAAATAACACTTTCTTTACAGAAACCAAGGGTTTGTCTAGAAAATGAAAATAATCCTAATAGAATTTGCAGGGAATACCTTTTGTCCCAATGAGATCCATGAGATCTCATGGCGATTAGCCTTATTCAGAAGGAGGGGGCCAAAAACTCAAAACACTAAGGGGGTAAAGCCTTTGCAGCTTTTCTGGAAGTTTTTAAAATAATGCATGGAAATGTGCATTACTGCTGATTTAGATGACCGATTCACATTTCAGCACAGGGCAGAAGTGGAAAACTGTTTGGTTGGATGTGAATGGGGGCAGGCTTGCTGGCAATGAAGTGGCCAGAAACGTGATTTTGGAGTTTCATGTTGCCAATTGTGCACTTTTTCACTGCAGTGAGCTGACCAAACAGCTTTTTAAAGCAGGTTGCACTTGCGTACCTTTGATTTGCAGTTTAAAAGAATACTGTGCAGCGACAACTTGTTGAGAACAATAATGCAAGTAATTCAGCCTCAGCCACCATGTTGATTTGCAAAAAACAAACAAACAAACAAAAAAACCACGTGTTTTTGAGGGCAAATATGTCCCAAGCTATGAATAGTCCTTGAAAAGTATACAGGAAGGAGAAAATGGTAAAATTATTTATTCTTGCTAACAAGAATGAAATTTTATCAAGATTTACATCTGTTTCAGACCCACTGATTTCAGACCATCTAACTATGATGAAATCTAGACCCAACCCACAGAAGAAAACTCAACTTTTCAAAGTTGAACAAATCTCCTGATAAATTTGGTATTAAAATTAAAAGCAATCTAAAACATTGCTGCTCTCCTTTTAAAAAAATTAAGCCCCCATCTCATCTGCAATTGAAATGTTGAGCATTTGCATAAAATGTGTGAAATTAGAGATAATTGAAATACAGTCGCTCTCAATGTGTCTGCTCCATTTGTAAAATAAATAAATTAAAATGTCCACTAAAAGAGTGTAAAAGCCAATCCCTCACTCGCCCACCCCCTTTACCCTTCACATTTGTGTCACCGGAATACTGAATTTTAGGTTTATGTAAGTCTGGAGAATGATAACTACCCTTCAGGAGTTCTCCACACACAAAAAATTATATATGCTGAAATTCAAGAATGCAGTTCCATCCACCATACTCACATCATGAAATTATACATTGAGATTTTCTTCAGGAAAGAACAGGAAAGTCTTTTAGAAAATAAGTGTTTGGTTATCCTTAGCTTTCTGACAAGATAATGAAAAGAATCTGATGGAGAAATAAGAAAGGCTTAAGCAAAGAAACCTTGCCCTCAAAAAATGCACATTCTTGTGATGAATTCCACTTTTTTCACCATTAATGAGAGAAGCCAACATTTATCTGAAGAAACTAATTTAGGGAAAAACCATTTTTCCCTGCCTTCTCTAGAAAAAGATTACTCTTTTGCCTAAAATTTACTGAATATTTTCCATAGCTGAGATCCTATATTATGTTTGGGAAGTGTAAATCAAACCTTAGGAAGAAAACAGACTAAGGAAATGTTCCTGTTGGTGCTACTAAAATTCTCATTAAAAAAAAAACAAACAAACCTGACCATGTTGACAGTTTTACAGGACTTACATATCCAGACTATTTGAAACACTGTATCTCCCTATACAAATCAGTGCAAGTGTCAAGATCAGCAGGCTTTTTTATTTTTCAGTCCCACCACCTTCTCACGGGTGGTTGGTGAGGACTTGGGAGAGAGCCTTCTCCATGCCTGTTCCCAGACTGTGGAACTCTCTTCCGCAGGAGGTCAGGTTAGCCTCCTCCCTGTTCTCTTTTTTGCCAATAGGTGAAGACGTTTTATTTAGGCATGCTTTTGAAATGTGAATTTTAATTAGGAAATTGTGTCCTATGTATAATTGATGTGCTATTTTTCGTATAATTTAATGTTTTTAATTCTTATTGAAACTGTCTTTAATCTACATGTTATGTTTAATCATGGTAATTATTTAATTCTTTTTTAAACTTTTGCAATGTTTTACTTGTATTTTTTAAATTATTGTAAGCCACCTTGAATCCCATCTCGGGAGAAACACAGAATATCCATCCAATAAATAAATAAAGTTCTCCCAGTGTCATGTAGTGGTTTGAGCATTGGACTACAACTCTGAAGACCAGGGTTCAAATCCTCACTCAGCCATGGAAACCCCCTGGATATCCTGAGGCAAGTCATACTCTCTCAGACTTAGAGGAAGGCAAAGGCAAATTCCCTCTGAGCAAATCTTGCAAAGAAAACTCTGTGATGGGTTTGCCTGTCCAAGAAAGCAGTCCAGAATACAGTCTAAGGGTCAAAGCTTATGGAAGGCAGCATAGTCCAGAAGTAGGTCTGTGGGTCCACAGGGTCAGGCAGCAGCATAGTCAGGAACAGTCCAAGGTCTAAACACAAATCAAAGCAACAGGAATCAGCAGGAAGCTTTCTCCAGGAAGATCAGCTGATCTTTGACAAAGCCATCACATTTCCCCAAAGCGTATATATAGCAATCAAGGCTTTGCCAGGTGCTTCTTGATAAGCAGGTGTTTCTCATAAAGTCTGTGATTTCCTTTGAACTTCCTTTTGAGATCACTGCTGGCTGTATGATGGTGGAGGTAAGTTTGTCTCTTCTTCTTCATCCTAATATGAATTTGCAGGGCTCTCTGCTGGGACTGATGCCAACCCACTAGGACCAGGCTCTTCCTCTGCTGGAGCCTCTAAGTTGGCAGGGATCCCTGCTGTCTTCCAAGCACATATAATTACTTTTTTAAAAAAACTCATCATACCCATTACACCTTTTTCTACCCCAACCAATAACAAGGTGAAATTCTGTTTTAAAAAGAGGTGTTTGCCCGCTGATGAAAATTTATTTATTTACTTACTTATTTAGAGTATTTATACCCCATTTCTTAGTCACAAAGGTTCACAAGGCAGCTTATAATTTTTTAATTTGGGAGTTCCATGCCTTCAGGTTTACAATCTAACTAAGGCATGGCACACAAGGAAAAGGGAATGGCATTGAAGGAAGGCTTTAAATACAGCTGGTTCCTCCCTCCTTCCCAAACCAAGGCAGTGGCATTTGGGATGGTTGGAGGCCCTTTCATCTGCCTCTGGGCATGGGCATGATGGAGCTGTGCTTGCCTCTTCTTCTCTCCCTCCATGCCAAGGCAGTGGAAGTTGGGATGGATGGAGGCCCTTTCATCTGCCTCTGGGCCTTGGCATGATGGAGCTATGCCTGCCCCTTCTTATCTCTTTCCAAGGCCAGGGCAGTGGCATTTGGGATGGATGGAGGCCCTTTCATCTGCCTCTGGGCCTAGGCATGATGGAGCTAAGCCTGCCTCTTTTTCTCTCTTTCTGAGGCCAGGGCAGAGGCAATTGGGATGGAGGAATGGCCTTTCATCTGCTTCTGGGCCCAGGCATGATTGAGCTGTGCTTGCCTCTTCTTCTCTTCCTCCAAAGCCAGGGTACTGACTGTTGGGATGGAGGGAGGGCCTTTCATTTGCTTCTGGGCCTATGGACATTTTCAGACACGTCTTACTGTGCTAGAAGCTTTTGGGAGAGCTTCGGCACTGCCGTGCACCAGGGACCCCATTTCAGACAATGCTGTCCCTCTGGCAAAATTGTCCGTGTCACTTCTGTGTAGGATTGGAGGCGGCCACGCCATATTTTATTCACAGACAACTTTCGTGAATAAAATCTGGCAAAATATGGTGTGGCCGCCTCCAATTCCTACACGGAAGTGACACGGACGATTTCGCCAGAGGGATGGCGTTGTCTGAAATGGAATTCCTGCCATGCGGCAGCACCGAAACTCTCCCAAAAGCTTCTAGCATGGTAAGACATGTCTGAAAATGTCCCATGTATGTGCCTGCCTCTCCTTCTGTCTCTCTGAGGCCAGGACAAGAGATGTGAGATAACTGATCCTCTCTTGGGAGGGAGTTCCATAGCCTGTGAGCAGCTACCAAGAAGGCTTTTGCCCATTAGATATGAAGTGAGTGGTATAAAGATAAAGGCCTTGCCCCAAAATCATAAGATTTAGGCAGGTTCATATGGGAAGATACATTCCCCCATGTTCCCACTTCACTCTCCAATCTTCTCTCCTAGGGGCATTATATATGGCCTATGATATCACTCCAGTCCTCCTAATTATTCAGGTTCTCTTTTCCTTTTTTTCTAACCCATTTTCACCTATAGATTAACCCCTTACTTATATAAACACATTTTAGATGGACATGAAAGGAGCATTGCAGAAGGAAAACAGATCATGTAAACAAGCCCTCACATTGCTGCCTGTTGCCAGCATGGTTGTCAAAGTAATCAGCAGAGTTGTATTTCTTTCTCTCTTTCTTTCATTCTTTATTTCTGAAGTATAGAAATATCTGGACAGAAAGAGGTTTAAGGTATTTCCCTTCCTCCTGAAATCTTCCGTGCAGGCAGCTTTCCCCCCTGTGAGTTGTCATATCTCCCAAACACCATTTCCCATAATGATGGGAACATTGGTGAATGAAGATGGTAACCTTCACCTAGGTTTCCTGATTCTGTATTGTGCACAATTACTTTAAATTGCTGTGGGGGTTCTTTTTGCATGTTGGAAACCAAGGCGTTTGAATAGCTGCCCATTTCTCGCCACCAAAGCGTCTCTTTTTTGAAGTTGATTGGTGTCCCCCCAGTAACAGCAATGCTGCCTGGCATCGGAAATGACAAGATAACTGGAGTGTAATTTCACTATAAGAAGAGAGAGAGAGAGAGAGGAGAGAGAGAAAATCCATGGGGCATCGTATGAATAACATTTTTTGGAGCTCAAAGAATAACACCGCAAAGCTGCCTGTGTGATTCCAAGGAAGAAACCCTCAGGCTGAGAAGAGTCAGACCCTGACACATTAGTGAGTGCACTAATAAGGTGTAATTGGACAACAGGATGGAGACCTTCCCACTTCCAGGTCTCTGAAAAACACCCTTTCTCTGGTGCCAGGTGGGTAGTATGGGGAGAATGGGCTTTTTCTTTCCCACTGCCAAGAAAACAAAGCCTGGGCAATTGAGATGAATGCTAACATGCTGGGCCAATGGCGATCGGAGATTATGAAGGGGATGGTGTCATTTGGAGTAGAGGGCACCTCCTGCAGCCCTGCACAATGGCACCTCACACTCTCTGACTGAAGAAACATTTGCAGGAGCTGTAAAACCAGGCAAGTAAAATACTAATAAAAAAGTTTGCCTCCCCCCACAAACAGGAGCAGATTGAAATAGATTTTTTTCCCAATAGAAAAATAACATCAGGTGCATTTTGCAGGTATGCTGCATCAAGATATTGCTGGTCAGGTATAGGAAAAGAAATCTGTATAAGACCTGATGGCCTGTTGTTTAAACCAGCTGGATAAAGGGGGATTAATCTCTCAAACTGGATTTTGCTCAGATGTCACCACTAAGTTTGTCACCACTAAGTTTGTTCCATCTTGGTTCTCCAACAGACTATTTTTTTTCTTAAGAAAAATGTATACAGGTCAACCCCTGTATCTGTGGGGGATGTGTTCCAAGACCACCCATGGATACCTGAAACCATCGATGATAGGGAACCCTATTAATTTCAATGAGATGAATGCCTGACCTAGAAATTCCTAGAGAGAACATTTTTTTCCAGACATGGATAAGTAGAACTATGAATACCAAATCTGTGGATACGGGGGTTGACCTGTACATATTTTTGTATACATTTTTTGAATGTGTCCTTTTTTGAGCATGCTTTTTCAAATGAATGCATTCTGCAAGGTTAATTTCTACTACGTGGAATATTTTTGCATCTATTTCCCCAAGCAGACACTTTTCTATATGCACTGCTTCAAACATTTGCAACTTTGTGTGAATGCTTTTTCAAATATATGCATTTTTGTACTCTTTCTTTCTTTCCTTCTTTCCTTCTTTCCTTCCTTCCTTCCTTCCTTGTTTCTTTCTGAACTCCTCTGCAAACCTCAGGAAAGTATAGATTTTGCTATCTGTCTGCATTTTGGTTTGGGTTCCAGTTCAGAAAATATGGATCTGATACATTCACACAAAAATTCAAACCAATCAATTTCTCATGCATCTGTAACTCAGATTGCTGAAAGTCACCATCCAAAAACATCTGGAAAATGGTATAATTCCCATCATGATCTACACTGATTGACAGGATTCTCCAGACATTTCTGCAAGAGTCTTTCCTAGATCTACCTGGAGTTGTCAGGATCCAGACCTGGGACTTTCTGCTATCCAAGCATGAGTTCTCTCACTGAGGCATTACCTTCTCACTTGTTTCTTCTTATCTTGGCTGTGATTGCAGACCAAGGAAATAAAGCATAACTTTATGTTTAGAGTTATGTGACAGTTGTGCAATGCCTCTTTTTTTACTGAACCGTAGCATTGCATACCCAAATGTGCAACCCAATATACTGCCACATCTGCATGATCAAGGCATAACCATATGTACATGCATCAATAATCAATGAAAATGTTCATCTATGTGCAATGCGCATACATACACATTGCACATGTGACACTGTGTACACCACTGTTTTCTGCAAACTGAAACTGAATGTGCCTCTCCTGCATTGGACAAAAATATCCCACCACTTCCTTGAGAGACCATGCACATGTGTAGAACACCAACAGGATTCCACCCACTATATTTGGTGTCAGGAGAGGGCTGTCCTTCCAAGTGGATTAAGAGAAATGGCAAATCCCAGCTTTGCCTTGCCTATACTAAAGGGTGGGTGGGGGACCTTAAATCTAGAGCATGTTTGAGTTGCAGTCCATGGGAGCAAATAAAACTGACCCATTTCTACTGCTAAGAAACCCTTGCCTGACATCTCTTTTCTAGTCCCTCTTACAGTAACATACTGGAAACAATGTTAACTTCAAAAAAAGTGAACAAATGTGCCTCTAGACCAGGGTTGGGCAACTGCATGGGGGTCAAGGGCTAGGTTTGCCCCAGACCCACCTGTGGACCACACTTCCACACACAGCAAGCCCAAATACCTGTTTCCTTCTTCAGTCCCTCTCAAAATGGCAACAGGAAGTGATATTACTTCCTGTTGCTATTTTGAAAGGAACTGCAAAGGGAAACAGAGGTTTGGGGGCAGCATAGGTTTTTGGGTGCTTGTTGGGTAGGGATGGGCTATTTTCTGTGTTTTTGTGCACATATGGGGCTTTTTGTTTGGGGGATAAATCGGCTGAAAATTGCACCATTGTTGTTGTTTTTTGAATTGGGGATTTTGAAGCTTTTGGGGACTAGTGGGGAGCTTCAGGGCCCCCAAAAGTGTAATTCAAGAGCTGCATGCAGCTCGTGGACCAAACTGTGCCCAGCCCTGCTCTAACTCCTCCCCCAGCATAATAAACTCTTTCTTGTGAAGAAGACTCAAGTTACGTGAAAGAATTTCAGACTGCATATATTTTTGGAGCACTGTTCGTACAATATTCATTACCTCTGAGATGCTCAAGTGTTTCAATATGTTTGCAAGAGTGCCAGAAGCCAAAACACATATCTTCAGTTTAGAACCATCCTCTTGATTTCCGTCATGGTCTTCTCTCCTCTGATACTGGCCAAATCATCTGTCCCACAGGGCAGGCAGGCTGAGATAATCAACTGCAGAAACCACATCTCACTGTCATAGGAGACTAGCCCAGTCTGAACTTGCTGAGTGACATGTGCAAAATTGATCATTTGAGAGCTTTTTGTAGAACACAGAACTTCAAGAGGAGAACCCAAGGCATTTTCTTTCATCAACTTAGTTCTAATTTGATCAAAGCATTTTTTTTAAAAAAAGTAATTCATCTAACCCACTTAATTTCTTGCCCTCCTCTGCTATACTTTGCAATATATGATATATTCAGCATTTTCAATTCTCAGTTTCCTGAAGAGGCTACTTGTTTAAATAGATCAGAGACAGAAATTGTACAGCCTTCCAGATGTTATTGGACTGCAGCTCCCAGCAAGCCTAGCCAGCATAACAAGTGGTAAGGAATTATGGGAGTTGCATTCCAATAACATCTGAAGGCCTTTACCTGTCTAGCAATAGCAATAGCATTGATATTTATATCATTATATTTTTTTTTGCGAAGAAAAGCCAGAGAGAGAGAGAGAGAGAGAGGAGATATTTATATACCGCTTGTCAGTGGTGAAGCACTCCCTAAGCAAGTTACAATGTTTTTTAGCTAATTGCCTCTATAAGCTCGATATTCATTTTACTGACATAGGGAAGGATGGAAGGCTGAGTCAACCTTTGAAGCCCTCTGGAATTGAACCACCAGGGTTCAATACCGATATGAACCTGTTAGAGCTCTAAGGGGAGACTCTTCTCTCTGTTCCACTACCTTCTCAGGCTCATTTGATGAGAACAAGGGAGAAGGCATTCTTGGTGGCTCTTCACAGACTTTGGAACCCCCTCCCTAGGGAGACTAGGATGGTTTCCTCCTTGCTTGCTTTCTACCAGCAAGTAACAACACTGCTGTTCCACCAGGCTTTTAGAAACTGACTAGGATAGGGTTTTAATGTTATGTTGTACTGTTTTGTTGATTTTTTATGTAGTCTTTTAATGAATTTTAAATGGTTTTAACTCTACAGAATCACAGAATCATAGAAGTGGAAGAAACCACAAGGGCCATCTAGTCCAACCCATGCAGGAATACAGAATCAAAATATTCCTGACAGATGGGCATCCAGCCTCTGTTTAAAAACTGCCAAAGGAGGAGACTCCACCACATTCCAAGGCAGTGTATTCCACTTCTGAACAGCTCTTACCATCAGGAAGTTCTTCCTAATGCTTACGTGGAATCTCTTTTCGTGTAGTTTGAACCCATTGCTCCATGTCTGAGTCTCTGGAGCAGCAGAAAACAAGCTTGATCCAGCCTCACTGAGCCTAATCCCTTCAAATATTTGAACATGGCTACCAATCTTCTCTTCTCCAGGCCTCTTCTCCATACCCAGCTTCTGAAGTTGCTACTCATAGGGCATGGCTTCCAGACCTTTTGCCATTTTGGTTGTCCTCTTCTGGACACATTCCAGCTTGTCAATGTCCTTCTTGAATTGTGGTGCCCAGAACTGGACACCGTATTCCAGGTGAGGTCTGACCAACATAGAATAGAGTGGTATTATTAGGTTATTTATTTCTTTAAAATAAGTTTTATAGTTATACTGTTGTCCCTTCGTATTTGCTGGGGTTTGGTTCCAGGACTTCCCATGGATACCAAAATCCGTGAATACTCAAGTCCCATTATATGCAGTGGCATCGCAAAATGGTGTCCCTTATATAAGATGGCAATAACAAGGTTTGCTTTTTGGATTATGTTTTTTAAGAATATTTTCAAGCCGTGAATACTTATATCTGTGGATACCAAATCTGTGGATACAGAGGGACAGCTGTATTCTTGATTGATGTTTATGTATAGTTTTTAATATATACTGTCTTGAATAAGTTGTAAGCTACCTTGGGAGACCCTTTATTGGGAAAATGACAGGATAAAAATGAAGAAAGGGAGGGGGGAGGATAGGGAGATCAATTTTATTTGCTTCCATGGAATGCAACTCAAATATTTGATCCATAGATTTAAGGTTCCCCCACCTTTTAGTGTAGGCAAGGCAAGGCTGGGATTAGCCATTCTCCCCAGTCTGCTTGGATGGGCAGCCCTCCCCTGATTCCAACCCTTGTATCCATGGAACCAATATCTGCAATTTCAGCTATCTGTGGGCCACAAAATAGGGATACGTATCATAGGGTGGCACTGGAAAATGCCTAGATAGATATCCTCTCTAGTCATATTCTAGGTCCTCCAACACAACTCTATGGTATCTTTTTACCAGAACTCCTTTTTTAAAAATAGAGTTACTGTTATCTCTGGTTTCCAGCTTCCACGGTAAGTCTGGGAACTGAACCCCAGTGGATATGGAGGTTTGACTGTAGTAGTCACCTTGCCAAGCAAACCATATGATACATTTGCCACGAGTCAGATCTTACTTAGGGGCACATGACAAGAAGTCTGGCATTCAGTGGTATTGCTTCCTCAAAACTTCCAGGACATGGAGATTCCATAGAGTAACCATGGCTGATAGACCATGAACGAGTCTAATCCACTTGCAAATCCATCTAAGATGGCAGACATTACCACTTCCCACAGCTGTGAATGTATGAGAAAGAAAGAAAGAAAGAAAGAAAGAAAGAAAGAAAGAAAGAAAGAAAGAAAGACAGCCAGGTAGGTATTGTGTCCATTCCAAGATAGCAAATCATTGTTATAATCATATACTGATAATTTATCCAAATAGGAAGCAATCAGAGTTTATTTCACCAATTCATAAAGTCATAAACATGGATACAAATGAAAATAACTATATCCCCTCTGCCCACATTTGTGCCTAAGGATATTACTATTCTTTGAAAGACCTTGATTCTTTTCTCTCTACAGTTCCCATAAGTGTGACTGAATGATGGCTTTTAGAAAGCTCCATGTTTTTATACCATTAATTCAGACAAGCATTGTTAGGCAAATAAGCATTTAATTCCCAATGCTTGGCATCTTTCACAACCTACCAGCAAACAAATAAACAGCCCAGGGACAATGGCAAACAAATTACAGAGAAGCATACTAGGAAGATGACCTTTGAACTTCTCACCTCTTGGGTAAGGGTGAATGTTCATTAATGTGATTTCCATTGTTCAGGGATGGATTTTGTGTTTTGTTTTGTTTTCACACAATCCTTTGTGTGCATTTTTTTTAAAAAAAGTACATTACATCTGCAGGATGCAATTTAAGGAAAAATAACGATAAAAGAAAACAATGGACCCTCCCTCTCCTCCTGCCACATGCTTTCCCAGTATATTTATTGGCCGCTCCTAAGAAGGTGCTGATGGATTAGCACAACAAACCTGTTTGTTTGAAAGGACAATGTGAGCTGCAAAGATTTGCCTATATTTTTTTAACCTGCTGTGTGTTTTCAGTAGCAACATACAATACTTAACATACAATACTTCTGACTATAGGAAGCTCTAAAATATTTGCCAAAGTCATGGCAATGATCTTTAGAGCTTCCTGGAAGATTTACTTCTGAACACCTAAAACAGTGCTTCTGTATCTCAGGGCAAAAGCTAGTAATAGCCGGTGGCTTCCATTTCAGGGGTGCTGTGAATCCACTCTGGGCTTTATTATTGAGTTTAAAGGAGGTATCCAAGGTGCTGAACCAATTCTGGAGCTACGCTTCAGCATTTTGGATGGCTTTTTAAAGCCTATTATAGATTTTATAGCTAACACACATTGGAAACTGCTTAATGCAGTGTATTTGTGTAAATTGCTTTTCCTTAAAACAATTTGTAAGCCTCTTTGACAGCCTTGTGGCTGAAGAGCAGGATATAAATAACTAATCATAATCATCATCATAGAATCAAAGACTTAGAAGTGACCACAAGGGCCATCCAGTCCAATCCCCCTCAATGCAGGAATCAAAGCATTCCTGACAGATGACACTCCAGCCACTGTTTAAAAACCTCCAAAGAAGGAGATTCCACCACACTCTGAGGTAGTGTTTTCTACTCTCAAATATCTCTTGCTGTCAGGATGTTCTTCCTCATGTTTAGGTGGAATCTCTTTTCCTGCAGTTTGAACCCATTGCTCCTTGTCCTAGTCTCTGGAGCAGCAGAAGACAAGCTTGCCCCTTCTTCATTATGATATCCTTTCAGATATTTAAAAATGCCTATCATGTCCGTTCTTAACCTACTCTTCTCCAGGCCTAAACAAGGCCATCTCCCAAGCCACACCTCATAGGACATGGTTTCCAGACCTTTCACCATGTTCAGCTCCCTCGTCTGGACACATTCCAGCTTGTCAATAGCCTTCTTCAACTGTGGTGCCCAGAACTGGGCACAATATTCCAGGAGAATTCTGACTAAAGCAGAATACAGCGGTAGTATTTCTTCATTAAGTGTAGAGATTATGGACTTTTTCGGACAAAGAAAAAACAACGCTAGCAGCCTCGCCACGTTGCAAGGCTGCAGCGCTGCAGGGCGTCCGTTTTGCATGACGCCCGTCCCTAGCGGCACTGTTGCAGTACCGCTTGGACATTTGAGTGTTATATTTAGCAGATTTTTACTCAGGATCAACGATTAAAATCGTGAGTAAAAATCGCTGAAATATAACCCGCAAATGTCCCAGCGGTACTGCAACAGTACCACTAGGGATGGGCGTCATTCAAAACGGACGCCCTGCAGCGCTGCAGCCTCGCAACGTGGCGAGGCTGCTAGCGTTGTTTTTTCTTTGTCCGAAAAAGTCCTATAATTCTATTACTGCATCCTAGAATCGCATTGGATTTTTTAGCTGCTATATCACACTGTTCAATCATGTTCAGCTTGTGGTCTGCTAAGACTCCTAGATCCCTTTCACATGTGCTGTTGTCAAGCCAGGTATCATTCATCCTAGACCTGTGCATTTCATTTTTTTTTTCCTGCCCAAGTGTAGCAATCCTACATTGCTCCCAGTTAAAATTCATTTTCTTCATTTTGGTCCAGCTTTTTAATCTGTCCAGGTCATTTTGAATTCTGATCTTGTCCTCTGGGGTGTTAGCTACCCCTCCTAATTTGGTGTGGCTGTCCTGGGTTCTTCAGACTCAGTGACAAGCAGTTTCAGAGTAAAAAACAGAGAACTTTATTATCACAGTAATCCAATGAGCTATCCCTACAAGTTCGTTGCTTAAAATCAAACCTAACAAACAGTACTAAAAGATTCTCCAATCTACAAAATCTGGTGGGCTATACAGTCCATGTTATACAGTCTATCTATCATCCCCACCCGCATTTCCCACTGTACCAGAGCTCAGCCTCTTTTTCTTAGAGTAGAACCCATGTGCCAGGGCTTATCAAACCACTCCAGACACAGAGCATATACTCCCTTTTATATTTAAGCTACATACTCATTAGCAGTACAGAAAGAGTGCAAATACAAGTCTCTCTCTGGCTTTTCTTCGCAAACAAAGATTCAGGAAGGACTCATCCCGCGCTTTCTGCAAGCGCGCTGATGACTAAAAAGGCCAATCCGAGATAAACAAGTCCGGTTGCAAAAAGCACAGCAGAAGGTCTCCTTGGGTGATGTTTTTGGGTTGTGATTCTTTCTGCGTTGTCGTTTCTCTTCAAGACTTGTTCGTCGTGAGTTCTCAAATAAGGCTGCAACATTGTGGATAGTGAGTCTCCATGCCTCCCGATGTGAGGCCAGGGCGGACCACTGTTGGTGATCAATTTGGCCAAGCCTGAGATGTTGTTTCAGGGAGTCTTTGTATCGCTTTTTTTGGAGCGCCCCTCTTACGCTGACCCGTGGTGAGTTCACCGTAGAGTAGTATTTTTGGGAGGCGATGGTCCTCCATCCTAGAAACATGCCCTGCCCAGCGCAGCTGTGTTCTCAATATCATGGCCTCAATGCTGGTGATCCCTGCTTGCTCAAGGACAGCAACATTCGTCACATAGTCCAGTGTATATTTAGGATTGTGCGTAGACAGCGCTGATGAAAGCGCTCGAGTAGTCGTAGGTGGTGGCGATAGGTGACCCATGTTTCAGATCCATAAAGGAGGATAGACAGTACGATGGCTCTATACACACTGATTTTTGTGCTTTGCCTCAGGTGTTTATTGCTCCAGACTCTTTTGTGAAGTCTTCCAAATGCACTATATGCCTTTGCTAATCTGTGATCGATCTCTTTGTCAATCTTGGCATCTGAGGAGATGATGCTTCCCAGGTAGGTGAACTGCTGAACGGACTTGAGCACTGATTTGCCGACGGCAATGTGGGGATGGTGGTGTTCGTCCTGTGGTGCAGGCTGGTAAAGAACTTCTGTTTTCTTCAGGTTGACTTCTAGCCCAAACAGCTCTGCAGCTGTTGCAAAGCAGGATGTTAGGCGCTGCAGAGCTGCTTCTGTGTGGGCAACAAGGGCAGCATCATCGGCGAAGAGCAGCTCACGGACTAGATAGTTTAGAGTCTTAGTGTGAGCCCTCAGACGGCTTAAGTTAAACAAGCTACCATCAGTACGGTAGCGTATATAGATGCCGTCGTCTTCTTCAAGCTCTGCCATAGCCCTTTGGAGCATCGTGCTAAAGAAGATTGTAAATAAAGTTGGTGCAAGAACACAACCTTGCTTCACTCCATTAGTTATTAGAAAGGGCTTTGAAAGAGCATCGCCATATCTGACTTGACCACGCTGGCCCTTGTGTAGCAAGATAATCATTTTAAGGAATTTGTGGGGACATCCTAGTCTTTCCAGGATCTGCCACAGACCTTTTCTACTTACAGTGTCAAAGGCTTTGGTGAGGTCGACAAATGTTACATAGAGACCCTTGTTCTGCTCCCTACATTTTTCTTGCAGTTGCCTAAGGGCAAATACCATGTCTGTAGTGCTCCTATTGGCTCTGAAGCCACATTGGCTTTCAGGGAGAAGTTCTTCTGCAATAGCAGGAACTAACCTGTTCAGGAGTATCCTTGCAAGGATTTTTCCAGCAATAGAGAGCAGTGTTATGCCTCGGATTTTGCTCCTTTTTTCTTGTACAGGGTGATGATGACTGCATCTCGGAGGTCTGATGGCAGTTCCCCTTTTTCCCAGCAATTCACAAGGAATTCGTGGAATTTTTCGTGGAGTGCATGACTTCGGGTGGGATTCCATCAATCCCAGCTGCCTTGCCGTTTTTCATCTGCTGTATGGCAAACAAAGTTATACAGTAGTACTGAATTTGGCAGAAAGGTCACGCCCGGGACAGATCCTGACATGGTGTCACCTGCAAATTTGATAAGCATGCCCCCTATTCCATTATCCAAGTCATTGATAAAGATGTTGAAAAGCACTGGGCCCAGGACAGAACCCTGTGGGACCCCACTGGTCACTGCTCTTCAGGATGAAGAGGAGCCATTGCTGATCACTTTTGGGTTCAGTCAGTCAACCAATTACATATCCACCTAACAGTTGCATTGTCTAGCCCACATTTTACCAGCTTGCTTGCAAGAATATCATGAGGGACCTTGTCAAAGGCCTTTCTGAAACAGCATTCCCTTCATCTTCCAAGCTTGTAACTCTATTTTTTAAAAAGTGAGAAGATTAGTCTGGCATGACTTGTTTTTGAGAAACCAATGTTGACTTTTAGTAGTCACAGTGTTCCTTTCTAAGCACTTACAGACTGTCTGTTTAATGATCTGCTCTAGAATCTTTCCTCTTGATGTCAGGCTAAGTAGGTGGCAATTGTTTGGGCCACTCCCCCCCCCTTTTAGCATGGGGACAACATTTGCCCTCCTCCAGTCTGCTGGGACTTCTCCTGTTCTTCAGGAATTTTCCAAGATTATTGACAGGGGTTCTGAGATTACTTCTGCCAGTTATTTTAATACCTTTGGATGTAGTTTGTCTGGCCCTGGAGAGATCAATTCACTTAGAGTAGCCAGGTATTTCTGTACTACCTCTTTACCTATTCTGTGCTGCATTTCCGTCTCCCCTGCCCCCCTTCCTCTGAGTTCAAAGAAAAGGCAAGGCAAAGAGACAGGGCGATGCAGTTTCAACTAACTTCCCAAACTGATGCCACGGTTCAGAGACACTATTGCCACCATGTAATGGCTAAAACTAGAGCTCTCTAGCCTTGGGACCCCAAATTAGCTCCCCTGTAGAGGTAACCCCAAGTAGCCTCACCCCAGAGCATCCCCTACAGGACAAAATGCTGCTACCATCCACTGAGTCCAAACTGGGGCTCTCTCACCTTGGAAACCCCCCCTTTTTTCATGCACAGTGCAGTGGGAAGCTGTGCAGGGTCTCTGGTAACTACTGGAACTCCCTGCCACTATACACTCAACTAGCTCCTTCCTCCTACCCCCAGAGAAAGAGTCAGAGTAGCATGCTCCAGAGACAGAGGCACATTTAAGCATCAGTGAAAGGAAGATCAAGAAGTTTATACAAGTGAGTTCCAGTCATGCAATCTCATATGAGGCAAGGTTCTCCCATACCCCAGGCATTCTTAAAGTTACTGAAATAAGAAGGTATTAATATCAGAGCATTCAGTTGTTCTAAATTACATTTAGTTACTAAATTTAGCGACATCCAATCAAAGTAGATAAATTAAAAGAAAGTCCCTAACACAAACTAAACGGGCCCTAAATACCTACTCAGTACTTTGCAGTCTGTTGCCTCTAGATCAGTGGTTCTCAACCTGTGGGTCCTAGATGTTGTTGGGCTACAGTTCCCAGGAGCTGAGGTCTCACCTTGACAGCCAGGTGATCCTCCCAGTCATTAGTGAGGTTGTAGAATTGAACTCACGGCCTCACTAATGACTGGGAGGATCACTTGGCTGTCAAGGTGAGACCTCAGAGGGCTCCTAGGAGCTGTAGTCCAACAACATCTGTGGACCCACAGGTTGAGAACCACTGTTCTAGATGGTATCAGGGCAAGCTGGGAGCCAAGCCAGGTGGCTCCAAGCATTGTCCAGTCTTGATTCAAGCCACATGGTCTCAGTCTGGCAAAAATGGCTTCACACAAAAGCAGTTATATCTTTGTTAGAGTTCCCGGGTCTAGAGCTGTGATTGGCCATTTCAGGTCTGATGATGTGATGTCATTGATGATGTCATCTCATTAGCTCCTGTGGAGGTGGTATTTAGACCCTCCTATTAACCCTTTTCTTACCTGATGCTATGCTGGCAAGAGAATGCTGTTTATACATAAAGGGAATTATAGTTCTCTGGCAGAATGATGGGAGTTGAAATCAACCTTGAAGCAGCATGATGGGAACCCCATCATGACACGCCTGCTGCATCATCTGTTCCATTTTCCCTAGGATGAGCACTGTTTTTCTTTTAGGAGAAAACTAAGGAAACAAAGGTATTGAGTAATTTTGCCCTTTCTTTGTCCTCTGTTATTATTTTGCCATCTTCTTCACATAGTGGCCCTACCATTTTCTTGTTCTTCCTTTTCTTATGGATATAACAAAAAACAAAAAACAAACAAACAAACAAACACTTTTTATTGTTTTTAACCTATCTAGCAGGCCTGACCTCATTCTATACTTTAGCTTTTCTGACTGACTACCTACACATGCTGGTTATTTGTTTTAAATCCTCTTTGGTGGTTTCCCCATTTTTCAATTTCTTGTACATGTCCCTTTTAAATCTTAGCTCAGTTGAAAGTTCTTTAGACATCCATCCTGGTTTCTTTAGACACCTCCCCTTTTTCCTACTCAATGGAACTGTTTGAAGTTGTGCCTTTAATATCTCACTTTTAAGAAACTCCATCCATCATGAACTCCCTTCTCTTTTAGTATTTCTTACCATGGGAACACACTAAGTATTTCCCTAAGTTTACTGAAATCAGCTTTCTTAAAATCTAGAATTATTGTATGACTATGATTGGCTTCCCCTTTCCACTGTATCATAAACTCCAGGAGAGCATGGTCACTCCCACCTAAGGATCCTGCCACTTCCACCCCAGTAACCAGGTCATCACTGTTGGTTAGGATCAGATTTAAAATAGCTGATCCCTTTGTTGGCTCTTCCACCTTCTGGACAATGAGATTGTCTGCAAGGCAAGTAAGGAATTTCTTAAACCTTATATTCTTAGAATCATAGAATCATAGAATTGTAGAGTTGGAAGAGACCACGAGGGCCATCCAGTCCAACCCCCTGCCACGCAGGAAATCCTGATCAAAGCATCCCCGACAGATGGCCATCCAGCCTCTGTTTAAAGACCTCCAAGGAAGGAGAACCACCACGCTCCGAGGGAGTGTGTTCCACTGCCGAACAGCTCGTACTGTCAAAAAGTTCCTCCTAATGTTGAGGTGGAATCTCTGTTCCTGGAGCTTGCATCCATTGCTCTGTGTTCCAATCTCTGGAGCAGCAGAAAACAAGCCTGCTCCATCCTCAGCGTGACACCCCTTCTTCACAGAGTTTGACTCCAAACAAATATCCCATTACTGTTACATCTCTCTTTTCTGAAAGTTTGGTCATCCGTTCCAAGAAGGCATCATTCAAGTCCTCATTCTGGCTTGAGTTTTTTTAGTAGACCCCGCACCCACAATGTCATCATTGTTGTTTTTCTCCCCCTTAATTTTTACCCAGATGATCTCAATCCGGCTTCCAGAATTTAAGTCATAAATCTCTTCACAGGTGTAAGCATACTTGATATATAATGCTCCTCTTCCTCCTTTCCTGTTTGGTCTATTTCTATGAAGTAAGTTTACCTTTCTATTACTACATTCCAATCATTAGACCCATCCCATTAGGTTTTAGTAATCCCTATTATACCATATTTGCTTTGCTGTGTTGAGTTCATGTTCATCTTGTTTATTTCCCATGCATGTGCATTAGTGTAGAGACATATAAGACCATGGTGTCTTATTTAATGTTTAAATAACATTATTTAATGCTGACAAATGCTAGACGCTTATTTAATGTTTTTTTTTTCCTCCCACTGTTGGGCCCTTGTACTATTCATGCAGTTTTCTCTATAACGTTTGGGATATTATCTCCAGCACTTTATGAACTCCCGCCCTCAAGAATACTTTCTCCCTCCCCCACACATAACTCTATTTAAAGCCCTCCTGATCAAGTTTGTGAGACTCTTAACAACAACAACAAAATCCTATTGCTAGTGTTGACCACAATGTGTTTATTTTCTATTTACCATAAAGTCAACTTTGACTTATGGTGACCCTATGAATGAGACACCTCCAACTGCCCTCCAAACTCAAGACTGTGGCTTCCTTAACTAAATCTGTCTATCTGCAATGTGGCCTTCCTCTTTTCCTACTACCTTCTTCCTTACAAAACATTATCTTTTCCAATGTTATCTCGTGATATGCCCAAAGCAAAATTGTCTCATTTTAGTTATCTTGGTTTCTAGGGAGAGTTCGGGCTTGATTTGGTCTGAGGTCCATTTGTTTTTCTTTTTTGCAGTCCATGCTATCCACAGAACTCTTCTTTAGTGAGTTGATTCTCTTCCTATCAGCTTTCTTCACTGTCCAGCTTTCACGACCATACATTGAATTGGCAATACAATGTCAGGGACAATTCTAACTTTGTTATTCAGTGATGTATTTTTAAATTTGAGGATCTTATCTAGTTTCCTCATCGCTGCCTTTACAAGTATTAGTCTTCTTTTAATTTCTTGACCACAGTGGACCTATTGAATCAGTTAGATTCTCCTAAGTGTTGATTCAGTATTCAACAATTGGTTCAATGGGTCTACTGTAATGGGGGCTAACCAAAATTATTCCAGCCTGCATTTCCCACAGGCTTATAAATAATGACTCTGTTTATTTTGAGGCCAGGGGATCCTTTCCACCTGGCCACAAGTATTGGGAAGATCTTGCCCCTTTGAAACAAGGAGCTTTGATCCAAGCTGATTCCATGGCACATTTTGCCAGCATTCCCAGTCCCAACTAGGGTAGACCCACTGAATCAATCAGGGGATGGTAAATCAACACTTATGTAAATCCCATGCATTGGCACAAGTGGTCTCTGACAGAGAAGGCTAAATATTTTGCAAAACTATAAATCCCAGAATTCAATAGCATTGAGCCATGTCAGTTAAAGTGGTGTCAAACGACATTATTTCTGCAATATGTCAGCAGCCTAAGTAGCACCACAATCAGCAGTTTATTATGCACCTGAAATTAAGAAACAAGTAAGCAGGGACAATTTTTTGGAAGGGGTCCGGTTCAGCTAATTGGTTCCTTCTTGGGACAGGAGACAATGATTGGATGGGGAAAAACAATCACAATTGTCCATGCTTCCAATCCTAGTGGGCTTTTTCTATGAAGAGAAGCCTAACATCTCACCATACCGATATATATGAATATGCCCAAAGCTAGACCCTGGGTAGTTTTCAGAAACAGAGATGTAATTCTCCACTAGTTTTGTACTGGAAGGAAGTAATGAGTAATCTGAGCAGTTTTCTTCCTACTGCAAGAATGTCTTTGAAAACCAGACATCTTTCAAAGCCTCTTTGTAATTCAGAACTTATTCGGCACAGAATGTGCACATGGGTATTTTGCACAGAATACATTTTCTGCACAGAAAACAGCATTTTTCTTCATAGAAAATAATATTATATTGTACAAACTATATGTATAATATATAGTATATTTTATTTTCATTTAAAATAATACTTTGAAATGTTTCCCCCTCCTGTATGGAAAAAGTAGTTTACTATGCAGAAAAGGCTGTTCTCTGTGCAAATCAAACACATGTTTTAAACTGTATTTTATGTGGTATTTTGTCAGCTGCCTTGGGTCCCTTCTGGGAGAAAGGCAGCCTGTAAATTAAATAAATAATAAAATAAATAATAACATGAGAGTTTTGTGCAGAATTTGTCCCTAATTGCAGCATTTTCATGCAGTAAAAATCTTTTCCTGCATCAAAATATTATTTTCTGCACATGTAGAGAAATTGTTGCTTTCTGCACAAAATAATGGCATGCTAATTTTACACAGGAGTCCTGAACTGCAAAGGATCAGTTCAAGGTTCTTCTCATCAGGATTTCATCACTCCCAAAGAGCATGTTTTTCAGTCATTTTTTCCCCCAAATATTCTTTCCATCCCTATTCGGAAGCCATGGAGGACTTCCAGATTTTGTTTGCCATTGTGGGGCAGAGGTGAAGCCAGTAGGGGGTTTTCCATTCCAGAACCTGGTGTCTTTAGTGCTACTTAATTGAATTCTAATTGCATTTTAAGAAGATATTTTACTCTTGCTTTGTCATATATTCTTATCTGCTCTGGGTTACCTGTTCAGATAGGAAAGCCTTTATTATTATTATTATTTTAAAGGTATTTTTAAAAAACCCACAAAAAGTCCCAGCCACCCATACTATATAAATGACATGAAATTTGTTCATAGAATATTCACATTGATATACAAATGAGTACTCTTCACTTGCAAGGTGGTAGGGGAATATCAGTGTCATCTACAGTGGAAAGCAAAGCAAACCTCAAAGATTATGCCTTGCAAGAATGAAATGCACCAAGTTAGAACACTAACCAGTGAATGCTGTCTGCAATAAAGACTCACTTCTTGGATAACTTTCTCTAGCACCTTTGCTGGGAAGTTGATCGCCTGCTGCTGCTGCAATTTCTTAAAGCAGATGTTATCCCATTAATTAGCTCTGGACCTGAAATAAGCCTGAGATTTCTCTCTCATACACTTACTCTCTCTCTCTCTCCATCTCCACACCCTTTTGCATTTGCAAACCGAAAGGAATTGGTCCCTGCATGCTCGCTCCATATCCGTATTTAGCATCATCTCATAAACAGCAGTGGAAACTCAGCAGGTCCCTGATGAAGATACATTAGCTTATTTCTAATTTAAAGTTATGTTGCTTAACCTTAGTGAAATCGGTCACCAGTGGCCAACTGTTTGGATCACATGTTTAGGACCAAAATGTACATAGTAGATTCTCTGGCGTGCCACAGAACTGGGCAGAAATCTGCCTTTTTTGGTTTATCTTACAAACAGCCGCTCAAATGCAAAAAGAAAAAAAAGTTAAATATTTACACCCCTCATGAAATGGCTGGGTAGCTTTTTAGAGGTCATCAGGCTCTTGCTGCAAGTCACCCTGACTGATTTTTCTCTTCAACCTTTTCTCCCATCTGCTCATTTTATCAGTTCTATTCCTCACATTGTGCTGGCTTCTAGCAAACTTTTAAAAGTCCAAGCCTTCCAGTTGATTAAAAAATAATTGGCAAGCCAAGGCAGGGGCTTACTTAGACACTGTGTAGATTAAAATAATTAAGCCATTTCGGTGGTTAACAAGAAACAAAATGGAATTTGCACGAATAATTATATTCCCAACATCAAGTTGGAGTCATTTCAGGACCTGATTTCGAGAAGCTGGGCAGAACAGCAAGAATAATCATCAAGCACAGAAGTAAGTAATTGACACAACTTTAATGTTTATAATGAATGCCAAGGGCATATATAGAGATAGATACATATCTGTGGGTGGGTGGGTGCATTCTTGTCTTGGAAATCAGTTCTAAAAACAATAACCAAAATTAGGCCAAAAATAGAAATGACTTTTCCTGTCTGCTTCTCATGGCATGATTGTGATATTAAGAAATCCAGGTAACCCCAAAGTACACAAAATATGTTCCAGCTGGGTGGTGCTTTTTGTTACATAATCATGTTGCTTTTCTGTCTGCTCCTGCTCCCAGCTGAAACCTAAAGGCTGGTTGCACCATTGTAAAATGGAAAAGAAAGCCTGTTTTCCATTGTGGGATAAATTGTGCATGAACTGAAGAGCAAAATGTGGACTATTTGCCTGGCCAAAAGGTCATTCTCTTTTTAACTTCCATATATGGGCAATGTGATCCAATGCAATTTGCTCACTGATTTCAGAGGGAATTTACTCTGGAGTAGATTCACATAGGATTGCAATCCTAAATTTGAGACTGCAAATTCAGAGCAATCTCTTTTTTTCCTCTCTCTCTCTCTCTCATACATGCACGCAGAGAGATATTTCAAGCTTTGAGGTACCTTAGCTCTCTGCATTTTCTTTAGATTTTGAGCAAATCCATAATGTATTCTTAAATTTAGACTCCCCTAAGAAGGACCAGTAGAAATGTTCAGAGGAGATTTGTTGTTATTTTAAAAATTACTGCTCTTTGTATGCTAAGGTTCTAAATGTTTGCTTCCTAGTTCATCTCTCCCATTACTCTTTTAGCCCTATGCCAGTGCAAAACAACTAGGGGGGGAAAACATTTTGATTGATTCTTCTTTCTTTCTTTTTTTTTGGGGGGGGGAAGAGGCTATGGTTCTTCATAAAGGCACATACAAATACCGTGTGCAATGGATTTGTACAAATGTTTATATTTCTAAAAGCAGTGGCGAGAGAAGAGGGTGGGGAGTTAGTGCTTTGAATTTTAATCAGTCCAGCTCTTTCTTCCTCCAATAGAAAAACAGGTGGAGTACACAATTACAGTGTCTTATAATTGAAGCTGTATAGCAAGATATATGTCTCCTAATCTGGGAAAGTAACTTCTGGGACAGGTTTCCTTAACAGAAAGAACAAATTTGCACTGTCTAAAAATAATAAATAAATAAGGAAAATTAAAAATAAAATGTTATAGGTGAAGCTCACTCTTTTAATATGGAACATGAATTTGGGCATATCCTTAGTACCCGGTTGTCTAAATGCACCCTAATGAGAAACTATAAAATCCATCACATTAAGGGCTTGCTTCCTGCAAGGTGTATTAGCTCCAAAACATTCGATATATTAGGTAAGTACACAACAACCCCATACAATAAAGCACCCCTGTCAAGGAAAGACACATGCTTTCACCCTTAACGATTCTGTTTTGCACATTTTTATATGTGCCCTTTGAATACATGAATAAGATCAGTTATTCCCATCTCTTTTTTAAGCAATCTTTTGAAACGATTGTGACCTGAAATTGGAATTCTTGTAAACACCCAGCCGGAGAGAATGTGCGCCGTTTGGTTTTAAAGAGACGGTACATGTTTAATTATCCTAACTTCTTCTTGGAGAATGCTATTAACATTCCCCATTAGCGTCATCTCATTGGTTCGTCCTGCTGCTCCACCTTAGGGGCAGCAATAAGAGCTAATCTCATTGCTCCCGAGTGCATAATAATGATATTTTTCTTCTTTCGTTCTTTCTTTTTTCCCCCCTTTTTGGTCTCAACTCAAAGGCAGTGTTTTGGGGGTAGATGTTTCCCTTTTTCAGAAGATTCTGGATCGACTCTGGTTCTGCGGTTTCCCACTGAAATGAAACCCTCTGAGAATTATATTCTCTCTCTCTCTCTCTCTCTCACACACACACACGCACACACACATGCACACCATTGTTTTACACAAATAAATGACTTCAAATCTTTCCCCACAGATATTCATGCACAGCGAGCATCTCCATGAGCCAGGCATAGATTCATGAAGTGAGCATTTTGTGTGGAGTCCTTGGAAAGGAATAACGTAAGAACAACAGGGAGATATCGTCTTAATGCAAAATACCTCTGCTGTTTACTGGCAGCACTGCAAAGTGATGAAGAAAGCCCCCCCCAAAAAAAAACACAGTTTTTTTTTTAAAAATTGAAAGAAAGAAAGAAGAGACACATGAATCCAAGGCTACTGAATCAAGAGAGGTTGTACCAATATTCTCCCTCCCACTGTATATTATTTGTATTCAAGGTTTTTGAAATGACATTGTAATCTGATGATGCACCGGTCTATTATATTGTCTACGAGGACAAATATCCGTACGTTTTCTCTGTAGAACTAACACAATTTTTCCATGTCATAGGTGCATAATATTCTGGCGGTCATAAGGAATGATGCTATTAATCCACTCGGGCAATCTCCAGGTCTGATTATTAGGGAAATAAATTTGCATGCTGCATGGGAGCTAGGTGAATCACTGAGAACACAAATTATATTTCCTGACAGCAAGTTAGAGAATGGAACCGCATCGCAGGGTTTGCCTCGCTCCCTCCCTCTCCTCCCTCTCTCTCTTTCTCCTCTTCTCTTCCCCCCTTTTTCCCCCTGAAAGCTATAGAATTTCAATTCATTACATGAGATTGGTTAGAATTCAAGTCTCTTTTTAAGTTGATATTAAGTTGAGTCTGTTATCTCTGGGAAGGCTAGCAGGTTCCCCTGAGTATCCACCTAATCACTACTTTAAAAAAAATCGAAAGGTATAGTTAGTGTCATGATTTAGGTACCAGAGCTAGTTTATTTATCAGTGCAGAGAGAGATAATTTCAATTTGAAGCTCTGTAGCCCTCATGAATTTAACTGTCTCGAAAGCACTTTTCTTTTGCTTTTTTCTTTGGCTTTCTCTGCATCTATTTTCTGTTCCAACCCTCCCTGCCCGCCGGACAGCGTGCATAGTTGTAATAATAATGGCCATTCTTGAATGCATTCTTGTTTTTCTGTGTAGATTTTGCAGGTTGGGACCGGGTGCCATTTCCTCTTCACATTCAAATGAGTTCCGGGGTGAACAAGCATTCCTTCATTTTATTTGTCAGCTGAGATCCTGCACCGTCACTATAACTATGATGATGGAGCACCATCATTGTAGTTACAATTAACCCTGAGTGTCCATGCACATGCACACACACACACACACACACATACATTACTTTAACTGCCCAACATCACCCAACTGAAATGTTTTCAAGGCACTCGAAATTGAAGCCCTGAGAACTGTTGCCTGCAGCACACTTTCAGTTGCAGGGTGAGCTGAGAACAGTGAGTTGGAGGGACTCCTTGGGATCCTGCTTGTCTCTAGGTACCCTCCAACTGAGAGCACACTGCTGATGTCATTTCCTAGGGCTCCAGTCTCCAGCACCCCAGAAACACTTCATTCAGGGTGAAGCCAGGCCGTGAATGTAAGTTCTATGGGTTCAGTGTGGTTGTTTATGACTATAAATGTGAATCCCCTGCAGTTGGGATCTCATAAGTCCAGCTTACAATATCATAAATGCTAAGCAGGATACCAGCTGTCAGTTTAATAACAGTGTTTCTCAGCAATTCTGTTGTGGAGAACTGTTTTTTCCCCCTAATGTATCTGGGACCAGTGCTATAGTTGTACTCTTTGGCTGAAACTGTTTCTGTCTTTCCTAGAAACTTTCTATGAACTAGTAGCCAATGGCTTTCAGACCACAAACCACCACTGTGAGTAGCACTACTCTCCAGTGATCATTGGACTCTATGTGCCAGGGGTGGGCAACTGTGGCTGTTGCAGAGCCACAATGCTTTTTCTGGAGGGGGGGGGTGTTGGCTCACATGGAATACCAAAACTGCCAAAAATGGAAAATGGGTGTGTGCGTGGGTGGGGGGAGAATTGAAGTAGCCACAAGTCCACCTGTGTAAAGTACAGAGTAAAAAGTGGGCTTGCAACTTACTTACAAGGTGAATTCAGAAAAAGGCAGTTAAGTTAGGGTTTAAGTTAGAGTTTCCAGTTTGGAGAGTTGAGATGAGTCTTTGAGTGATTCAAGACAGTTAGAAGCTTAGAGAAAGAGTGAATGTTTGTGCAGGACCAATGACTTGTTTATACAGTTATGTGTTTGATTCTGTTGATAATAAATGTTCTTTTGTTAATGAAAGAAACATCCAGCCTGGCATGAGTGATTCTCAGGGAAGAAGACACAGCCAGGAATACATAGCCACACCTGAGTGCTTGTGCTATACCACTGGGAGATGTAGTTCGGCTGTGACCTGGAGGTTGGGCATCACAAAGTAGTGACAGGGTGGGAGGTAGAAATCCCCCATTCGTCCACAAATTGGTGGCAGCAGTGGGATAGGAAAGGCCCCCGTGCCACTAGGAAGAGGCCACTATATATTTTTATAGTATGTATAAAAATACTATTACTGACTTCCATTTTGTAGTGACTTGTAACTACAAAATGGACATGTTCAATTGTATTCTACTGTTTTTGATAAATAAAAAGAAATTATTAAAAAAAAGAAAAGAAAAAGGCAGTTCAGGGATCTGTAAGAGTTAAAGGCCAACAAAATAGCATTGCAGGATGTATTTTGCTCATTCTAGTATACTGGATACTCTGACCAGAATCTTTTGTGTGTGTGTTATACATCCATATGTTTCCCCACAGGAGCAGTTGTACATCTTCATCATCATCATCATCATTTACTTATTTATACAGTGCCATTGTGTGCATGATACTTTATAAGTAAAATAAAACACTGTAAAGCAGCCAGCCCTGCCAAAGATATATAATGTAAAATATAAATATAAACACATGCACACAAACAAACACACACACACACACACAGAGAGAGAGAGAGAGAGGTGTAATGCAATATACACACTCAGTTAAATGTTGCAGGAGCAGGGCTGAAGATGTAGTGTCATTTCACATGTTGATGCATATTTTACATGTGCATTCTCATTGCACATTGTGCATGGCTGCACATGTAGTTTAGGTGTATTTGGTTACTGATCATGGTTACATTGGGGCCTGATAATGCAATGCAGGAGTAAAATGGAGGCTGAAATCCTACTGGTGTTTTACACATGAGTAAGTTCCCCTACAGAAGAAGATAGGCGTTTTTGTCCAATGCAGAATGTCCTCATTCAAGTCAAGGTTCTGGAAGTAGAGTTACACATGTGGTGTCATTGCCCATGCAAAGCTGCATTGCGTGTGGGCATGGACTTTTAATGGATGCATGTGCACATTTGGTTGTCTTGGTTCAGTTGCATAACATTAGCATTCAGCATAAGGGTTGGATAGCACAATTACTGCTTAACTCTGGATGCAGAGATTCCGCAAAGAACCCAATGTACGATCTTGGCTAGTATAATGTAACACATTGAGTGTGGCATTACATTGAAAGAAAAATCCCTGCATTCAAATTATTGTTTTTCTCATTCTCATGTGCAAGAATAAGAAACGACACAGACACACACACACAGAGAGAGAGAGAGAGAGAGAGAGAGATTTTCATATTTGTGAGGATGATTTTGTGGAAATTACAAACATTGTGTGAATTGCACAAACTATATCACCAAACAATATACAGAGGCTGCCTTCTTGCATGGAATTTTTTTTTTTAAAAAAAAAAACAGCATTGGATGCTAGGAATATAATTTTTTGCTCAGTTCATTCTTAGAGGAGTTACTAATAATTTCAGCAATTTCTTTTCAGTTTTTAAAGACTACAATAGGACCCCAATATCCACTGATTTAATTATCCATGGGACACAAAACAGCACACCTTCCATAAAGTCTTCCTAGAAAATGTGTCCTCTCTAGCCATTTCTAGGTCCTCCAAGGGAACTCTCTGGTTTTTAAAACCGGAAGCCCCATTATTTTCAATGGTGTTTGCTATTATCCATGGTTTTCAGTATCCACGCCCCCCCCCTCCTGAACCAATCTCCAGTGGATACAGGAGTCCTACTGTATTTGCATTTCAAGACTTATTCTGCACAAAATTAGCAAATGGCAATTTTGTACAGTAAACAGTATTTTCTGTGCAGAAAAACAGCTTTTTTCCTGCACAGAAATATTGTTCTCCTTGAAAGAAATGATGGCTCAGTTCTGGTATCATGAGCTACAATGCATAACTTTATGATGATAGAAGTATGCCACTGACACAATATGCAACCATGTCAGAGAATGGTGATGATGTAAAACTGGGCATTGTGCAAGATGTCCTTTTGTGCAGTGAGGGCTCCTGCTATACAATGGGGCACTAAAAAGAGTGGAGACATTTTTCCATTGCCTTCCATCTTTCCTTGTGTTGTCATCAAGCAAGGACAGCCTGTCCTACAAAGTGCCATATGGTTGTATACCACAATAATTATGCAAGAGGGACATTGCTTTCTACACTTTTGCATTGGTTCCAATGGAACAACTATGACGATGCTCCTCTCCTGGAATATGACCATGGTATAACACCACACTTCTAAACTGTGCAATCGTAAATTGGTTTACAGAATTGTGAATTCCCAGCAGGATGCCAGCCAGTGTTTTCCTATACAGAAATTGTTGTCACTGGGGGCTTATTTGATGCAAAATGCACACAGAAAATTTTCTGCACAGAAAATAATATTTCTGTGCCAAAAAAGCCCCATGCAAATTATGTGCAGAATAATTAAAAAACTGCAGAGGTTCTCATCAGTCCGGGATTCATCTTGCTAGGGTTTCCTAATGCTCAAGAAGCATATCATTAAACCATATTTGGAATATTCTTGATTGTTCTTTCTATCCGGCAGGCCTTCCCGGAGTAGATTGGATGTTCGATTGCCACTCTGCCACTCTCCATTGTTACTTTCTATTTTCCATATTATGCCTTTCTTCTTATGTTTATTTTAATATTTGCATTTTATAGTTAGGAGATTTGAATTAATTTATTATTGTATAGCTTGAATTAATTTATTATTGATTTGAATTAATTTATTATTGTATAGATGTCATTTTAACATTTGTAGTGGACCAGTCCTTCTCTGTGTGCTGTGTGGGTTTTGTTTTGTTTTCATGTTGTTTTCCTCTACAAAGGGGAAAAGATTACGCAGAGCCATTTTTGCACAACTCACAGAAACTTCAACAAAAGGCAAAGTATTTCTTGTCTCATTCTCATGCTGGAGGCAAAACAACTCATGAGGTTTGCCATTTTTCAGCAGGCTGTCTCAATGTGTTGAGACAGCCTCTTCCATCCAGAATAAGAGGCTTTGTAAATATTCTTCACAGTCCTGTTCCAAACACCCATACAGCTATGAAACTCCATTGATAGTCCTGAATCAGCTTATTGCCCCTTGCAGTCAAGTTCCCTTGACTGCAAAAACATAGTAGCTCTGGGTGCCATCTACTGAGTTCTTTGCTACCTAGAAGGGAACTTGACTGCAATCATCATTCCAGGGTCAGTTCCAGACAGATATGCCTTCAATATCAATGAGAGCCAGTGTTTTTGTAGTGTCTTCCATTTGGCATCCAAGAAGCCTCCCTTGCATTATTAAATTTTCACAGAACGATCACAAGTAAGAAGAGAATAAATGTCTTTACATCCTAATGTATTAATTAAGCACACATTTATTATAATAAGAGTTTTATAGGCAGGCTGTAAAAGCAAATGTGATTTCTCAGCGATACGTGGAAAGAAATTCACATATGGTTAACAGAGCAGGTGCTCTGTTGTGAAGATAATCTAGTCCCACACTCCCAGATTTTGTAGTTGGCTTTCCGTGTTGTCACTGCTGTCTGTATTACTTGACACTACACTCAGCCTTGCCCAAAAGAGCATGGTTCCCCACCCTATTAAAAAAAAAGAAGCTAAAAATGGTAATGAAGAATTTTGGGAAGGGAGGAAGAAAGGAATCAGAACAAAGGGTGCTCTGTTGGCAAGGTGCGTGTCTGCTAAGAAGGATGAAAGTACCACAGACGTACTCTAAAACAGTATGACTCAAAGTGGTGGTCCATGGACTGATGCCACTCCGTGAACCATATACTGTTGGGCCCTGAAGAGTTCCTAGGAAATAAAAAAAAACAGTTGCAGTCAATGGGCACAAATATGATGTCAGACCCTGGAACATTGGGCTGGAGGAATTGCCATTTTCCCACATAAGATAGTTTGAGAAGAGTCAGTTCCAGATGGTTGAAAAATCCCAGGAAATGCCATCTTTGTTTCTGTACAAACTAATTTCATTTTCAGGATCTATATGATTTTTTTTTCATCCCAAAATATTTTACTGGGAGCCCTGAGCCTTATGAAAGACTTACTGTTCCTACTCCCTAGGCCAGTTAAATTAACCCAGAACATTCCAAAATGAAATGTGTTGGTTACTTGCCTGTATGTTTTAACTGTGTCAGATCCAGTAAACATGTCCATAAAGTAAATACAGTGATTGTTTCCAAAACACAAATTCAACAGAGATCAAGCAAGGGAAAGAGGAACGTTAGTAGTAAAGCAAAATGGATTCAAATGTTTAATTACTATAATACTACTTTGACTGTAACTCCAAAAAAATTTATAGGCTCAATGGAAATTGGTGAAAATAAATTTCTAAAATGTTGCATGACATTCAATGTGATATGTGACAAAGAGAGGTCTAGATGCAAATCCCTGGGCTTGTTTTCACAGGCAATATACCCCATCTTGTCCGCATCTCAGAGCCCTGTGATCCTGACAGCACAGGGCATTTTCCCCATTCTGTCCCCGCACAGTCCTCACCACCCCCAGGGAAGATACAGGGTTGAGAAACAGGGGAGGTATGGTAGGGCCTGAGACAACATTTCAGAATAATACCTGTTTTACTCAATTTTTGGTGGGAGGAAATGGATCAAGTCCTGTGAGACTACAGGAGCCTGTCCTGGCAGGCTGGCCCTTGCTGAAGCTGCCAGTCTGCCTCGCTGTTTTGTAAGGCAGAACGGAGTCCCACAGCATGTGACCAAGGCTGGTCACCTGCAGGGGATCTTAATCACATGTTGCAGACCCCCTTCTGAGATAGTAAGGGAATTGGTGGTGGCAGCATCTGCAGAATGAGCCAGTGTGCCCATCAGGACTTCCTCCCATTCAGTGGAGGTAACAGGGGAACAACAGCCCTGATCTATGGCCAGGATATCCTGGCTCGTGTAGATGAGCCCCATGAATATGCAGGTACAGACCAAACTAAAAGAATGAGAAACTCTCAATACTTCAAGGCAATTTGGTTGAACCCAAGGACTGCTGTAAAAGTAGATAGATATTCCACCAGACCTAGAACGCTACGCCCCCTCTCTCTGGCTTTTCTTCGCAAACAAAGATTTAGGAAGGACTCATCCCGTGCTTTGTACAAGTGCGCTGATGACTAAAAAGGCCAATCCGAGATAAACAAGTCCAGTTGCAGAAAGCACAGCAGAAGGTTTCCTTGGGTGATGTTTCTGGGTTGTGATTCTTTCTGCGTTGTCGTTTCTCTTCAAGACGTGTGCGGCGTGAGTTCTCAAATAAGGCTGCAGCAGAACGCTACATGCAGTAGTAAACCACATATGCCTTGAAGGTCTTGTCTACACTGGACAGAATACTCCAGCTTCTGGCTGGAGTGTTCTGACCCCAGAGGAGACCAAATCCCCCCCCCCATTACCGTGGCAAAATGGGCAGAAGTCCACACACACATACTGGGCTCTATCAGTGGGCACATCTGCCACTGTTGTGAATTGCACTCTCTGAAGTCATGAAGGAGGCCCTCAACATGTGATCAAGGTTTGTGACATGTAGGGGATCTTGATCACATGCTTTGGGTATCCCTTCCACTTTCAGAGAAACACTGGTGATAGAGGCATCCAACAATAAAGTCCATCATGCAAGTTCCCCCACTGGACCCATGTGGGGTTTCCTGCATGGCTTGAGTTTTCCTGCATGACTTGGGTTTTCCTGGGGATTATTTTGAAGTGTTTTCACAGACTTTACCCCAGCTTTCTTCTGGCTTTGCCTCAGACATCATCAGGACTGCCCAGAGGCAAATTGGGGAAAGAGGCCTTCATTGTTTGGACTGCAGGGCTCCAACATGGGTGGAAGACAGAGTAAACTGCCCATCTAGACAAGACCTAAGAGAAGCTAGACTGGTGCCTTCTTTGCTATTTTCCCACAGGTTTCCACAAGTCTTTGAGGACTGATTGTTCAAAGGGAACAAGCCTTTAATAATGTGCTGTATTGTCTGTTTTTTAATTTTCTTTTTAATGGTTATGTTTTTATTTTATTTTAATTGTATTGATAGCTTACTTACATTTTTATTTTATTTTTATTTTATGGATCCTTTAATCACATTTTAAATATTTGTATGAGGTGAATTTTAGTTATATTTCTTTTAAGTGTTGTAAGGTGCTTTGAATCCCAGGAAAATGGAAGGAGAGATGATTATTAATATTATTTAGCCAAAGTTTTCTTTCTTTTTCTTTTTTTGAAAGCCGAGTTAATAATAATAATAATAATAATAATAATATTTATTTATACCCCGCCCCTCTGTTAAAACAATCGGGGCAGCTTACAAAATTTAAAATACAATACAAATAAGATCCCTAAACACCCCCACTCCCACCCTCCCCCATAAAAAAACATTAAACAAATATAAATTAAAAACAACTAATCTAAAATCACATTTAAAACTATAAATACAATAAAATATAATAAATGGCCAGCAGGCTAGAAGAGGCCAGGATCCCTTGAGGCCGGGATCTAATCAGGAAAGGTCTGCCGAAAGAGATCCGTCTTTAGTGCTTTTTTAAAGCCACTCAGGCTTGTTATCTGACGGATCTCATTCGGCAGGCCATTCCACAATTTGGGGGCGATTACCGAAAAGGCCCTCTGGGAGGTTGCAGACAGCCTAGATTTTTGTGGCTGAAGCAAATTCCTCCCAGAGGACCGGAGTGCGCGGGGAGGATTGTATGGGAGGAGGCGGTTCCGGAGATAAGTTGGACCCAAGCCATTTAGGACTTTAAAGGTAATAACCAACACCTTATACTGGGCCCGGAAACTGATAGGCAGCCAGTGGAGAGATTTTAATACTGGAGTTATATGGTCTCTCCGAGATGTTCCCGAGTCCACTCTGGCTGCCATATTTTGTACCAACTGAAGTTTCCGGACCAAGCATGAGGGCAGCCCCATGTAGAGCGCATTGCAGAAATCTAGACGGGAGGTTACCAGCGCGTGCACCACAGTCTCGAGGTCCCTTACTTCCAGGAAAGGGCACAGCTGGCGTATCAGCCGAAGCTGATAACAGGAGCTCTTGACTATTATAATAATAATAATAATTTGCAGCATCATTTATGTTGTCTTTCTTTTGAAAATCATCGTGCTTTTAATTCTATTGATAGTTTAGTTATTTTTTAAAAAAAAAATTGGTATGGTGCACACTTTTAGCTGTTTCTGTTTTAATTTTTGTAAACTGCCTTGAAACCCGGAGCTGGGTAAAAGCTGGTAAGTAAATAAATATTTCCATATGATATAGAAAGAGTCTCTTTGTCAGGCTTTCCAGATGTTCCTAAGTTCCCACCCCAACCTGTGGCTTTCCAGATATTCCTGGTTTTCCAACTCACTAGTGGTCAGGTATGATGGAAGCTGGAGTTCACCACATCTGGAGGTCCACAAATTTCCCATCCATCACAGTCTACAGATCACCATTGTAGACCTCTTGGTTCTCTACTGACCTTCAAATGAACACACAGAGATAGCTTGATATGTTTCCCCTTTCTTCCCTTCATATCTTTAAGTAGGGGTGGATAAACTACAGCTGAAGTTTCACATGTGCCACCTGAAACCCACTTTTGTGGCTTTTGAAGCCCCCTACAAGCCTCTCAAATCCTCCCAACTTCCCCATTTTTTTATTTTTAAAAAGAACAGTCTGGTTTGGGGACAATTTTTGCCCAAAGACCATGCAGACCATGGTGAGAGGGACAACAAAGGAAAATGGAAGTATCTGGGCTTACTGTGAGTGAGGTCCACTGAAGGGCGGGGGGGGGGATATTGGTCCTTGCCCCCACCCCTAGAGTTGCCCATCCTTGTCTTTAAGGAAAATGTGAAACAGATATTATCTACTTATTGACTCAACATTCACCAATAAGTTTTATGGCTGCTCTTTGGTTGGGACTATTACTTAATATGACCTGGATGAAAAGTGGCCAGAGTCTAGAAGAATATGCAGTCCCGTCCCTGCAGCCACTGCTGCTGTTGCCTGCGTCCCACTCTCTGGATCCAGATAGGAGGCCTGCAGCACATGAGCAAGGCCCCCTGCATGTGATTACACTGGTCACAACTGGGGGGCCCCTTCCTGGATCTGGAAGAACAAGGCAGCCAGCAGCTACAGTGGACGGGCTGGTATCCCAGAACAGTCCCCTGTGGTTATGTGGGACCCAATCTGTTTTATTTTGGCTGGAACACATTTTGACAGGTATTTTCTTAAAATCCTACCCCATCTCCCCCCAATCTTAGGGCTGGTCTAGACAAGGGAATAAAATGTGGATTGGTGCACAGTAATGCCAATGTGCAGCAGCTTTCATCTGTCTCAACAATTTTTTGCAAGGTCACTGGTGTGTGAAGCTATCCATGTTTGCTGTTCATATGGAGGCAGGTCAAGAAATCAAGATGGTGTGCATGAGTGAATTACTCATGGTTCTATACTCCCCAGCTTGCCCCTACCAAGTGGAATTAAAAAAAAAAACTAAATCCAAGGTGCAGAAGAGCAATCTTCCACTTAAATAATTTTAAAAAAAGAAAGGCTGTTTCTTTGCCTCAGCACACAATCCCTACGGTGACAATCCAACATGGCAGTTCCAGGGGCTGCCTTGTTAGCAAGCTCCACCCCCTGCATGCATCCACCCAATCAGCTGTACTCTTCAGGAATGTGATTCAATGCGATCAGTTGTTCCAACAGGCAGGGAATGCGCATTTCAGTCGGGGTTTTCAAAAAACTTCAGGAAAAACTGCAAAGGCTTTTCCCACATAGTTTTCCTGGATTTTCCTCCCCCTCCCTCTGAAAATGACAGAACTCTGTGGAATGCAGCAGGATCCCATTTGGACACATTGGCTTCTCCGTGAATTCCATCAGGATTTTATTCACCGTCTGGACGACCCCTTAGCCTCATTTTTGTCCCAGTAGTCACAAGAACTGCCCAGGGGCAAAATGGGACAAAAGCCCTGCATAGTCAGGACTTCAGGGTTCCATGATGGGGCAAATTGCCTATGTAGACAAGCCCTAGGGCAAGTGAAAACAGGTGAAGGCAGGAACAAGGGTAATAAAATGCAATAAAAATGCAAACATTTTTGCAATGAGTGCCAAAATCACTGAAAATAGAGGTTCTATCATGTCAATCAAGTTCATTAATCTTAGAATAAAGTATAAGTCTTCACACTCACACACACTTTCAATGACTTAAGCAGAATAGGGAACAGATAAGCAATTTTTCTCCTCTCAAAAAGTATGGGAATATAAACTGCTTTCGGATCCAGCTATTTTTTTTTTACTATTGTTTTTATTTTTAGCTTCTGCTTCCTGTACATCTATTTTTTTTAAAAAAATTACAACACAGTTGTGTCTAAACAAGAAAGTAGAAAAGAAATGCCAAAAAAAAAAAAAAAGTTGGCACAAGTTTTCTAATCATGCTTGGACAGGAAGCACTTCCCACCTTTAAGGAAAAGGAAATAGACTTGGAGAAAATTCAGAGGCCTTCCAACAGAGGAAGGGCTTTTAAGTGTCAAACATGATTTTTGTCTTCCTGGATGGAAATCTTGCATGTATTTTTGGCACCGCTGCTGTAAGTGCAAGTGAATTGTTAATCCCCTTCCTCCTAGGAGGTACTAATGCTTTTGTGGACTGTTCTAAAACAGAAAGAGGAAGATGAGATAGGAGAGTAAAAGAGACAGAGTGTGTATTCCATTAGAGAAAGAAAGGCAGCAAGCAAACCCAGGGGAATAGAGATTTTGGTGGGGGGACACATTTAAAGCAAGGGTGCATAATATGAGATTGTGGGAACCTGTTGCCCCCAGCGCTGTTTTGGTGACCCTTCACACACAACATGCCAGGTCACCCCTTTTTGGCAGAAAGAAAAATTGCCTTTCCTGGAACCCTGTAAGAAGAGAAAGCCATCTTTTAAATAGGCTTGTGCACCCAACCACCATAGTTAACATTTAAAAAACCCCAAAAAAACCTTGATTTTTTCCCTCAGAATCAGAACTGGACTTTCAGCTGCCTCTGGTTGGGGGAGGCAATTTTGGCAGTCTGAGGGCTACTCTGTCCCCTCACAACAGTGTCCCCCCTGTTCCTCCACCCAGCGGTCTGAACAACACAGTTTTTTTTTGCCCCGATCCTGGTACAAACCATCCAGGCAATGGCCGGGCAGTTCTGATGAGAATCTGGGACAAATATCCCTTAAAATGGAGCAGACACATGGTAAACAACAACAACAACAACTCACAAGTTTGCTGCTGTGGAGAAAACAATGAATTCCATTACCACAATGGGGGCTGTCGGTACACATGGCCTGCACAGTGCCTGGCATAACCATTTCCCAGCTGAGTTGTATGTGTCACATCCACTGAGGTCACCGTAAGGTACTCAGCAATGGTCACATGGCTGGACACCTCATTTCTGGTCTTGGAAGACATGGCCAGCACAGGGAAGAGAAACACTAGTAAGGGCACCCTGCCATTGCTAGAACAGACAACAGGTAATGGGGGGGGGGAGGGGAATACCCTGGGCTGGATTACTCTGGCCAGAATGTGGAGTATTCTGGCCAGTGTAAATAAGCCCTGAATGGCCTCCAGAGGGCCTCAAAGGCAGACCTCTGGACCCACCAAAGTTGGCCACCACTGATGGAAAAGAAGGCTGAGCTGAACATTCTTCAGGTCTGAATTTTGGTACCCAAGTAATGGAGTTTTATTTTGAAGAGGGAGAAGGGAAGCGGAATCTTCCCTTGAAGTGAAAAAAAATCCAACAAACTCATTCCTGTCTCTTGTGCAACTATTATTCATGACTGTTTTAGACATCTCCTTGACCCTTCCTTTACTCCTGGTCCATTAAGCTATTTTATGTGGCCAACTGATTTGTTCAAGATAGCCAGCATGGTGTTGTGGTTTGTGTGTTTGAATGAGAAACTCAGAGACCAGGCTTAAAATCTGCATTCAGCAATGGAAACCCATCGGGTGACCTTGGGCAATTCACACTCTCTCAGCCTGAGAGGAAGGCATTGAAGGCAAACCTCCTCTGGCCAAGCAAAATTTCTGGAGGGGTCACCATAGGTTACAGTCAACCTGAAGGCCCATAACACCAACAGATTTGTTTAAAGATATCCCTAAGGCCAAACAAAGGGAATTTTGAGTGAGTGTTTATGTTTAAATTAATTAATTAATTCGTTTTGATTATGTGAAATTAATGTAATGCTTTTTTAAATTTTTGTAAATTGTGATTTTAGCTGTATTTTTTAATTGTTGTAAGCCACCTTGAGTCCCTTCTTGAGAGAAAGGCAGGGTATAAATATAATAAATAAAATAAATACATAATAAATGAGTGCCCAGAGACAGGGAAGCCATTGACTGTGCACCTTGGCAGACAATAATAGGTATAAACCGATAATTCTACATGTAATTCTTCTTTCAATCTTCAGGCTCCCTCTTGGTGCAAAGGACAGAATCCTGTTGGTGTCATACACGTATAAGTTGCTTTACACATGAAGTTATAATTTTTTGGCCATTATGCAACAGATGTATCCACTTGCTGGTTACATAAGCATATTTCCACAAGAGTAACTGTTTTGCCTGGCCATAAATACTATTGCTAGTCCCAAGTAAAGTAGAGCTATTGAATCAATTGGGTTTACATATGTTTTGACTCACCATTTAGCAACTGATTCAGTAGATCTGCTGATGTTGGGGCTAACTGACTGGGAATGAGGATACACATGCTTGGATAGTGTGTACTTATTTGCCAATGCGTTCAATGGCTGCAAAAATTGCCACTATGCATTCCCTGTTCCACAATGGTACAATATAATTCACCCTCTATGTCCGTTGGGGATATGTATAATAAACTACATATAATAACGAACTGCTAAAAACTCTCCAGTCATCTGGCACAACTCTATGGTCAACCTCTGGTAGAAGTTAACCATAGAGTCATGCTGGAGGACTTCCCTATGCCTAGAGAGACCACCTCCAGCATGACTCTATTGTCCTCCAGATGCCCTCCCCCCCTCCCGACTGCGGATAAGTGAAACTGTGGGTACAGATCCCTTGGAAACGTAGGGCGACCCATTCACAGGCACATGGGTAGATACATAGAATCATAGAATCATAGAATTGCAGAGTTGGAAGAGACCATGAGGGCCATCCAGTCCAACCCCCCTGCCATGCAGGAAATCTTGATCAAAGCATCCCCGACAGATTGCCATCCAACCTCTGTTTAAAGACCTCCAAGGAAGGAGACCCCACCACGCTCCGAGGGAGTGTGTTCCACTGCCGAACAGCTCTTACTGTCAAAAAGTTCCTCCTCATGTTGAGGTGGAATCTCTGTTCCTGGAGCTTGCACCCATTGCTCCGTGTTCCAGTCTCTGGAGCAGCAGAAAACAAGCCTGCTCCATCCTCAGCGTGACACCCCTTCAAATACTTAAACAGGGCTATCATGTCACCTCTTAACCGTCTTTTTTCCAGGCTAAACATACCCAGCTCCCTAAGTCTCTCCTCATAAGGCATCGTTTCCAGACCTTTCACCATTTTAGTCATCCTTCTCTGGACACGCTCCAGTTTGTCAATATCCTTTCTGAATTGTGGTGCCCAGAACTGGACACAGTATTCTAGGTGAGGTCTGACCAAGGCAGAATAGAGTGGCACTATTACTTCCCTTGATCTAGACACTATACTTCTATTGATACAGCCCAAAATCGCATTGGCCTTTTTAGCTGCCGCATCACACTGTTGGCTCATGTTCAACTTGTGGTTGAACATGATTGGTTAAGCAATGTCAATTTTCAGGAGAAGAGTGGTGTGGTGCCACCACTGTGTAACTAGAACGTTTGCCTAAGGCTTTTCTACATGGGGCTTTCCCTCCACAGAATTGCCAGGTTGGAGGTATGAATGGATTTTATTGTTTACATGTGTGAAAAAAAATCATTGGTATGTTTGAAAAATCTGTTGTGTGGTATATTTTCTGTCTGATTTTCGCCTCTATTCCATGTCCTGTAGTAAGGGAGCACAGCCAGTGTATGCCATGTAGCTTTCTTCTCTTATATGACTTCACCTCTGCTTACTATACCTTTCCTAATAAAATTGAGGTTTTGGAGGTACAAAGAAAATACTTGGAAGCTTATCCTGATGGTTCATTCCACTTGTCAGAATGGCTCATCCTGCCTGCATAGAAGTTCTCTTCCTCTCTCTCTCTCTCTCTGGCTTTTCTTCACAAACGAAGATTCAGGAAGGACTCATCCCGCGCTTTCTGCAAGCCCGCTGATGACAATAAAGATCAATATGAGATAAACAAGTCCTGTTGCAGAAAGCACAGCAGAAGGTCTCCTTGTGTGATGTTTCTTGGTTGTGATTCTTTCTGCGTTGTCGTTTCTCTTCAAGACTTGTTCGGCGTGAGTTCTCAAATAAGGCTGCAGCATTGTGGATAGTGCATCTCCATGCCTCCTGATGTGAGGCCAGGGCAGACCATTTGGAGCGCCCCTCTTATGCTGACCCATGGCAAGTTCACCGTAGAGTACTATTTTGGGGAGGCGATGGTCCTCCATCCTGGAAATGTGCCCTGCCCAGCGCAGCTGGAGATTATCATATGCTCTAAAAATGGCTTTATCATGATGCCAGGAGATTGCTAAAGGTCTGCTTCCTTTTCAGACAATGTTGTTTCCCTCTCGTAATGCTCCCGTTCTGCTGCTGTTCCATTGGTGGTGCTTTTTATTGATGTGAGAAGCTATCAATGGATCCCCTGTTCTGTTCCTGACATGGATTTTAAACATCTGAAAAGGTGCCCCATTTTGCTGCTGAGATCCTGCCATCAATGGGAGGTCCCTGCCAGAACACTTCCTGGTGACATCAGGACATCCAGGTAAGTGACACACTTTTTTAAAAAACTTCCTTGGTTTACTTGGAAGTTTTAAAGTCTACTTTTCTGTTTGCTGTCACTTTTACTGTTGTATTTTCCTTTTTATTTTTGAATTTCCTGCGCTCTCGGTGGGATTTCATTCCAGGAAGTGAACAGAGCTCTGTTAGAGCTCCATTCACTCCTGGGCTGCCCTTTACATGTGAATAAGGTAGGTCTGAAAAGATTTTTTTTCTGCCAGGATAAGGATGGGAGAGGGGCAGGAGAGGAGATTGTGGGACAGGAACGCTTTTTTCATTCCTGTCTGATAATCTCCTATATCATAGCTGGTTCCCAGCAGTCACTTCCTATGTAGCACAAAAATGAGGAATTCTTTATATCTTGAATGTCTCATTCTGTCAGGGGTAATCTGTTTGGGCTTTGTGCCCATAGCCTGAAAACAGAAATGGGCATGGTCAGAGTAGAGTTGGGCTATGCTGCCATGCCTTCTCTCAGTTTCTCTCTCTCTCTCTCTTTTAACACTCCCTTCTCTCCAAAAGAGATCTTTCATTGAGTGAGCCTAAATCCAATTGTCACTTCTAACTACAGTTGATCCATTAAATCAATATGAATTTAAGCAATTCCACTAATTTAGTAGGTACAATGGGATGTTTCATTGTGGCCAGTTCAGAGCAACCATTTCAGTATGGTGTGGATCTGCTTGTGTATCAATTAATAAGTGATAATTTTGTCAAAAAATGCAATGAAAACCATTTATGTTTGGTTGGGATTGTCTTGCAAAACCATTTGGGTAAGGGTTAGGGTTAAGGTAAGGGTTATTATAAATTATTAATAATGTCATAGAATCATAGAATTAGAAGAGAACAAAAGGGTCATCCTGTCCAACCTGCTGCTATGCAGGAACACACAATCAAAGTACCCCTGACAGACGGCCATCCAGCCCCTGTTTAAAAACCTCCAAAGTCCACCACACTCGGAGGCAGTGCATTCCACGGCCAAACAGCTCTTACTGTCAGGAAGTTCCTTCTAATGTTTAGGTATCAATTGATAATCGATAATAATCCTAACCCTTACCCATACCTTAACCCTAACTCTTACCCAAATGGTTTTGCAAGACAGTCTCAGCAAAATAGAAATGGTTTTGACAGCATTTTCTTGACAAATTATCAATTATAAAGTGATACACAAGCAGAACCACATCACGTGGAAATGGCTGCACTGAAATATCTGACCCTTTAGTAGGTATCCCATAATTGGGGGTAACAACTGGAGTTTGACCAATCTCAGAGTTCTAAGAAATATAGATCAAGGGAAGTAATAGTGCCACTCTATTCTGCCTTGGTCAGACCTCACCTAGAATACTGTGTCCAGTTCTGGGCACCACAATTCAAAAAGGATATTGACAAATTGGAGCGTGTCCAGAGAAGGATGACTAAAATGGTGAAAGGTCTGGAAACGATACCTTATGAGGAGAGACTTAGGGAGCTGGGTATGTTTAGCCTGGAAAAAAGATGGTTAAGAGGCAATATGATAGCCCTGTTTAAGTATTTCAAGGGGTGTCACGTTGAGGATGGAGCAAGCTTGTTTTCTGCTGCTCCAGAGAACATGGAGCAATGGATGCAAGCTCCAGGAACAGAGATTCCACCTCAACATTAGGAGGAACTTTTTGACAGTAAGCGCTGTTCAGCAGTGGAACACACTCCCTCGGAGCGTGGTGGGGTCTCCTTCCTTGGAGGTCTTTAAACAGAGGCTGGATGGCCATCTGTCGGGGATGCTTTGATCGTGGTTTCCTGCATGGTAGGGGGTTGGACTGGATGGCCCTCGTGGTCTCTTCCAACTCTGCAATTCTATGATTCTATGAAATATAGTCATTCCTGGCTTGAGGAATCTTCTAGAAAAAATCACAAATCCACTTGTAGTGGTTTGGGTTCCCATTCAAATTCATCAGCTCTTTTGCCTGGGAAGAAAGTGTCATAATTTGTTCAGAATTTTGCTTGATGTGAGAGTTTGGTGGAAAATCGATTTCAGAGCTTTTCCCACAAGGGCTGCCAGTGGTTTTGGATCAAGCCCTGTGAGGCTGTCACCTTCCAAAGACATCAAATGACAGAGGTCTCACACACCCCCTTCTTTCTCATTCTGAGTTTTCTTATGACTTCTGGACAACTTCTAATGAAAGCCCCCAGAACACAAATCTTTTCTTGTAGCCCTTAGAATTGAAGAAAAAGGACCAAGTCAAGTTGAGCAGACAAGAGTGCAAAAGGGAGGGGGTGGAAATGGCCTCAAAGCTGTAACTTTTGGTGTATTTAATCCTTACACTACTGATTTCAAAGTCGGCAGTAGCCATAGGCTATCCCTCGACAGAGAGATGGTTCAGTGACATTCCTTTTGTAAATATGCAGCTGTTCATCCTTTCCTCTTAAACTCCACATTGAAGTCTACTGCTTTTTTAGATAAATTTTGTTTGAATACCACTGCCTGCCTGTCATGGCAGTCATATGTCACTGATGGCAGCTCCAAAAGCCTAACCCCTTCTGTAATGTCATCGCACACAATTCATTTTCTTTAAATGCAGTGTAATCATTTAGGAATAGTAGTAAAACAGTTAGAGGTAAGGCAGGGAGGGCAGAAGTGTGGTGTGTATTTTGTGTTTGTGTGTGTGTGTTTGTAGGATGAGGGCCTTCACACTCCAAAGATCTCCCAGTACGGTTTGTGAAACTCAGTGAGATGTCCAATAGTGGTGGGTAAAAAAATAAACTGAATCCAGAATAGATTGAGCTGTGGGAACTAGTTTCACTCCTGCATTGCTTCACAACCAAAACTATTGGTTCTAAATTTGCAAGTTTGGATGTGGGCTGGCAAAATGAGGCTTAATCCAGATGAGATGGGAGGTATTATTGGTCAATTATAATATTTACAGCAGATAATTTCTTTGATCCAAGCCAGGTTTGTTAGAGTTTCTTGAATTAAGTATTGATTGGTCACCTTGGATTTTCTATTGGGTGTCTGGGAAGGCTAGAACAATTGCCCTTTGGTCTTAGCTGCAGGGGGGGGGGACTATCAAATAATCAGTTCTGCATCTTTTAAGAATTTTTTAATCTTAATTATTACTTCTAAGAACTTCAGACTGCTAAACACAAGTCTGTAAAAATGATGTGGGATTGAAGGCAAACCTTTTTCCAGAATGGTATTACAGTTGTCCCTTTATATTCACTGGGGTTTGGTTCCAGAATGCCCCGTGGATACCAAAATCCGTGAATACTCAAGTCCCATTATATGCAATGGCAAAGCAGAATGGTGTCCCTTATATAAGATGGCAAAATTGGAAAGAGTTTAGAAGCCACAGATGGTGCAAAATGCACTATAATGTTAATTGTCATTTGCTTTTCTGGCCATATCACTCTACGTCTTGCTTAATCTTGACTAAATTACTATTTCATTGCCTAGGCCATTCCACCAAGATGGTTGTTACCTGTAATATCACTGAAAGTGCCCTAGGATCTATTTGAAGGACTGCCACCTTCCATATAAACCTTGCCATTAGTTGCATTCATTTGTAGATGCCCCACTTCACATTCTGCCATCAAGAGAGTTATGGTTAACTGGGAAGTGAGACAGGGTTTTCTTGGTGGTGGCACCAGCTTGTTGAACTTCTCTAAAGATTGGCTACATTGTTCCCTATGTTAATATATATTTAGGTAGGCAGTTAAGACATCAGCCTATTAACCTTTTACTATATTCTGAGTCTTAACTGCAGAATATTTTATTGGATTGTTTTAATGTTCTCTCTATCTCTCTCCCTCTGTGTGTGTGTGTCTGTTAAAATGAAATATTATAATTTGCTCTCAGACTCTCAGAGGCTCTGAACAAATCAGCTGAGCTATAGCTTTTATAATTAACTAGCTGAATCCTTTAAGTACATCTAAAAATACTCTCTTATTTTCTATCTTTTCACCAAGGTGTACAAAGATGCCCAGAAATCTCTTCTCAAAGGCTTTGGAATTCTCTCCCTCTGCACTGATATGGAAGCCGCCAACTAGTAAGAGCTGTTTGACAGTGGAATACGCTGCCTCAGAGAGTGGTGGAATCTTGTTCTTTAACGGTTTTTAAACAGAAGCTGGATGGTCCTCTGTTGGGAATGCTGTACTCTTGCATGGCAGCAGGCTTGACAGGATGGCCCTTGTGGTCTCTTTCAACTCTATGATACTATTAACTGCTATACACACACATGGCAGAGAACCTACATCAAGTTTGTACAGTATAAATCTAAGTTCATGTAGACTCACTCTCTCCTTCTGTTGAATCCCATCATTGTGCAATCGATTGTGTGTCTATTAATATGTCTGCTTACTCCCACATGCACAATGGGGTGTGTGCAATAGCTACTCCAAAATCCTTGGGAATCAAATCATCCATTGAAAGCACTGGTGAATAGTTCTAGAACATCCAAGAATGTGCAACTGTCTGTGAAATGGCTGTACTTGCAGAACATCACTGATGCAACTGTGAACTCAATACATCTACTGTGAAATCCGCCCCCCAAAGTATAAATGCATGTGTAAGGGACGTATGTGTGTCTATGACACCAATGGGATTTTTTATTTTATTTATTTATTAGAGTATTTATATCCACTCTTCCACCACAAAGGCTCTTAGAGCAGCTTACAATTTGTTTAGCAATAGCACTTACATTGCTTTCTAGCGCTACACACTCTCTAAGCAGTTTACAATGTGTTAGCTAGAATCCAGATAGATAGATGGATAGATAGGTAGTGTGTTTGTGTATCACACATACATAGATGGGAGGAGAACAGAAAAAAACAGATATATAGAGTGCGAGGGGATAGTTGGGGACATTTTTTGAATGATGGCACACATACTTAATACTGCTCCCTCAATAGTCTCTTGTTTGCTACCTAGCTTGTGTGCTTATTTTTGGCTGCTAAATCCAAAGTCCAAAGCTCCCTCAGCACCCATACTTTCCCTTTCATCTGTAGGTTGCCATTTATTTAGATTTTTTCCAGTGGCTCCTTCCCTCGAAAATAAAACAAATGGCCTGTTTTGTTAAATCATGACCATGGATGTTTCCTTCAACTTATCACATCGAGAACTGTTACAGACAGAAATGCTCTCAGGCTATTTGCTAAGAAAACTAACATAAGCTCCTTATCAGAAAATATTACGTTTCCTTGAAAGGTGAAATGTTCTGTCAGTTTGTTCAGACCATGTGAAATTCCTTCTTCACTGTGACAGGTCACTGCATTGGAGTTGATAGCACACAGTGGCCGCCTCAGATGAAATCTAGAGCCCTCGGGAATAGATGACAGCAGTGGCAGCCGGCCTTTTCCTTCTGTCACTTCTTCTCCAGTGTGGATTGAGATCCCCAACCACCCAACTGCCTTCTTCTTTCATGGATGTGCCAGCTGACATTGCAGTAGACATTACTCCTGTGGGTCATCAGCCACAGTCTTTTAATGGTAGGATGGGTCCAATGATTGGCAGTAGGTTCTGAACTGGCTAAAGGACATACCACTTCATATAAAGCATTCTCAAACAAAGGCTGAGAACCTACATCATTTTGACTAGATGTCAATATTCTTCTCACAGTGTGCTGCCTAGAACCAGACAGTGTAGATAAAGCAGAAAAGAGTGGTTCTTCACGGTCTGTATGCCCTGCAGCCTAAAACTGCATTGGCATTTTTGGCTGCTGCATCACATTCCTGACTCATGTTTGTGAAGTACCTCGTGGTCTACTTAGACCCTCAGAGACTTTTATTCATACCACTGCTAAGCCAGGTTTCATGCAATCCATGCTACATTTCTGCATCTGATTTTCCTGCCTAAATGTAAAACCATATATTTATCTCTGTTCAAATTCATTTGGTTAGTTTGGGTCCAATTCTCCAATCTGTGAAGGTCATGTTAAATCCTGATTCTGTGTTTTGAAATATGAACTATGTTAGCTACCTTCCAAATGTGGTGTTGCCTGCAAATGTGATGACTGTGCTGTCTATTCTTTCACTGAATGCATCTATAAAGATGCTGATCAAGACTGGACTTCAGACAGAACCTTGTAGCATCCCACTTGTCATTTCTCTCACAGAAGGCAATGAACCACTAGTGAGCACTCTTCATTTGGTCCATCAACCAGCTATAACTGCACCCTTGTCTAGTCCACTTTAACCAGCTTGTAAAGCTGTGTGTGTGTGCATGTGTGCACACGCGTGCGTGCCTTCTAGTCACCTATCAACTTATGGCAACCCCATGAATTTCATAGAGTTTTCTTAGGCAAGGAATATTCAGAGGTCGTTTTGCAAATTCTTTCCCCTTAAATGCAGCCTACAGCACCTGGTATCCGATGGCAGTCTCCCATCTAAATACTAACCAGAGCTTACCCTGCTTAGCTTCCAAGATGGAACATGTCCAGAGGAGGTGACCAAAATGGTGGGAGGTCTGGAAGCCATGTCCTATGGGAAGCAGCTCAGGGAGCTGGGCATCTTTAAATTTAATGCCCACGATCCTAAATTGTGCTCACATAACATGAATCTACATTTGTGCAGTTATGCAGTAAATGTACTACATTCACCTTCTGCCGAATGCCAACATTGTGCAACCAATTGTGCATCTGCCAATATGCCTGCTTATTTTCCCATTGTGCAATGAGGAATGTACAATGCCTGTTTCTGCAATCCCAATGAATCAAGTGGTACATTGGAGGCACCAACAAATAGTGATGCATCAACCAGGGAAGCACAACTGCAAGTGAAATGGCTGCAGTTGTGGAATTCCACAAATGCAACTGGGAACTGAATGCATATACTGTGCAAACGCCTCAAAAGTACAACAGTGTCATACAGCATATGACAAGAGCAGAATTCTGACCATTATTTTGCATTGGGTAGCTTGAATGTAGAGGCCAAATGCTCTCCATCAAATGAAACTGTAGATCCACTTCTTAGCAGTAAGCACAAAAGAAGAACCAGTCAAGTTTCATTTAAATATTCATTGCCAAGTCTGGTAAAGTTCTGTACTTCAGACATTCCTTGAGCCAGAGAGAGTTTTAAAGCAGAGGAGAAAAAACAAGAAAAATCTTATAATTGTTGGGGAATGTGAGAGCAAGTAGTGGATCTCTTGGCAGAATAATCAACTGGCAAAGCAGAAGCTGAACAACAACCAGTTCAACGATTCTAGGCTGAATTAATTGGAGTATAGTGTCTAGATCAAGGGAAGTAATAGTGCCACTGTATTCTGCTTTGGTCAGACCTCACCTGGAATACTGTGTCCAGTTCTGGGCATCACAATTCAGGAAGGATATTGAGAAGTTGGAACGTGTCCAGGTGAAGGCGACCAGGATGGTGGGTGGTCTGGAAGCCATGCCCTATGAGGAGCAGCTTAGGGAACTGGGTATGTTTAGTCTGGAGAAGAGAAGGTTGAGAGGGGACATGATAGCCATGTTTAACTATTTGAAGGGATGTCATACTGGGGATGGAGCAAGCTTGTTTTCTGCTGCTCCAGAGACTAGGGCACGGAGCAATGGGTTCAGACTACAGGAAAATAGATTCCACCTAAACATTAGGAAGAACTTCCTGATAGTAAGAGTTGTTCAGCAGTGGAATACACTACCTCGTAGTGTGGTGAAGTCTACTTCTTAGGAGGTTTTTAAACAGAGGCTGGATGGCCATCTGTCAGGAATGCTTTGATTGTGTATTCCTGCATGGCAGGGGGCTGGACTGGATGGCCCTTGAGGTCTCTTTCAAATCTATGATTCTATGATTCAGTGCTATGCCCCCCCCCTCCCCACAAGATCTAGCAGAGAAAGGAAACAAGCTTAGACTTCCCTCTAAAAGCTATAAAATAGCTGTACATATAATACGTATAATATTTTATAAGTAGTTGCACGTGTAATGCGTATAATACTTGTCCATAATCAAATATATAGATTGAAAGCCCTCTGTCAGGTCAACAAGTCCAACCCTCCACTGAATGCAGGAAATCCAGCTAGAGCATATCCAACATGTAGCTGTCTTTTTTAAGACATCCAGAGAAAAAGATCCCACCACCTTTTTGTGTTATTGGTTCCACTGGTCTGATGGAGGAGAGAGAGGCAGATAGAGAGAGAAGAGAAAATGGCTGTAGGTAATAGTGATGCAAGAACAGAGTGGGTGTGGTAAACAAGCAAACAGAAGGTCACCATAATGGAGGCTAGTAGTTTGTGAGTTAAAGCATTCAGATGTTGCTAATTCTAACAATACTTGGGCGACCATATACTTGGCAGTAATGCCATCCTACCCCCAATCAATTTCTTCTAAAAATGTCCATCTCAATTGTCTCAAATGGACCTAAAAGATCAAATTCTGAAGGATCTAAGCAAATACTCTTTCTTTACCTCTTTTTTTCCCAGGGTGTGTGTGTGTCTGTTTTATTATTAACTTATTTGGCAAGAGCTCACCCTCTACTCTGCTCTGTATCCACCTTCTGGCTGGAAGCATGTAGGCTAGATGAAAGATTTCTTATCCTGTCTCTCCAAGCATGTAAGCAACTGCAATTGATACTTAATGCATAATGTTTAATAATGTCACCAGGGGCCTTTTCTGGCTCTCAGGTTTTGGCTCTGAAAACACAAGGACTGGAACAATCCTGAACTAGCAATTTTATTCCAGGAGCAATAATTCACCCTCTCTTTTTGGCCAAAAAATGGTCAATGTTAAGTCTGGGGATTCTGGAGGTACTAAATGGCCACCAGAACATCCTTTGGCTGCCACATACAGCCCTAGGGTTGCGCTTTGCACTTCCTCATTTACAGGCATGGTTTTCTGATTTCTTTCAAGGACCTTCAGACATTGGCTGGAATTCAGGATGGGATGTATATCTTTGTACATGTGCAGGAAACAGAACAGAGTAGTTTCACAACATTCGTATTCACCAACAGGCTGCCATGATGTTACAACATACAGGCATCCATTGTGCAATGGTAGCCATCGAGTAGCTGATGCGCCATGGCACCAAAGTGCAATGGGCACCAATACACATTGGGGCACTGCTGCTGCACATCTGGACACCAAGTAGGAAGAGCTGGAGGACAACAGGTGTGTCCAATGCACAACAGATGTGCCCAATATGCATCACAAATGCCCAATGAGCATGAGAAGTGCCCAATTCATACCACAAGTGCCTTTGTGGACCCCCTGTGAGGACATCACAGACCCCTGGGGGTCTCCAGACCACAGGTTAAGAACCACTGACTTAGTCAATAAGGAGAAATTGTATAGATGTAAAATAGGACCTGGAAAACCTGCTTGCCTGAGCTTCTCATTTATACAGATGTTCTTGTAAAAGCTCATCCCTGGAGACTTTTTTGAAGCTCCGGTAATATAGGTATTATGTATAGAGTGTACATGGACTTTGCAGGGCTGGCCTAGTTGCTTTACAATGAAGCCTTTCATATGAGGGTGGCAATCAATCCTGCCCTCAGACAGGACCAGATGCAGCCATGGTTGTGGATGCAAATTATGACACCTGTACAACCAACTCCAGGGGAGAGGTTGCACAGTGGTCATATTGTCCAGAAGGGTGCAGCAGGTACGAGTTCCTAGACGTATATAGTTGCAAGTCCCTAGCATAGGTCGTTGTGTAGGAAGTTCATAGAATCATAGATCATAGAATCATAGAATTGCAGAGTTGGAAGAGACCACGAGGGCCATCCAGTCCAACCCCCCTGCCACGCAGAGTTCAGGGTGTGTGCACATGCCTGCCTTGTAGATTCTGACACAAGTGTTCTCTTTGTGTGTGTGGGGGGGGAGTCTCATTCCTTTCAGAGGTGTCCAAAAGATAAAGGAACAGGAAGACCTAGGGACCAACAATCAGGGAAGTGAAGATCTGGGGCCCCAGCCCAATTAAGTTGGATAGGTTGGAGTTTCTTTTGCAGTGTTACCCAGATAAGATCACTGCTCAGTGTTTAAGTGAAGTGTTTAGGGAGGATTTCAGATTCCATTTTAGGGAATCTGGACCCAGTTTTATTCCAAGAAGTGCCATCCTGTAGTTGGTTTAGAGAGTGTTGTTAGGAAGAAGAGCCATGAGAAGTCTCTGAGGCAAGGGTAGTTGGCCCTTTTGCATCTCCCCAGTTCTTAATTAAAGAGTTTCTCTATCGGGAATGTTTCCTAAGAAGGTACCTGGTGAATACAGATTTGTGGTCTTTCTCAAGGGGGGAGCTGTTAATGATGCTATTCCTCTGAACTTTGCACAGTCCATTATGCATCCATTGATGCAGTGGTTTAGGAGGTTCTTAGAAAGAGAGTTGGGGTAGAGCTGCAACAAAATGCAACATTAAGGACTTTATCAGACAAGCATCTAAAAATGTTCTTTTGCCATAGTATTTTAGGCTGTTAGTGTGCCAGCAAAATAACCCTTTATATCAAACATTGCCGTAATAGCAAGAAAAACCTGTGTGGGCAGGTGCACATGATCTCGGCAGTTCTCGAGATAAGATTCAAGTGCACTTCAAAGGCTAAAAACAGCTAAAGTAAAAAACAAAATGAACACACGAGCACTAAACACACTTAAAAACTTGCCTGCAAAATGGGGAGGTTCATAAAAAGAGCATCCCGTACCTAGTTTTCACAATCTCACCCAGAAGTGGTGGGGACTGCTCATTGATGCTAGAATCATGCCAGCAGAATGGGACACAGTTTCAGGTGCTTGTAATCATGCTAAAAAACACCACAGCCAATCAATTGATGACTTGGCCTGTCAATTAAAAAAAACAAACACCTTATTTACAGCACAAAAATGCAAAAGCATGAAGTTGTGCAAAATGGGCACCATTTTGTATTCATTGGGAGTTGTTATGATGCCTTATTTGCCGTGTCTAATAAAGTTCTCTGTCTGCATTCTGCTTGCTGCCAGTACATCCTAGGGACTTTGAGTTACTGGGCTTTTCTTGTGATGGATTTTTTTCAACATTAACCAGGCCCTTCCTATGGGATGTTCACTGTCATGTGCTGTGTTTGAAAAATTCAGTACTTGTCTTGAATGGGCCCTTAAGTTTAGATCTGGGATGAAAGGGGTTGTCATTACCTCAATGTTCTTTTGTTTGTTGGACAGGCAAGTATAGGGCACTGTGTGTTTTTTGATGAGGGAGTTTTATTCCTTAATGACTGAATTGGATGTCTGGTTAAACAAGTATGACACTGTGGAGTGGCTTGGAAGAAGAGGCCTTCGTTGGAATGGTTTGCTGCCTATTTTATTTGAGATGAGCATAGGACCTCCTTCGCATGACTTTTTATTTAGGTAGGCATTTGAAATGTGAATTTTACTTGGTGTGCTGTTTTTTAATGTTGTATTTTTTATCAATTTTATGTTTTTAATTATGTGTTTTTAACTATATTTTAATAATGGGAATTTAATTCAATTCTATTTTAACTTTTGTAACTTGTGAGGTTTTAGTTGCATTTTTTTTAACTATTGTAACCTCCCTTGAATCCCATCTTGGGATAAAGGCAGGATATAAATCTAATAAATAAATAGTCATTCGCCTTGATAGGAATGACTTGGGCTTGCTGAAGGGCAAGGTCCTTATTGTCCAGGGTCTGCATGATCTCTGTGCCATACAGAGTAGATGGGTAAGTATAGTCTTTGTATGGTCTGCTTTTTGCCATGCCAAATTTGGCTTTGATGAGGGGGATCTATGATGCATTGATCTAGCCACAGAAGGATAAACACGAAGATCTGAAATGCATTTAATGGGTTTGGGCCACTTCCTTTTCCACATCCCACTATAGTTTTTCAGTGGCCAGAACTCTACAGGGCCAATGGCATGCATTTCTCACAAGTGGGTAATATACTGTTCTTGGGGGACCTGCAATAGGGGGTGAGGGCCCTATTGGCTGGCCTGGTGGGGTAAAGAGATTAAGCAGTCCCTCGTCCCTTGTCTGTGGCTGGTATTGGAGGAAGATAAGTAAGAGTTTCAGTGTACACCTGTTACCCAAATAGTGTGTTAACAATTGTGTGGTAACACTAGTGTCTGAAATTAATGTGGGGAATATTTAATTGTGTGGTAACAATTGTGTGGTAACACTAGTGTCTGAAATTAATGTGGGGAATATTTAATTAGCTCAAATATGGTAGCAAGAGGCCAGGTAATGGTAGGATCTTTTGACCTATGTATACCGGTAGTAATGGAGGAGACTCTAAGCCAAAACATACAATTAAATTACCTTTATTGGAAATGAACAGTAAAAGAATTCATGCACACACATAGGCTTCAGACACTCACACAAGTCTATTGAAGATAGTAAGAAGTATTTGGATAGAGGAATAGAGTGAGGGGGTTGTGTTATACTATACCAATCCTATAGAGCTGGGATTGTGAAGTACACTGGCAGAGGGAAAATCCAGAAAGCAGAATGGTGACACAAACTGACAGGAAGTTGGAAAGCAGGTCTGCGCACATGGGTGGTGTTTTAGGGTGATATTTATATGAAATAATTTCCCTGAAGGATGGGATTTTGAGTGGAGACAAGTTTCTTGGAGGATCCCAGGACTAAACAAAGGGTGCTCTGGAAGGGTTAGCAAGTGTTAATATTTGATGTGTTTAGAATTTAATATGCACAGGCAAGGTGTATTGTTGGAGGGGGAGAGGAAGAATCTGTTTTACAAGCATCAAGAACTTTGCTATCTCACCTCCAGGTCTATGATTCTATGATTCTAACTCTCACCTGAGTATTTGTTTGGGGAATTTCCAAAGTCCCCTCCTTTGGTTATAAATGACTCTAGCCTTTGTATTTGAGATACCTGGTTTACCTGCTTCCCACATTAAGCCAAATGATTAAATATTGTCAATTGTGTGATATTCCAAGATGGAGGTTATCAGTGTAGTTAACATACCTTAGCACCCTTTTGTTGAAGGGCAGGTCTTCAGGGGGGTGAAGGCTACTCCTGAGGTTGACCTGGTGGTTTTGCTCTCATTTTGGGTCCTGTGACCTGGGGGGTGGGTGCCTCAGATCTGCCTTCCAGTAGATGGCTGACCAAGGAGCAACTCAGTTAATGGATTGCCCTTAGGGCTCAGGTCTTTCACCCTTGTTGAACCAGTTCTCTATGTCTGGTCTTGTTATTCCATGGTTGGTCATCAAATATTATAGCAGCACCAGAGAAAATTTGCTGGAACCATATTATAAAGATGCTTTAGAAAGAAACCCACCCTTGCTTTCCTGATTTTGCTGATTTATTCCAAAGCTGGAAAATCTATGTTGTTATGTAAAGATCAGAAGTATCGGACTGCTACTCACTATACCTGGCAGTTGTACTTCTAAGCCAAATAAAATGAGGGTGATATGCTTTCAGATAGCCAGGTGAACTGCCACATAAGCAATTCAAGGGAAAGGGAATGGATGCAATAGCCATTTATATTTAATATTACTCTGTAGAAACCTGAATGGCTATAAATATTGATACTTAACAAAATAAATGTCTTAGTACAGAAACACAGAAAACAGCCACTAGAGGGGCAGTGAATATATCTAGGCTCACCTCAAGTTTATGATGGAGATATGTGGCATACCTTCTTTTCTGCTCTCCCTGGTTGTTAGTTGTGATCATAAACTGGGGGGAATGGTCCAAAGCAGCTGAAGAAAGAAATGTAAAGGTTTCTGAATCAAGGACACCATAGTTTCCACAAGTTTCCATTCTGAATTATACCACTTCAGGCTGCAGGCAGGCTCACATTAGGGTTCCCAGGCCTCCCATTATGAGTCTTACATTTGGACCCTTGGAGTTCAATATCAGGGCAATAGAGGATTGCCCCAATACAAAATCCCATTTACTCCCAGCAGACCAATCCATGAGTATTTGGTATACAGTAACCAGGTCTTACTAAATGCAAGGTCTCCATCTGTGGCTGTTACAGTTGGCACAACACTCCTGTTTCTTCCGCTGCCTGATGCTGGCTGGGCCGCAGCATCTTATAATCTTCCAATGGCTGGCATGCCATTGAATGATTTCCATAGATTCTGGGGTTCCTGTGATATTTGAAATCTCACAGGGGCCCTTGTGAGAAACCTTCCTCTCATGAGATGTGGTTTTAGGCCTGCCTCATGTGTTCCACCCAGTCTTGTAAAACAGGAGTGTTCTAGCTCATATTGCTCTTCAGAAAACCTGGCAGTCCTAACTTGCATGACTGAACATACTACTGTGACGGAAGAGGAGGAATCCTGAAAAAGACAAGTAAAAGCATTACTTAAAGCAGTAATGGACTGGATGAGGAAAAACAAATTGAGACTGAATCCAGACAAAACAGAGGTACTAACAGTTACAGGCCCAAAACCAGGTCTGGGAATACAAACTCCAATCCTGGATGAATTACACTCTCCTCCAAGGATTGTGTTCGCAGTCTGGGGGTGCTCCTGGACCCGTCGCTCCAGATGACTAATCAGGTAAATGCAACGGTCAGGAGTGCCTGTTATCAACTTCGGCTGGTACGCCAGCTGCGCCCTTTCCTGGAAACTAGGGACCTCGAAACTGTGGTACATGCACTGGTAACCTCCTGTCTGGATTTCTGTAATGCGCTCTACATGGGGCTACCCTTGTGCTTGACTCGGAAACTTCAACTAGTCCAGAACATGGCAGCCAGGTTGATTTCTGGCGTTCCCAGAAGAGAGCATATAACACCGGTGCTAAAAGCTCTCCACTGGCTGCCTATTAGTTTCCGGGCACAGTACAAGGTGTTGGTTATGACCTTTAAAGCCCTACATGGCTTGGGTCCAACTTACCTCCGGGACCGCCTCCTTCCATACGACCCTCCCTGCACACTTCGGTCCTCTGGGAGGAATCTGTTACAGCCTATGAAAACAAGGCTGTCGGTGACCTCCCAGAGGGCCTTCTCTGCTGCTGCTCCCAGATTATGGAATGGCCTGCCGGACGAGATCCGTCTTATTACCACCTTAGACAGCTTTAAAAAAGCTGTCAAGACGGATCTTTTCCGGCAGGCCTTTCCTGAATAATTATCCCGGCCCAAGACTCAGCTGCCCTTTATAGGCTACGATTGTATGTTTTTAATTTTTTTTCTTCTAATGTATATATATTTTAATTAATGCATGTTTTTAATCCTTTGCAATTTAATATTATTTTAAGGGGTGGGTGGGCTAGGGTATTGTGAGTATGGGGTTTTTATATTGTAAGCCGCCCCGATTGCGTTGCAGAGGGGCGGGATATAAATAAAATTTTATTATTATTATAAAAAACAAACAAATCAAAGCTAAGCCTCTTCTTCCCAACATCCATCCATCCATCCATCCATCCTATATACGGGCCTGCTGTTAGTCCAGATTAGAGTATAGCCATTGAATCAGATGGATTATCTATTTGTTAAAACAACCATTCAACAATGTATTCAATAGGTTTACTCCAGTTGGAACTGTTGTTGTTAATTGGCATCAGGTCATCTTTGACATATAGTAACTTATTGCTATGAGAGATCTCTAAGATAACCTGTTATTAACAGCCTCACTCACATCTTGCAAACTCAGGGTTAAAACCAGAGAATGATAGAATTTTGGAGTTGGGAGAGACGACAAGGGCCATCTAGTCCAACCCCCTGCCATATAGGAACACATAAGTAAATAAATCCTGAACGATGCCCATACAACCACTGTTTAAAAACCTCCAAAGATGGAGTGTCTACCACTCTCTGAGGCAATCCTTGATTTAGTCAATTCACCTGTAATACACTCTTCCTCTTTTCCTACTGCCATTCATTTTACTGAGCACTATCACCCTTTCCTATCAGTTTACGGTGTCTCATGACATGGCCAACGTGTGACTAGCCTCAGGTTAATCATTTTCGTTTCTGGGGAACATTCAGGGTTGATTTGCTCTTGGACTCATTCATTTATTGTTGTTTTCTTTTGACAGGCCATGGTATCTGTAGAATTTTCTTCCAGAACCCCATTGCAAATGAGTTAATTCTCTTCCTGCATTTTTTTTAAAAAAAACCCTATTATTTGGGTAGTATTCAACCAAGTGGCTTTCTCCCAGACTAGGGGTAGCCAGTAGGTTCCCTGTCAGGCATTTGGTGAACCTGTTCTGTTTTTTATTCCAGACTTTAAAAAAAAAAAAAAAACACTGTCCAAGGTATTTTACCTAAGTTGGGGATAGGATTCAGCATCTTGGATAGCTCTTTCAAAGTCTGGAATAAAACCCAGAATGGATGCACTGCACTCCTGCCCCCATCCCTCCTATCTGTAGTGATCAAGTCTAGATGCAGATTTACTGAATTACCTCTGTGAGACTAGATCTTAATCAAAGCTGCTTGTAGCTCAAATGATTTCTTCTCTCTTCATCGTGCAACATTTAACTCACTTATGTGAAAGAAATGTATTGGTAAGCAGTAAGGGCTGGGGTGATATACTGCAGGTGCAACTTTCATGTCTGTGAGATATCCTAATTACAAACGCAAATCATGTGTGATGTTGCAGTCCAGTGACAACACGTTATAGGTATTAAGATCTTCAGGGGAAGCCTTTCTCTCGGTCCCACTACCATCACAGGCTCACTTGGTGATGACACGAGAGAGAGCTTTCTCAGTGGCTGCTCCCACCCTTGGAAATTCCCTCCCATGGGAAGCTAGGCTGGCCCTCTTCCTGCTTTCCTTTTGCCGGTGCAAGACAATACTGTTTACACATAAAGGGAGTTGTAGTTCTGTGGCAGAATGATGGGAGTTGCAATCAACCTTGAGGCAGCATGATGGGACTCCATCATGATAGCCGGTGAATAAAAACATCTTTATTAAAGCAGGCCTTTGATATACAACTGTGCCTGTTGAGCTTTTATTACGGTGCGTGTTTTATGTTGTTTTTATTTGTTATTTTTTTATTTTGTATGCTTTTAATTAATTGTAATTGGTTTTAACTGTGATATTAATGGTTACAGTTTTATGAGTCACCTGGGTTCCACTTTGGGAGAAAGGTGGCATGTAAATTTCATGTACAAAGAAATAAATAAATGGATAAAGCCTGTGCACCTGGAATACTATGTCCAGATGTGGGTACCCCGTTCTAAGCAGGATATAGATTTAGAACCTTATCACACTACACTGCTATTATTCCACTTTAACTGCTACGGCTGCCTTCTGTGGAATTCTGGAGTTTGTAGTTTAATGAGGCCTAAGAGCTCTCTGGCTGAGAGTTCTAAATGCCCCTCCGTAAACTACAAATTCCAGGATTCCACAGGAATAGATATAGTTAAAATGAAGTCTAGTTTTGAACCCCTGTATGCTAAGCCAGGTTCATGGTGCTGAATTAGCATGGCCACCTCTTATTTATCTGGCAAGCTCCTCTTCTTTGACACCTACAATGCAGGCAGATCCAATATGGTCTTCCTCATGCTGGGAATATCATTTTGTTCTTGTTGTTATGTGCCATCAGGTCAGCTTCAATTTATGGCAACCCTATGAATGAGAAGCATCCAAGATCTGCCAGTTACTAACAGCTCTACTCAGGTCTTGCAAACATGGAGTTCTCTTCTTCTACTGTCTTTCAGTGCTGTGAATATTGTGTCTTTTCCAATGAGTTGTGCCATCTCATGATATACCCAAAGCACAATAGCCTCTGATTAGTCATTTTGGCTTCTAGGGACGGGGAATTTGAGTAGGTACTGAATGTTCTAGTGTAGATGGATAAGGATTTCGTTTGTGTAATTCCTGATAAGAACTTGCCCCCCAGATCCTCAAAACTACATATTTCTTCACAAAATCATTACATTGGAGATTTTAAAAATTCAAAAATGGGAAGAAGCTAAAATGAAGGATTGGTCCATCCCTAATCCTGAGAAGTAACAAAGAGGAAGATGCAGTTTCTGGAAAACCAAGTGTTATGAGAAACTGTTGAAAGAGTTGGCTTAGTGTTCTTCAGAGAAGACAATATTAAGGGTAGACATGGCAGCAGTTCTCGTGCTATTTGTATGGTGGTGGAGATATTTTCTGTTCATCAAGAGCAGGAGCCAGTCCATTCATGGGAAATGCAGGGAAGGAGATTTTAGTTTTCTAAATGCAATATGTAATTCATCATGTAACAATGGGGCAAAAACTATTCAAAATTATTCAGGTATTGTCATAGTTACTTATAAATGGATGGTCCTCATGGTCTCTTTCAACTCTATGATTCTAATAAAAAATATATGTAGGAGAAACTTTGTAATAATAAGAGCTCATAAGCAGTGAAATGAGCTGTGTCAGAAGTTAATAGACTCTTCTTAGAATCTTGGAATCTTAGAGGTGGAAGGAACTACAAGGGTCATCTAGTCCAACACCATGCCATACAAAAATATTCAACTAAAGCACTCAAGAAAGAGGTCTATTTGACCTCTGTTGAAAGACTGCTAAAGATGGAGAGTCTATCACCCCCTCAAGCAATATATTCCACTGTCAAGCAGCTCTTACAATTTTTTTTAAAAAAATTCCCTAATGTTTAGGTGGAATTTCCTTTTTTGTAATTTGAATCCATTAGTTAGTGTTCTAGTCTCTGGAGAAGCAGAAGACAAGCTTGCTGCATCCTCAATATCACATCCTTTCAGATATTTAAATATAGCTATCACATCACCAAAGGCAGTATGGTGTAGTAGTTTGAGCATTGGACTATGACTCCAAAGACCAGGGTTTGAATCCCTCCTCAGCCATGGATACCCACTGGGTGACTTTGGGTTAATCACACTCTCTCAGCATCAGAGGAAACCGGGGGGGGGGCACTTTGAACAAATCTTGCCAACCCCCACATGATGGATTCATTTTAGGGTCACCATGAGTCAGAAATTACTTGAAGCCACACAGGAAGATCATGTAATCTCTCAGTCTTCTCTTCTCCAAATTAAACATACACTCGCATCCAGCTCCCTCAGTTGTTCCTCACAAGGTTTGGTTTCCAGACTTTTGATCTTCTTGGTCATCCTTCTCTGGACACATTCCAGCTCACTGAAGGTATTATAGTAGAAGTTGGGCAGCCATCTGCCAAGGATGCTCAAACTGCATCCTGTGCTGTAGATCATGGACCAAGCCTGTGTTAGGTTAGATGATCTCCTCAGTTCCTTCTAGATCTAAAACTATATGATGTTATGATTAAGGAAGTAGAAATATTACATCAACACCTCATTTAAAGTGAGGACAGGGATTCCTCAATCCCTTCAACAGGTCTTGTCTCCACCATAAGAACGAGGGACCAAGCATTTTTGTTCCCAACATGCTTTTCAATATTTGCACAAAATTATTTCTAGCAGCTCTTTCTTTTGTGGAGCTAAATGCACATGCACACACACATATACATCAAGCAAATAAGGACCAAGTGGATAGTTGAGAAACACACACACAATTCTCCCAATGGTGTTATTTGTATTACTTAAGGCAACAAGGCAACAGTTGCAGTAGGTTTGAAATGTTGTACATGTACAGAAACATGCAGAAATTGGTCTCACAAATGTGTAGATGATCCTGGAGGATCACACTTTCTGAAGCTAGGAAAGAGGCCCTCAGCATGTAATCAAGGCTGGTCACATGCAGGGGGCCTTGATCACGTTCTGGGGGCTCCTTCCCAGCTTCAGTGCAACACCAGTGATGATGGCAGAGGAATCCAGCAATGCAAACTGGTGTGCAGGTACATATTCCTGCATTCCTGCACTGAACCTATTTGGGTTTTCCCACATGATGTGCATTTTCCCAGGGGTTGTTTTAAAACATTTTAAAAGGGTTTACCTCAGCTTCCCTGCAGCTTTCCCTCAGAAATCATCAGGACTGTCCAGAGGTGAATTGGGGCCATAGCCCTGCGTTAATTGGACTGCAGGGCTCCGACATGGTGTGGTGGGGGGGAAACCAGGGTAAATTGCCCATCAAGACAAGCCCACTGTCTGAAATATAAAACCATCCCAAGTTTTCTAGAACTTTATGTGTGTTCTAAAAATCTGGATACGGCTACCCATTCTAAATAAAGATGCGTCCCAGCTGCTTTGCCACTGTACTTCTCTGGGTTCTTGACTGGGAGCGCATGTCATAATTCCAAGCTATTATTATTTCCAAGTTTTAGATTTGTGACTAGTTTCCTCTTCTTCAGTCTGACAACCTTGCCAAAAATGTCCTGTGTCAGGTACTAATTTGGCTGACGAGCCCTTGATCAACATTTTTGGCTGGTAATTACTGAGTCAGATGTGAACAATTTTTTTCATATCCCCTGGCAGCCAGGGAGGCAGTGATTTCTCAAAACCTATTCATTATATATTCATTGGCACTGAAATGCCCTGAATTCTGCACTTTACACAGGCATAAAAATAATCTGATTGTTATCATTAAAAGTTTTGACCCAATGCTTATTTTTGGCCATATTTTCTTAGAAGCATGTTGACATCTTTAGCATTACCTGGACTTCAGATGACATGGAGTGTTTCAGTTTGCACAAAGTAGAAAGTGTGAAACTGGAGACTGAATGCATTGCAATGCATTCCTGTTCTCTGAACTTGGTCTGTCTGTGTTTGCATTCCTGCCTCTTTATTTTATTCCATTTACCTCTGAGAATTCCTTAGGTTCACTTCAAGAATTGGTCTATGTGCCCATTGGCAAAGTTTAGAGCATGCACAGATTCTCAATGATAAATGCTGCTGTTGTTAGAATCATAGAGTCATACGTATTTTCTAGATGGTCAAAAAAATCCTCAAGGAATGTGAGGGGAATACTTTCTGTCTAGATGAGCTCCCACCAGGATTCGCATTTTCAGAAGGAGAGGGGCTGAAAACTCCAGGTTGTTACAGCCCATTTGAACAACCAATTCAAATTGGGGCACATCCAGGAAGTCAAAACGTGATTGGTCAGATGTATGCGGGAGTGGGCTTGCCAGCAATGAAGTGGCTGAAGCCACCATTGTTGTCTTTCACAGACAACTTGATCACAGCTCATGGTTTGTGGCAAACTCCTGCGGCTGTGACAATCATCACCCAGGACAAAAAAGAAGCACAATAAAAACACTGGTAGACCACACAAAAATGATCTGTGAACCCCACTAATTGGAGGATGAACTGAAGCACCTAAACTGGGATCTATAAGCTAATGGTTACGCCAGATCAGACATCACAAGAGTAGCCAGACCCAGAAGAAACCATAGGAATGAAGAAAAACAGCCCCCCCAAAGGGAAGGTATTTTTACCATACATCAAAGCAGTCACAGACAGAATAGAGAAACTGATGAAACACAGCGTCCAAATGATCAACAGACCAACCAAGAAAACCCAATAAATTCTATGCTCAGCAAAGAACAAAAGAGACCCTCTCACTGCCACAGGAGTTTACCACATACCATGCAGCTGCAGACAAGTTTACATAGGGACCACTAAACGCAATGTGCAAACACGAATCAAGGAACATGAGAGACACTGCAGACTGGGCCAACCAGAAAAATCAGCAGTAGCAGAACATGTGATAAACCAACCTGGACACAACATGCTGTTTAAAAACACAGAAATTCTGGACCAGGCCAACAACTATAATGTCAGAATGCACAGACAAGCTATTGAAATCCACAAACACCTGAACAACTTCAACAGGAAAGAAGAAACCCTTAAAGTAAACAAAGTTTGGCTACCAGTCCTAAAAAACACCAAAATCAAAACTCAGCACATGCAAATGAACTCCACCCAGGGACAGGGGGGATTTACAGCAGATAATGGACTATTAGCCAACCATTAGCCAAACAGACACTAATTCTCCTTGCATATCCTCCCACCCTAGGAACTAGCCATTCAAATACACAAATTTACATATCCTCTTCAACAGGGACTCACAGCATCTAAACCCCCCACACCCATACCTCACTATTCTCTGAAAATGCCAGCCACAGATACAGGTGAAACATCAGGAATAGACTCTTCCAGAACATGGTCTCACAGCCCGGAAAAAAAGCCATGGAAAACCTATTTCACAGAAGCGATTGTGCAGCATTTTTTGAGCAACAGAGCAAAAAAAGAAAAGCCTTTTAAGCATAAGATCGCTTTTCTGCATCTCTCATTTAACAAGGCCAAAAAAGGGGGCGGAATGGAGGGAGCTTTGGGGGAATAATAATGCAGGTAATTCACTTGTGGCCACCATCTCTTCTCATGGGCATACTCCATGTGAACTTCAGATAACTTCCCATGCCAGTCATCTTGCAGATGGATCGTGGGGACAAATGAACACTGCTGCAATAGTGAGTTAATGCTCTATTTTCCACAATTAATTCTCCCATCTAGCTGACCCCATAGAGTTGGAAGAATCCACAAGGGCTATCTAGTCCAACCCCCTGCAAGCAGGGCTGGTTTAAGAGATTTTGGGGGCCCTGCAACGCTTTATGTTGGGCGCCCCATATGTTTATCTCAGGTCAATGTAACCTAACCTAACCTATTCACAGTACAGGATATTCAGATTATTACTAATCATGTTTTTGCGGGAAGAGGGTTACGACGCCCCATTCTACAATGACAAGGCCCCCTGTGACTGCAGGTGCTACAGGGCCCTTAAACCAGCCCTACCTGCAGGAATACACAAAGCATTCCTGACATTTGGCCACCCAGCCTCTGTTTAAAAACCTCCAAAGAAAGAGACTCCACCACACTACAAGGCAGCATATTCCACTGTCAAACAGCTCTTACCAACAGGAAGTTCTTCCTAATGTTTCAATGGAATCTCTTTTCCTGTAGTTTGAGTCCACTGCTTTGTGTCCTAGTCTCTGGAGCAGCAGAAAATAAACTTGTTCCATCCTCAGTATGACATCCTTTCAAATATTTAAACATGTCTGTCATGTCATTTTAACCTCTTCTCCTTGTTGTGTGCCTTCAAGTAATTTCTGACTTATGGCAACCCTAAGGCGAACCTACCACAGGGTTTTCCGGGCAAGATTTTTCGGGGCGGGGGTGCTCTTGCCTGCCTCTGAGGGTGATATAGTGTGATTTGCCCAAATTTACCCAGTGGGTTTCCGTTGCTGAGTGGAGATTCGGACCCTGGTCTCCAGAGCCATAGTCCAACACTCAGTCTACTACACCTCACTGGCTCTCAGGTGCTACATAAGAGCATTTATGAAATCACAGCACACAAAGGAATCCTGGTGCAAGCATGGCACCATATCAAGTTTCTTTGTCTGCTATGGTTAAAACAATGTGTCTATGCATTGGAACATGTATAGGAAGGGGAAGAGATGTCAATGGCAGAGGTGAATGTATAGCAGTTTAAACAATGGTCTACATTCTATTATTACTACTGATTAGGGAAGACCCATTGAATCAATTGGATTAACTATGGTAAGTACTTGGAATGGACACAGCCAGGGAATACTAGGTGCTGGAGGCTACATTCAGAGGAAGGCAATAGCAAACCGAATTTGAGTATTTGTTGCCTAAGAAAACTCTATAAAATGTATGGGGTTGCCATAAAGGTGCTCAAAGGTACATACTGTAGCAATAACATCTCATTTATTGTCTAAATATTTAACAGTTAATTCAACAGATCTATTCTAGCTGGGACTAACCAACAGGATTTGTTACAAAGAGAGAAGACTTATTGCTAGATTCCACTGCCTCCCTCTGCCTAATGGTAGGGCCATTCCTGAGTGAATTAAAAATAAACAATAACAAAAAGAAGAAAAAGCAGATTCTACACCATACAATCACCCACAATTGTTTCCAAGGAATTTTCACCCTGGATTTTGTGGTTCTGAATTATTTTGCCTTGTTTCAAGGGTGCTATTTGCGTATTAACCCACCATTCTTCCCTTTCTGATATATCAAGATTTTGGCTAGAATCATGCTGGTTAATCCCACCTAGAGCAGACACTGTTGAATGGCGAGTCAACATGTAGGAAAATTCAGCTGATTTAATAATTCTGCTTTAGACAAGACTAAAATAAGATTCAAGCCAATATTTTGCATAGCAAATTATGCTTTTCTGGAAAACAAACAAAAGCTTAGCTTTGTGTGCAAACAACATTTTCGGCAAAAGTCCTGAAATGCAATAATCGTTGTCATCATCATCATCTTGCAGTAGTTGGGTTTTGTTTTTCTTCAAAGCTGTCTTGTTGAGGAAGAGAGGATTTATTAATATTCTTTACATCCCTAGTCAACAAAATTCTTCAAGCTTTCCTTGACAGTAAAAACATTGATGTAAATAAGAGATTCCACCTAAACATCAGGAAGAACTTCCTGACAGTAAGAGCTGTTCAGAAGTGGAATGCACTGCCTGGGAGTGTGGTCGAGTCTCCTTCTTTGGAGGTTTCTTAACAGAGGCTGGATGGCCATCTGTCGAGAACGATTTGATTGCGTATTCCTGCATAGCAGGGGGTTGGACTGGATGGCCCTTAAGTCTCTTCCAACTCTATGATTCTATGATTCTATAAAGGGATAGATTTTGCCCACTCATGCAATTGTTATTATCCTACAGTGGGTAGGTTGTGAGATTTTCAAGAACATAGAGTGTATCTACTCTGCAAAGTTAAAGCAATCTCATATGACTTTATTACCATGGCTCCATCCTACAACACCCTAGGATTGAAGTTTGGAGAGATATTTAGAATTCTCAGCTACTGCACTTGAGCAAAGTTTCCTGAACTAAAGCTCTATCAGAGAATTCTGAATACCTCACCAAACTACAAATCCCAGGATTCTGAAGGATGGAGACATGACAATCTGAGATGACTGTGTGGTGTAGACTCAGAGAATCAGAGTTCATCAATAGGGATGTAATCCTTCACTAATTTTCTTCCTGGAAGAACCAATGAGTAATTTTAGCAGTTTTCTTCCTGTTTGAAACATTTTTTTTCCAAAAACCATGCAGTTTTAGAAGACTATTTACAATTCAGGATTTATTCTGCACAATTTTTGTAAATAAGGAATAGAGGTTTCTGCACAGGAAACATATATCTACATAGAAGTATTATTTCCAGTGCAGAAAATGGTATTTCCAGTGCAGAAAAAGCTGTTAACTGTTCAAAATGACCATGTGTGAATTTTGTGCAGAGTTAAGTTCCAAACTGTAAAGATTCTCATCAGTCCGCTTTATCACACTGCATTGTTACAGCACTATTATTCCACTTTAACTTCTATGGTTGCCTCCTGTGGAATCCTGAGGGTTGCAGTTTAGGGAGAGGCATTTTAGCATTCTCAGCTAGACAACTTTTAAGCTTCACTAAACTTCAAACCCCAGAATTCCACAGGAGGCAGCCTTAGCAGTTAAAGTGGAGTAATAGTGCTTTAACTGTCTAGTGTGATAAGGCTCCAGGCTTCTTCTCATCGGGGTTTCTCAACTTTCAAGAAACATGTTCTGCAACCACTTCTTGATTATTTTTGAATATCCCTTCCCTTTTTCTTTTCTTTTTTTTTTAGTAGAGAGGGGACATAGGTTCCTGGTGCAAAGAATTTGCTTAACATGCAGAAGATTCCAGATTTCAATTTCTGGGCTCTGCAAATTAATAAGAAAGGAGACTGTGATGGGATCACTGCTGCTACTCAGGGTATATATATGCTTTTTAAAAGTCACTGGACATTTCACTGTTCGAAGCCTTGACTTTCTTCTTTTTCTGGCAAAAATGCCTTTGATGCATATGAGACGAATGGGAAATATATTGATTTTGGCTCTGTAATTGCTTTCAAGGTTTCAGACTGACTCGGTATAGATACCAGCGGATCTGAGAAATATCTCTTTGGCCATTTATCCCTACTCTAATGGCATTTTAAAAGAAAATACTATTGGTATTAATCTAGTGAATAGCATTATAAGCGCCAAAGTTTATGTTTATTGCACTTATTAAATGGGCTTTGATATCACCTATAAAATAAATGGCAGAGTTAGCAAATTAGCACTTACATGCTTCCAACCAATATCTGCAATTTTATCTACTCAACATCATGAAACAATTCCCTTATTATTCTGTGCCCATCCACAGAGAATCTCTGGTACTGGCTTGGCGATTATCTTTATAATTATGTAAATTGTGTGCACATTCTTTGTTTTCCCTGGGAAACTAAAATACTATGTTGAGACTTTGTTTTGTTTTGTGTGCATTTGTGTGTTTTAAAATGCTGACCAGTAGAATGTGGGACTCACACTTCTAATGATATATTGTGCTGCTTATTATTCTCACCTCTATGGATGAATACAAGGGAACATGCCATCTAAGAAGGGTTTTGTATAATATCCATAAGGAACTCTAAAAGGTCAGTGATATCCTGTACTTGGGATTATGAGAGGGTTTGCAGGATCATTGTGAGTCTTGGTGGATGGCTCCTGTATTAGGGTGACTTTGCTCTGGGTTTTAGTCTGAACTTTGCAAGAGCTGTTTGAACATATCTCAGGGCCAGGGTTCTTCAACTGGGACATCCACAAGTGTGTAAAAAACCAAGAGTGGATTCAGTGTCCCATTGAAACAAAAACCATTAGTCACTGATGGCTATTGTAGACGTCCCTGTAACCAAACTCTGGCCTGCTCCCATCAAAGGAAGACATAGGCTGAAACCCTGCTGGCATCTTACACCTACAAAGCTCTCTTTTGGATGCAGTTGGATGTTTTTGTCCCATGCAGAAAATTCACATTTTATTCAAGGTGGTGGGAATGAAATTGTGTATGCACTGCCATTGAGCATACAGATATGCATACAGTTGCTAATTTGGTTGTACATTCAGCTATTCATTTGACTGTGCATTTTGTAGTGCATCTAGGGAGCCCTGGTGCTGCAGTGGTTAAATGCCAGTACTGCAGCCACAACGCTATGAGTTTGATCCCAAGAGGGCTCCAAGGTTGACTTAGCCTTCCATCCTTTCGTAGGTCAGTGAAATGAGTACCCAGCTTGTTGGGAGCAATTTGCTAACACATTATAAACTGCTTAGGGAGTGCTTTGGCACTGATAAGTGATATAGAAATAGAAATAGAAATAGAAATAGAAATAGAAGTGATATTGCTTTTGCTAGTCACATGCTGACTTAAATAGTGTAGCCATTCTACACAACCATTGTATAGAACAATTGGTGTGTAATTTCACATGTGCAGATTTATGCTAAGCAACTCTGTTATAGGATCTTGGCTATGGTCTTCAGAATGGGGTCAGCAAAGTGTAGTTCTGGGGCCACATTCACTCCCTTGGATGTTTTGTGGCCCTTGACACCTCCAGATTCACCAAACTAACCTTTTTCTGGACAAAAAAAGACAGTGAGAAGTTGTTCTTGGAAGCCTCCAAGTGCAATGATGTTATTGTTGTTACTAAACATTGGCTGACATCCTGTTCAGTACAACAAGATTATAAGCCACACTCATAGTCTCTTAGTTTTTGTGATTCATGTTTACGGTTGTTAACAACAAAACGTGGCACCCCAAAACCCACCTTTGAAGCCAGGCTATCCTATGCTCTAGTCAGCAAGTGATCAAGGATTCAGATAGTTGTAAGGAAAGAGATGTCGGGTAGTTAATCCAGTCCACATCATTCATAGATTATCCAGCAAAATGAGAAGAAAACAGGAGGGAAACCATCAGTCCTTCCGGAAGTCATTTGCCCGGTCAGTAATCCAAATAAATGAAGCCAGCAGGAAGATAAATACAGAGTTGTCCGTTGTAGCCAGTCCAAGGTCAAGAGCACATGAATATTGAGAGTATGATTAGTCACCAAGGTAGAATGGTTGAAAGCAACAAAGGTGCCAGGGAGATTTATAGGCAGCTGTCTCAGGACACCAGGTGCCTAATAAGTCACTGTTTCCTGTTTAATAGAGGCTGGGCTCAAAGAAGCCTCTCTTTGTCTCTTTGATGATCTTCAAAGGATGCAGACAAATCTTCAGCATCTTGCCATATTATGCCGGGGAGTGGATCTCCCAACTGTTTCATCCCCCAACTTCTCAGACTTGGAGAGGCCACCTGTAACTTCCTGGCAGTTTGATTCCTAGAGGGTGAATTATGACACAGACATTGCCCCAACTGAAGTGTTTCCAAGGAAATGCAGGTCAGGGCACTGGGAAATGACACATGGAGAATTATCCTGGTTGTGGGGTACATTGAGAGAAGCAGTTGCAGCAGGACCCTGAGTGGTCTCTCTGGTTTCCTGTTTTCAATGCACCCCATTGTTGGGGCAGAGCTGCAGATATTTCTGCCTCTATTGGTTTAGGGAGAAAAGGGTATTTTAAGAGAAAATATATAAGAAGACAGCTGAAATACTATGTCATACTTGTTGCTGTTGTTATGTGCCTTTAAGTCAACTTTGACCTATGTAGGGGTTTTCTTGGCAATATTTATTCAGATGAGGTTTTCTGCTATTTCCCTTCTTTTAGTCTGAGAGAGTGTGACTTGCCCAAGGTCATCCACGGGGTTTCCATGGCTGAGCAGGGGATTCAAACCCTAGTCACCCAATGTTCAAACCACTACACTATGCTGGTTCATCAGGGTGGCAAGGCACAAATCTACACTTGGGTAATTACATGTGGCTGAACTATACCACCCCTCTGTTGAATATCAACATTATGCAACTGTTTTTTATATCTGCCAACATGCCTGCTAACAGTCCCATGGTGCAATGAGGATTGCACAGTGGCTATTGCTGCAACCCCAGTGAATCAAGTGGTACACTGAAGGCACTGACAAATAGTTATCACACCAGCCAAGAAAGCACAACTACATGACTGGAATCCTGGTTGTTAGTCTCAACTAGAGTTTGTTATTGTGTGCCTTCAAGTCATTTCTGACTTATGATGGCCCTAAAGAGAACTTAACATGGGGTTTTCTTGGCAAGATTTTTCATAGGTGGGTTTTCATTGCCTTCCTTTGGGGCCAAGAGTGACTTGCCCAAGGTCACCCATTGGATGTCCATGACTGAGTGGGGATTCAGAACCTTATCTTGTGGAGTTCTAGTCCAACACTCAGACCACTATAACATTGTGGCTCTCTCTCAGCTAGAGAAGGCCCATTAAATCAATTGTTGAAAGGTGAGTCAACACTTAGGTAAGTCCATTTGATCCAATGGCTTTGCTCTTGGGTTTAGGCCAATGTAAAACACTTACCCATGAACTGAATGCATGCTTTGCACAATGGCCAAAAAAGGATAACCATATATATAAGCGAACTGTATGATTATAACTGGATCCCAGCCTGGGGAAAGTAGCATGGAGCAGAATCTACCTGTCCCTATTTCCTGTCATAGTTCTACTTCATGCAAGGAAAAACATATTTTCCTTAAATTGACTATGGGTTTATCTACATGGGCTAAATAACCTGGCTTGCCCCTGTTCCAGATCTCTGCAATCCAAAGAATGCAGGGTATTTACTCTGATCTTCCCCCAGGCAGTCCTCACTACCCCAAGAGCAGATATGGGTGTGGAACAGGGGTAAGCCGGGATAAGTTCCTTTACAGCATTGTAAAATAATGCTCATTTTCCCCCATTACCACCAGGATGGAATGAATGGATCAGGCCTTGCATGTCTGTGGGAGCCTGTCATGGCACCCTATCTCTCACTACTGCCGCCATCTCCCTGGCTCTCCCTGAAGCCAGGTGGGGACCTGCAGCATGTGACCAAGGCAGGGGGCTTCAGTCACATGCTGCAGGCCCCCTTCCTATCTTTTGAGTCAGCAGAGAAAATGGTGGTGGTGGCAGCAGTGATGGGCTGGCATTCTATTAGGACTCTGGTCCATTTCGTTGAGGTAACAGAGGCAGAACAGTCCAGAGCCAGAGCTAGGGTACATTGGCAGGGGGATGGCATATCCTGGCTGGTGTAGATAAGCCCAATGTTTGGGTATTGCTGTGATAGAAATGGCAGCATAGAAAAGAAAGGACTCTTATCACAGTCATTGACAATGAAGAATCCTTAGATATTTCCTGTTCCTGAGAGGGACAGTCTAGCCTACAACATAATCCACACTCCCAACACTTTCGGCTTCTCATTCTTTCTCACAAACAAGGCATTTCCCAACCATGGTTAGCAAAGGACTTAGACTGAACTCTCAGAAACGGCTGCACAGCTACAGGAGATATTTCTTGTTTAAACAAGTTACAAGAAGATTATTTGAAGGGTAACAGCCAGGTTATGTAACCCATAAAAGTACGAATGATTTACAAATATTTAACAAGGAGGGAAAAAACTAATTATGCCACTCCTGTCACACAGAGGGCAGGTTTAGAAATGGTATAATCAATATAGGAATGTTCATTGTAATACAGCCTGTCAGCTTTTTAACCAACCAAAAAAGAAAGAAAGAAAAAAGAAACAACCCTCTGGCCAGTCTATAAACAGAATCAGCCCTCTCTCAGCTGAATCCTGGCTTTGTCTCAATGTACTTGGAGTTGAATCCCATGTTGATATCCAGTTGTGGATTTTTTTTTTACACTATAGATGTGTTCACATATATGTGTGTGTTAGAGGGGGGGGAGAGATTTCCCTGAAAACAGCTACACTTCCCCTCCCTCCCCAGCAAAAAGAGTTCTGATAATTTTAGAAATTGGTTTATTTTGCTTCTCTCACATTCTGGAATGAATTCTAGCACAGAATCTGTGGTTGTCTCTGACGATATTCAAAGGTACTTCAAGACATAAGGACAAGCATCCTGTTAGTGGGCACACAGAGACATAAGTTAACCTTACTACACCTGTGTATGTCTATTTTTGATCACTATGGAGGCTGGTTGTCCCTTCTTCTCTCCTCAGTGGCCAAAGTTGTCAGGGGATGATAGGACATGCAATCCCCAGCAGAAGCCAAAAACTGTCTCAATAGACTCAGTAGCAACCCGTTCCCAAGAATACTCACACACAGAGTGTTTGACGTCCAAATAAGCAGGAGGCACTTTTATCTTCAAACTCAAAACAGTTGCAATATATACAAATATTTCCAATTCAAGGAGAAACTGCTTCATCAGGCCTCAGCATTCACAGGAAGAAAGAGGGTGAGCTCTGTTCTGAGCTCTCTTATATACACAGTTAGAGGGCATTGGCTTCCTCAATCACATGATCTTACATACCAATAAGAACCCTCCTTCTGTAGCTAAGGAATGCTAGGCAGTTCATGGAGTCAACCATTATGACTCAGCATGACTCTGCAGTTGTTTGGCCATTTTATAATGGAGTTCAGTCTCTAACTCCTGACAAAAGTCCCCCATAGTTCTATTGTAGAGCCTCTAAATCCCTCACCCATCCATGGACATTTCTGCCTGGAGAAGAGCAGAGTGGGTGGTATCACAGGAGCTTCTGGATACATCCCTATAGCCAGACACAAAGCAATTATATAATCCACAGAGACTTTCAGAGAACCTGATAGACCTCAGCAGATGATGTAATTGCTTTGGGTCTGGCTACAGGGGCATAGCCAGATGCTTCTGTGGTTCCCTTTCCCTACTTTATTTTATTTATTTATTTATTTATTTCCAGGCACAAATGCCAATGGGTGAGAGGCTTCAATGGCTCTACAGTGGGCAGTAAATGGCTCAATGGAGCATAGTTCCACATGATTAAAAAAAAGTATGCTATGCTAGGCCATGCAGGATTCCAACCTATGAGACCATAATTATCTCTCAGGTTCTGAAGCCTATGATTCAAGGCATATCATTGAGATCCGTGGTTTGAGGAAGGCTTTGATACTTGGCTTGATTATTTTTCTGCTTCTATCTCTCAGCTTTTGTACACATACTAAAGGTTGAAATGCATCTCATCAGGCTCGGTTACTGTCACCAAGTGGTTAAAGCAACAATATAGGATTGAATTTTGGGTCCCACCATTTGGCCTTGCCTGCCTGTGAGCACATGTATGAAATTGAATTGGGTCCACAAGCTGAAAAGAAGCCCTCCCCTTTCCCAGCATGAACACATCAAGGATTTTGAGGTAGGGTTGCAAAAACATGTCCCTCTTCCCATCGGCACCTCCTTGTGTTTAAGGATTGGGCCCAGATTCCTTATCCCAAGCAGGAGGTCCTTGGCCCATTTTGGAAATGCATCTTGTAGTTGCCTAAGACATTAGCATTGCCAGGTTAGTACCATCCCAGTTCCGAAACCAATGGATAGACGGTGGTGCTATCATAGGGAGAGTGCTGTGGTGATATCATCAAGCATAATTCATGAGAGATCAACTGCTGTTGCTCAAGGTATGCCATTCAAATTAAAAATCAAAGAAATCTGACAAAGGAGAAACACACACACATTTCAAGGCACTTCGCTTCTCTTGATATTCCTACTTCTCACCCTAAGGCGTGAAGAAGAAGGTCCAGGCCTTGAAACCAGGAAACTCTCTTTTGCCCTGTGGTTCCCACCCCATCTGTAGTGCTATCTTTTGAAAGGAAGAACTAGAGACAGTGGGAATGGTTTCATCTCTAATTCTTACACATCAGGATATTATTGCTATTCTTCCCATAAAGAAGGCTGGTAATCTATTTCTAACAAACTAAGGCTACATTCTGATTCCCCCTCTAACTATACAGTGTTGTAACACCTAATTTCCAGTTTACTCCAATTGCATAGATAGAGGGGAAAAATTTCCCCTAAAGTGATGAATTTCCTTATCTTTATCCAGCAAAACCTTCCAAGGGTTGTCCATTTGCCTCAAAGAAAGACATAAGAAAATACTGTCTTGTCATTTCTGAAGACAAGCACTACAGAAGAAATACATTTGGTTTGCTTTGTTCACGAAAAACACTTGTTTTTTTGTGGGGGGGGGGCATTGATCTTGGATAGGTTTTTAGCAGGGCTTTCCTGCTGGGAGATTTCATTCACCTTATCAAAAATACTACTGCTTTGTATACTAGAATTTATCCAATCCAATATAAGAATAGTAACTAATTCTCTGGATGCAGATTCACATGTAGGCAAAACAGCATCATTGAGGCTCAAGAGGGAAGTTTCCTCTGGGGAAATCCAAATATTTGCAGAAGTTCCAAAATTCTTTAGGATGGGGGAGGGAGGCTTGTCAGGGTGGGAAAGTCCAAAGTAGTCCAATGAATGCTTTGAAATGGAACTATTTCCAGTTCCAGCACCGCCGCTTCTCCCAGACTTCATTTGATACCAACAATTAGCACACATCACTGCTATAAGATAAGGTTTATTGCTAGGAGATTGATAAAGCAAATGGTCTACAGCAGAGGAAAGCATCATGGTCCTTCAACCGATGATAAGTTCCAACATCTCTTCACAGCAGGTTGTAAAACTGGCCCGCTAAATAGTGAATGCTACCCAGGGAAAACTGTGGAGATCATTGTAGATGGAGAAGAGGTCTTCTGGGTTGAGATGCACCCCCAGCTAGGTGAGGCAACTGAAAAATGGATCCACAGGGTTACAAACCCCAAAGAAAGGATACTTATTTATTTATTTATTTAGTTATTGGTTTTGCATCCTGCTTTTCTCCCAAATGGGATTCAAAGTGGCTTGCAATATAAATTAAAACAGAACATCTCAAACAATACAGAGTACATTTTTTTTAGTATTAAACTATACATCCAGTGAAAACACTACATTAAAAACATTTCACATTGAAACAATTAAAACACTTAAAATCCATGTTACCTACTAACAACAGCACACCTAATTGCAAGGCACTCAGTCCTGGGAAGTTATGGAGCTATGGATCTGCATGAACATGGAGCATAGCTCATCCTAACATATATGAGAAGACATCGAGCAAGCTGCTCACAGGAAGATTTACTCCCCTGGTTTGTTCCCAGATGACTCTATTACTTATTTTTTAAAAATTATTTATATCCCACTTTTCTCCCAAATGAGACCAAGGTGGATTGTGCAAGAATTAAAGCAAAGCACTTGAATTAAAAATGGGTAGTGAAAACGTTCAAAACATAGTCTAATAAGATAATGTATTTCAGCATGGCATAGTGATTTGAGTGTTGGACTATGGCTCTGGAGACCAGGATTCGAATTCCCCCCTCTGCCATGAAAACCCACTAGGTAACCTTAGGCAAGTCACACACTCTCAGCCTCAGAAAACCCCATGATAGGTTCCATTTAGGGTTGCCATAAGCCAGAAACAACTTGAAGGTAAACAACAAAAACAACTCCAAATGAAAACATCAATACTTTAAAAGAATATAAAATCATTTAAAACTATGATATGAACAATTAAACAATGCAGGACACACACACCATTGGAGGCCTTTCCACATACCGTATATTCCGGCGTATAAGACGACCCGGCGTATAAGACGACCCCCCCAATTTTTAAGGAGAAATGCAGAGTTTGTGATATATTCGCCCTATAAGACGACCCCCCTTTCCAACGCATAGCCCCCGCATGCCCCTCCTGCGCTCCCTTCCAGGAGGGAGCGCAGGAGGAGGATGCGGAGGCTGTGCGCCCAAAAGGGGCACGTTCACCCCTTCTCCCCACCTTCCAGGAAGGTGGGGAGAAGGGGCGAATCGCGGGTTTGGCCACGCAGCCTCTGCATGCCCCTCCTGCACTCCCTTCCAGGAGGGAGCGCAGGAGGGGGATCCGGAGGCTGCACGGCCAAACCGGGCACGTTCGCCCCTTCTCCCCACCTTCCAGGAAGGTGGGGAGAAGGGGCGAATCGCGGGTTTGGCCGCGCAGCCTCTGCATGCCCCTCCTGCACTCCCTTCCAGGAGGGAGCGCAGGAGGGGGATCCGGAGGCTGCACGGCCAAACCGGTCACGTTCGCCCCTTCTCCCCACCTTCCTGGAAGGTGGGGAGAAGGGGCGAATCACGGGTTTGGCCGCGCAGCCTCTGCATGCCCCTCCTGCGCTCCCTTCCAGGAGAGAGCGCAGGAGGGGGATCTGGAGGCTGCACGGCCAAACCGGGCATGTTCGCCCCTTCTCCCCACCTTCCAGGAAGGTGGGGAGAAGGGGCCAATCGCGGGTTTGGCCACGCAGCCTCCGCATGCCCCTCCTGCGCTCCCTTCCAGGAGGGAGCGCAGGAGGGGGATCCGGAGGCTGCACGGCCAAACCGGTCACGTTCGCCCCTTCTCCCCACCTTCCTGGAAGGTGGGGAGAGGGGCGAATCGCAGGTTTGACTCGGCCGCTGCAGAAGCGCTCGAGCGGCGGCTGCGGCAAACCGCAATGTTCGCCCCCCTCCTCTTTCTTCCGTTGCTCCCCAAAGGGGGAGAAGGCAGAGGAGGGGGGGGAGAATGATCTTCAAAACACTTTGCTTCACCCCCCTGCCCCATCTCCTGCCTCTTCGCTCTGTTTGCGAAGAGGCAGGAGATAGGCAGGTGGGCGAAGCAAAGTGTATCCGGCGTATAGGACGACTGTCAATTTTGGAGGGCACTTTTGAGTGCTCAAAAGTCATCTTATACGCCGGAATATACGGTAGCTACTTAGTGTCCAAACACTTGTTCAAATTAAAAAAAAAAAAGTTCTTTACCTGAAGATGAATAAAGGGGAAGAGGCCAGCCTGGTCTCCTATGACAGAGTTCCATTGCTTGGGAGGAGCAATTGAGATGGATTTCTCGCATGTCGTCCCCAAATATCTCTGCGAAGGTACTGGAACTGAGAGAAAGCCCTCCCAGCTCTCTGGCTGGGTATTAAAGTGTGTTTTTTTTTCTTGTGAAATCAGCAGAGATTTAGCCACAACATTATGGCTATATGTCTCATGTAGGACTTTATCAGATGATCCCCTTTAAATTTTCTTTTGCTGGCATAAAAACATCCATGTTTATGCTATCAAAAGAACACTTCCACCACCAAACTTACCTCTGATTCCTGCAGAAGGCTTCCCCAGAAATGAAAAGGAAGTGAATGAAGCCCCATTCACTTCCTCCTTTAAAATCCCGCAAGACTTCATTGTGTGGAAAATTCAAAAATAAAATAAAAAATGAAACACAAAAAGTTGCAAAAAGCACATATATACATTTTAAAACTTCCAAGTAAACCAGGGAAGGTTTTTAAACGTGTGTCACTTACCTGGATGTTGTAATCTCACTTGGAAGTGTTCGTACCGGACCGGCCATTGATGCTGCATTCACGTGAATTAAATGGCCCAAGGTTTCACACACTGGTAGTGCTGACACCAAAATGGGACGAGCAATCTATTCACGGCTTGTCAATAAAAAGAAATGCCAGAATAATGACAGTGGAACACAAAAGGATGACAACATGTGATATTGGTGTCCTTTTGTGTTCCACTGTCATTGTGCCACATTAGCTGCATCTGATAATCTTTGTAGAATCTCAGTCTATATCCATGACTAGCAAATACTGGAGTTGAAATGGAATGGAATGCTCTGCTAGATGGACCCTTG